>JAVTVX010000018.1:3280000-5680000 GCA_033439265.1 Dillenia suffruticosa | reverse complement strand
ACCAAGGGGATCTATCAATCCGTGAGTATACCATATACAAAAATCCTAAGACTACAATCTGTCAACTAAGCAAAAGCTGGATTCATGGGTTTTTGCTATCTACAATCCACTGGCAATATTAGAACCCTTCCAAGTTTTAAATCTCAAATCCTTAGTTGGAAAATCTTCCAATGAAAATACTTCTATCATGATCATTCTCATTCAATTTTAGTATTATGCAATATCACTAATATGCTATCCAAATCAAATAAAACACATATAACCACCTCAAGGCTAATTATTATCAATATACCTACAACTCATTAGTTTTTATAAGTGCCAACTCAGCCATAGCAAAATGAGGCTGTGTGCTCTCCTAATCATTGGTTTACTAGAGAATCTGGATAATATACCTCTAATACTTGGTCGTGACCTCTCAATACATATCTCCATAGGTAAATTATATTTATTCTTATTTTACCTCCACTTCTCTTTTACCTCCACTTCTCTCTACGTTTACTCTCTATCTACTCGTCAATTCAAAACATCAAAAAAATGTTTATATTAATGTCAGTATACAAAACCCTGATCTCCAACCCACTTCTTCCGTCAACTTATTTCCTTCATCAAAGGAAGCTCTTCAAGATAATTCCCAAGATTCTACCAAGCGAAAAGATCCTCCGACAAACCTTTTATCAACCTCAAGTAGATCAATCTCATCAATATCTCAAAGAGTAGCACTTTCCTTCTCTCTAGTATCTCCAAAAAGATTCTTATTCCAAACTTTGGGATCCATTTTTTTTTTTAATTTTCAATTTCCTCAAAAACTTAAAGATTCAAATTGCTTTACTAACAAAGAACTTCCCAAGTCTGTACAAGTCAATCTTCTCAAAGTGCAAGAAACTCAAAAACAAGTGAGAATTACTTGGATTTAGATTGACAAGCCTACTGAAATACAGCCAACCAGAGGTATTCCTTGAAAGAAAAGCTCATATGCTCAATAGAGAGCCTGAACCAAGCGTGGTACAGAATCCAAAATGTGAACAGATGACAGTTACTTGAAAGAAACATTTAATGCTTACTAAGACCATTCATCGTATGGTTAAAGATTTTGGTGTCACCCAGTACTTATGGCATCTCATTTTAAGTACTTGTCTTACTCATCTAAGTTTTAATGAATCAATTATAGATTGGATGGAGCATTTGCATATGGCCAAAAATTTGCTTGTAGTAAATATAGTATGGATTGTAAATCAAATATGTCATCTCAGTCTGGATTCTATAGAATCAAAAGAACGATAGTATTAGCAATGGAAAGATAAGTATTACAACTATTGGAAAAGACAACCTTGATAAATTTAATATCAATTTCAGTATGGTATGTATTGAATTTTAATAATTATAGAATCTCAAATACTAGAGACAACTATTAGCCCTCTTCAAGTTGCAAATCGAATTTGTTCATTGACAGCTGAACTTTAATCTCACTAAGATATTAATACCACCAAACATATTTGTAAGATCCCATTAGTCATTGTTACATACTTGAAGTCACATTGCTATTATCACATTTCTCATGGTTTAACCGACAAATTGAGCACACTAATCCTCTACTAGCAATTCCACTTCTATCAAAATCATAAATAAGCATTCCACCTACATCATGTCCCTAAAAAAATTGTGTTCAATCTAACCACTTGCATATACTTTGTCCTTATACACGCTTCTTATAGCCTATAACCCACCTTTATGGGAGAGAGGGCTGTATATGATGCAATGAAGTTGCACAGAAGCAAAGCAAAGCATCGTCAAATTTTCCTGCTGATCCAAACTGTCTGCTTTTCCAAATCATAAGAAACATTTATCAAACTCCAACATCTATTCGCAATTGCAATCTCTCAAGAGTATTTTACCCTATATCCTAATCATAAACAATTTCATATTGTCATGCCTAATACACAAGTGTGTCAAACTTTTAACATCAAAATGTTAGTCCAAGGGACTTCAATCAAAACAAAATCAAAACAAAATCAGGGCCATCCTAGCCATTCAAACAATTTCATAAACAATTGAATGTTCAGGAATGTTCAGGGATGTGTGCCTAATCACAATTTACAAAATATGCATCCATGTCAATTATCATTTCAGAAAATCTTGGGATTCCATCGAAAAACACTTCCGTCTTAGGGCGGCCAAATCCAGACGAAATCCCGCCAAGGGTTTTTCTATCCAATGTCTCAAAACAAACCCCCTACCTTGGCGTTGGCTCATACCTCAACGAGGTGCACCAGATATAGTACGACTTCGGCAGAGGGAGGGACGTCTAACTCCCTTACACATCCAAACCCCAAACCACGCCACCCCGTCGGGTCGCTCCGTGGTAGTCATCTGCGGCACCCTTCATGTTTAAATCAATCTAGTTCACAAGCAATGTGCCATAATTTTTCATCAAATAATCAACAATCTCATGTCAAATCAATTCATAGAGCAATATCAAACATATGGCACAGAATCATTTTTAAACACAATGAATGCATTTATACTTTATAATTCAGTTCAGACAGCCCACAGTCACAAAACAATTCGCATAAATCACGTAAAATCTTTCGAAAATCATTTATAAAGCAATTTTAAAACAGGTTTCTCATTCATTAACACAATGAACCATTCACTCACCTCTAGAGAGGGTATTCACTCCCTACACCCTATCCATAATCAAGAAATCTCCTTTCAAACTCCAATGGATTGTCCTGAAGCAACCATAACAATTCTCAAGTCATTTCTCCTTCAAACTCAAGGGTTCACAAACTTTCCTAATTTTGTTTAACCCTTATTTCTAACATTTTCTTATTCCTATCCTCATTTTACCAATTTATCGCTATTTACATCTTTACAAAATTAATATTCACAACTCTTCTAGATTTTCTTAAATTAACATAGTTTTAGTTTTTTCTAATTTTTCCAATTCATGGACATACATTCCAATTCTACCATATTGCAATTATTTCACAATCCTAGAGTTATTTTCAGAAATTAGCCCTTACCTGCGCAGAGAAAGGAGTGCAAATTCAGACCTAAGGTTTTCGCATTTGCCTACCAAACCTTCGTGCGTTGTTCGATTTAATTCGAAACCTGCAATGCTTCCGATTTGAAGCAAAATTTAGTATTTATGTTCAATCACCAAAGGAAATTGAAACCCTAGAATATATCAATCGGAAATTCATACCACATGTACAAGGGATGAATTGAAATCTCGGCTAGAGTTCTCGAGTACCGATGACTGCCGAGTTGGGGTCTCTTCTGTGGTTGCAGCAAGTGTCTCGACAGAGGGCAGCACACGAACAGGAGAGGGAGAGAAGCAGTGGGCTATTCGCGCGCAAGGGAGAGGAGTCGCGGCTGGCACGCGTTGGAGCGCTCGCGAGATGGATCTGCTCGTGGGCAGGAGCCGCTGTGCTCGCGGGCTGTAGCAACGCTTGAGGGAAGCCTCGCGTTGCGGGCTGTGCAACGCCCGCAGGAGAGAAATCGAGGCTGTCGCATGCTCGCGGGAGGGAAGCTGTCACGCACGAGCAAGCAAGGAGGAAAGCTGCCGCGCGCGAGCGAGCAAGCAAGGAGAGAACTATCGCGCGCGCAAAAGAGAGACGGAGTAGAGCACAAAATCGAGAGAGGGAGAGAGATGATTGAGAGATTGAGAGATGGAGAGAGAGACGGTGAGCGGTGGACAGAAGGGGCAAAGGACGGCAGAGATGGTGGAGGTGGTGGCGGAGAGGCGACGGGAGTGAGAGGAATTCGGGAGAGAGAGAGAGAATGAGATAGAGAGAGATGGAAGGAAGAGAGAGAGAAATTAGGGCTTTTTGCCCTAATTTCACTCTTGGGGAGAGCGCAGAGTTTTAGTCCAAAACGCTGCGTTTCCTTCCCTTTTTTTTTCCCGGTATTATAGTTGGCTTGTAGTCACGGTGGGCACTGACATTTCTTGGAGGACAATCAACACTAGCAATGCTGAAGAAAGCATAAAGCACTCTGTTGGATTCATGAAAACTCATGTCATGGGCATGCCTTACTGGACGAAAGACACATAGGTCAGTGAAGGCAACATTGATCTCAGTAATGAAACAACTCGCGAGATTTCAGTGCCTGAAGGGTTTCTGCATGAGCTTCTGGAAATGGGGGATCAGCTCTCATGCATTATGCGGAGGAGAAATTCTCTGGAAATTCTCTGGTGGTAGACATATACACTTGCAAGAACTTGGTTGTGGTGAATGGGTTAAACTTGTGCAGATTGATGCAACAATCTGAGCTCATACTATTTGGTGTCATGCTATCAACCCTATTGCTTCGTGAATGGAAAAGTTCTTGTTTCAGGATCCTAACTTTCGATGGCGTGTGCGAGAATTTGGTGGTGGCTTACAATGTGAGGACAGGGGAGACCAGAGCCCTAGCCATTTCGATGGCAGCAGGCTCACCGTAGTCCGCACTTTTATCATGAGCATCATACGCTGGTAAATGCTTTACAAGAAATATTGATCCTTCCTTTTAATCACCAAGTAACATATGTTCTGTAATCTAAACTTTGTTTTGGCTTTCTTAAATTTCTATGTTGGAAGATCTTATATATTTTTATAGTTTCCTTGTATGCTTTTTCAGCAATAGACAAACTGATTGGTGATGTATTTTCATTACTGAAAGCTTTTTCAGCTGGTTTACCGTAGACCTTGGTGGAGTTTCCCTAATCTAGTTCTCCATCTAGAGGTGGTGACGTGGTACAAATGAAGCTCCTATCTTCTTAGTGCTCTCCAAACGAGCCAAGGAAGCCGCGGAGCTGTCTATTACTGAAGCTATGTGGGGAGATAGTTTGGTCCATATACGATGAGGGTGTGGCGGTTAATAAGATTGAGAGGTCCTCTCCTAGAATGAGGACTACCTAGGTCAACTAAAACATTTATTGCAATCAAGAATTAAATATAAAAGATGTGCCATCAAAAAATCTCAGGTTGGAGACTCCATTAGTCAATTTTTATAAGCCACTACAATCAGGACTGCTCTTTAGAATCGCTCTGCTTTAATAGAACTTTTTGTCCTGCTTTGTGTGCATTGTTAAGGTGTATCTGACATCTTAATACATCAAACACTCCTGTTGATCAACTATGATCCTAAGTTTTACGACATGAATGCAGTGATTTTGGTAATGTGCGGTCGTTGCTGTCAAGTTACTGTGAAATTTTGGTTGGAGTTGCTTCGTTTTGTGAAGAGATGTTACTCTTCTTTCATGGATCTTTCTGTATCACTTTAAATCTGAATTATTAAGGTGTATCTGACATCTTTCTGCATTTTTTTTTTTGGGTGGGGGGTTCCAATGGTCCCAATGGGAGTGATTCACGCCTACCCTTAAATCCAACTTTAATACGGATGGGATTTGATCTTAGGATTTTTTTATGTACCACCTAAAAGTCTATCGAGTACACTAACTGGTATGGTAAAAATTATCTTTTGATTTGATGCTTATGTACATACATGCCTACACTTGGAATATATGAACAGAAACACATGTAAGGAAACTATGTTATAGCATAATTTGAACCTTCTTCCAATTGGGCAATGGTCTAGGTCTATTTCTAGAGGTTCAATGATATCATCGATATGTAAATTTAATGGTAGAATATTAAATTTTTTTTAACTTGATTTTGAATTTGAATTTTAAAAATAAAAAAATAATTATTGATAAAGTCAATAGTTAATTGAATTTTACAACTGTTTAAACCGAAAAATCAAGTTTTAAAAAATCGGTAATCAAGTACTAAAAAAAGAAAAAAGAAAAAGAAAAAAACAGCTTATGATTTGGGGACACGTGCTTCTTCATCTAGATGGGGAAGAGCTATTGTCACGATACTTTTCTTTGTTATATAATATATATATATATATATTTATTTATTTATATCAAATTGTGAAAAAAAAATCAGACAATTTCATATTAAAAAAATATTAAATCCAACAATGATTGGAACGAGGAGAATAACATTTATTTTGAATGTTAGAATAAAATAATATACAAGACCCGAGTTGGTGACGGTTTTGGATCATGGAGTGAGCTATCTTGTTTATCCGTTGGAGGTCCAATAGCTAATATCTTGCTCAAGAACTCCATATTAAATAAATTAATTTTATAGATTTATAATTTATCCAATTAAAAAAAAAACGAAAAAATAAGTTATTTTTAGCATTTTACTCATTTTATTAGGTGTCTAATATATATATATATATATATATATATATATATATATGTACGTGTTTTCTTTCGATTAGTTTAATTGAATTTTCACATTAGTCTCATTGAGTAGCTTCAAGTTGAGTTGATATTGGGATTGGTTTGAGATCGAGATCAATTGTTTTAACCCATGATTTTAATTTTTTTTTTTTTTAATTCTGAAGTTAGAGCGAGAGAGAGAGAGAGAGATAGAGAGAGAGAGAGAGAGAGAGAGAGAGAGAGAGAGAGAGACCAATTATGTTGTAGAATATTGGGAACTTGTCACCTTAAAATCCTAAAATTCACTTCTGGTCTTTTTCTCTTCTATCGAAACAAACATATCACGGTAGTTCCTAAAAATAAATAAAAAAATAATAATAAAAGGGATAGCTGGGAGGATCTGAATCAGTCGTAGGGCTTCTATCTAATTCCAACCTTGAATTCTGGTCTTCTAGGAATGACGTCACAAATTTATCTCAAGGACTAAGTAGGAAATGTGGAGGGAAGGGGAGAGATGTGTCAAACAATAATTTTTAGAGGATACCAATATTTCAAAAATGTTTCATGATATTTTTAACTAAAATGGATTGGTCGAGAGGGAGTTGTTATGATCAGGAATATACAAGATATTTTGAAAATTTGAATTTGAATTAAAATAAGGTTCCAACGATTTTAAATAAAAGTAAATCTGTTATAAAATAAAGAAAATACTAATAAAAAAATAAAATAAAGAGAGATAGAGAGATATTTCTTATTCTAATTTTTCTAAATATATGATATTTCATATTGTGATGTTAGCATATAAAAAATACTATTAATAGCAATATATGTATCATGTGTATTTTTATAAAATATTTACCTTTCATATATCGGACATCTATCAAAATTTTTGGATTCATAACATTCCCCATTGGATGTCCATTACAAGGAGAATAGCTCTTGTCAAAATTTTAATAGGAAAAAACCCAGATAGAAAAAAATCTAAATAAAGAAAAAAATATATTATTTAAATTATTTGATGATGTATTTATTCCCCTTATTGAAAATATCCTTGAAATCTTTAAACCGATATATTTTGATTCCTTTCACCAATCTAGTAAAGGTAGCAGTTAGCAAAGATTTCATAAATAAATCTGTTAAATTCTCATTTGATCAGATTTGTTAAACATCTCTTTCACTATTCTTCTAAAATTTATGAGTGAAAAAGAATTTTTGTAAAATATGTTTTATTCTATCGCTTTTGATATAACTTTCTTTGAATTGGGCAATACATGCTACGTTATCTTCATATATGGTCATCGGTGTCTCTTTTTTTTAAGATGAACCACAAACTTCTTATATGTACAGAATCATATATTTTAACCATATGTATCTGCAACTAGTTTCATAGATCGTCAAAATTTTAGCATGATTATAAAATGTAGTTACTATTAATTGTTTCATGAAACACCATTGGATGGCAGTGCCACCATATGTGAATACATATCCACTTTGTGATTGAGCATTATGAAGATCAGATAAATACCTTGCATGTGCAAAACTAATCAAATTTGTTTTGGATAGTTTAGAAAAATACAAACCCATATCTTTTATACATTATAGGTAATGAATTATATGTTTTACCTTATTCCAATATTTTCGGGTTGGACAAGAGCTGAGCTAATAAGTTAACAAAGAATGATATATCAGATCGTGTATGACTAGCAAGATATATGAGTATTCTAATTGCACTTAAATATGGTATTTCAGAATTAAAAAATCCTCATTATTTTCTAGAGATCGGAAAGTATTTTTATTTATATCAAGTGATTTCACAACCATCAGGGTGCTCAACAAATATACTTTGTTTACATAAAATCGTTTTACTACTTATTCTATATGAGTTACTTGATGCATAATGATTCCGTCCTTTAAATATTCTATCTGTAATCTATTGCAAAATTTTATCTTTTTGAGATCTTTCACCTCAAATTCTCTATTCAAATATTCTATTGCTTTCGAGAGCTCTTCAGGAGTTTCAATGATATTCAGATCAACATATATTTTAATAATAGCAAAATTATATCCAATTCTCATTAAAAAATATATGGATAAACGGGATCATTCTTATATCCCTAATTTTAATTTGAATGAGTAATGTTCTCAAAAACCAAAATTGCATGCTTCTGGTAATTTAAATATTTATGGGAGTTTCATATAAGTGTCATTATTAAGTGAACCACACAAATAAATTGTGACATCTATTCAATGCAGTCCCTTTTGTATAGGCAGACTAATTAGAAATCAAAAAGTAATCACATCCACGAGATTATGTCACTTCATACTCAATATCGCGTCTTTGCAAAAATTCTTGTGCAATTAAACGTACTTTATATCTTATAATTTCACGTTTCTCATTTCATTTTCCCATAAATATCAATTTGTATTTCATTAGTTTTACACCAATAGGTGTATGGACTACTAGTTCAAAAATATTTGTTTTGTCAAAAGATTTCAATTCTTACTCATTGTATCTTTTTATTTTAGCCAATCATGTCTATGCCTGCATTCATCAATAGACTTTGATTCAAAATCCTCATTTTCATTATCAATACTTATTATTATGTGGTATGTAAAAATATCATCAACATTGATATTATTTCAATTTCATATTTCACCGGCCATAACATAATTTATTAAAATCTCATGATTATCAATATTTTTAGATATATGATATTTTTGTGAAATATAATCTATGGTTGGTACATTTTTAGGACATACAATATTTTCATTTAGTCCATCTAATTTCTCTACTCCTTTTCTATCTCGAAAATTTTTATCTTTAAACTTATTAGCAATATTATATTGTTTTTCAGGGATATCATTTCTAATAAGAGTATTAACAATTGGAACATGTGACTTAGTCACAATATTATATTTCACATTACTTTATATGAAAATCAAGATAAGATGATAATAATTTATTTCAACTGATTTTATTTTCAGGTTTTTTATTCTTTTCTCTCTCTAATGTTGGAAAAACAGATTTGTCAAAATGACAATCAGCAAAATAAGTCGTAAACAAATATCTTGTCATGAGTTCAGTATATTTAATAATCGATAAAAATTCATATCTATCATATATCCTCAATCTCCTTTGAGGTCCCATCTTAGTTCATTATGGTAGAACAATAGGAATATCTATTGCACATCCAAAAATCCTCAAATGAGAGATATTTGGTTTCTAACCATAAACCAAATGCAATGGGAGGAAATCATTACTACGTATTGTTCATATGCGAATAAGTTTTGTTGTGTGTAAAATAGTATGTCTCCAAACAAAAACTAGTAATTTTGCTCTCATAAGCAATGGTCTTGCAATCAAATGAATACACTTAATGAGCGATTCTACTAAACCGTGTAAACATGTGCTACAGGATATTCTATATTTATCTTAATAGACATATAATATTTATCAAAATTTTGGAACGTAAATTCACCAATATCATCAAGACGAATTTTCTTGATTAAATAATCTGAAAATTGTGTTTGTAATTTAATTAACTGAGTAATAATCTCGCAAACGTCAGATTGTGAATTAATAATAACGATACATGTGACCACCTAGTTGATGTATCAATTAAAACTATGAAATATTTAAATGGTCCACATGGTTGATGTATAGGCCCACAAATATCTTCCCGTATTCGTTCCAAAAATTTAAGAGACTCACAATTTATTTTAAGTGATAATGGTGTCACAATTAATTTGCCTTGAGAGCAAACGATACAAGTAAATTCATTAGACTGAAGAATTTTTTAGTTTTTTAAAAAATATTCACATGAATTATTTATAATTTTTCACATCGTTATTGATTTGGGATGACCCAATTGGTCATCCCAAACAATAAAATCATTAAACTTAGTAAACTTCTGGTTTACTATTGCATATGCTTCTTTTACATTAATATGTGTAATACAAACCGGAGAAATATGTCGGTAATTTTTTCTAATATGCTTTTCTTATCCAGAATTATACTCATAATGTGAATGTATTCAACGCTTCCTTCATTTGTTGTCTCAATATGATATACATTTTTACGGATATTTTTAAAACTCAATAAATTTTTTTGGGATCTGGGAGAGTATATTATCTCATCAATTTCAAATTTAGTTTCTCTAGATAAGAATATGTTAACTCTTCTGAAACCTTCTATCAATTTTGTACCCCTAGATATTGTATTAACATTGGTCTTTTACATTATCAGATAAGAAAAATGTTTTTTTATCTCTTAAGATAGCATGTATAGTGGTACTGTCTACGAGACATCAATCTCCACCATTCATAACAAATCGAACCAAAGAAGTATTTATGTTTTTCAATAAATAGTCAAATATTTTAAAATTCATAACAATGTTAATACTATGGAGTTTTAAAATTTTATTTTCATGACAAAATAAATAGATCAATAAAAATATTTAAATATGACAAGTATTTTAGAACTCAACTCATTTAAAACAAAATACAATTATATTCTAGTAAATTCTAATGAATATATTTTTGGACACTCCCATCGCTAATCAAGTGGTCAATTTTTCTTTCAGGGATATATATTTGTGCTCTACTGAAGTTTTCAATTAATTTCACATTACCACTAATGATATCAACCGTTATTTCTTCCAACTTCAGGCAAGAGAAGTAATTATTATTGTGTATATCGCAATATTATCAATGAAGCATTCATCTTTCTTGCCTTTTATTGATTTCAGAATATTTTCATAACCTTCTGAAAACTTATATTATCTTTTCTCATCCTTATTGTCTCACTTCTAGTGGTAATAAATTTCTATAACCACTTCTAGTGGTTTAATGAATTTGCGTAACCACTTCTAATAGTTTGATAAATTTGTATAATTATAAAAATCATTACTATTATGACCTCTTCTATATTCATAACAATATTTAATTGTATTCGTTTCAGAAAATGGCCAAGGATTAGTAGGTCAAGTTTCATAATTTTCATCAATAATATTTTATTTAACCACAATGGGATATAAAATCAATTCAAAATGTTTTGAATCCCTTTTTCCAATATTGATACTGTAGGAACAAATTTAAGGTATAAAAAATTGAGAATTTTCTAATATATTTTTCCCAATAATATTTTCAAAATTTTTCCATTATAAGAACAACTATTTTTAGGTGGTTCTACTTTTTCATCATTATTATTCATTCAAATTATTTTGATGGTGTCTTCAAGATCCATTTCATCTAAATACATTTTAGCATCTAACACTCGTAATAAATAATTCTTTTCCATAATATCAAGAGTTATAAATTCAGTTTCGCAAAGTACGACATTATTAACCATAACAAGTGAGTAAAATATATATATTTCAATGAAAACTTATTGATTAAATACATAGTATTGTTATATCAAATTTTCATCTTATAAAAGACCTTTGGACCTATAGTCTACAAAATCTGGTATCCGGTCTATATATTTAGTCGATAATAAGATTATTAAACAACGAACACAATAAGACTATAGTAGTTTTTATTTTGATATGTAAGATTAAACTAAACTACAACCACAAAACATACTTTGAAAAAATCATAATATTTAATAAAATCTCTATATAAAATAATAAATAAAAGTTATGGAAAACTCATACCAAGAAAGCTTATTCTTTGTTGATGAGAACTTTATACACAGTTGGGCAGAATTACATGTTGATAACGTGTTATAAATTAAAGAAAGTACAAATAAGAAGAAGAAAATAAAAAGAGAGAAAAAGAGAAAGATTTCTTATTCTCTTGTATGTGTATTATCTGTATCTAATGAATTTACAAAATGAAGTATTTAAACAAATTGAAATGTATTTGTAAATGAAATGTTCTAAAGTCAAGTATTTTTTTTAAATATATGATATTTTCATATTATAATGTTAACATATCAAAGATGCTACTAATAACAATATAAGTATCATGTGTATCCTTCCAAAATATTTATTTTCCATATATTAGATATCCATTCAAATTTATTAGGGAAAATTAGAGTTTGCACCTTACCCGTAATTACATTAATATTTCTTCAAGTTGAAATCCTAAATAGCCCTATTTCACTTAAATGCCAAATTTATTCTCTTCTTCCACAATTTTAGTCAGACAAAATTTGAATTACATCAAAATAGTGTCTTCGGCCCAATTTGTATTCTTTTTTTTTTGTGTAAGTCGATTTTCTTATCATTAATCAATATTTCAGGTTTCATTCGACTAATTTAGCCGAACACTGTGAGAACCATTAAGGGATAAACTATCCCAAATTTTATTTATTTATTTTTATGACTCGAATCTGAGATCGATAATTAAGAAAACGAAGCTCCCTACCGATACACCCATTAGAGCTTGGTGACCCAATTTGCATTTGAAAAAGTTTGCGCGGCACTCTTTGTAGAATGGCAATGGCCGGCGATTCTTATATAAATAATGCCACCCAATATAATATTGGACAAACTCAAGTCAGTCACAGTCATGTTGTAACTTTGGACACTTTATCAATGGGCCTTCGGCCCGAAGGTAAAAAAAATTGGGCACAAGCCCGGTTTGGCCCAGCCCAAAAGTCGGGTCAAGTGCTCTTACCCAAGAACTCACAATATATTATATATGGGTGGGTTTGGGTTTCTAACGGGAGAGACAAATTAATTCAAAATTCAAATGTCAACAAATTAAACTCGGACCCACGGGCCTAGGCATTGGCCTGGGCTCATGTCTATTCATCTTGAACTAAGTACAGCCCAAATTTGTGTAAACCATCGAGTCATTCACCAATTAATTAGCGGTAAGGGCAAGAATTGAAAAGACATTTCCCTATATGAAAGGAGTTAGGAAGTGCTATTCCTTGTGGAAGAATTTTATATTCCAAAACTAAACAACTGCGTCACTTTGGAATGGCAAAGCCAAATCTTTTCTAATTTCCTTCTGGAAGAATTTTATATTCTAAAACTGAACCACTGGGTCACTTTGGAATGGCAAAGCCAAATCTTCATCTAATTTTTGAATTTTAGTAATGCCACGTACAAATTAACATTACATCACCAATTTTGTAAGTTTAATGATAAAACATTAAATTTATTTTATCAAAATTTTAAATGGAAAAATCAATACAAGAAGAGTTAATTCATTGAATATTGCAACAGCTCAAATCAGAATGTCGAGTTTTCAAATATCGATAGTCAAATAAAAAAAAAATCTTACATTATTTCTACATAACAAGACTTAAGAAAGTTCTCAATGACAATTTGGTTATATATAGTTCCAAGATCTTGGCACAAATAAAATTACAAAAAAAGTAATATACGACAAAACTTAAAAATAAGAAAGGGTAATAAGCTTTCTCCCTACCCCATTTTTGGGAGATGGGGAAAAAAGGGGTCAGTTTAAAAATCCTAGAATTGCATAGTAACCAATCAACACCGGAAGGGACACAATCATGCCAAAAATCACCCTGTACATACAAAATAAAAGTCAATCAGAGGGGGAGGAGGAGGAGGAGGAAGACGAAGAAGAAGAAGAAGAAATACATACGCTGTGCTAAGAACTTCTGCATGCAAACCATATTCTTTAGCAAAGATAAAAGAGGTGATGGACTGAGGCAATGCAGCCTGAAAAAGAGTTGATTTATGAAAAGAAATATTATAAAGAAAGCAATAGCCAAATTACAAATTTTGTGTATCTTCCATAATTGGTAATTTCTAAGGTTCTATTGTATCTTCCTTAATTTTGTCCTCCCATATTATATAATTCTTGTTACCCTAAGCTGTCCAAGGTGGCTTCCACCCAAAATTCATTAGTTATATTTTGAAAGTTAAAGATTCATCCGAGTTGAATTTCGGTTGATTACCTGAATAATGGCAACACGTAAGACATCACCATGCAAACCTACAGCTATCGCACCAATAGCCATGGCTGCCGGCCCGGCAATGAACCTCAAAATCATGCCAAACACCGTCAAACTGGGGCCACATGCAATGATCTTCTCCTGCAATGCCATAAACAGCCCTGCAACCCATAACAAAAATATACATTCAATATATTTAATGGGTGCTTTCCAGTATAATGCATAATATGTTTTAGATACCAGAAAACTCACCCATGCTAAACATAGCAGTGCTTGTCCCAGCCTTTGACATAATCAATATTGATCCTTCAATGATACCTGGCATTTCAAAATGAAACCTGGAAAAATATATGTATATGAAGGTGAGATTAGGAAAACCAAGCACTCCCTAGGACACATATAGAGTATTTATCATTGATGGGAGATGTCCTAGAAACATACCTATTTGCTAGAAAAGCCCAAGTGATACCAACAACACAACCATATGAGTTAGGATTCATGGCAAGTTTCAACCAAACAATCTTCATCAAACACCAAAATGATGGCCTTGTGCTTTCTACAATCTCCAATTGATTTCCTTCCAAGTCTTTCCCTGCTGATTCTACTGCTAAAACTTGACCATTTTTTATACTTGAATCCAAATAAAAGTCTTGATGGGCACGTCTACACTCCAAAACAAACAATAAAACTGTAAGCCATATGATGGCTTGTATAACCGATGATTGAACAACAAGATCAACCGCCTTCTCCCCATACATGGCCCTTATGAGGGGCACACCTACAACAAGAGAGTTTGTCAAGGTACACAAAGAGAAGCTTGTTATAGACCAACAATAGCTTCTTTTGCTACGACACGTGGCCCAAAAGGCAATGACCAGTACTATAATGAGCTTGGATATGGCATCGGCTCCGATGAAGAAGAAGTTCATCTTGAATGGATTGATATGTGCCGTGAACTCGAAGGTGAAGAGAGGAAAAGTGAAATAGCAAACAAGACGGTTGATTGCATCGCATTGATCAGGCATAAAAATCTTCCACCACCTCACTGAGCCATACCCTAATATGAGTGCTACATATAAGGGTACCATTGCAGCAATTACATTGTAAACATCTTCCCACCCTATCATTTTTATCGTTTCTCTTGTAGCTTCCCTTTTTCTGGCGAAGTGCGTTGGTTTTATTTTGCTATTCAGAGACTGCTAAAAGGCTGTAACATGTTCAACAATGGAAGACACTAGGTATTTATAATAGGAGAGAGACAAGGGCATATAATATCTCTCCTTTATGCGTTATTATATTATATCTGGTACATCAAAGGTAAAAATTTGGTTGGTGTGAAAGTGATTCTATTCCGTGTGAGAGAATATTATATTAGTCCTAAGAGCTTTATACTAATATCAAGGGTAAAAAATATATTTTATCTAAACTTCTATATATAAATAAGTATAAATATTTGACCATTGATATATTCCTTACTTCTCTATTGTACAGTAGTCCTATGGCAGGTCAAAGGACGATGCGGTGAGCTTGATGACGATAATGATGATGATGCTGCTGCTGCTGCAGGGAAGGCTCAGAATGAAAATTCATGTAACTGCTCTCTATAAGGTGAGCTTGATGACGATAGCACGGGTGATGGTGGGTGTGAAAGTGATTCTAGTCCGTGTGAGAGAATATTATATTAGTCCTAAGAGAAACTTCTTTATATAAACAAGTAAAATTTGACCATTGATATATACCTTATTTCTCTATTGTACAGTAGTCCTATGGCAGGTCAAAGGACGATGCGGTGATCTTGATGACGATGATGATGATGATGATGCTGCTGCAGGGAAGGCTCAGAATGAAAATTCATGTAATTGCTCTCTATAAGGTGAGCTTGATGACGATAGCATGGGTGATAGTGGATGTGAAAGTGATATATTAGTCCTAAGAGAAACTTCTTTATATAAACAAGTATAATTTGACCATTGATATATACCTTATTTCTCTATTGTACAGTAGTCCTATGGCAGATCAAAGGACGATGCGGTGAGCTTGATGACGATGATGATGATGATGATGCTGCTGCAGGGAAGGCTCAGAATGAAAATTCATGTAATTGCTCTCTATAAGGTGAGCTTGATGACGATAGCATGGGTGATAGTGGATGTGAAAGTGATATATTAGTCCTAAGAGAAACTTCTTTATATAAACAAGTATAATTTGACCATTGATATATACCTTATTTCTCTATTGTACAGTAATCCTATGGCAGGTCAAAGGACGATGCGGTGAGCTTGATGACGATACCACGGGTGAGCCCCACCCCTCTCACGAGGAAGGTGCAATGGCTAGCAAACGTGTTTCAAACATGTAAAGGTTAATGAGAAAACGATCATGAATATGAGACATTATAAAAATATAAAAATATATAAACAAATACGCACAGGCGGCCAGCTGTGAGTGCTCCAAAACATTTAAGCGGCCAACTACATATACCGTGATTTTGATTTTGGATTTTTATTATTACTCTTAGGCAGACTTCTATAGCATGAGCACACAACGGTGGTTTGTACCATTGCAAAAGCATATAAGAATTTCCCTGCAAAATACCAAAATCAAAATCACGGATTACCAAATGTTGAAACCGATTTTGACTCCACTCGTATGCTGACCTTCTAACTCGAACAGAAACCAGTGAGAATGTGATTGCTGGATTTTATTGGATGAGAAATCTGCAAAAACCCGCCGGAGGTTACTCTAATGGAGAAATCTCCAATACTCAAGTGGAAAGAGCAACGAGGGAAAGACTTAGAGAACCAAAATATGCCCCTAGTCTCTGCATGATAAGTTAAGAGTTAAAAGTATTGCGTACTTTTTATAGGTTGTCTTTGCTCAAATATATATAGTATCTGTCCGTATGATAAGTCCCATATGCGTTTAGGGGTATAAAAACCCTAATTTTCTGATGGAAAGATCATTCGAGATCTTTCGAAATTATAGAAATTGTAGCTACAGATATTTAGGAGATATAGAATTCTATTGATTAAGGGAAATTCGAGTTGTTATGGAGGTTTCCTATCTTATCGAGAATGATTAAAAGGATTTTCTTTCTTATCGGGATATATTACTTTCTAGATTAAAGGAGGTTTGAATTTTGAGTGATCAGAAATTTGTCAAGCGTTGTCTACTAGAACGCTTTTTTGTAATAGCCGAGGAGGTTAGATCGAGAGATGAATGAACAAGTTACCTGAGAGAGTTTAGCTAGGATGGTCAAAAGACATAAACGGTTTGGTCAAGAAGGCATTCGACCGAGTTCGTATTCAGTCATTTATGGACCTTGTAATTATGGTCTAATGGACTCGATAGCTTTTGGGTTTCATGGTAATGAGCTACTAGACCATGTATCATTATCAAAATTCATAAAATTTGCAACAAATTTAGGGTTTCCAAAAAAATTAGAACTTAACCTATATTTTAGGCATCTAAAAAATCTGCATGAAGGTTTTTATCCATCCACGAAGTCTCCGACACGACGTCAAGATTATATGTGCATCTCACTCGTGCAACTTCCATTCTATCTATAAAATAGGTGAGAGGAGGAATGTTAAATGCATATCTAAGATGAACAAGGTAAGAAGATGAAGGAGAGATCATGAAGAACATGAGATGATCACACTAAAACTATCTGTGAAAACGAGAAAAGTCAAAGGAAAAAAAAAAAAAAAAAACACGCACTCTTTTTTCTCTCTCACTCTCTCTCCCCCCCCCCACTTTCCCAATTCTCTTGTCCCGAAACCCATTTTCCCCTCTCATTCTCACTCTCTGTTTCTCTCTCTCTCGAATTCTCTCCCCTCTCAACTCCTCTCTGTTTCTCTCTCTCTCGAATTCTCTCTCACTCTCTGTTACTCACTAACTCTCTCTACCTCTTTATTGTTTCTTTCTCTACCTCCCGCGGCCGACACCTTTCTGCGACAGTCACCACCGCATGACGGCCCACACTGCCTTCCTCCCCTATCCGCTCAACCGCACACTGCTCTCTCTATTGAGAGCCTTCTGCGACTATCGTAGAAGCTCCAAGCTAGCGGTAGTAGCACTATCAAAAACCCTAGGTTGCGATGTCCTGCGATTTCTTCTCAACGCAAGTAAGGGCTGGTTCGGCTCTGACTATAGTTTAGGGTTTTGCCTCTCTTGGTAATTAAGCCTAATTACTAAGCTTTGCGTCGGTTTGGAATGCACTACAGGTCTAGGATTGAACTGGAAAGATATTCGGACGAGGGTTGTGAACTGCGAAAAACCCTAAGCGAGGAAATTTCAATCCCTTCAATATTTGAACTATTTTTATTGAATTTAGATTGAGAATACGTGTATATTTATTCTGAAATTGTTATATTCGAAGGAAACGTATTTTCCTGAGAGTTTGATTGGAAATGTGTATGAAAATATTTGGACTTTGGAGTTAGAATAGGATAATTTACAGAATGGAGGATATGGTTGCATTCCATATCCTTCTTAGGTTATTTTTGGGATTTTAAATGATATATGGTATTAGATTGTATTCGTCAATTGGAGGAATTAAAGTTTATACAAAATTAAGAACAAATTTGAAAACCCTTTAATGGAATCTCATTTAACGATTTATTTGTGATCAATATTTTAGGTTATGGCCTTCCGAATTAAAGAAGAGGTTGGATTTTGTTGAGTTGGAAATTGAGAGTGAAAACCCTCCCAAAGAGGTAAGTGGATGGCTATGCTTCATGTAAATGAATAAATTATTTTAAAGCATGATTTGTAAATTGATTTTAAATTGAATTTGAAATGTTATTTGAAATGTTTTGTGAAATTAGTGTGCCCTGAAATTTGATTTGACAATTTCATGACTCTAGTATGATCATTGAATCATTTATACTGTACCATGCTAGGATACCATGAAAATTTGTGAGATGCTTGCTTTATCTTGAAATTTGATCATGATCTGATTTATTAAATGGATATTTGATAACTAGGTGCTGAAAAATGACTATAGTATAAGTCTTGCCATGGACCGGGCCATCGGGGCAGCGTGGCTAAGACTGTTTAATTTAGCTTGGTGGTAGGTGAGTTGGAGAGCCTCCTCAGGCTGCCGTGATAATGTGGATGCACCCCACGGAGTTCTGGGCCAACACCAAGGGATGAGATGTTGAGAAAACTGTGAAAAATCTCTTGGTGGAATCTACCAATGGCCATTGGTGGAATCTACCAATGGCCATTGGTAGAATAAAGTTTTCGGCATATCCCAAAATTTGTGAAAAAGGAATGCAAATTGTTTGAAATTACTTATACGAGCCATGGTTGTTTGGAAACGAAATTGTTTCATGTAAATGTTCTCGGTTTCTACAAATGTATTTAAATGTGATTGTTTGGCACATCTATTTGCACACCTCATTTATATGTTGCATACAATTGCACTCCATTCATTGGGTATTTAAAATACTCACCTCCCTCTTAAATCCTTTTTCAGAGGACTCGTAGGGAGACGACGTCCACTATTGTGGATTGGAGGCTTATTTTGTTGATTTTGGGTAGGTATGGATTATGTAATCTTTTTTGGGAAGTTGTAGATCGTTAGTCCATGGAAATGAAGTTATGTATATCTCATACTGTATGGATTTTATTGATACTGGTTTGAGTTTCGGGCAAGTATCGGTAAAATCCAACGGCTATAATTTGGGACTTCATTTTTTGTGAAAAATCATGTTTGAAGGGTATTTGTTTTTTAAATGGGACATTTGGAATATTTATCTTGGATTTATGTATTTATAGCTTATTTGGTAAACTCTATGAAATACTTGAGAACTCTGAATTGGCTGGGATGGCCACACTACATGCATGCATGTACAGGAACCCCTTCCCTGATTGTGTGCCGATGTATGCTCGTGTGTACAGGGATGGACCGGACGGGTCCTTTGCATGCTAGTTGTTATAAATTTTTATATTTTGATAAACTTATTATTTTGGAATATTTATGGAAAAATTGGAATGCCTTGCGCTATCCCGGTATATGGAGAGGTCATGCCCGTATGCCGAGATAACGAAGCGGTTGTTACGTGCTCGACAGGAGAGTCGGGGCGTGATAATTCTATTGGTATCAGAGCCATGTTCACAATTTTAAATGTTTGAAGTTTTGAACTACTCCAAAATGTCCCAAAGGTTTTCTAAAGATTTTAAAATGTATGTTGTTTTGAAAATTTTAATCTTTTAATGATTTATTTTTAAGAAATGTACATAACTTTTCATGGATCCTTATGGACTAGGTTTAATATTTATTTTAGAGGGTTAAATACCTAGCCATATGTCTAATTTAGTAGACTAAACATAATGTCTCTTTTTATAGGAATCATGCCGCCTAGACAAAGGACGAGGAATGTTTGTGAGATTCCTCCTTCAGAGCGCGAGGATGAGTCGTCCCCACATGCTCCAACTTCTCTTCCAGCTGCCACGAGCACACACCCGGCTCCTTTGACCAGGGTTCCTCCACCTCCTATTGCCGCCCTCCAGCAAGTGATGGAGTGGTGGAGTTCTTTTGGGGCACAGTATCAAGCTCTGCCCCAATCTCCTATTCCTCTACCGGTTCCTCCTTCTACACTGGCTATGGCGCCTAGAATTCCCACAGCATCTGCTCCACCAGTTGTTTCACAGACCGAACGTCCTATAGTTGAGTTGTCAAAGCTACTCAAAGAGGCAAAACAGCTCGGATGCGAGACTTTTTCTGGCACTTGTGATGCCTCAGTGGCTAACGATTGGATTGGCCGAGTTCAGGAGACTGTTGCAGACATGAGATTGAATGATAAAATGAGCTTGTGGGTAGCGGTGAAATTGCTGGATAAAGGAGCTAGAACCTGGTAGGAAAACGAGAAGGCCAGGGCAACCATACCTATCACGCCCCGAACCGGGATCATGAATAGTCGCCCGTTGTCCCTGGATGCCGGCTGTATTTTTACAGAAAATCGGGCAGAACCTCTCCATAAATCGGAGATTTCCCCTGTACAATTTCACCTGTATATAACATTCATCCTGTAAAAATAAACAATTGGTCATCCCGACCTCTCCAAAATCAACAATATCCACAGCCAACATCCAGAACAACGCAAGGCTATAAAGTTTCTAACAGTCCTAGCAACAGACCTCTACTGTCATGCCCAACTAGAGCATGAGCAGCCGCCACACGGAGCGGACTTAAATTCTACGCATATATAAAATAAATTCCCAAATTATTTTTAAATATTTACAAATGCCTCAATGCAATGAAATAATCAACACGAGAGTTTCGCAAAATAAATTCCATAATTTATACAGTCATCCCAGAAAATTTATATAAATACATTGGTCAATCTAAAACCTCCAATACATAATAATATCACCAATCATCATAGCGGAAGAGATGGAAAATATCCATACCCAATCCCAGTGGTATCTCCTCGATCCAACACTAATCCTGTAGGAAAGAAAGTGAGGGATGAGTATCTATGGGAGGATACTCAGTAAGTGAGGGGATTGACATCACACTATCAATATCGAGGTGAATTTGGAGTGTCAAAGCATAAGATAAGAAAATATCCACAGGGTGCAAACTGATCATGTTATTTCCAAAATCATATATCACACGCACACATCAAAAAGCAAGATATGCATCCAATATTCACATCAATGTCATGAAGAGCCGGCCAATGAAATATTTCCGGCAATGGTCTACCTCGACCAAGGACGGCGCATTGGGGGTTTTTCCAAATGCAAGTATTAAAGAATGGCTCTCTGCCCCAATGTTGGCCACAGACTACCCCAACTAGCCTGTAAATAATAATAATGTACATATAACTAGTCAGCCGTGTATGGTGCCCCCGCCTGGTGCTAGACGGAGCCGTACTCAACGTCCTCTCCGATAAGGGTCAACCTGGGGCACCCATACACACGACGATCTGGCGGATACCTCCGGCCGAAGCGTATCCGGACACAAGGGGTGCCTCTACCAGATGTCCTTCGTAGCTACGGATCACAATATCATATCAGCCGGGCACGTAGCCCCATGCATCCCATCACCAGATCAGCCGGGCATATAGCCCCATGCATAATATCATAACGTCAGCCGGGCATACAGCCCAATGCATAATATCATAAAGTCGGCCGGGCATACAGCCCAAATCATAATATCATAAAGTCGGCCGGGCATACAGCCCAAATGTGTAAATAAATCCATTGAAAACCATGTGCCAATGCAGTGGAAGTATTAAAACATATCAATATGTCGAAAATATGGCACAATATATGTTTATCAAAACTCATGGATGCATATCAATAAAGTCAGCAGTTAAGACACTCAAAGGTCACAAAATATTTCATCAAATATTGGAAAGTCATAACAATCATACATTTTGCAGAAACATGTCATTTAAAAGATATTTTTGAAATATGGTTTTCAATCAATAGCGAATGTCAAAATCCCACTCACAGTTCTACGGGAGGGAAGTCACTCCCTACTGACAAGCCAAATCGGATCTGACCGCTCGAGTCTCCAAAAGATCAACCTAAATCAGATCATCAAATTTCTGTTACATTCTATACTTAACCTTCAATTCATATATAATCATTTCATAATTTGTATTCTATTTGCATTCCACTTACACTCTAAACATATACAAAACCTTTCATCTTAAATTCAATCCTAGATTCGTCCAATTTATCAATTAGAGTCGAAATCTCCTCACCTAGGGTTTTCTCGAAGCGCCGAGTCTCATCCGAAAGTCGCTTCGGTCACTCCAAAGTCTGTAGGGTTTCCTATCAAAACAACATTTATTTGTTAGATCTAAACACATAGATCCGAAGCAAAACCCTAAGTCATTTACCTGCGTGGAGATTCGTGGGCTGTCACGGGCTCACGAGCCGTCGCGGGCTCGTGGGCTACAGCTAGCGGGCTCACTGGTCTGCGTGCTACGGGGTAGCGGGCCGGCGGGCCGATGGGCTGAACTGGGCCGCGGGCCGTACTGGACCTGCGGGCTTGGACGGGCTGTCGGGCCTGGTGGGCCCGTGGGCTTGCTGCTGATGGGCCTGCGGCTAATGGGCCTGCGGGCCGACAGTGGCTCGCGGGCTGGTGCTCGCCCGTGTGCTGCGCTGGCTTGTGCGCGCTCGCGCGCTGCTGCGCGCCCCTGCGTGCTCTGCTCGCGCTCGTGCGCTGGGCCGCGCGCCCGTGAGCTGGGCCGCGCGCCCGTGCGCTGGGCCGCGCGCTGCTGCGCGCTGGGCCGCGCGCTGGTCCGCGCGCTGCTGCGTGCTGAGTCCGCGCACGCTCGTGCGCTGGCTCGCGCTTGCGGCCTGGGCTCGCGCTCGCAGCCTCGGCTAGGGGATTGCGCTACTCGCGGAGGCTCGCGACGGAGGAATCGCGCTATGGAGCGCTCAAACTCGTGCGATGGTGGCAGGAGAGGGTTGCTGCTGGTGGCGGCTGTTCGCGGACGGAAGCGAGATCGCGCGCGGTGGCGGCGCTTGGCGGAGGAAGCCGAACGGCCGCGGGAGAAGACGAACGGCCGCAGGAGAGGGAACGTCGGGGAGAGAGAAGAGAGAGAGAGAGAGAGAGAGAGAGAGAGAGAGAGAGAGAAAGGGGGTTAGGGTTTTAACCCTAATCCCCAATTGGGGACGCAGCGTTTTGTCCCAAAACGCTGCGTCTCCAATTTTTTTTTTTTTTTTTTTTTAAGCTTGGTGTTACAATACCTCTCTCTTGGACAGATTTTCTGAGAGCTTTTGAAGAAAAATATTATACTCAGTTCTATAGGAACCAGAAGAGAGAGGAGTTCTTCAAACTTGTTCAGGGAAATAAAACAGTGTCTGATTATGAATCAGAATTGAGGGAACTTGCTACTTATGTTCTGGAGTTTGTGAACTCCGAGGAGTCCCTATATGCGAAATTTGAATCTGGACTAAATCTGAGTGTAAGGGAGAGGATGTCAACCACCAAAGGGCACACATTCCAAGATGTTTTGGATATGGCCTTAAGGGCTGAGAAAACGGTGACTGAAAAGGGAAAAGTCCGAGAGTATGGAAAGAAGAAAAGGTCCAGTGGTTTCATACCGGGCCAAAACTCCAAGAAGAGTAGAAGTATGGGCTCCTTCAATGGTGGATCTATTTTAGGACCGGTTGGCTCTCCTCAAGACCAACGCGTGTCCCCATTTAAAACTCCTACTTTCGGCACTGTTTCGGGAAGTCAATCAATGGGAAATAGGAAGGAAATGTGCAAGAACTGTGGCAAGTTTTATTTTGGGATTTGTCAAGAACCCAAGAGGTGCTACCACTGTGGAAGGGAAGGTCATTTCTGCAATGTCTGTCTGGAATTGAGACGAGGAGGCCAGTCAAGTAGAGGTCGTACTAGTAGATCTGTGGGTAGCTAAGCAAACACTTCTACTCCACCTCCAGCTGGCACACCACGGACGGGGACTGGGAGCAACACAGTAGTTGCTCGAAACCAGCGCCCACAGGCAAGAGCTCAAGCAAGGATATTCGCAATGACTAACGAGGATGTCCAGAACAACCCTGATATAGTCACAAGTAAATTTTCTAGAACTTGAATTTGGTGATTTAGAAATTTGAATGCGAATATGATGAAATTATGATTACTTGACTATGAATATGTGAAATATTAGTGATGTGGTATGATATTAAGGTCAATAGAGGTGATTTGGATAATTGATGATGATTTGACGACATTGAGCATTTTAAATTCTAATTGTGTTTGATTGATTTAGAAATCGATCCTTACTTTTTGAATTTATAGGTATGATGAAAATTTTTTGAGTTGATGCTCGTGTTTTAATTGATACTGGGTCTAATAACTCTTTTGTATGCACCGAGTTTGCCAAGCACTCAAATAGACCCTTGACTCCACTCGAAGAGGAGTTATTGGTTGTCACTCCATTGGGAAAACGGTTGTACAGAAGCACCGTGTTTAAAGCCTGCGAAGTAGGGGTAGAAAGGAAAATTCTTGAAGCGGACTTGATTCCGTTAGAAATGAGGGATTTCGACGCTATATTGGGTATGGATTGGTAACACCCTCATAGAGTATCAGTAAATTGCTTCACGAAGGAGGTAGAGTTCCGTTGACCAGGATATCCTCCGCTTGTATTTGTTGGTGAACGGCAGGTTTTACCGAGTTGTGTAATCTCGGCATTGGAAGCACGGAAACTGGTGCACAAGGGTTGTGAAGCTTAGCTTGCTCATATAATTGATACGACTGTGCAAAGTCCGGAATTGATAAATGTCCCAGTAGTGAATGAATTTTTGGATGTTTTCCCGGACGAGCTATCAGGTTTACCTCCAGTTCGAGAGTTCGACTTTGCTATTGACTTGATTCCCTGCACCGCATCTATTTCCATTCCTCCGTATAGGATAGCACCCGCAGAACTTAAGGAGTTAAAAGTCCAACTACAAGAATTGTTGGAAAAGGGATTTATTCGACCGAGTATCTCACCTTAGAGTGCTCTGGTTTTATTCGTAAAGAAGAAAGATGGCACGTTTCGGTTGTGTATTGATTACCGGCAGCTAAACAAAGTGACCATCAAGAATAAATAACTCTTACCGAGGATTGATGATTTGTTTGATCAACTCCAAGGGGCAAGTGTCTTTTCAAAAATTAATTTGAGGTCCGGCTATCATCAATTGCGGATAAAGTAAGATGATATCCCCAAGACTGTGTTTAGGACGCGGTACGGGCACTATGAATTCTTGGTAATGCCTTTCGGTCTAACGAATGCTCCGGCAACTTTCATAGATCTCATGAACCGAGTATTTCATTCTTATCTTGACAAGTTCGTCATTATCTTCATTGACGATATCTTAGTGTATTCTAAGAATGATGAAGAGCATTCAAATCATCTTCGGATTGTGTTGCAGATTCTCCGAGATAAGCACTTGTTTGCTAAGTTCTCAAAGTGTGAATTCTGACCGAAGGAAATTGGCTTTTTAGGACATGTGGTATCCGAAGAAGGAGTATTTGTTGATCCAAAGAAAGTTGAGGCGATTCTGAAATGGGAACAACCCAAAAACGTCACTGAGGTGCGTAGTTTTCTCGGTTTGGCTGGGTACTACCGAAGATTTGTAGAGGGTTTTTTCAGAATTGCAGCTCCGTTGTCTGGCTTGACACGAAAGGTGATTAAATTTGAATGGAATGATAAATGTGAGCAAAGTTTTCAAGAACTCAAAAGGAGACTCACGTCGGCTCCTATACTTGCTCTACCTATTGCTGGTGATTTTATAGTTTACAGTGATGGCAGTAAACAAGGGCTAGGATGTGTTCTAATGCAAGGTGACAGAGTTATCACCTACGCTTCTCGACAATTAAAGAAACACAAACTGAATTATCCTACCCATGATCTAGAATTTACTGCCATTGTTTTGCATTGAAAATTTGGCGGCATTACTTATACGGAGCCACATGCAAAATTTTCACTGATCATAAAAGTCTTAAGTATTTGCATACCCAAAAAGAGCTCAACTTGAGGCAAATGAGATGGTTAGAGCTGATTAAAGACTTTGATTTGGTGATTGACTATCACCCGGGTAAGGCGAATGTAGTTGCGGATGCTTTGAGCCGCAAATCATCATCTTCTCATTCTCAAGCGGGTTCCTATCTTTTATGTCTTGTTAGGCTTCGTGCTCTTGGAGCCAAATTTGCTTGTGATGACAATGGTGTATTATTGGCCAAGTTCGAAGTTCGATCTACCTTAGTGAACCGTATTAAAGAGCTCCAGGCAACTGATGAGGAGCTAAAGCAGATAGTAGAGAAGGTTCGAAATGGTGAAACTAGTGATTTCATATTCGGGAGGATGGCATGGTGACACATGGGAAACGGATATGTGTTCCCAAAAATGATGAGTTTTGGAAAGCCATTCTTGAGGAAGCACACTTTTCGGCTTATGCTATGCATCTCGGGAGCACAAAATGTACCGAACCATCAAAGAAACATATTGGTGGTCGGGATTGAAACGGGAAATAGCCGAATTTGTAGCAAGATGTTTAGTGTGTCAACAGATCAAGGCCGAACATTAGAAGCTAGCCGGGACACTTCAACCATTGCCTATACCAGAATGGAAATGGGAGCACATCACTATAGATTTCGTGGTGGGATTGCCACGTATATCGAGCCGTCACGATGCCATATGGGTGATTGTAGATCGTCTCACTAAGTCGGCTCATTTCTTACCAATTGAGAATACCTATTCTTTGGAGAAATTAGCCAAGTTGTATCTTGATGGGATTGTCCGACTTCATGGGGTTCCAATATCGATTGTATCAGATTGTGATCCCCGATTCACATCCAGATTCTGGCCTAAGTTACAAGAGGCTTTGGGAACCAAATTAAAATTCAGCATGGCATTTCATCTGCAGACGGATGGATAATCCGAACGTACAATCCAAACGTTGGAAGACATGTTGAGAGCATGTGTGATGGACTTCCAAGGGAGTTGGGATAGGCACCTACCGTTGGTTGAATTTGCTTACAACAACAGCTATCAAGCTAGTATCGGGATGCCTCCCTATGAAGCTCTCTACGGAAGGAAATGCCGAACTCTGCTTTGTTGGGATGAAGTTGGAGAGCGAAAAATTGAAAGTGTCGAGCTAATAGAAGCAACGACAGAAAAGGTGAAGGTGATCCAAGCAAGAATGAAAGCAGCTCAAGATAAGCAAAAGAGCTATGCCGATAAAAAAAGAAGACTTTTGGAATTTGAGGTCAGAGATATGGTTTTCCTCAAGATTTCACCTTGGAAGGGTGTAATTTGGTTCAGGAAATGAGACAAATTGAATCCGAGATACATTGGGCCATTCAAGATCCTTGAGAGGATTGGAAATGTGGCTTACCGATTGGAATTACCTCCGGATTTGGAGAAAATTCATGATGTATTTCACATGTCAATACTAAAGAAATATTTACCGGATCCTTCTTATGTAATTGAGTCTCTTCCGATAGAATTGAATCTAGATATGAATTTCAAAGTGTAACCAGTGCAAATCATTGATCGGCATGTCAAGCTATTAAGGCGCAGACAAATCCCCATGGTTAAGGTCCTATAGAGAAATAAGCAAGTGGAAGAGAAGACTTGGGAGACTGAAGAGTTGATGCGAAAACAGCACCCCCACCTTTTTGAGGTATAAATTTCAATTTAAATTTCGAGGACGAAATTTCTTTTAGGGGGTTAAGTATTGTGAAAATGAGAAAAGTCAAAGGAAAAAAAAAAAAAACAAACAAACACACACTCTTTTTTCTCTCTCTCTCTCTCTCCCTCTCTCCCCCCCCCCACTTTCCCAATTCTTTTCTCCCGAAACCCA
Source organism: Dillenia suffruticosa (assembly GCA_033439265.1). Classification (NCBI taxonomy): domain Eukaryota; kingdom Viridiplantae; phylum Streptophyta; class Magnoliopsida; order Dilleniales; family Dilleniaceae; genus Dillenia; species Dillenia suffruticosa. Next base: position 5,651,582 of record JAVTVX010000018.1, on the reverse strand, counting down.
TTTTCCCCTCTCATTCTCACTCTCTGTTTCTCTCTCTCTCGAATCGTCTCCCCTCTCAACTCCCACTCTCTGTTTCTCTCTCTCTCTCTCTCGAATTCTCTCTATCTGTCATTCACTGACTCTCTCTACCTCTTTATTGTTTCTTTCTCTACCTCCCGCGGCCGACACCTTCCTGCGACAGTCACCACCGCATGACGGCCCACGCTGCCTTCCTCCCCTATCCGCTCAACCATGCACTGCTCTCTCTGTTGAGAGCCTTCTGCGACCATCGTAGAAGCTCCAAGCTAGCGGTAGCATCACTGTCAAAAACCCTAGGTTGCGATATCCTGCGATTTCTTCTCTCGCAGGTAAGGGCTGGTTCGGCTCTGACTATAGTTTTAGGGTTTTGCCTCTCTTGGTAATTTAAGCCTAATTACTAAGCTTTTGCGTTGGTTTAGAATGCACTGCAGGTCTAGGATTGAACTGGAAAGATATTCAGACGAGGGTTGTGAACTGCGAAAAACCCTAGGTGAGAAAATTTCAATCCTTTCAATATTCGAACTATTTTTATTGAATTTAGATTGAGAATACGTGTATATTTATTCTCAAATTGTTAGATTTGAAGGAAATGCATTTTCCTGAGAGTTTGATTGGAAATGTGTATGAAAATATTTGGATTTTAGAGTTAGAATGGGATAATTTGTAGAATGGAGGATACAGTTGCATTTCATATCCTTCTTGGGTTATTTTTGAGGTGTTAAATGACATATGACATTAGATTGTATTTATCAATTTGAGAAATTAAAGTTTATACAAAATTAAGGAGAAATTTGAAAACCCTTTAATGGAATCTCATTTAACGATTTATTTGTGATCAATATTTTAGGTTAAGGCCTTCCGAATTAAAGAAGATGTTGGATTTTGTTAAGTTGGAAATTGGGAGTGAAAACCCTCCCAAAGAAGTAAGTGGATGGCTATACTTCATGTAAATGAATAAATTGTTTTAAAGCATGATTTGTAAATTGATTTTAAATTGAATTTGAAATGTTATTTGAAATGTTTTGTGAAATTGGTGTGTCCTGAAATTTGATTTGACAATTCTATGACTCGAGTATGATCATTGATTCATTTACACTGTACCATGCTTGGATACCATGAAAATTTGTGAGATGCTTACTTTATCTTGAAATTTGAGCATGATCTGATTTATTAAATGGATATTTGATAACTAGGTGCTGAAAAATGATTATAGTCTAAGTCTTGCCACGGATCGGACCATCGGGGCGGTGTGGCTAAGGCTGTTTAATTTAGCTTGGTGGTAGGTGAGTTGGAGAGCCTTCTCAGGCTGCCGTGATAACGTGGATGCACCCCACGGAGTTCCGGGCCAACACCAAGGGATGGGATTTTGAGAAAACTATGAAAAATCTCTTGGTGGAATCTACCAATGGTCATTGGTAGAATAAAGTTTTCAGCATATCCCAAAATTTGTGAAAAAGGAATGCAAATTGTTTGAAATTACTTATACGAGCCATGGTTGTTTGGAAACGAAATTGTTTCATATAAATGTTCTCGTTTTCTACAAATGTATTTAAATGTGATTGTTTGGCACATCCATTTGCACACCTCATTTATATGTTGCATACCATTGCACTCCATTCACTGGGTATTTAAAATACTCACCCCTCTCTTAAATCCTTTTTCAGAGGACTCGTAGGGAGACGACGTCCACTATTGCGGATTGGAAGCTTATTTTGTTGATTTTGGGTAGGTATGAATTATGTAATTCTTTTGGGAAGTTCTAGATCGTTAGTCCATAGAAAGAAAGTTCTGTATATCTCATACCGTGTGGATTTTTATTGATAGTGGTTTGAGTTTCGGGTAAGTATCGGTAAAATCCAACGGCTATGATTTGGGATTTCATTATTTTGTGTAAAATTATGTTTGAAAGGTATTTGTTTTTGAAATGGGATATTTGGAATATTTATTTTGGATTTATGTATTTATGTTTATTTGGTAAACTCTATGAAATGTTTAAAAACTCTGGATTGACTGGGATGGCCACACTGTATGAATGCATGTACAGGAACCCCTTCCCCGATTGTGTGCCAATGTATACTTGTGTGTACAAGGATGGACCGAATGGGTCCTTTACATGCAACTTGTTATAAATTTTTCTATTTTTATGAACTTATTATTTTGGAAGATTTATGAAAAAACTAGAATGCCTTACGCTATCCCGGTATATGGGGAGGTCATATCCGTATATCGAGATAACGCGACGGTTGTTCGACAGGAGAGTCGGGGCATGAGAGTATCTCTCTAGCTGTCTGTCTCTTACCCTTTCTTCATCTCTGACACGTGACTACATATCTCTCTTTTCCACAGACCGAGAACACACGTTCTCTCTCTAGAATAACTCACGTACATATATTTATTTGTTTGACTTGGTGAGAATAGACATGGAAACAAGGGATAGTTGTGCTGCTAACATTGCAACTTCCACGTTAGCAGTCCTGGTCCACGTCATTGACAAATCAATTTATTCATACCCCATGCATATCATGTTAGTGAAAGGATTCAACTGGGCCGTTATTTGGATTCAAAAATTTGATTGTAACGAAATTGATTTCAAGGATCCAATTAAAATTTTGGTACAAAATTCAGAGATTATTACATCTAATTCCCCTTTGTAATAATGAAGAGACCACCTACGATAAGATAAGGGATGAAAAGCTTGGCTGTTGTGAGTTACCATGAACCATACATCAAAATCTCCGAGTACACACAAGCATGATCTTTAAATTCATTGAAGGGGCTTCGCCCTTCGTTAGCCATAGGAATTTGGCCCTCACAAACATCTAGCTAACTAGTTTCCAAGTGTGCAAATCAGAATAAAAAATAAAAGATATTATTTATTTTTTTTATTTTCTGATATTAAATTAAAGTAAATTTGAATTACACTTAAGATTTTGTGTTAAATCAAAATTAGAATTTGCACCTTACACATAACCACATTGACATTTCTTCAAGTTGAAATCCTAAATACCCCTATTTCACTCAAATGCCACATTTATTCTCTTCTTCCAAACTTTTAGTCAGACAAAATTTGAATTACATCGAAATACTGTCTTTGGCCCAATTTGCATTTGAAAAAGTTTGTATAGCACTTCTTGTCGACTCTGATATAAATAATGCCACATAATATGTTGCAAGAATATTGGAGAGATTTGTACCCCAAAAAATAAATAAATAAACGACAATATTGGACAGATTCCAAGTCTGTCACCATCACCTTGTAACTTGGAAACTTTTTCCATGGGTCGGGTCCGGGGTTCGTCGGCCGAAGGTAAAAACATCTGGGCACAAGCCCGGTTTGGCCCAGCCCAAACGTCGGGCCCAGTGCTCCAACCCAATGCCACGAACCAACTTTAGAGAGAGGGAAAGAAAGAGAGGGAGAGAAAGATAGAGAAAGAAAGAGAAGCTTTACCCAAAAAATCAAAAAAAAAGAAAGGAGAAGTTAAAACAGTAGAGAGAGAGAGAGAGAGAAGAGAAAGAATTTAGAGAGACATAAAGAATAGAGAGAGGAAGAGAACAAGATCAATTTCATTCCATTATACCCTCTTTGTTTTTCCATATCTAACATTTATACATTTGTCTCTAACTATTCAACCACTTTATTAATTATATTTAACTACTAATCGTTTTACTAACTACAAACAACCTAATTAATCACTAATTATTATTACTAATTATAATTAATTACTAAAACTATAGTTAGTTATTAGTTGTTACACCCAACCACACACAATATACGATATATGGGTGGGTTTGGATTTTTAACGGGAGAGACCAGTTAATTCAAAACCATGTCGACAAACTAGACCCGGATCCATGGGCCTAGACACTGGCCCGGGCGTCTATTCATCTTGAACCAAGGACTATCCAAATTTGTGAAAACCATCGAGTCATTCACCTATTAACTATAAGGGCAAGAATTGAAAAGACTTTCCCAGATATGAGAGAAGTTAGGAAGTGCCATTCCTTGTGGAAGAATTTTATATTCTAAAACTAAACAACTGGGCACTTTGGAATGGCAAAGCCAAATCTTTATTTAATTTTTGAATTTTAGTATTGCTCCGTACACACACTAACGTTACATCATGATAGAAAATTAAATTCATTTTATCAAAATCTTGAATAGAAAAATAAGTATAAAAAAAATCAGTTCATTAATTTGTACAATAATTTGAATCAGAAATCACCATGGGAGGGGGTTTATACCACTAAGCTATCCCTTTAGAAACTCAGTTCATTGAACCTTGCAACAACTCAATTTGGAATAATCAAGGTTTTAAATATCGGTATTCAATTACAAAAAAAAAAAAAAAATCTTACATCATTTTTACATAATAAGCCTTAAGAGAGATGTCAATGACAATTTGGTTATATATAGTTCCCAAGATCTTGGCACAAATAAAATTACCAAAATAGTAATATAAGACAAAACTCAAAAATTAGAAAGGGTAATAAGCTGTCTCCCTACCCCATTTTAGGAAGATGGGGAAAAAAGGGGTCAGTTTAAAAATCCTAGAATTGCATAGTAGCCAATCAACACCGGAAGGGACACAATCATGCCAAAAATCACCCTGTACATACAAAATGAAAGTCAATCAGAGAAGAAGAAGAAGAAGAAGAAGAAGAAGAAGAAGAAGAAGAAGAAGAAGAAGAAGAAGAAGAAGAAGAAGAAGAAGAAGAAGAAGAAGAAGAGAAATACATACGCTGTGCTAAGAACTTCTGCATGCAAACCATATTCTTTAGCAAAGATAAAAGAGGTGATGGACTGAGGCAATGCAGCCTGAAAAAGAGTTGATGTTATGAAAAGAAAAATTATAAAGAAGCAATTGCTAAGTTACAAACTTTGTGTATCTTCCTTAATTGGTAATATCTAAGATTCTATCGTATCTTCCTTAATTATAAAGAAAGCAAGCTGTCCAAGGTGGCTTCCACCGAAAATTTAATAGTTAAATTTTTTAAGTCAAAGATTCATCTGACTTGAATTTCGGTTGATTACCTGAATAATGGCGACACGTAAGACATCACCATGCAAACCTACAGCTATCGCACCAATAGCCATGGCTGCCGGTCCGGCAATGAACCTCAAAATCATGCCAAACGCCGTCAAACTGGGGCCACATGCAATGATCTTCTCCTGCAATGCCATAAACAGCCCTGCAACCCATAACCAAAATATATATTTCAATATATTTAATGGGTGCTTTCCAGTATAATGCATAATATGTTTTAGATACCAGAAAACTCACCCATGCTAAACATAGCAGTGCCTGTCCCGGCCTTTGACATAATCAATATCGATCCTTCAATGACACCTGGCATTACAAAATGAAACCTGGAAAAATATATGTATGTGAAGGTGACATTAGAAAAGCAGGCACTCCCTAGGACACAAAGTATTTATCATTGAAGGGAGATGTCCTAGAAATATACCTATTCGCAAGAAAAGCCCAAGTGATTCCAACAACACAACCATATGAGTTAGGGTTCATGGCAAGTTTCAACCAAACAATCTTCATCAAACACCAAAATGATGGCCTTGTGCTTTCTACAATCTCCAATTGATTTCCTTCCAAGTCTTTCCCTGCTGATTCTACTGCTAAAACTTGACCATTTTTTATACTTGGATCCAAATAAGAGTCTGTATTGGCACGTCTACACTCCAAAACAAACAATAAAATTGTGAGCCATATGATGGCTTGTATAACCGATGATTGAACAACAAGATCAACCGCCTTCTCCCCATACATGGCCCTTATGAGGGGCACACCTACAACAAGAGAGTTTGTCAAGGTACACAGAGAGAAGCTTGTTATAGACCAACAATAGCTTCCTTTGCTACTACACTTGGCCCAAAAGGCAATGACCAGTACTATAATGAGCTTGGATATGGCATCGGCTCCAATGAGCAAGAAGTTCATCTTGAATGGATCGATATGTGCCGTGAACTCAAAGGTGAAGAGAGGAAGAGTGAAGTAGCAAACAAGATGGTTGATTGCATCGCATTGATCAGGTGTAAAAATCTTCCACCACCTCACTGAGCCATACCCTAGCATCAGTGCAACATATAAGGGTACCACTGCAACAATGACATTGTAAACATCTTCCCAACGTATCATTTTTTTTCCCCTTTTCCTTGTAGCTTCCCCTTTTTTTGGCTAGGTGCGATGGCTTTATTTTGCTATTCAGAGACTTCTAAAATGCTGTAACATGTTCCACAATGGAAGACACTAGGTATTTATAATCGGAGAGAGACAAAGGCATATAATCTCTCTCCTTTATGAATTATTATGGTACATTAGAGGTATAAATTTGGTGGGTGTGGAAGTGATTCTATTCTTTGTTTGAGAGAATATTGTATATCAAAATTAGTAACTAATTTAATTTTAAGAAATATTTAACTTTCTTTATTTTTATATTTCTATATTTGTACCAGTGAGTTTTCTAATTCAATTTATTATAATAATTTAGGTGAAACAATAAATTATTAGAATTTTATATTTTTAATATTGTTTCCATACAAAATTTCTCTTTGTACATTGGATTCTTGAAGGGGTAACACACGTTTTTGTGGATGCGCATGAGAGTGAGAGAGGGGATTGTTTGAGTTTGCTTTACAATACCATAGGCTTTCGATGCTGGAGTAAGCAAGCTATATGATATACATACACACACACACATTATATTATATTATATGGAATAAGGAATGAGGTCCAACGTTTATTCCACATCCCACCATTGCAAATAGCGCTCATGATTTTGCATTATAGTTATTTATTATACTTGGAATTGTGATATTGTGAATTTGGATCTGTCACCATACGAGTAAGCTTGAAAACCTTTAATAATTGAATGCCCATTGGGTTGTGACGGTGACATGTGTGGTGTTGGCAAGCCCTTTATTTCTGTCTTCCTCTTTGTTGCGAACCTCTGCAAAGTTTCATTGAGACTTAAACTTGGGGAAATTATGAGAATGAAATCCGCAAGGTTCAAATTAAGTCGACTGTTAACCACATATGCCACCTTGTCTCACTTGGGGCTACATGGTTCACCATCCCTTAAAATAAAGTAATGGGTAAAAGTTCTCACATAGTTTTCCATATGTTTGACGGGTGCACATACTTTTATAGTTTATATAATATGATATATCGTATAATTTTCGTGGGGATCATTATATAGGAAATTTATAGTGATTGAATCGCTATACAATAGTCATTTTTCAAAAGAACACTACAAAAAATATGGTCATTCCCCATATTTTATAACCGTTGCTTAAGAATTTGATGACAGAAGAAAAACATCGGGGAAAAAAGGTCAATGATTTCCCCAACATTTATGGGGCAAATGTCAGGGAAAAATAGTGGTGGCATAGGCTTTAAACGTCGGAAAAATACCATTTGGAAAAATCATGTTTTTGTAGTGGAGAAAACTACTTTTGCCCAATTCTGTTTGCCTATTCCACATGATTGGTTCTATTTGTGTGGTTACTTGAGGTGTTCATAGCTAAAAGAATAATGGCACAAACACACATTTGGATGAGCATAATATACTTATGTGGATGAGCATGTCGAATAAATTCCCCTCAATTCATTCATGTGCTGGCTTAAATGCAAGCTTGTTAACTTCGACTCCCTCAATCTCTTTGGTTCAAGAACTCATACTCCACTATCTTATATTCCTCTTCTCTTTTGTTTTTGTGATGGGATGTGCCTTCACACAAAATTTATTCCTTTTATGATTAGATAAAAGAAAAAAAAAATTAATAGGAATATTTGGAATATTAATGACATTTATGACATCAGTTCAATGGAGGGATTTGAGAGACCAATTCTTTTCCATGTTCATTTTGTTTGGTCATTCTTGGTTATAGTTAAAAGCAAAACAATGCCAATGCTATGGTTCACAAGTTTTTCTCATGCCAATTGACCTAAAAGAGAATATCAATATTAAATCATATATTGTAGATGATGAATGCATCCTTTCTTGTTTTTTTTCCCTTAATAAACCACGGTATCCGATAATCAAATCCAACTAAATCTGGGTTCGACAATGCATCCTTTCATTATAAAGCAATTTACGTAATAGTGGAGATTATGGAAAAGTGCTTTTCCAGCTTTCCTTCACTTTGAGATGAAATCCCATTTGTCTATGTTAACCTAGAATGTGCAATTTGGTTCTACCTTAAATTGCTATGGACCTGTCAAATTAGAAAAGGTTGTTGCTTATGAAACTCCTTGCAGATTGATTAAGAGCACGTCAACACGGTAACTCTCTTTCTTCTTTCAAGAGAACTGAAAAATCCAGATCGCTACTTTATAACCTTTTCTGATAAAAACTATTAAGTATAAAATTATAAACGAATGGAGTCAAGTCATAATGTGATCTAACTCGACTTGTTTTCTGCATGAACCAAGTTGAGTTAGATTCTTATTTTTTTAATAAAAGTGAAAATATTCTTAAAACTCGGCTTGACAATTTAATTAAACCAACTGAATCAAATTTTGAACAAAACTATGTCAAAAGAGACAAAGGAAACCACTATGTTTAATATTGAATTATTTACTAAACGAATTTCAAAAAATGTATTCGGGTTCAAATTTCGGGCCAAATTGCAAATGATCATAAATAGTTCAACTCCTTTATAACAGTAATTAATATTAGAAATTAAATCATAATAGTATAGAGTCGTTTTGCAAGGAGATTTGATTTTCCGTGTGATCCAGGCCAAATAAGTTTTCTCATCACCTGGAGAGCTCTTTGGTACATGACGAGGGCTTTGTCACGGCCACGTAATGCAATTTACCTTTTCTTTGCCCGCTTGGCAAATGGTTTACTTTCTTTCTTTCTTTTTTTTTTTTTTCCCCGGTGCTAAGAGGAGTACAAGAGAAACAGAACCTTAACGGACACGCTTAAAGCCGCCCTTCATCCTAGTCCACACCACACCTTCGGCATCCTGGCGAAGAAGCTCCACCATCACTGGAGGGGGATTGATCAGCTCCGTCACTCCTGACACAGCACTCCGGCCCAATTCAGCAAACTTATCTGCACATTTTTTAGCTTCCCAATAGACATGATTCACTGCAACTACATTAACTTCCTCCACGAGGCTTCTGCACTCAAGAACTAGCAGCTCCAGCGGATGATTTTCCTCGAGACCCTTGTTTAGAGCTTTTGCCATAGTCAGGGAGTCAGTTTCCACCTCTATATTCTTCAGCATTCTCTTCTTGGCTATGAGGAGACCTTCCCTTAGACCCCAGAGTTCCGCCATTTCCAAATTAGCAGCTCCTATGTTGAGTCAAAAACCTTATCCTTTTAAGAGGGGGTTCTAGATTAGTCTTTAGTTTTGAGCCATGGCAAAATTAGTCTCTCCGTTCACCTATCAATTGTATTCTATCATTCAAATCATGTGCAAGGCACGAAGCTACGAAAATGTGTACTATTTTTTTTTATTAAGGGTATACGGAGTCATATACTCCGACTAATCTCTGTTTCGAGCGCAGACCCGATCCTTCTAATTTATTTTTTTTCATTCCCAAATTTTAAATTCAAAACTTGATTAAGAAATTTATCACCATAGTCCATTAAACCAAATGTCTATTAGTCAAAAAAAACACTATACTATGAATCTCCTTTGATCACGTCCATTGATTCTTCTTTAATCATAATTGGGGGATGTCTTCAGTCTCAGTTAAACCTTTAATCACAGCTATCGGATCTTCTTTTATCTTGATCTCAGGTTTTAAACCGTCTTGAAATCACCAATGATCTATGTCGTCCATTTTTGAAAACCCTAATGTGATAAATTTTGATTTTATTTTCTTTTCCGCAAATAAATATGAATGATCACATTTCAAAAAGTTAAACTTAAGTTTAACTCAAAGTAAATATAATTTTTTAATATACTATTTATTGATATACTTATAATATATTTCTTGTAAAAATATTCTATTTTAATTAAAAAAATACTATGAATAGAAAAAAATCAGTATTTTCCATAGCCCTTTCTATTATATTATTGGGAATATTGTATGCTATTTTTCCAAGTGCTTGCCAATTCTTTCACGTAAATATAAAGATTCTACAAAATATCTTTTGATGTAATTACCAATTTGTGATTTAAAAATTTCAGTTTGCGTATTTGGATCCCTCTTCTCAGCAGACTCCTTAAACATTTGTATTCTTAACGCAAGTCAAGTTCAATAAAACCTTACCATTCCAAACACTTTTGGATCAAATAATTAACACTCTATCTCTTAATCAGAAATCTCAAGTTTGATCTCTAAAAATGATAAAAAAGAATTTAGAAAAGTAAATCCCTAAAATGAACCTTACAATACTCAAACTAAATTAATTACATAAAATCCTCGTACCAACGGTAAAAACCAACCAAACAAAAAAAAAAAACCCTTATCATCTCAAGCACCCAAGCAGTTACCAACCCTTTTATATTTGAGAAATACTAAATATATTCTCCTAAACAATTTTTTAACAAAATTTAAATACAATTAGACAATAATTATATATTTACCCTAACATAGTGATAAAACATTAAATTTTCTTAATCAAAATCTTGAATTTAACTTTTGAAAACTGAGATACAAGTGTTTGGAGAACTAATATATAAATTGAATCCTATAACTATTTTAATCGAATTAGTGTCGGGTCGAGTAAAATAAAAAATAATTATATATTTACTATGCGCATTAGACAATCACCTTGCCCAAATGTGAACTTCTGCTTATCATAAATATTACGCATTTTATGATCTAAAACCAAGACCTTTAAGGTTTTTTTTAATTTTGTCTTAATTAGAAAGGTATTTCTCTCAACAAATATGTCATTAGCGTAGCAAAATCAAAGAAGGCCCCGATTAGAATATTTAAATATTATCATACAAAAAAACTTTCGACATCAATTTTTTAATTTTTGGTATTATGTATTAAATAATATTATTTCAATTATAAAGTATATAATATGAATAAATGCACATACATACGTATACATTTCAAATTGAAATACTTTTTGTCTGCATCTTCCTCCATACTACAATAAATTACATGTTCGTGTAAAGCTTGCATTATTCTCTGCCACGGAGGAGTAGTTGGAAGGGGAATGAACTGGTGTTCGGCATACGTGGATAAGATATTTTCGTCATTTAATCAAGTCAAGAGTTTAACTCTTCGGATATAGAAAAAATAATATTAAGAGACTTTCCCCTCAAATGAGACCCGACATTCAGATCGGTTTGGATTAATCGAGACAAAATCTCAGATATCGAACGGTGAGCCAGTCACAGGACAAAAAAAAAAAAATTGTCCACACGACGGATTCCTAATTGGGTGGCTCCAAGCTTGCAACCTGTCTTTCCGAAAACATTTGTATCAAAAACCTTTACCATGATGTAATAGACACTCTTATACTATTTATTTTTCAAAAGAAAAATCTAATTTGAAAATAATAAACAGGCAAATAAAACAATAATACTGTCTCGTCAAATAGTTTTCCCAAAAATTTCGATTCAAGAATTTTTATATTTTAACTTAAAGTGATAATTACGCTTTAATTATGAAATCAACATTGTTAAAATATTAAAATATTAATAATAAAAAAAGAGTTACGTCAAAAGTCAACGTTAAATTTTTATCCTTTTACACTAGTTATAAATGAACTCACCAAATACGTTCAAGACATGATACCATGGTGTATATTGTTTGTATATGACATTATCTAAGTCGATGAGACATTTGAAGGAGTAAATTTTAAACTCGAATTTTGAAGAAAAATATTGAAAATGAAAGGACTTAGAGTTAATAGAAAAAAGTCAGAATATATGAAATTTAAGTTAAACAATATTAATATTAGTAAGCCAATGGTTAATATAGAAGATGATGAATTATTTGTAAATGAGAGTTTTAAATATTTATGATCAATTTTTACACATAAAAAAAACAGAGAAATTAATAAACATGTATAACATAAAATACAAGTAAGATTATTGAAATAGATAAATGTATCAAGTATTTTATGTGATCGAAAAATATCTCTAAAACTTAAAAGGGAAGTTTTACAAGATAGTAATTAGACCTACTTTGTTATATGGATCTGAATATTGGACAATGAACTAAATGTACAAACAGAAGATAAGAGTTATAGAGATGAAAATATTAAGGTGGATGTGCGGACATACGAAAATTGACAAGATAAATGAATGTATTGGAAAGAAACTTGGAATTGTATCTATTGAAAGAAATATGATTAAAATAATAAGAATATGTACGTAAGCGTATAATATAGATTTCAATTAGACGGTACGAGAGTAGGAAAACCAATCATATTAACCGAGAGAATGGGAGACCTAAAAATATTAAATAAACATAATAAAATATAATATTAATTATTTAAATATAGATAAAAATATGATATAAAATAAAATATAATAATATAAAATTATTCATATTATTATTTTTTATTTAATGAAATAAAAGTAGGATTATATAAGATTAGATAAGACAAAAATCATAGTCATGGCAAATACGAAAATTTTCAAATACATAAAAAGGACAAATCAAAGTGGGGGAAGTGTTGTAGCAATCAGAACAAAATATTGAACAATGCAAGACTACCTTTTTTTTTATGACAAAAGGCATCTCTCCTTTCTTTCAAATTGTTCTATCTGAATCTTACTTTCAAAGACAATTGCCACAAACAAGTATCTCAAGCTTGTATACCAAGCTCTCCAAATATCAGCCCCAACTATGTGAGATGAGCACCTTGTTTCCCTTTCACTTGTAAGGAAGGAGTCATGTTTTCAGTCAAATTCAAATTCAGTTTTTAAGATATTTTTTCTTTACGATCTGCACTCAAACCAGAATTCACCGATATGAGAGAGAGAGAGAGAGAGAGAGAATTGATTCGGTGGAAAAAAATACGAGATATTTTATTCATGACCATATATTGATTTTTTTTCTTGTACTATATCGACCGATATCTGGAATTATACTCTAATTAATTCGATTTGAAACTTACGGTAATCCATTTAAGGGAGTTATTCTTGTAATATAATTTTTTTCATGTCCAAACCGTAAATCGAACTCAAAAATTTGATTAAAAAATCTAACGCTATATCCCATTAGACCAACTATCTGTTAACTTATGACCTTATATTGATAAACATTATCATGGATTCCTGTCGGCAAGAATTTTGGTTCACATCTTCATATTGACATTCTCAACTTTCCCATATAACATAAGAACTAAAATCACAAAAATCAAAGTGGCTAACAATTCCATTATTTTATTATCTTTCTTGTTCAGAACTTATTACAGAAATAGTCATATTCCTAAAGCTGGCATAAACCTAGTCTACTTAGCAGTGTATTTCTTTACATTGACATATCCCAACATAATTATTAGTTATTTACACAACACTAAGAGACTAATATTGCTCCCCAGCCAAAATCTTTCCCAAGCCTTGAGAAATAAGATTCACAACTTGTAACAAGGACCACCCAAGAACTAAATTCACAACTTCAATTTATATCCGAAGATTTTGGAGGATCATTTATCTCTGAGGTTTTCAGAGGATCATGAATAGCAACAGGAGCAATGGAGGAAGGATGTTTAGTAACAGCAGCCAGAATATCAGCATAACCAAGCACCCCAACTAAGATATCGTCACTTTCAGCCTCAGTAACCCATACATGTGTTGCCCTGTGTGACAACATTTGAGCCATGACCGCAGCCAATGAGTTTGTTGTTTTGCAAGTCAAGGGAGCACTTCTCCCACGATACATGCTCCTCCCAGCACCAAAACTTGGGCTCTCCAAATTTGTAAAGAAACCAATGTTTCTACTGCTGAACTTCCGTGGCCTTGTTGACCCACCACCAGCTGAATTGTTATCTCTAACTGTTGAACTGACAAATTCAGGCAGGGTTCTGGACAAGACATTATCCTCAACCCCCATAACAAACTGTCCTGCGGAAAGATTGGCTAATGCCCAGGCGGCAGCCAGGTAATCACATTTCCAGAGTTTGTAGGCAGAAATGTCACCAATGATTTTGTATTGACCATCTGAAGTGGACTCGACAACAGCAACTGCACTTGGGTCCTGGGGCAGCTTTTTGATGACTTCAATTGCTGGTAAGGAGGAATCCAAGGAGCAATAGTTTGGGTTGATAACTCCAAGGGAATATATAGAAGAGAGAGGGAGTGGAGCAAGTGCACCCAGGCAACCAATTACAAAACGAATGACATCTTCTCTTGAGAGACAACAAAATTTATCAGGGACAGGGGTGGTGGAAGATGAGGCTGGCCGATTGGCATTGGAAGTAGCATTGTTGTAGGCTTCAAGGTTCTTCAACCACTTCCCGTTGTATAGAATTGAAAAACGTTTACTCATGCCTCTCCATACAACACTTTTTGGAACTAGAAGACGTTTTACACCTTGCCTCATCATCTCAAGTGCATCTATCAACCTGATAAAAGAAAATGAATGAGAAAAAAATCATTCAGCAAGGATTCATGGAACAACAAATTTTAAAGGAGAGGGAAAAAGTACAGCATGATCAAAACCAGACAGTCCAAAATTTTGAGAGTCTCAGCTCTGCTCAAATCAGCATTGATTGAACTCAATTTAAGTTAAAAATAAAAAATAAAAAAATAAATAATTGCAGCACTATGAAAGCTTTACTCATGAAATATGTACTAATCATAGATCTGTAGCCAGAATAATCAATACACCATTCAGCTGGATATTGAAAGATTAACGAGACAATGACTACATGAATACATGCAAGTCTCAGTCGTCAGTGAAATTTTGCAGATACAGCAGCAACTTAAAAATTATTAAGATGCAGAACATGGTCACAATGAAAAGAGAATCAGTAAATACCAAAAAAAAAAAAAACCTTAATATAAGTGACACTGACTCGGAAGATTGTAAAATCAAAAGACAAGACTAGAGTTAAGAAACTACGAAGCAGGAATTCAAGGAATCTACTCTCCGACCTTACTAGTACAAGTATGAACTGTAACTTCTCCCTAAATAACATATCTGTTAGATGGTTTATATAGCTTCGTATGAAACACTGGTTAGAAACATATTATCATGTTCTGCAAGAATGCAGCACTTAAGCTTTGCTTGGCCATGTTTATTTGGATAACCCAACTCCACTTTGTTCAGTCATAATCACTCTTTTTGTGACCACCGGCCAAAATGTCAGGGTCAACAAATTTTTTAGTTTATTCTAATACAACATATCATAGGGCTCAAGAGGATGAAGTATCCAACCTACAGTTTGGCATATTTAGACTATTTCCTCCTTTCTTTTGTGTAAGGTGTACGTGTCAATTGTTGGAAGGGTGTCTAAAGGAGTTGACAAGATTGTACTACTCCAGGCTTGGGGAGTAGATCTCAGTCAGAAGCACCTTGTCTAGCTTGCCAAAATATATTATGTCCTGTTTACGATTTCCATGAAGGTAGAGACCAGGTTGGGAAAAAAATCCAATGTTGTGGAGAGCCATTCAGCTGCGCTCATTGTGGACCTTATGGCTTCAAAGGAGAATCATACTTCCAATGGTTTCAAGGTGATTTTCAGGCAGCCCAAGTGGCCGTTCCTCGGTAATTTTCTCAGCAGTCATTAATTCCTATTGAAATTCATTTTCTTCTTCCGCTGCCTCACAAAGGCTCTTCAAGCAGCATAATTTGTTTTTCATCATTCTTTGTCTATGCATTCTCCTTTGCAATGATAATTTTAACTTAATATATTTGTTTATGCAAAAAACAAGACAAAGTTCATCAATTAAGTGACTACAGCTCAAAGTGTTTCCATTGAGTAGGGTAGCCATTGCCCATGCTAAAGGATTCTGAGTCCAACGATGGTAGTTGCTTCATCTGTCAAATCCATCTCTATTTAGACAAGTCATAGCAAAAATTTACATAAGTAACTTTTGATATCACCAACAGGATGGCTCGAGGAAACACATGCATAAGAAATCCAAAGATCACCTTATACTTCCAACAACCTCTATGTTATTCTATGGTAGATCAAATCTATGAAACTAATTACTCTAAAGAGAGATGTCTTATTTATAATCTCTTTATTATCCAGCTCTCATTGAGTATACATCATTCAAAAACAAGGTGAAACTAGGACAAACAAGAAATATGCAAGAGCTACCTAATGAATTGATGACAAAAGACATTCTCTAATTCATCTGTATGGAACGTAGAAATATCAATGAATCATTGTATACATCCTCAAGAAGTGTATGACTATTAAAGTTTTATATCTGCATAAACTTAACATAATTACAGCTCTGTAAGCCTCTTTTTACACCTACCACCAGAATTGCATGAGGTTGGCAACTAGTATAAAATTAAGCCACTCAATCACAAGCATGAATCTAGAGAAATATAACAGAGAATAGAATTGACCAAGCAACTACTACGGATTAAGATAGTTTAGGCATCAAGGAGCATCCTTTGTCAAAAGGATGTAAGAAGGTAAGATCACAACTTCAAGAAAAACATCAGCCCTATCTTTGCCAACACCAATCAAGATTTAATCTCTCTCCACACTAAATTTAGTACATGAGGATTTTTTTTTTTCCCTAAGCAAAAGGGTGGTGCAGGGCAACCAGCATTGTTGTCTCTCTCAGCATCACCATAGGGCCTCCACCTACCATGAAATATCTGGTTTGAGTAATACATGAGATTTTATCTTTACATAGCATACCTCCCAAACGTGCAGACAAAATAAAAAATTTATTGACCAACTCTGAATAAATCACACTACCTCATAAGGACACTAAGTTCACTTTGTACATGAGAGATGGAAACTAAAAACTTTTTCATGAAAACTTTTGTTGCTAGAATGGCAGTAAATATTTCCAAAAGACAAAAATTAGATTTGGGACCAAAATAGAGGCCTAAAAAAACACCGCAAGAAATTGGTGTTTCTTTTGATGATTTTACTGGAAACTAAACGGCTAAGTTATCTTAAGAAGGAAATAATAAGAACAAGACATGATTGTTGAAACAAGGGACGAAAAGCAATTGTGAGAAGAAAATTATAAATAGGGTGGCCAATAATCCAGAGAAGAGGAATTCAATTTAAAATCAAGAAATCCTGGATTTAGTTATGATATTTCCAAATGAATTTTTTACAAAAATGTTAGCAGAATTGATCTTCATAGCAGCTTAGTTTTCTAAAATTCAATTTTGAGAAAAAGAAAACCAAATAACATCATCAAACGCATCCCTGTCATTTTGCTACATCAGGAAATGGAAAAGCAATAATTAAGTATTACCAAAATGATAATAGGATTACTACTTAATAGGACCTTTACTCAAAAGAGAATATTTCAAAGCAATAGTTTACGTCTAAAGTGGTGCCCTAGTTCAATCTTGAAAGCTATAATTGGTCAATGTCCAACTTCGAGAAGGTCACATGAGTTGTTTGGGACATACAATCTCGGCCAGGTAGTTCATGGGCAATTTTGATTTTTTTTTTCCTAATATAAAAGAAAAGTATTTCATACAAAGCGCCAAGATAGTGAAACAAGCAGATTACGATAAAGATTTGGAATCAACAAAAGTAGCTACATCCAAGAAGGAAATACAAATCTGACCAAAACCAAAAGAAAAGGGTCTAAACCCAAAGATCAAGAAAATGGCAAGGGGCCTTTTAAACCCTTTCAGAAATCATTGAGTTCCTCTCCCTCCACACCAGCCAAAAAAATAGCAAGATCAAACAATAATCTTCCTCTCCATTGTACCACTTCATACTCCTCCAAAGAGAGAGGGGGAGAGAGAGAGAGAGAGAGAGAGAGAGAGAGATTGTTGGGACATAGATTATGGTTCTTTTCTTCCTGTTTTTTTTTTTTTTTTTTTTGATATGAAAAATGTCAGTAACATAAAACATGGGGAGGGTAACAAGGAGGTTCCAAATGGTGGATTGCAAGATTTAAGGGATCAAGAAAATCTACAGCATCCACAAATGATGGAAAAAACTGAGATTCAACCAAAAGTTCAGACACTTTAAAAAGCTGTCTGAAAAAAAGAAGAGCATCTCAAATTGCTCAAAAATCCTTCTATTGTGTTCCCTCCAAACCAACTAAAACACGGGTAGAGGGAGCCAACCTATACGCTCTCCTCCTCGCAGCACATATCCTCACGCCAGTCCACGCCCATAATTCCCTATCTACCTGGCTTGAGATCACCCAGTTAATATGAAGAACGGATCAAATTCTAACCTGTACAGAACAAGTCCCAGCAATGAAGCAATGAATGATCCACAGTCTCAAGCTCAACATTGCACAAGGCACACATGTTTATCACACTGGATTTGAAATCTTGTTCTGTACATCATTTCTGATAGGGTTAATGAGAAACACTAAGGCTTGATTAAACCATCTGGCTTAGCCAAAAGAATTCCCTTCAGTTCCCTTCCCCTCCTCTTTTCTTTTCATTATTATTGTACACATCCAAACTAGCATGAAGATCTAGAAAGTGCTTCAAAAAAAAAATGTTGCATCCTGCCCTCTGCAACGTCTGAATATTTAAGCCCCCCGCAATTAATCTTGAAGAACTTGAGACCTCAGGTCACACTCACACCCAAAAGGAAGCCCTGGTAAGAAATTGAAGAGTGTTGTGTCTGTCATCCACTAAAAAAGCAAATTTCAAGGACCTCATCTTACAATTAATTTCACTACAAAAGTCGGTCAATATCTTTCCATAGGAAATAGACTATGAAATCACCTCCATTTTCCCTAATCCTTATTATGGCCATAGAGAATAACTAAGTAAAGATCATTTAAAGAGACTTTCCCCCCAAAATACATCTAAACATAAAACAACAATCTAACATTTCCAACAACGCAAACCTCACAGTGAAAAACACATCCTGCCTCACATTTTCAAGTATTTTAGAATATTTCCTGCCCATGAGGCTCCCTCAGCTCTCTATCAGTCACCCTATAATATAAGCTACATTCCCCCTCAACTATTTCCGTCTGGATTTGATCTTGAAGCAATTAAAGAATTGCTAACTGAACATTATTGTTGATCTGCTGCTCGATGGACTCATTACCTAGCAAAACTTTTCTTGAATTTTTAGTTGGATTGTAACTTAAGAAACCTTTTCTAGATGCCCTCTATCCATGTTCCCAAGATCGAGGAATCAAGTCATCCTCAGAAATGAAAACAAAGACTTTTTTTATTTCCTCATTCTGTTCCTAAACTAATTAGCTTCTACATGAACCATTACTCCACATGAACCATGTAGAAGTTGTGAATACATTTGAAATAACAGATTGAAACTTTAGATTCAAAAAAGAGTATGCTTAAGCAGGCTATCAAATCAAAAATCTGAAAATTCTCGACATTTATGCCTTGAAATTTAATTCAAGCTTCTTATATATTTCTACTATGTAAGGGTTCAATGGTTTCATTCGTTTTTTATTTCCTCAGAGAGAGAGAGAGAGCTGGAGTGGTAAAACATATTTGATTGGTTGGAGATCTCTCTACGTTTTATGTAGGGAAATATGCAGCAATAGGGAGCCACAGTTCCAAAACTACAAGAACCTCCACCACAATTAGTCATCTTTCTAGCCCCCCAAAAACCACTTGATGTCCCATGAATTTCATATTGCTTATTATCTTACTCAAATTGAAAACAGATTAAACAAATTTACACATAGAATAAAAAAGATGACAAACGATCACGCAAAAGAAACAAAACAGGTGAACTCTAGGATAAAGATTTATACTATTCAGAAAGAGAGGGATATCAAGAACCCTAAGAACTCCAACAAAATATTCAATTATAATTTATAGCCCATCACTTCAGATGTAACGGCATCCAAGCAATATTCAACAGATTGATGGCTGGAGTCAAGAAAGTGAAACCCAACTTTCTTTTTTCCTTTCTCCTTTTTATGTCCCTTACACGAGGGGAGAGGGAGACTCTTTCTGGGTACCCCGGTACCCTGAGAGTACAAGTGCCAGTAATCACAGCCCGCTTCCACAACTAGGAAGGTGAATGACAAAAACCCCATCTACATCTAAAACTACTTTTTGCTTCAAAACCAGACATTGTACTCGAGAGTGAAGACCCAACTCACAAACCCTGGCAACAATCATGAAACACATGCAATTCAATATGAAAAATACAATTCAAATCTTAAGAAATAACAAGAGCAATGTTTACGAAAAACAGAAAACAAAATGTGCAATTAAAGAAGGGTAATCAAGAAACAGAAAAATAAGACTAACCTGGTACCAGGATCAACCTCTTTTAGGAGAGAATTATTAGGAACGACAATCTCAGACACAGGAGTCTTCAAGGCTTTCTCTTGATCCTGCAAGCACCAATCTCTGGCCAAGAAGGCTACGATATCAAGGGAATTGAGAATACCCACAAACCTCTGACGTCTAGATTCAGCATTCTCGATCAAAGCCTTCTGAGATCTCCTCCTCCAAATCGGAATCCCGCCTTCCGTAGACTCTCCGATCGCTCGAATCGCCGATTCCACAGTCTCAGTCTCGGAAAATTCGACCAGTTCCGGCTTCCCCACCGTAAGATCTCCCACCACATGGTATAGAAACACGGATGCCATCAATCAGTAATCTGCGAATCAAGAAACAAATTCACTCTCACTCTATCAGTATCTCTTTAGAAATGTTAGGGTAGGGGTTATAAGAGGGAGTGGAGGAAGATGAGAAGAAGGTGGAAACTGCAGATGGGAAGAGAATGAAGAGTGGGTTTGGGAATGTCAGCCATCGTTCAGGCCCATCCAAAATTTGGGGGTTTTTGGATTATGATCAACCCCTCCCTCTCTCTCTCTCTCTCTCTCTCTCTCTCTCTCTCTCTCTCGCTCTCTAGAAATCAATGCCGAAGGGCACACAAAAAGGTATGAATAAGCAGTCGCTGTGTGTGTGTGGGGAAGAGAGAGAGAGAGAGAGGAATGTATGATAATTACATCTTTGATCGTAAGTACGCGACAAAAGGAGTGCCGTTAAAGAGTTTCCCGGTCTGCTTTTCCTTCTTCTTCCATTCCCCTCTTTTCTTTTCCTTACTCTTTTTCGTTTACATTATTATTTCATAATAATAATAATTTAAATTTGTCCGGTGAATATTTATAAATAATTTAATTTATGGGATTCTTTTCTAATAAGATCGGATAGATCCCAAAATGGACGATAAGATTTTTTTTATATTTGATCATTGATATGATTTGAATATATATAAAATTTAATTTAAAAGGAACTCTTGATAAGATTATATCATTATAGATGTCGCTTATGACATCTCAAACTCAAACATGTAAATTGAATTTTGGGTTTAATCTATAAAATTTAGATTAATTTGATTCTAAACTACAATCTACAAAATAATTTTTTTTGTATAAATTTCTGACCTGATTACAAAATGAAACTCGATTTTATGTTTTCTGGTTAGAATATTCGGTGTTTATAAATAAATTATTATTAAATCTAATATTTAGTTTATGGGCTGAATTATAAGCAATTTAGAAAAAAATTGACGTTTTTTAAAAAAATGATATTATCCAAAATATATATTATGGTAAAAAAGATTACATGCATAAACTTGATACCATTTGCTAAATTTGTCTTGTAATGTAAGATTTTAAGGAAGAAGAATATGATTATTTTTATTTAGCTAAATTAACTTTTGTGGGACAAAAATGAAGATGTCAAATCACCCTTTTCCCCTATTGGAATGGGCAGGATGGGAATTGACTTGATTCCTTTAACAAAAAAGACTGGTCAAGATTTTACAAAACAAAAAAAAGTAATTTATTTTTTAAAAATATTTTAATATGTCAAATTAATTAATATTTATATAAAATTTTTTATATTTTTTATATTTAATAAATTATTTACTTATTTAATTATAATTATAATTTTTATATTATTTATCTTATAATTAATAACTATATATTTGATTATTTTAGATTCTTATTAAAATATAACTATTCTATTATTTTTATAAAATAATTAATATTTACATAAAAAATTTTATATTTTTTATATTTATATATTTCTCCTCTTTTTCATTTTCTGTATTTCTACAAAATGTCATTTTTTCATATCCATTTCCATACAATCGCCCTCCAGGGATTTTCGTTAAGCAAATTTTTATTCTATTTCAAGTCTAATTATAATTATGTTTTAAAGAATAAATTATAATTTTAATATATTGTTTTAGCAAAAGGGGTGGCAGAAAAATTAACCTAACAAAAACAAAGGAAGCCCTTTTGATAGAACCATAGAAATATGTGCATTTACTCTATTTTTTTTTTTATTTATTTTATGTAAGAAGAGTTTTTCACCTATAAATCTCCTAATACCATATTTATGCACAACTAATAAAAGTATTTATATATTATAATCTTACCCATGAGAAATATTTGATCACATCATAAAATATTTTAAGAGCAAATTTGGAATTGAGTTGCCATGGGCCTAGGTTGCCCCCCCATGGTTGAATTCTAAATGAAAAAGACAGTTTTTGTTCCATTGGATGGATGCTGCCTCTACTAGGCATAAAGGAGAACGTGACTGACATCTTAGAATTACTTTTTAGGTCATTATATTTAAATATCAACAAATCTATTTAAAAAATAACTCTCTTAACGTAATTTTTTTTATTTTTAAATTTTAAATCTAATATTTTTTAAAAGAAATTTAATACTTTATTTTATTAAATCAACTCTCCACTAATAATAATTATTCGCCTTTGATTGACATAAAAGTAATCCAAAATTAAGATCATGCCAATAATTGCCGACATGAATAACCGAGAGGAATCGATTAAAGGGCACATAAGCCCTGATTAGGACTTGCATGATATGTCCACTCATGATTGAAGTTGGCCTGTTTTTATCACCCTTAGTTTTTCATCAACGACATGGATTCAATGATGTAAAATTAAAATCTATCCATTGGAATTTTAAATTTGAATTATAAAAATTAAAAAATAGACATAAAAAGAACTAATCACTTAATTAAATTTAATTAAATTTCATAATTATTTAAATTTAATTAATCAAAATTTTAAATACCGATACATAAGTAAAAGTAATATATATATCCATATTTTTCTTGTGCAGTTTTTTAAGTCAATAATCATTACTATTATTTTAAACAGGGAATCCCAATTTTTTTAAAATTAAAAAAATAGACTGCATTCATTTTGTAGAAGACAATAATATTGAAGACAATGAATGCCCCAAATCAACTTGGAGACAAAGGTCTGCCATAGATATTTTCTACAAATGAATGGTTTATATTTGTTTTATGGGTTCTCATTTCTGGGATGGGATCAACGGATAATGAAGAAATTCCTTTTATCGTAATAAAAGATATTTTCAATAACAGGACAAAATGTTCTCATCCTTTTAAGAGTATATATATTTAGTCAGGTAAAGCTCAAATACTAATAATAAAAATAAAAAAAATATATATATAGATAGATAGATTGTGACTGGTTTGTGAAGTTATCATCCCAAAAGGGTTGAAATGCCTTCAAAATATATTAATAACTAAACATAAAATAAGAAATTTAATTCTTATTTCAAAACTTTATGTTTTCTATATTTTTTTATTTACTTAAAAGATGCTAAACATAAAATAAGAAAAAATAAAACTCAATTAATTAAAATTTACGAACAAAAGCCTGGACTTGATAATGGTTTAACTTCAAATCTTAAAAGCTATATGAGGGGGTGTTTGATTCACATATAGGAATCGAAATTGGATTTAAAATTTTCATGTATCTATTTGATTTAATGTATAATTTGAGAGTTTTATTGTTAAATGTTATTCTTTTTCCATTAATTCAAACAAATCATATTAATTTTAATTCGATTTTTAATTCTGATTTATTTCAAACAAACGCCTTCTGTGTTATTTTGAGCCCAACTCGTAAAACCCTGCACTGGGAATCTATCAATCTGGAGAAGAAACTATGTCTCAATTTAAAAAAAAAAAAAAGTACCAAAATCTGAATTATATAGAGAACAAGGGCATAAATAATATTGAATTAGAGTAAATTAAAGAAGCAGCCTAATGTAACTCCACTAGAAAAGGAAACTAATAAAAGTATTACAACCTTAATTAGACTTTTAGAAAGTCTAATTGTTCGATTAAAATAAATAAAAATAATAAATTAGAAAAAAAAATTAAAATACTAGTCTCACGTTTTTAGGAGACTGACGGGAGCAACTACACACTCGGAGCGACGGTGCGTACTCGGGGCCAGCTTTGCACATGGGCACGGCAGTGCACTTCTGGGCAGTTGCGTCATGTGCTCCTTGCGTACAAGATCATCCACTCCTGCCATGCTTGAATACCTTCCCTTCATGTTGTTTTTGTGTTTCTCAATTGATATCGGAATCATATTTTAATTAATTCGATTTAAACTATAATTAAACTTTCTATAAAGAAAGTATTTTCCAACTTGAATTTTGAATAAAAATTTTAATTTTTTTTCTATTAAATTAACTATCCGTTCCATTGGTATTGTTTTGGTGTTCCTTGAATAGCTTCTCTTCAAGTTGTTTGAATGTATTGATTGCCTCCATTTGAGTTATAAATACAAACAAGGAAGGCTTCAAATGGGCTTGCCTCAGATAGGGTGCTGCAAGGTGTTTTTCTAAAATTTGAATTCGTTTAATTTATTTTTATTTTTATTTTATTCTTTTTACAGTATTTTCAATTAAAAAAATTATTTGAAAATATAAAATTTAAAAAATAAAAAATAAAATTTTCTATAATTTCAATTTTCAGACGAGCCTAGTACAGTGCTACATTATATGGTCTGCTTCATATATATATATATATATATATATATATTTTATATTTTATTAGTATTTTTGAGAAAGGATCTGTGACATAATTTGGTGCCACACTCCTCGTAATCCAATCGAAGGAAAACAGATGCTGAGGGGACTAATGCCCAACGCTTACTTTAGATTATTATTATTATTGGCAGTATTTCAAGGATTGAAGTGACAATTTACAGCAATCATAGTGAACGTAAATCAATCTAACATAACATTAGCATATTGCCTTAAATATAACAATATGTTTCAAGGGAACAGTTTAGTAATACAAATATCTCTCATTTAATCTGATAATTTCATATTCAAATTATTATACAACAAAAAAAAATATAACAATACGTACAGGAAAAGTCAATGAAGACATTGAGTAGATATGGTTTATGAAATCACTTTTGATATTAATATCTAATTAATTCGATTCGATTTGATTCGATAATTAAATATTAATTTTTAAAAATAAAATTTTAATTTTAAATCTTATATATATATATATTTGAATAAAACAAGTATCAAAAGAAATTTGTTTTTTAAAGATTAAATTTGGATTGAATCAAATTTAATCAGATTTAATATATATGATTATTATTTATTTATTTTTGTTAAATCAATCAATATCTCAATTATAAATTAATATAATTCGAGCATCACGAGGCTTACTTTAAAGAATGATTTTTTTTATATATATTTATTTTTTTATTTTAAAAAATTGAATTTAAAATTTTGATAAAAAAAAAAATTGAATGTCATCCGGTGATGTTGGTGTTATTACCGTTTAGGACAAAGGAAAAAGCAATTTTTATTCCTTATCTCATCAATGCCGTCTTTCTTTTCTTTGTCCGAAAATGATGTGCCTCTAAGCATCATGATCTAAAAGCATGGCTTTTAAAAGCAAAGATTCTCGCAATGCATTGATGGTGGCATCTTTTCTAAGGAAAAAATTAATGGGCGTAGTTGTCCTCTCGAGCAGATACACTGCACAGTGCATTGATGGAGATTTGAGCAATTATTGGTGAACTCCCACGTGACCAACATGAGCAAGCAGGTTACACAGTCCTGGATCATTGTTCTGTATTTTTGCAACCCTAACTACTTTTTTTTTTTTTTTTTATTCATATTCATTTTTTTTTTATTCAACTCATTTCTCTTTTTATTATTCGATTCTTTCTCTTTTTATTTTTTTATCCAATTTTCTTTTTCGTTTAGATTTTTCATTTTCTTAGATATAGATTTTTCCTCTTTTATTTTTTTACCCACTTGTTGATCACAATTTTTTATTTTTTTGTTTATACACTTCCTTTTTTGATCCCTTTTTTTATATTCTTCCTCTTTTTATTTTTAATATTTTTTTTCACTTAAATCTTTTGTTTTTCTGACATAATTTCCCCCATTTTTTCCAACTTGTTCAAGATGACTGTCCTTTTACTTTTAGATTACAGTTTTTTTTTTTTTCATTCATAGCCTTTCTCATTTTTTTACCTAATTTTTTCTTCATTTAGATTTTTTCCTCTTTTCATATTTTTATCCAGTTTTTTCCCCTTAATTCTTCTTTTTTTTTTATATAGGTTTTTTTCCTTTTTTTTCGACCTCACTTGTCCATTCAGGTTCTTATTTATTTATTTTTTTTATTTAGTCTTCTTTTTTTCCGCTTGATTCCTTCGTCTTCTTTGAATATAGATTTTTTCCTTTCTTTTTGACTCCACGGATTATTCTCTCTTTATTTTTAAACCATTTTTTTTTTCAATTTAAATCCTTACTCTTTTAATTTTTGATCCTTTTTTTTTTCTTAAAATTTTCATTGTTTTTTTATATAGATTTTTCCCCTTTTGTTTTTTGACCCTATAAATCATCGTCTCTGTATTTTTATTACATTTTTATTCCACTTATTATCCTTTTTTTTACCTCATCCGTTGGTATATTTTAGAATTCCAATGGTTAGTCTCTCTCTTTTTTTCTGTCGCTAATATATATCATATTTTTTATTAATTTAGACAATAATTTCATTTAGATATTGAGTTAATTATAGATCTAACAAATATTTGTACACTAAAAAATACAATCCACAATCCACGTCCCTCACTTGATCAACATGTGACTGTTCTCTACAGAAATCAAAAAACTGTTTGAGCCTGTATACATCCCTGCTTAGTACTTGTTCATCATTTTCACTTGCTGCTTTACTTTTAAGACATAGATATCCCTTTGAGAGATCTGAGTACGTTTAGGCAATATAAGTCTCAAATGTAAGATTAACTCAAGTCGTTTTGGTCTCAAAGTTTAAAAACTTCTAAATCTATTGAAATAAATTTTAAAATTATTGAAATAATTTATTAAAATCGAAAACTTAATACTTTAAATTTTCCTATCCACAATTTGATAATTACATTATAAATCTAACAAATTATAATTATTTTTAACTTTTTTTTGTGGCACACACAACACAACGCGCGGTGTGTCTACCACCTGCTAGTTTAATTCTTGAAAAAGAGTTTTATGTGGTCTCTGTACAAACAAAGAATAATAAAGAATTTTTGTTTAATTATTTTTTTTAAGTTCAATATTTAAACTTTCTTGGATACACATATTTTCATGATTTTCATTTCTTATATAACAAATAACAAAGTTTTATGAGATTTCTTGTAACTATTTTTGTTAAATTTAATAATAATGTATGATTTTATTGTTATACTTTTTGTTATCTACAAGAGTTGTTAACATACTTATATTATCTTTGTGTCGTATTCGCAATTATTTATACATATAATTTTTTAATTTCAGAAATAAATATTATAAAAATACAACTCTTAATTTCTGAAGTTTTTTTTTTAGTCAAAATGTAACGTAAGATGGAATTTATAAAATACTAAATTCTTTCTTCAAGTTTGTAGGGAAGAGATTTAACGAGTTCGAAAATTAAAAATTGCATTCAAAAAATAATTATGAGATTTTATGGTAGAACAATTTAATAAAACTATTAAGAAAAATCAAATTCAAAAGCAATTGAAAAATAGAAGGCATACTCTAATGTATGAATGGAATTTATGAAAACAGTTGAAGGGCAAAGAAATAGGTTTAGGTTGAAACCATAAGAAAGTAACCGTTGAAGTTGATGCTACCATGAAACTTAAGATGAGGGTAAAAAAATTAGTTCATAGGTTTTAAAATAATTTACATTTGAAATTAGGCTAAAGTTCACAATCAGATAGCTGCAACATTGATAAAAATATAAATATTCGATTTATTAGGTTTTTTATGAATTTGGGAAGTCTTAAAAAAATGTAAGAACTTTAAATATTTATGGGTATTTTAGAATTATTTATAAAATGATTTACTTTATAAATTATTTATGAAACTTTAATGTCAATGACTTTTTTTTTTTAATTCATTAAGTATTAGAGTCTGTATAATTTGTTTTATCAAATAATTTACTTACAACAAAATGTTTTTCTAAGTAAAAATTAATAAACAATTTATTATTTAAATTTTTAATCTTTTTTTTACACTAACTTATAAACTAAAATTAAAAGTTTTTAACAAAATAAAAAATTAGACCAAATGGGTTATAAGTTCCATGTAGGGTTTAAACCAAAAATAAGAGTTTTAAAGAGAAAATAAAATTAGTTCCAAACAGGTTCTAAGTTGTGTGTAGGATTTTTTTTTTTAATTGGATGATTCAGACGATATTTGGTACTATTTTTTAATTTTGGTTTTTCTTTTTTGAAGATATATAACGTACTTCAAAAAATTGAAGAAATTAGCAGAATCAGATTTGGGGAAAAGTAAAGAAATTCAGCAATTTTTTTTTTTTTAATAATGTGTAGATAATTGGAGTATCTGCCAAGCATTTTTAACAAACAAAAGCGAGATTAATGGATAGTAGAATGTCATTTGAGTTTCCACACTTATTGTCTCTATGTGGTCGTGCAGACAACCTAAATGAAATCTTATCTGACACTCCTCTCCACCAACAATTTATGGATTTAAATTCTCTTTAACTACTTAAATTGAATTTCATGTACATTCAAATCGGATTAAACGAATTTTTAAATTTCGATAATCTGATAAAAATTAATTTTTATTTTCAAGGTCAAATATAATTTATATTATTCTCGTAAAATCTAATATTAGGTAAAATATTGGTAAAACTCAAAATTAAATTCTAACTTCAAAACACCACCGGCCATTATCATGCTCTTCACCAAATACATGCATGGAAGTTGATGGGCTTACCAGGAAAGAATGGAATGGAAATTGAAAAGGAATTTAAGCCCGAGAAGAAAAAGGCAAGAAAAAAAAAATGAAGAGAGCTAAAATTAAAAGGTTGAATGTAGTAAGGAGTAGGCGGATGGTATGTATGTCACCTGTGCTTTATTAAAATTCTCATTTACGATGAGAATGTCGGATTCTCACTTACAGTATAGACAGTACACACTCTTTTAACACCCTACAGACCGTTTTGGACATACATCTCTCTCTCCCCCCTTGTTAGGAAAAATCTATCTTTGACAAACTTTACTCTTTTAGTGGCCATTCCCTTAGCATTTTCTTCATTCGAAGCAACAAATTCCACTTTTCCATTCATGGAACCAAAATGGGTTTCAGCTAATGCAACCAATTTGCACTCTTTCTCTCTCTTCTTCCTTCTTCTACTCCTGCACTTCTGCTCAAATCCTAATTATGCCTCTGCAGTTAATGGGTCTTCTTCTTTTTCCAATATTCTTCTTCACAAGAAAGACATGAGCTCACTTTTGCTATTTAAATCATGGGTTCAAGACCCACATCATGTGCTATCAACTTGGGAGGGTTATTTTTGTAATAATTGGACTGGAGTCACTTGTGATAATCACACTGGTAGAGTTCTTGCAATTAATCTCAGTTCTTCAAACTTGTCAGGTCGAATTCATCCTGGGTTTTGCAGAATGCCCCTTCTGAAAACCCTAATTTTGTCCCGCAACAACTTTTCTGGCGCAATCCCATCTTGTTTTGGAGAATTTGGGGCTCTAGAAACCCTAGATTTGGGGAAGAACAGATTCAGTGGTGAAATCCCTGGTACATTAGTCAAGAATAGGGGTTTGAGAGAGCTTGTGCTAGCTGGTAATGGAGATTTGGGTGGTTTGATTCCTGGGTGGATTGGAAATTTTTCAAGCAAGCTTTGGAAACTCGATTTCGGGTCGAATTCCTTTCATGGTGAGATTCCTGATAGTTTGTTTTCCTTGAAATCACTGCAGTATTTGGATATTTCACATAATCAGTTATTGGGTAATATTCGCGATTTTGAGCAGTCTTTGGTTGTTCTTAATCTTAGTGGCAATAAGATTTCTGGTACTTTGCCTTGTTTTAGTTCTTGTGTTCAATCTCTTAGCGTGCTGAATTTAGCCAACAATTCCTTAGTGGGAGGTATTCCCACTTGCATTGCTTCACTACAAGCGCTAACTTTGCTTAATTTGTCCTATAATGCTTTGCAATATGAGATTTCTCCGAGATTCATGTTTTCGGATAAGTTACTATATTTGGATTTGAGTTACAATCAATTATCCGGTCCTCTCCCAAGTAAAATCGCGGACACAGTGGAGAAGTCGGGGCTTATTGTTCTAGACTTGTCGCACAATCATTTCTCTGGTGAAATCCCTTTGAGATATACGGAATTGAGAAGCTTGCAGGCATTGTTCCTTTCAAATAATCTTCTCACGGGGAAAATCCCAGAGAGGATCGGGAATTTGACTTATCTTCAAGTACTTGATCTGTCATATAACTCATTATCAGGTTCAATTCCTTCTAACATTGTTGGGTGTTTCGAGCTACTTGCTTTGGTACTCAACAATAACAATCTTTCTGGTGAAATTCAACCGGAGCTTGATGCATTAGATAGTTTGAGGATACTTGATGTGAGCAACAATGATATATCTGGCGAGATCCCAATAACTTTGGCAGGTTGTAAATCACTTGAGGTTGTTGATTTCAGCTCCAACAACTTAAGTGGAACTCTGAATGATGCGCTCACAAAATGGTTGAATCTCAAGTATCTCTCTCTTGCGCACAACAAATTTACCGGCACTTTGCCCATCTGGTTGTTCTCATTCCAAGCAATCCAAATGATTGATCTCTCTGGCAACAAATTCTCTGGATTTATACCAGATGGTAACTATAACACTAGCATGGATTTCAATAATCCAGAAATTGGGAAGAGAACGTACCAAGAGCCCTTGAGTGGGAACTTTAACTGGGAAATCAAAGCTCTAGTTGATCGTGGTAATAGTAATGTGTTAAGCTTCAGTTATGTTCTCTCATCACCTGTTGGAATTGATTTGTCTGACAATTTGCTTCATGGGGAGATTCCAGATAGTCTTTTCGGATTAAAGGGCTTGGAATACCTAAATTTATCACACAATTTTCTTGAGGGTCATATTGTAGCAGATGTGGAGAAAATGTGGAGTTTGAAGACCTTGGATCTGTCACATAATTCTTTGTCAGGTCAGATTCCAGAAAACATATCCCGCCTAAGAAATTTGACACTCTTGAACTTGTCTTATAATTGTTTTTCTGGGTTTATTTCAAAGAAACAAGGATTTTGGCGGTTTCCAGGAGCATTTGCTGGAAATCCAGGATTGTGTGTTGAGTCGTCGGCTGAAAGGTGTCAGAATGCAAACATACCAGCCAAACCAGGGAAGAATCTTGAAGAAGAGATGGACGGGGGACCAATTTCGGTTTGGGTATTCTGTTTAAGTGCTTCAATAAGCTTCTACTTTGGTATCGTTGCCCTCTTTTGCTCAGCGCAAGTGAGAAACTATATTCTCCAGACTAAACTTTGATGCACCGGCACCACCGCATAGCAGATTAATAATTTTCCTCTTTCTGTACATTTGTTTTTCTTTTCCTTGCTAATCTACCACGTCAAATTGAAGTGACCAGTGCCATGAGACAAATTCGCACCTGATGTATTTTACTAATCTATTCTATCCATGTTAAGAGTTTTAGACAAGGAGCAACCATTTGTTTATTATTGAATTTTCTGAGTCGGCTTTGATTCATGAGAGAAAATTGTCCTCTCTCTTTAATCCTTCTATATTAAGTTTTGTGATGTATAGGGAATCTTATTTCCAGAAATTACTTTGAACTTCAGCATTCAGCATGGCAATGAGATACCGACTATGGTGGTGTAGAAAGGATCAACATTATGGTCTATTGGAGCTTGCAGCCATGTCATGGTGATGACTATTGAGGCAGGCAGCAAGATCAAGTGGCGGCAGGGGGACAGTTTCCAATGCTTAATCAACCCAAGGACCGGCTTGATAGTTTTGGTAATTTGTAGTGTGGTCATGGATTTCTGATCATGATAGACTGCAAGAATGAGAATAGAGGGCAGGGTTCCAGAAGTGATAAGAAATTTTACAATACGAATAGTGTGACTTCTGTGTAAATGGTCGTACAAGATACAGTGGAGTGAAGTAGCAAAAGATGTGACATTCTCTCTCTCTCTCTCTCTCTCTCTCTCTCGGTTACTTAATAGCGAAAACGGTAGAAACACATGCACCCATGAAAGTTCGATATCTCGGGAAGATGCTCGGGTAAGAGTACTTCAATACTAAAATGTCCTACAAGGACCCTCCCTCCCTCCCATTCTCTGGATTCAGAAATGGGATTCATTTCAAATTGGGTGGTTCGACACTGTTGTCCTGGGCTCTCCCCTCACAACAGTCTTATTGTAGCAGATCTCTAGTGGGCTGATGCAGCCCATTTCCCGCCTGCAGTGACAGATTAATGTTCATAGGTGGTGAGCATGAGTGTCTTCCTTCTCCATTGATTGAGTCTCTCTCTGTCGGACAATCAGCATCAGAAATAATGTTAAATAAGCCTGTTCTCTGGAAAGCAGCCCGTCTCAATATCTCAAAGCTCAGGTTGCAACCTAGCATTGTAAGGTCTTTGAAACTATATAAAATGCATTAATTTGGTCTTCCCTGGATATTATAGCAATCATTCAAACACCAAAATTCCCTTCGAAATCGATCTCTGTTTGGCTGATGCAAGCCATTTCTCTAAGAAGCTGCCTGCAGAGTCAGATTAGCATTCATAGGAGGTAAGCATGATGTCTTCCTTCAACATTGACATAAGTCCAACTCCGTCGGACAATCAGCTTCAAAAATGATGTTAAATAAGGCTGTTCTTTCACAAGCAGTCCATCCCAGTATCTCAAAGCTCAACTATCCACCTAGCATGTTCTTATTCAGAGCTAGGTTCTCTGAAACTGCATAAAATGTGTAGCATTTGGTTTTCCCTTGATATTGTAAAAAGCAGCATAGGTCACACATATAATTTTCTTCTATAGTGAATTTTGCTCCTCCCTCGTCCATTGATGTAGATCTATTTGACCGAACTATATAAATTTTGTGTCTCTTTATTTTTTTCTGTTTTTCTCTATTTCCTTTTTGTTTATTTAATTTTGCTTTATTATTTATCTACCGGGTTGTTAAGATCCCTCTGGTTAACTTTCTACTTCCAAAAACTAACAAATTGATATCAGAGTATTTTTGAGGAAGTTTTTGGATAAATTTTTGACAATATAACAATAATAAAAATAGTTGTAGAGAAATTCAATAGAAATATCAATTTCGGGATGTTACAATTTAAAATGAAGGCCATTCTGGTTTAGCACAAAGTTGACCTAGCATTACAATGGGTAAAGGCTAAACTAGCTAATCTCGAAGATGCAGACTTTGCTGCGATGGATAAGGAGGCAAGATTTAAGATTATTTTAAACCTCTTAGATGAAATTTTGCGGGAAGTTGCTATGGAGACCACGGTTAAGCCTATGTAACATAAGTTTAAAACTTTGTATATGAAGAAAATAGTCGAGAACAAACTTTATATGACACAAAGTCTATATATATTTCATATGGTAGAAGGTATATTTATACTCTCTCATTTTAATAAATTTGATCTTATTATTATAGATTTGGAGAATATAAATTCAAAAATTGACGATGAGGATTGGGTCTTGTTGTTATTGTGTTCCTTTCCCCAATTTTTTAGGTACTTTCGTGATACTATGATTTATAATAAATAAACTATTTCATATCAGAAAATAAATTCTTTTTTAAATCTAAAGAGCAAATAGATAGGGATATTATTGGGGAGTTTAATAGCAGTCAAACTGAAAGTTTGGTTATTAGGCGCGGAACCGATAAAAGGGAATTTGACAATAGTAGATCTAAATATAAAAATTTGGAAAGTAATTATTGTTATAAAATAGGGTACATTAAGACTAATTGCTTTAAATTGAAAAATAAGTTAAACCAAAATGAAAAATCTGGTGAGAAAAACACTAAAATCGCCAAGGCTAACATTGTAGCAGAGGAGATGATGGAAATATATTATATATAACCGATGATATGATGTAGTTTAAAAATGGATGGATTTTATATTCGACTTGTTCTTATCAAATGTGTCCCAATAAGGATTTGATTTCTACTTATGAATCAACTAATGGTGGAATTATTTTAATAAGCAGCAATAATGTTTGTAATGTTGTTGGTAAGGGTACAGTCCGAATTAAAATGTATGATGGTATTGTGAGAACACTCACTGATATTAAACATGTTCTTGATTTGAAGAAAATTCTCATCTGTTTAGACATCCTAGAGACTCTTGGGTGCAAATATACAACTAAAAGTTGTGTTATGAAAGTGTTTAGTGGTGCTCTTGTTATTATGAAAGTTTGCATATCTGGTAGATTATATCTTTTGCAAGGATCTACTATTATTGGTTCAATTGTAGGCTCATCATCAATGTCTGATTCTGACATTCATTTAGATTTGTGGGGATAAGATTGTGTTCAATTTAAGGGTGGTATTATGTATATTTGATCTTCATTAATGGTTATTTAAGAAATATGTATGATAGTTGTATTTATTTTTGCAAATTAAATAATGTTCTTTTTTTATTTGTTGATTTATGTTGATGACATACTTATTGTAGTTAAGAATTTGTTAGAAATATTCATTTTGAAATTACAGTTAAAAAATGAATTTGATTTGAAAAATTTGGGAGCAACTAAGAAAATTATTGGTATGAAAATTAAGAGAAACCAAGGAATTGAAAAAATATTCTTGATCTAGAATAATTATCTTGAGAAAGTTTTGGAAAGATTTGACATGAAAGATGTTAAGTTTGTGAATACTCCATTTGCTATCCATTTTAGACTATCTGCTACTTAGACATCATAGTCAGTTGAAGAGAAGGATTATAGGGCACAAATTCCATATTCTAGTGCTATTTGCATGTATGTAATGGTTTGTACAAATCCATAGGACAATTCTATTGATATGTTTACGAAACCTCCTCCAGTCTACAAGTTGGTTGATGTTCGTTTTTGTTGATCAGCCTGTTGGGGTTTTTGTGGAGAAAATGAGCAGGTTTACTATTTATTAATATTGGGACTTGCCAAGATGGAGATTTGTTATGTGGCTTATCCCACATTCACTTGGAAGAAAGATCTCTCCCTCATAACTCCCTATATATTCTTCTTATCCCACATTCTTTTAAGATAAAGCCAACCCAAGAATTCAAGTATAAATAAGTGGTATTATGGTGGGAAATAAGACATTATTAATCCAACAGCCCTAATAAAGTGGGTTATGATATTTTAGATTATAAAGTTTGAACTCTTTTTCTCTCTCTTTTGTATGATGGTATTTTGAACTTAGAAACACTTTTTTAAGACATTTGTAATCTTTTTCTGTAGTGAATTTTTCTCTTCTCCCGCCAGTGGACATAGGTCTATTTGACTAAATTACGTAAATTTTGTCGCTTTATTTATTTTGTTTTTTTCTATTTTCCTTTTGTTTATTTAATTTTGTTTTGTTATTTGTGTATTGGATGTTCATGAGTCGTCTGGTTAACTTCCTGCTCTCCCATATGCTAACAAACTTGTATCAAAGCATTTTTGAGGAAGGTTTTGGACAAATTTTGGCAACATGACAACAACAAAAATAGTTGTGGAGAAATTCAACAGAAATGTCAAGTTTGGGATGTGGCAATTTAAAACGAAGGGAAGAAATATGGGATTAGTACCTTGTAAAGGTATGGAAGTTTTTGGACAAATTTTGACAACACGACAACAAAAAAAATAGTTGTGGAGAAATTCAACAGAAATGTCAAGTTTGGGATGTGGCAATTTAAAACGAAAGGAAGAAAAATGGGATTAATATCTTGTAAAGGTACAGTTAAATGATAGAGACAACACATTGATTTTTAATACTCCTCTAAATAGATGACAAACCTGCCTATCACCAACTGATGAGAAACAATGTAACTGCTAGTCAGGAACATGATTAGAGATTGAGAAAGATGGTTTGGTACTTACAAGTTCCTCTTAAGGTAAAAAAATCGTCTGGCACATATAAAAGAATTGTCTTAGTACTCCAGATAATTTGATCAAAAAATATGTTGATGTAGACCTGATTTTCTTGGTATGTAAAGATGTAGAAGAGTCTACAGCTCACTCTCTGATTAATTATCCAATAGCTCAAGTCTACAACAACAACAACTTGGGATTAAAATTCAGGCGATTGCTACTGTTATTGCTGTTGTTGTAAGATCATTCATGCTCGTTATTTAGAAAACTAGGCAACTCATTGCCTTGCAAGAGGTTTCTTGTTAGATACTAAATACTGTATGTGGGTTAAAACTCCACTTACCTCTCTTTGTAATGTGTTGTTTTCTGATATGCAACAAAATTAGTTTTTATGCGGCCAAAAAATAATTAAAAAACAGAGAAACAAAAACAAAAGACCAATTATAATACATCACTTTAATATATTTTTACTTAGGTCTTTGTCGTTAACATCTTTTACATGTCTTAGTACCTTTATATATTGAGCAAGATTATACCAAACTAATACTGAGTACTAGGCCCACTTTGAATCCTTTTATATTAGTATGAAAAGTAATTTTGATGTAAAAGAAGAGAGGTGATTTAATGTAATTCAATAAAACACACTTCTTCCCATAAACATAAGAGAATCCAAATGGGGCATTATGAGTAAGATTGAAAGATTCACCTTCTATGGGCCAAACATTTATGACATTAAGGGAAATGAAATATTGATAGAATTGCTCAATGAATGCCCCAACTACATCCGATCCCTATTCTATTGACATTGATAAAAAAAGAAATATTTAGGTAGTATTTGTTATGAGATAAAAAACAGTTTAAAGGTTATCCAAGTAACCTTTTACACAAAGTAAAAATATGCTCAATGAGTTTAACGACAGATATCGAAAGTGTTAGTTGCATGGTCAAAATGTAATATTACAAAATATAAGTTGCAAAGTGAAATTTGAGTTAAACTTAAAATGATTTTTGTAATTTTTTTAAACATAAATTAATGTATTTTTACGGTGCGAAAAAATTAAATTTATGCTTTTAGTGATAGTATTAGATTTATTCATGCATTGGAAGGGTGGTAAACTATAGAAATTAAATAATTTGAAAATTTTGGGCAAATACCTTAATATGTAGGTCTTAAAAAAACAACTAAGTCACGAACTCTCTCTTACAGATTGTTCGGTCAGGATGGTGATCACGAGATCGAACCACTACCGCAGTGCCATGACACTTTAATCCAAAATCCGATAAACCCAATGACGGGATAAATTTTTCTACTCAAAAATTTCTCAAACTCTCGATAGATATCCTATTCTAGAGAATTGATTTCTCGCTACAAAGTTCTCTCTTGGCAATGTGCAAAGAGAGTTCTCTGTCTCAAAACTCTCTCAAACCAATTTCACTATCTCACGTACAAAGTTTCCAACAAAAGAGAAGGAGAGATCACTTAGGGGAAATAGGAGTTGGTTAGGTGGTTTTGGAGATAATGGGTGTTAACCCATTATCACCAAAAAATCAAATTTAAAATTTTTAACGTTTAAACCCCTTGTTTTACCCTATACGTGGACATATGAACTAACATCTCCTACTTATACACGACTGTATTTTAAATCCGTCATAAGATCACAACTTATGCGATATTTTATATCATCGTACTGGATTTTCATACAGGATTGAGTGTCGTACGACAGACGAGTACACCTGCAAACAAAAACTTCTCGATACACCTGTTAAGATGATTAAGAAACCACCGTTAGTATAAAAAAAATTTGTTGTACCCCAAATTCAATGCAGTTACATCCACATCGAGTCACTTTTCTCATCAAAAGTGATTTCCAATTATTTATTCGATTGCGTATTTACTATTATATTTGAATCCCAATATGGTATTAAGATAACAGATCGACATGTGAATACTATACAATGATGTAATATCGATTGATATTTCTTTTCCTAAACTCGAATCCATCAATTTCAATTTAACTGCTTTTCTAGACCTATCATTTAGATCTCAATTTATCTTTCGGACCATAGGTAAACAGACTAAATTAGTAAGCACTGAATCAAAATTTTTAGAAATAGCCAAAAGCAATAAGGATATAAGAGATCTCACCCAATGGGTCTCGAGTCTCACACATTAAGAACGTGGATCATGGTAACACTATCGTCTCAAATAATAACTCCCACTATCCCATGGTCGTCTTATTACAAGTGGTATGAAACACATGTTACAATATTATTCTCTCATATCTCAAAATGGTATATGTCAGATTTTTCTAATACTGTGCATGTATGAGACTCAGTCTACACATAAAACTTTATCAAAAAATCTTAGAGAGAGCATTTCAAAAATAATATCACTAGATGCAGGTGATATTTGAGATCTCAAATCTGCTTACTCATAGGTAACATGGATGTGGCTATGTTTATATCGGTCATATCGCATATGGTCTCATCGTAAACACATATCAAGACGACTTATATTTTAGTAGGGTTACTTTCAAAGTCTCTTATAACTAGAAACCTTCTCATCCTAGTTCACTCAGAGCTAGAGGTAGTCACTCGTGTGAGAGAATCGACCATGCCTGTCTGATATTTCTTTTATCATAACAAACTACTAAATATATGACAATAAACAAGCGCAACAAATAAAATTGTGACTGAATAATATATATATGTCATATATTTCAATAAGTATCATAATCAGTAAATAGTAAGAAATGTCAAAATACATGTAAACCCAATGATTCCATATATCTTACAAAGAAATCTCTCATAATGAGTTTTATAAAAAGATCAGCTATCATACTGTGTGTAGAGGTGTACTTAATCGTCACTACATCATTCTCGATGATATCTCTCACAAAGTGATATGTGGTATTAATATGTTTTGTTTTACTGTAATACTTAGGTTTTAGTTGTAGGCAATAGGGGACTGATTTTATAATAAATTATCACTGACCTCCCACAATCTGCCACAACCCCAAGTCATCTAGAATTCTCGATCAAATGCTCTCATGAACTGTCGTTGAGTATGTCATAAGTTTAGACTTTATCGTAAATAGAGATACATAAATTTGTTTCTTATTTTTCAAAGATATAACACCATTATTGAGCAAAACAGCAAAAACTGATGTCGATTTGCATCCATCCAGATTGCCACCACCGTCGACATCTAAATATCCAACAAGACGTAAATTATCTCCGACGTAACATAAGAAAAGGTTTGCAGTTCTCTTGAGACATTTCAAAATTCTTTTCATTACTCTCTAGTGACCCCTTACAAGATTCAATTGATACCTACTCACCATATCGACTGCAAAACTAATGTCTGGTCATGTATACCTTATTGCATATACTAGACTGCCCATTGTAATGATATAAGGGATTTTATTCATCTCCCTTATTTGTTTCTGAATTTTAAGGATGTTAAGATTCAGGTATTCACCTTTAGTGATAGGAGTATCTTTTAGGTTGCAATTGCTCATCTCGAAATGTTCAAGAATCTTCCTGATATAGAACTCTTGTGAAAGAGCTAACAGCCATCTCGAGCGATCTCTCTAGATCCTAATTCAGAAAATGAACTAAGTCTTACCCATGTTCTTTATATGAAAACTCGACAATAACCATATTTTAATAGTCATCAGATACGCTTTGTTATTCCCGGTTAACAGAATGTCACCCATATATAACAATATGATCATAAAAGAGTTACTAGAACGTATAAGGTAGATGCAATGATCCTCCTTTATCATCAAAAACCTATAAGATATCATCTCCTTGTGAAATTTAAGATACCACTGCCTGGATGATAGATTAAGATCGTATATCAACTTTTGAAATCGACAAACTTTATCCTCCTGACTTACTAGAACGAACCTAGAGGGTTGTTTCATATAAATCTTCTCATCCAAACTTTAATTACGGAAGACAATCTTTACGTCCATCTGCTATAACTCCAGATCTATACTCGTAACAATCTCTAAAAGTAAATGGATCAAGATAAATTGGACATTTTCTACTCGATAGTTTGCGCCCTTAGTTTGAATATAACCATGGCTACCAGACATACCTTATACCTCTCCACTGATTCATCGGCCTTTCTCTTGATATTGAGAATCTACTTATTTTCAATGGTCTTTCTATCTTCAAGCAAATCAACTAGGTATCACACCTTGTTGATTCTCATCAACTCCCTATCTTTATCCATGGCCTTCAACCAATAGTCGTTCATAGGACTCTTGAGAGCCTCTTGGACTGCTTTTGATTACTTATTATCCTTAAGGGTCACAATGTGGGTCTTACCCTCAATTAGGAAATGATATTTAAGTACGCTTCCTCGATACTCCTACGAGGAGAGAGAAAATCTCTTCATTTTTAGATAGATTGCTCTTACTAAGACGAAAATCTATAATTGATTCTTCGGTCCTGCCACTGGGCTTAGTTGAACCATTAGGTTCATTCATCTCTTAGAAGGTAAACTTTCGATCGATTTTACCTCTTTTAGGGAAATGTTTCTCAAGGAATATGGCATCACGAGACTCAATCTCAATGACATTGCCGTCCGTATGCTCATCTAAGAACACATACCTCTTTGAGTGTTCTGAATATTTTATAAAAATACATTTATTTTTTGTAAGCCTAACTTACCGTGTGGATGCAAGAAATCGTGATCATACTTGATACAATCCCATGATCTCAAGTGACTAAGATTAGACTACCTCCCTGTCTGAAACTCAAATGAGGTATTGACTGCAGACTTTAATGGGACACGGTTGAGGACGTAGACTGTAATTAATAAAACATATCTCCAATGAGAAATAGACAAATTGGTTTGCGCTATCATAGACTTACTATCTATAATAAAGTCCTATTCCTTCCCTTAACTACTCCATTTTGCTAAGAAATAGTATGAGTAGTCAGTTGTCTCGTAATACGTTTATCGAAATAGAGTTCTTTAAATTGTTATGACAAATAGTCACGCTCTCAATTGGTTCTGAGAATTTTCACTTTCAAATCTAACCGATTTACAATCTTACTAATAAATCTCCTGAATCATTTCAATACCTCAGATTTGTGCGAGATTATATAGATATAATCGAAACACGTATAATTATATATGAACGTAATAAAGTACACAGCTCTATTTTGGCCTCTTTTGCTCATAGGGCCATAGATATCGAAGTAGACCAATTGCAATGGAGTCTCATCTGTTATTGCAATACCAAATGGTTTTCTTGTAGTTTTGCTGGCTAGGCAAAACTCACATATGGGCAACTAGAGCACTCGCTGATAACTGTATCATTCTCTTTTACCCTATGTATCTAAATCTATTATGTCATACATTTATATAATTATCTATGTAATCAGATATAAAGACAATAAAAGAATAACAAATATACTATTGCCAGAAACAACATCCGATGCATATAGTCTATCATGGATAAAATAAAAACAAATTAAACAACTATTGTATTTAATAAAAATAGATGATTTTATATATGACAAAGTATATCTTAGGCAATTTTAAACAAAGTACTGAAATCCAGTTTCGTCAAATACCCAGAGCATAAAGAACGTTATATAAATACAGAGTTTGACAACTTTGCAACTCTTCCAAGTGTCAATCCCTCTAATGACGGAAAATGCTCTATTCCTCACGTAAATCCTCATAACATGAGAATTCACTTGGTGAAACACCATGTACGTGGTCCTGTCTCAAGCTACGTGGTATATGACTCCTGAGTTTACAATCAACAAAGGAAAAAAATCAATAAGTATCACAATAAATGAGACAAAACTCAAACCACGTAAAAAAGAAAGATATTACTTCCGCTCGTCATACTTATGACCAAATTTTTCTTAGACGTAGCACTTTGTATTACTCTTATCAAATTCCTTCTTCCTATACTTTTGTATTTTGCTGTTGGATTTCTCGAATGGTTTTTTCTTGCCTGGATCTCAAGTCTTCTTCTCATCTTATGCTATTCGTTTAGTGCCACGGGATTTTTTTCTTGACTCAATTGCATATTTATGACCCTAGTACGGCCTGCTCGCCTCCAGATGCTCTTCTTTGAGCTCACAATATCTGCTCACATCAGCAAAAGTACGAAGACTCTTGTTGTACGTGAGATAAGTTTTCATGATCTCCCATGAATGAAAAACTGGATCACACTCAGTATCTAAAATTCATCCAAAATGGGTTCGTCCGCATACTTTAACTCAGCAGTCATACTCGATATTTGTATCAAATGTTGCATTATTATATAATCAACCATTTTCTTCAGCATCCTTACCATAGAATTGAAAAGAGCAACATAATGCTCTTTTAGGGTGAGCCAAATCGATATATCCGTAAGATACTACTCATAGAACGAGATCATGTCATTGTGCATGCTATTAATAAGCATTGCCCTAATTTGACTATCTTTTTCTTCCACGTACAATAGATCTCTTTATTCCGTCTAGCTTGAGGTATGGTACCTTCCCCAGGGCCCGCCATCTCGTATTTTAGAATCTCAGATAGATTTTATTTCTCGAGAATAAACTGAATCTTCCGGTATAAAATCTCACAATTACAACTAATCAATTTATCCTTCTTGCAAAGATCAATTACGATAGTTTTTAATGCAGCAAGAGAAATTTTAGTGACTTATTGATACTTATTATCATATTTTGTGCACCATTTGAATTAACAAATTCTAAATAATATGAGTATAAACCCTAAAGCGATCAAATGAGTCAACGGACACTATATACCACAGCCTGAAATCGCATTTTATCACTCGAATTTGGATTCGATATACAAAAACCCACAAAAAATCATATGTAATAGCACAAGACCCTAAAAAAGTGAAAAAATTCAATCCGGAATGACCTAACGTGATGCCAAAGGTCCCACGGGCTGGCCAAGCGCCTCCACGTGCTAGCAACATGTTGCTGCATGCGCTAGACACACGACGAGTGGGCC
Source organism: Dillenia suffruticosa (assembly GCA_033439265.1). Lineage (NCBI taxonomy): Eukaryota > Viridiplantae > Streptophyta > Magnoliopsida > Dilleniales > Dilleniaceae > Dillenia > Dillenia suffruticosa. The sequence continues at coordinate 5,608,310 of JAVTVX010000018.1, read as the reverse complement.
ACCCGCTTGTACAAGCGTGAACCAAACGCGCCATCTTCCGGTTCACTTGATCCGGTTCATGTACCTTACTCACGCGTGAACCGCAAGCCCCATCTTCCCAGAGCCTGACGCTCCTCCCGTGCGTGTGCAGGTCATGCACCTGTGGGTTGGATCGGGTCTTCTTCGGTCGATGGACATACTATTACGACCAGTTTTGAGCATCGATTTTACCTGGAAACTGTAACTTAACTTCCAATTCATGTTAAACACGATTTATTAGAAGATTTGAGCTCTAATCTCTACGATTCGTAAAACATTGTTCGCGGCCATTTTGAAAATTCCAGTTTTTGGTGACCAAAACTCACAATTTATACATCAAAATGTAGATCAGATAATAAAAAACACATATAAGTCAATTTCATAGATCAATTTGTCCTCTAACATGATAGATCTAAGGTTTTGAGATCCGTAAGATCGAAAATTTTGACTAGACTTTTTATGGCTTAATTTGTTAAAAAAATTTAACAAAATTATTTTTATGATTTTTGGGTTATGGCTATTCTCGTGGTATTCTCAAATTTACGAAAATTATCTGTGATCTGAATACTAAATTTTACTTTACACATTTTATACCCAAAAAAATTTTGAATTTTTTAATAAATCTAACGTCGCTCTGATATTAATGTTAGATTTATTCACATATCGAAAGTGTGGTAAATCGCAGAAATTAAAAAATTTAGAATTTTTGGGTAAATAACTCAATACGTAGGACTCCAAAAATAACCTAGCCACGAACTCTCTCGTATAGATCATTTAGTCGGGATGGTGATCACGAAATCGAACCACCATCACAGTATCACGATACCTCAATACAAAATCCTGTGAATTCAATGACGGGAGAAATTTTTCTATTTGAAAATTTCTCAAACCCTCGATAAATATTTCATTTTAGAGAATTGATCTTTCACTGCAGAGTTCTCTCTTGGCAATGCGCAAAGAAAGTTCTCAGTCTCAGAATTCCCTCAAACCAATTTCACTATCTCACATATAAAGTTCCCAATAAAAGAGAGAGAGATCAATTAGGGGAAATGAGAGTTAGTGGGGTGGTTTTGAAGATAATAGGGTTAATGTATTATCTCCAAAAAAATCAAATTTAAAATTCTTAACTTTTAAACCCCTTGTTTTATCTATACTGGCATATAAACTAAATGATAGAAAAATTAAAACTAATATATTTTGATTGAAAAAATGTGAATAAAGGAGAGAAAATTTAGATTTTTATTTAGAGATAGAAAATTTAAAACCATCGGTAGTTTAAGTTAATAGAAAAACTAAATTTAATATTTTGAGAGAGGGGGAGAGAAAGAACAAGTAGGAGATTGCTGAGCAGATACAACCAAAATCTGTCGCCTTATTCTACCAGATTGCAGCCTTTTCAGCCCTTCAACCTCCACTCAACTCACCAACCTCAAAATCAATCTCTCTCTCTCTCTCTCTCTCTCTCTCTCTCTCTCTCTCTCTCTCTCTCTCTCTCTCTCTCTCTCTCTCTCCATTAACAATAATTTTTGTAGCATTAACAAAATGAATTTTGTAATGAATAGAAAGTAAAGAGAGGGGCAAATTGCTAGAGGGTGAGAGGGAGGATGTACTTGCAGTGTATGAAATATTCTGGGTCAATCTATATTACCCCACAAAAATTATAACTTTATCCAAGGGTATAAATTTTGTCATTATTATTTAAAACCCTGGAAAAAGGTATTTCTTGGTCAATTATATCGTATTAAGCAAAATTTAAATGATTATTTTGATAATTAAATTAAAATTCAAAACCCTTTAATTATCGAATTATTTTAAATATTATTTTCAGGTTAAGCAATTTAGAAATAATTATTTTATTAAGAAATTCTTTCTTGGTTGAATAGTTAAAGATAACTATAACCATTTTAAGTATTTTATTAAGAAATGGAAAGCTAACTAAAAATAATTTTTTTACTTGACCTAGAAATTATTTTTATTATTATTTTTTAAAATTAAAATATACCAATTTCATTATTTATTAGTCATTGCTGATAATGTATGCTGCCATGCCATCTATTTTGTAATATAGAAGCTTTCACATGTCATGTAAGCATTTGACAGCAAACTAATAAAGATACTAAAAGAATTACTCTTTGAAAAGATTAAGGACGTCAAGAGTACTTTTGAAAGATTAGGGGTCTGAAAATAGTTTTAAATAATAGTTTAGGGATCAAGAAGGAAATTTAAGTCATTCAGTTTTATAAGACCAACCACTAATCATTTAGAGTGGTTGGTCTGATAAACAATTTTCCTAAGTTGCTTTCTTCTCCATACATTCCTCGTTCTTATTCTAAATTCCTGGACTGTTTGAGAACTTTTAGTTCAGGGTTTTTGTCCTTTAGGGTTTCCATCCACTTCTCTTTTTAATTATTTGTTTAGTGCCACTCAGTACCATCTACGGAGAAATCCAAGGATTTCAATGGGCATTCACTTAATTTCTTGAGATCTACATAGAAGTAAACACAAAACAAGCAATGTTTTGACAAAAGCTTTGACTTCATTAAGAGGATTTGATTTGGGAAGTAATCAAGCATATCAATAGCAGCATGATTATTAAAGAGTAAAATGGAGTCCGAATTTCAAGGTGGCAAACTTCAAAACTCATAGGGTATGGTATAATCTGGATTTGAACTAATATGCTCTATCCAGGATAGAGTAATTGACGTTCTCCTACAATGAAAGAGAAAAGTGAGATTGGAAACAGCATAAAATGTGGCAAAGACGAGGGAGAACCCCCTATCTTTTTGTCTATAAATGCCCTGGAAATGGATTTGCAGGTACAGCATATACCGACCTGGGTTAGGCCGATGAATTCAATTTAAAAGATCAAATCTGGGAATGCAGTTTTCATGCTACCATCAAACCAGCCAGATTTTCCAAGTTCTGCAACTGCAAATACAACTTGAAGCTATTTTCGTCTCCAATGTAGGTAATGTGTATCCTAGGGTGGCTTCTAAGACCCCCCACAAGTCAGATGTATGAGGAAATAATTTGTTTGCATTGCCGAAGTTCCTTGCAACACATCTCTACATATAAGCTCATCTGAATGCAGCAAGAGGTTAACATGTATCCCTAATAATATGCGGACGTGCTAGTATTTAATTGGCCCATCCAAGCTCCCAGATGCAAACTGAAAGCCAAGGGAAAAAAAAATACAAGCATAAAATCAGCACATTACTTAAATCGCATGCTGGGTGGACACTTTTATCTTGTTAGCCGCAAGATACCTTGAGCTAAATTCTCATGATTCTGCATATTTGTGTGCATGTCTTACATTTGATCTTCTATTTTTTGGGTATGGGATTTTTTTTTTTTTTGGGGGGGGGGGTTATGTTCGAACAATTATCTGGTTTTGGTGGAAAAAAATCAAAAGTTGTGTAGATAATTGTTCATTTTGGAACAATTCACCCACCACATAAAAACGAGGTTATCCCACACGCAATCCAAAAAGATGTATCGAAAAGACAATAGAGTTGAGATTATTTAGTTAAACTTTCTATTAGGGAACAACCGTGTCTTTGCTTCAAGACTGCTCAAAATTTAAAATATTCATACCAAATCAGTTTTAAAGGAAATCGCCATTACCTGCTGAACGATTGGATTTGTTGACGTTGTAAATTCCTCAGTTGTTCCTTCCCAAACAACCTTTCCCTGATGGAGAAACAACAACCTGCACATAAAATAACACCTTCTAATCCGGACCAAACATGCAGTAAAACAAGCTCAAAGGAAACACAGGTTTACCTGTCAACAGCTCTTTGAATGGTACTGTGTTGGTGAGTAACAACCACATATGATGCAATCTTCCCGGGCTTCCCTAGTGCATCTGAGCCTCTTGAATGGACAGATCGGATGAGATCTTCTACTACAGTAGAAGCAATTGGATCAAGCCCAGCTGTTGGTTCATCATACAAGAGCACCTGCTCCAAAGGTGCACACAGGTGTCATGAAGTTATCATTTTATGCGATCCATGTCCAAAGTTAAATACAAGCGTGGGTAGGCCCAGGAATGACTAAAGCATGCCCTACTATCTACACAAATTAACAGGAACATAGTTGAGATTATCAAGACAGTATGTCATTTAATAAGAAACCACTTAAAAGTAGTCCCGACAACTAAAGATAGTTGTCGCATATAAATAGATATAGAATGCTCAGGCAGATTCAATATATTCTGGATCAAGTCATAATCTAAATTGCATTCTACCCGATTCTTTGCCCAAAATCCTTTGGTATTTGGGGAGCTCATCTCACTAATCAAACTCTTCTTTGCTCCTTTAGTTCAGAGACCAGAGATCTATGCATATGATATGCTACTAAATCAGGTACTAAGGTTGCCAATTACCACTCGTAAGTAATGGCCCAAGAAAGATGGGTCTCATATGTGTGTGTGCATGAGAGAGAGAACCCAGAAAAGAAAAAACCATGAAAGTTATGAAGAATATTGAGATTGGCTCCATCTGTATGTTTCTCCATGTTATAAACCTGAGCATGGGACAAGCAGCCTGTCTGAGCCACCATCTAGGAAGGCTTGGCTTGGGCTCTTATTTAAGGCGCAGATGCCAGCCACCTATGAGGCTAGGTATGGGATTTTGCACATATAGTGGAAAGTCAGCCCAGCCCCTTCTTGGATGGGCTTGGACAAAGAGTTTAGGCCCAATAGTCTAGGAACAACTTTTGGGTGTTACCCCCTCAATAGGCCAGGCCCACACCTACCCAGTGCTCATGTGTGTGTGCTACAAAGTGCACATGCGCTCTTATAGATACTCTACCTCAAATAATTCAGACCATTGCACAATGAATCCCCAAAACGTGTTAGCAGAAGTATATATATATCCAATATTACTCAGAATGAAGCCATACATGTGTGCAGCCCAAGCGGGTTAAAAACAAACTGCCAAATAATTGGAAGAATTTGAAAGGTAAGAATTTGCTTAGTCATCAGTGGCTAATTGTCGTTGTCCTTAACAGGATGCTGCAATATGATGAGACAGAATATCTTTTGGGGTATCTGAATTTCTTGAGAGCAAATTTTATGGCCTTGTTTTCATGATTATAACATATTTCCTTGACACTAAAACAAGCTAAACTGCAAAATTGGATTGATAAAAGGCCCATAAAAAAGATTTCATAAATGATAAACATGCAGCAAAGTTTTAAATAATGATTTGAGTCATGAGGAATGGGATCCGACATCAATTGTTCCATCTGTTTCATTGAGCTACAGAACACCTGCACTAGTTTCATAATGAATGACATACTGAATCTTCAACAGTAGATTGGTAGTCAATACTCAAAAGAAAATGTAAAAAACTATGATAAGATAGAACCTAAAGCTGGACTATGGCTATTTGGTATCCATCACATACTCATCATGCAAAACTTATACAGAAACCTGTTAGGCCATGACATTGGGACATGACTACTGAACCTTTTGGACCATAATATCAAACACCACAAGGAATGTCAGCAAGGTCTCATCATTCATTAAAAAGGAAGCACCATACCACTTCATAAGACTAGCAATAGAAAATATGCAGTCACTGTTAATTTAACCATACCTCTGGCTCTATAGTTTCCTTAGTAACATCACAGATTATTGACCGAGCTAATGCAACTCGCTTCTTCATTCCACCAGACAACTCAGAAGGTAGTCGATCCTCAACCCCCTACAGAATGTTGAAGGTAAATATCATATTCCTTTTCTAGTAAAAGCAACCCTTACAACCAACTCTCTACTTCAGAATTCCTTCTTTGAATTAGCCTGAGGGATAAATTAACAGTATACATGTCTTCAGAATACAGTTGCATGCTCAATATGCACATACGTAGCAAACACTGAAGCAAAGACCATATTACTATGGGTAAAAATGCATAAAAAGAAAAAAGCAGAAGAAATATTATTGGACATTTGTGGTACACCGCAGGAAAGACAATATGCATATCGCAGGAAGAGAAGAAAAAGAACAGTGAAAATGACATTTGTAGTACAGAAATTTAATTTCCTTATTTGAATTTTTACTTAGGTGAGAATTTGTAGGGTACTAAATGTACGACTCCAAGCAGTTATTTGCAATGTTCCGAACATGTTCCACTGTTTGCCTCATTTAACTAAACCACAAGGCAACATGGTAAGCAACTGAAGCACGTCTTGCAGTCAGCAAGATGAATTCTAATGATTTTATCTGTCAAGACAGGGTTTATATTTTCTATTCAGAATAGAAATCCGACCAAAATGTAGAAGAAGGATAATGATTCTCAACTGAATTTAGGACGACTAACATTCCAATATGAAGCCATGGCCCAAAAACGTCATAAGCATTCATTAGAAAGAACGCAGCACCCATTATATAGGTTGCTTGCATGGAACTCAACTCAACATCCAGAGCAACGGGAATAAAAATGGAGAGAATATGCAGCTCCATTATGCAAACCCAAGCTTAGGACTACAAGTGCTCCTACTTTGTGGTGAGGAAACCCTTGCCTCAAGGTTAAGTGTTCTAGCAGCTTTCTTAGGGTGCACTTGAATCTCTGCATCTCTTATTTGCATTCCTTGGTCCTAAATTTAAGGAGCTTAGTGTTGGGCACCCATTATTGAAGGTTTGAGAAAAATTAAGAATGTAAAAGAGGATGAATTGCCCAAAGTGCAAAGCTTTACCTTTTCAAAGAGTAATTAATTCAACATTCCTGTTTACCTCATGTCATGTTTTCCTATCCATTGCTCAGAGCCTTGGAAATAGGAAGCCATCAACTATGGCTGAGAACAAGTTTACATGTCAAATACCACCTGGTCAAATGGGAAGAAGATAAAATCTCCAACATATCAGATATATGGATTCTTATCCATTTGATGATGGGTCACTATGGGACATTATGAATCTTGGTTTCCTGTGCATATTAGGTAGATTGATGAAGTGGCACTTAAGAATTCTTTTCTACTCAAATAATATATTCTGCATATTAGGTGAGACACAGGTAACTCCAGATCCGTTAAAGATTTTCCCTCTCGTGTTTTAAAGGCTTCGGATCAAACAAAGATGCAAAAACTCTGGCAATTTACCTTTATGTAAATGATTTGGTGTAATTAATTGGTAAAAAATGAAAGGGCCTGGAGAGATTAACCTCCATCTCCACATTCTCTGCAAGATATCCACTGCCTTGTGTTTTGTCTTTAATTTGCCAGGGAGCATACATTATCCTCATCTGCATTTTATCATAATTCTTTTCCCTCTTTCGTAATACAAAAAAAAAAAAAAAAAAGATATTAACAAAAAAAGAACATTTGGAAGATCTTCTTTACTTTTGATAATTTTCCTGAGAGCTTGTAAAAAAATTTTGGCAAATAGATGTTACCTGAGCCAAATGTAAAGGGTTGCAAAATTTATTTTAATATGCTTTTCTTGCATTTTGGCTGGCTAGAACCATTTTGAAATGTACATTTCAATGACAAAAGGCACAACAAGAGAAGAAGTATGATCTTTGAAGTGAATTACTCTTTTACAAATGAAAAGAATAAAATTTTATTGACCCCCTCACAAGAAGACATGGAAAAGGGGGGGCGGGTTCAAAGGGGATTGAGTAACCTTCTCACATGTTATGGGATAGTGCATTTTAACTGGTGAGGGGAGGCATAATGAGAGAGGAATCATGACCAGTAAAGAAAAATTGCTCCTTTCCAAATGAAAAAAGAAAATTATTATATATCCCACTCCAATGCAGAAGAATGTGACAAAAGGGTTCAGAGGGGGCCAGAAACACCTCTCAGATTATAGAATTTTGTTTAAGAACCTCTATCAGTTGAGAGCAATGATGCATTCTCTGTAGATATTAGATTTATATATCACATTATTTGGAACAAATAATGAAATATTATTGGAGTAAGAAAGAAATACCAATAATTAAGAAGTTAAGATGTTATTGTTGAAACACAAAAACCAAAATAGTATAATGCTAACAATGCTCCCCAAAAACCTAGAAGACCGACTAGAGACATGAGTAGCAAACTCATGCTACACCAACTTCCTCGCCTTCCCCCATTGTTAGGCCAATTTTGGCAATTACCTTTTGGGCCACCTTCTTCATATGATACTCATTTAAAGAACTTCAATTTTTTAGGTTTGGCCTCAGAAATAGTAATGCAAAAGCTATCTAAGTGAATTCTCTCCCTAAGCCACCTCAATATTAATCAAAGATACAATGAATCTATTCTCACTTACCAATCTTAATCCATTAGCATGACAATATAATTACCGCACTTGCCTCTAGGTTTGGGCATATGTAAATAAAAACCAAAACCTTGTTACATCTAAGAACATCAGTTCCAAAGGCTTTCCAGAATTCTGAAAAGGATATGTTGCCAATTTGCCAAATGATGCAGTCTTTAATGATGTTGCATTGATTTCAATGCTAAGCATGCAAGTTCACCATTAAAGCCCTACTTTGTTTCACAAATGAACCCAAACTTTTGCCAAAATCCCCCATGTTTTCCAAAATTCACCAAATTCCATAAGAAACATCTTGATCTTCCCTAGTTGTTCAATTCCTTACGTAAACCAACAACAATCCTAGACAACAAGATGTCCCTGTTACTTTCCTTATCAACGAGGAGCAGTTGTTACCAAAGTTTCTAAGAATTAGACTACCAATGCCCTGATCTTGATAACTTGCTGGTTAAGTTTTTCTTGCTCCTAGAATAAAATTTTTTATGCTTCCTCAGCAACACAAACTTTGAATTCCATATTCCGAATACAGTAGAAACCCAGCAGAGACCCATAGAGAGGAAGAGAATGATAGGGAGAGATTGATGCAAGAGACTAGATAGATCTCAAACAAATGTATGGAGAACAAGACAGGCCAAATTGACAAATAAGAAAATTTAATATTAACTAAATTAATCATCAAATGTGCAAGACAAATAATTATCTAGAGCTATAAGCCCTATGCAATAAAGAAGCTAAGGAAGTGTTTGGCTAAGTTTATTTTGGACACTTATAAGCTCCTTAAGCATATAAGATGCCTTTGGAACTTATAAGCTCCTATTATCTTATTTTAAAATAATTTTATTAAAGTGTTTGGATGAAATAAGATCTAACTACTTATAAGATATTTTGTAAGTTTAGAAGTTGTTATTGTGTTTGGTAACACTAAGGGCTTATACGCTCTTTTTGATGTTGAAATGACTAAAAAGGAAATGATGTCATTGATATAATGGAAAAAGCTATGGAAAGGGTAAAGATGGAAAAATGAAACACTAGTAGGGCTATTTTTGTTAGTTTATTGGTCAAAATGAAATAGTTTTATAAGATGCATTAAAAATAAAAAGTTATAGTGAGCTATCTTTTTTTTATGCAGTTTATAAGTTCTAAACATTTTATTTTAGAGCATATAAGGTGTTTTAGAAATAGAAAGAAAAAAAATAACCAAACAAATTGCATGAGTTTCTGAAACATCTTATAAGATGGTTTAAAGAGCTTATAAGTTTAGCCAAACACCCGCCAAACCAAATCACATCCCAAAGACATTAAATATTCTCTCAAATCCTAATCAAATAAGCTGCTTCCAAAATCTTACTCAAAAATAAATATTCTCTAATGTCTCCTGCATTACTAAAGATCCTAAAATTCATGGACTCTCTTCATCAATGCAAGCTCTTTTGGAATTATCTATTCTTCTCAAAGCCTTTGGAAAATAGATTGGTCTTTCCTTGTAGTAGGAAGCCCCTTAGATCTTCTCCAGAGCACCCCTTCTTCTATGAAAGGAGTCTCCCAAGATCAAGATCCAGATGAGGCAGAAAAACCATAACCAAATTGTAGTTCATCCAATGTCAAAGCCATCTGTTGACATCTTATTCCCTAACACCTCTTTGTGCATCATACCAAAAGTCTCTTATGCAAATCATCAAACTCAACCTGATATGCAGTTCAAAACTTTTGCCTCTTCTTTAGCCCCTTTTACCCTCCTAAACATGGTTCCCTACCATGCAGGCGATATTAGCACTCAGATGCCAAATTTTGTGCCTCTAGTGCTGTGTCTTTTACTGATCAAAAACACGGAGAGGGAAACGGAAATTTTATTTTAAGAGAAAAAGATATCAAAGCAAAGAGATGGAGGGCACCAACAGCAAAAAAAAAGGGGGAATTAACACTTGTCCCCCAAGTTTTCATGTCTTCAAAGCATCTTAATAAGCATATCGTTAAAAAATGATGCAACCTATAAGGTAGATTAAATCAAATTTCTAAAAGTTTTACATTGATGATGACCAGAAACCATAGCATCTGTAGCTAATTTTTCCCCTCCTTTTATTTCGATAGGATTACATCTCCCCAAGACACTTAACTCCCCGTCCTGACAAGAGTGGAGATAGCACTGTACCTTCAATCCAACAGCAGCCAAAGTCTCTGTCACAAGCTCAGATATTTTATCTTCAGTCATTTTAGAGTTTTCATACCTGCAAAGTTTTTTTTAAAAAAAAAAATATGCACAAAAACTTTATTTTTCTGGGTAAAAGTGAGGGATACAACATTCTTAAAATAATCTGTGGTCGTCTCTTACAGAAGGAAACCAACATTTTCACGAACTGTTAAAGAATCAAAAAGTGCTGCACTCTGAAACACCTGTAATTCAATGAAATGGCATTAAAATTGGGTAGAATTAGATGACTACAATATGCATTGTGAACGTGGGGGAATATAATTACCAAGCCAATTCGAAGACCTGATAACTCCTCATCACATATCAAACCATGCCTCTTTTTTCCACGGATGAAAACTTCTCCCTGCTTATTGGATATCAGATGCATCAAAACTAAATGAGTGAATTGGTAGCATACAAATAAATGTAAAATAAAACTGCATCACAAATGATTGACCATGTGTGGATTGTCCGGTTGCAAGTGAACTGTGTAAGTTTGAATAAGTATAAGATCTGTGTTGAACTATTACCTTGTCCGAAGCAAGAAGCCCAGCCATAATTTTCAAAATTGTGGACTTCCCTGTGCCCGAGGGCCCAATGATTCCAACAGCTTCCCCATCTCTAATCTATAAGTGGTCACAAAATTATTAAAAAGAAAAACATACCTTTCCTATAAACAAAAAAATTAAAACAATCATACCCAACATAGGAATCAGAATTAGAAGGAAAAGGAATATATACTTAACAAGAAGACAGAACTAACTCTAATACTATTAGAAATTCATACAAGTCAATTGTAAAAGAACTGGGCAAGTGGTCAAAATGGATGTGAAAACAACCAACTTCTCAAACAGCTTAAGTTGTCTGGGAGAGGTATGTTTATTACTTTATTTCTTAAGAGCGGGCAACCAGGGAACAAAATACATTATAGTGCTACTTCTGCAAGAAGCATCAAAACCGGATGGAGTTGACTCCTTGGCACTTACTTCAACGGCCTCTAGTTTACAGTTTTGATGTTTCAGACTCCTTGCTACACAGTTTGCAAGCACTAGAACAACAAAACAACCAGCTAATACACGTGTGTAGTTTCGTACATGCGACTCACCCGGACTTTCAATGCTTAATCTAAAAAAAATACAAATTGATGGAATTCAGTGCATCAATTCCAAACACAGGTAATGTGATTAAACAACACTACATCGCATGAATTGATGGTCTTGCATATCAATGGTGTTAGGCTTATGAAAGTGAATTCATACAGAATATAAATTCATTAATCTCGACCCAAAAAAAGATGAAAAAAAGGGAAAAAAGAACACCTACCTTAAAGCTGACACCTCTCAATATGTGCTTCTCCCCAAATGATTTGTATACATCTCTGCACTCAATGAGAACGTCATCATCCTTAGGCTCCGGAACCGTGCTTAGCCTCTCATCACCTGATTTGTCCTGAAAATTAAATTATAATTAAAAGATTGTTAAGACAAAATTATTGGCCAGGAAAAAAAAATCCAACAAAAAGCAAAGCACATTGAGACTGAATGCAGAAAAAAAAGGGGATTACATTATGTCTGATTACAGAGAATCCATCACTGATATTCCTTGAAGGAGCCACACAAGCACAAACAATCTTCTTTCGCCCATAAGAAGTTACATTCAATCTACTTTTTCTCAAAATTGAAAACCTAAATGATCTTGAGCCACGAAAAAAAGATGCAGGAAGCCACACAGTGCCAGAAACTGAAGCCATGCAAAAAATCTAAGGAAAATTCGGATTTTGGGGAAATGAAAAAAGGTTTTTGGAAGCAGACCCAGATGGAAAAAATAGTTGAAAACCCCAAAATCTTGGGAATTCAAAGCAGACCCAGATCAAGTTATGGGTCAAAACCATGAATTTTGACTTCAATTGTAAGAGAATTGGAGTCTGCAATTGAGAAAGAAAGAAATTGACGACGACCCAGATGGGATTAGAGAAATCAAGCAATGTTAATGAAGAAGAAACAAGGGTTTTAAAGATTGAGCCAAATAGATTACACTCGACCCAAAATTGGTGGTGTTCAAGGGATTATTAAAAGGAAAGGGAAGAGGGAAATTTGTTTGTCTTGCTGGTGCGTGACGACGGAGGAAATCGTTGCACTTATATGGGATCGTACGGCACGGTTTGGGGAGGTGATATTCGTTTAGAGACAGATGTGGGAATGGTATATTCTTGGCTTCACAGGGGGCTGCCGTTGAAAGGTCTGAAATGAATATTAGCGCACGAGTTTGATAATGCTCGGCTGAGTCGTGTGTCTATTGGACTTCAAATGTAGGTGGAAGTGGAAAGTCAGTTTAAAATTTAATTATTTATTTATTTTTTTAACGGTGACGTGAAAATATATACGTTTGTGATAATTTAAATATTAAAATTTGAGAAACATATTTGAATAATAATCTTTTATCGTATGAATATTCCTATAAAAATTAAAAATTTATTATTAAAATTAAAGAATTTATAAAAATAAAAAATTATGCTCCGTAGTACATACAAATTTTGTCAAAACATCCACTCAAAAATTACCCTCCAAAGGGTATGGAGCAAAGAGACATCCCGTTCTCTCTCTCACTTTGAACTCTCAAATATCACCAATTAAATTCCTAGTTGATGATAATTAATATTTGTGCGATCAATAAGTTCAATTACCATCTTGGCATCAAATTCGCCTAAAAGTTTACAAAAACCATCAGACGCGCAAGGAGAGGACTATACCTCAACGCTTGTACCTCAGCCGCAATGTTCAAACAAACATCCAATCGAGCCCGGATCCAACGATCCATTCTCCCAAGGCAGAACTGATAAAACCAACAACACCTCCGGCCCCTCCCCTTCTCCTTTAGGAGCCACTTTATCTCTCAAATATACATGTTGCATCTCTCACGAATGTGAACAACAAAATTAGAAGTATCACTACAAGAAAACATTTCATTAATGATGGCTTTTTTAGACTTTTATGGTTGATAAAACTGGTTGTAAAATATATATCGATAGAAACACTGATCACCGATACATCCTATACCATGCCAACGATTGATATATAGATGGTTATTTCGATCGTAAAATCACCTTCCCATTTCACATCATTTTTTATAAAAATCATTGATAAATTAACAAAAATTATTGATAGATGTTGAACATTTATCAACAGATACCATCAAAACTATCGATAAAAGTTATAAATTATGTTTTTTGTTGATAATAAAACCATAGAAGAAAGTTTAATTTTTTGTCGACAGTTTCGATGAAAATCACCGATAAATATAATGATAAATTGCTGGCTATTTTAGGCAAAGCACCGGCGTATATAAACAAATTCTTTAAATTTTGTTTGACCATATTTGGCTTGTAGATCAAACCATAAAACAGCCAATGATTAAACATTTTTGATCCTAAGATAATAACATGGTTAGAATTCATAAATAAAAGTTGTGCAAACCGCCACAATAGTAACAAATGCCCAAATTCCGAAATATGTCAGAAGTATATTATAAAGTATAAGTAAAAACCTAGACTCTATGATACATTAAACCAACACGACCACTTGCTTTGGCAAGAACCAAAAATAAAACCAAGTAAGTTTTCCCTCATGTGAAATTAGATTTTAATGAAGTAAAGAGGATAGAATAATTCATATACATATGAATTGAAACTTTACCTGATGTGGTGGAGCGAGATTCACACTATTGGTTAAGTGAAAAAGATGTTCCTTCATCATAGATATCATCATTGACATTTGAGCCTGCAACTCATCCATCTTTGAAACTTTAGCCTACAACTCATCTATGTATGAAACCTTAACTCGCATGGTCTCCAACTCCTCTTTTAACTTCTGGTGCTTATTGGGTCACCTCTTCTTTAAGTTGTATAATACTGCTAAGTAGAATTTATATATCTAAATCATATTACTCCTACTGTTTATCCAAATTTTTCTACAACCAACAACACAGTCTGAAGTTTGTTGAACCCTGTGAATTTTTATTAATCTGTCTTTCTGTGTACAACACTTTCTAGCTCCACCAATCTAACTTTGTTCAAAGGACCTCCATAGTTTGTGATTTGTATTGCATGCTTATCTAATTACCATTTACGATTAATGAAATTAATGAAATCGGTTGAATTGACTTCATGCCGTTGATAAACAAGGTTGAGGTGGAATAAGATCATTGTACACTTAAATTTATTTATTTTTAATATAACCGATTGATATCCGAAATCATATTTCAATTTATTTAGTTCGAATATTATCGAGTCTAATTTATAAAGAACTCTTATAATGTAATTTTTTTATTCTCAAATTTTAAATTCAAAACTTAATTAAAGAATTTATTACATTTACTTATTAGGTAACTATTTCTTGATACCATTGAATTCATAAGACCATATATATACAATTGTATCTCAATGTTTCTTCTTTTTAGATAAATTTCATTTTCTTTATTCATGATTTCTCTCCCTTGAATTCATCATACCTTTGCCAGCGGTCATGGCCGCCGACATAGCATTTTATTAGCGTTTGTATAGTGGGTAGAAATTTTGATTATCAGAGAAAACTCAACAACCTTTATTGACGGTTTTTAAGGTTTTTACCTGCAATTTTTTACTGTTGTTTAAGTCTTTTTTTTTTTTTTTTTTTGGTAGTGTGTAAAACAAACAAAATTCAAATTAATTAGTAATATCCTTGAAAAACATATTTTGTATTAGGATCGACTGTAATCGCTCTCCTGATAGTGTTGCCCATCGCCAAAAGTGTTTTTTCATCGTATAACTCAATTTGAAGCTCAAGGAGCTGAATCCAAGCAACAGTGAATCAATGGAGGCCGACACCGGCCAAAAATCATGGCACTCGAATGATTAAATAATGCCCAAAGATGTTTCAAGAATCTACCTTCATGGTAAAATTTATATCCTCAAACGAAAAAACTTAAGTAAATAGAAACCTTCCCTGAGATTATTCAAATCATCCTTCCCAGTTGAACACCAAAGCTTCATTATCTTCTCAAACAAAACCTTATAACAAATAGAATGACCAAACAGTTTGATGATCAAGCAATTCTATTATGACCTTCTGACTTCTTGTTGCAGAAGCTCCGAGATAGAAATGCATAACCAATTTCTATTTATAGAGACTAAAAGCAACACGTTGTTGTCCTTTAAAGGTCCAAAAACGTCCTATACTTGAGTCTTGCCAAACCACTGTATCCCACCACCATGTCCCATCCCAAAAGGAAACAAGCATATTCTCGCCTTCCACCGTTGCCACCTTCTTAGAGGAAGCTGGCATATTTTACACGTTTTGATATTCTTCATGCTCCAAGAAAGCAAATCATTCTCTCCTTTTCTTTTCTTTTTTTTTTTTTTTTACCTTGATTTAGGCTATCGCCAAATATCCGAGATTTTACTTCGATTAAATTTGGATCGACCACTATAAGTTTCACTTTTTGTGAGAGTGGATCCCCCAACAAAGGCCTTTCCGTTCCCATGAAGATACGAACTTCCACATAGTTAAGGGACAACAAATCCCTTGAACATCTATGTCAATCTAATATTTATTGGCTTGATCATCCCTTGACCATGGTTAAAGGACAAATCATCCTCTTTTTTATTTTTTGATACTTTAACTTAGACCACCACTCAATATATGAGATTTTGCCTTCACTAATTTAAATTGATCACTGTAAAGGCCGGTGGTGGCTAGTCTTCCAACAAAGACTTCTCCATTCCCATGAAGAATTAAACTATCGCACGGTGCACCAACGTTTATTGGCTTGATCATCCCTTGACCATGGTTAAGGGGCAAATCATCCTCTTCACCAAAGCATTCACACAACACTTTTGCATTCTATTTGGTCAACTTAAATGTCCTCATAATTCACTCAAATTTTTACTCGTTCAACATAAGCATCTCTATAAACAGCTTATGTGCAAGTGCTTAGAAGTCCCTACGGTGCGAATTCGCAATTCTAAACAAACAGAGCGCACATGAAACTTTGTTTTTATTTTTTTGCTGGGGTCTTGACTGATACTTTTAACTTACCTTACACCAGAGAAGCACTCTTCAATAGAGGAGAGAAAACCATTGAAAAAACTTGGTACTCTTTTGGTACTAAGCAAGCTATGAGTTAGTTGTTATTCAAAAAAAACATCTAACTTCAATCCTTATGAGATTAAAAAAAAAAAAAATTGAATAAAAATTTTTTATTATTTGGGTGTTTGAGAAGAAAGAAAAGGAATTACAAAAAAGTTAAGGACAGAAATTTAACGTGACATAAATAGAAGTACATGACAGGAAAAGAACGTAACAAACGCTTCCGCATTATCCACATGTGCGGCCTTTCGGGTCTTGTTCTCAAAATTTTGCAATCGATGCCCAAATCCAGAGCTTGGATGATTATTGAACCCATTTCCTGAAATCTATCTAATGGCTCTCTTATTGCGACCTACGATTTCTCTCTCTTCAAAAATCTCACCAGCCACCCCAAGATATGCTGCCAAAATGTTCACCAACAGTAGCAATAGCATCCCTGTTGTAGCAGAGAAGCAGAGGAAGCTGCCAATCTTGCTTCTTGATATCATAGGCGCAATTGTTCGTGACCCTTTTTATGACGATGTTCCTGCTTTCTTTGGGTATATTTTTCTCTCTCTCTTTCTCGAATTTGGTGTTCGTTTAATTGCTTGAAAATGTAGGTAAACATTTGTGAGATGTGACAATTGAGTAGTAGAAATGATTTTATTGTGCCATATTTAGGGAAAAATCTGCTCAGTTATCCATTTCAGATATTGGGTTTTTCTCTTTTGGGTACTAAATGATCATATGTTACGGAAATGTTGAGAGTTGTGAAGTGATTTACTTGTGCCATATCCAGGGGACACCAGTGCTCTATTGATTTTACGTAATGGTTATTTTTTTTCCTCCACAAACCAAACTTAAGGGGAGAATAATTTAGGAATTTAATGGATGATTTGCTTGTGCCATTTGAAGGGGATATCAGTTGTCAATTCATTTCAGCTTGTTGGGTGTTTTCATGAGTACAGAATGATAGGATATTGTTGAAATATTAACTGTTTTGGATTGATTGATTTGAATTTTCTGTTTGTCAGATTTAGGGATAATCAGTTCTCAGAGCATTTCAATTAATAAGAATTTTTTCTTGGATACTGAATGTTTAAATTTTGTGCACATGTTAGAGTTGTTAAACTGAATTTTGGTGTATTTGTTAAGGTCGGTGATGAAAAATGTGGGTTTTCTGCGGTATGTCTTGGGAGATTCTAGGATGAATTTCTGGTTCTCTTAGCAATTGCCTGGTTATATTTGCTTTCATGCTATGTTGCTCCTATGTTGAAACAGGAATGGTGCGAGTTGCCCATTAGCTACTGGAAATGGACTTTTTACTTCTAGAAATGTTCATCATGAATTGGGATTGTGTTTGGTGGGAACTTTCCTGGGACTCTAAAGTTGGCATCCATTTACATGCATCGGGAGAGTATAGGCATTTAGATATTTTGAGACGTTCTAATTTGTTGAAAGTATATTTGAGATCCATAGTTTTTTGTATATTACCTAGCTATTTTCAACATAGTGTTTTTACAGTTGCCATGTTCAGATCATGAAGTGGTTAAGATATTAATTTTATGCAATACTCTTGGTATTGGCCCACTTATGCTAAAGTCAACCCTTCTGTTGTGGAGATTGCCATTGTTGTGTCCTACTTCATAACATCTTCTGTGTTGTAGAGCAATTCTTTTTACGTTCAGTCTATATAATTTGGATGTTGAAATGTTGTTGATTGGGGGGGGGGGGGAAGTGGCCCTATAAAGGCCTATAAACTTGCCTCTTGGATGCCGAAGAGCAGTTGTAATTCAGTATTCTTCTTACTATTGATATATATGGGTCATATAGCCGTTGACCTTGCTAAAATGCAATGTAGGGTCTCAAAACCACCTGAAACATGGTGTTGCTGTTGCACATTCATGAGTTCCACATCCATATTCTCTATAGTTCAATTGCTAATTCCACTTTTGGTCCTCCCACCTGTTAATTTTGTATTCCTAAATTTCTTGATCCATTGTTTTTATTATCATCCCAGATCTCTTGTCCAGAATGTCTTTGAAGGAACTAAGGAGTGCAAGCACCCTATGTCATAGGTAGAGTTTGAGAAGGGGCTAATTGATGAGGTGTACTTTGCAACTTTCTCTGTAAATGTCGGAGTACTTTTATGAAATCTAGGCTATTTCAAGATACCATGTGTGTGCATTTGGTATCGAATTCAGGTACCTTGTGAATAGTATGATTGAGTTCTCTGTTTTGGTAACTGGTGCATCAAATATGTGCAGCTTCGCTGTTTTACCTTTTCGTAGAATACTATACATGAATTTCCTTCAATCCCACATCACATGAACATAGATGATACCTGAAATCATCTTGGTTGGAGATGGACTTGGGGGGAAATATTAGAATCAGGTTATATCTGGTTTTAATTTGTTTAACACGTTCTTTGTCTTGTTCCCAGAATGAGCTGGCTAAAAAATTCTTCAAGGATGGGAGGCCTTTTGATTTGGAAGGTAAGCTTATCTTTTCAGGAGATAATGCCTACATATTATATTCAAACATGGTTGAAGTAAAAGTATGTTCTATGCTCAAACATAGTATCCACTCTGTTGATGTCTTGATTATAACCCCTGGAACTTTTTTCTAGTGCTTATACCTAAAAGTACCACAGGCTAGATATATACAAATCTCAACTTCAGTGAAGATGCTTCCCTTCACTTCTTGCCTCCTTTGTTTTTATATCCTTTTTTTTGGGGGGGGGGGACATAAAGAATTGTTAAGTCATTTAATCATGCTCAATATTATAATAATGTCTGGTTTCTTGCTGAATTTTTGTGCTAACATTGTCTAGCAACATACATGAGACAATGCCGGGAATCAATGTAATAAAAGTTGAGGTTAATATCATGACAGGATTTTTTAGTTCTGTAGCTCGAGCCAGAATGATGAAAACACTCACATAAGTTATTCCTGTCTGTTAATAGCTAAATTTCCTAATTAAGTTTCATTTCCTTCTATCTATAAATTAGTTCCTGCTTTATCTCAGTTTTGAAAAACCAGATAAATTGTGAAGTGAAGGATTTTCTGTAAATTAATCATATCAATCTATTGACTAATGAAATTGGCAGAGTATCAATCACACCATAAATCAATAGAGATACACCTTTTCTTGAAATTAATGGAGGTTCCTATTGTCTTTACAGTCCTTGTCTTTTAACAAATATAATTTTGTGATGCAAACCTCTGGGAGTTTAATTTCTAGTTTTTCTTTTCCTTAATATTTGGTGCTTACTGGAAATGAATCTTTATTTCTTATCAATGTTCAGTCTCTGTGGCAAATTACAAGTCATAGGGTAATAATATATTACACTCGGTGGTTTTTGCTTGGGGTTATTATCAGGTTGCTGGAATTTTAAGTGCATTGAAAGATAACTGGAGTACATTCATGAATGGTTGTTAACACATGAGAGAGAAAATTGCTAAGTATCTAATTTTCTATATACTTTTGTTGTCTTGATCTCTAATAGGTGTAACCTGTTGTTGCAGGCTTGAAAAATTGCATGAGTAATGGACATACCTACTTGGAAGGCATTGAAGCATTGCTTCATGATTTAAAGCGAAATGACTATGAAATTCATGCTTTCACAAATTATCCAGTTTGGTACCATATTCAATACCAATACTTTTTTCTTCTTTGCTTTTTCTGCAAAACCTTTGAAATCATTCCAAGGTATTATGTATGCTCTGTCATCCATTCTCCCTAGGTACCAACTGATTGAGGGCAAACTAGAACTCTCAAACTACTTATATTGGACATTTACCTCATGCAAATCAGGTATGTGTGCTTTGAGACTGTTTTTATATAAAAGACCTGCTTTTTCTTTTTTTTTTTTTGGGGGGGGGGGTTGTACAGATTGCATGGGACTGGGGGAATGTTAAGCAAAACTAAATGACCTTTTTGTTAAGCAGCGGATATAACTGATGTTAGGCTTCATGGATTGTAACATTATAGATTATGCCTATGCTGATCTGTGAGCATTATCCATCATGTGTGTAAGATTGTGGAAGCT
Organism: Dillenia suffruticosa; assembly: GCA_033439265.1. Lineage (NCBI taxonomy): Eukaryota > Viridiplantae > Streptophyta > Magnoliopsida > Dilleniales > Dilleniaceae > Dillenia > Dillenia suffruticosa. The sequence continues at coordinate 5,587,690 of JAVTVX010000018.1, read as the reverse complement.
TCATGTGGTTAAACATTTCTTGTTGCTTCCTCTATTCTTCTAAACAAATTTGAGGTGTAGCTTTTCTACCCATGGCAACCTAAAGAAAACCATTTTCCATTGTGTTAGATATGTAAAAATGTCTTTATAATTAGAAAATGTGTCAACTGTATTGATTAATTGCTTATCCTAAAGATGGATAGCGAGTCTGCTTAATGTGATAACTGATGTATCACAACTTTTTGAGGTGATCATGATGGATTTATTGTAAGAGTTTAAAACTTGAATGCATTCTATTGGTGTCTGCCCCCAAATCTTTCGAGTATGGATGGTTTTCAGTTTGTATTTCTAGTTTGCAGTTCATACCCTTGATGTGGGATGGGTTGAACATTATTAATCTGATGTTACTTTTGCTCTTATCTGACTTCTTGTGAAAAATCTTTTAGCTTACAATTATATTTTTCCTTTTGTTGCTTAGTTCTACGGAAGCCTGACCCTGATTTTTATCTTGAGGTTCTGAGTCACCTCAAAGTGGAGCCATCTAGTTTTATCTTTGTTGATGACAGGTCATTCTATGCCCATGCTCATTTTGTCTAAGTCTATTGAAGATATTATTGGATTTAAAGGAGACATGCTTGCAACCTATTCATCACATACAATTCTATCAAAAAAAAAAAAAAAAAAAATCACACACCATACTACAATTTCTTGAAAATGCCGTTAACATTTCTATGCAATGGATGTACTGTCTTAGCAATTATATGGTGAATATTGACAGGATAAAAAGCATTCTTCTTTTCTCTTTATCATATTTTGAAAGAGAACAGTTACAGCGTTAGTAATGTAATTTGAGAGTGTATTATTGTTATGGGATGAATACACGAACTACCCTTTGAAATTGCATCTAATTTTCAAGTTTTAACTTAAACTTCTTCTTATTCTTATTTATTTATTTATTTTGTGTAGTGAGTTCCAGCTGGTGCTTTCTTCAACACTTGAGCTAATTCTTAATGATGTGGCCATTAGGTTTGGTGGCGGTAGGGAATATGACATTTAGACAATCATGACATAACAAACAATGTGACAGATTTCATTGGCCAGAGGTAAGATTTTCCTCCAAGAGGTCACAAATGGGTAGCGATGCAAATCAAAGAGTAAATGAACTATATTGATTTAAATCTAAAATGAAAAGGTGGGAGATGTTTGCATGTAAAACAAAATATTGCCTTACATGTTATCACAATCCACTCAGATCCATTTTTCACAGCATGATCATCTGTTAAGATTTAAGAATGCAAAGAACTGGTTCCAAAACTTATGTTTCATATTATATATAACATATGTTTTGGCCAAAAACACGATTCTTCCCTTGAAGCTTACGCCTTTTGTGTGAACCCTTTTGGGTCTCCAATTCTCTGTTCTCCGATGATAATCTTTCCCCAAATTTGTCTTTCCTAACTGAAATTTTCACAGCAATTCTACATCCATCTCCAACTAAAACTTCCATTTCTGTCCTTTATGTTTTATCTTCCTTTAGAATGTGTTAATTTTTGTAAAAGAAAGGAAGAAGAGAAACAAATGTGGTCATACGCCTTACGCATGACTTTTTCCATGGATGTTCTATCCACTTACTGAGCAAATTCGTTTTCATTTTAAAAGTTTTAGGAGAAAATTCATCGCAATAAAAGTTAGGGGCTATTTGAAAGGTTTGAGGAGTTGTTCGAAATTTTGGCCATTTATGTTTATCAATTTGTTTGTTCATGCCATTGACAATATTATTTTGTTTTGTATATCACTAAGGCTAAAGGCTGCTTCACCACCGAAATTATGTGTGTACAAATTCAGAGGCCATTGGTGCTTTTGTTCCTATTAGTTTTCTTTCTTATTTTTATGTATTTTATCTTTTGTAAAATAAATGCTTATAAATCCTTTTATAGTATTCCAAGCATGCTAAATCCATTCGAAAAAAGGAATCCAAATTTGGTAAAAAATACTACAGGTGCCAATTCTTCTTTAGTCATTGCATAGGTCACTTATTGTCTATTCAGGGTCATTTAGGTCCAGTACCCTTCTTTCTATTTATTTTCCCATTTCTTCCTTGGTTGGTCTGCATACCATCAACATCATTAGCTCCACTGTTTGAGAGAGAGAGAGAGAGAGAGCATTTCTGTCACTAATATATTTTTTTGTGTTGGCCTGCACCAGGTCGAAAAATGTTATGGGGGCTAAGAATGCCAGAATGGTTGGCTTATTGTTTACAAATGCAGAATTGCTGCGACGGGATCTCTCTTCCCTGGGCATAGACTTCTCCACAGATAATCATCCAAATCCTGCTAAGCTTGCAGGAGAATGACCATATTTTCTTGAGATCTTTTTACCCTTTCAAATTCGACTCCCTTTTTTCCTAGGAAAAATTATGAGTGACCGGAGGAAGTGTACAAAACAAATAATTTTAGCAAATTTAAGGCCAAACTCAACTTCAATGATGAAGATGGAGTCTGTACACTAGTTCACTACATTATTGTTTGATTCGATGTGCTTCTGGAGTATCAACCGAGTTTGTTTTGTTCTCCTTCTCTGTCCAAATTGGTCTTTGAATTTTCTTGGCATCCCATATTCAGGTTTTGAGGTGCAAGATTTCAACTTTTCTCTTACAATCTTATGCTGCCTCAGTTTAAAATTTGGTCGCAGTGCAGCTCAACTTTGTAGGATGTTTTGACTCTTGAAAGCACAATTTTGAAATTGAATCTTGAACCACCTCTTCAGAAGATTACCTCAGTAGTCGAAAGATGTGCAAGTGTTACTATAAGCCACAACCTGAAGGTCTTGTATTGTATTGCATATTAACAAATGAATTACGGCAACAAACCAAATCATAATTTAATCCGGCCTAGATATGTTTGTCACGTACACCTTGAACACTACTAAGTCAATTGAATTTACTAATTTGAGAGAGAGAGAGAGAGAGAGAGAGAGAGAGAGAGAGAGAGAGAGAGAGAGAGAGAGAGAGAGAGAGAGGATGGTAAGTCTTTTAAATAAATCTCTGATTCGAAATTTGAGAATAAAAAAAACTACGTTAGATAAATTTTTGAATTGAATTAGTAGGATTATAATTCTGAATATCAGTTAATATAGTAAAAAAAAAAATATAGAGAGATAAATGGTCGAACCGAATAGGATTGCTATGGAAATTAGTTGGAATAGTTAAAAAGAGAGAGAGTATATGGTAGAATGTCGAAATACTTTGCAGAAAGAAAAGAAACTAACTACATAACAGCCTCCGCATGGCCTGGAAACTGAATGCCTTCCTAAAGAAATTTGAATTGTGCATCTTACGTTTTCTTCTCTCTATTTTAAGACAAAGGTCCAACCACACCTATGAACCTCCCCCTTTTTCTCCGGGAAGGAATGCCAGGGAAAATGAATCACACAACCACCACCACCACCACCTCACAAAAGTTTTCCATCTCAGGGTAATGAACACTCTGTTTGCTTGACATTTTTATTTCCTTTCTTTTTCCTTCTCTTTCCCGCCTGAGGTCCCTTCAGGTTCTCTTGAGGGACCTCAAGTGCCTCAACCTTCCAAAACTTCCTCTCTTTTTCCTTGTTTCTTTTTGTTAATTAGCCTTACAAAATACTCAAGCATTAGATATAACTTCTTTTGAAAATACCCATATAAAATGAGTTGCTTCCCGTGCTTTAGAAAAGTGAAACGAGCAGTGAGTCGGATTGATCGTTCTACCAAGGAGGTGACACCACCTTCTGGTATGCTTTATGTACCTTTTTTCTTTCTTTCTTTTTTTGGTTTAAAGTTTTGACATTATTTGTACATTACACAAATATTTCTCTTAATGACTTGAGGTAATTTGCATGAATAAATTGACTAAGGTAATTTCACAACAATTTTCATATCCTTTTCTCCTTGAATTTGTAAGAGCACAAGGATATTTCATTCGTGGAGACAATTTTGGACAGCATTGGACCGCCAGACCATACCCAAGAGCAGCTGCCCTGTTTCTTCTGTTACTTTTAATTTTTGGAATAATTTAGTACAACTCATTAGGCAAAAAATTGTAAATAATGGTTTTGCTTTCAAGTATGTCATGGTTCAACAATTTAGTGGGACTTCTTTGTGCCATTTGCCCTTGAAGGTGCATGTAAATCTGCCCTTCATTGCCATGGAGCTCTTCTTGTAGTTATTGTGAGTTTAAGATACCTAAAAGAGGCACACAGTTGCCATCTTAAGAAGATTAGCAGCAAACTTTTGTTAGGAACGTAAATAATGCTGGTGAAGACTCTCTCAGCCTTTTCTTTGTATGATTCATGTTCTACCAGGTCTAGAACTTAATCAAGATAGTATTAATCTATGAAGCACCGATATAGGACACAAAAGAGTTATATAATTTTTATACGGTTACAAATCTAAGCATGGTATTTTGTGTGTCTAAAGGACTGTGCCTAATACAGAATTTCTAGAAGTGTTGGTAAAAATAGACAAATATCAAGGTAGAGGAAACGGAATTAAATAAAGAAAAATTTTGTAATTTGCACAGTGGTACATTCTTGTGTGCAGATAATAAGCAAAGCCCATCAGATGCGACAGCTGGTAATGGAGGTAACCTGGGTGAGAATGGAAATACTGCAGCACAAATTTTTACTTTCCGTGACTTGGCCACTGCAACAAAAAATTTCAGGCAAGAATGCCTGTTGGGTGAAGGTGGATTTGGAAGAGTATACAAGGCAAAATTTGAGAAGACAGGGAAGGTGATTTCAATATTTCTTATTTATCTGTACTACAGCTCAAAATTCGTGTTTCTTTTCGATGAATAACTGTAAAATAAGTAGAAATGTGAACTATATTCGGGTCATTATGAACAGGTTTTGGCGGTGAAGCAGTTGGATAGGAATGGAATGGAAGGAAACAAAGAGTTCACCATGGACGTTTTGATGTTGAGTCTTCTAAACCATCCAAATCTTGTAAAGCTTGTCGGCTATTGTGCTGATGGAGATCAAAGGATTTTGGTGTATGAGTACGTGACCGGTGGTTCTTTACAAGATCATCTATTTGGTACTCTAATTGGTTCCCCAACTTGTTCTATTATGAAAACTCTCTTTTAGGCCAAATCATGACAAGCATTTTTTTTTTCATTATCTTCATCAAAATTGTAATACAATAATATTCTTTCAATGAGTACTTTAGGCTATCATTTACTACTTTTGATCGGCTGATCATTGCATAATGAGGCGCACAAAGAAAACCCTCACTAATTATGAGACACCACCTATAGCCCTCACTACAGCCTTGAGAATAACAAGGTTGTTTTAACCCCCTGAAGAATCAAATGTCCTTTTCCAATTGCATTGAATCTACCAAATTTATCGTTGTTCTGCATAATGTGACGCAGATCTTGGAGAAGGCAAGAAGCCTCTAGATTGGCATAAAAGAATGAAGATAGCAGTGGGAGTTGCGCAAGGTCTAGAATATTTACATGATAAGGCTAATCCTCCCGTTATATACCGCGATTTGAAAGCATCAAACATATTATTGGATGAAGAGCTCACTCCAAAACTCTCCGATTATGGACTTGCCAAGCTTGGTCCTAATTTCAGCAAGATGCCCATTCATTCACGGGTAATGGGAACCTATGGTTATTCGGCTCCTGAGTACACAGCACAAGGTCAGCTTACATTGAAGTCGGATGTATATAGTTTTGGAGTTGTTTTACTGGAACTTATCACGGGTAGAAAAGCTCTTGATCCAACAAGACCAACCGAAGAACAAAATCTTGTCCAATGGGTAATTAATTGCTTCAAACTCATTCTTTCATACAAAATTGTGTTGGCTATACAAAAAGATTAAATTTCCTCCTCTCCTCTTTTTTTTTTTTTTTTTTTTTTTTCAGGCACAACCCTTATTTAAGGATCAACAAAGCTTTCCAGACATGGCAGATCCACTTCTAAACAATAACTTCCCGGTTACAGGTTTGAATCAAGCAGTTGCTATGGCAGCTATGTGCCTACAAGAGGAGCCAACAGCCCGTCCTCTCATTGGCGATTTAGTTGGTGCTCTTACTTTCCTTTCAATGGCTCCACCTGATCCCATTCCTGTTGCGGTTCCTGTATCCGTATCTGAAAAAAGAACTTCAATTAAAGTTGAAAGCAAAAAGTTTGGAGATCAGGTTCCTGCATCCATATCTAAGAAAAGAACTTCAATTAAAGTCAAACATGACCAAAGCAATAAGTTTGGAGGTGAAGTTCCTGCACTCCCACCTGAAAAAAGAACTTCGATTAAAGCTGAACATCGCCAAAGCAGTAAATTTGGAGTTCACTCCAAGAGTAAACATAGCAAAAAAGAAAGTCCACAGCATAGTGAGACTGACAACAATAAGGAAAGTGAAATTCAGGGAGCGGAAGGTAATTCAGAGAGTGAGGATGGAGAGACTGAGTCCCAAGATAATGGATATGCCTCGGCTCGTTATTATGGATATGCTCATCATGGAGAAGGAAGCAGTTCGGATAATGAAGACGGGGAGGATTATTCAGACAGACATGGTTCTGATGATGGAGGAGAAGGTGTAACAGAATTTACTAGTCTTGTTTCTTCAAAGAAGGAAAGTAAAATTTCACAGTGTAGCAAAGCATCAAGAGGTGAAAGTGTTTGTTCGAGGGAGGATAGTAGAAGATCAAGCAACAGAAGTTCTTTGTCAAGGCATGGTGGTGTTGGCTTGAGGCAGGACAGCGAAGCTTATGAAATCGGAAGTTCTTTCTCAAGGCTGCAAAGTAAGGCATCAGGAAGCGGAATAAGCACTTTCTCAGCGCATGACAGCAAAGGATCACAAGATGGGAGCGTCTCTTCTGGAGAGAGGAGTCAAGGTTTGCATCACAGAAGTGTGTCTTCTAGACAGGACAGTAAAGGGTCAGGACACGGAAGCTTGTGTTCGAGACAGGACAGTAAAGGATCAGCAGATGAAAGCCTTTTCTCATTGTAAAGAAATGCTGTATTTTCTTCTCATGCCTAGCATATAATGTTGCTTCCTTCACACAGTGCTTTATACCTATCTGTTTTGCGCAAACCGTATAGGGAGTTGCATTTGCTATGCTAGATGTACTTCGCTTTGTTGCAAACTGTATGTTAAACATAAAGGGGAAATTTTGTTCTTCCCCCTTCTGCACAAAAAATTTCAGAATAGCTCGTTTCACAAGCTTCCTGTCTATTTAATGTACCTTATAAGAGAAAAATTACAAGGGAAAAACATAGTTTATAAAGGCGTACAGTGTTATTTTGGGCATGTTCTGCCATTTATATGGTCTTGGGTAGCTTAGTGTAGGGTCGTAGGCATAATCGAGCCTGTCCCATTTAAAAACGAGGTCCGCCCATGGTCCTGATCAAACCTTGAGGCCATGGTACCTTCCTGCTCGGCCCGACCAGCCCGTCAGTGAGCCCACTTTAGAGGCTTTTGAAACCTCCAAATGTGGTACTTATTTGGCAATCCTTGCAGCTTGACCTAAATAGTTTCAAATTCATTTCCTAAAACATTGTGGCAACTCATCTGGTTTCCTTTGATGTGGTCAAGATGACCAACTAAGCTCAAGATCTTGTCTAATAAGATCTGTTAAATATCCAAATTTGTCATTTTCAATCTGTGAAGCTCAGTGAAAAGAAAAGCCAAGGTCCGGCAACCACTCGGACAATAAGTCAAGTTCAACGAATATTATTTAAACAGAAGTGATCAACCCCAGACCTGATCTAAAGTGATCCCATCTTTGTGCAAAAGCGGCCAATTAAAAAGTGAAGGGAAAAAAAATTTTTTCCCATTTACATATTAAACTTATATTTGTAGTTTATACAATGGAGTCCCATTTATGCCTTACAATAAAATTTTTCACATAAGTTCTTCATCCGGCCAAGGGGTTTATCTACATGCATTTTTCATGTCATCTTAGAATAGGTCTCCGGTGCTTCAAAAAAGACATAACTTGTCTGATCAATTGAACAGCTAGATTGTGCAGGATTTGGCATGTTTTGACCACCCTTCAACCAAAAAAGAAAAGAAAAGAAAAGAATATTATGCATTTAGCAGAAGAAGGAAGAAAAAAAAGGAATCTTGAAGTTCCAAAATATTAACTGCACGGGATCTGCTGAAGCAGGACTAGACCAGACATGGCAGAACCTGTCGTAACAAAAGACAATCTGACATTCCAAGGAATGAACAGCATTACGTGTAACAGTATGGTTAGATGAAAATTCAGTTTGTTGAAAATTGATTGATCGAATCCAAGTTGTCGAAATACAGGGAAAGCTATAATTAAGAATTCTCCCAATAGAGTGAAACCAACCATTTCATGGTATTAATTTATAAGCCAGAAAAGGTCAAAAATCCCAATTGGTTTTAGAAATGTTAAATATATGAAAGTGCAGGGGCTGGAGTTTGGTGGGAAAGTGACGGACAAAAATGGAATGTTAACATCTCCTGACAAAAGCAAGTAGAGAGAGAAAGAGAGAGAGAGAGAAGAGAGAGAGAGAGAGAGAGAGAGAGAATGTTACATTGTGCACCTTGTACTGCCACTTGCATTACTCTCAAGACTCCATCTCTGCAAAACTTGTTTTTTCTCTTGTTCTATGTCCGGCTCAACTTACCAATATATTAATTATATACTTGACATGATTTCTCTCTCTCTCTCTCTCTGTTTTTTTTTTTTTTTTTTTTTTTTTTTTTGCAGAAAAAATATCTACCAAAAAAAAAAAAAAGGATTTAGAGACAGACCCACCTTTATTTTAGGTTCCAACCCTTCATATTCACATTTACCACTTGATGGAATTTTGAGGAATCCGAGATTCTTTCAAGACATATACACTTCTTGCCATAGTTTTTCAGCTGAAAACAATGGATGCTGAGGTTATAGTCGTGGCAGTTGATGCAAGTAAAGAGATCACAGACTACGCACTTGAATGGGCAGTTAAAAATGTGATCAAACCAATGGATACTCTAATCTTACTCGCAGTTCTTCCACTGGACAAGCGATTTCAGACTGTTGAGAATCAAGCAAATCAGTATTTTCTTTCTAGTAAGCTTTCCATTGATTGATCTTTTTCTCTTGATTAGCTTTCAAATTTTTGTTTTTCCTAAAACTTGCTTTGCTCAATCTTTTTAGGCTTGTTAAAAAGGTGGGGGTTTGGGCAAGAAGAACAGAGTCCTATTGAGCGGAGTGTAGTTGATCGTAGTATGCTGCAGAGGATAAATGCTGTGTGCAGACAAATGATGCAGCATCTTTGTTCACAATATCTTATTGTACAGGTGAATTTTCAGTTTTTGTTATTTATTATATGATTATGAAATAGTAGTTTTCATGCTTAAGAAATGCGCCGTGACAGGTGACTACTGAGTTGAAAGTTGTGGAAGATGCAAAACTAGGATCAGTAGCTACGGAAGCTGGAGAGCTTGGAGCAACATGGGTGATTCTCGATAGGTCAGCTCATACATAGGCTCTTTTTTTTTTTTCTTGGAAAAAACTAAAATAACTAAAGTTGCATATACTAGAATCCTAGATTCATTATGCTTGTAAAGTCCAAGAGAGCATAAAGCTAGTTAATTGAAAATTGAACTGTACCATTTGGAAGTTCTTAATGCTAGTAGATGATTAAAATCGTCAAATATGTTGTGAAGTTCTTTTGGTCATTGAAAGTCATGGCAGAGCATTCACTTGTATTTTATTTAAGACCAAGCGGGCTCTGTCACAAAAAAATTTTTTTTTTTTTTTTTTGAATGACATATACCTTTTATCAAGGAGCCGTTTTAATAATCTTGTTTTTCACCGAAAACTTCTCATATGGTAGATTCACAAACATAAACCTAAGCTCGGCTGTTAACAGATTTGACCATCTAGATACAATTGTATGCTAGTTTTTTTAAAGGTTTTTAAAAGACTAATTTAATAAATTTTGAACGACAAGTTGACTTGTGAGGTGCTTGTAATGTGGTATGATGGTTACTCTGATGCCTGCAAAGGAAACATATGGAGGGAGCTGAGAATTGATGGAGTATAATACGGGGGTTCAACCAATTCAAGATCTGAATTCAAAAATAGGATCTTCTAAATGCTTAGAAAATGATTCCCTCAAATAGAATTGATCTGACCTAGGAAACAAAATATATGAATCTTTGTCACCTACCCACAAGGTCATCTCTTGATTGTCTAGTTCCTGCTGCCAATATTGAACATAGACATGGGACACCATTAGTCATTTAGTGGGATACCATTAAGAATTCAAACAATAGAAAATTAAGCCATAAATTCTGGGTTGAGCAGAATCCAGTTTCCTCTCTTAATTTTTTTTTTTTTTCCCTTCATGTGATCTGCAGACGTTTGAAGAAAGAAGGCGATTACTGTCTTAAACAATTGCAATGCAACATTGTACTAATAGATCATGCCATACCCAAAATCCTAAGATCAGCTAAACCTTTGCCAATAAAAAGGATGAATGTTTCCGGGCTCAAAATTGATATTGCTTTACCAGACAATATCGACATGTCTCCTAAACATGATTCTGATGACAAACGCATGAAAACACAAAGAGCTCATAGTTTAGAGAGTCCTAATTCCATTGCAGATGTCACATTCTCTTTTTCGAGTGGAGATAAAGATCAAACCAAATCTGGTCCTATAAACAAAACTAAACATGTAAATAACCTAGTTCATAAAAATTCCCAAAGTCCGCGCCAACAGGTTAAGGCTCAACACAAGACATTCAGCTTTTCTCCATCACAAAAGGAAGTTGACATATCACCGCGAAGGTCACCTCTTAGTCCCTTTCAACATCAAATAAAAAGCTTAAGTGAGTCTTTGAAGAGCAAAAGCAGTAAGTACTTATTATTTTATAATCTCATTCAAGTTGCAGTAAGATAGAAATCTATGTTATGCTTTAAGCTGAGAAATAAGGTGAAACAGGTACTGGTTCATCACCCCGAAAGTTGTCTCTTAGCCCCTTCAAAGATCAAACTAGAAGTAGTTGTGGACTTTTGAAGACTAAAGCCAGTAAGAAATTATTCACTTTATAATTTCAGTGGGAAATAAAATTTGCATATACTATGTTATAAAATTTTAAAAAGAAAAAATCCTAAGCAAACATGTTATCTGAAACAGATATGGACATATTACCTCGCAAGCCATCCATCAGCCCCTTGAAGACCAGCGATGGTGAAAGATCACAATTTTTCTGTTCCTAGAGTTTCTTCTTTTATTTTTTCTAAATTAAATTCTAGGTCATTGATATTTATTTGGTATGAGACAGATATGGATCAAGTAAATGGTGTGAAGGCCAAACAGACAGCTGAGGCTTTGGCTCCAGAACGAAGATCAGTGGATGTACCAGACTTTTGGAGAAAATCCGAGAGCCCAATTGATAAAAAATCACAATTTGTTAGAGAAGAGTTTATGAAGAGCAAGAAAAACCATTGGCCTGAATCACCAAGTTCTCCGAGTATTGATAGGACCTCGAGTGTTAGGAAGGCAATGTCAGTTACCATAAAAAAGCCACCAACTCCTCCACCACTCTGCTCAATTTGCAAATACAATGCCCCCGTATTTGGCAAGTCACCAAAGAAGTTTAGCTATAAAGAGCTTGAAATTGCAACTAATGGATTTTCAAGCAAGAACTTTTTAGCAGAAGGTGGGTATGGTCCTGTCTACAAGGGGGTGTTATCCGATAGCCAAGTTGTTGCAGTAAAGCAACACAAGATGTTGAGTGCTCAAGGAGCATCGGAGTTTTGTGCTGAGGTTGAAGTGTTGAGCTGTGCACAGCATAGGAATTTGGTAATGTTGGTGGGATATTGCATTGAAGTTGAGTGGCTTCTTGTCTATGAGTTTGCTTGCAATGGTACCTTAAATAACCATTTATTTGGTGAGAATCTTATAAAAGCAACAAGTCCGATAAATTACACACCTAAAATTATGATTTGAGGGATGTGTGAATGGTTGCTTTTGACAGGAACCAAGACCAATGAGGTCATGGCTTGGCATCATAGGATGAAGGTTGCATTAGGTGCTGCAAGAGGTTTACGATATCTTCATGAGGACTGCAGGGTTGGTTGCATTATACATAGAGACTTCAAACCTTCTAACATTCTACTTACGCATGACTTTGAGCCTCTGGTAATTCTTAGTCTTCAAAAGCCACTTACATTTGCATTTTTTCTCACACCCATTAAAAGAAGTGATCAATTATCTTTGCTTGCTGCAAGCGCATAGGTGGGAGATTTCGGTCTTGCAAGATGGCAAGCAGATGGCCAATCAGCAGAGGAGACGCGAATAGTTGGTGCTTTTGGGTATGCAACATCTAACCTTGTGAAGTTCTAATAACAAAATAACAGCACATTGTGATCATTTTTTCAATGCAAATTCTTTTTCTTTATGTTTAGGTACCTAGCTCCCGAGTACATACATACAGGATTAATAACAGAGAAAGCGGATGTATATGCTTTTGGAGTTGTTCTACTAGAGCTATTAACTGGATGCAAAGCTACTGATTTCTCAAGAAATACAGGACAACTGTACCTAGCAGACTGGGTTAGCCCAAGTTACAATCTTCTATAAGACCTTCAAGAAATTGAGCGTATCCAAAATTTGCAACATATAAACTTCTCTAAATCCTGCAGGCTTGTCCATTGCTCGAGAGAACAAAGGTCAAAAGCGAGATACTAGACCCACAACTAGGAAACAATTATGTTGAGAAGGAAGTAGAATGTATGATGCACGCAGCGAGTTTGTGCATCTCGTCACAGCCTAATGAAAGACCACGAATGTCTAAGGTTTGTCAGATACCACTACCTTTGTGCACATATTTATGAACAAGCACCATGAATTTACAGCCTGATGATATTACTTCTCATTGCAACATATGTTGACTCCAACAGGTTTTGAGAATATTGGAAGGTGACATGCCCAGTCACTTGACCTACAATTTTCCGAAATCTGCTAATAATTTTCCTAATCATGCAAGGAAGACTTCACAATCAAGCCATCCTTCAGAATTACCATATTCACCAAATCACATGAAGGTGTTCTCATCTAGTCCAAGTTCAGGTGTAACCAGTAAGCAGAACAGTACATCAAGATCTACTAAGTCAGACAGGAAATTGATGTTACCTGGTGGTCAGGGACTAGACCATTCAGACCAGTTCAGTGAAGAGTTTCAAGCATATCTACATGGTTCACTTACTAAATTTATCTGTAACTTGAATGTAAACTAATCTTTTACTGTTTTTTCCCCTTCTTTTTTATCAGCAGATGAAAAGAAGTCTGTCTTTATGTTAGTAGAAGATAAAAAGTGGTCTGTCTCGTCCGAATTTCAGCAACAAGTTTGAATCCATACAAAGCAATTTTCCTTTTCTAGTTAGAACTGTTCATCCCTCCGCAGAGTCTATTCGGCAAGCAGAGCAAGCATGCTGAAAATGGTCCAAGGACCAGCGCTAGTACATTCATGCTGATGAAGACTGACATTAGACTGAAAACAAACACACTGGCATACATGAGTTGTACAGACAAAAACAGTCTGAGGACTAGTGACTAGTACATTCATGGTGGCCAGAAAAGTGCATTCTCAATATATCCTAAAGATTTAATTATATCTGAACCTGACAAGCATACGATTGATGCATAGCCTCATGTTCTGGATTTTTTTTTTTTTTTGGATGAATAAAAGAATTTACATATCTGCTTAAGTAAAGGGAGACTAGTGAGTTGTAACGCATTCTGGTGGCACACAGACATGGAATTCGAAGGATGTTTCTGTGTTATCCTCTTCTGGAAAAGCGAATCTTACCCTGAGATTGTGCCTCATAGAAGTGTAATTCCTCTTCAGACAGGACTTCTTTGGCTCTCCATTGCTGTCGGGGAATATAATTGGCTCAGATTGTGTCCTCAATACCATAGCGAGCCTCTTCAGCTCATGCAGGTGGTTATGACAGTCCTTTCTATACTTCACTCCCTCATTGTCTGATTAAATAGGATAATTTTTATCTAAACGCTCACGCAAGTGATGCTTATTGCGTTTTTGAGTCTTTTTCTTGCTTAGTGATGGAATTTTAGTGTGTTCCTTTCCAACAAGCCTATGAAAGCGAGCCATCTCACTTGTAGAATATCCCTCCAAATATCTTCCCCTGCTTAATTCATCATCGCTTGCACACGCTGCTTGCTCTTTACACCTTGAAATCGCCTTGTTATGAGACAGGACCTTAGATTGCCTATTGGAATGGTGCGATGCACCTCCTGGGCACATGAGTCTCGTCATCTCTGGAGATGACTCTGTTCGAGTTGTGTCTTTATTACTTTTTTCACTACTAGTACACAAATCACGATGATCTTTGTCACGAAGCTTGAGAGAGTGGACCTGTTCTTGATAGGTATTGTTGCCTTGAGAAGTGTTGGATTGCATTAAGCGATGCATTGTATGGTAGGGGATGATGTGAAATACATTGCCAGGGAATAAGATGGATTCAGGGCGAACCACAATCCAGGGGTACTCAAACACATCAGGACGTGTAACGCAATGCCTAGGGTTCTTGTCCATAACCTCAGCAGCAGCCACAGGTTCCTTGTGCAGCTCAACATGGCCTCCCGGGTGGACCAGTTTTAGGACTGCCTTCTCTTTTGTGACCACACCCATTATTTGATCTATGGTAGCATTCAACGAGGAAGCTGTAAGTGGATAAAATGTGTAAGCCAAGTAGAGGCAACAACTCGGTGTCTCTACCGAATTTATGGAATGGTTTTTCACCAATGTACAAATTAATTGGTGGAAAGTTCGAAGTCCATGTCGATGAATGTTAAGCTAGTTTTTTTGTCCCGTACATTGTATGCGGCACAAATTTGAGGAATTTAGCTTAGGATTGATACGACATGATAGAGAATTTATGTTAGAATTCATCTGTATTCTGCTGTTTATCTCATCCATCTCATCTGCCGGATTTGGGACATCTAGGAAGAACAAGAAATTGTCTTTGGAAGCTGCCAAATGGCTAATCAACATTATTCTGGTGTTTATCCTAAAGCACTGTTATGTAATTGTCTTAATAAATATTTGTGTTGGAAAATTTTAATCTCGATACTAGACTTCTCATATGTTTCTAGACTTATAATCTAGAATCACTTTTACGTAATAGAATTATACCAAGATAAAATTAAAAATATAATGTCAAGAACGCGAAAAAGAAAAAGAAAAAATGAAGAAAATAATATTGATTACTAAAAAATATTACAAGAGAAGAGAGAAAGTTAATTGTAAGAGAGAAATTGTATCTACTTGCTTAATTACAAAATGTGGAGAGGGGTCCTATTTATATAAGAAACTAGCCATTAAAGAAAAAGAAAAAAATCACAATAAAATTGGTAAAAAAGAAAAAAAAAATTCAATTTTCTAAATTTATAATGATTGAATAAATCAATCATTAAATAAATCAACCAAATATATAATAGTTGAGTAAATCAATTTTAATAATTGATTAAGCCAATCAAATATATATAATTGACCAAATTGATTGTAATGATTAGTTCAATCATAATAATTGATTAAATCAATTATAATGATTGATTAGATCAATCAATATTGCCATTTGAATTTATTTTAATAGATTCGTCATTCTTCGTGTATTCCGACTTTATATTTTTCTATTTTGAATCGATTTCATTATTTATGATCTAATTTTAGTGTCTCATGACTATTAATTTTTAATTATTGTTCTATAATTATTTTTGTAAAACTTTAATTTATTAATTATAGTTTTAATTTAAAAATATATATTATTTTAAAATCTCATTAGTATTTTCTAATAGTTTTAGATTACATTTTATATTTCTTCTTACTTTTAATTTCTTAGTTAGTTAATATTAAAATTTAATCTTTATTCCTCATGCTTCTTTCGTTTGATTGTCGAGAATTATGCAACACCCGGGTCTAGCCTTCCCTTGCTTCGTAGGTGCTTTGAGTCAATCCAACACTTTCGGAGAGAGAGATAGATATAGTCTTCCCTTGTTTCGTGGGTGCTTTAAGTCAATCCAACACTTCAGAGAGAGAGAGAGAGAGAGAGATGGGGTTGAACTCGTTGCCGGAGGGATGCATATCCAGTATCCTCTCGCTGACGAGTCCTCGTGACGCTTGTCGATTGTCAGCGGTTGCTTCCAATTTCCGGTCGGCTGCAGATTCCGATGCGGTCTGGGAGAGCTTTCTGCCTTCCGATTACCGCTCACTTATCTCCGGGGCCGTTGGTTCGAGTTCGCTCAATTTCGCTTCCAAGAAGGAGTTTTATGTTCGTCTCTGTGATTGCCCTCTCTTGATCGACGGGGGTAAATTGGTAATTCAACTCAGCCGCCATTATTTGCTCTGCCGGTGGTTGGGTGTGTCTTTTCTATGTCCATTAGGTTTTGTATACAAATACTTCCAAGATATGCAATTTCAATTCGGATATGATTCCTTTTTTGGGAAGAACTTATTAGGTGCGAATTTTGGTAATTTCATTGACAATTTTCGGAAAATTTAATTTTATTGGTGCCAGGAATTTAAAAGATTATGTAATATACTTTTTAGTGATCCACTGAAAGTAGGAGACAACATAAGATTTCTGACAATTCAATCCTTAATCTTTTCAATCCAAAAAACATGCATTCAAATACTCGGAGGGATGTGGGTGTTAATGTAAATTGACAATAACTAAGTAAAGACTTGTTCTTGATCATTATGAAGTCTATGGAAGATGAGAGAATTTATTAGGTTGATGATCCAATAAAACCGGGTGCAAATATTTTTAAGAATCTTGAATGGGTGAAATGTTTGTGGGCAATGAGTCTAATCCATGAACTACTTGCAAGTATTTTCGAGAATCTTGACGGATTTAGTTGTCAATAAACATTAAAGATTAGGCCTCTGTTCCATGATTTATGTTGCGATGCATATGCATTAAATGGTTTTAGAGAGCATCCTAGGTCCCTTACTAATTCTTAGTTCATGGTTACCCTTTTACTTTAAACATATAATGGAGATCTCCAATGCAGTTTGTGTTGTGGGTATCATCTCATTTTTAAACTCTTATCATACCCTATGGCTGAGCCTACAAATGCTCATCTTTTATGACTTGGTGAATTGATGAATGCATATATAAGCCAATGTGTATATGTCTAAATCCTGATTATATGTCTTCAGAGCTTTTGGCTGGAGAAGCAAACTGGGAAGAAATGTTACATGATTGCACCAAGGGATCTTCTCATTGTGTGGGGTGATACACCGACCTATTGGAATTGGATTTCTCTTCCCCAGTCTAGGTGATTATTTTCTGTCTCGTCCCTGTTTATCTTAGTACTTAGCAATGGATTTGATTTCGGGATTAAGGTACAATTGAATCTGGTAGTATTGTTAATTGATATATTGAATTTGTGCACAGGTTTTCTGAGGTGGCTGAGCTCCTAGGTGTCTGCTGGCTTGAAATCCGTGGCCACATAAAGACTAGCATGCTTTCACCCAACACAGTTTATGCAGCCTACCTTGTCTATAAGCTCGCTGCAATGTCATATGGATTGAATTACTATCCTGCTGAATTGTCCATTGGGACTGCAGGAAAAACTCAGACTCGATCTGTGATTCTAGACCCTAAGACAGGACACAGACGGCCATTCCATTTTGGGCGAAGGCATGTGGGACTGTTCCACAGACGAGCTGATTATTGGATGAGGTTCGAGGCCTCTGTGGCCAGAGAAGGTGAAAGACAGGAAAGCTGTCACAGGGAGAGACCGGATGGGTGGATGGAAGTTGAGTTGGGAGAAATCTATAATGAAACTGGAGATGGAGAGCTGGAGATGTGTGT
The DNA here is from genome assembly GCA_033439265.1 of Dillenia suffruticosa. Classification (NCBI taxonomy): domain Eukaryota; kingdom Viridiplantae; phylum Streptophyta; class Magnoliopsida; order Dilleniales; family Dilleniaceae; genus Dillenia; species Dillenia suffruticosa. The sequence goes on along the minus strand of JAVTVX010000018.1, from coordinate 5,569,862 downwards.
GATGGAGGTGAAAGGTGGGAACTGGAAAGGTGGTCTTCTCGTGCAAGGGATTGAAATTAGGCCTCAGCAGGGTAAATAGATCACCTGTGCAAGAGCCTCTTTGCATCAGTTTGTAATAGGTGATTCAGTTCATGTATATGCGAACTGGCAGCTTTGGCTTTTGATAGTTGCATAAATTTATTTTTTGTCCTCATATTTTCCCCATCCTAAATTATAATGTTATTTAGTTTTGCAAATAACAAAATTTGTGCTTATGTTATACCAAACTCTCTCTCTATCTCTCTATCTCTCTATCTCTGAGAGAGTTACTGTCAGTTTCACTTATCTACTGATAATCCTGCGATAGTGTTGTATTGGCTTAAGGTGTTCATCTACATTTCCGAGTATGGAACTATGATTGATTCCAGCAATTTCTTGCTTCCTGTTCTAAGTGATGGGTGGAATTACCAAGTCCGGAGAGCACAACAAGGCAGGATATTAGGGGGTTGTAGCCGATTATTTGTACTCAGATGAATTATTCTTGTTTTTGGTTGATGTTAGATTTAATTAGATCTCATCCCATCTTGAATTTTTCAGAATTTGGCCAAAAATTTTGATTAAATGGATTGAATACTCCCACTTAGAAGGGTTATTTCATACTGGACTTTGCTTTGTAATCTAACGACACTCGAGGTTTTTTTTTTTTCCTTTCCTCCTACCAAAAAATTAAGTTTCAGAGTCTCATGTAGGGAGTGGTGATTTGTGTTTCTAGAGCAAACTAGTATCGGCCTTTTTAAGAGCTATCTGTACTGCTTTAATGGGTTGATTTAGACACAATATCATTGGCTAGTATATATGCATCAAAAACTCAAAAGGCGGCCACAAGTTTATTATACAAGTTCCTAAAACATCACGAATAATCCTTATACCAAATTGATTAGTTTAAACTTATGTTTGGAGACTATTGCTTCCAAACTCACAATCACACCATTAGACAAATAGATCTATCCAATAGATGGGCTTAGATGACACCAACACATTTAGGTCTGGGTCAGTAATAAAAGAAATGGATAAAATACAAGCCAGTAGATCTCAAATGCAAGATGAGACATTTAGTAGATCTCAAATCAATAGGGGCTAATAATCGAATCAGAAAAATGCATTTAAATTAATTATTAAACTACCTTTTTTTTTTTGTATACAGGAAGGAGATTTTTGGGTTTGAGTTGTGCATTATCCAGACAAGAAATAAATGTTGTGATGTCTACTTACTAGAAACAAACACCAAGTTCATTTTTTTTATTTTTATTTTGATGTAAACGGATTTTTCTTATCATCAACCGTTATTTGTGTTTCGTCTAGTTAATTTGGTCAGAACACTAAGGGGGCTCATTGAAGAGCTGACTTTCCTAAATCTCATTTCTTCATTCCCATGGTTCGAATCTCAGAACTATGATTAAGAGAGTGTAATATCTTATCACTACACCTATAAGAGTTTGGTAACACCAAATTCATTTCGACTAAACTAAAAGTACAATTTGCACCTAAATCCTCATTAGGGCGGAGGAAAGTTGGTTGCAGAGGGTATCAACCCTTGCGGATCAAAATGGATGTTCACCTGAACGGTCGTAAAAATGGCATGCACCAGCATATGTACATGCCTAAATAGGCAGTCATTTGTATCCATGCCAGGTGTTGTTGATCGATGTGCCCACAAATATGCATGCACAGAAATGTAAAATATGCATACTATTTTGAGAGGGTAACCTCCTAAATAGGCTACTGTAACTATCAGACCGGATTAATCGGAAGATGTCTCAGGATTTTGATTGGTATAGTACCCAAAAAAAAGAATGTAAAATATGCATCATCTGCTCATATTAGGATCCACTTTGAGCCACACATAAAAAATGGAAAACAGCATATGCACTATTACAGTACACATTAACTCCCTCAAAAACCCTAGTTTTATCCAACTTTCCATGAATCTTACAAAGGGTGTTTACATTAAACTTAAGCAATTATCTTTAGTACTGAGGAGTTGGGAGAAATTATTGACCACCTGCCTCTATCAAAAGTTTTTGCTTGTATTCTCTTAATTTTACCTATTATGGAATTACAAAAAATAAATTAAAAGAAAAAACTTGAAGAAAAAAGGCATTCTTCCTGCTTCTAAAACACAGAAAAGACGAAAAATATGCCTGCTAGGGACACCACTCAAATACGTAGGAGGTCCAAAAACAGTCAGGCGTTTTCGAAGCTTTGACCTGAATTTTGGCAGTTTCGACCTGAGTTTTGGGTGCTCCAATGCTGCACCTTACCACTTGCTTGCACAGAAGGTCAGCAGAGGACAAGTTCAATAACTTGGAGATCATCGTAGATTTACTTGTCCCCACCTCCAAACATTCCCATCATGTCCTTTGCAGAGCCCATCTGCTTCATCAAGGCTTGTAAGCCACCCATGCCGCCAATCTGCTTTAGCATCTGTGGAGGAAGAACTTTGCTCATGTGTTGTGCATTCATATTTCGAGACAAAGCACTCATTTCGCCCTTCTTAGGAATCTTAAGACCCTTCATTTTGCTCCAGATCTTTGCAAGTCGCTTATACTCTTCCAGCATCTCCATTACTTCCCTTACAGCGCGTCCAGAACCTCTGGCTATCCGCATGATGCGTGAGTCATTCATGAGCTTTGGATTGGAGCTATCCAACTCTGGAAACAAGAGGGAATGAAGTGTCTGTCAGGTCGAAGTTCAAACTCTGACATTAATTTTACATAAGAATCAATGTTGCATCAACATACCTTCATTAGTCATTGAGTCCATCATGGTCATGTAGCGCTTGATCTTTGCCTGACTTTCCTTTTCATGGCCTTTAGGCATCAACTCTGCACTGAACCCAGGAAGCATGGAGAAAACCTACACTCAACAATAGAGTAAAATGATTACGACAGAAGAAAAAGGTCAGAGACGAGGGAATCAGTCGTACCCAAACAAGAACTATGGTAAGCTAAAACATATTATCCTCTGTACACATGCAGGAAAGAAGCCACCCTATTTCAGAAATAAGCAAATGATTGATACACTAACCCCGGTCCCATGAGGAAATATAGAGTTATGATCTATAAAATTGAGACAAAAAACTCAAAACTGTGAGACATCCTAGATGAGAATCAAAGCACACATTGTAAAGAAGTAGTAGCAACGAAACAGGTTCCACAAGCGGGTGCCCTGTCTCTCATTTTACAGTTTACCCCTACTCTTTCAGCCACCACCTAATGTAGAATAATCAACCTGGTATTCAATGAAAATAATGTGTTGACACATTTAAGTTTGAGGGGATGACACCTCAGCAAAGATACAAAAAGGTAAACACGAAATATAAAAAGCCTACATGTTATAATCCTCAAGCTTGTTGGTTTCACTTATAAAGTGTACATATGCAGAATATAACTAGATCTTTGTCTGCAGTAAGCTTAAGACTACTGAGTGGATTGGAGGCATGTGAATAAATGAAGTATTCACCATAATTTCGCAAACCTATGGAATGACATTATTCCCGTCCTACAGCAATTCTCAGTTAGAACACGATTAGCTTATGTGAAACACACAATCAGCTTAAAAGGACTAGCAATTCTCAATGCTCAGATAAAAATATCAGATGTCCATCAATAAGGATGAGACATCCCCCCCAAAACAAAACCCAAGAAAGGGATTTCTTTTTTTTGGTACGGAGCATGCACTGGATATGTATCACGTTGCATCATACAAGTATCATTATTAGAAAAAGTTCCTGCAGATATAAGCACCGTGAGACTGAAGTCATTGATATCAATAACCATGATGATGAAAATGCAAATAATAATGATTATCATATAAAAAAACAATACAGCAATAGCAACAGCAAAGAAAAAATAAGCATGTCAAATGATATCCACTACTAAACACTACCATAATTAAATTCTTTCAAGTCCAATAGTTCGACCACAAACCTGACCAATAGGACCCATTTTAAGTATATTCTGAAACTGCTCATACATGATTCTCAAAGTAAAGTTCCCTTCTGATAGTTTCTGCAAAAGTTCAGGCTGTTGATCCATTGGAACAACCTCCTGAATTTTGTCCATGAATCCAGACCAATCACCCATACCTAGTAGAAATAGGAACTTTTAGTTAGAACTGCTACTACCATTCAACATTGTTTAGCAAGCCAAAATCACACCAAATAGCAGCTTCCATAGAAGAAAGATCCATACCCAGAAGACGACTGACAAATGGTTTAACATCAAAAACTTCAAACTCATCCATGTGTTCTCCAGTACCAATGAATATGACTGGACTCTTTGTTGCGGCAACCCTGAGCATATGATTGGGAGAAGCATTAAAAAGTCAGAGCTACAAAGAGCATAAAGCAATGTATAACTCACAAAATAAAAAGCATTCCATACAAAACACACAGGCCACATAAGACTACAACAGGTTCTTCCAATTTTTCCCCCATAATTGTCAATTGGTCTACTGGATCCATGTCACCAATGGCAGGCAGGTGGAAATTGTGGGTGTTGCATACATACAGCATGATAACTCACAAAGTTCAGTAATTTAGCTATGAGAAACAGAAGCAGACCCAGGCATAGTACCTACAATCTAAGGAGAACTGGAATCTTATTTTCAAGATGACTTGTAAACATTTTATAAGATTATCAGAATCCATCAGATATTGGAAAGACCAAAGAAAATTGAAAAATAATAAACAACAAAATTCTCACAGCATCTATAATATTGATAAGATGCTTTTGTTGTTCAACCATGTTTAGGGGACAAACTTATACCAGACAAGACTTCTCTTCACACCTACACTAATTTCACACTGCAAATGTCAAGAAAAGTCAAAAATCAAATAAATTGAGAGGCTTTTTCCACCACATAGCATAGTAATAAACCCAACAACCATTACAATTATACTTACGCACTAAGAGCACCACCACCCTTAGCATGACCATCCATCTTTGTGACGATCACAGCTCCAACAGCCACACTTTGCTTGAAAGCTTGAGCTTGATCAAATGCAGCTTGACCAATACTACTGTCCATAACGAATATAACAAGATCTGGTTTCTGAAAAATCCCGTTAAAACAAAATTAGCATAACATAAATAACTTTTGCAAAATAAACCTATAAACTAGGGGATACCGTTGCTTCAGAAACTTGACGCATTTCTTCAAATAGTGCAGCTTCCTGTTTGTGACGGCCACTGGTGTCCACAATAATAAGATCACAGTTTTCTTTTTTAAATCTTTCCACACCTTCAACCGCAATTTTAACGGGATCTGATTCCATGTAACTGCATAGAAATATCAAAAGTTACACAAATGCAAACGGCAATTAGAAAGCAACAGCTGGCTGATGGTGTTTCCAATAACCGGTTGTGATGAAGTTGTCATCTGCATTCTAATATTTTCACCATTTTAGATACTTTAATAGTAAGATCAAGGTTGTCTTGTTATTCAATCTTCTTGATTCCATTTGATCATATTTTAGAACAAATGTTCCTTCCAACACTGGACAACTCTGACCAATTCGGTGCCTGCGATCACGTCATTGAATAACTAACAGGCTAAGAGTATACACTTTCTCTTATACAAACCAGGCTAAGGTTCCTTAAAGTAGGGTATTAAATATTTTTTTTAGTCTGCAATTCGAAGAAAAATTAAGCAAGAAATATTGGGGAAAAAAGGAGCACATGGATGATGTAGCAAAGGTTTGGACACAACAGATATTTTAATTGTTTTCAACCCAAATATGCCTCAGTTTTTCAGTTTCTTCATATAGGAACTTATACAAGAGTTTGATAAGTTAATTTAGACTATTTGAATGATTTCATGTTCTTTGCACTAATAATATGCATGTTTTAAAAGGATTGGCACTTGGTCAGAGTATTTGGACTTCTGCAAACCTTTTCCATATCAAAGTTGATTAAACCATACAATGAAAAAGAGCACCAACTACTATGCAGAAATACCTTCCATAGAATGGGATCTTTGCTTTGGTAGCATTCTGCTTCAACTGATCAAAAGCACCAGCTCTGAATGTGTCAGCACACACTAAAGCTGGTTTCCATCCCTTTTTCTGATGATAGTATGCATATTTTGTACATGTTGTGGTTTTTCCAGATCCTGAATTTAACAATGAACAATCCTGCTTTAATCCTCAATAACATAAGAAAACATTTTCTTGGACATATATAAAGTGCAGATTTTCTATTCATATGGCTTCATGATAATGGACTGAACACAACCAAGTAATACTCCAAGCAAAATAGCAACATCTGATGAGACCACCATACCTTGTAAACCAACAAACATGACCACACACGATTTTCCCTTCTTTGGGGTGAAGGAAGGCTTTCCAGGATCCAACATTTTGCATAGCTCATTAAATATGGCCTACACACAAAACAAACATTTCTTAGAAAGCATAAAAAGCCACAGATAAAGAAGAGAAGGTTTGAACCCCTTTCACTAAACAACAGAAAAAACAAGAAACTGATTACAAATATTCTTTTCTCATAGATCAAGAAAAACACAAAAAAAAAACTAATATCTCTGTGATAACTCTATATCAAAGTCATTTACTCTTGCCTATCTTTCCATTTTTTTGGCATTCTCAGATTGCTCAGCCAGTTTGCACATATTTTCAAGTTTTCGTAATAACAATCACTTTTTAATATTTTAATGGCACCTAACAATTTAATGGAATACCCACTAAATCAAATAAAATATACTTCTAAGTCAATAACACCAAGAAAGCCCAACTTTATCTTATCATTCGAAAGTTTACCCTTTTAATATTCCCTTATTTTTCAATTGCTTAGCTAATGCTAATATGAATAGATCTATCAGAGTAAAAATTTATTAATGATATCATAATTATTGTATTTGTTAAGGGACCTCGCTAACAATTATGAGAGTGCATTTAAACTTTGTTATTAATGTGCATATATGTTTGTACATTTTACTCAAATTAGAATATTTTCTAAGCAATATACACACCGATAGAAATCGATGAAAAAATGCAACAAGAAGAACAAAAATGATTGACAGCTGATCCTAATGTTGTTGGGGAGAAGCCAACTTATGAAGGATACTCCTCATGTAAGGATGTCACAGAAACTGGTCTCCCAGTAATAATGATTTTATCTATTGTGATTTGTAGCAGGTCCAGTAAGAGAAGCCCTACATCAGTCAAAAGCATTTACTGCCCCCCTATGAGCCCACGATCTCCTTATAAAGGAACAGAAAAGGAGTCAACACCAGAGCAAGTTGTGATGGGGTGTGCAGCCACCATACGGTAAAACGAACCTCTTTAAGGTCCCTTAGATCAAAAGGATCTCACAAAGACTGTACTCCAGTTCAAAATGCTTAAAAGGAACACATGCATGCCCATGCACATTGGCATTTTAGAGTAAAGCATAGCCAGACTTAGATCAGTCTAATGAACATTCCAGAATAACACATTGGTATTTTTTTTCTTTTTCTTTTTTTTAACTATACATATGACTCTTATGAAGGTCAGACAAAACGCTAACAACTTCTTGAATTTGCCGGAAGCTTATAAAGAAAACATCAATGGGATGAAAATGAAATATGTACCTCCAGGTCCCATTTTTCTTGTTTAGCTATGTGTTCTGGAAGCCAATATTACTGCTACATCTCATAAGTTTTGTAGCAAGAAATACTGCCACAGGCCTTAAGATTAATTATTCTATTTTATTCAGTTATTATTGTTGTCAGTTATTTATGTATTCATACTATCTTAGATATTAGGAAGCAGTTATAACTGCTCTAAAACTGTTGTAAACTCTCTGCATTTATTTTCAGCATGGCTGAAAGAATGGATGTGAAAGTATTTAGAAAAATCGGGGTTTTATTTTAGAGATCTAGTGGTTTTCTCTTCCCAGCAATGAACCCTTAATTTCTAGCAACCTAGGCAAGAAAGGTAGAAAGAAGAAGGCAGACTTGTTCCTAGAGCATCCTGAGCAAGAACATTACAATTGGTATTAAAGCCACAAGTGGGTTAACTTACTTAAGATCAGAAATTTAAGCGCTCACTGAAAATGTAAAAAAGGACAGAGATCGTGACCGAGTGGATCACAACTGTATCAATGAACACGGTGAAGAAATGTTTTGAGGATATAGTGGTGGTCAGGAACCAGTCCCACGGTTGAGAAGCCAGCAGCGTGTGAGCACTTCTTCCACCATTGGCATACGCCAGAGGGAGATAAGGTAGAATTGGCTTCTTTTCACTCAGAGCGGATGCCCAGCTATGGTTTATGAAGTTGGAGAAAGACAATCCACACCCGGATTGGGAAGATATTAAGCAACAATATCACTTGCAATTTTTGATCCTCCCTTCCGTGACAATAATTTGGGGGAACTCTCCAAACTCAGACAGATATGAATGGTTGAGAATTTCAATAAAAGTATGAACGGTTATCTTCTCATGGAAGATTGTTGATGCCTGAAAAAGAAGTAGAGATTTTTATAAGTGGCTTACAGGATCAAAGTGTTGTGGAAGTTGAATTGCGTCACCCTTCTGATCTCAATATTGCCACAAGTTTCGCCCAACTTTTTGAAAGAAAGATCTCAAATTTAGAGACTCAACTGGGTGTTTAACCATGGTCCCATGGTGTCCTCTAATCTGCTGGTAACTTCCAGACGCACATCTGTGCGACGACTGCAAACGGCAAAAATGGATGAGCACACAGCGAAGAACTCATGCCTCAATTGTGCTGAGAAATTTACTCCGCATAGATGTAAGCAGCTTTTTTTGGACAGAATTGTGCAAGAAAGAACAAAATCACATGCCAGTTGTCGAAGAGATGGAGCAAGAGGAGGAACCCGAAATTTCACACTGTCAATAACCAATCTGAAGTCCCAATCCATTGGCATGGCCTTTCTTGCGCAGGGAACAGCAAGACACCTTTAAAGCTCCCTTTCCTTCCATCCCACTTGAGGACAAGCATGTCATGCACAGTTAGTAATTTTATGGAACCTAATATTAAAGCTACATCTGAAAAGTTTTATGGCAAGAAAGACTGTCGCAGGCCTTAGGACTAAATATTTTATCTCATTCAGTTATTATTATTGTCAGTTATTTATATATTATTACTATCCAAGTAATTAGGAAGCAATTATAACTGCTATAAAACTATTGTAAACTTGCTGTATTTATTTCTTTTTTTTTTTTGGTTGTACAATGATTTGAACATGGGATCACCGGATTGGAGGAAGGGGGTTTGTACCACTAGGCTGTCCCCTTGGGGACGCTGTATTTATTTCCAGTATGACTAAAAGCATAGATACAAAACTATTTACAAAAATCTAGCTTTTATTTTAGAGATCTAAGGGTTCTCTTTTCCCAGCAATGAGCCCTTAATTTCTAGAAACATAGGCAAGAAAGGTAGAAAGAAGAAGACAGGCTTGTTCCTAGAGCAAGTATCAGGCCTGTTCCTAGAGCAAGTATCTAAATTCTCTAAACCCATGACTTGATCCTTGGCAAGAAGATTATACAATGACATATAAAAGTGTAGCTACTTCTTGAAACGCACTACTGTATTTGGCATTTTTCATGCATAAAAATAATGAGATACAATTTTCCTTATGACCCATGTTGTCTTTTAATTCATTATAGCAATGGAGAATGCTCATTCTTATGATATCAAAGAGGAGACATTTCAGTGAAAATTCTTGGCCATTTCAACTTACGCCAACAAACAATACAAGGGCATACCCAGTGCCGAAACCCCCACATTGTGGGGTCTGGGGAAGGGAATACCTAGGCAGCCTTCCCCTTGCTTTTTTTTGCAAGGAGGCTGATTCAAACTTACACAAACAAACAATATGATAGGAAAATCCAAAGAGGGTGTAATCTGAAGTTTTACTGCTTTCCAACAAAACCAAGAGCTTGTCCACTTCATTCATCACCCATATTTTATTTTTGTAAAAAACATAATAGAGCTATCTTAACAAATGTAGAAAGAGCACCTAGGAGGTGCAATCAAACAAGAACCACACCATAACAAAATCTACAAAATCTACAGCCTCCATAACAGAGCAAAAGGATCTCCCTAAGTAAAACATAGCAAATCAAAAAGCTATCCACAAAATTAATAAAAGGCTATTAGCCCCACGATAATCCTTTCATTATACTCCCTCCAAACCAGAAAAAAGAGAGCCAAAGGAGGGAATTATATATAACCTTTCCTTTTCCTTAAGTTTCACTTTCTTTGATTATACTTCAGTCCTACCTGCCTACCAGGCTTTTGAAAATTAAAAATAACAGTAATAATAACAAAGCAATTTATTTATTTTGTAAAGTTATCCACATGACACTTCTTTAGCAGTGTCCTCTTTGTAATAATTCACATGCCTTAATGAAATCGTACACCCATTTCTCACTATAGTTTCTTCTCTTAACCACCTTTACGGTATCTTCAAGCGATAAGATATTGATCATTTCATGCTGAAACTATCTTAGCTAGTTTTCTATGATCTTTTCTTTTTTATGTTGGAACTATCTTAGCTAGTTTCACTTTCTCCTTCTGGAGCTACATACATCCTCTTAATTGCTGGAGAACTAATTGACCATTTTCCTTGCCAACTGTCAACAAAGCAGAGACACATACAAGGACTCCGAGATGAAAGGAGGGGTGCAACAGTCATAAGTTCTATCACTATTGTATATTAAGACATGTTATATACTATTATTCCAAAGAATGTGCCTGATAAGAGCACTCATTTCTAGAGGTATCCATGCAACATAACTTTGACTGAGGTCTATAGTGCTCTTCAGTAGCGTGACTTGGGAAAATTAGAATCCCACGTAATTTATTATATATCTACAAATAACAGCAGTTAATGAGAAAACAGAAAAAGGAGCTCACAATGACCAGAACCGCCAAGTTTCCTCTCTATCTGTCATCCACTTGAAAACTACAGTGCAATCCGCAAACTCAACCACAAAAATCTATAAATCATCCCAATTGGATTCTTCCTTTCTTTAGCCCTCAATCATGGAATTGCTCCAATGTATTATAATCACTGAATCAAATGTGCAAGTTATGCCCTAAAAATCCATCAGTTTCACAGCTAAAACTAGAGGCATCCATCCAACACCATTAAATCTCAAAAACAACATGTTCCCATTATAAATTTCGGAGCATTACCACAAAGTTAATATTATATCATAAGAATTATATTCAGATGCCGGCAAAAATCTTCGATTAGACCCATTACCTTCAAGAGCAGGAAAAAAAATCGATATCTCAATTTAAATTGATCATGGCCATGGAAAGCATACCCCCCAAAATCAATCAATAAAAAACATCAATTGCGCTTATAAAACAATTTTATATCACTAGAATACAAAAACAATAACCATAAAAAAATCTACAAAATTATCAGAAAAATAAAAAGTAAATGTACATTCATCCAAATTGATCACCTGTTGAATGATTCTACGCTTGTTGTGACCGGCAGCGAGATCGTCGAGATTGATAATCTTCTTAATATTGGTCTGCATGTCGCGAACAAGCTTGAATTGGACATCGGACTGAAGAAGAGCGCGAGAGATCTCATTGAGACACTCATTCAGGACTTTCTCGTCGATGATCGTCGCATTGCTCATCTGCTGAAGAGCACGCGATATGGTCCCTCCTAACTCTCCCAACACCATTTTCGCTGATTCTTCTTCGAATTATCGACAAACTGTTGGTCAAAATCCTCTTTTTGCAGAGTCGTATTGATCGATTCGTCGAAGATTCGATCTTGAACGCGTGTGAATTGTGACGACTTGGTTGTGGGAAATCAAAGAATTAGAAACTGATTAGGGTTAGGGTTTCATATTTGAAGCCCTCGAGGAGTGGAACTCTGACAAGAATTTTTTTTTTTTTTTTTTTTTTGTCCTTTTCCTTCTCTCTCTCTCTCTCTCTCTCTTGCTGGCAGTGGCATTATCGTAATTCAATTTCTTTTTATAATGGGAAAAAAATTAAATTAAGGTTAAATATACAAAATTTACAAATATAATAAATTTTAAATTTGTTTCTTAAAACAATTTTAGTTTTATTTACAAAAACTAATTTTTAAAAAATTAATTAAAATTAATATAATAAAAAATTTTCAATTGGAATCCTCTAATAACCTTTCAAACAAAACTAAACATCAAGTGTGCATTAAAATAAAAAAAAAATGTCAAGCTGCTCATTTAATTTTTGATATATCACTGTTCCCTTTAATTATCTATCCCTTATATTTTACTTGATTATAAAAATAAAAAATATATATATAAAGTCTAAAAAACATATGAATTCAAATTAAAAACTAATAATAATCCTTATGTTCGCCATTTCATTTTTCGTTTTTTCTTTTGTGTGTCTGACAGTTTGAAATTATTATTAATTATTTAACATATCCCCTTCATTTTAATATACAAATTTCATAAATTATTTAAGTATCGTTTTTCTGTTATTATCGGTTATAAAATTTTAAAGCGAATTTAGTTAAATGAGTACTTTTAAAGAATAAATTGCTTTCAACCCTTTTCGATATTGAGAAATTAATAATATTAAGAGCATTTTAGTAGTGATTACGATGTTAAACACTTTGTTCTAAAAAGGATATAAAAATATATTAATTCTTTTAATTATTTAATTAATTTCATTTCAAAGTTTTATCGTCGAAGTAAAATTTGAAAAATCATATGAGATCCTCACATTCTCTAATAAAATAATATTGGTGCCTTATCAATTCCTCTATATCAACTTGAATAAGATACCATATATACATAATATCTCTTTGTGTAATAAAGAAAAACTGATGATTATAGATATTGAAGTATGTAGAGAAATCTAACCCCTAAGGACATAGCAATCAAATTGGGCAAAATGGAATTTCTAAAAAAAGAAAAGAAATGTTTATGCAATGGAAAATACAAGAGAAGAGAAATTTGGAGCACAATTTTTTTGAATTTTACCTTCTATATTTTGCAAAAAAAATATATATTTTTTGAGATATGGATACAACAAAAAAATTATAAAAAATACAAAATTATTTCATGAATTTTGGGCCATCGTCAAATCAGTTTCGAACTATTTTATTTATTTTACCTTTTTTTATGTTATTCTCCGCTCAACTTTTAACTGTGATAAAATTGATCTTTCGTCTAATATCGATTAAACCCGACTCTTAAATCCTACGCAAAATCTCATTTAGCAATGCTAGATAAAAGTTGATATATGTTAAGAATGACGTGAATTTTCTCATACTTTAGTATTTTCCTTTGTTTGCTATTAAGTTCTTGATCGGTTGCTTAGATGAATTTCAAATTGTTCAATTTGTGTAAAACCCCAATTAGAGTTCCAATATGTATGTGTGAGTTCAACTCCCCAACATCTCGAGAAATATTTAATATGTTGTAGTATAGGTTTGAGTGATTAAAATAGGCAGATGAAATTGTAGAAAACAGAAAAGATTAGCTATAAAATTTGAATCCACAAATGCCATTAACATAAGGTAATCCAAGAGATTTCAAGGTCGAGCATTGGGAGTATGCTTGAGTGTTGGAATTGGATTAAGTGGCAAAGCAGGCGCACGGTTGCCCTAAATTTTGGAGGAAAAAAATTTATATATATATATATATTTTATTAATTTTTTTAAATAAATATTTTATAACTGTTGCTAAAAAGTCTTGAAAATTGTGGTTAAAAAAAATATTTTAATGTCATTTGCCAAGGCCATGGACGCTTCTGAATTTAAATGTTAAGTACAGCCAGCTAATTAGAAGAGAGCTATAGTCTTTATGGTAGCCAGATGAGACATAAGATGCAAAATTCAAACATGTTAACATGAAAATAGGGGAAAACGATGTGAATATGAGACTTGATATTTGAGTTTTGGATATTTTAATTATATTATTTTGCTCAGCTATTCAAAATATTGCTTCATAGAATATTATTATCTTTTTCATCTGGTGCAGAAGGGTGTGTGCTTTGTCTACACAATGCATGGTGCTCTAAAACTCTCTATTTCATCAATCCCTTCAATCAAATCACTTCATCACCGTTATCATCAGACTCGAAATGCTGCAGACAGAATTTTTTTTTTCTTTCTTGTATTGTTTTGGTATCGTGGAATCAATCCATCGTATAATATTTGGAGTTTCATTTCGACTAATTCGAGTTGATATGATAAATGTCCCTTTTAAGGGTAGTGGTTTCTCAATATAGTCAATTTCTTATTAAAATCGTGAGTCAAAATCATAATTTTAATTAAGTGAAACAATGACCTATCCACTACACAAACTGTTCGCTAATTGCATATGAAAATTATAACGAATGCTGTTCTATCCGATTCTTCCCATCTTGAAGAAACGTTTTTACCATATCCCTCTTGAGAGTGCACGGGGATACTCCATCAAATGTCTGGCCGAGGATTGGAATAGCAAGTTTGTAGGGAGAATACATGAAAATTTTGGGTTAAGATGGATAAAAGCATGTAATATTCCATTAAGAAAAAAAATCATGCGTTAGTGGGGACTACACCCCACTCCCTAGTTCTAAGGAAGTCTGAAGAGGTTTAAAGAATACAGTGAATAGCCTTGGAACTCTAAGAAAGCTCAGTGCCGCCCTTCCAAAAATCCGGCTTTGCACTTCAAATGCTATGGCTGTGGTTGATCGATGCAAATATGGAATAACCGATTGTTGATTAAAATGTATTTTGATAATAATCAAATGTTAATAAAAAAGATTAAATTAATTAAACAAAAAATTCAAAAATCAAAAAAATTGTCGAAACTAATTTTGTTCAAAGTAAAACGACCTACATACAAAGAAATTACCTGTAACATAGACTTATCTTAAACCTAAGATAAAAAGTTGACCTATTTATAATACAAGTCAACTCAATTAGATTTTAAATTGATCCAACTTTAAGATCAAATCAACTTAGGTTGAAAAAAAATTTGAAAATAATCTAAATGTGGAAAACAACAAGTTGACCTAAAGAGTTTGATAAGTTGACCGGATAAAATTGAGTCACAGGAATTAAATTTTGTAAAACTTCAAGTCGACTCACAAATGTAACCAAGTCAGCATTAGGAATCAAGTCTCAAAAGTTCAATTATGAAAATTTATAAGTCGGCTTATAGGAAATACAAGTTGACCTCACCGTAGCTTAAATATAAATTTGAGTTGACCTAGGTAAAAAATAAGTCAACCTACATAAGTTAAAAGGCCTATGCTAAGTTGACCTGAGAATATATTAAGTCAACTTGATTTAGTTTGCTGTCATAACTTTAGATTTTGTAATACATTAAGTCGATCTTAGAAAAGAACAAATTGACCCAGTAAGATTTGTAAGTCGATATAAAAAAATAACAAGTCGACTAACCAATTATACTCTCAGAAATCTAAAATTCTAAAATATATTAAGTGGACTTAAAAAGAATAACAAATCAAGCCGACCAATCATACTCTTAGAAAATTTGTTTGAAGCCGACTTAAAAAGAGAACAAGTCGACACAGTAACATTCATCAGTCAACTTGAGAATATGATAGGTCTACCTGACCAAGAAACATACAGAGTCAACTTAAAAAGAAAACAAGTCAATTTAATTATTTATAAGTCAACCTAGCATAGCAACGCGTCAGCCCAGAGAAAATTTTTGTCCAAGTAATGTCGACTTAATAAAAATCTAAAGGCGACCTTTTAAATAGTAAGTCAACCCAAACTTAACATGAGTTGACCTAAGTAAATCAAATTAATATTCAAGCTGATCCAAACAGTGAGAGCAGTAAACCTACCAGTGAATTGAAATGAACAAGTCGACTGATCCATGATACCAAAGCGACCTACACTAGCCAATATCAATTGATTTGAGCAAAGAAAAAATCGATCTGTTAAAAGTAACAGCTAATTGTTCAGAAAAACCATTTGAGCATTTAATTGAAGTTCAACCATCTTCAATAATTACTGAAAAAGCATTAAATGGAATTAAATGAACCTCAATGGCCCTTCTGGTTTCAACATCTTTAAATACAAAATATGAAATGAAGAACCAACGACTTTTGATTTGAAAATATTAAACTTAGCTTATACACAATCATTCATTCTTATGTACTTTAATCTTCATTGATATATTTTTATTTCTTAACTTTAATAAGTACATCATAGGTTATTCCAAACTCTAAAAAGATTAAAAAAAATGACTCTTTTGATCTGAACTAAAAAATAAAAGTATGAAACATTTGTGTGGTTTACCTGCTCCTGTGAAGAGCAAGTGGAGAATGTTTGAGTGAAACACTTATACTAGCATCTGAGCAAGCTAATTATATACTATTTGTGAGAAATAATGAATTAAAAATTCAGGTGAAAATTGATAGTAGATGTATATTGAAATAGGTGAAACCACTGTAAATTTTTTATATTTAGATCTTTTTTCTCTCTATTCTTTAAATTGTTCATAAAACTTAAAAAATTATAAAAAATACCAAAACAACCTAATCATCCCCTTTAGGTTCTTCTCCGATCTTGATGATGCCCTTCATTTCTTTGACCAAGTGCTTAGCATGAAACCTCGCCCTTCTCTTTTTGGTTTCAGATACCTTTTGGATGTGATTTCAAAATTCAAACTCTATGCTGCTATAACTTCGTTGTCCAAAAAGATGGATTATTTGGGCATTGGATATGATACTCGTACGCATATGTGGTGATTAATTGTTATTGTGAGTTGGATAACTCAATGTTTAGTTTCTCTCTCTTGGGCAAAATGTTGAAACTTGCTCATCAACTTAACCGGTACATGCATCATAGACCAAAGGCAGATCACAGCAATGCATCAGAGATCAGACTTAATCAAGCTAGGAGGTAATAGCACTTGTTAAATCCTGGTTAAACATCAATGAATCAAATGCACGTGTTGGCCTAGATACATACACAGCCAAAATCAGTTTTCGGGCAGGTTTAGGTTTAACAAGACTATTTCCTTTCCATCCTGCACCACTACATTTTTTGCGGTAATGTGGCTGCAGCTGAAGCTTCCAACAATCGTTTAGCACACCGTCAATAAAACAAGGCAGGAACAGTAGTTTAGGGCTAGTATCCATCCAATGTTCCAAGTGATTCCTTAAGAATCCTTTGGGCATCTTCTCTCCGCCTGGACAAAGAAAAAAGAAGGTAATCCTTGCATGTTACAAAAATGAAGCATCAAAGCCAGCCTTCCCAAGGAAAGAACTGCATCAGCCGAAAATCATATAGATAAGGCTACACCATCTTCCAGATATATACCGAGAACTGTTAACTAGCCAATGAAAACGAGGGAAAAAATAGGTTTATGCTATAGTAGGTGGATAACATGACAAGTTAGCTCCATGTTCAACTATGTTGCCCTGATAGGAAGGGTTTGGCTATGAATTAAGTAGGACACCAGTAGGTGCAGAAATAAAGATTATAAAAACAAAGGTGTGAAGCAAGATTGGGAATTACAAATTCCTTGTTAAACCCATTATCCTATCAAATCATATAAGATTCATGTATCATTTAACAAAAGGGGATTGGAGGGAGGGAAGAAGAAGAGACACAACTCCCTAACTATTGTTTGGAAGCTTTTCTATAATGAGGGGAGAGGATATATTATCAGACTCTTTAAAAACTCGTCCCCTCCATTTGCGTCTTCTTTTTTTTTTTTTTTTTTTTTTTTTGGACGGTGGGAGGGATTGGAGAGTGGGGGTTGCATTTAATAAAAATTTAATAATATACCAAATTTAACTCTCCTTACCCTTCAATAATTTTTAAAACATCAAACAGAAGGAGCATCTTATGTCCCATCCCTCCCATGCTGCCCTTCCCTCCCCCTTATGAAACCCCCTCCTTTCCTTCCCTCTCAAAATTCCCAAACAGTGCATGGTCTAGATATTTTCTCTCAAAGAGCCAACTGCCCCCGATTTTATTCCTTGACTATATCCCAGCTCTGCATCTGCAGTGACACTGGAGTTTGAAAACAAATACAATAAAACACCAAACTCCATCCTCTTTACATGGACAGCAAGAATTGCTTCTTTCTTATTTATAATATAAAATTTGACCTAGTTTATTTGACCCTTTTTTTCTTTCATTTGGTTGTGGTTACCGTTTGGGACTTTCAGATCTTCTGAGACTAACCTCAGATTTCCTTAATTTTGCAGAAGTAGAGATGCATTTTTTCAGTTCCTGGGAAGTGCATTATTTTGCCCGCGCGGGGGGTGGGAAGGCACCAACTTGTGTTTATTTTTAACATTATTTTAACACTAAATTGGAGGCCCTGGAAAAATTTATCACCTTCCACCGCCGGAGAGATGTACAGAATTGACCTATATTAAAAAAAAATAATTTTAAATAACCCGAGGCAAAAAAAATTTCCGAAAGTGACCCAATTTTGTCGAGGGTTGGATTCGCGGAAGTATTTGTCGCGGGTTCAACCCATTGGAGTGCCATGTGGCGCCACTGCCGGGTCTTGGAAACGCGGAAAGCATGGCTTTCCGCGTCTTGAAAACGCGAAAATGCGGCTGCGTCTTTAAGACGCGGCACGTGGCATTCCGTGTCTAGAAGACGCTGCCGCTCCCCCCTTCCCTCCGCTTCTCCTTCTTCCCTCTCCCCTTTCCCCTTCTGCATTCTGCCCTCCTCCCCTCTTCCTCTCCCGTAGCTGAGCTTCTGCCTCTTTCTTTCTCTCACAATCCGTTAAATCCGGTCATTCAGAAGGAGGAAGAAAACTACTGAATCTATCGGAACTTTCAACAATCTATCATTCAACATTAAACAGTGTTTTTTTCAAAAATCAAAGGTATAATTTTTCCTATATCAATTTCAATTATTTGAGTTGTATTATAAGCATGTGTTGAATGAAATTTATGTTTCATAGTCAATAGATTTATATGAATTTTGTAATTAATTTTTAATTAATGACGTTATTAATTAGGATTTAGTATGATTAATTAATTTAATAAATATTAGATATTTAATTAATTAAGATTAATATTAAATTAGTCGATTAAATATAGATGCAATTTAAATTTTATTGTATATAGATTAAATTTAAATTTAATGTGCGGTAAAGATAATTTTCAAATTAAATGACTATATTAAAGATAAAATTAATTAGTAGTAACTTAATACAATAATTTATAAAGTGTAAACTATATTAATTTGATATTGATAAAATATAAATTTAATGTAAATTAAAAATTAGTTAGTAGTAACTTAAAACAATAATTTAGTACTAATTAAATTTTTATTGGGAGTTTTTTTTTTTTTTTTAAAGTAAACTATATTAATAGTTATATTAAACTATTAATTATTATAAATTTTGTAGTTGAATATAACTATATTTACATTAAAATATTTTAAATTAAATAACCATATTTAAATATTTTTAAGTGATCATATTTTAATTACTTAAATAAATTTAAAACTTAGATTAAATATTAATGTTGATGTTTAAATATATTTTCATTAAAATATTTTAAATTAAACGATTATATTTAAATTTAAAATGTATTAATGTGTAAATATATAAATTGTTATAATAAATAGAGTTATAAAATATAATATATTAATACTTTTAGTTTAATATAAAAGTATTAGTAAATATTAAAAACATGTAATATTTTTTATTAATAATATAAATATTTTAATGTAAAATTATTTTAAAATTTATTTTAGTTAATATTTAGTAATTTAATTCTAAATATTAAAATTATTAAAATGAGTATTTTTATCAAATTGTTAATTTATCATAATGTGGTGATATATTATTAATTCTAATTATACATTTATATATATATGCTAATTATTATACTTTTTTTATATTTCAGATGGATCTCGGACCTATTGATCCGAGTCTTCTACGCTTCCAGCGAGAGCACCGCTCTACTAGAGTTTGGGAAGAGATGATAGTAACTGGCTTGTCTGTCTTAAACGTGAGACTGTATTACGGCGTTTAAGGCTTAGTCATATTGACGAGAGAGTAGTTCCCCTCCTACAGGCATCGGGTTTTTTAGGGGTCGCTCGACTTCATTTCATCCGGTTGGATTGGCATCTCATCACGGCCGTAGTGGAGAGATGGAGGCAGGAGACATACACATTTCATATGCGCCACGGTGAGGTTACAGTTATCCTACAACATGTAGAGGTTATTTTAGGTTTACCTTTAGATGGAATACCCGTAGTAGCTAGGACGACGAGTTTCTCGTGGGTTGTGCTGTGTCAGAGATTATTAGGTGTTAGCCCTCCTCGTTCGGTTTTTAAGGGCCATACATTGAGTATGCCGTTGTTGTCAAATTTCACTGGTGACTTGCCCCACGATGCTGATTATGATCATATTTTGCGATGGACACGGAAGTATATATTACTATTGATAGGGGGTGTTTTGTTTTCTGATAAAAGTGGTTATTATGTACATTTACAATATTTATTAGTATTAGAGAATTTAGATTACTCTAGTCGTTGTAGTTGGGGTTCTGCGTGCTTGGCTTACTTGTACAGACAGCTTTGTATAGCCTCGCACGCAGACTCGCATGAGATCTGCGGGGTTTTGATTCTTTGACAGATTTGGGCATGTGAGAGATTTCCATGTATAGCTTCTATTAGGCGATCTTTATATGTCAAGGGGGAAGGGCCATTAGCTTTGCGGTGGAGGGGGGATTTTGATGTCACTTCCCTTCCTACGCACATCGTGACCGTATATAGGGAGGCATTAAATAGACCGACAAGCGATGACGTGGTCTGGCAGCCTTACACTGAGGACATATTATCTTCTCTCCCCGACTATTGTCACGAGGACAGAGATATTTGACATGCCCGCATACCGCTTATCTGTTTTTCTATTGTGGAGTGGCACTTTTCAGATCGAGTGATCCGTCAGTACGGAGGATTTCAATTCATTCCGGATCACTACGATACTGAGGACCGATTGCATGAGATTAGCACGTGTGGTTCACAGGAGACAGATTCATCAGTTGAGCATGCCGGTTACATCGAGATTTGGACTCATCGACGCGATCATCTAATCTCTATTGACACGTCAATTGGAACCACTGTCCATCGTTCTTACACCGCACGGTACCACACCATATCTCGTATATTTATTGGTCGGCTTGGAGCTTGTTTGGGATATCTGGTAAGTGTATAATTTAATTTTTCTATTTATATCAATTATTTTATATTAATTATTTTTTTTCTTGACCTAACGTGTGTCGAGATCTTAGTGGGATTCACTGCATCAGATTCAAAGAGACTCTCAGGATGTTCATATCCGTGGAGTGACAGATACGTGTATTTCAGCTTTGAGTGATGACATGGCTTACCTCCTGAGACCTAGACACCCTAGAGGTCGTGCTGAGCGAGGTGCCGAGGAGCAGCGACCTCGACGGAGCCGAGCGAGACCACATTCGAGGCAGACCGTGCCGCAGGATGAGTCACCATTTCCATCTCAGCATCCAGAGGACTCGTCTTTCTACACACCAGTGTTTGAGTTCCCTCATTTCTCTACTTCTAACGACCCACAGAGGGGCATTCGTATAGATGAAGGACAGACACAGTTTCAGAGAGATGATGCACGCACCACGTACCATGTTTCCCCTCCACGTTTTAGTGATGTAGGACCCTCCCAGATCATACAGTTACATGATCTGGGTTTACTATCCTAGGACGACACTACAGATATTAGAAGAGATTTAGATGTTACACGTTATGATAAAAGAAGGCGACGACGACGTTAGTTACATTTTATGTATTTTGTAACCTATATTATCTTAATAATAATTCAATTCACTTATATATATTTATTTCTCCAATTTTATTTGTTTCATTTCTCCTTTATGTTCTATATATCAAAAATTAATTTTTTTTCCACATTGTTATTTTTCTTAACTGTTCAGAAAATACACATATTTGTTTTGACTCACAGATTCTATATATTAGAATAGCCGAACACATATATGGATGATACGGACGAGCCTACTAAGTCACGGGTTGGGTCCATTGGGCAGAGGGTCTTTCGAATTTCGATTTTGATTTTTCCTAACACATATATCGATAGTATGGTCGGCCAGTAATGTGTTTTGACCCATTGGCTCGCGGACCGACCCATTTTCCTGCGGCCCAACGTTAAGTTTTGTGGCCGAGCATCATGATTTCCGCGTCTTCAACACGCGGAAATGTTTGCTTTCCCTGTAGCACGTGGTACTGTCGTGGGTTGAATCTGCGACAAATACTTCCGCGTATCCAATCCTCTACAAAATCGGGTCACTTTTGGAAATTTTTTTTGTCTCGGGTTATTTTAAATTTTTTTTTTTAATATAGGTCAATTCCGTACATCTCTCCCACCGCCGACCTGCATTGGGACCATTGCTAATGACAAGATAGAGGCTATCTGAATACCCATGTTGTGAAACCATATTTAGTTAATTAAACTGACAATGGAATTGATATTGTAAACGTCCATAAAAAGACTATCTTAAGACTCAATAGCGTTCAATTAATATGGTCTGCATCTTGTAGTAGTTCTGAAACAACCTCTATTTCGTTAAATATAGCATAATTTCTGAATAAAAAGGCAAGATGAACTCAAATGGCCAAAAGAGAGAGAGAGAAAAAAAAACCTAACATAGTGCAATTATTGAGCTCATGAAAGGGTAATGTTAGGCATCAAAAGACTCCAAAATCTTTGAACCATACCTTTTGATATCCTCCACTGCTTGTTTGCGGCGCTGAATCTGAAGTTCAAGAATATGAATCAATGTTGCCCTAGCCTAACATCAAAGAGAAAGGCAGGAATTTCAGACGTACTAAAAAAGAGGATAGGCAATACAGGAACTATGATTTTACCTGGTGCGGACGTAGTGAATTGAGAAGATGATGCAAGTTTTTGAATATAAGAGATATGTCTTCTACTCTCCTTGCATACTGGGATGGTCGCTCAACAAGAATATCTGCAAGCTCCAAAATATGCAGCTGCAACTCTCTATTAAGTGACCTTAATTCCTTCTTAAAATCTGCAAGAAATCATCAAACATCATAAAGAGAACCTAGCTTATTTAGCTCCCTATGTTTCGATTAAAAAGAAAAGAATAAGGAAACAAACATCAGTCAAACCCTCCATTATTTGGGCCTGATTTACAATGTCACCTCATAGTTGATAGTCTTGCAATCATTCCCTCCTCTAAGCTATTCTGTGATATTTCTTTGACAGGAATTACACATTGTTACCAATAAGAGGATATTTAAGTAATAAACTGTACTTGTTTCTTTGATGGTCAAATATCACAATCTAATTCCAGGAGAAAGCAAGGAAACAAATGGATGTTGGCAGAATTAATCACAACTTGTATACAGCAAAAAAGCATTCACAGGGGGCAACAACAAATAATTCACAAATAAGGCATGGATTTAGTTCCAGCTGTATGGCTAAAATTAATTCTCCATAAGATTTTTCGTTAATATTAAGTTTAGATCAGTTATGGAAAAGCGAGAACACAAGAAATTTGAGTCCCTTAAATCAAGCAAAGTTATAGTGGCCCTGCATAACTCACTTTTAGTTGGAATGCGAAAAGCAGAGGTCCAGCCAAAATAACATGATAAGCTACTTCTATACATCCAGTGTCCAGTAAAATCAATAGCAAAGGAGAAATCATTAACACTAAATTCCATTACTTTTATCATTCATAGATGATCAAACTTTTCATATTTAAAAATTAGCCTTTTTTCAGTTCAAGTTAGGGCTAAGTCAGACTCAATAAAATATTTGATATTAAATCTTGAGTTTGTCTAAAATTTTAAAGCATATTTTGTTCAAATTTTTTCATTTATCTGCTTAGACCAAATTAAAGTGGACCATCAAAGTAATCTGCGTACAATTCTCATTATATGTAATGATCTAAGCTTAACCACAATGATGGTCTGGTCTATCTGGATCTATCAATTAGACTCACAAATCACAGGCATGTGCTCCCCAAAATTTATTCATTAATCAGATCTCAGGGTTGGGTCAGGCTAATTCTGCTTTAAATCAAAGACCCACCCATTAAAATACACAATAATACTTAATTTCCCGATGAGCTATTCTCATGACCTACAAGATAAATAGAATAAAGAGGAAATAGTGATGAGTAAATTTGGTTATCTTGGTTTATAACTAGCAAAGCCAAGCATCCAAGGGAATAATATTAGCTCTCTCCTGAGATTGTTCCACTAATGTAATTCAGTCATTTTTCCTAATAACCACTACTTTTGCAAAGGTTCTATATTGCCAATACTTAAAAACTGCCTTTTGGTATATGTGTCATAGGAGAGTAAAGGGGGTGAAAACTTACATCTTTCAAACTTTGCCTCCAGTTATGGATGTTTGATACATGATTTT
The DNA here is from genome assembly GCA_033439265.1 of Dillenia suffruticosa. Lineage (NCBI taxonomy): Eukaryota > Viridiplantae > Streptophyta > Magnoliopsida > Dilleniales > Dilleniaceae > Dillenia > Dillenia suffruticosa. Next base: position 5,545,438 of record JAVTVX010000018.1, on the reverse strand, counting down.
TTTTTCTTCTTCCTCTAAATTTTCATCCAAGTAATGTTTCCCCCTCAAATTGTAAATTTTATGCGCCCTGGGGTAGGATAACAAGCGAAGAAAGGGGGATTTTCCAAGTACCCCAGAAAAGTAATCAGGATTTTAAACAGCTCCTGATTTTTTATCTCTTCTCTGGTGTCTATCTGATTCCTCAACCAGATCAATGGCCCTCTCTCTCTCTGAATTTGCCAACAAATTCCTAGGTTCACAGGATCACAACACAGAAGATCTCTTGTCTAACAGAATCCAGAATTCATCAAAATATAAGCTTCATTCAAAGAACACTGAAAATTAAAGCCTCAGAGCTCTTCGTTGCTCCAGATTTGCCCACCAAACAATGAATTTATAACTGTATTGTATTCTCTCTCTCTCTCTCTCTCTCTCTCTCTCTCTCTCTCTCTCTCTCTCCATCTGCTGCAATTAGAAGTAGATTTTAGGTTTTCTTCTTCAATCGATTGATTGTTGCGGTTGATGTTGTCGTGGTGGTGGAGACATGCTACAGTTTGTGGAACTGATTTGCCTTTCAATGATGTAAAGTGAGGTGAGGTCAGTGATGGCGGGGAGGGAGGGAGGGAGGGAGGGAGAGAGAGAGAGAGAGATAATCGACATGAGAGAGTAGTTTTTTTTTTTTTCTTCCATATCTTCTACGGTGTGTTGGAACAAACACATGAAAATAATTGGGGGAGTAATATTTGCTTTGTGCTTGCTTATGCAACCAAACATGAATGGGGGATAATTATTAGGGGAGTAACATCCACTCTTAGAAATTTTAATCCTAACATTTTTGACCCTTAAATCGTTACTCCTATCCCATACATGTCCTTAAGAAGGAAACCTTGAGTCTTTTGAATATTAAATTTATTGATTGCCTTTGACAGAAAAACCATTACAGTTCAAATTGCAGGTGATGTAGTGAATGCTGTAATATGCTATAGTTTAGCTGTAAATGTAAAAGAAACTCAATACAAAACAATGATTACAAAACTGTTTGAGATGCAAACGTAATGGCTGGAAAATACACTAGCTCCAAACCCAATTACGGAGAAGTGGAGCTGAAGCAGAATTAACATACCAACATTTGGTCCTTTTGGGTACAGCTGACGAACACCTTGTTCTTCCAAGCTTGGAAGCACATCATCAGTCTACAATGTCATGAAAGAAATATTCAAGGAAAGCATCAGGAACAGCAAAACCAAGCACACAATTAAATACATGCAAAAGACAAACTCCAACAATTTGGGCATACCCAGAACATTAAAAGATGGCAAGCCTACTATGTCATGAAAGAAATATCCAGGTAAAGCATCAGGTACAGCAAAACCAAGCACACAATTAAATACTTGGAAAAGACAAACTCCAACAATTTGAGCATATCCAGACCATTAAGAGATGGCATAGAGAAGAACTTTTTTAGACAATTAAAAAATAGAATATGCTTTTTTTTTTAAGTGTCGGGAGAATTTTCTTAAGCGGTATGGACAGGATGAATTTTGGTGATGTCAAATCACAAATACTTTTGTTTATTAATACTATATTAAAAGACTACCAACAAAGTCAGGAAAACCATCTGGAGCAATTATTCTAATAGCATATCTCAACAAAATTCACAAGCTCAATAACCAAATTCCATATAACCATAAAGAAATCTACAGTAACTATTATTATTATTATTATTATTATTATTATTATAACAATTGTGAGAACAGCAACAAGAAGAACCAGCAAGTAGAGATAAGAATGAACACTGCATAAAGGTAGTTCAGGTATAGATCACATGCCCTACACTATTATTCAGGGCAAGAGATGCCAAGATAAAGAGGACATTTAGCCAGGAATAGTAGTCCATCAAGATCCCTCTTCCCAAACTGGTTGTAAAACAGGCTCCCAGCTAAAATCTGTCACAATATAACAATTTTTCTTTCTTTTCTTTGTTTCATTTTTTGGATATCGATGGGAGTCTCAGCCACTACTTTTCAGGCAAATCATACTCACCAGGCAAACTGAGTGCATGGGCTCAAAATATCCGTTCAGATGAAGCACAAGAAGTAATCCATAAAACAAACTTTTAGAGATAAATTATCATGCCCTAGTCACCTTCACCAAACTCCATAAAAGTAGTACTATTCACAAAAAGCAAAAATTTGAAATTCTAAGGACTGGGAGTTTTCATAAATCAACGCTCACCGTGTAAGTGCCACCAAAGCAGACATAGGTGCCTTCAATAGGAGGAGGGGGCTCAGGAGCCGATTTGGGGTTTTGAATGAAATCTTTGTAGAGTCTGTAGTATGGTGGCGGTGGTGGATATGCAGATGTTGCAGCCATTTCTACATTCAACAATAACAATTTTGTAAAATCACAAAAAGAAACAAGAATTCTAAGTTATATTAGAAAAACCTAAACCTTTAATTCAACAAAAAAATTAAAAGTTCCGAAAAGGTGAAATGTTTTGTAGCAAGAAAGGAATTTACTAGAACCCTAGACATTCATGTTCTGTAAAGCAATTAGAAGCAGAGAAGATTACGCAGAATTGACGAGAGAGAGAAAGAGAGAAGTTACCTGCGGAAAGTGAGAGAAGCTATGAGCACAGCAGTGAGGAAAGAGACGCGAACCGGAGTGATCTCCGCGAGAGCAAAAGGATTTTTCTTCTTGTTTTTTTTGGGCTCGGGGGGGGGGGGGTTTGGGTGGGTGTATTTTTGTAAAATTAAATTACCGCCCCTTTTGCCGATTTCGAGACCGGCTCGAATCGGTTCTTTTCTGGCCGAATTAGGCCAAAGGCGAGAAAATTAAACATAATTTGAGTTGAGGTGATTTTGTGAAATCAAGTGTTCGTTTAATAGGACTTTTTTTAAAGAATCCTTTCTAAATAGAATTTTTTAAAATCTCTTAAAACAAGAGTGTTTTTTTTTTAAAAAAAAAAAATTTGAAAAGTAACTTTTAAGTAAAAGCTCTTGGGAGAAGCTTTTATTTCTCCTTTTTTTAATACTCCAGTTTTTGCAAAAATTTATATATTTTTTTCCATTTATATTTTTATATAATTGTTTTTATTCCATTAATATTTTCATTTAAATGACATAAAATTTTAAATATATCTATTAATTTTTAACTTTTAACTTTATTTCAAGAGTAAAAAAGTAAAAAAGTAAAAAAAAAATTAACTATTTTATTTAAAAGTAAAAAAACCAAATAACTTTTAACTTTTTTTAAAAAAATAATTAATTTTTACTTCTTTTTTAAAGGAAAAAATAAGTAAAAAAAATAGCCGAACCAAATAGACACTAAGTAATATATCAAAAGAAATCTCTTATTATAAGTAGAGAAGTAGAGGAGATCTTGAGACGAAGGATAAATGTGCTCCTTATTTAAAAAGTGAAATTTCCTTATTATTTAATCAACTCCCGATACTTAATTTGGTTAATTTTCTATCAAATACACAAATCTTACGAACACTAATTTTCTTTCTTAATATATCGTGAAATTATAAAATGAAGTGTTTTTTTAAAATTTATCGTAAGATTTGAAGTTTTCAAGCTTAAAGAGAGGATTTTTGCCATGTGAGAGTAAAGTAATTCAGTATTTATGAAGAAAGACAAAAGATTAGAGGAATTTGATCTTGATTTTTTGTTTCTGAGTGATTTATAAGAGAATTTTAATTTTTGAGTTGTTGAAAAGCGAGTGGAAAGAGAAAAAGAGTAGCTTTTGATTTTCAACGTTTCGAGCCCTACATTATCCCTCCAATTTCACCATTAATATTATCTCATCAATCATGTTGATGAATGTTGCAACTTCTTCTCCTTCTTAAAGAAGTGTCATTCTTTTCAAAAAAAAAAAAAAAGAAATATTGGTATCAGAGCTTTGTAAGAGAGAGTGTGAAAAATTCAGGCAACTCACTTTCTCTTTCAAAGCCAGGTTTGATCTTCAACTAGAAAGAAAAATTGAGTGAGACATAATTAAATGAAATATCAAGAGATAGAAAATTCCAATGGAAAGCAACAACACCAGTTCATTTTCTCAACCCCTAACTCCAATTTTCAAAATGGAAAATTATCACTTCTGGAGGCTAAAAATGAAGGAAATGTTCAGGTCTCAAGAGCTATGAGACTTGGTGGATAATAGGTTTGATGACACGAATCCCATCGAACTTGACCAACGCTTGCAGGGGACTAGCAAGAAGGATGCAAAGGCTCTATTCTTCATTCAATACAGTCTTGATGAATATGTTTTTCCTAGAATTGCAGTAGCTAACACCTCCATGTAGGCGTGCAAGTTTTTAAAGCAAGAGTATTTAGGTGACAAGAAGGTAATTAATATGGAATTTTGAACTCTTCATCATGAGATTTTGAAATGTTGGCCATGAAAAGTTATCTGCAAGTATGCTTTGTCTAGAGTTTCTGGTGAATTTTTATTTTATTTTATTTTATATGTTGTATTTTTTAACTAAACTTTAGCATCATATTTCATTATTTCTTGAAGGTAGATTTTTATCTTCCCTTTTTGGATTTATAGTTAGTATGAAAAACATTACGATCACTAGAGGAGGGGGAGGAGGGTTCATTCATTTTTTCGTGATTATATAATGGGATAGGAGTACAATTCAACAGTAGCAAATTCTAGTCTCAACAATTTTCATTGTAGAAGCTTCAGCACAACATGTATCAATCAATCCATAAGTGGAAATGTCATTGATTTTCCACTTTTCACTAACCCGCGACAAAATGCAGAAAGATTACACAGTTTTTTTCCAAATTCAAACACCGAGAAACATATCTAAGGCTTAACCGAGATAAGAAATTCAATAGTCTCTCCATTAAGTCTTGTATGCATTATGTATGCATTATGTAGTTTTTTTTTTTTTTGGTATCTTGGTTTGGTCACTACCCAATATCTGCTGTAGGACCTATTTTGGGGTGGGTTTCTCAATATTGTTTTTTTCATATCCAGGGAGAGTGGAACTCCCAACCTAATTAAGGGACGAACGTGTCCATCTCACATACGCCAACAAGTGTTGGTATGCATTATGTACTTGTGAATTCATAAAATATATCTATCAGATAATCAGGCTCCAACTTGTTGAAAAAAAGGGCGCTTCTTTAAGGAGGAGAAAAAATTACAGCATTCATCGATATAATTGATAAAATATCAAGACCATATATAAGCTTATAGTTAAACACAACACAGTTTAAAATAAGCAATTACATAATGAAAGTGGATAACATGGCCCAATCCTATTCCCAAGTGAAATCACCGCTGACTTCTTACCATCAATAATGTGAAACCAAATCGGTAACTAACTAATTAGAAATAAGAATACATTTCACTAATTTTGAAACACTACTCAAACACTCCTCCTTGCTTCAAAATTTGTAACTTCCATCTGCATTCTGAATTTTTAATACTTCATGTATGGTAGTGACCTGGTAAGAATATTGGCAACTTGCTAATTTGGGGCACAAATGCTTCATTGCAATTGTTGCTTTGGCTAAAAGATTTCGGATGAAATGATAGCAAATATCAATGTATTCCGTTCTGTTATGAAAGGTTCGATTTTTTGTCACTACCATTGTTGCCTTATTGTCACAAAACACATGAGTTCACTAAAAAAAAACAGGCTTTTAATCATAAATTTAGCGACGAAAATTTTTAAAAAATTCGTCGCTAAAAACATTAACTACGGATTTAGCGATGAAAAATTTTTCGTCGCTAATAACGCGTCGCAAAAATTTAGCGACAAAAAATAGAAATCTGTCACTAAATTTAACGATAGAAATCTGAAATCCGTCGCTAAATTTAGCGACAAATAATTTTTCGCTAAATTAGGGACATAAAAAAATTCATTGCTAAATTTAGTAACGAAAATCTAAAATTCGTTGCTAAATTTAACGACAGATAATTTTCGTTGCTAAAATCCGTCGTTAATTTAGAAACAAAAAATTATCTTTCGCTAAATTAGCGATAAAAAAATTATCCGTAACTAATTTAGCGACGGAAAAATTATCCGATGCTAATTTAATGACAAAAAAAGTCCGTCACTAAATTAAGACGAAAAATTATCCGTCCCTAATTTAGCGACGAATAAAAAAATTCGTCACTGAATTAGCGACGGATTTGGAATCCGTCGTTGATTCCAAATTCGTCAGAATGCCCAAGGAGCGTACGGATGGGCCCCTATCCACCCGAGCCAGCACTAGCACACAAGCCACATGTCTGGACGGGTCCCGCCCACCCGTGCCAGCACCAGCCTGCAAGCTGTCCGCCCGCCCACCCGAGCCAGCACCCGGGCCCCTGCCCACCCGAGCCAGCACTAGCCCACAAGCCACATGTCTGGACGAGCCCCGCCCACCTATGCCAGCACCCCGGCCTGCAAGCGCGCCCTCCCACCCGAGCCAGCACCCCGGCCTGCAAGCGCGCCCTCCCACCCGAGCCAGCACCCCCGCCTGCAAGCGCACCTGCTCCAGCGTCAGCCCTCTCACTTAAATGCTAGAAAATGCCTCCGCTTTGCCTCCGCTTTGCCTCCACCATGGTTCGAACTCCTACACACGCATAAACCTGTAAAAGCATTTAACCATCAAGCCAAATGTTAGTATGTGATATAAATTTTTTTTTTTACTTATTATCTTTCATTCACATTTTTCTAATATTAATAAAATAATATATAATAACAATTTAAAATAATAAATATAATAACTTTTTTTACTTAAACCACCAACCTAAAATAATATTAATTAAAAATAATAAATATGATAATTTTTAATAAAATAAAAATAAATAAAATACTAATTTAAAATAAAATAATAAATTAATTAAAAAATATATTAATATTATATTTTGTTTTCTTCTTTTTTCTTTTATTTTATTATTTTATTATTCTTTTTCATTTTTATTTTATTTTTTTAATCCATAGTTTAAAAATGGATTACGGCATCTTAACAATATAAAATTATAATTATCGATAAATTATAATATATTAATAATTTAAAAAATCTATATATTTAATCACAAAATATTTTTATTCATTTGAATATATAAGAAATTTCAATATAATTATTATATATAAGAAATTTCAATAATGAGAATAGAAAGGAAAAAAAAAAAACCCAAAAAAAGAGATGAGAGTAAAAGGAAAGAAAAAAAAGTGAGAATAGAAAACAAATAAGGAAGAAGAAAAAAAAAGAAAAAATATTATCACACAATACTTAGCGGTGGTGCAGTGGTTGACATGTCTTCCGTTCAAATCCGAGATCCAAGGTTCGAATCCCTTCATAAAACAATAATAATTTGATTTGTATTATTAAATAAAATAATACAAATAAAATAAAAGGTACCTACACAATAATAAAAAATATTAAATAAAACAAAAAAATAAATTAATAAATTAATTGAAAAATATATTAATATTATTCTTAGAAAAATAAAATAAAATGCTATTTTAAAATATTATAACATAATAAATTGAATTGTTCGTTTTAAATAATATAATTTAAATAAAATAAACTATATGGTTTTTTTTTAAGATTTAAATAATATTATTCTTTTAAAAAATGAAATATAATATAATAAAATAAAATGTTAAATTAAAATATTATAAAATAATAATTTGATTTGTTAATATAAATTAATAAAATAATATAAAAAATAAAATAAAATTCTAATTAAAAAAAATTAAATTCAGCGACGGATTTGGAATCCGTCGCTGAAACAGCGATGGACATGAAAATCTGTCGCTAAATTACCGACGGATAAAATTCGTCGTAGCTAAATTAAAATTTTAATTTAAATATTATATTAATATTTTATTTATTTAATTATATATAAAAAATTTAGCAACGGATTGAGATTTTCATCGTTAAATTTAGCGACGGAAAACAAATCTGTCGCTAAATTAATTTTTAATTTAAATATAACATATTAATAAAATAAAAAGAAAAATAAAAAAAATAAAATTCTATTTGAAAAAGATTAAATTTTACGACGGATATGAAAATTTGTCACTAAATTAGCGACAAATATAAATTTATCGCTAAATCGGTCGCTAAATTTACGACGGATATAAATTCGTAGCTAAATCCGTCGCTAAATTAACAACGGATTCTTTATTCGTCGCTAAGTTACCGATAGATTTCTCGATCCGTTGCTAACTTAGTGATGGATTTCTAAATCCGTCTCAAAATCCGTCGCTAATTTAATCTTTTCTTATATAAATTTGTATTTTATATTTTGTTTTCTTCTTTTTTCATTTCTTTTATTATTTCATGATTGTTTTTCATTTTTATTTTATTTTTTGAATCCATAGAATAGTTTAAAAAACGATAGTCTCCTAACCTAATCATCCATGCCATCCGTATCATTATCTCCATTCTCCGAAAACTAATATTTGATCTACTTGGCAAACGAGATGGATCGTCGAATATGGATATATCATCTATTATCTTCCTTGTTGATAACAATAACAATGACTAATTAGTGATGAATTTAGCCACGAATGATGTGTCCGTCGTTAATTTAACCATGACTTCCTTTTCGTCTCTACGTCGCAAATTTCGTGACAAATTAGCGATGAAAAAGTTTTTGTCGCTAAATTCGTCGTAAAATAGTGATGAATTTTTTCGGTCGTGAAAATCTGTGACTAAAACTGTGTTTTTTTGTAGTGATAGCACTTTCTTGAACTTTAAGCGAGCAATCTCCTTAACCAAATTGCTCGACAAGTTGATTTTGTTACAGCAATATATTCTGCTTCTGATGATGACAATGTCACACTCCCCTGCTTTTTCAAACTTCATGAAGTAGCATCCAAACCAAGGAAAAAACCAGAAGTACTCATTCTATGATCCCAACAGTCTGACCAATTACTATTGGTATAACCAAGAAGTTTGAAAACTAATACTTTTGAGTACCAAATTCCAAAATCAAGAGTTCTAATACCTAACAAAGAATCCTCTTTACTACTTCGGGGTGATGTACTGCTAGATTATGCATGAATCTAGAAACAACGTTGATAGAGAATGCTATATTAGGCCTTGTATGAGATAAATAGTTCAAACCGTTAACAATACTCCTAAAATACCTTGCATTAGCCATATCAATACCATTGGTAACTATGACTCCCGTATTCACATTCATAGGTGTTGTAGCTATTTTACGGTTCAACATATTGAATTTTTTCAGTAAATTAGTTGTATATTTTCTTTGAGAAATAAAAATCCCATGTGCATTTTGATTCATCTCCAAAGAAAGTAATACAACAAACCAAAATCTGACATCTCAAATTTTTTCATAATACAAACCCCATATAAATTATATTATCAACATAAAGACACACCACCAAAAGATCAGAATTGTCTCGCCTTTTTACATAGAGCGTTTGCTCATTTTAAATCCATTCTCCTGGAAATAAGAGTCAATCTTGCTAGAGGTTGAGAAACTTACACATCTTCTAGCTCACCATTCAAGAAAGCGGATTTGACATCAAACTGGTACATTGGCCAACTTTATTGTGCAAGTAAGGCTAGAAAGGTTTTCACTGTTTCAAAGTCAGCAACAGGTGAAAATGTTTCTTCAAAATCAATATCTTGCTGCTGTGAATACCCTTTCATGACCAAACAAACTTTATGCTTTTGAATTGTACCATTAGCATGATACTTTGTAAGGTACATACACTTGAGCCCAATATCATTCTTTCTTGGTGGTAGATCAACCAATTCCCACATCTTGTTTTTCTATATAGCTGACATCTCCTTGATCATTGCATCATGCCACACAACTTTCTGCAGCTTATCATTTCTATAGCTTCATCGTAACAAGTGGGGTTAGAGACATAAAAAGCAAAATTGCATGAAGCATATATCTCTCTTAAGGAACGAAATTTCTTTGGATTTTCTACAGAAGAATTTGAGGGTGAGTAAGAGCTTGCTTGAGTGGACTTGTTTGGCTGGACATTAAGCTGCTATCACCATGTACGACAGGAGATCCTGTTGTTGGAATTATACAATCTTTTGGAATTTAAACTGCTGATGTTGTGTTAATATGGCTCCAAATCCACTTTTCTTCTTCATTGAACCTAACATCCCTGCTAATAATCACATTGCCATTCACAGGGTTATACAGCTTATATACTTTGGACTAAGGGCTCTGGCTAACAAAAATATATATATTTTTTAGAATTTTTATCAAGGTTTTGGCAAGATAGAGAAATAATCAAAGTATAGGCTATATAACCAAAAATTTTCAAGTAGTTTACCCATGGCTTCCTGCCCTTCTAAACTTCATATGGGGTCTGGGTCATGACTGCTTTTCTAGGTGAGATATTCAATAGATATACTTCTGTTGTCACTCCTCCTCAGAATTGCTTAGGAAAACCGCTTGCTGTCATCGTGGTTTTGGCCATTTCAAAAGCCATTTGATTTTTCCGTTCTGTCTCTCCATTTTGCTTTGGTGTGTATGGTACTGCCAATTCCCTACGAATGCCATTTTCCTCACGGAAAACATTAAATTTGTTAGAGATAAATTTATCACCTTTATCCGAATTGAGAGCCTTTTTGCTACATCCACTTTGCTTCTCCACTAGCGCCTTGAATTTGTTACAATTTTCAAAAGTTTCTAACTTGTTTTTCAGGAAACGCACTCAATTCACGTGGCTATAATCATTGGCAAACATCAAATATATATATACATATATCTACACCCACCAAAGAATTCAATGCTCATCGGACCACGAGCATCAGATGCACTAATTCAAGACAAACAAAACCCTCCAAGACTGATTTATGGGAAACAAGTTTCTACTTTGCTTCACGTAAGTACACCCCTCACAAAAGTCAAGAGCATCGATTTTCGACAACCCAAGAACCAAAATTTTCTCGGCCAACAATTTCAGGCCATTCACTTTCAAATGCCCATAGTGCAATGCCACATTTTTGCATTAATAGCTCCACCGGTCAAGGCACAAATTTTCACATCAGAGACTTCTAACGGAAACATTTTATTTTATGTCATAGAAATGCTAACAAATATCTGGCCTGATTTTTATCTTGAACAAATCAATAATCATTATCAAATAGAATTGAATATCCATTATCCATAAATTGCCCAACACTTAGCAAATTATGAGCTAAATTAAGAACATATTACACATTGTGGGGGGGTTCTACATTACCCTGTGTGGTTCTGATGATAATCATCCTCTTTCCCTTCAACTTGCATTTGCTAGTTGTCTCCAACTCAAACTTCACTTTTTTGTGACTCATCAAGTTATTTGAACATCGACTTTGCTCCGGACATATGATGGGAGCATCCACTGTCCATGAGTCACACTTCATTCAAGGCATCACTAATAGAAGAATGGGTCATGAATAACTTACTTTTTTCTTTAATCTTCTCTGTGAAATTGCCTTGCTTCTGCTCCTTTCTCTCCTTAATCCAACAACTTCTTTGTGATCAAATTTCATGCAATAATGACACCAAATGGTGCTTTTGTATTGCCATTGTTCTCTAATTTGGCCTCGTCCTCTGCCTTCACCATGACCTCCACCATGATAGCCATCTCTACCCTAACCTATGCCTTCTGAATTTGCTACTTTTCCCTTATAGTAAGATTCCCCCTTTAGCTGAAAAGCCTTCTCATCGACTTTTTTCATGAGATCTGCTTAGCCTATCTTCATAAGCCACAATAGAGAACTCATCAATTCATCAAATGAGTAGGTAAACAAGTTTTTGGAATCTTCAATTGCAGCAATCACATGATCAAATTTTGAGATTAAACTCCTCAAAACCTTACCCACAATAGTTTCATTACCAACACTTTCACCATCTGACTTCATTAGATCATAACCCCAAAGACTCTAGACAAGTATATTTGCATGGACTCATTATTTTTCATGACCAATATTTCAAAATCACGACGAAGGGTTTGTAATTTCGCAACAATTACCTTCGTGTCACCTAAATACTCTTGCTTTAAAATCTCTCATGCCTGCGTGGAGGTGCTAGCCTACTGTAATTCTACGAAAAATATCTTCATCAATACTCTGGTGAAGAAGGAATCGAGTTCTTTGCATCCTTCATACAAGTCTCTTGCAAGCATTGGTCAGGCTCAATGAGATTCATGTTATCGAGCCTGTTCTCCACCAAGTCTTATAGTTCTTGAGACTTGAATATTGTCTTCATGTTTAGGCTGTAGAAGTGATAATTTTCCCCTTTAAAACATGGAATTAGGGGTCGAGAAGATGAATTGGTGCCGTTACTTGCTATTGGAATTTTCTCTCTTTTGATATTTCATTCAATTGTGTTTCACTCAATTTTTCTCATTTTTTCTTTTCATTTTCCCTGTTGAAGATCAAATCTATCTTTGAAAGAGATAGTAAGTTGTCCAAAATTTTCACTTTCTCTCTTACAAAGCTCTAACACCGATATTTGTTGAAAAGAATGATGCTTTTTTAAGAAGGAGAAGAAGTTACAATATTCAAAACATGATTGATGAAACACCCAGGCCTTATATAGGCTTACAATTAAACACAATGTAGCTAAAAACAAGCAACTATAGAAGGAAAGTGGATAACATGACCCAACACTAATCCTAACAGAAATTGTCACCAACTTCCTACTACTTGTAATGAGAAACCAAATGAGTAACTAATTAAATAAAAGTAGAAATATATATTACTAATTTTTGAAGCACTACTCAACTTCTAGTCATTTTGTGGTGTTTATGTTCACATTCTACTAATAGGATGCAAAGCAGGAGGAGCAGGGTGCACTGTAGGGTCAGAGCGGTAAGTACGAGATAATTCCTTTCGAAGATAGGTAAGTATTGGTTTTTTTGTATAAAAATTTATTTCATTCTTTTTGTTACTCATATGTTTCTTTCTTTCTTTAAGCCTGTGTAATTCTAGCTATGTTATTAAATATAACTTAATAACTTAGTCAAAGTTAAGTAGAATGAGAATTTTATATTAGGATACTTTAACACCAGTGGCTAAGAAAATAATGAAGCTACAACTTGCGATAATTTAAAATTTCTCTTTTATTATTACATAATAATATCACCTTAAATCAGGTTCCCCTTGTATTTAATAATTTTATGCATTGCAAGCCAAGTCTAGCTGGTTGAAATGCATAAGTTTAGCCACCTAGACTTCAATGCATAAAATTATTAAATACAAGGGAAACCTAATTTAAGGTGATATTATTACACAATAGTAAAAAAAGAAACTTGAAATTATCCCAAGCAGTCGCTTCATCATTTTCTTAGCCACTAGTGTCAAAGTATCGAATTATAAAATTCTCATTTCTACTTACTTTTGACTAACACTACAAAAAAAACACGGTTTTGAGACGAAATTTAGCGATAAATTTTTTTTGTTGCTATTTTGCGACAAATTTAACGACGAAAACTTTTTTCATCGCTATTTTCAACAAAATTTGTGACAAAAAAATAGTCGTAGCTAATTTAGCGATGACTGGAAATTCGTCGCTAATTTTGCGACGAATTTTGGAATTCGTCGCTAAAATTGAAAAATAATAAAATAAAATAAAATATTAATACATATTTATTAAATAAAAAATTAATTTAGCGAAGAATTTTGGAATTCATTACAAAATTTAAAGACGAATTTGAATAGGTCACAAATTTTGTGACGAATTCCGTGGAATTCGTCACTAATTTTGCGACGAATTTTGGAATTCGTCGCTAAAATTGAAAAATAATAAAATAAAATAAAATATTAATATATATTTATTAAATAATAAATTAATTTAGCAACGAATTTCGGAATTCGTCGCTAATTTTGCGACGAATTCCGAAATTTGTCGCAAAATTAGCGACAAATTTGGAATTCATCGCTAAATTTGAAAATAATAAAATAAAATAAAATAAAATATTAATATATATTTATTAACTAATAAATTAATTTAGCGACGAATTCAGAATTCGTCGCTAAATTTGAAATATAATTAAATAAAATAAAATATTAATATATATATTTATTAATTTTTAGTTAAAAAAATTATCATATTTATTATTTTTAATTAATATGTTATATTTTATTTTTATTTTATCTTTTTAAAAAATAGAATTATTATTTTTTTAAATCTTTTATTATTTTATTTTAAACTAATATTTTATTATTTTATAATAAATTGTTATTTATATTGTTTTATTATTATTAGAAAAATGTGAATGAAAGATAATAAGTAAAAAAAAAAATTTATAACAGATGATAACATTAGCTTGGTAGTTATATGATCTTAAAGGTTTACAAAAGCACAGGAGTTCGAACCATGGTAGGAGCAAAGCAGAGGCATTTTCTAGGAATTAAGTAAGGGAGGGCATGTGGGCAGATGCTGGCTCAGGCGGGCTGTCTCGGGTCCAGGTGGGAGCGCATTTTTTTTTCATTGCTAATTTAGCGTCGGATTTAGCGACGAATATATATCCGTTGCTAATTAGCGACGAACTAATTTAACAACGAATTTTTTTCGTCCCTAAATTAGCGACAGATAATTTTTCATCGCTAAATTTGCGACGAATTTGGCAACGAAAAATTATCCGTCGCTAAATTTGGCAACAAATTTATTTCATTACAAATTTAGCGACGAAAATTTATTCGTCACTAAATTTAGGTACGAATTTTAGATTTTAGTCACTAAATGTAGCGACGAATAATTTTTCGTCGCTAAATTTGTGATGGATTTAGCGACAAAAAATTATCCATCGCTAAATTTTGTGATGAATTTCTAATTTTCGTCGCTAAATTTTTGCGATGCGTTATTAGCGACGAAAAATTTTTCGTCGCTAACTTCATCTCTAACGTTTTTAGCGACGAATTTTTATTAAATTTTCGTCGCTAAATTTGTAGCTAAAAGCTTGTTTTTTTGTAGTGTAAGTTATTATGTTGTTCAACAACATAGCCAGAATTACATAGGCTTAAAGAAAGAAAGAAACATGATTTACAAAAAGAATGAAAGAAATTTTTATACAAAAAATCCAATACTTACCTATCTCCGAAAGGAATTATCTCATACTTGTCGCTCTGTGTAACGTATTGACCCTACGGTACACTCTACTCCTCTTGCTCCGCATCCTATTAGTAGAATGTGAACATAAACACCACAAAATTATTAGTTGTCTAGTGGGGCTTCAAAAATTAATGAAATATATTTTTACTTTTATTTAGTTAGTTGCTCATTTGGTTTCTCATTACAAGTAGTAGGAAGTTAGTGGTGATTTCAGTTAAGAGTTGAGTTGGGCCATGTTATCCACTTTCTTTTTGTAATTGTTTGTTTTTAGCTATGTTGTGTTTAGTTGTAAGCCTATATAAGTTTTTGGGTGTATTATCAATTATGTTGATGAATGTTGTAACTTCTTCTGTGTCATTCTTTTCAACATATATTGGTATTAGAGCTCTGTAAGAGAGAAAGAGAGTGAAAAGTTCGGAAAACTCACTATCTCTTTCAAAGCTAGGTTTGATCTTCAACTTGGAGAAAGAAAAGTAAGGGAGAGAAAAATTGAGTGAAACACAATTAAATGAATTACTAAGAGAGAGAAAATTCCAATGGCAAGCAACGACACCAATTCATTTTCTCAACCCCTAATTTCAATTTTTAAAGGTGAAAATTATCACTTCTAGAGCCTAAAAATGAGGTCAAGTCTCAAGAGCTATGGGACTTGGAGGAGAATGGATTCAATGACACAAATTCCATCAAGCTTGAGCAACGATTGCGGGAGACAAGTATTGATAAATATATTTTTTCCAGAATTGCAGTAGCCAGCACCTCCACTTAGGCATGAGAGATTTTAAAGCAAGAGTATTTAGGTGACAAGTGACATTACAAAATATTCATCGTGATTTTGAAATGTTGGCCATTAAAAATAATGAGTCTGTGCAAGTATACTTGTCTAGAGTCTCTAAGGTTATAAATCTTATGAAGTCATATGGTGAAAGTGTTCGTAATGAAACTATTGTAAGGTTTTGAGGAGATTAATTCCAAAATTTGATCATGTGGTTGCTGTAATTGAAGAGTCTAAAATATTGTTTACTTACTCATTTGATGAATTGATGAACTCTATATATTTTACTAGATGTTGAATAATCTAGAAAGATCCATTAATCACTCTTAGTATCAAATTTGTCTACGGAATCCTTAACATTGTTTAGAACAAAGCATATGATTCCAAATACTCTAAAATAAACTATGTTCGATTTCCTTCATTTGTTGAGTTCATAAGGGGTCTTCTTTAGGATTGGTTTAATGAGAGCTCTATTTAGAATATAACAGATTGTATTAACAACTTCTACTCGTAAATATTTAGGCAAGTTATGCTCACAGATTATAGTTCTTACCATCTCCTCTAAGGTTTTGCTCTTTTTTTCAATAACTTTATTTTGTCGAGGTGTCCTAGGGGCTGAGAAGTTTTCTACATAACTTAATGAAGGCTTTACTTGCTTTTTCTTTTCTAGTTAGGAACAATACCCAAGTGAACCATGAGAAGTCATTTATGATCACAAAACCAAAGTGCTTCCTTCCTAAACTTTGAGTTTTAGTTGGTACAAAGAGATCTATATGAAGGAGCTCTAGAGGTTAGCTAGTAGACATTACGTTCTTGGGTTTGAAAGAGATCCTGGTGTGTTTACCTTCGATGCATGCATCGCAAAACTTATTTATTTCAAACTTCAACTTTGAAAGGCTCTTCACGATGTCATTCTTAACTAGCTTAGATATTTTGTCCATACTAGCAAATCCTAATCTTCTATACCAAAACTATGAGTTGTTTTGCTTTAATGCTACAAGGCAAGGCTCATCTCTATCTTTTGATTTCTTTAAGTTTATCATGTAGATATTTCTTTTTCTAAAATCGGTGAATTTTGTTTCATTAGTTTCTTTATCAATGATCAAGCAAATATCAAAATCAAATGTAACACTATAACTTCTATCATACAACTAACTCACACTAAGCAAGCTAAATTTTAAATCATCAAGTAATATATTTTGAATTTGCATAGATGAAGAAAACTTACCTGTGCAGCTAAGACCAATTATCTTGTCTTTAGAATTGTTTCCAAGGGCTATCTTTCCTCCTTTCTCTTCTCTAAACTAGAGAACTTTGAAGCATCTCCTGTCATGTGTCATGAACGGCCACTATCAATGCATTAGAATGGTAAATCCAAAGCCTCCTTAGACTTAAAGCACACATGAGAAGAAGATCAATCATGTTTGTTCCTTTGGTACCTGGATTTTCTTGGTCTGGCTATATTAGTCTGCAAAACATTGCTAACTACTTTCTTAGGTACCTGTTGCATTTTAGTTTTCTTAGACATTTCATTCTTAAACCAGCATGCATTGGTGTTGTGTCCTGTTTTTCTACAATATATGCACCTCTTGGGTTTAGTTCTTCTTTCTTTTAACTTACAACTATTTCCTCTTAGCTTTGCAGTGTTCTGTTTTATGTCCTAATTTCATGTAACCATAACATCTAGTCATAGTCTTGCTAGAGCTTGAACTAGGTACAAAGAAGCTGTAAAGCTTCTTTTGATTTGTTAAGGAATCAAAGCCTAAGCCAGGTTTATCATAAATAGCTCATTGAGCATCAAGTATTAAATCTAGTTTTTTTTTGGCTTTCAACAAATTTATGCAATAGTACACTATGCATTATGTTTTTGTTCTTTTGTTCTTCTAATGTTTCTTTCAACTCAATTATTTTAGAAATGCTGGTCTCCGTGCAATTGATTTTTGAATTTTGAAGTTCTATTTTAAATTGTTCATCCTCTATGACCTTAGTTTTTTACTTAATGTGCATGTTCATCTTTTCTATTCTGAGGCTCTCATGCTCCTACCTTAATTTTTACATTTTCTTCCCTAAGCTATCTCTATCTAACTCTACTTTAGTAAAGGTTTTCTTAATTAGTGAGTTTTTCCTAGTTAACTTTTTAATGTTTTTCAAGGATTCTAACAATATTTCATGCATTTCATTAGTTGTTAACTCACTTTTAGACTCAAAATTAGAAGAATTCAATGAGTTTGAGTAATAGGAGGTAGCCTCATTGTTTTGGGCTTCCTTTAAACCCAAGAAACATAGATTTGCTTGCTTCTTAGTTGCTTCCTCTTCACTGAAGGTCTCATCTTCATCACTTCATGCTGCCACCTTTTCTTCTTTTCCTTCTTTTCCTTCTTGTCAAGCTTCATTAATTGAGGATAGTCTACTTTCATGTGCCCAACCTTTTTTATATTCATAGTATCTAACTTTTTCTTTCGTATCTGGCTTCTGAAAGCTGGTCTTGCCCTTATTCCTTCTTTACATCATAATTCTCTTGAACTTGCTTCTCAACAAAGCCATGTCTTATTCATCTTCATTTTCACTACCAGATGTGCTTTTGTCAGCTTTAAGAGCCATTCTTTGTCCTTTCTCATCTCTTACTGACCCCTTGATATTTAGCTTCATCTCATGAGTGATCAATGAGCCCACGAGCTAGTCTATGGTCAATGTTTCTAGATTCTTGAACTCTTCAATTGTTGTAACCTTTGGCTCTTAAGATTTTGGTTTATATCTCAACATCTTATCCACCATAACTTCTTGAGGGATGCCTTTCCCAAGAAGTCTCAATTCATTTGTACTTATGTTGATGTGAGTCATCATGTCAAGAAAAGACTCTTCTTTCTTCATCTTGAAGGTTTTATACTCTTACTTCAACATTCTGATCTTGTTCTTTCAAATTTGATTAGTTCTTTCATAAGTTATTTCAAATCTCTCTTAAGTTTCCTTAGTTATGATACATGATGAGACTTGATTGTATTTGTTGAGACTTAGGACTAAATGTTGGAGGTTGATAGCCTTACAGTTTGTACGATATGCCTTGTTCTCTTTTGATGTCATGTTTTTCATCTTTGCTAGTACACAAACACCATCAATTTCTATTATAGGGAACTCAATCCCTTCTTCAAAAATCTTTCAAGCCATCTCATCTTACACGATAATGAAGTTGCACATTCTCTACTTCCAATAACTGTAGTTATTACTGTTGAAGAATGGCACACAGTTTGTTGAACAAGCTTCAAAGGGAACAATGTCTCCATTCATTGCCATTGAGTATATTTAATACTAAAGCTATTAGACTCTTTAACTAGTACATCCTCTGTGATACTAATTGAAATACAACTTAACAGGGGGTAAATAGTCTAAATGGCAATTTTAAGGTTTTCTAACAATTTACAAAATGTTGGAAACTTAAGTTATTGGAGGTATGGATAAGTAAGGAAAGAAAATAATGAAAACATCAAAATTTATAGTGGCTCCACCCAACACTACTGTACGTCCACTCCCAGACTCCTTCTGGATTTTTTTACTATTTAATCAATAGTTACAAACTTGATTCAAAATTCAAATTAGACCTCTTACAGTGTCTCTACCCAAACATTAAAACTCAATCTCAATAGCTTATTATTTTCTCTCTCTAAACCCAAGTGGTGAATCTCTCACCAATCCTTAATACAATCAATATAAACAAAGAGGAATTGTTACAATGAGTGAGGCTTAATCCTCATATGTAACGAACATTAAGCTTACATAAAATTACACTCCAAAAATGAATGAAGAATTAAGAAACAAAGTGTGGTTTGTAATGAAAAACAGAGAGCATTCAATTTATTCAATGATATTTTCTAAGAAATCCAAGAGCTCTCTAATCTTCCTTCATACTCGTATTGATAAAAGTATTCAAGAAAGTCATTGAAGCATCAGTGAAGATGAACGTTGGTCATTAATACTTCTTCACTTCTCTATTAAATGTTTTAGTCGTTGTTCAAGAAAGCTTTCTGCCGCTACAGATTGTTCACCAATGATCTTACTTGCTTTTGCCGCATAAGCTTGATTAGTCTATAAAGTACTTAAGCAAGCATTGTATAAAGTATTATGTCGTGTTAATCATGTGTTCCTTAATCTTTCAAAAGCTTAATCACTTAGTTTTTATGTTGTGCACCCCTCAAGTAAACATGTTAAAAAATGAAATTTTAAATTCTAATGACCGTTTAGATACATTTCACACAGACGAGTCGACCTCCCTATTCGCTGGGTTGACTCATTAAACTCTTCAGGTTGACCTATCTCTTTTTCAATATTGATCTATGAGATAATTTTTGCTAACTCTAAGTGGTTGACTGCCTAATCGACTTGTCAAGATGATAAAATAATGAAACTTAATTATAGTCGACATGTGTGATTCTGGGGTTAGCTCGTGTTTCTATTCAGGTAGATCTTAGATCGACGTATGTTATAAATTTTTGCTAAACCAATTCCTAAGTTGACTTACCTAACTTCATGTGTCGACCTATTTACTCTTTCTTTCTTCATGGGTCGACCAATGTATTGATAATCTGATGATCCAAAGTGTTTATCAACTTGAATATGTCCATGGGTCGACTTGTGACTGCTCTAGGGTCGACATGTCCAAAATAATGGGTCAACTTATGATATAATTTTTTTCTAAACTAAAACCTAAGTCGATATGTTAAGTCTCTAGGTTACTTATCCAAGTGCAAAGGTCGACTTCTTTAAAACAAAGGGTCGACTTATGTTATAGTTTTCTCTTATCCCAAAGACTAGGTCGACTTGATCATTTTCTAGGTTGACCTATTCATGTTCTGGAGTTGACTTGCTCAATCTAATGGGTCGAGTTATGTGCTAAAATTTTTCTAAACCAAACCCTAGGTCGACTTATCATTCCTATGCGTCAAATGTTCACTTAGACTAGGTCGAATAATATACTTAAGTATCAACTTGTTTTCTTACCTAAATTATGTTTAGATGACCTATGTTGTGTGCAGATTAACCAGTTGTGACCTAAATTAGTTAAACAATGTTTAGATCGACAGATTCAAGTGTTCGATCGACATATCCAAGGTTTCCTTAAGTACAAGTCGACCGGCTCATCTCTAAGAGTCGACCTAAGATACCAAGTCCTTAGTTTTATATGCAAAGTTTTAACTTGGGTTAACCTGTTCCATTGTGTGGGTCGACCTAAAACATCCTAACCTTGGCGATTCAAGTTTAGGTTGACTAGTTCAAGAGCTTTTGTTGACATGTTTGAAGAATACCTTAAGGTAGGTCAACATGTTCATCATAGTGGGTCAACCTAAGGTTCCTTCATGTAATTCCCTGCTAGGGTCGACCTTTTCATGTGAATGGATTGATCGAAGGTTTGCTTCCCTTAATCTAAGTGTACAATGGGTCAACCTAATTCTTGTATGGGTCAACCTATAATGAGTTAAACTTATATAGCATTTCTTAGGTAAACTGACGAACTAAGTTCTGTAGACATATTTTATGTTCAACCTTTATTTGAGTCGATCTGTCCGTATCTTAGGTTTAATGAACTTATTTTTTCTAAGACAACACTTGAACTATTCATTTAGTGGGTTGTCCTATACTCTTAGTGCTCACTTGCCTATGTATTTTTAGTGAGTCCGTTCTTTGTTTCTTTAAATTGACTCACACAATTATCATTCAAACACTATTTGTACAACAATATATGATTTATCAAGTAATGCAAATATACCCTTTTTTTAACTTCCCTAGCAATCAAAATAAGCTACAAGCGATGTTTGTGATATAAATTCGCTAAACCTTTTGTCTTTATTTGTCACATCGAATATGACAAAAATCTTCAAACCTCAAAGAGTAATTAAGCAATAACTACCGTGGGAAAACCTAACGACCATCTCAAACATAAAGAAAGAATGTCTAATTATGAAAGGCGCACTAAGACCATTAAGAAGTTTCCATAAGCAAGCGATACATGTGAAACATAAACACAAATTTGCAAATTCTATTGATTTGGAAGGAAATAGAGCACTTTAATGAGTAGAGATGGTTCAATAGTATTTTTTTTAGAAGAAATATTTGGTAAATGCCATTTAATTTATCACTACAAACATTTTGTTTTGAAATGATTTCAACATGATCTTAAGAGGAAACTTGAAAATCTTTCTGATTTTGAAAATGAAATTTTGGTGAGTAGATAAGTTTTAAATATTCTTGTATTTCATGAAATATTCAAGATTTCGCGGTTTTATTGACCATTACTTATATATATATGTTTTCAACATTAATTCAGCATGTTGATATGTAGTTAGGTTTTGTACCATATTCCCCTTATTTATCATACACTGTTTGTTCTATGAATATATGACTAGCGAAGTAATACAAATACACCCTTTTTAACTTCCTTAGCAATCTAAATATGCTGCAAGGGATGTTTGTCATGTAAATTCGCAAAATCGTTTGTCTCTAATTTGTCACATTAGATACAACGAATATCTTTGAATTTTAGAGTAATTAATGAATTACTTCCATGGTAAAATACACATATCAAACATAAAGCAAGAATGTCTGATTCTGAAAGGCATGCCACCATGAGACCATTAAGAAGTTTCCATAAGCAAGCTATACCTGTGAAACATAAACATAAATTTGCAAATTCTATTGATTTAGAAGGAAATGGAGCATTTTAATTAGTAGAGATGGTTTAAATTGTATTTTTTGGGAGAAATATTTTGTAAAGGCCATTTAATTTATAATTACAAGCGTTATGTTTTGAAATGATTTCAATATGATCATAAATAGGAAATTTCCAAATCCTTCCAATTTTAAAGACAACATTTTGGTGAGTAGATATGTTTTAAATATTCTTGTATTTCATGAAATATTTCAAGATTTCACAGTTTAATTCACCATTACTTATATATATATATATATATATATATATATATATATATATATATATATATTTGATATTACTTCAACATGATGATAAGTAGTCAAGCATTGTACCATATTCGTCTCATTTATCATATGTGGATTGTGCTATGAATATATGACTAGTCAAGTAATGCAAGTACACTTTTTTTCTAACTTCCCTAGAAATAAAAATAAGCTGCAAGTGATTTTTGTCATGTAAATTCTCAAAACCTTACCTCTCTAATTTGTCGCATTGGATATAACGAACATCTTTAAACCTCTAAGAGTGATTAACGAATAACTACCACGGGAAAACTTAACACGACCTCAAACATAAAGCAAGAATGTTTGATTTTGAAAGGCGTGCCACCATGAGACCATTAAAATGTTTCCATAAGCAAGCGATACCAGTGAAATGTAAACACAAATTTGCAAATTCTATTAATTTAGATGGAAATGGACCACTTTAATGAGTAAAGATGGTTTAAATAGTAGCTTTTTTAAAAAAGAAATATTTCGTAAACACCGTTTAATTTATCGTTACAATCATTTTGTTTTGAAATGATTTTAACATGATCATAAATAGGAAAGTTTTGTAGGATATTCCTATCATTTCATCATAAGCGCACCATGCTACGACTATATGGCTGGTGAAGCATGTGCAAATGCAGATGTTCTATCATGTAAATTCATAAACCTTTCTCCAATTTGTATGTGATTGACACATGGGACAAAGCAAACATACCATATTATTGCAAATTATGGAAATAATTAGTGAATAATTAGCATGAGAAAATTTAACCACCCCCTCAAAGATAGGGAAGAGATGACCTATGGGAAAGGCACCGTTGTGAGACCATTAAGAAATTTCCATTTAGTTATGAATTTTATAGAAAATAATGACCGCATAATGCAAATGAGATTGTCCTAAAATAATGGCAATGCACATTAAAACTTATTTGGACTTTTGGTTCGAAATTAGATTCAAACTATGAGTTAATGATTAGATCGCGTAATAAGAAATTGTTAGAAGTACAAAATGTACCTTGAAGTTTAAGTTATTTAGGGCACCAACCATTGTTTAAAATGTAGAATCCATGTTATGTGGTTCTTAGTTTTTTTTTTTTTTTTTTTTGGGTAAAAATCCAACTAAACTGATTTTGGTTAAATGTGGTTCTTAGTTTGAGACATAGTTATGTTTGTAGCTCTTTTCAACCTCTTTTCTTAAAGGGGGGGGGGGATTCAAATCGAGCTTTGCACTAAGAACTTACCATGGGAGATAGATTAGAATTCATAATATTATTCTACTAGTTTAATCCTTTGAAAGAAATGATAGTTACCTAAAATATAACATGATATCGTTCAAGGCTCCTTTTCACTCCCTTTAAAAATTTCACGTAATTGGATAAAAATATTAGCACGTGAAGGAGAGTGTTTGTATTAAAAAAAATAAATAATATCTTCTTCCACTAATTTAAACTTTTGAAACAGATAATAATTATATAAAATATAAAAACCATAAAACAAGAAGTACTAAGTGCCAAAGTGAAGGCATAACAGGAGTAGACAAAAGAAGACTCGGGAGAAGTTTAAAGTTATGCAATAATTTTTATTTATAGGATTAATTAATGGAATAAAAATGGTATTAACTGAACTGAAAACACCTCAACAGACTGAGCAACAAGAGCAAGTCTCCATATGGCTCCTCAAGGAAGATCCCTGGCATTGGGGTTGTATGTTACAATTCTGATAATCTCATGACATACTTGGTAGCTAAAAGAATTTTTATTCTTCCGAATAAACCTCATAATGATCAAAATTTTCATTGCCATGTTTAGGTCAAGGTGATGTGATTCTACAAGTTCATTGCATATGATGACATTATTCAATGAACAAATGAGAGACACTATGTGCTCTCATCAACCTGTTAAATGCCTTTCTACATATAACATCGAGCATAGAGACTTGAGAGCAATGAACTCTGCACCGATGCCAGAGTCTACAACATTGGACAACTTGTACACGAGTAGACATAACCTGCGATTATCTAATTAGACAACATGTGCATTGAGGATGGAATAAGCAAGCTAGAATGTGAAACAGGAAATAAATTTGCAGATTCTTCTGATTTAGTGGGAATGACAGCATTTTAATGAGTAAATAGGGTTTAAATCTTCTTGCTTTAAAGAAATATTTCAAAATTTGGCATTTGTACCATATTCCCATCATTTCATCATGAAGTCCCTGTTAACAAAAAATGGCTGGTGAAGCATTGAAAAAAGCAATCAAAATAAGGTGCAACAGAAGTTCACGGTGTAAATCGCTAACCCTTGTCTCTTATTTGAAGTGCGATGGAGCAAATTCCCTCAAATCATTAGCCATTATTGCAAATTAGATGAGTAATTAATAATTAATTAGCGCGGGAAAACTTAACTACCTCTAAAACATAGATCAAAACGTCCTATTTTAAAAAAGCGCGCCACTATGAGACCGTTAAATAACTTCTACGTAGTTATAAATTTGAAGAAAAATAACATATACTGCATAATTCTAATTGTTTGTATTGACTTAACAGATCTATTGTTTCAACGAATTGATTGTTAACCGGGGCTTTTTTCTTTATCCAAACAGATTTCTTTATTAATGAGATTGAAATCAAAACACGATGATACGAAATGAAAAGAAATGGGGATGAGGCTAGATCATCCCGGAAAGGCAGAACAAGATTCAAGAAACTCAGGGAAAGCATCCTTTTCAACGGAAAGAAGGGCCTGGCCCCATTCCACTGTTGTTGCCAGGATTGTTCGGGTGAACATAAGGCAGCATCATGTCATCACTTGCGCCACCAGAGCTGATGTGCTGGTTATTAATATTCATGCTGTTCATGGACGTCCACCCAGGCCCTGGACCAGCAACAGCAGCAGCGGCTGCAGCGAGGTTCTCCATACCCATCTGAGGATGATGTGGGAGGGGCAGTGGGTGTGAACTAGGCAGAGTAGCAGACGTGGTTATAACCACGTTAGGAGGAGGAGGTGGCAGCGGAACAGGAAGAGGAAGTGGTGGAGGGAGAGGTGGTGGTTGTCCCATGGTCTCCAACCTCTTGAGCATCTCCTCATTCCTTTTGTTTAGGAGCCAGGCTAGATCATTCAAATCATCCAAATTGCACCCACTCACGGGCCTACCAACTAAGCACTGGTTCATGATTTGAGTTATTACCCTTTCACGGTTCTCCTTCAGTTGCCTGTCCAGATGCTCTTGGGCCTTCTTTAGGCGTTGCCTGATGAACTCCTGCAGGCTCATCATTTTCTTGGTCTTCTCCATTTCAGGAAGAGTCATGAACTTGCCGAGGACGTATTCTGCACCAGGAGCAGATGCCCAGACAGAAGGCCGAGGCTCATAAGGACCGAAAACGACAGTGCAGGCCTCGATCCCACAGAGAGTGCTTAGTTCCTCCGTCTTCTTCAATAAACCCCTCTTCCTTTTCCTGAAGGCAGACTTTCTTGCAGCATCATCGTTAATGAAGGCAAACTTCACCTTCTTAGTCATGACGGGTCTATACTAGATTTCTTTTCGAAATTGAGCAACCTTCTTTGTGTGTGTGTGTGTGAGGCCTCTTCACTCGGCATCATGAAATTTATAATATCTAGGAAATTAAAATTTTAAATTAATTAGAAATATTTTTTATTGTGCGAGGGAAACCATGTAATATTCTTTTCACACTTCTGGCTATGAGAGCCACCAACCCAAAACTATATTAGGTAAAAACATTTCATTTCAAAGTGATACGAATGACCATTGTTTTATCAAAAATATGTAATGATTAAAAAAATAGCAAATTATATTAAAATTGTTTTTTCTTCTTTTAAAAAAAATCAAATATTTTGAGATAATTAATTAATTGGAGGCCTCCATTTTTCTTTTTCCTAATTTTTTCCTATAAATGGCAATATTTATTATAACCATATATATATTGATCAATTCTAGTCATTTATGAATTGCGATTTAAATAATCTTTTTTTTTCTTTTATAGCATTACATAAATTATTTTCTAAAAAACATATATGTGTGATATGTACATCAACCAACAACATAATCGAGAAAAAAAAATGCAAGAACATATATTAAAATAATTCAAAATTTTCTTATTTTGTTCATTGGGAATCTTCAATCCAAAATGGAATGAAAAGATTTACATCCAACAAGCAATGAAATTGCAAGCATATGCTAAGATTTATTAGGTAAATTTGGGTCTGAAATATGAACGTGTAAAACCAGGGGAAAAGGTTCAATGTAATTGTCGATTGAAAATGAATTTTGGCTGTATTATTATTATTATTATTATTATTATTATTTTGATACAAGACTTCTTATCTCATTAGGTTTAATGTACAAGGAACACAGTATTCTTTCTTTTCTTTTTTTTTTTTATTTCATTTCTGGATTATCATTGGAAAAATCAAATGAATGATATTGTGAAAGAAATTAAAAAAATTTAAAAAAATAATAAGAAATGAAGTCTTTGGAAGAAAATGCAAAACTTTTGCATATGTTGTTCTCTATGGGTTGCCATTATTGGGACTCCGGAGCAATTTTTATTCAAGTACCAATTTTACCCTTAATTAGTCAAACTCTTTTATTTTAATTGATTTTGTTAAAACCAATTATACATTAATTACTCTCTCTTTTCTCTTCCCATTTAATTATCTACATTATTATATGAGTTATTTAATTATATGCATTTAATTATTTCTTGTATTATAATTCTTTTGTTTGAATATAATATTTTATCTTTCATGTAAAACCATAATTATTAATTTTTTCTTTTTATATTTGCATTTAAAAAGTTATTTCTACAACTAAAATTATAGTGTCCCAAATAAATAACATATAATATGAGGAATATAAGATAATAATTCATGCATAAGGTAGATGTCATACTATTTAGATGAAAAACACTTTGATCATCGGGTTGAGCAAAGAAAGCAACTAGTGTTCTATTTGATTCAGTTCAGCCGTCTAATATGAAAATCGCGTAAAAATCTAATGAAAATGATAAACAGCAAATCTTATTTTCTAAAATGAATGACTATGTCCAGCACCCATGAAACTATAAAATACAATTGAGCAAAGTTGTCCGATTTAACCATTATTTCAAGAAGTGCAGAAACTATTTTTTTGTTTTTTTTTTTTTTTGGTCGTTATCACTGCTATCTAGCTTGCTTCCCCTACTAAAAATTGGTCCCCGATATGACCTTGTCTGCCATATCTATCTTCCAGCAAAAATTATAGAATAGAATTATTAATGTGACAATGGAGAAAATTTTAATACGAACTAAAAGCATATAGATCAAATTGAACAAAATAAGTCTAAAAATAATTAAATTTCATCATAGATATTTATAGAAATCTCGTTTTACAAGGACGATCATCGTACTTTTATTCTATATACACATTAATATATGACTAACTATAGGACAGGATTTTCATCAATAGTATGTTAATACAATAAACAATTGTTGAAACAATAAAACTATCAAAAAAATCATTATCTATCATAGATTAATCAACAATAATTCCCCTTTAAAATTGTTATCGTATAATTGCTATTATCACAAAACCAAAAATTCACTACTGATCATAAAAATAAATGTAAAATAAAATTAGTCTTCTGAAAAAAGAATACCAAGCCAACTATAGAACAAAGTTAACATACCAACTATTGTAGAAATAATTTTTTAAATGCAAATAAAAAATAAAAAATAATAATATGTTTTTATATGAAACGATAATAAGAAATAATTAAATACATATAATTAATAAATTATATAATAATGTAGATATTAAATGGGGAGAGAAGGGAGAGTGTAATTAATGTATAATGGGAAGAAGAGAGAGAGTAATTAATGTATAATAGGGTTTAACAAAATCAATTAAAATCAAAGAATTTGATGAATTAATGATAAAATTGGTTTTTGGGCAAAAATTGTAAGAATTTTGCTGTGGCAGGATCATACCCTTCACTTTAATATGTTGAATGAAGGTTGTAGGACCCAAAATAAGATTTTTTGTTCATTTTTTTTTTCTAGGAATCATGTTTCGCTATTTAATAATAATTAACAATAATTTAATTATGTAAAAAAACTTGAATGTGTCTACACTCCCTCGCAATCCAGTATCACATTATTCGGGAATGCCAAGACCTAATGTGCAGTGTTTCGGTCCATCGACCGCAACATTTGGGTGGTCGGTCCATTCTGAACTCCATGAGTTCTGCTCTCCTTCCTATGAGGTGTATCACTATTTAAGATATTCAAGATATAATTTTTTTTAAAGATTAATTCTCTTTATTCCCTTTTGTAATGAAAAAATAATAATTATAAAAATTAAGTGAGGATATAAAAAGAAAAGTTTTTTAAAGAAATTTAAAAGAAATATTTACATTCAAATATTAAAAAAAATTAGAAAATCAGAATGATATAAAAAAAAGTCCATGGCCCTCGTCACGAGCTACATCAAAACAAGCTGAGATATCAGGGGCGTCAGCCTCAGAGGCATTCGGCTCGACCTGGACCTCAGGCTGGGCGTGGGACTAGGCCTCTGGTGAATCTGAATGTTGGGTCACCCCAATTCAAGTTGAGCTCTAAGTTCTGCTTTCTCCCAAGCGAGTGCGTCGTTCCTCTCTTGTGTTGACTATGAGTCGGACGACGGAGACAAGCTTGGAGAAGCATTTCTAGACTTCTTGTTCTTCTCTTTGTGCTCCCATAACTGGAAATTCCCTTGCCCGAATATCTGACATTTCGGCTTCTGCATGCCACTCGCATCGCAGACGAGTGTATCACTACTAGAAAACGGACTTTCAACGAAGGAGAAATCCGTCACTGAAAGTCCTTTTTCCGTCGTTGAAAGGTATCAGCGACGGATTTTTTCTGTCGCTAAATCCGTCACAAAAAGTGACCCCGCTAATTTTTAGCAACCAATTTTTTTTTCCGTGGCAAATATCAGCGTCAGATTAGCGACGGAAAAAAATCCGTCGCTAAAACAGAAAAAAAAAAAAAACAAAAACAAAAAACAAAAAAACAAAAAAAACAAAAAAAAAAACAAAAACAAAAAACAAAAAACAAAAAAAAAAAGACAGCGAAGGACAGGGATCCGTCGCTGATTTGAATTATGAAAAAAAAAATACATAGATGAACTCCCGTAGACACGTTGGTGTTGAAACTCGAACCCGCGAGCTCAGCGCTCATGTTGTTGTGAGAACACTCTTGCCACTAAACCAAACAAATCATCTACTTATATATTCTTTTTTTTTTTTTACTTATTATCTTTATTTCTTATTTCTTAATAATATTAGAATAATATAAAATTATAATTTATTATAAAATAATAAAATAATTTTATTATTACTTAAAATAAAATAATAAAAAATTTTAAAAAATAAAATAATATTATTCTTTGCAAAATAAAATAAAAATAATAAGAATTATTAAATAAAATTTAAAATTTAAAAATTAAAAATAATTTATTATAAAATAATAAAATAATTTTATTCTTACTTAAAATAAAAAATAAAAAATTTGCAAAAATAAAATAATATTATTCTTTGAAAAAAAATAATAAGAATTATTAAATAAAATTAAAAATTAAAATAATAAAATAATAAAAAATAAAAAATAAAAAAAATAAAAAAATAACAAAAATAACAAAATAACAAATAAAATGACAAATAAAAAATTAAAAAATTAAAAAATTAAAAAATTAAAAAATTAAAAAAAAAAAAAAATCCGTCGCTAATCCGTCGGTAATCCATCGCTAATTTTCCGTCGGTAATCCGTCGTTAATCCGTCTCTAAAAGCTGTAAATATATTTTTTTTAATTTTTTTTTCCTTCATCAATTCACCGACCGAAATTAACGACAGAAATATTCCGTCGGTAATCCGTCGTTGATAATTTTATAATATATATATTTTTATTTTTTTTAAGGGTTTAGCGACGGAAATATATCCGTCGCTAATTTCTATCGCTAATCTGTCGCTAAATCCTCAGTAAAAAATCTGACATTAATCCGTCGCAAATCCGTCGTTATTACCGAAGGATATTTGTCCGTCGGTAATATTCCGTCGTTGAAGCCTGTGTTTTCTAGTAGTGTATCGGTTGCCACGGCCCACAGGCCCATGATATTCTTAGCTGGAAATTCATTTGTCGAAAAACTCCCGAACTCAGTTCTGGTACAGTGATCGTGAAACTTCAGGTAACGCTCCTAAACATCGAAAATATTCAAAAAGGTCAAAACAAATTATATAAAAAGCATTAAAAATAATTTATTAAAACTAAAGTCAGTAATCTTGATATCTTTACTCAGGCTATGTGTGGATGTATGGTATTATCTTTCTTTTTATAGTCCAGCCTAAATGCCTCAACATACATAGGCTGCCTGCCATACTTCTCAGTCTACAACAGAATAGTATAAATATTGCATAAAAAATCCCAAAAATTAATTATTTAATTTACAGAGAATATAAATTTATAAAAAAAAATACATACAAATACCTTCCTATGCGACCCCATGTCCCTGGATCCCCGGCAGTTTAATTCAACGAAAGTGATTTTTCTTTTTTTGTAAAATAAATCATCTTCATCTGAACAAACATATCAAAATGGTAATTACATTGGTTTAGAAATCAAAATATTCATCATCATCCTCCTCGTACACATGAATGTCATAGCTTGAACCATACACTTGGTCTTTGCCTATCTCATCTCTCTCGTTTATCTTGGTATCCATATTTACTTCGCTCATTACCCAACTAGAATCTTGCAAGTTAGGAATGTAATAGAGAAGTGATTCACCGTGTTGGAAAATTTAAATCTCAGTATTAGACTTTTCGTGTATTTTTAGACATGTAATTTAGAACCACTTTACGTAATAGAATTATATCAAGAACATGAATAAAAATAAAAAGAAAATGAAGAAAAGAATTTTCTTTTTATTGATTGCTAAAGAGCATTACAAGAGAGAAGATAGAAAATGAATTGTAAGAGAGAAAATTGTCTCTACTTGCTTAATTACAAAGTGTAGAGATGGATTCTATTTATATAAAAAGCTAACCATTAGAGAAAAGAAAAAAATCGGAATAAAATTGGTAAGAAGGAAAATAATCAGAATAAAATCAATTTTCTAAATTTATAATTATTGAATAAATCAATCATTAACTAAATCAACCAAATATATAATGATTGACTAAATCAATCTTAATAATTGATTAAATCAACCAAATATATATAATTAACCAAATCAATTGTAATGATTAAGTCAATCATAATAATTGACTAAATCAATTATTATGGCTGAATGGTTGATGGTTGATGGTTGATTAGGTCAATCACAATGATTGATTAAATTAATCATAATAATTGACTAAATTAATAAATAAGTCTTATTTGAATCTATTTTAACACTTCTCAAATTTGGTGAGTAGATATTTATAGTGTCTAACTCGCTAAGAATATTTTGCATGTGACTTGCCGCAGTTCCCTTGATAAAAATATCAACAAACTGCTCATTACTCATTACTCTTCACGTGATGAATGACTATGGTTTTATCTTCAATCCTTTGACACATGAAATGACAATCAACTTTAATATGTTTTGTTCTCTTAAGAAAGACATGATTAGAAACGATATGAATGATATACTGATTGTTGCAAAAGAGTTTGATATGGAAAGTGACTAGAAATCCCAATTCTTTAAGCAGAGCTTTTAGCTAAACGATTTTGCTGTGCTGCTTTTATGGTTCTGTACTCAGTTTTTGCACTTGATCTTGAAACTACATATTGTTTCTTGCTTTTTCAAGATACAAGGTTCCTATCAATAAATATGCAATATCCTGTGGTATATCTTTTGTCTATTAAGTCTCCAGCCCAATCCGCATCACAATAGTCCACAATTTCTGAACTTTGATTATTTTTCATGCTGATTCCTCTTCCAAGAAACCCTTTAAGTTATCTAAGAATCCTTTCAGCTACCTTCCAATGGCACACCTTAGGAGCATGCAATATCGATTGATTTAACTCACAGTATATGCAATGTTAGGTCTGGTGATGGTTAGGTAAATGAGCTTCTCAACGAGTTTCTGATACCTCTGTATATCTATAAAAAGTTGATCAGCATTCTTTCCTTCATCAGAGGTTAAGATAGAGCTAATGGCTGGTTTTACTCTCAATTTATCTGTTTCATGCAAAAGATCAAGAGTGTACTTGTTTTTAGATAGAACAAACCCCTTGTGAGAGTAGACAAGTTCTATTCTTAAAAAGTAATTTAGTAATCCTAAATCTTTAACTTGAAAACTAGATTTAAGAAAATTTCTGATTTAATCAATATGACTCATATCACTTCCAATAACAATGATATCATCAACGTATATGAGCACAATATTGATTCTTTCATTATCAAGTTTAATAAATAAGGAGGAATCAATATTGTATTTTGAGAAGTGTAGAGTTTAATTTTACATACTAGATCCTATGAGATTGATTAAGACTGTAGATAACTTTTTCCAATCTACTCACTTGTCCTTCGTGACATTCGTTGAGCACTTAAGGTAGATGCATATAAACCTCCTCTTTTAGCTCCTCTTGCAAGAAGGCATTATTTACATCCATCTGATACATTGGCCAACTCCTATTGGTGGCAAGAGACAAAAGGACCCTTATAATGTTCATCTTTACTACAGGTGCAACGGTCACCGTATAGTCCATTCCATAGGTTTGGGTAAACCCTTGGGCTAGAAGTCTAGTCTTGTAATGATCAATTGAACCGTCCCTTTTATACTTGATCTTATAAATCCATTTGCATCCGACTGTTTTCTTTTCTCTTGGGAGAGTCGTTATTTCTCAAGTCTTGTTCTTTGCTAAAACATTTACCTTTTCTTTCATTGCTTTCCTCCATTATGGATGATCATTAGCCTCATTGAAGTTTCTAGGCTCCTATACTTGATCAATGCCACTCAAGAATACTTGGTGACTTGAGGAAACGTTAGTGGTAGTGTAATAGTTAGCAATGGGATAAGATATAACTTTAGAGATATAGTGTTCCTATCTTGATGGAGGAAATCTCAATCTTGTTGACCTTTTGAGTGGTGGTGGAGATGATGGTGAGTTATCAGATGCCTCATTTACTTCTGAAGGAAGTAAGTCTTCCTAGGTTTGGTCTCTCCCTTGCTCTCTACTTCCTTCAGTTTTAGAGGAGTTTCCATTTTCCCTTTGCTCATAATTTTCTGATAATCCTCTCACTTGCTTTTGTTCTAGATTTTCCTCTTCCTTAGATTAACAAGAAGGATTGCTAATTTCTTTTGGAGTTAACAAGAAAACTTGCAAATCTTTCTTTTTTGGTATTCTCTTTTCACTTATCACTACAAAAAAAAACACGGTTTTAGTCACGGATTTTCACGACGAAAAAAATTTATCGCTATTTTGCGATGAATTTAGCGACAAAAACTTTTTCGTCGCTAATTTGCCACAAAATTTACGACAAAAAGGAAGTCGTGACTAAATTAGCGATGGACACATCATTCGTGATTAAATTCGTCGCTAAGTAGTGACGAAAAAGTTTTCGTGGCTAAATTCGTCGCTAATTGGAGACAAAAAATTTTTCGTTGCTAATTTCGTCATTAATTAGCCACGAATAATATTTCGTGGCTAAATTTTGCCACGGATACAGTTATCTGTAGCTAAATTTAGCGACAAAAAAAGTTCGTGACAACTTTCGTCACTAAATTTAGCAACGAAAAAATTCCGTGGAAAATTCTATCGCTAATTAGCTACAAAAATTTATCATCGTTAAATTCGTCACTAATTAGCTACGAAAAAATATTTATCTCTAAATTTAGCAATGAATTCTAAAATTCATGACTAAATTCGTCACTAATTAGTCACAAAAAAATATTTATAGCTAAATTCGTAGCTAATTAGTCACAAAAAAAGTATTCGTGGCTAAATTCGTCGCTAAATTATTATCTATATTTCAAAATTTAAAACTAATTTCGTAACTAAATTTTTTCTATATTTTGTTAGAAAATATTTTTAACCGTGTCCCCTTTTGAACCAATTCTGAATAACGAAATTGAATTAAATATATAATAAATATTATAACTTTCAACAAACTGAGAATTTGCAATAATAAATAATTCAATAAATCTGTAACAGACAATTTTAAATAAGTCACGGTTGTGGAGTTCACCATTTATGTTTTTCATTTTCTATATCCGTTCGGTTCTCTCATATAATTCAATAGTATTTAAAAATTCAGTTGTTCATCTTCATTTGTCATTGTTTTTAACAAAGAAGATAATAGATGATATATCTATGTTCAACGATTCATCTCTAGTTTTCGGAGAATGGAGATAATGATACGGATGGCACGGATGGTTAGGTTAGGCGGCTATCAATTTTTAAACTATTCTATGGATTCAAAAAAATAAAATAAAAAAAAAGAATAATAAAATAATAAAATAAAAGAAAAAAGAAGAAAACAAAATATAAAATACAAATTTATATATAAAAAAGACTAAATTAGCGACGAATTTTGCGACGGATTTAGAAATCTGTCACTAAGTTAGCGACGGATCGAGAAATCTGTCGGTAACTTAGCGACGAATAAAGAATCTGTTGTTAATTTTGCGACGGATTTAGTGACGAATTTATATCCGTCGCAAATTTAGCAACCGATTTAGCGATAAATTTATATCCGTCGCTAATTTAGCGACAAATTTTCATATCCGTCGCTCACTTAGCAACGGATTTAAAATCCGTCGCAAAATTTAATCTTTTTAAATAGAATTTTATTTTTTTTATTTTTCTTTCTATTTTATTAATATGTTATATTTAAATTAAAAATTAATTTAACGACGAATTTGATTTGTTTTCCGTCTTTAAATTTAGCGATGAAAATCACAATCCTTCGCTAAATTTTATATATATATATATATATATAATTAAATAAAATATAATATTTAAATTAAAAAATTAATTTGACGACGAATTTTATCCGTCAGTAATTTAGCGACGGATTCCAGGTCAGTCGCTGAATCAGCAAATTTTTTTTATATAGAATTTTATTTTATTTTATTAATTTATATTAACAAATCATATTATTATTTTATAATATTTTATTTTAACATTTTATTTTATTATATTATATTTCATTTTTTAAAAGAATAATATTATTTAAATCTTAAAAAAACCATATGTTTTATTTTATTTAATAAATATTATTTAAAACCATATGAACAAATCAATTTATTATGTTATAATATTTTAAAATAGCATTTTATTTTATTTTTTTATATTTTATTTTTCTAAGAATAATATTAATATATTTTTAAATTAATTTATTAATTTCTTTTTTTTTCTTTTTTTGTTTTATTTAATATTTTTTGTTATTGTATAGGTACCTTTTATTTTATTTATATTATTTTATTCAATAATACAAATCAAATTATTATTGTTTTATAATATTTTTTAATTAATATTAATCTGGCGTGCCTCTGCGCGAGCAAGCGCAGGCACCCGCGCTTGCACGCACGGGTGCCGGGCGCAGGCAGGCGAGCCCGCGCATGCACATACGGGCGCCCGTGTGGGCACGCATGCACGGGCGTAGACAAGTGCGCGCGCCCATGCACACACGGGTGCCCGCGCATGCACACACGGGTGCCCGCTCATGCACACACGGGCGCCCGCTTTTCATTGTTTTAATGCTAAAAAAATGTCATTGGACCTCGGATTTAAACTCAAGACATGTCAACCACTGCACCACCGTTAAGCCTTGTGTGATAATACTTTTTTATTTCTTTCTTCCTCCTCATTTTTTTTCTATTCTCACTTTTTTTTTCCTTCCTCTTACTCTCATCTCTATTTTTGGATTTTTTTTTCCTTTCTATTCTCATTATTGAAATTTCTTATATATAATAATTATATTGAAATTTCTTATATATTCAAACGAATAACAATATTTTGTGATTAAATATATAGATTTTTAAAATTATTAATATATTATAATTTATTGATAATTATAATTTTATTAAGATGCCGTAATCCATTTTTAAACTATGGATTAAAAAAACAAAGTAAAAATGAAAAAGAATAATAAAAAAATAAAATAAAGGAAAAAAGAAGAAAACAAAATATAATATTAATATATTTTTTAATAAATTTATTATTTTATTTTAAATTAGTATTTTATTATTTTTTATTTTATTAAAAATTATCATATTTATTATTTTTAATTAATATTATTTTAGGTTGGTGGTTTAAGTAAAAAAAGTTATTATATTTATTATTTTAAATTGTTATTATATATTATTTTATTATTATTAGAAAAATGTGAAGAAAAGATAATAAGTAAAGAAAGTTATTATATTTATTATTTTAAATTGTTATTATATATTATTTTATTATTATTAGAAAAATGTGAAGAAAAGATAATAAGTAAAAAAAAAAATTATATCATATACTAACATTTGGCTTGGTGGTTAAATGTTTTTACAAGTTTATGCGTGTGCAGAAGTTCGAACCATGGTGGAGGTAAAGCGGAGGTATTTTCTAGCAATTAAGTGAGGAGGGCTGGCGCTGTCCGGGCACGCTTTGTAGGCGAGGGTGCTAGCTCGGGCAGGAGGGCGCGCGCTTGCAGGCGGGGGTGCTGCTCGGGCGGGAGGGCACGCTTGCAGGTCGAGGTGCTGGCTCGGGTGGGTTGGGGCCCGTCCAGGCACGTGGCTTGCAGGCTAGTGCTAGCTCGAGTGGGCAGGGGTCATCCAGGCACGACATTTTGGATTCCGACGAATTTGGAATCAGCGACGGATTTGGAATCTGTCGCTAATTCAGCGACGGATTTGGAATCTGTCGCTAATTCAGCGACGGATTTTTTTATTCGTCGCTAAATTAGGGACAGATAATTTTTCGTTTTAATTTAGTAATGGACTTTTTTTTGTCGCTAAATTAGCGACGGAAAATTTTTCCGTTGCTAAATTAGTTACGGATAATTTTTTGTCGCTAATTTAGCGACGGATAATTTTTTGTTCCTAAATTAGCGATGGATTTTAGCGACAAAAATTATCTGTCGCTAAATTTAGCGACGAATTTTAGATTTTCGTCGCTAAATTTAGCAATGGATTTTTTTCTGTTGCTAATTTAGCGACGGATAATTTTTCGTCGCTAAATTTTGTGACGAATTTTAGCGACGAAAAATTATTTGTCGCTAAATTTAGCGACGGATTTCAGATTATCGTCGCTAAATTTAGCGACGGATTTCTAATTTTTGTCACTAAATTTTTGCGATGCGTTATTAATGATGAAAAATTTTTCGTCGCTAATATTTTTAGCAACGAATTTTTTTAAAATTTTCGTCGCTAAATTTATGGATAAAAGCCTGTTTTTTGTAGTGTATATCTACAAAATAAAACTCATTTTCTACAAATGTCAAATCTTTTGATGTGTATATTTTGTTAGTCGTAGGAGCATAATATATATAACCCTTTTGAAATGACGCATATCCTATGGAAACACACCATCTCCCTTTTCTATCCAATTTATTTCTAAATTATTCTGGTATATGTACATAGCATATGCATCCAAACACTTTTAAGTGAGTAATATAGTTTGGTCTTAGTAAGAATTTCCAAGGGAGATTTTTCTTGGAGTATCCTAGTGGGTAAGCTGTTAATTAGGTGAGTGATAGTATTAACTGTATCGCTCAAAAAAAATTTAGACATGTTAGCATAAAACATTATTGTTTTTACTATTTCAAATAAATGTCAATTTTTTTCGCCTATTCCATTTTGTTATAGGGTATATGGACATGAGATTTGGTGGATTATTCCCTTTTCTTCTAGAAAAGTTGTGAATACATGATTCGTGTATCCCTTCCATTGTCTGTTCTAAGTATTTTTATATTTGCATTGTATTGCTTAGTGATATAATTGTAAAAGTTTTTAAATGTTTCGAATGCTTGTACTTTTAAAGTGAACATATATATCCATGTATATATAGTCTTGTGATCAATAAAAGGAATGAAATATTTAAAATCTTGTATATATACTTGGTGTGTCGTTAAACAATCAAAAATAAAATACCTAATTCACTAAAGACAAGTCTAGGATGAGCGGGGTCGAATCCACAGGGAATGGCGGATTTATCTCTTTTAAGAAAAAATAAAAATACGGGGGTTTGAGAAATTATCTAAAACTAACAAAACAAATAAAATTAACTTAAACAAGACAATTAAATATTATCAATTAAAAGAGAAAATATCAATGAAAAGAAATTCTAGTCAAAGGAATTATTTACACCTTGATTTATACGATTGATTATCGACCTATTTAAATATTTCAATAACCATAAATAAATTGGTTATAGTCGTCGACAAACACCCAATGACTAATCTCTCCTTACTTCATCAATAATTAAGAGAAACTCGTTAATTATTTCCCTAATCGAGAGTCAACCCTAGAGAAACTCTTAGGATTTAAAATCTCAACAGTATTAAGATTTAGAGAAATCAAATTCTAATTAACAAACATACATCGGGTTCATTTAAATTAGATCATTTAATCCCATGACACGAATGTCATTCCTATGACACGAATGTCAATTACCACTTTATTAAAACGAACAAACAATTACGGATTTGTCGTTTTAATTAGTTGTAGATTATGACTATTAAATATGGGCCCATATTCAATAAACCCTAGAAAATCATGATCCATGAAATGCAAGAATTAAAAAATACCTATCATAAATTGAATTAATATACCCAATTATATTTCACAACAATTAAAAATCAAGAATTCAATAATCTTTCGACTAGAAAAATAAACTAAAAACAAAGCATAATAAAAAGAAAACTCATAAAAAATGATTTATTGCTCTAAAAGAATGTACCACTACATAAGAAAAATGGCTCCTCCCCGGCTGCCACCTTTCTTCCCAATTATGTGCCTCCAAGTCAAGACTGCATTAAATCTTTCTTCCCAAAGGGCTGTCGGCTGCTGCCCCCTTGGGGCTGCCTCCAAAAATTCTCCCTAATAATATGAAACACTCCTATATATATAGGAGTAGAAACCCTAAAGAAAATAGAATTTTTCGTATTTGTGAAAAGTAAATATTTTTAACCCTAATAACTACTAAATAAATAAAAAGAAAGTAAAAAGTAAAAAGTAAAATTCCTAAAATATAATATCTAAGAGATTTACATCTTTAAAAATTCATTTTCCTAAATATTAGGAATGAAATAAAATTTTTCAAAATCTTCAATATTCTAATTCCACTCCAATTTCCTCTTGAATATGTAACTGGAAAAGGACATTTTTACTGTAGTAAATCTTCAAAATT
Organism: Dillenia suffruticosa; assembly: GCA_033439265.1. Lineage (NCBI taxonomy): Eukaryota > Viridiplantae > Streptophyta > Magnoliopsida > Dilleniales > Dilleniaceae > Dillenia > Dillenia suffruticosa. Next base: position 5,505,315 of record JAVTVX010000018.1, on the reverse strand, counting down.
TCTTGCTTGCCTCTTGAGATCCATATGCCCACGTGCTAATGAAAGAGTATTGCTGTTCAATTTTCCATACTTTGCAAAATTGCTCCAATTTAACTTATTTTTCTTCTTTTTCCATAATAAATCTCATCCGAAATCAAATGTCACAAAACATAAATATTAGTGTAATATTTATTCAAAAATAATACAAATTCAATCACAAATATTAGACACATTTAAACCCTATCAATACTACAAGGGATGTGAAAATGTCATAATATACAAGATTAAAAGCATTTTTATAAGTTGTTTCCAAAATTTGGTAATGCATTCGAGTTTTTTTTCTAAAAATATAAGTTTCACAATATCTATCTTCATAATTTTTTATTGGAAATAGGTATTTCAAAACTTGTTTACTAGGATGACCTAACCTCGCATGCCACAAAATATAAATTTCTCCTTTATATGCTATGTGTGCATGATTATCTTAATTCAAAAAATATAGGCCGTTTATCTTGAATCTCCTACCAATCACTTGGTTTATTTTGAGATCTTGAAAAACAACAGCATCAAGATCAAGTGTAACTTTGCAATTTTGATCTCTAGCAATTTAACTAAAAGACATAAGATTAGAGAAAATTCGCGAACATATAAAGTATTAGAGTTTTTTCCAAAAAAAAAATAACTTTTTCGAATTCTCTTACATTCAAATTATTCTCATTAGCAATCTTGACTGTCTTATGATTTGAGAGAGATTTAAGTTATTTAAATTTTCTTTTGTCTCTAATCATATGATGATCGTAACCAAAATCTACTAACCAATCTTGAAAATTCAAAGTTGAGTTTAAACAAATACCTGAATTGATTGTTACTTGCTTGAGCAGCACTTTTGATATGATGTTTTTGATTGTCAACTCAAGTGTTGCATTCTAGACCACATTTGAGGAGATTTGGTCATTTCTTTTCAGGTGCTCAAGTCTCGAGTGAGTATGAAGAAACCAATATTTTTCTTTTGAATGATTATATTTTTTGTAGTAAGCACATATCTTTGTGGCCATGTGTTGTATTTGTTGACCACTTGCCCTTCTGTAGTCGAATTGAAATCATGCTCTTCTACTTTGGATTGAGAATGCCCTTATACTTTGGATTGAGAAGCATCCTTAAGCTTCATACTTGGTTCTGCTTATTAGATCATGGATCTTACTTCTTGGTAGGAAGGAAAATCCTTCATTCGAAAGATTTCTTGACAAATATGTACGGATTGCTCTTCAAGAAAAATGAGAAATCCAAAGGACTTGTTTTTATCCTTTCTTTTTTGTAAAATTTTGAGATCGGTTGTGATCGGTCACAAAATTTTGAACTCGTTACAAAGGTTTTCATATTCGCCAAATAGTTTCTCATCCTTCTTGATATTGGCAATTCACCTCTTTATCTCGAAAACTCTTCATAAATTTGACTCTTGTCCATAAAAATTATACATATAATCCCAAAGGGTTTTAGAGTTTGTAGAGCAAGTAACCATAATTTTATAAATTTGATCCATAGAACTTGTAAGTAGGAAGAACACTTGATCATCCCTCATTTTTCATTCTTCAAATATTGGATTTGACTCATCAAGAGGGCCTTTGGTAATATGATCCAAGAGGTTTCTTGAATTTAAGGATCCCTTAATATGAGCAACATATTGAAAATAATTTGAAGAGGTAAGAAGATCGGAAGAAAATGGTTATGAAAAAAATTCATTTGAGAAAGAGGATCACCTAATCTCGAAGAGGAAGGATTTGAAATTTGCTCTCATACCATGTTTGAAAATTTTAATCTTGGTATTAGACTCATCGTGTATTTCTAGAGATGCAATCTAGAATCACTTTTACGCAGAAGAATTATATTAAAATAAAATTAAAAATATAATATCAAGAACACGAATAAGAATTAGAAGAAAATGAATAAAAGAATTTTATTTGTATTGATTGATAAAAAAAGAGAGAAGATATGAAACTAATTGTAAGAGGCAAGATTATTTCTATTTGCTTAATTACAAAGTATGGAAATGGATCATATTTATACAAAAAGTTGGTCATTAGAGAAAAGGAAAAAAAAAACAGAATAAAATTGATAAGAAGAAAAATGATCATAATAAAATTAATTTGCTAAATTTATAATGATTAAATAAATCAATCATTAACTAATCAACCAAATATATAATGGTTGACTAAATTAATCTTAGTAATTGATTAAATCAATCGGATGTATATAATTAACTAAATCAATTGTAATGATTAAGTCAATCATAATAATTGACTAAATCAATTATTATGATTGAATAGTTGATGATTGATTAGGTCAATCACAATAATTGATTAAAAATGATTGACTAAATCAATCAATAAGTTTTATTTGGATCTATTTTAACACACCTGAGTCCTTAGCCCCGTTGTGCTATGTCATTTTCTCCTCCCAACTTTGCTCAATTTTTGTTTTTGTTTTAGTTGTACATACAACCCGTAAGTCCTCCCCGTCACACTTCGGACTTGGATAAGGTGCGTAAGAAACTTGAAATGGCTTGTTGTGCTAAAATAAATGAATCAAATACATTTATTGTTGTTTACAATTGATTTCAAATGATCACTACAAAAAAACAGCGTTTTAGCCACAAATTTAGCGACGAAAATTTTAAAAAAATTCGTCGCTAAAAACATTAGCGACGAAAAATTTTTCGTCGCTAATAACGCGTCGCAAAAATTTAGCGACGAAAATTAGAAATCTGTCGCTAAATTTAGCGACAAAAATCTGGAATCCGTCGCTAAATTTAGTGACAAATAAGTTTTCGTCGCTAAAATTCGTCACAAAATTTAGCGACGAAAAATTATTCGTCGCTAAATTTAGCGACAAATAATTTTTGTCGCTAAAATCCGTCGCTAATTTAACAGAAAACAAACCTGTCAAAAAATTATCCGTCACTGAATTAGCGACGGATTTGGAATCCGTTGCTAAAATCCATCGCTGAATTAGCGACGGATTCCAAATCCGTCGCTGATTCCATATGCCCTGCCCCTGAGCCGGCAGATCCACCCACCCACCCAGCACCAACCTGCCCGCCTTGCAACCCTGCAACCTGCGCACCCCACCTGACCTCCCGCCCGCCCTGCAACCTGCCCGCCCGAGCTAGCAGCATCAACTCTTAATTGCTGGAAAATACCGCGCCTTCTGCCTCCACCGTGATTCGAACTCCGAACTCCTGCATGGTTCGAACTCCGAACTCCTGCACACACGCAACCTATAAACCACCGAGCCAACGATATTATTGTGATATAAAGTTTTTTTTTTATTATTTATTATCTTTTTTTCACATTTTTCTAATAATAATAAAATAATATATAATAACAATTTAAAATAATAAATATAAAAACTTTTTTTATTTATACCACCAACCTAAAATAATATTTAATTAAAACTAATAAATATGATAATTTTTAATAAAATAAAAAATAATAAAATACTAATTTAAAATAAAATAATTAATTAATTAAAAAATATATTAATATTATATTTTGATTTCTTCTTTTTTCTTTTCTTTTATTATTTTATTATTCTTTTTCATTTTTATTTTATTTTTTTAATCCATAATTTAAAAATGTATCTCAAAACTATAAAATTATAATTATCAATAAATTATAATATATTAATAATTTAAAAAATCTATATATTTAATCACAAAATATTTTTATTCAAATTTCAATAAAATTATTATATATAAGAAATGAAAATAAAAAGAAAAAAAAAACCAAAAGAAAAAAAAAGTAAGAATGGGAAACAAAAAGGTGGAAGAAAGAAAACAAAAATATCATCACATAACACTAACAGCAAGCGATGGTACAGTGGTGATCTGCTCAAATCCGAAGTCCAATGGGCGCCCAGGCTCGCCCAGCGCGGGCGCCCGCGCCTGCCTGCCTGGGCCCCCGCGCGCCTGCTGCAGGCACGCCCAGGCGCGGGCGTGCGCGCGCGCCTGCCTGTCTGGCGCCCACACGCCTGCCTAGGCGCCCAGGCAAGCACACCCAGGCGCAGGCGAGCAGGCAGGCACGCGCGGGCGTGCGCGCGCTCCTGCTGGGGTGCGGGCACCCGCGCCTGCCTGCCTGGGCGCCCGCACCCCTGGGCGCCCGCGCGCCTGCCTAGGCGCCCAGGCAGGCGCGCCCAGGCGCGGGCGCCCAGGCAGGTACCCGCGAGCGCCGAGACAGGCGAGCACAGGGCGCGGGCGCCCAGGCAGGCAGGCGCCCGTGCGTGCATGCGCAGGCATTAATATTTAATTAAAAAATTTATATTATTGAATAAAATAATACAAATAAAATAAAATTACCTATACAATAATAAAAAATATTAAATCAAACAAAAAAAGTAAAAAAAATAATAAATTAATTTAAATATATATATAATTTAAATAAAATAAAATATATGGTTTTTTTAAGAATTAAATAACATTACTCTTCTAAAAAATGAAATATAATATAATAAAATAAAATGTAAATTAAAATATTATAAAATAATAATATGATTTGTTAATATAAATTAATAAAATTAAATTAAAATAAAATAAAATTATAATTAAAAGAATATAAAATTCAGCGACGGATTTGGAATCCGTCGCTGAAATTATTAAAATAAAATAAAAATAAAATAAATTCAGCGACGGATTTTAATCCGTCTCTAAATTATCGGATATACGGATTGGGATTTTCATCTAGCGACGAAAAATAAATCCGTCGCTAAATTAATTTTTAACTTAAATATTACATATTAATAAAAGAAAAAGAAAAATAAAAAAATAAAATTCTATTTAAAAAAGATTAAATTTTGCGACGAATTTTAAATTTGTGGCAAAATTTTGTCATATTTAGCGACGAAATTTGCAACAAAAATTTTTTTTCCCCAATTAGCGACGAATTTAGCCACGAAAATTTTTTCGTCACTAATTAGCGACGAATTTTGCTACGAATGATGTGTCCGTCACTAATTTAGCCACGACTTCCTTTTTGTTGCAAATTTTGTGGCAAATTAGCGACGAAAAAGTTTTTCGTCGCTAAATCCGTCACAAAATAGCGACGAATTTTTTCCGTCGCGAAAATCCGTGGCTAAAACCATGTTTTTTGTAGTGGATTTGCACACACACGATGCATTCTTGTCCCTTTAAGAGGGTGAAACCATTAGCGGTTGAACAACATAACCCACTTTGGTAGTCCATTATACTCCATCTCTATGATCTTTTTCAAATTTCCATAAAAATCTCCATTGTACGAGCTAACACAAATGCCATAGTTCATTCTAGACTTCCTTTCCCTGTGTAAAACTTATACCCATTTATGAGATATTTTAGCCAAGATTTAACATTAGATTTCAGTACCATACTAAATAGAATAAGATTATCTTCTCTGTAAACCAATTCACATCATCATAAATTTGAGAAAAGAGACTCCAATAGTTTGAAGTCAACATCATGTATAGATGATTTTTTCACTATAAAAAACATAGCCTTTCCCAATGTTTATTTTCAAGCTTCCCAACGTTTTATAACCATCACTAAATGTTGGAGTGACAAAAAAAAATGTTAGATAAAATGTCAAGGAAAAAAATGTCAGGCTTTTTCCGACATTTTCTAAATAAATGTCAGGAAATACTTGCACCTTTCCCAACACTTGCATAATAAAAATTCAATAAATCGTCAAGATTTGCCGACATGTTGAACAAGTAAAACGTCGAGAAAGGTGAGACTTTCTCGACATTTAAACCTAAATGTCGGCTAAAGCTAAAACATTTGCTGATGTTTGTTCACTAAAACATTGGCAAATACCAAAGCCTTTGCTGATGAAAAATGGCTTAAACAACGACAAATTCATGTGCACTTAGTGAAGTTTTCTGATATTAAACGTTGGGAAGAGTTATGTTTCTTTTGAAAATTTTGGTTACTTTACAAATGTTATCAAAAACCTACTCCAAAATCTATTTATCAAATATCCATTAATCATTATATATGCACTTCATTCATAGATAATGATCCAAGCATTAATCAACAACATTTCAAATATCAAATAAATAACCGTCAACCACAAATGTAAACTATAACTCTAAATATCTATCGACCACAAAGTGTATATAATATAACTCCAAACATCTATCAAGTACAAATATAATATAAACACAATTTCAATCACATAAATAAAAAAGTTATTCACAACCATTTGATAAATCAAATAGCTTTACATAAAATAGTGAATGTATGTATACCAATATCCCATAAATAGATTACATATAATATCTATCATTTATTTGCCTCGAGACATATGACCACCCCCTTGTTTGTACAAATGGAAAGCCACCAACTTTATTAGACATACTATCATCATCCTATATAAATAGTATATTTATAAGTAAAGCAAACATAAAATGTCACGTAATATAATTTATATTATATAAAGAACACAACAGAGCCTATTACTTCTTCTAAAATATCATCACGTACCTCCAATGTTGGAAATACTGACTTAACCAAATTAAAGAATTTTTTAAATTTTTTATTTGTTCTCTTCAATTTACGTTCAAGTTTGGATGTCTTCTTAATTAATGTTGAGTTAGTACTGGCCATTAGACAAGAAGATGATAATGTTTCATAATAGCTACTGGTGTTGGCTCGATCGCTTTTCCTCTCACTCTACTGAGACATTCTTTGACAATAATTTCGATGAACACTCTATCCTTAATTTCATTGATATACTCTTGTGTTGAAGTTGCTTGTTGAGATGATAGCATTTCATCAACTTATGTCTATATATACAAAGTGCATATAAAAATATCATCACAAACTCTTTTAAAAAATCAACACAAACTCTTACAATAAAGTGATATCAAAAGTTCATATAAATTATAATCATATTAGCAAATTCTAAGTTGAGATATGATCGGTCCTTCTTCTTATGGGTAGCTTTGTAGATTTCAATTCGACTAAAGGTATGTCCTAACTCTAATTCTTAAAACTACATTGTTAGCAATTAAAAAAATACAAATAAATACACTATCAATATATAAATTAATTACCAATTTTCTTGCCCGCCTTGCAAATAATTTGTAGCCACATGTGTGCATATACGTTTGATGCAATCAACTCTGCTTCCCTACTTCTAATTTTTCCAGCGAAATATTTGAGTTATCATGGTACATATAAAAAAGTAAATAAAATGATATTTCTCTAAATATGTTATTAACTTTCCATGCCTAGATGAAATATCCAAACTTGATTATAAAAAAACCAAAGAATGTATTTTTCTAGATTACGAGCTATGATGATGACTTTGAATATGGATTGTGGGATCCAAGGATTAAGAAAACAATCAAAAGCAGAGATGTGATATCTTTTTAGGTTTAGATTGATTTTGAGGAAAATCAGAATCCAAAATCTTCCACTGAGTTAGTTCATCTAGACACACGTTTCTCTTCACCTCCGGTTCCAACTGATCATGAAGTCAAAGAATAGGAAAAAAAATACTAATGTTTTCTTTCTCCTTAACTTTTCCTGCACAAGATGCCAAAGCCAAAACCAAGAGTGAGAGAGTGGGTTTGAGAGATACAAGAGCACATGAGACTGAGACAACTTGATAAATTTTTGTTTCCTCTCTTGAATTTGTACAAGCCAAGAGAGAGTACGAGATTGTAATTTTTGGTATCTCCTTTTCCATCAGCTGAACAAGAAAAAATGAGGTTTGATGATACATAGTCTATCGACCCATGACCACAAAACCTGGGAAGTGCTGAGCTCATTAGGCCATAGTCATAGGACCCAAGAACAACCGAACACGCTCGTGGTCTCTCAATTAAGTGCCCTCTGGGTCAAGTGCTCTCACCTATATCCTTCGAATCTCTCGATCTTATCTTCTTGGGAAGCCACCCCCTTCATCTCTCGGTCCCGTTACCTCTCGGCCATTCTAACTCTCGGCTTTCGGACCTCTCGGTTGTCCCTACTAATTGATACTCTCCATCAATACGTAGGTAATTCTCGTTACGCGATAAGTCCAACACATGATCATCTAATAAGAAAAGAAATCTTTAACAAGTTTAAACCTTTTTCAATCCAATACGAACCTCCCCTAGTCCGGAGAAAACCTTTTTTAATAAGGAAGCAACCTTCCAAAGCAACCTGGACTTCCTTTAATCGGCAGGATTCTAAATCTTTTAAAAATCTTTGACTACAATCTCTATAATATAAGAAAATTCTCAATAATTTCTCTATAAGAAAACTAAAGTTTCTACACCTCTAAACATGCATGAAGCTTGTCATGCATGCATGCCACATATACTTAGCACTAGCAATCAGCTAGGTACATTCAATTAACTCCATACTTATCATACAAAGGCAAGACTAGGGCTAGCCCACGGCCCTATTCAACTTATTTCTTATTCTCTCATCACCGTTTTTTCTGACTTGAGTATCAGAATCTCCCATGCCAAATCACCCTCCGATAGTATATGCAGGTCCAATCATTCACGAAGGCCTAGAAGACTCACTATCACCGATTCCCCACTTAGGTCAACGGAGCAGTTATCTATGGAGCAAAATCCACCTTTATCAAGGTTCATTTGTGAAACAACCATAGTTTCTCCTCTTCGACAGCAGCATCCAAAGGAAAGAAATAGTGTTTTCGTTAATACTGCCTCTTGGTGAGATGTGCTTTGTCCAAACCATATTAATTTGGTGAGACATTTTTGTTACCCATCTTTGTTGGTGTTGAATATAATATTGGGTGAGCCAATGTTATATTTTTGAAAATTTTAATTTGTTGATATCTTCTAGGACTTTAGAGAAAATATTTTAAATCTATTATTTATAGTTGAAGCTTTTGCTCTCATATTAAAGGGTTCTCCACATTAAAATTTTTAGTTTCTTACTTGTGGTTGATTTATTTGATTAGCTACTACTTCATTATTGCCCAATCTGTATTATAGAAGAGAGAGAAAATATTAGATATGAATTTTCTACACTTATATTTTTCTTAATATTTATCCATATAGACTACGAAAGATTTGGACAAGGACTTACCATACACTACTAGAAAACGGACTTTCAGCGACGGAGAAATCCGTCACCGAAAGTCCCTTTTCCGTCGCTGATACCGTCGCTGAAAGTCCCTTTTCCGTCGCTGAAAGGTATCAGCGATGGATTTTTTCCGTCGTTAAATCCGTCGTAAAAAGTGACCCCGCTTATTTTTAGCTATCGATTTCTTTTCCGTCGCAAATATCAGTATCAGATTAGCGACGGAAAAAAATCCGTCGCTAAAATAGGAAAAAAAAAAACAAAACAAAACAAAACAAAACAAAACAAAACAAAACAAAAAAAAACAGCGACGGACATCCGTCGCTGATTTGAGTTATGAAAAAAGAAAAAAAAATACAGAATCAACCACCCACACAATGGTGGTGAGACTCGAACACGTGCATTAATGATGGTGTGAGAACACTCTTGCCACTAAACCAAACAAACCATCTACTCATATATCTTTTCTTTTTACTTATTATCTTTATTTTTTATTTCTTAATAATATTAGAATAATATAAAATTATAATTTATTATAAAATAATAAAATAATTTTATTATTACTTAAAATAAAATAATAAAATAATTAAAAAATAAAATAATATTATTCTTTGCAAAATAAAATAAAAATAATATGAATTATTAAATAAATTTAAAAATTAAAATAATTATTATAAAATATTAAAATAATTTTATTCTTACTTAAAATAAAAAATAAAAAATTTGCAAAAATAAAATAATATTATTCTTTGCAAAAAAATAATAATATGAATTGTTAAATAAAATTAAAAATTAAAAATTAAAAATAAAATAAATAAATAAAATAATAAAATAATAAAAAAAATCCGTCGCTAATTTTTCGTTGGTAATCCGTCGCTAATTTTCCGTCGGTAATCCGTCGTTAATTTTCTGTCGCTAATCCGTCTCTAAAAGGTGTAAATATATTTTTTTAATTTTTTTTTCCTTCTCCAATTCACCGACGGAAGTTAGCGACGGAAATATTCCATCGCTAAAAATTCCGTCGGTAATCCGTTGCTGATACTTTTAAAATATATTTTTTTAAGGGTTTAGCGACGGAAATATATCCGTCGCTAATCTCTCGGTAAAAATTCCGACGTTCATCCGTCACTATTACCGACGAATATTTTTCCAACGGTAATTTTCCGACGCTGAAGCCGTATTTTCTTGTAGTGATACCAGCTGCTTTTAAATTCCATAATTGTTCTTTTCATTTGGCTAATAAGGCCGGCTTAGTTGAACAAACTGACAGAGTGGTGAATATGGTTTTATTTTATTTTATTTTTTATTTTGCCTTTATAATTCCACTCATAGCATGTTGGAAGTAACATTTCCTATTCTAAATGATGAAAAATATCATGCGAGATGCTGTCCTATTTGCATTGCCTCCTGTGTTGTATTTTACCTGTTGCTGAGGCTCTCTGAGCATTTTGCTGTGGGATTTGCTTCATATCCTAAATTCTACTCACGATTTATAACACCCTTAAATGGGCTATTGTAAGTTTCGAACCAAATTAATCGGAGTATGACTTTGATTACCTGTTGATATGGTACCAAAAAAATTAAATTACCCTCCACCTTTGGTTTTTAATTGAATTCTATAGAAACATCTCCACTCAAAACACTGTACTTTTTGTATATTTGACTTCAGATGGATGTATAGTTTTACTCTTGTTTTGCATTTTCTTTTTTTGGTCAAAAGATAAGCCGGCACTTGGGGCATTGGATGCATCTAGCTTGCCTAGTAAAAGCCAAAGCCCGCTAAAGAGAGGTTGTGGCTTGTGTCGTTAAAGCATGGAGACTGTTCAGGACATGATAGGAAGGTTATAGAAAGCCATAGTCTGTTGCTTGGTGCTGTTATTTATGGAAGATCATTCTTTAGCTGTACCAGATTCTCGTCTAGCTTTGGTAGATCATTCTTTGTCAATGCCAGTTTCTGATCTAGGTTTGGGATTGATTGATCATCCTTCAGTCATTGGGCAAGAGTTCCATTATGTGGAAACTTGCTAGAGAGCGCTCTAGTAAATTGCCAAGGCCATACAACATTTTGATCTTCACGCAGTCAAATCAGATCGCCTGAGGTTTATAGCCATATGCTTCAAGCGAAGGTCGTCCACAGCATGTCAATGAAGCCAAGAGTACCGGAGTTCTGACCTTGTTAATCAGGACCTTGCAGGACAGCATGCAAGTGAAGCTATACATAATGACTGTCATCATTAATCATCAGCGGGATGGTTGCAAGAAATGTGGAAGCACAAGTTCTGGAGAATCTGCGACACAACCAAAGGAAATCTTACAGGATATCCACGTCCAATATGGTGGTGTTGTGCCCTACAAACATGCCTGGCGGGGAAAGGAGCATAGCAACATATACTTCCTGGAAGAATTTTTATTGATCAGTTTCTGCCACTGGACTTGACAATTGCTTACAGCACCTCTTTATCTCCTATTGTGCATCAATATATGGATTCATAAATACAGCAGACCCCTTCTGGAGCTTGACTGTGCAAGTCAATTAGGGAAAATATCTGGGTTTTCAGATTTGTTCTGCTGTTGACGCCGATGATACTTTGTTTTCTTTGGCTATGGCTAATGTTTAGATTAAAAGTGATGAAAACTGGACAGATCACATATCTGCAAATGATGAAGCATACTTGATACCAACATACTGGTTTGTTGAGAAGGCGCAGCATAGGGATGATGTGCATTTCAATTCTTGTACCATTTGCCAAACTTTACATTACAATACACCCACCCAAGACCCGTAGGCCACCAGCAAGGCCTAAAAAGGAGGTTCTTCATGTTCAGAGGAACAGTTGATCAATGTGATCAATGACATGTTAGGTCTTTTTCACAAATATATATATATATATATATATATATATATATATATAAATAGAATGCAAATTTGATCGTCAGATAGCTTGTTTTATAAACTTCAAGGAAGAAGTAATGGAACAAGGGCTACTACTTTTCATTTGCTATTTTGTTTGACAGCGGTTACATGCAAGAAAAGTTCATCATTCACCGTTAAAGACGGCTCTAGCATAAAATTGAACATTTCACGCAGTTAAAAATTGTCAAAATTCGGATAGCAGTCCCTCCTACAATGAATTTCTATAAATGGAAGTGTTCAACGGTGTAAGAAGAGCAGACCTTGAACTTGTTGCCCGAAAAGCATAATAATCAACGTGAATGATCCCAGGAGCAGCAGTGTAAGGGTGCTGAGGCTGCAATTCAGCTGAGAGAGCCTTTTGCATGGAGGATGGTACCCTTGCATCAATTCTATCAATGACACGCAACTTTACCATTTAGTTGAACATATTGGGCATGGGCCTGACCGCCATAAATGCATCCACCATCTGCACAAAAGTGTAAAATAGATAAATAACAAGTAGGCAAGATACAGGGTTATGAAAATTTTTAACAGGGTCTTCAGGGGAAGAACTATTTTGTTTGACAATCTCAATGGCAAAAATTTACATAAACAAATAAAAATCCTACTACAATCCAAAATCTTCTGATTTCATAGCAGTTCAACTCTTTTCATTAGAGGAAAAAGAAATAAATACAAGCATCCTAGACCCTGCCTTTGCACAACTTTTGCAAGCAGCCCTTAGTTATAAATTTATTAGATCATCGCCCTATCTTATGATCCTCTAGTTCATAGAGGTGAAACTCAAAGATGGAATTTGATAAGGGATGGAAAGAGCGAGAGACAGAAGGAAAGAGACTGAAGAAGATGAGTACCTGTGATCAGATCAGTAAAGGATGAGGCAATGAGAGAGGGAGAGAGAATAGGACACTGATAGGGTTTTTGAGAGTGGAAAGAGAGAGGGACAATCAGAACTGCATTTTTCCATTTTCTTTTACGAATTTAAAAATAATAAAAATAAAAACTCTTTGAAGTTTTCTATAATATCAGTTCAGATTGACTGTGTGCCATTCACCAGTTTTAGCAGTCCAATTGGCAATTTGAGCGCTTTTGAGTTCATCCGGTTCTAGGGTATCTTCTGGACTGCTGAGGAGGCTGGTCGACAGTTCAAAAGGTTTGACCGGCTGGTCTACTTCAGTCATAAAAGCTATTGTAGGACTATAAGGCTCATGCATACTGGAATTTTCTCTGGGAAATCAAGGCCATTTTCAAGGAGAGTTTTAGACCGCATCCTAATTGCTACTGAATATCTGTCAGTAAAATGGCTTCATGCACCCTACTCCAGGAAACATAAAGGAAACAGTCATAATTATCCAATCAAAAATACTTTTTTTTCCTGCTTTGGGCTTGTTTTAGGACATCTTTAACTATCCAAAGCATAAATTTAAAATTCACAAAGAAATAAGATTAATACTATCAAACTTTAAAACTCATGAATCAAAGACACCTGCATTATTTATTTGATGACAATAAGCAAAACTAAACAAATAAAAGTCATGATCATGTATTGACAACCAGGAAAACCTACAAAAGATGAAATGAATAAAATCCATCAGGGGCATGAGAGAAGGATGTGCAGAATGGACCAGGAAGTTTACCTCCTCAGTCACAGCAGCACGGGCCTTACGGTGTCTTTCCACGAGTTCAGTTAAAACTTCAATGAGGCGCTTCTTTACCTCACCAGTAAGCATACGTCCTGCACCATACTCCTACAAGGCAAACCAATCATTATCATGATAAGTTTTAGGATCCTTCCTCTTTCAATTCCTTTTTTTTTTTTTGAGAGGTGGTGTGGATCAATTTTGTACCTGACAAATAATAATAAATATGCATAAAACAGGTATATAAAACTTTGCCTACAAAAAGAAGTGCCAATCCAGAAAGTCTTCTCACCTTCTTTATGTGTTCAAGCTCCACATCATCCTCCAGGAAAAAGCTAAGGTATTTAACTGGTATATCAACCTGAATGTTAACCAGAAAGGAGAACCAAAACCACAGAAAAGTCAGTGACTGGGAAAGAAAATACTATCAAATAAATTACTTATGATAGCAATTGCAGAAGTCTTAACAACAATGGTCTTACGCAATGTAATGCTTCTAGAAAGGGAAAAGCACAATAGAACAGGGTAACACATTAATAATTTAGTCCTTAATCATTACCAATAAACTTTTGAATTTTGACACGGAATGTCTCCTACAAATCACTCCATCAATTACAGTACTACATGAAGCAGTGAGGTCAATCTGCTCCATTTTACAGCATAATGCCTTCCTTTTCTTGTCCCTCATTCTATCGCAGTTTCAAGCTGGTTTTAATTTCAACACAACCTGGGATAATTTCCCCACCCCCCGTTTTTTTTTTTTTTTTTTTTTTGGGGAGGGGGGGGGGGAAGGGTCTTTTCAATTGCAGAAGAAAGCAAAGACCCCTACTCAAGCTGGGAAGAGATAAAAGAAATACTTGTGAATACAGCAAAAGAAGAATTAGAGCAGATTAAAGCAGCAAGCACTTGCAATATTTTTATCTACACCTAGTCTGCCACCCATGAAAAAATTGCAATTAAATAAGTTGGGCGAGGGTGGTTGACCAACCAGTTTTTAGGGTAACACAAGGAGTCAAAAGTGCACTAAGTTTTTTGATTGTCTATTTTCCAGAATTAATGAATTAGATCAAAGTTCTACTGAAAACAGCAGCCACGGTTTCTGTAAGCAATGACAAGTCATTTAGTACTGAAAGAGCAAAAGGGTTTAACTGCCAAACTGCAAACACAATGTCAAAGATTGATTTGGTGCAGACCACATGAAATTATGCAGATTATGTAAACAATCCCTAGTGAACAATTGTTTTATTTTGTCACTGATGCACAATAAAAGGGCAAACAGGTGAAAGAACCAACCTTTAACAACAAGCATTAAGGAGATAAAAGAGCATAATTAAGAGGTAATTGTGACAAGAGAGCAATTTATATAAGCATTTAACTTAGATTACTTGTAAGCCACAAGTATATTCTAATACAGCCTAGCCAAAAAAGAAAAGTGCATTCTAAGGCGATTCCTTGGTTTTGTAAACCTTAAAATTTTACCTCAAGGTTTGCACCATATTTTCTGTGGTTCTCAATAGAATCTTGACCACCCGAGAATGCATACCTATTAACCTTTCCAATGAAAAAAAAGGGTACAGTTAGAAAACTACTAGCAATACACTCGTATAGCAGACAGCTGAACGCACATTTACAAGTGCAAGTTTAGTGCTTATTAGATAGCAAAACATATCCTAGTTCCTTTGTATATAATCAGTATCCAAAAATAAGGTTTGTTTAATTAGTTTCATTCACATGGTCACTACATTAGAACTCTTTGCAGCCCAAGTTCAAATTATTACATGGCATTAGAGTTTTGAAGTGAGCAATACTAAAACTCAGTAATATGGCAGAAGAATGTACCAAAATAGAATGACGAACCATCTTTGATTTTTCCAGAGCCACAACAACCTCTAGGGTTCACTTGGAAAAAGTCCACAACACTACTACTGGGACTAAGAGTTCAATGCACCGGCACTTTCATGTTCTCAGGCAATTTGAATATCATAGGCAAAATGTTTCTAATAAAATATGAAATACATAAAATTGATTAGTGCATGCTTATGTCTTCTCAACAAGGATGGGGTTGCGCCAGCATAAGCCTTGGTAGTACAAAGTGCATGCAGAGCTGCAGCCACAGGAGGACCCACACTTCATGAATATAAGACCTTAATATTGTTCCTCATATTATCAAGTACAAAGAAAACTTTCCAGCAGAAAACAGGATCTTAGCATTACATGCTGAAAACCATCTTAAAGTGTTGTAACACGGTCAACACTACTAGTTCTTCAATTGACCTATTTCAATAAATTGATAAGTAGTGTGAAAAAAAGCCACCAATTCCTCATCCTGCACAGAAACATCTATGATGACCAGGATCTTTCATCTATTTCAAAGGATGCCTATATACTCTCATATCTCATTATTTATTAGTTTGAATCAAGCATAATCACATAACTTGTAACAAATAACTCATGCACATCACCACTGATCCCTTAAGAAATTCAAAAAGCAGACACTGATAAATAGACATGGCCATATATGTTATCTCAAGTTTTCATTACAGACCTTGTTCTTAATGTCCTTTCCAGTATCAGTCACGTATATGGCAGAATTTGGATCACTTGCAGACATTTTTCCTGTTTCCCCCTGTATAAATTTTAGATACAAAGAACAGTCAACTAATATTTCCAAACTAAACAATTAATGAACTTACAAAGATAAATATATACAAAGTATGATCACATAAATATCTTATATAGCGACAGTAACCAAAATAAAGCCACCTGCAGGTGGCACTAAATTAGTAGAGGCCTAAGCATGTGCTCATAAAGGTACTTCATGTGTGACAATATGAGATCCCATCATTGTTTGCAGGAAATAATTGAAGAGCTCTCAACCAAAATTTGAACAATTAGACCTTGAATCCTGCGTCTTCTAGGATTCTCAACTTTTATCTCAATAAGGATCCGGAGCAACATGACTAAATGGTGGTGGCAGAACAATTTTAACTAGCTTTTCAGTCAAAATGCAGAAGCTTAATGGGGACAAAATACCTGAAGGGCTGGGAAGAAGGACGACTCAATCAGCGCCGGCTTTTGATATCCAAGTCGAGGAGCAACATCACGTGTCATTCTGAAATAAGGATCCTATAACAAAATCAGAAAAGCTTAAAGTGAGATCATGTATCCCTTCAATAAACATTAAAGTAAATGAACAATTTGTGATGCTACAAGATAAAATCAACAAAGGAAAACGAATCATTCATCCAGATTTCCTTAGATGCAAACACAAACATTCCCTGCCATATCTTTCCTGTGTATTTTATTTGAGAATTTTGGACTTTTTTCTGGACAATGCAGTGTTTTCTTGACCCATTGTGAAATTGATTTTCCTCTTAATTTTGGCAAGAGAGAGCATCTCAAGGAGCATTTGATTATATAATTAGTGGTGACATCTTTAGCCCATAACAGTTTTAAACCGAGGATTCCATTATTCTGTAACTATGCCTACGATTAATTTTTTCTTAGGAGAAACAACTTTTAAAAAACAAAAAGAAAAAATAATAATAATAAATAAACAAATAAATCTATTGTCTCAAATAGAAATAGCTGAGAAAGTGGTTCGTAAGACACTACGAATCAAAATTCGCCAGATATCTACCATGTTTCTTGATGAAGAAGGAAAAGAAGAAAAACAAACAAAACATGGAAGTATAACATTACAATTACACGTGTTGTTAAATTACATGTAAGGGTAACAAAGTAGTATAACTGGGAAGAATATAATTTCATGGAGTAGTGAAGGGGTAATGTGAAGAAAGTGGAGAGATATTTTCAACCAGTGGGAGAGAACAACTAAGGATAATAATGCAAAGGTAAATGAAGTAACGGCAGTTGTACTCTTTGCTGTGATATGGACCCTATGGATGTCCTGGAATGATCTTGTGTTCAGAGGTAACAACCATTAAGCCTCCAGGTCATCACTCATTACATGATTGGAAATCGATAAAGCTAGAAAGTCCCAAATGAGACGGAAGATGGTGGGACATTTGTAATACTGTGGCAATGCCTATGTATGACTCTGTAATATGTGCTGGCTTAGCACTTTAATATATATAAATCCTCTTTGCTAAAGAGAGAGAGAGAGGGAGGGAGAAAGAAAAAAAAAACCAATGTTTTTAAAGGCACTAGGCACCCTTAAGGCATTAGAAGCCCCTGTTGACCAAGGAGCTAGGCAACATCACAGGTGATTGCCGGAGTGAAGTGAAGAGCTTTCTTAACAATATACTTGGTTTGCAAAAATAAATGTAGTTAAGGCTAAAAAATAAAAAATAAAAAACAAAGATATCCATGGAGGGAGAAAGAAAAAAAAAAACCAATGTTTTTAAAGGCACTAGGCACCCTTAAGGCATTAGAAGCCCCTGTTGACCAAGGAGCTAGGCAACATCACAGGTGATTGCCGGAGTGAAGTGAAGAGCTTTCTTAACAATATACTTGGTTTGCAAAAATAAATGTAGTTAAGGCTAAAAAATAAAAAATAAAAAACAAAGATATCCATGGAGGGAGAAAGAAAAAAAAAACCAATGTTTTTAAAGGCACTAGGCACCCTTAAGGCATTAGAAGCCCCTGTTGACCAAGGAGCTAGGCAACATCACAGGTGATTGCCGGAGTGAAGTGAAGAGCTTTCTTAACAATATACTTGGTTTGCAAAAATAAATGTAGTTAAGGCTAAAAAATAAAAAATAAAAAACAAAGATATCCACTATAAAGTTGAAAGAAAAAGTTATATGTCATCAAATGAGCATTACCATTTGCAAAAAATTTCACAACATCTCTATTCCATGTAAGTTCTACCAACATTAAAGTAAATTATTTCTCCCGGGCAAATTAAAATACCTTCATTTGAAAAAACTTTACATTATATATCAATCTTCTCAAATTTCAAGCATGCAATAGAACAAACAAAGATGTGAGAAACGTGAACCAATGGGATGGAGAGAGATCAAAAGAAAATGAAAATGCGGGGGAAAAAAAAAGAATGGAAAAGGTGACATACTTTGACCCAATGTAGAATGCAAAGACGAAATATTATGTTAAGAAGTAAAAGATGGGAAACAAGAACAAAGAAAGCCATGAAAGAGCACTCAATAAACTTATATTTCATCAAGGCGCTCAGCTAGCACTTTAGCACCTCGGTGCCTGCCAAAAAGGTGCCTCATGTGGCACCTTTGACAACATCGAATTACACTAAAACAATCATCCATCAATTAAAACCATATGGCTTAAGATAAGTTTATGGGCCAAAAAGTTTCTAATGATATTTTTTAGCAAATTACTTTTGTAGCTTTTCTGTCATCAACATCCTGTTTGGATGAAGCATTTGTTGCTTTAGGTGAACAATTAATATTAAGGGGCAATGGCATGTAACGAGTCAATTGGCAGTGGAAGCATAATCAGTAACGGTAAGCAAGCTAAACCTGATCAATTGCACAAGGAATCAGGCATCGCAGATTGTCTCTGCCGGAGAAGAGGTGCGGAAATGAACTCGGAAAGGATGGAACAGCCTGCACATTTCAAATTTAAGCATGCTAAGTTGCTCTAGATCATATAATTGATACAGTGTAAAATCATTTCAATGACAATCAAAGGATTGGAAGCAATAAAACCAACACTACACAAGCTAGTTTCAACTATTTTGGATACTTCACATTGAACAACTTTCCTTGCATCACTACACCATACGAAGGAACAAATGCAAACAAGAGACGAATTTTCCAGTTTTGAGTTTTCTAACCAAGTACCCTCAACAGAGTTCACCTCCTATGAATCCTCCACAAGGTAAACATCCTTCCAAACAACGAGGTAACAAACTATTAGGTTCTGCCACATGATGCAAATATAACTTGCACGAATCGAATGTGTCAACTGTAACTGCCTCTCATCACATGGGAAACAGTAGATGGTCAGTCAATTGTAGCAAGCGCTTGACTACTTCCATTTCTACCTTTTAGTTCTGCCGTCATGCCATATGCTGGACCGGAAGGCATCATTCATTATTCTCTATGGCCATGCATTACATTTAAAAGATCCACTTTGTTCCTACCAAATGTAAAGAAACTCAATCTCATATAAATATTTCCTTGGCATTATGGATACTCCATAATCACAAAAACAATCTTGAACCACTTATTGAATTCACCCATCATGCCTCATTCTTTAGGCACTCAATCATCCAGTAAGAACTTAGCTCAGATGATATATTTCAACTCTTCATTTGTCAGCCAATTTATGATTACTTCAATCATGCCAACAATGTTTAAACATTTGGGGAATAACAATTTCATAGTCACTAGCAAACTTATCCCTATTCCACCCCATGAATAAAATACAGGAAAAAGGAGAAACAGACAAAAATCCAGCAGAGAGGAACACCACACAACCACAAAAATCTCATTAAGCAATCACAAGCAAATAAAACTGTACCTGAACGGGTGGAAAACTGATTTTTGCAATAATATCTTCATTTGTGAAGCCAAAAATACCCACAACCTGCATGCATCATTCTCAAGTTTAGCTGATGTATAGTGTAGAGAGAGAAACAGCAGCAAAATCAATTGAATTAAGCTGGAAACAACTAGGATAGAAGTTGGAAGTCTTTAGTCTCTGTAGTTCAATAATTGAAATGGTGATAGAAAAAGTGGCTGTAAATTTGTCTTACAGCTATTTATACTAGGGTTGCGATAAAATCTTCAATCCTAGCCCTAGATTTAAAAAGACAACTTATAATTCTAGCCATCCATCCATAAGTCTAATAAGTAGAGAACTAAAATTAAAATACTCAAATAATAAGATAAAGTTCAAGTAATACTAAAATACTCAAATAACAAGAGAGCTTCTACATCATTCTCCCCTGCTAGGAAAACTTAACTCCAGTGAGAAAACTTCCTCCACTTCAGCATACATCTCTGGATCAACCGGCTTAAGCTCTTCTTCAGCTATCCAAGAACTCTCACTGGCCGGTCCACCCAACCATTTCACCAAAATCTCCTACACTGGGTTCTCCTTCAAGACTTGGCTTCTTTAACGTCTAACACATCTCCAATAACCTCTGGTTTGGCCTTAGGAAGCTGCTGCACCTGATCTGAAATTTCAGCTACATCTCCATTGACAAATGGATACAAATTACAAACATTGAAAAGTTAACTGATTTGCAAATCTGAAGGTAGCACAATTGCATAAGCATTAGAGCTTATTTTCTTCGGCATCTTACGTGGCCCAAACTTCCTAGATTTCAGCTTGTGATAAGTCTCCCTAGGATACCATTCATTCCTCAAATGTACGAGAACAAAGTCTCCCTTGTAAAACTCCGTAACTCAGCGATGTAAATTAGCAGCACTAGCATAACTCTCATTGCTTGCTTTCAAAGCAGCCTTCACCTCTTCATGAACTCGCCATATATGATCAGCAAAAGCTTCTCCATCATCACTCACCCTAGTTCCAAATGACAAAGGAACTAAATCAAGTACATGCTGAAGCTTGAGTCCATAGGCAGCTTTAAATGTGTCTTCTTAATTGTTCAATTCAGTGAGTTATTGTTAGCAAATTCAGCTTGAGGAATAACTAAATCCCAACTCTTCACGTAATCTCCAACAAGACTCGTGAGCATATTTCCCAAACCCCAATTAACAGTTTGTGTTTGTGTGTCGGCTATATACCCACTGAAATTTAACAACAACTATGCCTTTATCCCACTAAGTGAGGTTAGCTATATGGATTCTTCTACATCATTATACTCTATTTTATATCGCATGCTCACATATATCATTATTTTACTTTATATGACAACAATAATCATAATTTTATTCTATTAATTGGGCTCAACAATAAAGATACTTCTATACCATTGCACTATATCTTGTATCATATCTCACTAAAAAGGCTTGGATAACGATAATAAAATATGATATGAATTATCTAAATATAGATGAAAACATAACACAAGATACAGCACGATAATAAAATATAATATGAATTATCTAAATATAGATGAAAACATAACACAAGATAGAGCACAATGACATAAGTATCCATATTGCCAACTTCACTTAGTAGAATAAAAGCACGATTATAGTTGTTATATTAAAAGAAAAAATAATATAGATAAGCATGCGATTACAATGGCGTAGAATGATCCAAATAGTTGAACCCACTTAGTGGGATAAAGGTTAGTTGTTGTGCAAATGTCATAAATAGCATTGAAGTCATCGTCAGCTAGTTACACAGGAATAGAAAAGTCAGGAAAAGGTAAAACCTAAGTTACATGAGAGAGTGAGAAGGGGAGACAAAGCACCAAGAGATCGGGAGAGAGAGCTTACCGAATTCGTCACCGGCCTAGAGGTTCGATCGTCTTCAAGGAGGAGAGATGCAAAGCCCTAGCTTAGAGGTTCGATTGCCTTTGAGGAGGAGAGAGACGTGAAATCCTAACCTAGAGGTTCAACAATCTTCGAAGACGAGAGAGGCAAGAAACCTTGGCCTAGAGGTCTGAGGTCTGTGTATGAGGAGGAGAAGAGTGATAACGTCACCATTCCTACCACCAGATCATCTTCGAGGGAAAGAGAGAGATCATCACCATCATCATCGTCCAATTGCCTTCAAGGAGAAAGAGAGGAAAGAAGGGGAGGGAGAGAGAGAGAGAGAGAGAGAGAGAGAGAGCATAGGTCCTGTGACTCTCATCCCACGTGAAACCTTGACTCTTTGTTCTCTTTTTTATTTTAAGGCCCGGTAGGGCTGAGATGGGACAGAGCCCATCCCCCTTCTACTAGAAGGGACTAACCCGTTCCATCCCTTATCCAGGCATGGCTTGACAGCTCTAAGTTTCACGCGCTACTTTCAGGGTTACCTTGGCGTGCATGTTGCTCTTCGACTCTCTTCCACCATTGAAGTATGATGCCTTTCAAATTAAGCTTTACAAACAACCTTCCGGGCCTCCACCATGGGCTTCCGCTCAAAGTAAGTTTCCAAGCAAGCTTCCCAATCTAAATAATCTTGTATCTTCCTATAAATCGCAACTTTGATTCCAACCTTATTTAATTCAAGGGCATGCACTAACCGTTCCTCCAATCCACCTCGTACCACATGGTTTGTGGGTCCAGCATCAAGAGTGGGCTTTTCCTCTTCTCCATTATCAGATTCATCGGACTACTTTCCGGTACATCAAAGTGGTTGTGGGCACTTTTTGAGTTCTCTACTTATTCCTGTCACGGCCCAGCATATATTGAACACAACAACTCTTCAATGCATGTCATGCAATTATGTTTCTTGACCTCGATTCCCTCATCCACGACCTCTACCACATCCAACCATAGCTTGAATGCAGACCCTACACTAAACCTGTGGATCTAGTTGGGTTCTGAAACCAAAATTGATGTAGTAAAGAGAGAGAGAGAACAGGAAAATCAATTGAATTATGCTTAAAACAAGTAAGAAGTTGAAACTCTTTAAAGCATAGGGTTAGAGAAACCTCTAGTTTCCATAATTCAATAATTGAAACAGTGATAGAAGAAATGGCTGTAAATTTGTATTACAGCTATTTAGACTAGGGTTACAATAAAATCTTACTACATTGAAAAAGATAGCCTATAATCCTAATCATCCATCCATAAGTCTAAAAAGTCGTAAACTAAAACTAAAATCCTCAAATAATAAGATAGAGTCATAGTAAAACAAAAATACAAAAATAAAAAGAGCTCCTTCATCATCAGCATTCACAAGAATTCAACAAAAGTCGATAGACATAAAACACATTCAAGATATGAGAAAATCCTTGACTTTTCGAGTACACATAAGAATCTACAATAGGGATGTGCTGGGGCGTGAGGAGTACAGCAAGAAGCATAGAACGCTATACTTTAGTAATGGAAAAGCAGAAAGTACAAGTAGTTCTACAGTTAACTGCTTAATTTTTCCAAGCAGGTCTATCTAAGATTATTACCTTGTTCACTGTAACACATTTTGCAACCTTCACCATGTTCTTGTAGAAGGCACTGCATACAAGTTCCACATAAGAAGCTTGAAATCAAAGTAATAGGCAATTGATTTGCACATATAAAGGTAAATAAAGTATTACTTTAATTTATGTAATCAACATTGGAAAAACTCCACTAGGCGACTGCTCCAGTTAATTAAGATACTAATTTTCCCAAAAGCATTTCTTATTCATCCATTTCACAAATCTTATTATTGACTTTCTAAGATCCTTAGACATAATTATGTTGCTTAAGTTTTACTTTTAAGCATGACGTTCTTTTTTCACTAATCAAATATCAAATGGAGTCCATCATCGATTCTATGTCGAATATCACTCAAATTGCAGAGTTGCTTTTCACTTATACATAAACCAACACAACTTTTCCTGCAAACATTACCCATCATTACCATGACTAGTGTTAAGCTTAATCTTGCAACATGATAGGACATAAATTAGTGTAATAATTGTGATTGATTTTGCTTTATTTTAAGTAAATATTACACTAATAGCTATGTTTTGTGATATTTGTTGCCTTAAAGTTGATGGAAGAGGTTCATAAAAGAAAATGAAGAAAGATGAGTTAAAATAAGAACATTTATGCAAGGGATGGAAAAATGGACAGAAATGACCTTTAGTTAGCACGTGGACGCGCGGATCATGGGAACTATTGCAGAATTTTTTAGAGGCCAAATCAACAATATTTCCTACTTGTTTGCATGAAAATTTCAAGGAAATTTGAGCCCAATTTGGAAGCATGAAAGATTTTCAAGATGATTGATTTATTCCTAATATTTAGGGATAAATTTTAAAAGTTCAACTTTCAAAAGGCTTTATCTTTTAGGAAGTTTACTTTTAAAACCAATTTGAATACTTTCTTTGAGTTATCATTTTCCATTTTTAATAGTTATCAATATTTAGGAAACTCCACTATGTATGAGGAGGAAGTCGGCAATGAAGAGACAATTGTTTTTTTATTGGCTCTCGGCACATTATTCTTAGGTCAATAGGAGCAACAATCACGAGTCCTGGTAGTTCATTCTATCATTGTTTTTCCAGCAGCAACATTCAATTTATTTTCAGCAATATTTCATTATTTTGTGAGCTCTTCCTTTCTCATATTTTCTTTCTAAATTAATTTTCTAGTTGAAGGGTTATTGAAATCTTGATTTTCTGTAATTGTGAGATCTAATTGAGCATAATTTCATCGACATCTCATAGGTAGTTATTTAATTGCTACACTTCATGAATCATGATTTTTTAAGTTTTATTGAATAGGTGACCAATATTTAATAGTTCTAAAATAATCTACAACCAATTAAAATGGCAAATTCATAATTATTTATTTGTTTTAATATAATGGTGAATGACATAAATATAAGACTTTGTTAATAGTGTAATTTA
This sequence comes from Dillenia suffruticosa, assembly GCA_033439265.1. NCBI lineage: Eukaryota > Viridiplantae > Streptophyta > Magnoliopsida > Dilleniales > Dilleniaceae > Dillenia > Dillenia suffruticosa. Next base: position 5,480,305 of record JAVTVX010000018.1, on the reverse strand, counting down.
TATCATGGAATTGAAAAATCTAATTTAAATAAATCCGTTGTGTATTTGTTAATAAGAATCGGGTTTCTTTCGATCTTAATGTTATCGAAACTTTAAATTTTAAGAGATTCTCTAGGGTTGTCTTTCGATTAGGAAAATAATTAAAGATTTTCTCTTTATTGACGAAATAATGAGAGATTGATTGTTCCGCATTTATTGAATGACTATAACCAATTTGTCTATGATTTGTTGAATTCACTAGATCAATCAACTCGAATCAAGGTGGATATAAATCCTTTAGCTAGAAATTGATTTTCCATTAATTTTTATTCCTTTGGTATTGCGTTTTTATTTTTCTTAGTCAATTTTTTCTATTTTTAATTTAATTTATTAGTTTAGTTCATTTTCAAACCCCCATATTTTTATTTTTATTTTCTTAAAAGAAGTAAATCCCCCATTCTCTAAGGAGACGGCCTTATTCACTATAAACTAGTATTTTGTGAAGTAAGTCAATTTATTTTTATTAGTTTAACGACACATCACAGCAATTCAAAAATTAAATTTTCCTACATGCCTATTCTGATGTCTCTTGTTTTAACAGGTCCTTGTTCTTAAATTGTCACTAAAAGCAATATTCACTCTGCTATTGATACAGATGAGTAATACCTTTTCTTGTCCTTTTAGACAATCAAAATTATCTTTTTGGGGGAAATTTGAAGCAATGACCTTCAACCTACAGATGGTTCAATGTCCCTTTAACATAATATTTATTTTTGCATGCAGCAATTTTCTCTATCCCAACATTTCATCCGCAAGTAATAGTTGTTTTCCAACTTCAACAAATTATTGTGCATCTTTACGCTTCTTTCTCTCTCTATATGAAATAATAGAGAAATGCTAAAACAAAAGCTTGATCTAACTTTGCAAGAACAAGATTCTTAAAAAAAAAAAAAAAGGTAAATTAATAGTTCAAATTAAAATTTTGATGTATTGTTAACTGGAGACCCAAAAATTGCCAGGTCTTTCTTTAAGTCAGCAATTACATCTTATGTATACCACATCTTGTAATGATTTCTCAAGTCCTCCTCTTGTTATTGGTACACGTTCAACTTGTATACCACAACTTCCTCTAAGAGAAGTATTAGGTGATTTTCTTAAATCATGTCCGATGGGGACTACTCCCAAATTTAATCTAACATGCTCATTTCTAATTCTATATTTTTTAATTACTCTACTATAATTTTCCTCTCTGCTACATTCATCTTGTGTACACTGATTTTTAATAGCACAACACTCCATGCACAAGTATTGCTGTTTTTATTGCAATTCTATAAAACTTGCCTTTTAATTTAACCAAAATCTTACGTCGGGCACACTACTCCATTTCATCCACCTTTGTTCTAATCCTATGTGTGACGTTTTTTATCAATCTAAATAATATATCCTAAATAACAAAAGCTATGTCTTTTAGGCACCTCTTCTCCCTCAATTTTTGCTATGTTATTATCCAAATAATCATTTATGCTAAAATCACATTCCGTGTATCTTTTTGTTCTACTAATTCTACAACCCTTTGGTTCTAGGGCATTTCTCCACTTTCTGAACTTTTATTCATACCTTATTCTTGTCATTAAATACAATGTTAACCACAAATAGCATACACAAAGGAATGATCACCTCTAACAACATTTATTTTAAATACAAAGAAATAAAGACTTGGTGTTCGTTGTTGGTCGACACTTATTTCATTGAAAATTCTTTCTTTCCATCATATTTTGTTTTAACACTATACTTTGTTTATATCTTCTAGTGTAGATTAGTCAATCAAACTATCCCATTCTCACCTAAACATTTCCAAACTTCAAATTAGAAGTTGTCCTGGCCTATGGTTTTGCCTGCTTTTATTTTTATTAAAACAACTTTTGCTTCAAACTTTTTGGATGCTTCTTATATATCTACAAATGTGATTGCGTTAGTAGCACTAGATTTCTATACAATTTCTTTTGATGGTCATTCAGTGAGTCATCAAAATAACTTCTCCAATTTTCTCTCATATCATCATCTTTTTACAAAGACGTTCCGATTCTCATCTTTAATACATTTTACTCGATTTAGATCATTTTTTTCCCTCATTCTTATCCCAGCTGGCCTTTTCACCCCTTTCCTTCCTAACTTATGGTGCAGGTTCTCATATATTTTATTCTTAGCTTCAATTACAATTTTTCTTTTAGCTTCTTCTTTGGCTAGTTTATAGACCAAGGTTATCCATGTTGCTACAGAAATTTAAATTTTTATTTCAAATTTTCTTTGTCCTAACAGCTACTTGCATGCTCATGTCGCACCACCAACTCACTTTTCGAGGATATCGAATTCTTTTGAAGTCTCCAAGCATCTCATTTGCCAGTCCCTTATGAAACTAATTTCCACATCTAGATTTCAATGTGCTTCGTTTTATGATTCTATCTTTAAACATTGCCATTTTTTCCGGCTCCACTCTTCCAAATTCTATTACAGGTCATTTCTAATTTCCTAATATGTAGATCTAGTACCATTAATTCTAGTTGAGTCATTAAACTCTATTTTGATATTATTTAATAGTGTTCGTAAATTTTTTTAATCTATTTTCCTAGTAAGAATATAGTGTATCTCATCAGCTCTCACCCACTTTTAGAGATTATTTGATGTTAATCTTTCTTTTCAAACAACATACTAGCAATAAATAGGTAATAAGCAATTGTAAAACCTAAGATAGCACTATCACGATCATTTCTTTCTCTGTAGTCACACCCACCATGTATTCTACCACCTGCATCCTTGCCTACTTCTATTTACATCTCCGCTCATAGTAGTTAAAAGTGAAAAGCGCAAAAAAGCGACAACCCCTCCTAGGGCTTAAGTGCAAAGCGCAAAGCGAAGCACGGGTTTTTTCATATAAAGCCCACTTAAGATATAAAATCAAAATATATATTTAGATATACAATAATAGCACATGGAATATGTTATAATACTAGAACATCAACATACAAAAGAGCCAAAGTTTTCATGACAACAAAGTGCACTAAAGACTAGAAAACTTAGTCAATAAGTTAGGAGCAGCAACAACAACTGAAAAAAGAGAGAGAGAGAGAGGAGGAGCAGCATCAGATTACAGTAGAAGAAAAGAAGGGAGATTACAGAAAGAAACAGTAGCATCAAATTACAAAAAAAAAAAAAAAAGAAGGGGTAAAAAAACCAGAACAGAGACAAATCGTTGAAAGTTGCAGCAACTAAAAAAATAAAAAAAAGGAAGCAGCATCAGATTATATTTGAAGAAAAGAGGGCAGATTAATGATGGAGAAAATTAAAAAATAAAAAAAAAATCAGAGACAGGAAGAGGACGGAGAAGAATGGAGTAGAAGAAGAAAAACAGAGAAGAACGTAACAGAGAAAGAGGAAGAAGAAGAAGAAGAAGAAGAAGAAGAAGAGAGATAGACGTACCTAATACCAGTGAGAGATAAAATCTGCTTTGCTTCAGTTTCAAATAATAAAGTGTCGCTTTATGCACTTTGCACTCTATGTGTTTTTTGGCACTTTAGTGTGCCTTAATAGCGGTTTCTCATATGCACTGCGCTTCACACGAAAAAAGCCCAAAGTTGTGTTTCATGCTTTATGCGTGCTTTAGCGCGCTTTTAACTGCTATGTCTCCACTTATTAGCCACTTTTCTCCATTTGGCACACCTAGGACTATCCCATTTAAATCTTCCAAAAATTGTTGCTTTACATCCTCATCAAGACCTATTTCTAGGCATGTTCACAAAAAATACTAAATATTTCTTGTCTCGACACTAATTTCACCTAAAATAATCCTGTCCAAATTGTGTTACTCGGACGACCACATTTTGTAAAACTTTTTATCAATTAGAATTCCTACTCCATTTCTATGTCTGTCTTTCTCTATATACCAAAACTTAAAATCACCATTTGCTATCTTCTACATTTTTCTCCTACCTACTTGTTTTCTTCCAAGCATATTATGTTGATTCTCCTTCTAATCAGTGTGTCAATTGATTTCATACTGTTACCTGTTAAGATGCCCATATCTACCCTTGTTCTCTTGGACTAGCTCCCATACGTGCACCGACAATGATGCGGAAACCTTTGCAATGGATAAAGATAAAATAATTTTTTAATAATAAAAAAGATCTACTTACCCACCAACATAGTCAAAATCAGAGAAAATGAAAGTTCTGGTGATGTCAAACCCACAAGCTATGATGTCCTTAGCATTCTCACGAGCAAGTCTTTGGCTCTCTTCCACAGAGAGATTTTTCCAAATGCACTTTTCATCATCAGTTAGCTGTATAACAAGTGGAACCTTAAAGACATCCTGCAAATACCTGCAAATGAAATTAGCACAGTTTACACTTTTAACTTGAATTTAAAAGAAAACCAAACCCCATTTTATGCATATAAAAGACAATTCACAACAGCCTATCCAACATAGTTCATTTAAAATCTACGTAACATGAAGATGAGTCCTTGCATGGACCTTAACAAGAAAATTGAAGTAAGAGAAACATTACCTGACCATTAATGTAAATAACCCAGATGATAAAATCCAATACGGCGCAATTTTTATTGGTTATTTGAAAACTAACTTCTACATAAATCAAAAACTCCATACTAGATTCTGTCAACAGATAATGAACCGATAAATGATTATGCACAATCATACCACTATGTTTTTCCGTCCAATGTAGAATCATCTAAGAGGCACGATACGACACATGGCATGATGCAGAAAATAAAACAATTTTCACGTAAGTTTTTGGTATTTTTTGCTAAGTCAATTGTAAGTTATAAAATGTCATAGAAGTGTATGACATAGATATGTTCATTTCTAAAAGTGTTTGTACAATATAGAAAATGAGTAATGCCACAAGAATCTAAATGACATGGTTTCATTGGTTGAAATAGTGAACCATATACTATCATGTGCTTGTTGATGTTCCCACATCGAGTTAGATAACTAGTTTTAGTAAAGATGGCATTATTAATATAAAATAGAAAGACAAGTTACAAAAGTCATTAAAATTAATATGAACTACCCAACGAAAGGCACAGAGAGAGAGAGAGAGAGATTGAAAGATTACTTGGTGAACATGAAGGGAACTAGATGCCCCAGATGCAAGGCTTCAGAGGAGGGTCCTCTACCAGTATAAAGATAAAACTTTTCACCCCTCTCATAAGCGTCCAAAATTTCATTGAAATCACTGCAGCACAATTTTCAAAAAGAAAAATTCAAATCAAACAATCAAAATACAACCAATTGACAAAGATGGACGAAGAGAGAGACCGGTGAGCGAAGAAGACGCCACGGCGAAGGAAAACATGAGGGGGGCGAGAAGTGAGGCGCTCAACTCGCTGAATTAGGGTTTCGTCGAGTCGTTGGCAGCCGAACTTGTCAATAAGCTTGTCGTAATCGATTTTGCCGGTAGTTGACGACACTTCCCATGGATTCACTACTACTTCTTCGCCTTTCTTTTGCTCTTGTTCCGCATTGTTCTCCATTCTCTCTCTCTCTCTCTCTCCCTCCCTCCCCTTACTGGTTGGACCGCGAAGACAGCAGGGATATGTAAGTCTCGGACCGAGTACGAGGAGTTAATGCAATTTGCTTTGCGAGCCCTGAGAAAGATGCTAATGGGGCTGAGCCCAATTACACAATATGTGGGCTTTGCCCGGTAGTTTTCTTTATTATTTTTATTGTTATTATTATTATTAAGTTATATGTCCGTGCTTACGCTATAGATGAATGTCTATCACAAGATATAAATTAAATAAAATAGTGATATAAAATTAAATAATATACTAACTTATCTAATTATGATGTATAGTTGATTTTTACTTATCAACAATTTTTTGTTCCTGTCATAAGAGTAGAACTCTTTACAATCTTCATAACGCATTACATTTTTGTCCTTACCACAAGAGTAGAAGAAACAGATTTTGACCACCGTAATTCTATTTAAAGATAAGATTTAAAATATAGATTATTGAAAAAAATGAATACAAATTAGTGAGTAAAAAGGAACATATTAAACATAAAAATAAAAATATTTTTATATTATTTTAGTGTATTGTGTCCCAAAGGGGACAGTCTGGTGGTCATAATCACACTCTCTCAATTCTGAAATTTAGGATTCGAATTTTTATGTAATAAAAAAATGTATTGTATATATTTAATAATATTAAAATTATAATAAATATTAGTTCACTATCAAATAATTTCATTACTATAGTATTAAATAATTTCATTAATTATATCTTTAGAAAAATAGATAATTAAATTTCTAATCCTTTTAAAAATTATTAACAAATAAGATTTTGATGATAATCAAATTAAAGAAAATTTAAATAGGAAAACACATCATGAGCATAATGAGAAATTATCTGAAAATTGGGCTAAATATAATCTACAAATAGCCAATCAAAAAATCTCAAATGACTGACCACTTGAACTACAATGGTCGACCGTAAGCTCATGCGGGCAACGGCATGAACAACACGGCCATCTGCATACAACACAATCAGCTACACGCACTGCATGGCCGACTACGTGTGCCAAGTGTGCATAGGTGGTCAGCTGCTGACGCAATGTGATAGACCACATGCACACAGTGGGCAGGAGCAGCCAGCCACGAGCACTATAAAGTGCTCAAGTGGCTAACCGCGTGCATTTAAGGCGCATGAGTAGTAGACTGCAAGCACCTTGTGTGCTCAAACAGTCAACCGCTTAACACAAGTAGTTAACCGCAAGGGCCTTAGCGTGTATGAGTAGTCAACCGCTAAACATGAGTGGCCAGTCTGTTATGCTCATATGAACAACATGTTATGTTCATATGAACAACCTATTCTGCTTGTTCGGTCGATCAATAATTCAAATGGTAAACCGCTAAATCACATAAATAACAAAATACTTCTCTAGTCGACCGAATTAAATCAAAGGCTAGCCGACACATTTCATATTTCAAAAATCCAACCAATTTCAGTCAACCATTTATTCAAAGACAGTCTAAGAAAAAACAACATGGATGTTAAAAAAAATATTTATTGATTGTTTTAAATTCAATGACATGGACCAATCTCATTCTTTAAAAGTATGACCGAAACACTTCACATTGATTAACTGTTTTAAAAGTTAGAAAACAATTATTCAAAAAGTCAAAAAAAAAAAATTTCCTAAGAAGAAAAAGTACTGAAAACAAAAGAGGAGTGCTCGTCTAAAAAGGATGCCCTAAAGCTCTGCAAGCTATGAAAGAAAATAAACATCAAGTAGGCATCGAATAAGAAAATGAGGTAAATTGATCTAATAACTCATCCTACTCAGTTAATAATGATTCTAATGATGATTGCATCTTAGTTCAAGAAACTTTACTCCTAACTCTTAACGAAATTTAAATGAAAATACCACAAACTTAAAAAACATGTTGAACATGTTAGAAATTGAAAGCAATAAACTTGTTGAGATAGTTAAAAGACTCAATGTAGAAAATGAGAATCTTAAAATAGAAAATGATGAACTAAAAGAAAAAAAAAACATTTATAGAAGTAGAGAAGAAAATAAAAAATGAAAACATCTACTTCTTAAATGATAATCTAGATGAACTAAAAGATAAGAATAAACTTCAAAAAGAAGAAAAGAACGAACTAAAAGCAGAAGCTAAGAAACTAAAGAAGGAGAATCAAGAATTAAAAGAAGATAATTTACAGATAAATGAAAATTTGGAAGATTATGAAGGAAAACAAGTACTTAAAGTAGAAAACATAGAAAATGAATTAAAATAAGAAAGAGAAAAGAATAAGAGATCAACTTCATTACTGCACAAATTTGCTAAAGGACAAAAACATTTTAATTTAATGCTATGAGCCCAGAGAGCCATATATGACAAAGTTGGATTAGGTTACAAACTCACCACTACCCATAAGAAATATCAAAACTTCTTTGTTCCTAGCATTGAAAATCCTAAAACAGAAACCAGATGTCATTACTGTATGAAAATTGAACATAGTGTATTTCATTGCAAACTAAGAAAACAAAGAAACAAACAAAAAATCAAAAGATGCAGATATTGCCATAAAATTGGACAACACTTAAATATGTGCTAGCATAAAAATTCAACATACAAGATAACACTACAATGGGTACCCAAAAATTATTTAAAGGCTAAAAATGTAGGAACAAAAGAAATTTGAATACCTAAGGGAATGGTGTAAAAATAATTAAGCCTATGAAAAGTAAGAAAAGTAAAATATTTAACTCAGATAATTCGCTTCAACGAAACAAACTAGACAAACTTGCCTGTGAAGTTTTGCTTTGCTTTCATATTGATATGATTTTACACTTCTTTAAATTTGTTTGTCTAATCTGTTTTACTTATTTATGTCATTTGCATACTATCTCAATAAATGATTAAAAGTCAAACCACAAGTTAAAGAGTTATTAACAAAAGACAAAAATTTGATCTTTGAAATCCTATTTTAAAAAATCTTTGCACAAATAAGTTACACGTGTAAAGCACATACTCAATCTCACTGTGACATGTGTAAACAAACAAATTAAAAAATTATCTCTTATAAACCAGAAAGAACCCTCTCCTCGTTCTTCTTATTTCCCAATTTTTATTCAATATCAATCATTATCTCTTCAGATCTGAAAACCTGCATAGTCTCTAAAATCGATTCCCACTTTTAGTCTCAGCAAGCTACAAAACCTTTTGAAAGGAACCGATCTCCTCTATTTTGGTCAAAGACAAACATAATGCATCTTAGTTTTCAATCATGACCAAAAAAAACTTAGATTTCGATCAAGTCGATTTCCCTTCCAAACATCACAATAAGTCATTTTACTCAAACTTGCTCTTCAAACTAATCATTTGGGGTAGGATCATAGATTAGGATTTCCTAGATAACATAGGGTTTCCTTATGGAGTATATATAAGACAAATATGCCTTCCTAGTCTTATCTTTTCTCTTCCCCTTCTTACGATAGGCTAATAAAACTATTCTATAATAATTTAGATGATCAAGTTAAAACCTTTTTTGGAAGGAATGGAGTTAATCATGATACTCATACTTATCTGTAATATCAGTAATCTGAAATAGGTATTTAGTGAAACTTGTAAGCCATATCTTAAAACAAATATTCTAGATGATACGAAAATTGTATTCAACAATAATCAACTCATAACAATTGAAATCAAAGTCTTTTCTTTGTCTCCCTATGAAAGATTACTCCATAACATAATCATCCATTGTTTTAGATCTAGAGCAGTAAAACACAATTCTATAACTAGAGAAAACTACTGGATTATGGCATGTCTTATGAGAAACAAAAATCATGAACTTCATTATCTAATTACTTTGAAAATGATTGAAGTAAGAACAGTGAAAAGAGGATCTTTTCTACATGCTCCATTAATTTCTAAAATCATCCTTATGTGTAGTGTAGATGTCTCCAGAGAATTAGAAATTGAACCAATCCTCAAAATATGAGAGAATTAGAAATTGAAACAATCCTCAAAATAAGAGTCTCTTCTCTCTGTAAAAATGTAACACTCAATCATCTCAACAAAGCAATCCACAACAACAAAGCAATCCACAAATTTCGAATTAAATTCTTCATCAACCATTACAACCAATGGACTCTCCATGACAGGATGATAAAGATATAGACGATGAATTCTTTCAAATCCAAAAAAAAACCTATCTTAACTGAGTGAGAGAATCGCAATGGTTAAAAGAAAATTCAATTTTCCTGATGATGAACATTCAACAAACGAATAACATTGTTATATATTCTCATGCGAAATATGTTTGAATTATAAAATAAAATCATTCTAATTTACTTCAGTTGAATGTCTTAATATGCCTTATTTGTTCACTTTGTCTATTCATTTACTATTATTGAGAATTTTAATTGGTTTGATAAAACTTTCTATATCATCATTTAGAAGCATGAGAACTCATTGAAAAATTAAATATGTTCTGACATAGCTTTCCGTAGCTTTAGGCAAAGAAAAAGAAATATGAAATAAATCACAAAATTTTGGATAAAAAATGTTCGTAAAGAATTCTATTGCTAACTCCTCAACTTCGAAGAAAATTAATATATAACTCATTGAAAAATTAAATATGTTCTGACATAGCTTTCTGTAGCTTTAGGCAAAGAAAAAGAAATATGAAATAAATCACAAAATTTTGAATAAAAAATGTTCGTAAAGAATTCTATTGCTAACTCCTCAACTTCGAAGAAAATTAATATATATATACAAACATACACACACACAAAACAAAGAGGAAAAGTGAGTATGAAAGGGAGTTAAAGGGTTAACTGGTAAGGAAAGGCGGCCGACCATTAGAACACAAACAGTTAACCACTTGAAGATGATGGTCAACCGAGAGAGAAAGTTTTGTATACTAAGAGACATGAACGGTCGGCCATACTAAATTTACAATAAATCTAGAAATACTAAAATTTAAATTATATAATTAATACATTCCTAAAAATTTTAATCAATTTAATAAACTTTTCCTCAATAGTTGCCAAATAAGACATACATATCGGGCATAGAAAAAATGGACAAGTGTTCTTTACAAGGACAAATGTAGTCTTAAGAGAAAATAAATGGTATTCATGCATGTGAACCTTAAAACACATGTTTGATGTAAGGACAAGTGTTTCACCCTCTAACATTCTAAAAAATAAGTGTCCAATCTAGAGACAAATGTAATATAAAGAAAATTAAGTGACGCATATGCAAAATGTGCACCTTATATGGACACTAAGTGTCACACATGCATCATAGTGAGCATACAAATATATGTCATGCATGCATGGGCAATGAAATAGCCCATGTATAAATAGAACCACCCATGATTTTTCCCTAATAACCAAAGTCTCATTCTCTCTCTAGCCCTCAAATCCACTCTCCTCATTTTCAGTCTCGGTTGAAGGCTTATATTCTTCCACTTAGAATCTCAAAATTTCTTTAGCCCTCAAAATCCTCTCTCCTTCGTATCTCGAAACCTCCATTATTTTTTCTCAAATCCCTCAAAATCTAGTCTAGATCTACACATTCAGGATGGCACCAAAAAGCAAAAAGGGGGAAAGAAGTTACTATCGAAGTGGAGCCAAATGCTGCAACAAAGTACAACAAAAAGGACTTCCGGTCTATAGAAAGGAGTAAGATTTTCGATAAACTTTTTTTCGATAAAAATATCACATATGGAAGGCTTGTAAATCGGGAGTTTTTAAGGTCAATTAATTTTAAATATGATGAATTTTTGCATTAAGTTTGTCCTCATTGGGTTTTATACCCAAATAAGTAAATTTATGAATGGGCAACTAGGATTTTCTACAGTGACATAGACATTGTTAGGAAAGAGACTAATAACGTTAGTTACTTTATGAATGAGAATGAGCCATTACCTTGTGCATTTAGGAGTTATTTCAATAGGCAAGAAATTGAAGTAAACTCTAAGATGATATATAAAGAAAATGAATTAGATTAAGTTGAATATAGTAAATGTGAATCATATCTGAATACTGAATTAATCAAGGATGTTAGAACTATTTTTTGTGATCCTAGGATGGACAAAGTGAGTAATAATACAATTGATCTAGAATTCCATAAAAAGGATCTTACACTTTTTAGTAACACGCATCATAAAACCAAGAGGAGGAAATTACAACTCCATCACCATAGAGGATTTTTGTATTATGGCCTGCATCATAAACAGAAATAACTCAGGACTGTATTTTCTAATCCCTCACTCTATGATAGCTGTCAGAACCTCTAGAAGCTCCAACTTATCCTATGTTAGCATGATTACACACATCATAGTTGGTCAAAGGGCCAATCTACGCGGGGAAAGTAAAGTAGAGTTAAACATGAGAAATAATATAAATGCTATAATCCTGCATAGAGCCAATTGGATATTTGAGAATGATGAGTGGGTAAACTTGAAAAAAAGGGGAAACGATGTTGGTACACCCTCTTCCACTGACAAGGATAAGGAAAATGCCAAATTCCAACAAAAGTCAGAAATTGATGCTTCTCTCTCTCGACTACCATGTAGCCAAATCACGCTTTCTGAAATCTAAAGATGTTTTCAATTTCTTCTATCAATGATGTAATGTACTTTATACTATATTCTCCCAAAATCACACTCTATTAATGTTCAAATGTGTCTTAATCTTTATCCATCTTTTACAATTCTCAATATGGCACACAGACAAATCATAAAGGGGAGTTTTGATCCCCTATAGGTTAATGATCTTAAACTTAGCCTATTTTTTTGCTCTCTTAGGTTTAAATCGGCATTCCTTTTTGTTAATGACAAAAAAGGGAGAAGAATCATCAAAAATTGGGGGGAAAAAGTTTAGAGAAAATTTAAGATTTAGTAGAAAGATAAAAAAGGGAGAAAACTATCGAAAGACTAGAAAGATAATTCTTTAGATTATTAAAGATTTTGTTATTATAAAAAAAGGGAGAGATTGTTAACAAATAATATTCTAATAATGATCAAATTAAAGGAAAATTATATAGAAAAACATGTCATGAAATTAATGAGAAATGATCTGAAAATTAGGCTAAACATAATTTACAAACAGCCAAGGCCAAACGGCTGACCACTTGAACTACAATGGTCAAACTGTATGCTTGTGCAGTAAATTGCAAAGCTCATGCAATCAACTGCATGAGCAACGCGGCCCACTGTGCACAGCACGGTCTGCTGTACGTACTACACAATAAACCATGTGCGCCAAGTGCGCACGAGCGGTCAGTCGCACACACAATGCGGTCAACTGCATATATGCACATTGCACAAGAGTGGCTAGCCACAAGCGCTATAAAGTGCTCGAGCGGCCAACCGCATGCGCTTAAAGCACATGCTGCGTGGTAGACCATGAGCGCCTTGTGCGCTCAAGTAGTTAACCTCTTAACACAAGCGGTTAATCACAAGTATCTTTGCATGTACAAGCAATCAACCATTAAACATAAGCGGCCAACCTGATATGCTCATATGAACAACCTGCCCTAGTTGTTCAGTCAACCAATAATTCAAACGATAAACCACTAAATCACAAAATAACAAAATGCTTCTCTAGTCAATTGAATTAAATCAAAGACTAACCGAAATACTTCATATTTCAAAAATTCAACCAATCTTAGTCAACTATTTATTCAGAGACGGTCTAAGAAAGAAACTACATGGATGTTAAAAAAATATATTTATTGATTGTTTTAAATCTAATGACATGGACCAATCACATTTTTATTTTTGAATTCAAAGTCATCCTGCTACGTTGTTTTGAAAATCTTTTTTAGTTGTCAAGTTAACCTTCCTATTGTAACAAAAAGACGCTTCAAATCTTATTAAGACAGGATTTTCTTGACAGAAAAAAATAAAGAACTACTTTAAGGACGATAATCGAAAAAGACATTAATTAAGAAGTAGCCAAAGACATTAATTCAGTAAGGTGAAAAGCATTTAATTCTAAACGTTCAAATTCACCTATCATTCAATGACATTCTTGAAGAGAGTTTTAAATACCGAAGTATTGAAGAACAAAGTAATGAAGTAATAAGAGATAGAGCAACTATTGTGAGCAAAACACGATCTCATTAAACACTCTTACTCTGTCACTTGAGAACACATTGCATTAGACTCATTCTGTAATCCCTTGTGTGTTCTTCATTAACTATACATTAAATTCTTCTTATCTGAGAAGCAGTCTCTATAATATTCTTTATACTCAATTTCGTTACATCCGAGAATTAGGTTCACACTCTTTAACACCCTTATAACCTAAAGAAGTTTGAAGATCACGTGGGAACATGATTTGGGTTTTGAGAGAGAGTATTTCAGGAAAAAGTACTTGTAAGGTTTCACTTGTACTCATAAAAAAGTGGATTGTGAAGATTTCACTTGTACTTGTGAAACAAATGGGTTATATTATTCGGAGTATGGAGTGAACATACATTGAATTGGTAGAACCACTATAAAAATCTTTGTATTTGATTTTTTCTTTATTTTCAATTCCTTAATCTTACCTTCTCAACTTTATTTAGCGGAAAATTTAAAAAAATCAGAAAAAAACTATTTACTCCCTCCCAGTTGTTTTACAAAAATAAAAAAATATACATATTTTCTTATGTGACACTTTTTACGATATTTATAAGACATTATAGAAAAATAGATAATTAAATTTCTAACTTTTTTAAAAATACAAAAAATATACATATTTTCTTATATGACACTATTTACAAGGACTTTATACCAAAATAATGTATTTTTGGACAAAATTTATTAAAATAATATTGTTTTTTTTTCCCTCCAAATCTAGTGAGAATGGAACATCAGTTTTTCCGGCATTAAAAAAAAAAAATAATGATGTCGGATTCTAAGACCATGACATCTATGTTGCGCTCCGAGAATGCGACATCATCGGGTTATTAACAAAACCCCGAGTCCTTCGACATTCTCTCCCTTGTTCGCCTCGCTTCTCATTCTCTGTCAAGCGACACAACCCTTCAAAAAAAAAAAAAAAACCCTTCATTCTCTCTTCTGGTTGCGACACGTAAGAAGTGTCGGAGTGTAGATCAAGTGGGTTTGGCTTCAAAGTCTCCGTTGGTTAGTCTTCATTCTCTCCTTTGTACACCTCACATTCGTCTGCTTGCCCCTTTTTTTGCTCATGTCATGTGGTCTGTTCTTCGAATCTAGGGTTTGGTCAAATCTAGGGTCTATTCTTCATGTCCTGTGGTCTGTTCGCCCTTATGAATCTATGGTTTATTGATGCTCTGTTTTTTTTCTTTTTTATTTATTTGAGCTAGGGATGATTTAAAATTAATTCTTGAAAAATAATAATTTTATCTCCAGTTATGAGCTGAGGAATTGAATTTTAGATTTGGATAATTGTTAGGATATATTGTAATAGGACATCACACAAAAAGCTTTATATTGGTTTCTTCCTGTAATTTGAAATTGTCAAATACTGTAAAAAAAAATTTGAATTTCAAAATTTGACCCAATTTAAAATCTAGTCATTTGTATTAATTGAAAATTAATTATAATTATAAAGATTTTATGACAGATTATTATAATATCAGTGAAAATAGTACTCAGACAAAACTTTAATACAAATGTGCGTGGCTTCATCTTATAGGCTGTTTTTGCTTCGGTTTGAGAGTCATACTTTTTTTTGAAAATAAAAATCTAACCCTAAAATCCACAACAATGATGATTTAGAGATTCAATGAACAAAAAATCTCAATGAGCTTATTCTTTCCATGATCCTAGATTTTTTTTTTTTTGATTGTACAAGGATTCGAACCCTGAATCTCAGAATTGGAGAAGAAAGATTATAACCACCAGACTGTCCCCTTAAAACCTACAGTGCCTCGATTATCCTTTGCCATGGATGTAGGCAAAATAACTTTACAGGTTCCACAAAATTCATGGACGCAATAACCTTTCACACGCACACAAGCATGTAGATGATAAACTGGAACATAAATCATAGCATCGCTCCAAAACTATTTAAGGTCTCCAAAAGAATACAGCTCCACCTCATATTAAGGATTTGAAAAGCAGAAGATAAAAACTAGCGAGCAAGAAAATTTTCACCGCATCATATATCATTACGAGCAAGAAAATTTTCACCGCATCATATGTCCCCTGCGACCTTCGAGGGGAGCAATAATCAGAAGCTCCAAATAATGATGAATCAGCTGTCCTCTCAAAGTTTCAATCCTCTTAAAGTAGATGTGAGAATAGAGAGCTTTCCAGCAGCTCTATACTTGTAGTCCTTCTCAAGAGCAGTTGCCGCTAAAGATTGAAGTTCAGATCCATCTTTGTCTTCCTTGTTCCTTCCCTTACTAAGCTGTCCAATGGCATAGGTACACTGAAAAAGCAGTTCTTAAGTCAAGACTAGAGACCGAGAGTCCATGATGAGATGGGATAAAAATGCTCACGTGTAAAATCGACATTCAGATATAATAAGCAAAGATGATGAATGGGAGGGGTCTCATAGTATAAGTAAGAACAAAGAAGAATGCCAACTAACCCTCTTCCCGACCACAAAGATACCTACACCAAGACATATATGTGGGTGCAGGCATGTGCATGTGTGCATACTATATACATACGTATTGAGAGAGTTCTCACCAAGCAGATGCCATAAAGTGCTCTGGCGTTCTTGCCCCCAGTCAAATCTATTGTTGACGCATAGTATTTTTTAGCTGTCTGAAGGTTTTCTAGTCCACCAAGTGTGTAAAGCACCTGTAATGTGAAAACAATAATGGAGGTCAAAAAATTGCCAGTTCTAGGTATAGCCAAGAAAAACCATTGCAATTCAACGCTTTATATACCAGAAAGTATAATATTGTTACATTGAACACCATATACAGCAATAGAAATAAGAAAAGAAAGCTTCATAGAGATTTGTCAACCACCCAACATCTCTTTATGGTACTTTGAGACTGCCCTTGCAGATAGATGAATTATAGAATGCAATTTTGCTTCTACGCTAATGGAAAAATGATGCAGGAGTCTGCTCAATTTGATAATTAACCATCACTGTCCTACATGAACATTGGCATGATGCTTGGAGTGCCCAGCAGATATTCAAAACAACGAACCTCAAATTTATTTCAAGAACTAAATGAGTGAAACAGCAACAGCTAATCAAGAATCGGCAGCATCAACTTCATCCAACAAAAATAGCACAGGCCAATACTTATTATTGTTTCATTAACATGTTTAACGCAGTACTCAGAAAGATGCAATAGAATTGCGTGGCTCCTGGGGATGATCAAGCCATTTAGGTGGCCATAATCTGGTTGATCCTTCCATAAAGCTTACAGATCGCCAGGTTGTAGGTTTGCCAAAAGAGATATCAGATACACTATTCATAGTTATTTCTCATTGAAGAGGTTTCTTTTGCTTTAGGCAAAAAAGAATGTGTAGCGGTAGTAGAAATTACTTGGCTAATCCAGAAAAGGATGTCTACTAGGGAAGCACACAAGCATGTTGAAACTCCACTTTTCTACTATGGATAGAAGGGAGCTTAAATTCTACTTACATCAGCATAGGCCAGGTGATACAATGGAATCAATGGTTGGGCTAATATGAGCTCTTCATAGCAAAAAGCTGCTTGCTTGTACCTTAAAAAAAATAAAATAATAAATAATAATAATTGAAAAATAAATAAAGAAGTGAACCAGAAAACAGCAGAATTGTACAGATAAAGGTTCTTTCTTCTGTAATGCACTACAGATAAAGGTTCTTTCTTCTGTAATGCACAAATAAGTATCTCACATTTGCTGAGAAACATAAATTTCAGCAAGTTCTCTCCAAGCATCATGGTCAGCCGTAAATCTGTGGCAAAACAGTGAGAAATTTGTAAAAATCAGAATATCATTTTGGTAAGTCATTATCAGGTAGGAGAGAATAATTAAAATCCACTAAGATCAGCCTCACATGTCTAGATATTTATTGAGCCACTCAATGGCACCAGAAATATTTCCTTGTGACTTTGCCATTGCTACCCTTCTCTTATGTACAGCCTGAAAATAGTATGATTTTATTTTCTCATTATAGGCAAGACCAGAAGAAAGGAAATAAGAGAGACAAAATAGAGTCACAATTCTATTAAAGATACATGTGGGCTATCAACAGATACCTGATCAAATGGATCATCTTCTAGAAGGCTCGAATAAGCTTTTTCCGCCTCTGCCCATGATCCCTTAGCTTCAAGCAACATAGCTTCTAACTTGCCTGCAATCAACACAATAAAACAATATCAGAGGAATTGAAGGCCAAGCAACATAGCCAAATGTCCATCAAAACTAGAATACTAGTGTCATGAAGACAAGATCACAAAAATGGGACAAAGGCAAGAGATTTGTAATGCTTGAGCAATGACAAACTGACAAATGCATTAATATTATTGGATGCGTACCCGATTATATCCTATTTAGTTTTCTTTTTGGGAAGACTACAGGACTTTGACAACAGGCAGACTGAAAGTGGGGGAACCGCTGACTCAATGGTCTGTGAAGAATCCCGATACCATTATAGAGTCCACTAACAAGACAAATTAAGATGATCGTGACAGGCACCAACTCCTAGATGGGCAGTAAATTCCAAGCCTCACGCAACCACTCTAAAGAACATGGTTAAACAACCAGTCATGTTAAGCTACCCTTGCCCCCCCCCCCAATTTTTTGATATAAACTCTTGCCCAATTTTGACAATTGAGACATGTTATAGACTAATATAAGACGAGCATGATACAAAAGTTATCCTCATGGTCAGAAGGAAAGATTATGGCGCTATTTATGAATTGCAAGTAAGAAACAAGCACCTGAAGAATTCCACCAAAACAAAAATAGCTAGCATCCTTATCCACTCCTCTATTGAGCACTCTCCCACAAAACAAGAACCTCAAAATAACTGTTACTAATAGAAAGATATATAATCATCTTTGTTTGATGCTTAAGCAGTCTACTTGTCGATCCCCTAGTGGTTAAAGCAGCCAACTAACATGAGCTTTGGGGTGGACAAATACACCACTTAGGTCAATAAGCAAATGTTAGCAGCTTAACATTTATATATCCTCCATAAAAAAGAGTAGAAATAGAAAAGAAAAAACCATGAAACCTGCAAGTACAGTTGTAGTATAATTAAGTCAACTTACCAACCCTCTTGCTCTCAGGAAACTTCTTCTGTAAAACATTTATGCAGTCCTGCATAACAAGGCATGGAATAGCATCGGTATATAATTAAACATAAAAGGAGTGGTGGATAATAAACTAACACTTCACAAATTTCTGATCATTTGGATCAACAGAAATGAGGAAGAGATAAAGACGAAAGAATGGAACAATTTAAAGTGCAAACTGATGCAGTCACGTTAAGTAACAAAACTGTAATGAAGGCACAAGACTTTGGCCTAGCCTTTATTTGATTTCTCCTATATACGCATGTTCTTGTTGCATAAAACTTCACAACTTCAAGATTGATTTATTTTAGAAACCCAAAAAAAAAGATAAATTATAGTTGGGAAGCTCATCTCCCCACCCCCCCCCCCCCAAAAAGTATCTTTTTTTCTCATAGATCCAGCCCAAAAAACAAACATAACCAACATATCACCAAGACAAATTTACTCATATTGTAAAAAAGTTAGTGATGAACAACAGAAAAAAAAAAGACTTTCAAAGTGAATAAAATAAGGAGAAGCCATGATAAAGCAAAGATGAGAAAATAGTTTTGTTTTAATCAACCATGGGAACATTGAGAATTAACCCCGGACATAAGTTAGGGTGACATAGCCAAATATGATTTTTCTATTTATTTAACTGTACTCTTTAGACATTGAAATATGGGATCAAGTAAATTGATTTTGACAGCACCAGCAGAGGAATGTAAGTTCACTGTGCATGTGCAAGACCCTACTAGCTTTAAATTCAAGCCACTTCTATTCCAAGATCAACATGTGTCGCACATATCACTGGTAACATTCTTCATATATCCTCTTAGAAATTAGCGTCATTGTGTTTTCCAAAATTAAAAGAGGGGGGAACCAGTTATATATCAAATCCTTTGACCACATTTGACTGTCCTCTTATTGAGTTTAACAAGATTACTTTGGAAGCAGAAGAATAGGGAGCCTCAAGATCAGGGATTTCTGCAGACTATATGGATTTAAGATGTGTTGTTAGCTTTGTACTTAGGGATCAGCTCTAATGGAAGCGAAGCAGTTTAAGCCTACTCACACTTGTAAGAGCTCAGGATGACTCCCATAATCTCTGTGAATAGAACAATACACATTTAGGAGAGAACAATAGGATTCAAAGCCATTGATTCATTCACAAGTTTGATGATCAGCCTCAAATATTTAAAATCTCAGATTACAAATATAGAAAATAAAATTAAAAAAAAAAACACTAGTGTATCTTTTAGTGTAACAGGAAAAATTTAAGTAATCAATATATTTTACCTTGGCAAGATCAAAATTTTGGCAGTCCATCGCAGCAACTGCAACCTGCTCGTAGAGAGTCCATTCTACAAGTTATAATTATTTATCAGCATGATGTTCTAATAGAGGAGGGGGGGGGGAAAAAGGGAAAAAAAAAAAGCCAAAATCCAAAAAGCATAGTTGATAAATGGGCATTAAAAAATAATAGAGAAATATAGGATAAAAAAATAAATATAACGAGATCCAGAGAATAGGCCTCGGGTAAGTCATCTAAAAAGCATATCTTCTCTTCAACACCATGATGCAAGTTATAAATAAAATAATTTTGCAGTTCAACAGGCAATAGTTGATAAAGGGTGAAGGGAAGATAAGAGGAATCAAAGGAGGACATTACTGCTTCACCTTTTATTCTGTATCAATGAATTGAGCTCAATGTAGCTGAGGCATAGCAGATTATGAACTGAAGTGTTTTTTTTTTTCTTGGAGGCAGCAAGATAACTATAGGGATGGGCAAGCTTATTTCATATGGGAGAATATAAAATGCAGAGGTTCACAACTCTTTGCACAGCAAGATTCAATGCTTCCCCATTTCCAACCAGTGTCTCCCTCTTGGAGCTAAATTGAAGGAAGTTACAAGCTAGGGATGCATCATAGAAATATTTTAAAAGACACCTTGCTAGCGGCAGACATGATTTAGATAACTCCAAAGAGGGGATGGTACACTCAATACGCAATAAAGCCAGATCAACCTCACACACTTGTTCAGATGTGGCTAATAGGTCACAAGTTATTCTAAGAAACTTCTTGCAAGGAAACACAAATGTAGCTCCAACATTGCTAGTTCACTTCTTAAATGGAATGATGCTAAAATGCCTACGGATAAAGCAGGATTATGTGTTGAACATTTCAAACCTTCGGCCACCAATGATAGGGGGCTTTAATAAGTTATATTAAGGAAAGATCGTTTTTCATGTTACTCATGGTGTGCCCAAAGAGGTCAGAACCATGTGCAAGTGAGTCATAAAAAATGTTCAAAAGCTCCGGACATGCTTTTTGGTTCATACAAGCTATGAGGTCAGGAATAGCGTTAAGGTTCAGTTTTGGCAGGAAAGGTGAAAGGATGTGCAACATTAAAGGATCAACTCCTATACCTTTCACCCTCAATGGGAGAAAATGTCCCATGTGTGATGTTATGGTTCAATCTCCTAAAAACTGGAGTAGAACCTTTATCAGACAGGCACAGGAATAGAAAATATTCTTAGCATCTTTGACACACTCAACAAAAAAAGTTGGATGTGAAAAAGGAGTATCAAGTGAAATGGAAGGGATTCTAGAGACGATGTGAAAGTGAACAGATGTTACAAATATTTGTGGGACAGTGTAAGAGGAAATAAGATTGTATTTCTATCAACAAATTTATATAAGTGCCAAACGTGAATTTCTTTGGATGGGAAATAAATTTGGGGGGGGGGGCATTACAATTGCTTAAAAAAGTGAGGATTCTGATGATGGATATTCCTTGTATTAACTACTAGATAGGCATGTCTTGGGTGGTGGCGACACAATTGAGGGAGGTGTTGATAGCTTGGAAGAAGGATTCCTAATCTTACAATAGAGAAATATGAATTAATCCTTTTTATCAGGATAATGATATTTGATATGTGCCAAAAGAGAATACGAGGAAAGTTATATTGAAAGCAGACTAATGACTCTCAACTGTAAAGTTTTTGCAAGAAGAAGCTCTTTTAGGTCTTGGAGTTCTACTTGTTCATGAAGCAAGGATATTGATGCAGGACATGAAATATGGAATGACATGAGTGCCGGAAGACAGAAGTAAATCATAATGGCATGGCATTGACAAACAAACTAATAATCACCTGTACAATATATGTACATACAAATCAGAATATTGTGTTTTGGATTCTACTTATCCTTATCTTCCACCTTCATTCTATCGCACTGCAACTTTATTTTGATTTGTGGATTAACTTTGGTAGAGTTTCTTAATTTCTTAGCGAGTAAGAGGAACCATATTCCACGAATTGTGTTCATGAATTGTCTTCAATATGTAAGTTCTTAGGGTTAAGAAAAGAGCTTTTATTGTTAAAAGTCTTCCATTGCCAATAGTAACATAGCTTTTCGCCAATTTACAAAAGCATCAAAGATTAATCAACTCAGAATAAACAAAAAACTTTCTCACTTTCAATGCCAATTAGATAGTTAAACCTATTCAATCCCCCCAAATGTTTCTCTAACAGACCAAAGGTTTGCCTATTGCCCCAGGGTTGACCACATAAGTGTAAGAGTTGAAAAACAATCTGATAGATCTAGTTGAGGATATAAATCATGAAAACCTGAACACAGATCGTAGAGTCTCGAATTAAAAATTGGAAATCGAAGAAGGAAACAGTACCTTCGGCGGCGAGAGCGGATCGCTTCTTGGGATCGTTCAAGAGAGACAAACCGTGAGTCAAGACCTTATCGGAACGACGAAGTTTGAGCTTGCGAAGCAAGGAGAGATACTCCCAAGTGCCTCCTCCGCCATTGTCGACCTGGTTCTCTAGCTCGTTTAGACGTAATTCGTCTTCTCTGCTCACCATCTCCGCTTTCCGAACTATGTTTAAAAAAGTGAAGCTTCTCGGCAGCCGCCCAGCCGGCAATCCTCTCTTTCCCTCTATTTGGTTTTTTGCCTCATCGTTGATAAAATAAATCGTTGGAATATGCCAATTGGGATGGGTATTTGGGTAATCTGGAATAATGGGTAACTTTCATTATCCCATTAACCACTTTATTAACCACTCCATTAAGTGGTAAATCCCCAATTAACTCTTTGAATGAATGTGAGCACTCTTTCCTTTTGGAGTGGACAACAGCAAGGTGGCAATTCTTCCTATGTGAACAGTAACCATGATGAGGGAAGAATGATAGGATTTTCAACATTCTCTAGAGAGAGAAAATAGAGAGAGAGATGAAGATTTTCGTATAGGAAAATCTCTCATCGTCAAATGATTCACTGGATGTGAGGGTTGAGGTGTCGTGGAATTGCGGTGGTGATTTGATTATGTAATCACCATCCGACCGTGCGATCAGTTTGAGAGACATCGCGACACGATGGATTTTGGAGACTGCACTATCGAGATATTTATTCCGAAAAATTCCAAACTATTTAATTCACGCTTCCGCATGCGTGATTAAATCCAACATAAATAAATAAATAAATAATAAATAGTAGTTTTCCGAGGTACTGATTCTAATCGGCCATGGACGTGAATGTTGAAAATTCTCATAGGAAGTGTATTATTTATATTTTGGAGTATGTCATCTCATGTTAAGATGATAATTTTGTATATTCAACGACAATAATAAAATTTATAAATAATATTTAGTTAATAGAGTGAATGAATAGAAATTCTATTTAAAGAAAATCTTATATTCGAGTTTTATATATATAAAAAAACAACGAGAGAATTTTGTTTCTGAAAAGTTTAATCCAATCTGAACCAGTTTTAGCTAAATTCAAAATAATTATCGGATACTATTAATTTTATCTAAAAAATAAAATTTATAATTACATATAATATGATATTAGTATCATAAAAATATATATATATATATTCACCAAACTCTTTTGAATTGATTAGTCAGACACTCTATCCCTCAATCAGAAATCTCGAGTCAACCTTTAGGAATGATAAAAAAAGATTTGAGAGAGTCAATCCCTAAAATGGATCACACAGTACTCGAACCAGTTTAATCAAATAAAATTTAGATACCGATAATGAAAAATATATATATATATATATACATATTCTTGATCATCACCCCTTACTGATACCATAGCATAGCAAGAATATTAACTTTATGTTTCAAAATATTTTTAATATTACAATGCATGTGCATAATCCTCATAATTATCGGTATCAAAAGAAAACTCCAACATTGTTGTTCAGTTCGTTTCTATAGAAAAGTTTAAACATTATAGCAAAATCCTTTGTAAATCGAGCCTTTATTGCTCAAATTAGTTTGAGATGAAAATACGTGTAAAGGTTGGAAAAGAAAACAAGCTCCATCCCCTTATACGATTTACCCTAACTTGGGATCATTCCTTTTATTGTAAGTGTAATATGACACCCATCAATATATCAAAAAATAAAAAAATATACAAATATAAGGATTTATCCCGAGATACTCAAAAAAAATCAACGAACCTCTATATAAAATTTATACAAAAATCATTAAGATTTAGTTTCAACTACTTGGAAAACTATATTAACAATTGTCATTATAACTCACGAAAAAAGTTATCACTCATCAATTCTCACATTGTTTGTATTTCTATTCAAATATAATAAATGCAAGCACTAGGGAAGCTTTTGAAGAACCTATTCCACCGAAGATGATGTCTAATGGAGGAGAGGAGGGTTGCTCGAATACCATACCAAAAGATAAAAAAGGTCACATAAATATAGTTCCAGAAATATAGTTCGCTATGATTAGTCTCCAAACCTCCCTCGAGAAGGAGTATCTAAAGAACAAATGATTTACGTTCTCTTTTGACAGGAGCAAAGATGACAAGTCGAGGAACTCGAGAGTTCAAAATCTAAATAAACGGTCACTCATCTGCAACCACTTCACAAAGACAAGCCACAAAATAAATGTAAACCGAGAAATCGCTGCAGGGAATCACACTAGATCCATCCACGACACATCAAAATGAGAATCTCTGAGATAACTCCAAGCTGAAGTAATAAAGAACTCATCACTAGAGCTGCGAGTCAACACAATCCTGTCACATCTAACAATGGACAAAAATCAGATTTCTGGATAATCTACCGGATACAATTTAAAAAAAGTCTCATCAATCTTGAAATCCACTACTCAGTGCCTTAAATGTAATTTGACCAATAAATACTGGCCAAAACATCTCGAACAGAACACCCACAAAAAAAAAAAACTTGATCTCTCCATGACATGCCTCCTACAGGCCTTTATCAAGGGATCGACAGGCGACTAAATATCATACCAGAATGAGATACGATTGTCATCTCCCATCCTCTAAGACACTAGATAGTGAAGAGATAAGAGTTTTCTCCGTATCCACGAGCAAGTGATCGGAACTCAAACATATCAAAAGTTATGACGTTGAAGCAAATATGTTCTCACCCACCGTGACCAGACATTATCCTTTGGGTCTGAAAGCAAGTGCCTTATATGCTTGAGTTGGGCCTCTTTATTTCAATCCGTCATTCTATTTAGCTCTAACCTCCCTCCTTCTTCGTCTGGCAAACAAGAGACTATGCTATCTTGATCTTATAACGATCAAGAGATGGACCAACCCATAAGAAGTTAGACATAAGTTGCTCGATCTCCTTACAAACCACCTTTGAAAGGAAGAACATAAAAGATCAATATATTTGAATCGAGAAGAGAATGGTACTAACTAGTTACAACTTATCAGTCTAGGATAAGTGTCAATTGTCTAGTACTGAATATGAGCAGTCACCTCTGCACAATCTGAAAACACTCCGCAGCTGTCACCCATCATATTTGTAACGTAGTTTTATAAATTATGATTTTTCATTTTGTGTTAAACTTGAATAGTAATCTTCGTATCTTGTATTTAATTCAAATTTTGGACTTCTCAACTTGTTAATCGGTATAGATTTGATTCCAATGTCAAGTTAAGGATAACAAAACTCGAGAACCTTCAAGTCGATGGTTTGTTATCATAAGTAATTTTAGTACACTAGTGCTTTTATGTAAAACAGTGTTTGGATGCATTCGCTTAATGTAATAAAAGAGTTCTTTTATTGGATGTAATTTATTTAGTACAATAACAATTTTATATTTATGTGCCTTTTGAAAACATTTTGAAATATTTTGCCTTAAAATTTTAATAAGATATCATATTTGAAATTAAGTATAATATGATATTTGTTTTTCTATTTGTTTTACCCTATCTCATGACCCAAAGACTAACATGACCATCTCCAAGAGGTCAGTTTAATGGTCACAACCCCCTCTTCAACCTGGTGATCCCAGATTCGAATATCTGTATAACAAAAAAAAAAAGGAGTCTAGCACGGCCCATTTTGATGCGCTGGGACAAGTTTTCTTAACCCTTAAGACTTTTTTGATACGAACTTATCACCTTTAAGGCTGAATCCATGATTCACCAAGTAGTTTTCTTTACACAAACAGGGAAAAAAAATTCTACACAAAAAAAAAAATAGAATCATAAATTTGGTTTGTAATTGAGTGGTGGGAGATTGGAAAAAGAAACTAGGGCAGCCATCGGGTCGGATCAAGACTAGGCTTGAACTTGTCATTGCAACTCAAGCTGAAGCATGCCGAGATAGGCTAAAGGTTTAAGGTCATCTCTCCCCAAATGGGGCTCTGGCTACAACCAAAGAAAATCAACACATAATTCTTGTTAGGAACTTGCCTAAGGGCCTTGCTAATTGAGGAGTCAAGTGGGTTTTTCATTTGAAAAATTCATTAAAATGATTTTTCGTTATCTGAACTCTTTACAAGATTATGGCTTGAATAAATGAAAAATAATCTCAACCTCAACCATGAGTTAAGACCCCTTAGAAGTTTCACGTAATTAATAAAAGCCAAGATGCTTCTTGGTTCTAAATATAGTTGGTGTCCAATTGACAAAGACAATGTCATTTCAAATTGCTTTTAACTAACTTGTAGCTTACATAATTCAAAAAAAGAAAAGGAAAGAAAAATTGTAGCTAGAGAGCCAAGGGCAGTAAAACAATTCTACCCATCTAAATGTGATGGTAGAATAGATATAGATAAAGCATTTGCAGTCATTCTTAAGAAATATAAATTCGATTTTGAACCTACAACTTCCTCTAAGCTTTGGATCTCCTGTTTCATAGTTGCCACCTAAAACATGTAAGGTAAGCCTAGAGAACATTGCTACTTAAGTCTAGAAGGCAGTAAAATGGATAGACAACAAAACTTTCAAATCCAAAAGCCTCTTAAACAAATGTTAAGCTGAGGGAAAAAAATTCTCTCACTTTTGGAGTTTCTGCTTCAAAAGACCATGGTGGTAGCCCAAGGAATTACAACTACTTGCTACGTTTTACAGCACGTCTTCCTTGGCCCTTCTTTGGTGGTCCCTTTCCACGACGTTTCAACATTTCAAGCTTGTTTAAGCGCCTGCCAGGTACAACACAAATAAAAGCCGGACAGTACTTGTTAATGCAGCTTATTACCAGAAAGCAGAAAGAACATCGCAGTAAACTATAATAGATGAAAAATCATGGCAGGTTATTTTCTACCACTACAAGAAAGAAAATATACAACACACTTTACCTAACCCCTATTTCCAAACTATTTAGGACCGATCCTCAGAAGTCCATTCTTTACATTCAGGTGTACTCAAAATGAAATAATTGCCGATATCTTCACAGAGAACGTCACATCTCTTTGGCCCTTTTTTTCCTCAGTAACAAAGGAAAGATCCACTAAAGGCATGCCATGGGGGTGCAAGCCAGTCACAAAAATCAATTCAAGCAGCCCACTCACCTATATGCATCACCAATGTCTCCTATTGGGATCTCTTACTTCATTCAAGACATCGGATCAGCAAGTTCAGTACATTGGTCAAGACAATCTCAGACCAATACATTGCCATGCCCAAAAAGCATAAAAGAAAGGAATTGAAAGAAAAGTAGATAAAAATCCATGACAAAGCCCCAGTGGTAGGGTAAAAAGACCTTCCTTCTAATCGGGGAAAAAAAAATATAACCAAATAAAATCAGGCCAACCGAAACTTTATCCTTGAGCCGATAGGAGTAAATTTATCTTCTGGTTTGCAATAAATCTCTTGGAGAGCCTTAAGGGATGAAAACTATGGTAGCATTCAAGAAGGGATTTAATCGGCAAAACCATTCCTTTCTATTTTAAATGTTATATAAAGCAAGATATCTCCAATGAAAAAAGTTGGGATAAAGAGTAATAGGCTCACATAGAGAGGTATAAACTGCATTGTTAAGTATTGTCTATTTGATTGTTTTCTATTTCTTTGGTGATGAAACAATTCCTTTGTACTGAAAACTAGGATAATCTTTACATCGACATGTGCATGTATGAGAACCTGCATTGTTGGAAGATTGTGATTTGTCCCATGTGAGATATCTATGGCCACCAGGGGGGTTAATGATGAAAATGTCTTTAGGTCTGAGAGGAGACATTTGGAGTCAAAACTCTATGGTGATGAGACAATTCCTCTAAGCGAGGTTAATATTTACATCAACACGTGCATCTATGTAAAATGCATGACAAGAGAACCTGCACTGTTGAAAGATTGTGATTTGTCCCACATAAGATATATGAAGGGAAGACTTTGGGTATGTTTATAGGTCCAAGAAACCCACTAGCATGCACTTGGCTATCCCTTTTTGGGGAGGTCTTGAGTTGTTACAAATGATGTTAGAGCAGGCTAAGTCGTATTCATGTGCAGGCAGGTTGCAGTGCAACATTGGCACAGGACACTAACCACAAGCTGATCACATTGTCTAACAATGTATTGATGAGATTGAATACACCTGTCCAATCAAGGATGCCCATGCATAAGAGGTGGTACTCTTAAGAACCAAAGTTGTTGGAAAAGTGTCTCTTCCTGCATTGAATATCCACGGGAAGAACTTGCATATATATAGGGCACTACTGGAACTACCTTGGCCAACTTGTTTGGATGCAGTCCTCTGATGCTACATATTTGGTCTAAGCCACAAAAGGATGAGAAAGGGTCCAATGCTTAAAAGGTTTTTAAATTTTAATTTTTTTTAATTGGAACATTTAACACCAATTTTGATCATAACATATCACTCGCCTACCAGTCTTGATTTTTAAGATAAACATGAGCACCAACTTTGCACACAATGGCTCACAATGATTTTACTCTGAATCATAGCATGCTGAACAAAAAGGAATCAACAACAGACAGACATTGGGATCAAGGTTGACTGGCTAGCAGAAGAAATGACCAGGGACAATTTGAAGACTCACAAGTTGACCCTCTATGAAAACTATTGTAATTAAACTCAACAACAAGAAAAGGTAAACCTAATTTCCCAGTTTAGCCCTGACTATGCATTTGGGTGCAGTAGCAGACAAAAGTAAAATACTTTTACAACCAAAGCATTCTTGCATATGAGATGGACTGTGACATCAGAGAATGATTAGATGGGCAACCACTACTCAACTACTCAGCTGAGCCTTATATCCCAAACTAGTAAGGGTCAGCAACATAAATACATTTTCTCATTCAATTCTATGCAAAGCCATATTTGTTGTCAATTATACAGTAACATGTTATGTCTAACTACATCTTTCAAAAGCTTTCTTTCGTCTTCTCAGTCTTTCGGATTTTCTTGAAGTGGCTTCTTACTGCTTCCCCAAACTAAAGCATTAACGGATATTCAACCAAATCATCTTCATCTATTTTCTTTCATTTAATCATTCAATTAGAGCCAGTAGGTTTTGTTTAATACCATCATCTTCTAATGAATTCAACATATTATTCTTTTCTCAGCAACTATCAACTCTTGAGATGGGCACCATAATGCTTGACTAAAATAGGTGAGTCTAAACTAGCCTTGGCTTTCTCCGATCATGCATAGAAGATTCCCATAAACTTCATGGACACAACAACTTATACATATATACACAAACAATTGTAGTAGTCATTGACAATGAAAGAAAATGGTGATGTTGGACTCAAGTTTACTCAAATATTAGTTTGATATAGCACCTGTAGAGATAAGGGAGAAAAAGTGAGAGGAATGGGAGGATGGAAGGATAAAAAGAAAGCAGGCGAAGGAGAAAGATGGTAAAAAACAGGAATGTTGGGTAACAAGTGAGACAAGATGAAAACTATCGGTTCCACTCTTCAACCAAAGCCAATAAAACTAGACCATCTCTAAATAGGCCTTCTAACCCTTCTAAAGCCCTAAATTAGAGACACATGCAGGCAACAAGCTCTAGAATGTGAAGCTTATTATAGGCTTGCATCCTAATCAAAACAAGGAAACAAAATCATTGGCAAATATCACAATGGTACCTAAATATTTGATGAAATCTTTAATTCTCTTAACCTGTCCTAAAGAAGCCATTATAAGATAAACCTAAACCTAACACTTGTGCTGCAGCACCCTAGAATGCTTATGCTAGATGCAACTCAAGATGTAGCCATAATTGAGGCCAAAAAACAAGAAAACCACATAAACACACACACAACTAAAAAAAAGTCTGTCGCACATAAATATAATTAAGCTGACTTGAACATTAAGCTGGGGTTGATTGTGGGCAAGCAGCTATCATGTGGATTCCCCACAATTAGCACAAGCAAAATAAATTTTACCTCATCATTTAGAGTAATTCAACAGTTACATCACCTCACATTCAGATGTTATGATGCACTTAACAAACCAGTTAAACCTGAGCCAAAAATTTGTATCTTAAATTTCATCATGGAGTTGCGAGTTATACTATTTATTGGTTACAATCTCCTAAGTTAAGCACCACCAAGAAGCACCCTCCCATTGGTGCCACATACAACTAAAATTTAAGTAACTTTCAAGATGTACTTGCAGCAGCAGTGCATGTCCCAAAGGTTTTTTTAGCTTAAATTTATAAATGGCCAGATTTGAGCAATTGAATGCAATCTTCTAGTGCCAAAAGGAAAGTCCAAGGTAAAAGGATCCTCCCCTCCCTTTCACTTTTCTTCAATCTTCACTCTCCTAATAGCTATCAAATCTAAACCACCTACGGACTAGGTTTCTACTTAATCAACCTCATTATCAATCAGTATAAAATTATTTCTTTCTAAGAGACAATACACATCATTCCCATAGAAAAGAATATGCCAAGCAGCTGGCAACTGAAATAATATGCCATCTATCAACAGATACTGTATAGCTTATATTGACTATGAGCTTTATCACTACAGCCTGACAGCAATTATTTTTTTATTTTTTTTAGATATTCAACTAAGCATCATAAACAAAATATTGGACTACGCTCAATCATGAAGTACACTACAGATAGGTGCCTTCTGGTAAATTATAAAGACACATCAGATTTCCGTGTGGCATCCATATTGGGGGAGAAGGATGCAAAACCCAAAATTTAGGATTTTGGAATCATCTGATAATAGAATTTCTCAAAGGTGGATCCATATATGGAAGCCTTTATTCTTTTTATTCACTTGAGATTTCTATATTATGAATTTATGAAACATAAGTCACTTCATCTATCACTGTGTTTCAATAATACAGGGAGAATAAACTTTAAGACCATAGCAAGAAACAGATTCTAAACTGCATAAGAATTTGGCAAAAGAGATAAAAATATTAAAATAGAGAGAAAGAGACAGAGCAATTGCCATTTGTAAAAGAAAAAGGTAAAAAAATGCCACATCCTAATGTTTTTTAATTTTTTTTTTCACCCGCAGTATATCCAAAACATTGGAGGATTAAAAGATATTAGGCCATTAAAACAGGTTCTTCCTGTTCTGTGAGTACAGCATTACCATCAAAGTCTGGCCACAAGAGAACCCGACATGTGAATGTGTATCAAAACTTCAAGCAACTAATTTAGAGAGAGAGAGAAAGAGAGACAGAGAGATATACTCTTGTTCCTGCTGAGCCATGACAAGAGGGTCATCTTTCTTGATGTCGTAAGGGTACCACTCTGCAACTTTTTGACCAATAAGTTTCTTGCGAAGAATCTTGTGAGGAGACCTTTGCCCAGTTGGGTTCAGAACATGTCCAAATATTCTTGCCCTTGCTTCTGTTACTCCTCTTATGGCCGCTGCTGCCAACAAGCTTTTCAGCCCTCCACCACTCATTTTCTCTCGCTGCTCACCTACGTAGCAGCAATAAAGGGCAAGCTCCTCCTGGCTTTCCACGCGGTATTTTGGTAAACTATCACCTACATTACACAAAACAAGAGAATGATATATATATATATATATATATTTTCCACATTATCGGTTGTTTGAAACTCTTCATCGTCCTGTGAGAGACATTAACTCCATACTATAAGCTCAAATTACAACATCTGATTGGTACAGCGTTTAGACGCAAATCACTGAGTCTAAATTTGACAAAACTTTCACCATGAACCCTCCTCGATTCTCATATAGTCATTTTAATGTTCAATTGGAACCAATGTCAGACAGACTCACCCAAAGAAAGAGAAAAATTGTATTATAAAGTTACAATAAGGAAAACAACTCTTTAAGTTCCAAAGCTGCAGAGTAAATGATTCAAGAATTGGATTGGTTTCTTGGAATTGAATACACATTCTTTTAGACATTTCAGCATATAACTTACAGGCATTTCACAACCATACTCAACTTCCACCAGAAGAGCGAATACATTAAAAAAGAAAACATGGATTTTAATTAAACAAAGAATCGCACAAGCAAAGTTGGGGGGGGGGAGAGAGAGAGAGAGAGAGAGACCTGGGGAAATCGGAGAGAGGACCGTAGGAGGCAGTGGAATGGAGTTTTGGGGGTTTTTGCTCGATTCAAAATGAAAAATCAGACAGGTTGCATTCAACCAATTTTAAGCCCGTGGGCCGAACGAGCCCAAAATGTTTCCAAGTGAGGACCATTCGAACGGCTTTTCACCATTTGAAATGCTCCAAGTTATTTTTTTTTTTAATTTTTTAATTTAATTTAATTTTTTTTTTTTTATTGCAAGGGAGAAGAAAACAACTAGTCTCTAAAGAAGTCCAAACCTCTCAAATCTCTCAAAAGACAGCGATAGACTTCACTAGAGGGAGAGTGAAACTTGTGAACCCCCCAGAGGAGAGAGTGCCCCAACTTTGCGATGGTAGCGGCATAAAAATTCCCTTCTCTTGGCACATACTGAGCATCACGAATTGAAAGTCTTTTAATTAGCATTCGACACTTCCTCAGTAAGTGAGACTGAGGATGATTAGCCAAACTACTAGACTTCAATGCATGTACTATTGAGGATGCATCAAGTTCTAAAATCAGGGGGAGTACTGAGAATCCAACAAAATACGAAGACCCTTGTAAATTGCACGTAGCTCTGCCATAACTTGGTCTGCTGCCCCCATATTTATGGCAAAGCCAAGAACCCAGAACCCATGATCATCTCTAAAGATTCCACCGGCACTTGTCGATCCCAAATGCGGGTAGTGTGAGCCATCTGTATCAAGCTTGAAGCACCCCGTAGGGGGAGGACACCAACAGATCCCGTGTCCCCTCTTGTTCATAGGGTTATAGGTCGAAGCTGTAGCCGTGAAGGTGTTCCGAGCATATGCCACTACCACATAATGAACGACTCTCTCTGGCAAGAAATCTCTCTCTTCGAAGACCACCTCGTCCCTGGCCTTCCAAAGAGCCCAAATCTTTAAATCAAATAGGATATCCCATGGAAGATCCATGTGGACTGCATGTAAGCAACAATTGCTTTTAAGCCAAGTAAAAATGTACCCCACAGAGAACGTCAATCTATGAAGATAAGATTCACCAATTAACAATTTCCAAATTTCGTGGCTCCTACCACAATCTCTCAAAATGTGGACAATTGTCTCTTCTGCTACATGACCTAACGGGCATTGGGAATCTGCGACTAACCCTCTTCGAACTCTCTCGAAATTAGTCAACACTTTATTATAGGTGGCTATCCATATAAAGAATTCGACTCATTCTGGACACTTTGATGCCACACCCAACACACTTATTCGAATCCTACAGACTTGCAACCTTTGGAGCATGGACTAACCAATATGCCAATCAGACCATGAAACATCCACTCGGATCCCCTCCCCAAAACATCTCATCTCTCACCTTAGGATCCTGAGGAATAGTAGCTGTCCTAATCTCCTCTACTCATTCATGAGAAACAAGCGTGGAAAGCCTTCGAAAGTCCTATTGCCTCTTGGAAGTGATAAATTGTCCTCCATCCCCCAACTCTTCCACTTTATCATGAGACAAAGGTTGATTGCCTACCTAGTGATCCGACTAGAATCTGATTCTTGAACCATCCGCAACTTGCCATTGGAGACCCCTCACTATAATGTCGTGGGCGCGTCGAATACCCCTTCATAATGCCAAGCCAACCTTACTCCTAGTGTACAAAAATAAGTGCCCATTTTGGATATACTTACCAATCATGACTTTTGCACCAAAAGTAGACTCCACCATCAACAATCGCCAACCCAACTTGGCAAGGAAAGCCAAATTAGCATCCTTGCTTTTGCGAAGACCAAGACCACCTATTCTCGAGTAAGGCACACATTATCTCAACTTATATTATGAATTCTTCTAGAAGTCTTGGAATCTCCCCAAAGAAAGCTATGATTCCACCGGTCCAACTGATTACTAATGCACTCTCGAAGCCAAGCCACTTGCATGATATAGAAGGGAATTGATGAGGAAACTGCCTGAATAAGAGTTCGCCTACCAACCACACTAAGTAGTTTCATCTTCCTCGTGGATATCTTCTTTGCCACCCGATCTACCAGATATTGGCACGTTTGGGCTCGAACTCTACCATGCAAGATATGAATACCCAAATATAATCCTATATCCTCAGTAAGATGAAAATTACACAACGCAGATAGTTGTCTCTTCAATGAGGGAGGAGCCCGGGTAGACATAAAGAGTTTAGATTTGGCTAGATTAACCTCAAGCCCACTATTGGCAACAAATTCCTAAAGACAATCTAAAATGGAATGAAGTCACATCGGCTTGGCCTGTGCAAACAGTATAAAATTGTCTGCGAAAAACAAATGAGAAATCCGAGACCCTGACCTAGACGTGCTAATATGCTCCCAACTCCCAAATCTCTGTCTATCCTAACTCATATACGATAATTTTTTCATCACAAGGAGAAATAAGTAAGGAGATCAGGGATCTCCCTGTCTGAGTCCCTTACCAAAGTTGGTAGCTTCCCCATTCCACAATAAAGCAGAGTTAGACTCAAATATAGTAAACATAATAAGACGACTCAAAGAGTGAGGAATACCAAAATCAAGTGATTTTAGGCCCAGGAACTCCCAAGACACACTATCATTAGCTCTTTTCAGTTCAATCTTCAATACTATACTCCACCGTTTTCCTCGAGAGCACCGGATAGAATGTATTATCTACTGGGTGATAATAATATTATTAGGTGTACTCCGCCCGGAGATAAAACTACTCTGATATGGCCCCACCACTCTTTGAATTAGAGGACGAAGTATATTCATCAGTACTTTTGAAAGAATCTTATAGCTTGTTTAGAAGGCTAATCGGTCTGAAGTTACCCAGCACCTCCGAATTTGGCTTCTCAAGGATTAGCACTATATGAGCCTGAAGATAATCAATTGGGCAAAAACCATCTCGCTAGGTTTTAGTCACAAAACGAAGGAGAGACTGGTGGGTCATATCCCAAAACTGCCGATAAAAAAGAGACTTCATTGAAAATACAGTTGCCCTCACCTTAGCCATCTCGACTGGTCCCACAAGGTCCCTCTGATCCATAACAAAGACCTGTTGCTGTCAATCTCCATACCGGCTCAGTTAAGTACCCATTTGACTCGAAGCAAACAGACCTGAGTGGTAGAAATGGGTGTACTCCTTTAGTTTCTCCGAGTCCGAGCACCACTCCCCATCAATTTTCAACCTGATGATCCAATTTTGTATTCCTTCGAATAACCGTGGTAAGATAGTAAAATCTTGTAGTATGATCACCTTTACTAAACCAAGCCAACCGGGACGTTTGATGTCAAAAGGTCTCCCCCATATCCAATATACATTGATATTCAATCAACAACTCTTTTTCCAAGCATTTCGAATAGTGGATTGATCATGTATCAGTGATTGCTGAATTCCCCATAGTCTATTCGCCAATCTACGTTTCTTTTGGAAAATATTTCCAAATACCTCTTTGTTCCAAACACGAAACTCTATAGAAACTGAACAATCGGTCTCAATAAGGGAGGAGGTCTCATGGGTTCATGCCTTCATAAAAATCCTCTTGAAGTCTAGATGATGAGTCCAATCTACCTCAAAACGGAAAGGGCGTCCCAATTTATTTGGGGGACTGAAACTGTGTGTCTAAAATATCTTCCCGAATGCGAGGAAGAACAACCACTTTCGCCTCTAGAAAATGCGGACGACTAGTTGTGTTGCCAAAGACCTTGTCCATTGAAATGTAACCACCCCATTTTTCGTTTGGACCCAAGTATAAGCACTATCAGAAAATCTTAAATCATGTAGTTCATAGCTCCTCCAATACTATCGATCCCTGGAAGCTCTCTGCAAAATCCCAACATTAGAGTTGCTAGATTCCGATGGCCCTATAATTTCATTAAAATCTCCAATAACAATCTATGCCTTTCTCATATCCAGTACCAGATTACTAAGCTGAGCCCAAGCCACTGCTTTAGCCTGACAATGAGGCCGGATATATACAAAAGTTATATACCAAACACCAGATCCCATATTCAATCGACAGCGAATAAGTTGTTCCGTGGACTTTATTTATGACTTCCATATTAATCATGGATAAACTCCAAGTAAGCCACAATCCACCCTAAAAACTCGTAGAAGGCACCACATCCAATGATTGCATACTAACCATTTCCAAAGTGGCTTGCCAAACTCTAGGATTGCGAAACCCACGAATGTTCCATACTAAAAACTTTTTAGACCAGTCCATAAAATCAATAGGGAAAAAAGGAAAAAAGACTAACCATTCCATCTCAGGAAGCCTCTTCCATCATCATCTCAGCTACCTCACTCGAATCAGCCTTTGTCCAAAGCATTCCCTCTGCAGCATTTGCTTCACCCTCCAGAACACCAGTTTGCAGTAACTCGGCATCTATCTTCTTTGTTGAAGGAATGAATGCTCACGGGGGCATCTTTCCATATTTGAAAAAATGAAATTATCCCATTTTCCATATGCACAAATGGTAACTGATGGGATATGAATTACCTACCATTTGTGGTGTCGGAGGCATATGAAAACTAGGGCAAAACCCTAGGAAGCATACCATAACCATTAGCACAATTGTGAGGAGACAATTGAGAGAGGGGGAAAAAAATTCTGCGAAGAGGATTTGTGTCACCGGATTTCGATTGCGGTGTCGTGGTACTGCGGTGATAGCTCGACTTTCGTGGTTATCATCCCGACGGCGAGGTCGATTGATCGAGGTTCGTGGTTCCCCGAATTTTGCAATCTACTCTTTGAGGTATGCCCGAAAACCCTAACCTTTTATGATTCCGAAAATTTTGCACGCTTCCGCATGTGTATGTGCATATAAATCCAACATTGGTATCAGAACGTAGGGTTGGATTTATTAAATAATTTTCGGAATATTTTTGGGTATAAAAAATATGGGGTTGCAAAAATGGGTTTCGGATCACGGATGAGTTTCGTGAATCCGAATACACCGTGACGTTACCCATGTCACGTAGATCTCAAATATAATTTTTTCTGAATTTTTGGAGCATGTTTAAACCATGAAAATTAAAGTTAAAGTTTTCGGCCCTTAGGGTGCCCAAAACTTAAAAACCTAGATCTATCCGTGTAGAGGGATTATTGATCTAAATAAATGGCATATTTGTGTTCCATGTGCATTGATCTACGTTTTGACATGCATTTTGCATTGATTGGTTGCCGGAAACTGGGATTTCTGGCGAGGCCGCGGAGGGCCAAAATTTGGATAAATGATTCGCCGTGTTTAGGGCTTGAATCATTCAAAAAACGAGTTCGAAATATTTTTGGGAAGTTCAAATATATTTTTCAGCAGAAATCGTCATAAAAAAATTAGCCGGAAATGGGTTTTCGGAGAATCGGGTCGAAAAACCCGTTGCAGGACCCGTCGGGCGAAGAAAAACAGTCCCAGACCCGAAGGCGCGTGACGAGCACGCGCCAGAGGGCGCGTCCAGCAGGCGCGTGAAGCGGGGGGTAGACGGTGGTCGGGTCGGACCCTGACCCGGACCGACCCGCAAACCGACCCGACCGGGTCAGACCCGGATCGTTGACCGGGCGGTCGGGTCAATCCTAACCCGTTGACCGACCTGGTCTGACCCGGCTCAGGGCGGCTCAGCGCGTGAAGGCGCATAAGCCGCGCGCCGCGACTGGGCGCACTTGAGCTGAGCGGCGCGTGGCAGCGCGTGTGAAGCGCGCCGCACGTCTGGCGCGTGCGGCAGGCTACTGCCGGCGCGTGGGGCAGGCTACTGCCGGCGCGTGGCGGCGCATGGAGGCACGTGGAGAGCACCGCCGGCGAGCGGCGGCTCGTGGGGACCCCGGCGGCGCGTTAGGTCGTCGAAAATTGATTTTTTCAAATTTTTTTTGGGTCTTATGTGCATATTTGTGACTATTTGTGGGATTTTGTGCACCGAATTAAAGTCCGGATGATGAGATGAGGTCCCGGGTTGTGGTGTATGGTGTCCGTTGACTCATATGCTCACTTTGGGGTCAATACTCGATTCATTTTGGATTGTTAATTCGTAGGGTGTACGAAATTGTGAAAATAAGCATTATTAGTCACTAACGTCTCTTTCTTTTTGTGACAGAGACAATGGCTGCGACAAAAAGTATCGTACTTGATCTCGTTAAGGGAGACAAATTGAACGGTGACAATTATGAGATTTGACACCGTAAAGTTCAATTTGTCTTCGAGGAGCAGGACCTAGCGGAGGTTCTATTACACAAGATGACAGACCCCGGGGTGGGTGATACGCCTAAGGTGAAACTGGATGAGGAGGCGTATCGTGCATGGAAGAAGAAGGATGGCCAAGCTAGGGTCATCCTCCTTAGCAGCATGCACGATGATCTGATTTCAGTGTATGAGCAGTATCCTACTGCGATGTCGGTTTGGAGTGCTCTGAGAAAGCACCTCGGCTCCCGGTCAGCTCCTAAGCTGAGGATGCTGACTTATAGGTTTATCATCTATAAGAAGAGACCCGATCATACCATGAAGCAGCATTTGATGCATATGTCAAGTATGATCGCTTCTCTAAAGAATATGGGGGAGCCAATGTCTGATGAGCTTCAGGTACTGGGAGTAATCCAGTCCTTGCCTGACTCCTGGGATGTTGTAAAGACCTACCTCACGCACACTGAGAGTATTCGTACTTTCATGGACGTGCGTAGACATTGTGAGCTCGAGGAGGAGCGCCAGGAGGTGGCTAGGTCGGTTTCTGGTCATGCCTATGTGGCGGAGTCGAGTAAGGGCTCCAAGGGCGTCAAACGTAAATGGCGCAAATATGACAAGAAACCTAGCCAGGCTAAGAGGAAGCCATCAGCGAAAATCGTTGATAGAGGGCAGACACGTAAGAAGAAGGAGCTCGACAAGAGCAAAGTCCGATGCTACGTTTTTGGCAAATCTGGGCATTTCGCTCGCGAGTGTGGCGAGCGAAAGACTCAGGAGCCACCGACCATGTAGCTCGAGATAGGAGCGCATATGTGGAGTTCCGCCGATTGAGTCCCCAAGCGAGGAGGTTATACGTGGGGAACGGAGCATTTGTGGTTGTGAAGGAGATTGATACATGCAAGCTGATGCTGCCAAGTAACCAAGTCCTATATCTGCATCATGTGTTGTATGCTCCTGAGATTCGGTGGAATCTCATTTCTGTTATTTGTTTAGATCGTTTAGGATACTCTGTCATTTTCAAAAATTTGAGTGTTTCTGTCATTTACGATAACTCTGTTTTATGTACTGGTTTAGTCCATGATGGACTTTATACGTTGGATTTGGTTTCCTTTAATAAAATTTCTGATTTGTCTTCTATTGCGTATACATCTGATAGCGTAGTTGATGATGTTTCTATTTAGTATAGTAGACTTGGCCACATATGGCAAGAGAGAATGAACCGGTTAGCTACGAGTGGCTTGTTGGGCCCGCTAACCCGGATCGAGTTGCTCTTATGTGAGTTTTGCCTAGCCGGTAAAGCGACGAGGAAACCATTTGGAAAAGCAATGAGGGCTGGGACCCCATTGCAATTGATCCACTCCGATATTTGTGGACCTATGAATGTGAGAGCCCGAAACGGAGCCACGTATTTCATTACGTTTATAGATGATTACACACGTTTCGGTTACGTCTACCTAATCTCGCACAAGTCTGAGGCATTAGATTGCTTTAGGAGGTTTATCAGCGAGGTAGAAAACCAGTTAGACTTGAGAATTAAAACTCTCAGAACCGATAGAGGACGCGAGTATTTGTCTGAGGAGTTTAAAGAGCACTGTTTCGAAAAGGGTATTACGAGACAGTTGACTATTCTTGCTACTCCCCAGCAGAACGGGGTAGCTGAGAGAAGGAATAGGACTCTGTTGGAGATGGTGAGATCGATGATGGCGCAGGCCAATTTGGCTATTTCCTACTGGGGAAATGCATTGTTAACTGCTGCATACGTTCTTAACCGTGTTCCAACGAAATCTGTAGTCAGTACCCCATACGAGCTTTGGACAGGGAGGCAGCTTGACCTTAGCCATTTGAGACCATGGGGTTGTGCCGCATACGTTCACGATTCCTCGCACCCACACGACAAGTTAGGCCCACGAGGAAAAAAATGTATCTTTGTAAGGTACTCTGAACATTCTAAGGGACATGTGTTCCTAGGTGAACGTACGGATGACACGGTCTCCGAGATCGAATCTCGTAATGCTACGTTCCTGGAAAATGATTTCCCTAAGAGAGGCGAAATCGACCAGGATTTCACCTTTTATAAGATGGGTGAGCCTGACGGCCCAATTAATCTCAGGGGTGGGACCCAAGAGCCTGAAAAGGATCTTGTTCCTAGTGGGAGAGACCCATCTCGAGGTGAGGAGGCTCCTCCTCCTCGTAGAAGTAGTCGGGGACATATACCCCGACGTCATTTTTCGATAAAGGATGAGATCCTCATCGTGACTCCTGAGGATGATGAAGAATTTCAAACCTTTGAGAAGGCTCTCGAGAGTCTTATGAAAGACCAATGGCTAGAGGCCATGAAAGAGGAGATGGAATCAATGAGGGTCAACGGGGTCTGGGACCTAGTTGACCTACCTGAGGATAGAAGGGTCATAGGGAACAAGTGAGTTCTCAAAATCAAAAGAAAGGCCGACGGATCGGTAGAAAGATACAAAGCCCGTCTAGTAGCTAAGGGTTACACACAGACAAAGGGCATTGATTACGAGGAGACTTTCTCCCCCGTAGTCAAATTTACATCGATCCGTCTACTCTTGGCGATTGTCGCAAGCATGGATCTAGAGTTGCATCAGATGGATGTAAAAACCGCTTTCCTTAATGGAAATCTGGATGAGGAGATCTACATGGAGCAACCCTCTGGGTTCGTTCTAGTAGGTCATGAGGACAAGGTTTGTCGACTTCGGAAGTCGATATATGGCCTAAAGCAATCATCCAGGCGGTGGTACCTAAGATTCCACGAGGAGGTGATATCTTATGGTTTTACAATGATCAAGGAGGATCATTGTGTTTACTTGATACAATCTGATAACTCTTTTGTGATCCTGTCCCTGTATGTGGACGATATACTGTTGGCTGGGAACAACATTCAGTATATGAGGATGATCAAGGCTTGGTTGTCATTGAGCTTCGACATGATCGACATGGGTGAAACTGAGTTCATCCTTGGAGTTAAGATCCAGAGAGATCGATCGAGAAGAATGTTGGCTCTTTCACAAGAGACCTACATTAAGAAAATTCTCGAGCGTTTTGGGATGAGTGATTGTAATTCCATTGATACTCCAATCGTCAAGTGTGATGGTCTAAGTCTTGAGATGTGCCCGAAAACTCAGGAAGATATAAGGAAGATGCGTAAAATCCCTTATTCCATCGCAATGGAAAGTCTGATGTATGCGATGTTGTGTACACGACCAGACATATGTTACGCAGTCAGTCTGGTGAGTAGATATCAATCAAATCCTGGAAGGGGTCACTGGAGAGCAGTGAAAAGGGTTTTTAGATATCTCAAGGGAACTGCGAGCTACTCCTTGTGTTATGGGAGAGGGGATTTGCGCCTCATAGGATATTCAGAAGCCGATTGGGGCGGTGATCTGGATAAGCGCAAATCGACATCAGGTTTTGCATTCTTGCTCAATGGCGGTGCCATTTCTTAGAGCAGCAAGAAGCAGACCTGTGTAGCTTTATCTACGATGGAGGCTGAGTTCGTGGCTTGCTCAGTCGCAGTTCAGGAGAGTGTTTGGCTCCGAAGACTATTAGATGACTTAGGGGTTGTGGCTGATAGTGGGAGGCCAGTGATGATTTACTGTGATAATCAGGCTGCTATCGCCTACACTCGAGACCCTAAGTATCATAGTAGGACCAAACACATAGACACCAGATATAATTTTGTTAGAGACATCATCGAGAAGGGTGAAGTGACCGTCAAGTACATCTCGACACATTACATGGTAGCTGACCCCTTCACCAAACCCATCACTAGAGACTCATTTATAGCACATAGAGAGTCATTGGGTTTGGGAATATTTTGACTTTTCTCATTGTACTAAACTGACGATGTGATACTTATTATATTTCTATATGATTTTGTGCATTATTCAGTTATATTTATATTTTCTTAAATAATGCACTTATTTATATCATATATATTTGATGTGATAAAATATATGTCAGGCAGGTAAAGTCGACTCTCTTACACGAGCGACCACCTCCAACTCTGAGTGAGTGGAGATGAGACAGTTTCTAGTCGTAAGAGGCATTGAGAGTGGCCCAGCTAGAACAAAAGTCGCCCTGATACGTGTTTAGGATGAGGTCATTTGGGATATGACCGACATGGAAATACCCACATCCATATTGCCTGTAAGTAGCTAGATTTGAGATCTCAGATATCATCTGTGATAGTGATATTGTTTCAGAGACACTCTCTCTGAGATCTCTGGATAGAGTCTTATGTATATACTGAGTCCCGTATCTGCACAGTGTTAAGAAATCTGACATATGCCCTTTTTTTTTAGAAATAAGGGATTAACACTGTGGCACGCGTTTCATACCGCGTGTGATAACGACTAGGGATAGTGGGAGCAATTACATGAGACGATGATCTATTCATGATCCCCGTTCCCACTGTGTGAGACCCGAGATCCATTGGGTGGGATCTCTAGTACCCTTATTTTACTTTCGACTGTCTCTAGAAGTCTTGATTCAGTGTTTGCTACTTTAGTCTGTTTACCTATGGCCCGGAAGATAAATTGAGGTATAAGGGGCAGATCTAGGAAAGCAGCTGAATTGAGATCGATGGATTCGAGTTTGGGAAAGGAAGACCAATCTACATTACATCGTTGTGTTGTATTCACCGACTGGTCTGTTACGTATATCCACGTTGGGATACGAACGTAATAGTGAATACACATTCGAGGATATATTGGGGATGACTTTCGATGAGGAAAGTGACTCGAAGGATATAAATGTGATGAGTCTGGGGTACAACGAGATATTTGTTTTATTATTAACGGTGACTTCTCAAACATCCTAACAGATGCATCGAAAAGTTTTTATTTGCAGGTGTACTCGCCAGTCGCACGACACCAATCTAGTATGAAAATCCAGAAGGGTGATACAGGAGATCGCATGAGCTGTGATCTCGTGATGGATGAAAATGCCCTCGTGTGCAAGTGGGAGATGAAGGAATGAATGCCCACGTGGGGCATCTTTCCATATTTGAAAAAAAGGAAATTATCCCACTTTCCATATGCACAAATGGTAACTGATGGGATTTGAATTCCCTACCATTTGTGGTGTCGGAGGCATATGGAAACTAGGGCAAAACCCTAGGAAGCATACCATAACC
Source organism: Dillenia suffruticosa (assembly GCA_033439265.1). Lineage (NCBI taxonomy): Eukaryota > Viridiplantae > Streptophyta > Magnoliopsida > Dilleniales > Dilleniaceae > Dillenia > Dillenia suffruticosa. The sequence goes on along the minus strand of JAVTVX010000018.1, from coordinate 5,436,500 downwards.
ATTAGCACAATTGTGAGGAGACAATTGAGAGAGGGGGAGAAAAATTCTGCGAAGAGGATTTGTGTCATCGGATTTCGATTGCGGTGTCGTGGTACTGCGGTGATAGCTCGACTTTCGTGGTTATCATCCCGACGGCGAGGTCGATTGATCGAGATTCGTGGTTCCCCGAATTTTGCAATCTACTCTTTGAGGTATGCCCGAAAACCCTAATCTTTTATGATTCCGAAAATTTTGCACGCTTCCGCATGTGTATGTGCATATAAATCCAACATTTGTCAAGGAAGCCCGACATTGAACTCTACACACCGCCGAACCTCCTGTAGGTACATTCTCCGACAATGTCTTGCCTTCCTCTACCCACGGTAGTAACAAAATCTCCCTCTCCACTGCATTGATAGGTGACTTAAGCATCATGCCAGAGAGATTTAGGACTTCCACCATGTCCAACACTCTCTTTCAAAGACCTAGAAGCCCTAGTTGATGAAGCAAGATAGCAGTAGTATGGGACTTACGCTGCTCTGTTCCATTGTCAAGCTTGTTCAAAGATTGACTCGAGAAAATGAAATCTAAAGTCCGTGCAGTGATAGAATGGTGGGTAACCGTGGTAACCCAAATCCAGTTCAGTAATCTGGGTTGTTCCAAATTGATCCGCACCCATAATTCCTACATCTTGTGGGCTTACATTTCCTTTCTCCTGGCCTATGAAGAACCAGATTTGTAAATTGATGACTGGGCCCCTCCTTCAAATGGATGTTGAGTCCTAGATGCTGTGGGTAGTGAAGCTCCTGGGTCATGAGATTTTAAGACCAGCACTATGGTTTGCATCATTTGGTGAGTGAGGAGGCCCATTCTGATTTGAAGCTTGAACCATGCCACTTAGGGAATGAGGAGGCCTGTTTTGAGTTGTTATAGAATCTTTACAAGGTAAGGAGTTGGAATCCGACCCTTGACCATGTTCCTGCTAGCTGTATTACTCGACTCCTATCCAATTAAACTCCTCTTCCTTTTTGGAAATCTATCAACAGTTACAATCATATTTGATGGCCCATTCATAGCATGAATCTCTCGCTCAATCAAGTCCATTGCGGAATTTTCAGCGTCATCCGCAAGGCCTACCAAATCGCGGAATCAGTTAGGCTGTGCATCCCTTCCGTTTTCGGTCACCACACTTTTTCGTTGTCCAGTTCGTCAAGGTCAACGTCGGACTTGCATCCAGGGGCCAAAACCCACTTCTTCCACTGTCCTCATCTTCTCCCGTATTCCTGCCTCCTTCGTGCTTTCAACTTCAGAAACCTCAGTGCCCCCAGTTGAACATTGTTCTCAGAGCAATGCTCTTTTGAGTGACCCACCTTACCACACTCAAAGCAAATGGTGTGCAATCCCTTGTATTGAACCCATTGGATACGTTTTCGAATCCATACTCGAGGCACCAGTGGCTTATCTAGATTTATTTCTATGTAGATGCGAACGAACATGCCCCTCATTGCAGTACCAGCATTCAAGCCTATCTTCAATGGCCTAGCTTACTTCTAATCTGAAACAATATTTCTTCATCAAAGAATTCAATTGGTAGTGAGGGCAAGCGAACCCACACCCTCGTTCTTCTAAATGCTTTCTCCAATGGAATGAACCATCGCCACCATCGCATAACTACTAGGTAATGATCTTGTATAACCCATAGACCCTTAGTGACTGCTTGATCATCAACTTTACAGAACACTCGCACTAGTCAACCTAAGGCTAAAAGAGGCTGACTTGCATGATTTTTAAAGTAAAAATTGCTTAACTCAAGCAGAGACCAGGTTGACCAATTAAGTATAAGTTGACCTGTAGCATGCTCGAGTCGACTTGCACAAGCAACAAGGTGAAAAATACTTAAACAGATTGAAACCCAAGTCAATTTGAAGCATGCACAAGCTAATGTGTCTGAGCAGTAAAGCAAAAATACTCAAATAATTTAAAACACAAGTCAACCTGACATGCATATGAAGTGGACCTACGTTAGCTAAGATATTACATAATTCAAAATTCAGTTGACCTGAAGAAAGAAAGAGTCAAATCAATGTGAGTAATGGCTAGCTGTCACGCCCCGAACCGGGATCGTGAACAGCCACCCGTTGTCCCTGGATGCCGGCTGTATTTTTACAGAAAATCGGACAGAACCTCCCCATAAATCGGAGGTTTCCCAAGTACAATTTCACCTGTATATCATATTCATCCCGAAAAATAAGTAAATGGCCATCCCGGCCTCTCCAAAATTAACGAATACTACAACCAACATCCAGAACAACGCAAGGCTATAAGTTTCTAGCAGTCCTAACAACAGACCTCTACTGTCATGCCCAACTAGAGCTTGAGCAGCCGTCACACCGAGCGGATTTAAATTCTACGCATATATAAAATAAATTCCCAAGTTATTTTTAAATATTTACAAATGCTCCAATGCAATGAAATAATCAACACGAAAGTTTCACGAATAAAAGTCCATAATTTATACAGTCATTCCAAAAATTTAGATAAATGGAATGGTCAAACTAAAATCTCCAATACATAACAATATCACCAATCATCGTAGCGGAAGAGATGGAAAACATCCATACCCAAGTCCAGTGGTATCTCCTCGATCCAACACTAATCCTGTGGGAAAAAAAGTAAGGGATGAGTATCTATGGGATGATACTCAGTAAGTGAGGGGATTGACATCATACTATCAATATCGAGGGTGAACTTGGAGTGTCAAAACATAAGATAAGAAAATATCCACAGTGTGCAAACCGATCATATTATTTCCAAAATCATATATCATACGCACACATCAAAAAGCAAGATATGCATCCAATATTTACATCAATGTCGCGAAGAGCCGGCCAATGAAATATTCCCGACAATGGTCTACCTCGACCAAGGACGGCGCATTGGGGGTTTTTCCAAATGCAAGTATTAAATAATGACTCTCTACCCTAATATTGGCCACAGACTACCACAATTAGCTTGTAAATAATAATAATGTACATATAACTAGTCGGCCGTGTATGGTGCCCCCGCCTGGTGCTAGACGGAGCCGTACTCAACGTCATCTCCGATGAGGGTCAACCTAGGACACCCATACACATGACAATCTGGCGGATACCTCCGGCCGAAGCGTACCCGGACACAAGGGGTGCCTCTACCAGATGTCATTCGTAGCTACGGATCACAATATCATATCAGCCGGGCATGTAGCCCTATGCATCCCATCACCAGATCGGCCGGGCATATAGCCCCATGCATAATATCATAAAGTCGGCCGGGCATACAGCCCAAAACATAATATCATAAAGTCGGCCGGGCATACAGCCCAAATGTGTAAGTAAATCCATTTAAAACCATGTGCCAATGCAGTGGAAGCATTAAAACATATCAATATGTCGAAAATGTGGCACAATATACGTTTATCAAAACTCATGGATGCATATCAATAAAGTCAGCAATTAAGACACTCCAAAGGTCACAAAACATTTCATCAAATATTGGAAAGGTCTAACAATCATACATTTGCAGAAACATGTCATTTAAAAGTATTTTTGAAACATGGTTTTCAATCAATAGCGAATGTCAAAGTCCTACTCACTGTTCTACGGGATGGAAGTCACTCCCTACTGACAAGCCAAATCGGATCTGACCGCTCAAGTCTCCAAAAGATCAACCTAAATCAGATCATCAAATTGAATATCAACTTCTCAAGCATCTTATGGGTTTATCCGAAAGACATAAAATGTATAATATCCTCCATTTTACGACTCATTTCAATCCAACCCTACAACCCAGATACTTTTATGCATATTCCAAAGTTTAACTCTAAAGAAACTATTCGAATTCACTCAACATGATTTTGTGATTCTATAATACGCTTCTTTCGTATCAGATCATTTAATTTCTGTAACATTCTATACTTAACTTTCAAAGTCACATAAAATCATTTCAGAAATTGTATTCTATTCGCATTCCACTTACACTCTAAACATATACAAAACCTTTCATCTTGGATTCAATCCTAAATTCATTGAATGTATCAGTTAGAGCCGAAATCTCCTCACCTAGGGTTTTCTCGAAACGCCGAGTCTCGTCCGAAAGTCGTTTCGGTCACTCCAAAATCTGTAGGGTTTCCTATCAAAACAAGATTTATTTGTTAAATTTAAACACATAGATCCAAAACAAAATCCTAAGTCATTTACCTGCGTGGAGGTTCGTGGGCTGTCACGAGCTCACGGGTCGTCACGGGCCGTCGTGGGCTCGTGGGCTACAGCTAGCGGGCTCGCTGGTCTGCGGGCCAGTGGGCTGACGGGCTAGCAGGCCGGCGGGCCGGCGGGCCGACAGGCCGACGGGCCTCTGGCTGATGGGCCTGCGGGCTGGCGGGTCTGCAGGTGATGGGTCTGCGGCTGACGGGCCGATGGGACTGGTGGGCCCGTGGGCTTGCTGCTGATGGGCCTGCGGGTCGACAGTGGCTCGCGGGCTGGTGCTCGCGGGCTGGTGCTCGCCCGTGCGCTGGTGCGCTGTGCTGGTGTGCGCTCGTGCGCCGGCTCGCGCGCGCTCGTGCGCCGTCTTGTGCGCTGCCGCGGCTGGGCCGCGTGCCCGTGCGCTGGGCCGCGCTCTCGTGCGCTGGGCCGCGCGCCTGTGCACGCTCGTGCGCTGAGCCACGCGCCCGTGCACGCTGGGCCGCGCACGCTAGTCGCTCGTGCTCGCGGCCTGGGCTCGCGCTCGTGGGCTTAGTCCTGCTCGCGGCCTGGGCTCGCGCTACGACTGGGTCCTGCTCGCGGCCTGGGCTCGCGTTGCAGGCTCGGGCTGGGGGATCGCGCTGCAGAAGGTGCTGCAGTCGCGCGCTATGACTGAAGGCGATGCTCGCGGAGGCTCGCGGCGTGCGGTGGTGCTCGATCGTGCTCGCGGTGGTGTGCGGCGAGGCGGAAAGGGGGCGATCGTGGGAGATCGCGAGAGGGAGAGAAGACGGAGTGAGGTAGAGAGAGAAACTGCGAGGGAAAAAGAAGAAGGAGAAGAAGAAGAAGGCGGCGGCGGTGGCGGTGGAAGGCGCGGGCCAGCAGCCGAAGGAGGAGAGCCGCGGGAAGATGAAAGGTCGGGTGAGAGAGAGAGAGAGAGAGAGAGAGAGAGAGAGAGAGAGAGAAAGGAATTTGGGGCTTTAGCCCTAAATCAAATTTGGGGAGGGCCAAAACGCTGCGTTTTGGCTTTTTTTTTTTTTTTTTTTTTTTTTTTTTTTTTAGCTTGGTGTTACACTAGCTGTTCATAAAAACTATTTGAACATTAAATGAAGATGAACAACCTTCAACGATTATCTTTAGAGCATTTAATGAGACTAAATAGCTATTTCATTAAATCTCTTTCAAAACAACACTTGAAGAAAAGAAGAATAACCTTTTGAACATTATTGAGCTACAACGATCAGAGAATAACCTTTGGAATATTATTGAGCTACAATGATTAGTGAATTTCTTCTAAGCTTAATTTTCTTTCTTTCTATGTTGTATTACTTTATGGGCTTTAACGGCTCATCAGAAGTCAATATTCAATGTAAATCTTGTTTCACTTTCAAATCAATGTAAAAAGATCAAAATAAAGGGTGATTTGGGCTTTGAGTTTTGAGTGAAATACGTGAGGTTTGATAGCTTCTGCACAAAGCTAGTGAGACATATTTGAGAAAAATACTATAAGATTAGATTAACATTTGTACAAACTACTTGGTTGTATTATTTACTAGAAAATAGTGAATTCGAAAATTCATATGAACTCTGAAAGTTGACATAATTCAGGAAATATGAAACCGCTATAAATTATATGCCTTCATTTCTTCTCTCTTTCTCTCATCAATCCTTCCACCAAAAATCAAAAAAATTGAAAATTATCAAAAACAATCTATTCACCCTCTATGTTGTTAGCAACTATTTCTTCGATTCAGCATTGAACATGTATATATATATACATATGCTTATGTGCATATAAATAAAAAGATAATAAACATATCCATCGACCTAAGGTATTCAACTTAATTTACTTGAGAAAAGGAAACTATCATTGCTTTTTGTTCATGAGTGGTGAATGATTGCCCATCATTAAAAAATAAAGCTTTAAGTCCATGCCATTCACCATGTATGTTACTAGTACCATCATATACTTGACCTCTAATATTCTTAATAAAAAGATCGTGACAAGAAAAAACAACACATTTTATTTTTCAAGGTCATTGCAGTAGTATTTTTAACATGTATATGTCAAAAAAGCACTAATCAATATGCCCAAAGAATTATAAGATATTTGTGGATGAAGACCCGGATCACTATCTAAAGAAGTAGAAGACATTTGTTTTGCAGTAATATTTATATACTTATGAGAGAATTGCTCTTGATTAGGAAAAAGTTTATAATCTTTTGAAATTGTGTTATTTTTTAAATCTTCAATAACCTTTTTCTTAAAAAGCAATCGATTGTCTTTTCTCTCGTTACTAATTCTTTGTTTGTTTTTTAAAGTTTCTAAATGAGAAAACCAAAAAAACTAAAAACTATCAGGCCAAAAATCGAGAGAAAAATTTCAATAAAAGCATAACCTTATATATTTATTAAATTAGAGTTAAACTTTTATTGAAAAAAAGGCCAGACACTACAAATTCAAAATATCAAATATAATATTATTTTAAACTTTTAAAATATAAAAAATTTATTGTTTTTGATATTTGGGGGGGGGGAGGATATAAACATGTTTTAAACATAATAAATTATTTAAAACTCTTAGACATTTAGTTTTTTATAGCCATAATATTGTTAAAATTTATTAAGTTGCAATCGCTTGATAGCTCCTAGTTTGGTTGTTGGGCTGGAGAACTGGTACTTGACTTTAATTCCTACTATCAAATGGAGTAGAGGAAGCATTAAAGTTCCCACCTATTGCCACTTACGAGCGGGACAAGAGACTGTAGTGGCATAATGGAATTTCAAATCCAAAGAAAATCCAGAATTCTAGAAGAAGCGTTGTGGTGGTGCAGACAGTGGCAAAGATTCAAGGGAAGGCTCGCAATGAAAATCCAGAATTCTATGCCTCCGCGGCTTTAGAACAAGGGGTGAAATCGTCAAAAAATTGGTCAGGAAATGGCTGGAATCTATGCTTGGAAAGGTTGATCGGGCTTTTCTTGATGCCCCTTTTCCTGCCCAATGAAAATCGGATGTGGAGGGTATTTTTGACCCTCCATATTATGAGTGGTTTCGGTCTGACCAGATTTGTTATTTTTGTTTTTGATTTATTTAAACATAATTACTCATTTCCCACTTGAATTAATCTGATATCTTATCTTTCTTTTAATATTTTTTCTTTTTGGGAATTTGGGTTATAGGATTTTATAGAGTTCTACAACTTTGAAAAGTGTTTGGCATTGAGGATTACGTGATTAAGCATGAACCTTTCGATAGGTTCTTTGGATTTTTTCAGATAATAAGTTCATTAAACCTTTAGGCTTTTATCAAAATTTTTAATTTCAAAATACCTAAATTAAAATAGAGATATTTGAACCTAATTGTGTTCTAATTTTACCCTAATATAAATTAATTTTATGTTAATTGTGGCCTCATTTTGTCTTATTTTACCACAATATAAATTAATTTTACTCTCATTTTATCTTAATTTTACCCTGATCTTGCCCTAATCATGTCTTAATACACTAGTGAAATGACATCATCAATGCATTTAGATTCGTGCAAAAGGGTGGAACTCACCTGTGGAAGCAGCGGAGGTAGTGGTGAGGAGAGGGAGCAATGAGAAGAAGCAGACGATGAGAAGAGAGGGCAGCTTTCAACAGAGATCAACCTTTGGCAAAATTTTCAACGGCAGCAACAACGGTAGTTTTCTTATGGCGCATTGGTGCAAAGGCGAATGGAGAAGAGAGGAGAGTGAAAGGAAAGAAGAGAGAATAGAGGAGAAGAGAGCTGTTCGTGTGGGTTTTAAAAGGACTCCCTGATGTGTAATAGGTCACTTAATTGTTTGAGACCATTTTCTGCGACTAACAACACTTGGCTACTTGTAAATATTGTTGCAAATATGAAGAATAGAATTAAAAAACAATTTTTTTTTTTCTTTTGATAGTGCAAACAAGCAGCCAACTGTTTGGATTCTCTCAATTGGAAGAATAATAGTTGCAGTAGTTGAGAGAACTAATAGAGAGAATGAGAGGAATAAAAGTGTGATGAGTGTGTGGGAAGGTGCATCTATTTATAGGACAAGTTTCCCCTTCAGTGACACACTAACCGATGCAACGATACACCACAAAAGTCTGATCCAACCCGTGAATTTAAGAAAAGTTGTTCAACGATGGAAAATAAGCTAAAGGCCCATTGTTACAGGATTGAGAGCTTTTCGAATTCATGGCTCATGGACACAATATGACCAGAAGGTGTCATCAACATGGGGTTTATCCCCCGATAGCCACAGTCCACTCTTTCGGTATACGTCGACAGGCTCTCTCTCGATAGCTGTTTGATCGGCTCTCAGATCTGTTCGGTATTCCACGACCTTATTCGGCTAAAGGTAATATACATTTCCTCTTAAAGCATGGAGTCAACCTCTCTAATGAGAAAGGAAACCTTTGACTACTGCTGATAAGAAAATAAATCTTTTGTAACTTGAACCTCCTTGAATAATAATATTTCAAATGTTTGGAAATCTATCACTATGATTCTTGTAATCTTGTGACATCTCTGTAAGAAAACTAAGATTTTAACATCCAAAAATACATATAAAACTCATGCAGACATATATAACTCATCAATCTTGTCGACCGGGTAAGCCTCTTTTCTCTATGAATTTACAAATAGCACACAAAAGGTATATGGAGCTCTTCTTCGGTCTATTTTCTCTCATTTCAAAAATCACTATCTGGCTTGAGTATCGGAATCTCTTCCGACCGAAATATCCTCTGGTAGTTCTTTGTAGGTCCCATTGATTAAGATCGATAGATGGCAATTATCGCTTGAGTGAGCAGAGCCTTTATCTGTGGAGCCGAAATCTACCTTCAACAACGCCCATTGCAACTATAGGGACATTGTAGAAGCAAATAGCAATGGCTTCATTGTTGCTAATAACGGTAATATAGCGACCTCTAAAACATATAAAGGTCGCAATGAATTCCTTGACAATTAATTTGTCGCTAATGTTATCAGCCACACCAATAGCAATGGGCATCAAATTGCCAAATTGTACGATATCCAGTAAATCTCTAAAAGTTACTTGGCAACAAATTCAGCGATGCTGTCGAATAGTCACACTTATCTAGCAGCAACTTTAGGGACATTTATGCCTATATCTCTGGCTTGTGACAGTTTCAGGAAGTTAGTTACATGATAACATTGTCAAGATGCTTGCGTCGCTGAGACTTGCATTGCTTTCTACGGTGATTTGGTTGATGATAACTTCCACGCTATTCCTCAGCAGGCCTCTTGTTAACTTTCACAAGGAAAGTTCATAAGCTCTCCCTTGACCAAGCCCTTTGATGAAAACTTTTGCAATGCTGTATATTTCCTCGTCGTTAATAAGTGAGATCGTGACACTAAATTTATCATCGCAACTTGGCGCTGATAGTTTCCGATTTTTTAGTAGTGTTAACTTTTGACTTAGAAGTCAATTCAAAGATATGTAGTTTATCGTTTCATGTGTATCTTTCGAACAGGGATGACGATGGATCGGTTATGAATCAGATCATATTAATCTCATATCTGACTCTAAACCTTAGCTATAATATCCATATTGGACATTAATCCGATTCGGATCAAAGAAATAGAAAACTATAATTAGAGTAAAATTATATTTAACTGGATGCAAAATAAATATGAGTTATAAATATAATTGAATTTTAAAAAATTAAGGAGATGCAATTGTCCACCTTGATCACTTCTTATGAAAATTTAGAAATATTATTAGGTCTCATTAGTAATTGAGAATTACTTAATATTTTCTTTTAGTTTAAAGCCCCTAAGGGATTCCCGGCCTTTCCCTGTCCCTTTCACGGACTGGATGGGCCCTTCATTTCATGGCCTTAAAGGGCCAGGGACGGACCGACCAGGAATCCCTTATTGACGGCTCTAGCGAGATGTCAGTTTAAATTCTTGATGAGCCGGCGTGCCAAATTTAGTTTAACTAGCAGAGGGATCAATGTTTATTTGGGTGTCGAGTTGATCGATGATAACGGATTTGGATATTGTGATTGATACAAATGCTTGTAAATATACGCATACATTATAAAATATTTTTATATTTACATATTGTGCTTTGTAATAAGGGAGTCCTAGTGATAAATATAAGAATTTGTACCAATAATTGGTGATATGGATGGGTAGATGCATCTTCGTCTGTTAATCATGTGGAGGGTCGACTCCCTATGGACATACAAAACCCTTTGTCGGAAGATCTGTCTTTATAACCAGTCGGTGTAGATTAGTTAAGGTGAAATCTCATATATTGACCAAGGGAACCAAAAAAAAAAAGGATAAATATAAGAATTTGTGTGGATTGTGCAAGGAGATCATGTTGTTCCTTAGACAATATACAATGAAAAGATTTACTAATTTTGACAATACTTTGTATACATATATACATAATAGAAATAATACACATGCATGCAAACTCAATCATATAATATAATTTACTAACTTAATATATGACTTTGAATTAAGTGAGAGCAAGATAAATACACAACTTTGTCTTCTGTACAAGAAGACCGTATCTCTTTCCCTAAACATAATATATGATGAAGATTACAAGCATTGACAACATTATGTATATATGCACGCATGATACACATGCTACACATACATGCACACTCGAATACATGAATAATTGATTTAGTTAAACCATGCAAGTGAAACCCACTTTATGGTATAAAAAGGCCCATGGAGGGACATCAAAGTGCACCTAAATAGCATATAGCCATGGATTCACTCCAACGAAAGGTTACATTTTTACTATTTTTACTACTCTTAAATCAAGGCAACGCCTCTTCATTTCCCAAGCAAAGGCATGTCACAATCGTAAATGATCAGCAAGTTGTCCTCGAGCTTCGGTGTAGATCTGAAGATGATGATTTGGGCATACAAAAACTTCCTCCGGGTGGCACTTTTCACTTTACTTTTAAACCAAATATTTTTCACTCTACGGTCTTCTACTGTGCTTTCCGGTGGAATGATGTACTAAAACATTTTGCTATCTACGACCATGGAAGGGATAAAGATGCTTGTACTGACTGTCTTTGGCAAGTTCGGCCAACAGGACCATGCTTGTTTGATTACAACACCCACAAATATGATATTTGTTATCCATGGAACTATGCCATTAGAGGAGGCAATTTCCCCCATTTTCTATGAATTCAAATGTTATAATTCTCACCAAATTAATAAAATTATTATTATTATTATTGTTGTTATTGTTATATTTGTTTTTTTTTTTTTTAATTTTTTTCTCTAGTTTGGAATCGACAATTTCCTACAACTCAAAACCCTTAGAATTGAGCCTGTTGCGGACAAAGTTTTGGGAAGAGTGCAAATAATGCCACTTTAGCAAATAACAAGGTTCTGAGTAAGGAATTAGTAGAGTACTTGGATTCAATGGGTGGAAGAACGGTTCCCATCTTATTAAGGTTTGAGAACCCTAATTCTATTAGAAGTTGATTTGGAAAGGTGAATAAGGCTTTTTGTTGGTTTGAAGATGAAGATAAGAAGGTGGTGACAACTCCAATTTTTGGGACCGGTGAAGCCAGGAGAGAAAAGATAATAATCATTAGAGATGTTGATCTGATATGAGTAAGACCTAATCTCTTGCGGGTTGGGAGTCACTATTAAAGAAGGCCTCCACATCAAACAAAGCCTTATCAACCCATTACTATTTTTTCTTTGCAAATTTCTCTTTTAAGTCCTTAGTTTTAATTTTAATTTCTGTTTTTCCAAGCATCCTTGCGCTCTTCTCTAAGTAATTTAGTTGGGTTTGTAATCTTTCTCTTAAGGAGTTTCAATCTCTTTCGATAACACTTTATCAATAAAATGAAGTTTTTCCCATCCATTTTATTGATCTATTTATTGTGCATTTCATCACAGGCCTCACATTAGGAGCTCCCTCCACTACTTTGGGGGCCCATAGTCCACAAACAGAGTTCTTTGTGTTGACACAGAGAAAATGTGGGGATGCGTATTCATTAGCCAATCCAATCGGCTAACTCACTCGATCCAATACTCTTTTTAGCACACGTTGTAGGAAATTCCAAGGTTTTCATCGAGATGTCAGAAATACACTTTGCATGCAACCAAAATTTGGTAAAATCATCAAGAGGAAAATACACACCACCTCCACCACCCATTTGTGCAGGCACGAAGGCAACGCATTTAGGTAGCCCTGCATTCCTTTCCTCTTCAAATGTCAAACAATTAAGTTCCCCAGACTCCCAAAAGGGCAGGGAATCCATCAATTCAAAACAGACCACCTAGATGTCAAGAGGAATTATGGCTCAGGCACATCCTATGACTATGTAAGAACTGGCCCAAACAATGGCGTTAATTAAGCAAAATTTTGATGAACGTTTAATCAATTTGGCGAGCACCTTGTCGTAACATCGTCGTGATATCAAGTCAATGGTATGACAATCCTCGAGAAAAACATTTTATCATCCAATGGCTTATTAGAATATGCAAATTTAAAACCATATTTATCTGGCAACGGTTACAATTATTTTTGTTAGAAAATATATTATTACTGAAATCAAATCAAATCAATTATTTATTTTATTTTAATATATATTTTACTTTTTTTTATTTTTATATTTTTATATTTATAATAACTATTTCATTATTTGTAATAATAAATTTTCTATATAAATCAATATATTATAATAATCAATAGAACAATTGAATATTAAATTTCATATTATTATATTTTTCGCCATCTCTAATATGATATTACAACTTTATTCATCTATCTTTCATAATCATATTATTTTATATTTTTATCATATATCAGAGTTTTTTTTTATAAAAGAGTTATCTATACACCCGTACGCTTTTTCAGTAACCAGAATAACCAAATCAACCATAATTAAAGCCAATGCCGGAGGCAGTGCCACAACCAAGTGACAAGAGCTAAGAGCCAAGAGCTTGAGCGAAAAACCAAGGGCTTGAGCCAAAAGCCAGATTCTGAACCTGCCTAAGTCCCAAACCAAAAGCCAAAGTCTAAAACCAAAGCCAGATCTAGAGCCGGAGCACAAAGCAAGCTGAGGGTTGCAAAGATATCCCCGGAATTTTAGGTTTTCTATCCGGATTCTATTTCAAATTTAAACGATTTTTATCAGATTACATTAAATTTAAAAAATGTTAAAAAATATATTATATATTAAAATTAAATCAATTATTGATTTGATTTTTATTATTTTTATATTTCAATATTTTTAATAACCTTTCTATATTTATGATAATGAATTTTGAATATAGATTCGATATATTGTAACAATCAACGAGTCGATTGAATATTAAGTTTTATATTATTATATTAGTTTTCATTTCTAATATGGCACTACAATTATGTTTACTATTTTTTATATTCATATTATTTTATATTTTTATCCGTTTCACTTATTCCTTCTCTAGCATAACATCTATGTCCGATGGCTGTTTCCTAACTAACGAAGTGATTGTACATTAAGAGGAAACATCATCGGCTCCTACAAAAGTTTAGAAAAAATCGATACAATTTAGTAAAAGCCCACAAAATCCTGTCGATTGTTTGCCCCATTTACCATTTATCGGCTGGCCAAACTTTATTCCGCACTGTCCTTCGAGGAAGGCTACCCCATTTCAGAATTGTTTACCCAAACACCTATTGTCCCCTTGCTGAGTGTATTGCCTTCCTAATGGAAAGAAGAAGAAAAAAACTCAAATATTACTAAATTTGCTTGTCAAACTCCTCACAAATATTTTCATAAAATTTCGTCTTATTAAAAAACAAACAATAGGAAAAGTAAAAATATCCCTTTTAAGGTAAGAAAGATAGCCCATCAGCTATACAGTTGACAACCATTGGGCAGGGGAAGGGGGAGGGAAGAAGGCTGGCACGTGCCATGCTTCTCTAATTTTTTTTTTTTTTTTTTTTTTTTCTTTTCCAAGGCATGGCTCAAGAGAAGGGGCATATGAAGTTAAATTCATTATGAGAAATTTTCAAGTGCTCTTTCTAATTATAGGACATATTATATAAGAGTCAAATCATTCTAAAATTTGTCTCTGTGAACATAAAGACATGAATTTTCTCATTCTAGAAAATCAATTGTTAATATATTCTCTTTCTAAAGAAATAAAATTTGTTTCTCTCCCTAAAAGATTTAGCTATTCTAAATTTTATCTCTCTAAACATATTACTTTTTAATTTTCTCTCTCTAAAAAATGCTAAATTCAATTTTTTTTTTCTTTCTAAAATTTAACATAGTAGTTTTATCTATCTAAAAAAATTTTGATTTACATTTTTCTCTTTGTAAACACTTTGATTTTAAGTTTTTTGCCTTCTAAAATATGGAATTTATAAATTTTCACCCTAAAATTAAGCACAACAAACATATTGATTTTAAATTTTCTCTCTTTTCTTTGAAACCGAACATACTAAATTTCTCGTTCTAAAGAATTAAAATTTTATTACTTTAAAAGTATTGGTTTAAAATTTTCCCTCTAAAAAATCTAAATTCTCTCACTAAATATCAATTTAATATTTTCTAAACATATTATCTTTTGTTGAAAACACAAATTTATTTTTCATTATTGAAAATAAATCACATTAATTGGATTTATCACTTTATTTTGGAAAAAATTAATGCATTTAATCGCTTAAAAAGGGATTGCTTTTGCCTTAAAGGAGATTAAAGATTACTGAGGTAACCTTTAGACTCCTTTTACTTCAAAAGTTATACTTCCGGAATTTTTATTTTTATTTTTATTTTTATTATTTTTTTTACATATAGAGTGTATATTCATATCTTCAATTACAAGTTTTTAGTTGAAACTATTAAATGTCTCATAGAAAATATTAACATTACTCTATTTCAAATCACACCAGTAATTATTAGATTTTACAAGGGACATCCTATTATATATATTTAATCATTTAAAAGTCTTTTTTTTATTAATTTATTAATTTATTAGTTTATTAGTATTATTTTTTTAACCGCATAATATATGCATGAATCCTTCAAGATTTGAATGGAAGAGATCCAACATCAAGCCAATTATTGTTCAAAAAATGAATGGAAGAACCATTCCATGAGACTGAAAACTTTCGTTGTATTTTGAACCAATAAATAAATGGCTGATTGCTTGACACCACAAAAAAAAAAAAGAGTATGCCAATGACTATCGGCAGCTGGAATCAAAGAATTATCAGAAGATTTCATCAATGAGTCTATATGGATCTCCCAAGAGATTCTTTCTAGTGCGATATCTAAAAATTAATTTATTGAGGAGAACACGATCTCTAATTTCCAGAGGAACGATTCCAAAACCATCATTAGCAACACTATTATGAACTTTTGCCGTTTATCTACTAAAATTCCATTCTCAAGAAAAATCAAGAAGTAGTAAATAGAAAACTGACCTACATAAGAAAGATGCATCCAGTAGTAGGCTACAGTTTGTTTCGAATTCCCGCTACTCAAAACTGTATTGGATAACTCTTACAAAAGTTCATTCCTAATTTTTATCTCATATCATGCTATAAGTGAGCTGTTTTTATTGTATCAACCAACCAAAGTATCTTTACGGTGCTTCCTCTATCGGTTAAGTCTTTTATCCATAGAATAACGTATCTAGACATATATATTTCTTTATATTTTGACTTACATGAAGTTTATACTTTCATTCTTTGCTACAACCACTATTAGAAATGGAGCTACCAGCGACAGAAATCTCTATCGGTGAAAGATAATATTCTATCGCTAAAAAGAATTACAGACGGAAATTTCCGTCTGTAATTTCGTTGATGAAAACAACAATACTAATTCTTACCGATGGAATTTTTTCTGTCGCAAAAATTTTTGACGGATTTGTGATGTTCACACTACAAGAAAACAGGGTATCAGTGACGAAAAAATCCATCATTGATAGTAAAAAATCCGTCACTGAAAGGTATTAATGATAGATTTTTATTGTCGCTGAAAATCACCCCACTAAATGTTACTGATGGAATACTATTTATCGTAAAAAATTTCGTCGCTGATGGAATATTACGAACTATATTACGAAGAATTCCATTTTATTGATATAAAAACCAAGTATGGTTGCAACACACAATACATAAATTCTCAAGTTATATGGTACAGTTTATATATCAAAGAACTATATAAAATGAATTACAATCTGACTAAATTAATAATACTCAAGTATAGAAAAACCATATCGTCAGTCTCACAATGGTGGGTGATTAGAATCTGATGACTTAGTGCTATCAAGACCCGATGGTGTTTGTTAGAAACCAATTTGTGCAAGGATGTCATGAATCTATGCCTCTGTTTCCGTCCACACTCGACTTTGCACTTCTTCCAAAATTTGGCTTTGTATATTTTCGATCATTTGACTTCTCATTTCATCCATCATCTATCTATCTCCTCCTTAGTATAAATTTGAGATGAACGCATGCATAGAGATGAAGTGGCACCAGATGAATTAATCATCAATACGTTATCACCTCTCTCTCCAAAACCATATAAATGTCCCTTCATGAGACTCCCAATCACCTCACACCATGAGTCCACACAAAACCTTGGCTGAGAAGTGCTATCTGAGCCAAATTTTTTCTCGATCAATTGTTTGTACTTGCCATACAATAAGCATATATAATTATATCTGTGAAGTTAATAATGTTTAAATGTGTTATATAAAATTAAATAATAATGCAATTGTCTTACACGTATTGGTTTAGATTTTTTGTCAACATATTGTCCTTTTCCCTTATCTTGCATGTGAGTGCGATTAAAGAGATCGAGATGGGAAACGGAATTATGCGTTTCTTCAGTTTGTAAAAAAAAAATATTATTACTAATTTCACGAAAATATAAATTATGAATACATATTTAAAAGAAGAAATAAAAAGATACCATTCTCTTTATGTGGACGGCAAACGGGATTGAACTGGCCGTGTGCTTCGTAATCTCCCATTCTTTCTCTGTATTTCGATTTTGCTTTGCTGCATTTGACTTCTGTTGCCACTTTTGTGTACTCCAATGTTTATCGATCAATTCATCCCATACAACCGATGTCAAGAACATAGGTGGATGGCCTTTCGTTTCCGCTATATTTGTTGTACTAACTACTTGCATTGCTTGCTTCCTTGCTGCGATAAGCATACCCGAATATCTCCTTTTGCATGATACTTTCCACGCATGATATGTTGAAGGTGATTCTTCATCTCGCCATGCGAATTTTTGCTACGCATAAGTAGATAAGTGATCAATATTGTATCGACACTGAATAACAGCTTAGCATACGAAGGGAAACATAAATCCCTCACTGTAAGCTGAAGAAGAACTTGGATAAATCAACAGCAACAAGTAGTTAGATTTCGTCTCAAGGATGGACTTTATGCCCTGGCGGTACTTCCTTGGAAAACAACATACATGTACTTGGTAGACACCAGTGAAGTGGTCATTCATTTGCAGACATTGGTTCAGTCATTGTCACGTGCTAATTATTGTTTTATATGCAGACATTCAGAAACAATGCTTGCAACAGATCTGCTGGTATGCAATGCGCATGAGATGCAAGCCTCATTCAGTTGGAATAGATCAGCTAAATTTAGCATCAACGCAGTCTTCGCAGAATGAAGTTATGACAATTATATAGAGCTCATCCTAGCTACCAAGTGCCTCATGGATCCAGTGGCACATCATTTGAGACTGTAGAAGGTAACCAATTTAGGGGCACTGTCGAGGAGCTAGAAGGTTTATGCAAGGAGGGAAAAGTCAAGGAGGCTGTTGAAGTTCTTGATTTATTGCAGAAACAACAAATTGTTGTTGATTTGCCTCAATATTTGCAGTTGATACAGGCATGTGGCGAGGCTAAAGCTTTGCAAGAAGCCAAGGAAGTTCATGAGCATCTCATTCGGTCAGGAACGCCTCTCAAAGTAAGCATGTATTACAAGGTTGTAGACATGTGTGGAGAATGTGGTTCCACAGATGATGCATATGCATTTTTCTAATCAAACGTCTCGTATTCCCACAAATATGAATAGCAATTACGTCTTACTGTTGTCCTTCCTCATTGTTGCAGATTGCAAGAAAGAAAAGAAGACAAACAAATGCAGGTCCTCCTTCTGAATCTGTTGCATTTTCACTAACTGTGTACTTGTATAATTATTATTTTTTTTCTTTGGGAGAAGGTATTAAATTAACATAAAAACAGTACTCCAAGATAGTATTAACTCCACTGTTATGAAATGCCTATTAAAGCATATGTTCAGCCTCCCTTGCTCAATGTACCCTTCTCCTCCTACATATATATGCAGCCCACTACATAGAGACCCCAAGAAGTTATTCGTTTTCTTTTTTTTTTTTTTTTTTTTTTTTTTTTTTTTTTGAAGTGGCATGGTGATAGGAAGTGCAATATATATTTAATAAACAAACTTTGTTTCAAATAGATTATTACCTGAAATTTCTCCCAAAACCCATCTTTGATATCCTTTGACACCATACGCCAAGTAGACCATGTGCCAGTAAGACGTCCCTTAATATCCTTAGTAATTGAACATACAACTTTAGGATCAAGAAAACTATTGACCAAAAAATTATTGAGTTATTATTCATTAATATACATAAAATACCATTAACATGTAAATATAAAAATAAAAGAAATATTTGTCTTATGTATGATTTGCCACTTCAATAAAGGTTTTACCCTCTGGATTGAGTGGTACCTTAGTCCCACGGTTTGGGCCTCTAGCTTGAGCGGAAGAGGGACCGGCATTACCCTCTTCCTCAGCTCTTGACTCTTCGGGCTGAACAATGGTGACCGGGACATTACTAACATGTAATGACCCTCGACTGCTCTCACGGCCTCTCCCAGAGCTTCCCCTAGAGGTAGATCTTCTGTTTCGTATCATATTTGTTTAGCTGAAATAGATTTATATATACAAAGTAAAGATCAAAAGGGTTGAAATAAAGTAAACATATTTAAAACACTGATGACAGAAATTTAAAGAAATACGAATATCATCATAATTCATTCAAGAGACACATAACTAGGATGATACTGAAATCAAGGATGAGCATGCAAAGGTAGCAGGAGCTGAAATGAATGCTGCAGAACAGCAGTGAGAAATGAATACTTTAGTGCGTGAGGAACACGAGAGAAATCAGTACAAGTGGTATGGAAATATAGGCTTCCGATGTTAGGTTTTCTCAATGAATGTACTCCATTTATTACTTCTCTTTATATTTGCTAATAAAATAAAGAACACTCCTAAAGTTGCACCCATCATACAGCTGCGAACATGCATGCTGAGCAAAATTCGATAGGCTAGAACAAGAAATCAGAACGGCAGTAGCTTCAGCAAGTAGATGGTATACCTCCCACAAAAAGATTTCCTCAGAACCAATTTACAGCATGTGAAGCAATCTTAAACAGCTTTCCAAATACAGCAACAAAATTTGAAGGAAATAAAGCACAGAATTAATGACGCGAACTGAGTGAAAAAGATAACAGTACATTTCCTCATACACAATTTATAGCATGTAATTCTCAGGTTTGTATCTTTTATTACCGAGCAGTAGAGACATCAGGCTAAAGGTAGGATTTTTTTTTTCCTTCTCCTACTAATGAGAAACAAAAATCAATATTTTTTTAAATTAA
Source organism: Dillenia suffruticosa (assembly GCA_033439265.1). Classification (NCBI taxonomy): domain Eukaryota; kingdom Viridiplantae; phylum Streptophyta; class Magnoliopsida; order Dilleniales; family Dilleniaceae; genus Dillenia; species Dillenia suffruticosa. The sequence goes on along the minus strand of JAVTVX010000018.1, from coordinate 5,416,617 downwards.
GTTAAAAGTTATCTGGTATTTTTACTTTTAAAAATAAACGGATTTCATATGAAGTTAAAATTTAAAAATTAAAAGTTAAAAGTTAAAGATAAAGAGAGGATATGAAAGTAAATAAATTTATGATATGAACATATTTGAAATTTCATATTTTTCAAGTGAGAATATAAAAGAAATAAAATGAAACGAATTTCTTAAAAAGTTGGCATATTTTTAAAAGGAAAAACAAAAGCTCATCTCGGGAGCTTTTTCTTTTTTTTGTTTTTCTTCATATAAAAAAATCTTTTTTTTAAGAGTTTCTAAAAAAATAATTATTTGGTAGGGTTTCTCCTTAAAAGGAGAAGAGAAATTGAAAAAGAACTTTGCCAAACGAGTACATAGCTCCGTTTAGGTTGTTCTCATGCTACTTTGTCACAGCTATACTGTTTGGATATGTGCAGTGAACATAAGATTTAAACTCATGCAAAATGGGAGGGAAATGCCTTGCACCATTCCCTGGCCCCTGCAAGGTCCTGATGAGAAAGGTCGCCTATACATCTGGTACACCATTTTCGACCCTTTTTTGGCTATAAATATTGAAGTCTTGGACATTCTCACCCCACCTCATACTTCAATCGAAATGTCCTTTTAAAAAAATCTAGTTTAAAAATAAAGGACTAAAGATCACCTACAGCAAGATCATATTTTTCGAAATGGTCCCATTTAGATCCACAATGGATGTCGCCTTTACTCGGTTGGGAATTTTCGAAAGTCACAAAAGCTCTCTTGGCTTTGCACTCATTGAAGTGAATTCATGGCTATATCTTCTCTTCAACAGAAAGACTATCGAAAATGAGAACTTTGAGGTATCCGTTGAGGCCTCTTTATACACGTTATAGTTAAATCAATGTATATTATCCAGATGAACTCTATGCATACAGATCTTCTAGTGCGAACCACACAAATCTCTGCATTTATAACTTGTTCTCAATTCATTTAGTGTCTAATATTTGAAGTATGGAAAGTGCTCGTCATGTCACTATAAAAAATCATACCTTTGCCAACTGGGGAAAAACATTGGGGAAAAAATGGTCGGGGATTTTTCTGACATTTACTTACAATTGTTGGGGAAATACTTACCTTTTCAACATTTGGGAACATCAGCAAATTTATTATTGGCTATCGCTTGGTATGAGAAAAACGTTAGGAATATGTGATGTTTTCCCGACATTTGTGTATAAACATCGGTAAAAGCTAAAGTATTTGTTGATGTTTCTTCACTTAAAATGCCGGCAAATGCTGAAACATTTATCGATATATAATTTTGAAGCAACGGCAATTCTCTTTGCACCCAGCAACGTTTTGTGATACTAAACATCAGGAATTGCTAGTATTAGGGCAAAAAAATTAGTTTCTTTATAAATGGTACCAAAAATCTGTTCCAAAACTTGTTGATCAAACATCCATCGATCATAATATATGTAACCACAATACATACTCTATCCATAATTCACATTTTATCCACATTTCATCTATACATAATGATGCCAACATCTATAAAAAACACTTCAAATATCAAATAAACAATCATTAACCACAAACGTAAAATATAACTCTAAACATCCATCAACCACAAATGTGCATATAATATAAATCGAAAGATCCATCAAGTACAAATATAATATAAATACAATTTCAACCACAAAAATAAAATATTCACGAACAACCATTTGATTAAATTAAATAAGTTTGTATATAATAATTAAAATATATTCATACCAATATCCTATAAATTAGCTTATATATAATATTCTTTCACAAAAATTAATCTCGAAACATATGATCCCTTGTAAATATGGAGAGCTACCACTACATACTCCTGATGGATTATCAATAGTATATCCTTTTTCTAGTTTTTGTAAAACTGTTCGAAGAGTCTGCATAAATTCACAAAACATAAGAATAGAAAATCTCAAATAAGATCCAAGTTACAATAAAAAGTACAAGATAGTAATAAATAAAGAAATACCATAATAGAACTTTCAACCTTTCTCAAGATAATTGTTTTATCCATTACACTTCTAGATAAATATATATATAAATGAAACATCATGCTATATTACCAATACTGATCTCATGTGAAGTATCGTTCCGATCTATATTTAGGCACTTATCAATAACTACTCGTGATATTTCTTTAAATGTTTTCATGATTCTTATATCTTTTAGTTTTCCCTTTCATTGGGACATAACTATAACTAAATCAACAAATAATAAACAGATTATAAAAATAAATGTGAAGATTTCCCTTAAGATAATAATAATATATATATTTTAATCAACAATAATTTTGAACATAAACAATTCAACAAAAATTTGAGGAATTCATATGGAGAGATACATATAATGAAGGAATGAATGTCCACGTGGGACATCTTTCCATATTTGGAAAAAGGAAATATCCCACTTTCCATATGCACAAATGGTAACTTATGGGATTTGAATTCCCTACCATTTGTGGTGACGGAGGAATATGAAAACTAGGGTAAACCCTAGGAGGTACAATTCATTCCATGATTGCACAAAAGAAAATTGTGAGGGGACAATTGAGATAGAGGGAGAAAAAATTCTGCGAAGAGAATTTGTATCACCGGATTCGATTGAGGTGTCGTGGTGCTGCAGTGATAGCTCGACTTTTGTGGTTATCATCCCGACTGCGAGGTCGATTGATCGAGATTCGTGGTTCCCAGATTTTGCAATCTACTTTTTGAGGTATGCCCGAAAACACTAATCTTTTATGATTCCGAAATATTTTACACGCTTCCGCATGTGTATGTGCATATAAATCCAACATTGATATCAGAGCGTAGGGTTGGATTTATTAAATTATTTTCGGAATATTTTCGGGTAGAAAAAATATGGGGTTGCAAAAATAGGTTTCGGATCACGGATGAGTTTCGTGAATCCGAATATACCGTGACGTTATCCATGTCACGTAGATCTCAAATATAATTTTTCCTGAATTTTTGGAGCATGTTTAAGTCATGAAAATTGAAGTTGAAGTTTTCGGCCCTAAGGGTGCCCAAAACTTAAAAACCTAGATCTATCCGTGTAGAGGGATTGTTGATATAAATAAATGGCATATTTGTGTTCTATGTCCATTGATCTACGTTTTGACATGCATTTTGCATTGATTGGTTGCCGGAAACTAGGATTTCCGGCGAAGCCGCGGAGGGCCAAAATTTGGATATATGATTCGCCGTGTTTAGGGCTTGAATCATTCAGAAAACGAGTTCGAAATATTTTTGGGAAGTCCAAATATATTTTCCGGCAGAAACTGTCGTAAAAAATTAGCCGGAAATGGGTTTTCGGAGAATCGGGTCGAAAAACCCATTGCAGGACCCGTCGGGTGAAGAAGAAGAAGCCCAGACCCGCGGGCGCCTGAAGAGCACGCCCCAGAGGGCGCGTCCAGAGGCGCGTGAAGCGGGGGACGCGGGGGGGGGGGGTGGTCGGGTCGGACCCTGACCCGGACCGACCCGCAACCGACCCGACCGAGTTTGACCGGACCGTTGACCGGGTCGGTCGGGTCAATCCTGACCCGTTGACCAACCCGGTTTGACCCGGCTCAGGGGTGGCTCAGCGCGTGAGGCGCGTGAGCCGCGCGCCGCGACTGGGCGCTCGTGAGCTGAGCCTCGCGTGGCGCGTGGCCGCGCGTGTGACTCGCCCCGCGCGTCTGGCGCGTGCAGCTTGCTGCTGCCGGCGCGTGGCGGCGCGCGGCGGCGCGTGGGGAACCCCGGCGGCGCGTCAGGTCGTCCAATTTTGATTTTTTCAATTTTTGAGGGTCTTATGTGCATATTTGTGACTATTTGTGGGATTTTGTGCACCGAATTAAAGTCCGAATGATGAGATGAGGTCCCGAGTTGTGGTGTATGGTGTCCGTTGACTCATATGCTCACTTTGGGGTCAATACTCGATTCATTTTGGATTGTTAATTCGTAGGGTGTACGAAATTGTGAAAATAAGCATTATTAGTCACTAACGTCTCTTTCTTTCTGTGTGACAGAGACAATGGCTGCAACAAAGAGTATCGTACTTGATCTCGTTAAGGGAGACAAGTTGAATGGTGACAATTATGAGATTTGGCACCGTAAAGTTCAATTTGTTTTCGAGGAGCAGGACCTAGCGGAGGTTCTATTACACGAGATGACAGACCCCGGGGTGGGTGATACGCCTCAGGCGAAACTGGATGAGGAGGCGTATCGTGCATGGAAGAAGAAGGATGGCCAAGCTAGGGTCATCCTCCTTAGCAGCATGCACGATGATCTGATTCCAGTGTACGAGTAGTATCCTACTGCGATGTCGGTTTGGAGTGCTCTGAGAGAGCACCTTGGCTCCCGGTCAGCTCCTAAGCTGAGGATGCTGACTTATAGGTTTATCACCTATAAGAAGAGACCCGATCATACCATGAAACAGCATTTAATGCATATGTCAAGTATGATCGCTTCTCTAAAGAACATGGGGGAGCCAATGTCTGATGAGTTTCAGGTACTGGGAGTAATCCAGTCCTTGCCTGACTCCTGGGATGTTGTAAAGACCTACCTCACGCTCACTGAGAGTATTCGTACTTTCATGGACGTGCGTAGGCATTGTGAGCTCGAGGAGGAGCGCCAGGAGATGGCTAGGTCGGTTTCTGGTCATGCCTATGTGGCGGAGTCGAGTAAGGACTGCAAGGGCGTCAAGCGTAAATGGCACAAATATGACAAGAAGCCTAGCCAGGCTAAGAGGAAGCCAGCAGCGAAAACCGTTGATAGAGGGCAGACACGAAAGAAGAAGGAGCTCGACAAGAGCAAAGTCCGATACTACGTTTGTGGCAAATCTGGGCATTTCGCTCGCGAGTGTGGTGAGCGAAAGGTATGTCCTTCTTCTTTACATGGTTTGAGTTATGTTTCATCCACTGTGATGCTTACTAACTCTTCTCCTTTGTGGATTGTAGACTCAGGAGCCACCGACCATGTAGCTCGAGATAGGAGCGCATATGTGGAGTTCCGCCGATTGAGTCCCCAAGCGAGGAGGCTGTACGTGGGGAACGGAGCATTTGTGGTTGTGAAGGGGATTGGTACATGCAAGCTGATGCTGCCAAGTAACCAAGTCCTATACCTGCATCATGTGCTGTATGCTCCCGAGATTCGGCTGAATCTCATTTCTGTCCTTTGTTTAGATCGTTTAGGATACTCTGTCATTTTCAGAAATTTGAGTGTTTCTGTCATTTACGATAACTCTGTTTTGTGTACTGGTTTAGTCCATGATGGACTTTATGCGTTGGATTTGGTTTCCTTTAATAAAATTTCTGATTTGTCTTCTATTGCTTATACATCTGATAGCGTAGTTGATGATATTTCTATTTGGCATATTAGACTTGGCCACATAGGGCAAGAGAGAATGAACCGGTTAGCTACGAGTGGCTTGTTGGGCCCGCTAACCCGGATCGAGTTGCCCTTATGTGAGTTTTGCCTAGCCGGCAAAGCGACGAGGAAACCATTTGGAAAAGCAATGAGGGCTGAGACCCCATTGCAATTGATCCACTCCGATATTTGTGAACCTATGAATGTGAGAGCCCGAAACGGAGCCACGTATTTCATTACGTTCATAGATGATTACACGCGTTTCGGTTATGTCTACCTTATCTCGCACAAGTCTGAGGCATTAAATTGATTCAGGAGGTTTATCAGCGAGGTTGAAAACCAGTTAGACTTGAGAATTAAAACTCTCAGAACCGATAGAGGACGCGAGTACTTGTCTGAGGAGTTTAAAGAGCTCTGTTTCGAGAAAGGCATTACGAGACAATTGACTATTCCTGCTACTCCCCAGCAGAACGGGGTAGCTGAGAGAAGGAATAGGACTTTGTTGGAGATGGTAAAATCGATGATGGCGCAGGCCAATTTGGCTATCTCCCATTGGGGAGACGCATTGTTGACTGCCGCCTACGTTCTTAACCGTGTTCCAACCAAGTCCGTAGTCAGTACCCCATACGAGTTTTGGATAGGGAGGCAGCCTGACCTTAGCCATTTGAGACCATGGGGTTGTGCCGCATACGTTCACGATTCCTCGCACCCACACGGCAAGTTAGGCCCACGAGGAAAGAAATGTATCTTTGTAAGGTACTCTGAACATTCTAAGGGACATGTGTTCCTAGGTGAACGTACGGATGACACGGTCTCCGAGATCGAATCTCGTAATGCTACGTTCCTGGAAAATGATTTCCCTAAGAGAGGCGAAATCGACCAAGATTTCACCTTTTATGAGATGGGTGAGCCTACCAGCCCAACTGAGCCCAGGGGAGGGACCCAAGAGCCTACAATGGATCTTGGTCCTAGTGGGAGTGACCCATCTCGAGGTGAGGAGGCTCCTCTTCCTCGTAGGAGTAGTCGGGGACATGTACCCCGACGTCATTTTCCGATAGAGGATGAAATCCTCATCGTGACACCTGAGGACGATGAAGAACCTCAAACCTTTGAGAAGGCTCTCGAGAGTCCTATGAGGGACCAATGGCTAGAGGCCATGAAAGAGGAGATGGAATCAATGAGGGTCAACGGGGTTTGGGACCTAGTTGACTTACCTGAGGATAGAAGGGCCATAGGGAACAAGTGGGTTCTCAAAATCAAAAGAAAGGCCGACGGATCGGTAGATAGATACAAAGTCCGTCTAGTAGCCAAGGGTTACACACAGACAAAGGGCATTGATTACGAGGAGACTTTCTCCCCCGTAGTCAAACTTACATCGATCCGTTTACTCTTGACGATTGTCGCGAGCATGGATCTAGAGTTGCATCAGATGGATGTAAAGACCGCTTTCCTTAATGGAAATCTGGATGAGGAGATCTACATGGAGCAGCCCTCTGGGTTCGTTCTATTAGGTCATGAGGACAAGGTCTGTCGACTTCGGAAGTCGATATATGGCCTAAAGCAATCATCCAGGCGGTGGTACCTAAGATTCCACGAGGAGGTGATATCTTATGGTTTTACAATGATCGAGGAGAATCATTGTGTTTACTTGATACGATCTGATAACTCTTTTGTGATCCTGTCCCTGTATGTGGACGATATACTGTTGGCTGGGAACAACATTCAGTATATGATGACGATCAAGGCTTGGTTTTCATTGAGCTACGACATGATCGACATGGGTGAAGCTGAGTTCATCTTTGGAGTTAAGATCCAGAGAGATCGATTGAGAAGAATGTTGGCTCTTTCACAAGAGACCTACATTAAGAAAATTCTCGAGCGATTTGGGATGAGTGATTGTAATCCCATTGACACTCCAATCGCCAAGTGTGATGGTCTGAGTCTTGAGATGTGCCCGAAAACTCAGGAAGATATAAGGGAGATGCGTAAAATCCCTTATTCCAGCGCAGTGGGAAGTCTGATGTATGCGATGTTGTGTACACGACCAGACATATGTTACGCAGTCGGTCTGGTGAGTAGATATCAATCAAATCCTGGAAGGGGTCACTGGAGAGGAGTGAAAAGGATTTTTCGATATCTCAAGGGAACTGCGAGCTACTCCTTGTGTTATGGGAGAGGGGATTTGCGCCTCATAGGATATTCAGACGCCGACTGGGGCGGTGATCTGGATAAGCGCAAATCGACATCAGGTTTTGCATTCTTGCTCAATGGCGGTGCCATTTCTTGGAGCAGCAAGAAGCAGACCTGTGTAGCGTTATCTACGATGGAGGCTGAGTTCGTGGCTTGCTCAGTCGCAGTTCAGGAGAGTGTTTGGCTCCGAAGACTATTAGATGACTTAGGGGTTGTGGCTGATAGTGGGAGGCCAGTGATGATTTACTATGATAATTAGGCTGCTATCGCCTATACTCGAGACCCTAAGTATCATAGTAAGACCAAACATATAGACACCAGATATAATTTTGTTAGAGACATCATCGAGAAGGGTGAAGTGACCGTCAAGTACATCTCGACACATTGCATGGTGGCTGACCCCTTCACCAAACCCATAACTAGAGACTCATTTATAGCACATAGAGAGTCATTAGGTTTGGGAATATTTTAATTTTTCTCATTGTACTAAACTGACGATGTGATGCTTATTATTATATTTTTATATATGATTTTGTGCATTATTCAGTCACATTTATATTTTCTTAAATAATGCACTTATTTATATCATGTATATTTAATGTGATAAAATATATGTCAGGCAGGTGAGGTCGACTCTCTCACACGAGCGACCACCTCCAACTCTGAGTGAGTGGAGATGAGACAGTTTCTAGTCGTAAGAGGCATTGAGAGTGGCCCAGCTAGAACAAAAGTCGCCCTGATACGTGTTCAGGATGAGGTCATTTGGGATATGACCGACATGGAAATACCCACATCCATGTTGCCTGTGAATAGCCAGATTTGAGATCTCAGAAATCACCTGCGATAGTGATATTGTCTCTGAGATCTCTGGGTAGAGTTTTATATGTAGACTGAGTCCCGTATCTGCACAGTGTTAAGAAATCTGACATATGCCCTTTTGAGAAATAAGGGATTAACACTGTGGCACGCGTTTCATACCGCGTGTGATGACGACTAGGGATAGTGGGAGCAATTATATGAGACGATGATCTATTCATGATCCCCGTTCCCACTGTGTGAGACCCGAGATCCATTGGGTGGGATCTCAAGTACCCTTATTTTACTTTCGACTGTCTCTAGAAGTCTTAATTCAGTATTTGCTACTTTAGTCTGTTTACCTATGGCCCGGAAGATAAATTGAGGTCTAAGAGGCAGGTTTAGGAAAGTAGCTGAATTGAGATCGATGGATTCGAGTTTGGGAAAGGAAGACCAATGTACATTACATCGTTGTGTAGTATTCACCGACCGGTCTGTTACGTATATCTACGTTGTGATAAAAACGTAATAGTGAATACACATTCGAGGATATATTGGGGATGACTTTCGATGAGGAAAGTGACTCGAAGGATGTAAATGTGATGAGTCTGGGGTACAACGAGATGTTTGTTTTATTATTAACGACGACTCCTCGAACATCCTAACAGGTGCATCGAGAAGTCTTTATTTGCAGGTGTACTCGCCAGTCGCACGACACCCAATCTAGTATGAAAATCCAGAAGGGTGATACAGGAGATCGCATGAGCTGTGATCTCGTGATGGATGAAAATGCCCTCGTGTGCAAGTGGGAGATGAATGAATGAATGCCCACGTGGGGCATATTTCCATATTTGGAAAAAGGAAATATCCCACTTTCCATATGCACAAATGGTAACTTATGGGATTTGAATTTCCTACCATTTGTGGTGACGGAGGAATATGGAAACTAGGGTAAACCCTAGAAGGTACAATTCATTCCATGATTGCACAAAAGAAAATTGTGAGGGGACAATTGAGATAGAGGGAGAAAAAATTCTGCGAAGAGAATTTGTATCACCGGATTCGATTGAGGTGTCGTGGTGCTGCGGTGATAGCTCGACTTTTGTGGTTATCATCCCGACTGCGAGGTCGATTGATCGAGGTTCGTGGTTCCCAGATTTTGCAATCTACTTTTTGAGGTATGCCCGAAAACACTAATCTTTTATGATTCCGAAATATTTTGCACGCTTCCGCATGTGTATGTGCATATAAATCCAACATATAGAGTAAAGAAACTACTAATTATCATATAAATTTTGAGTTACATTATTTCAAACCCAAGTTGAGTTACAATCTCCATCTATATTATCGTTTAGTGATTGTGCCCGTAAACATAAGCATTCATAATCTACATCCAAATTTCTACTATTGGCTTCATTACCGATGTCAAAAGAATCTCTTGGCCCATTATAAATAATAACAATACATTTTTCATCTTTAGATCATGTGAGTACAGCACCTGTTTCGCTTGTAATGAAAATACAAAAAACACATGGATTCAAATCATCATTTCTAATACCTCTATCACTTAACAAATCAACCCAATTATATCAAAATAGAACAACCTTTACTTTTTCATAATAATCCATCTTAATAATGTTAGTCAAAATGTCATAATAATCCACACTTCCTTGCCTTAGGTTTGTGTTTCTAATACTTGAATAGTTTGTTATTTAGGAATTCACAACTATTTCGGAATTTTGAATCCATTTATTATAGTCATAATTTTTAGTAAGAAATCTAAAATCATTAATTATAAGTCTGATATACCTCTTAGCAATAGAGATAGACCCTTGAACTGACCATTTTATTTTTTCAATAATGGTAGCTTAGTTTGAAATCTAAAATGAAATAAAATATAAATGATTCAAATTAATTTAATTAAGGTAAATATTACATAAAACATGAAATTTTAACCAAATTAGTATATATCTTACGACTTCCCTTAACCAAATATGATCACAAGTGAGCATTTCAATGTCATGAATAGAAACTATATCCATTATTATCTCTTCACACTATTAGAAAATGGGTTTTCAGTGACGGATTTTTTTGTCGCTGAAAGTCCATTTTCTGTCGCTGAAGAGTATCAGCGACGGATTTTTTCCATCGTAAAATTCGTCGCTGATACTTACCCCGCTAAGTATCAGCAACGGATATTTATCCGTCACTAATATCAACGACGGATTAACGACGAAAAGAATCCGTCGCTAAAAACAAAAATGAAAAAAAAATCTGCGACGGACTGGAGTCTGTTGCTGATTTTAGGAGTACTAAAAAAAATTGTATTTTGCTCCCGGGCCACCCCAGGACCCACAGCCCCGACCCGCCACCACGAGCTTTAATATTTGAGAAATGCGTTTGCTCAACTTCGAACCCAGGTGTTGTGAAAATCTCACAAGTGACCCAACCATCAAGCTGTCAAAGTGATCTATTCATATTACCTTTTTTTTTTAACTTATAATATATATCTGATATTTTTAATAATAATAAAATAATATAAAATTATAATTTTTTAATAATAATAAAATAATATAAAATTATAATTTTTTAATAATAATAGAATTATATAAAATTATAAAATAATGAAATGATTTTATTTTAGTTTAAAATAAAATAATAAAATATTTTTAAAAATAAAATAATATTATCCTTCTACAAAATAAAATAAAAATAAAAATAATTATATTAAATAAAAATTAAAAAAATTTAAAAAATTTAAAAAATTTAAAAAATTTAAAAAATTTAAATAATTTAAAAAAATTTAAAAAAATTTAAAAAAAATCAGTTGGTAATCCGTCGCTAATTTTTCCGTCAGTAACCAGTCGCTAATTTTTGCTTCGGAAATCCGTCACTGATGGGTTTACAAAATATTTTTAAAAAATTAAAAAATTTAAAAAATCTATTGGTAATCCATCGTTAAAATTTCAGTCGGTAATTCGTCGCTGATAGGTTTACAAAAAATTTAAAAAATCTTCAAATTAAAAAATTAAAAAATAATAAAAAATTTATACAAAATCGATCACTATTCCGTCGGTAATCCGTTGATAAAATTTTCGTCGGTAATCCGTCATAATTCCGTCGCTATTACTGATGGAAAAAAATCTATCTGTGATTTTCCATCTGTGAAAGTCAAATTTCTAGTAGTGTTATAGATTGTTGATATTCACCGAAAAATTTAGGTTAGAATTGCTTGAATTTAACATTAAATACATTAACCTATTTAAGTAATTTACTTATATGATAGAATATTTTTATATTAGTAGAAATTGTCACGTCTCGATTCTCGGATCGATCACTCGACAAACGCCGTATTGTCTCGGTATACGGGTAGAACCTCCCCATATACTGGGATTTCGCAAGGCTATACAACTGTACAATATATCTTCCAAATATAATACATATGTAAATGACTCATCCGGTCCATCTCTGTACACACAAGCATGCGTTGGCACACATTCGGACGGGGGTTCCTGTATATGCACACATGCAAAATTGGCCATCCCAACTATTTCAGAATTCTCAGCACAAATAAAGCATTTAAAATAAAAGAAATCCTAAATCATAGTCGCAGGATTTTACTAACACTCGCCTGAAGAAACGAGCTAATATCAGTAAAATCCAAACGGTATGAGATGTACAAAATTTAGTAAAATCGAAAGAAAATAACGAATTCCAACATTGGAAATCAAATGTCTCATTTAAACAATAAGTTTAACAAAAAATGAGAGTTAAAAGAAAATGAATAAGTTTCGTACAAACTCTAACACAAACTATGTAAAGATTCTATCAATACTTACTGCTATATATGAAATAAACATTGATTTAATCCATACCAAAAGAATTATACAAGTCTTCCCTTCCATGGATTCCAAATCAACTAAAATAACTTTACATCATTATAATACCTACACAAAACAGCAGATAAATCTTCCCAAACTTCAATCTCTGTCGCGGCTCTAAACTTCCTATGAAAATATGGAAAGAGGGTTGAGTATTGGGAATATTCAGTGAGTAGAATGCAATGGTATGATTGTGTGATAAATAAGAAATGAATGTGAGAAAGTCAAAATATATCTCATAAACAATACTTTATATATGTAAAAGTATTTTCAATAAATCAGATAATTCACAAAGTGTGCATCCATATCAAATATTCTTTTTGAAAATTACAAGGATTCCATTGAAATCACTTCCGTTCTAAGTTTGGCCGAACCTAGATGGAAGCCCGTCAAGGGATTTTCCATTTCAGTATTTCAAAATACTACCCCCTTTCTTGGGGTTGGCTTGTACCTCACCGAGGTGCAATGCGGATAGTCCGACGTGACAGAGAAGAGTCTAGAAGAGGCCACGTACACCTCTCTCACAATAAAACCCCAACCACGTCACCCCTTCGAGTCGCTCCGTGGAAGGAATGACAGTTATTACATTCATGCACCATCATTTCACAATCATTTAAATTTCAATCAATGTGTCATGTTTCATCAAACAAATTCCAAGTCATGTTACAAGTATTTACATATCAAATATCCAATGCAAATGACACAGATTCATTTATAATTTCATAAGATGCACTCGTAATTCAGATTTACATTTCAAACATTCTACGATCACAAATAATTTCATATAAAACATGTAAAAATCATTCAAAATCATTCAAAAAAAATTTAAACTCATTTTTCTCATTTATAACACAATTGACCATCTACTCACTTTTAGGGGAGGGTATTCACTCCATATTTCCACAAGTTTTCCAAAATGACTCCCTTCAAATCTCCAAAAGGTCAACCCACACCAATGATTCACAATTTCAATTCAAACTCCAAGGAAATCTATTTTAATAAACCCAAATAAGTTTCTAATTTCATTTAATACGTTTCTTTCGTATTAATCAACATAAATTCATGTAGAATTTAGACGCAACCCTAGAAATCACATCTCAAATTCAGAAAAATACATTCTCTTCAAATTCCATACATTTTTCAGAACATATACAAAGCTCTCATTTTATATTCAGTCTAAACTCATTCAACTACTGAAAGAATTAGAAATTCTCTCAGCTAGGGTTTTCGCAACTCGCAAACCTAGCTTTCGTGCGCCGTTTGATTCAGTCCGGAACCTGTAACGCTTCCAAATTGAAGCACATTTTAGTAATTAAGCCTAATTACTAAGCAAATTCAAAACCCTAGAGCTAGGATTAAAAACCGGTCCTTACCTGCGCAGAGAGAGAATCGCAGTCGTGGCCTAGGGTTTTTCGAAAGTCCAATCGGGCTCCGGTTTGGGATGGCTACAGAAGGGAAGTGCTCACAGCGAGCACTGCACGAGCGAACAAAGGAGGGAGAGGGAAACTGTTTGCGTGCAAGGGAGAAGAAGAGAAAGCTCTGTTCGCGCGCAGGAGAGAGAGAAAACAGAGAGAAAAAAGGGAGAGGAGGAGGGTAGCCGTGTGCGGTGGAGCTCGCCGGTGAGTGAGGGAGACGCGACGGAGGGAGGCAGAGAGTGAAAAATAGAGAGAGGGAGAGAGAGAGTTCGATTTGGGGAAAAAGGTGGAGGGGAGACGCGGCGCTTTGGGTTAAAACGCTACGTCTCTCTCTCTCTCTTTTTTTTATAGGTATTACAGAAATAAAAAGTCTTCATGATATCATATGCATGCCAAGCATATAAGTATAATATATATATATAAAATAATTTTGTTTAAGTTTCCACTAATTTTGTCTAACTTTTACCCTAATATAAATTTTTTCGTCGCAATTTTATCCTAACATAAATTTATTTTACTCTAATTGTGTCCTAATTATGCCTTCTTTTCCCTAATGTCATCATAGTATAAAATATGTAATTATAAATTAATTTGTCATAACATAAATTAATTTTCCTTAATAATGCCTTAAATTTGTCCAAATATTATTCGATAATAAATTAATTTTTCCTAATTGTGCCCTAATATAAGCAAAATTTTACCATAATATAATTTAATCTTACTCTAATTGTACCATAATTTTATCCTAATATAAATTAATTTTACCCTAGGTTATCCTTATCTTGGTCAATTTTTGTCCTAATTTTATCCTAAATTTGCCATAGCCTTATTCTAATACCGCCCTAATCTTATCTTTATACCAAATTAAGTTTACTAAGACACAAATAATATCATGAACATAATCAAATTCAAACAAAAAGGAGAAAATCACCTGTGGTAGGCGAAGGCGTCCCGTGGGGAGTGAAAGCATTCAGAAGAATGATGCAGAAGAGGTGAGTAAAGAGAGCAACCTCTGATAGAGAGCATCATATACCGAGTAATTGCTATGTTTGCAATCGCATAAATTAAAATTTTTAATGTGCAATTACTATGTTTTGTGATGTCTAATGTTATAAACACGTAATTAAAGGCCTCACATATCGAGTAACTCCAATTGCAATGCCTTTTATCCTAGATTCATTGTAGAGTGGGTCATAAATCTCACAATAGTGACCTTTCCTCCGGCCACCAAAACCGTGGTCGTTTGACAACATTATAATGGCTCTTCGTCATTTCTTCTTTTGTATTGGTGACTCTACTCTCTCTTTCACTCTTTGGCGAGACAATCCTCACCTCCCTCTCCCAGTCGATCACTCTCTCTCTCTCTCTCTCTCTCTCTCTCTCTCTCTCTCTCTCTCTCTCTCTCTCTCTCCGCCTCCCTCTTTCTCTCCATCAATCTCTCCCTAGAAGCTATCTGCATATACATATGAATGCCAACAATGGTATAAGATAATCGAGTGTGACGGTTTACAATTCCACAAGTAATATTGCACTAATAACATGTTTAAAAATGAAAAAAAAAATGACAAATCTTTTTTTTTTTCCGGTCCCTAGAGTTAGACCACCGCCTTATATCTGACGATTTGTTCCGATTAATTCGGATCGACCTGACTATTGGGGTTCATTTGAGGGAGAGATCTTCCAACATTGTTTTTTCCATATCTAAGGGGAGTCGAACTCTCGACCTGGTTAAGGAGACGAAAGTGTTCTTCCCACTTACGCCAATAAGTGTTGGTAAAAAAAAAAAAAAAAAAAAAAAGAAAAAGAAAGTGACAAATCTGATTGTGCTTATTTGTATACGAATGCTGGAATATGAATGCAAAACATTGTGAAATTTTGATTAATTTATTCGTGGTAGGGTCCGATATATATGGAGCAAAAATCCAAACGGATATCTTCCATGAAACAAGGACATTAAATAGAAAGCATTCATAACATAACCGTGGCCTAAGAGAAGAAGCCCACATGCAAACACAGGTAAATTCATTGGCATAACATGCCTAGCTGTATCCACCACCGCACCATCCAACCTTTTATCTTTCTTGTCCCCACCACTTCCTTCTTTCTTTCTCTCTCAACATACCATACCTTTTAGCCAAACAATCATGTACTAATTTTTGCTCCCACTCTCTCTCTCTCTCTCTCTCATTGAATACAAGTTTCCTTGTAAGCCAAAAATTAAAATTTGTTTTTCTCTCTCTAAAAAATTTAGTTATTCTAAATTTTGTCTCTCTGAACATGTTAGGTTTTAATTTTCTCTCAATCAAAAGCACTAAACTCAATATGTTTCATTTGCACTTGTTGTTATTCATTACGGATACTTTTGATATTTTCATTAACTCTCAAAAGCATGTCTGTTTAACTACATCAATCATGCTCCTCATATTCTTTACACACTCACCAAGCTTCACATTCATTACTAATATATGTGTTGAATATTAAATTTACCTCATTCTAAAGTAAACATATTCAAAAAAATAAAGATACCCTCTATACGTCAACATTCAAAAAGGTTTGTCATGGTGTAACAAGATCAAAATGATGGTTCTATGTGTGACGTAGATAGTAAAGAGAAGTAGGATCATCAAGGGCATTCGGCTATAAATGAAGCTTTTGCTCAAACAAATCAACTAATTGAATGAATTCAAGATTGAACTTGAAAATTGACTCAAAATATCAACAAGAATCAAAAGAATGCTCAATTTAATCGTCTAATCAAGTGAATCGTCTTAAACCGATATTTCTAATAACAGAATTTGCAATCTTTGCTAATGAAGCCGAAAAATCAATAACATGGAAAACCTAAGAAGATTAAGAATATGAAGAATGACTAAAGGAGAGGTCTAAGATACCATGAACAAATATCAAATATTTCTCTCAAAAAAATTCTAATTAACTTAATCATTGAATACTTTTTGTTTAAGATATGTGATTATTGTTGTGTACTTATTATTACATGTGGCCCATAAATGTAGGATTATGTAATAGGGTAACTCTTGTCTTTTTTAGGTACTTAAGGAGTCTCCAACTCGAGACTTTTATAAGGAGAAGGGGAAGGGGAATGATATCAGTTAAGTTATAGTTTATTGATAACGGGACAATAGTGTTAATCATAAAATGTATTAGACTTATTAGAATTCGAATTTCTGGATTAAAAGAAGCTGAACTTGTTGAATACAGCATGATTATTCTTGCTTCTACATTTAGAATTCATTAATAAGGTATAATTCTAATTAGACTTTTCAATTCATAGTTTTAAGGTATGAGAAATATATATATATAGCTGATGCGAGAAACGAAACAGCCCAAAAGAATAATAATAAAAAGAAAAAAGACTTTCATTTATTTGGTCATGAATACAACATTTAAATTCATACAGAATGGGGGGAGATCCCTTGACACCCCAAGAGAATAATTATTCATTTATTTGGTCGCGAATTGAAGAAAAACAAGAAGAGAGGACATCAATTTATTTTGTCAAGAATAATAGGACATTGGAATTCATAGAGAACAGGAGAAATTGCCTAATGGCAATTAGAAACCCCATGGATAACAGGTATCATATTTATGAGTAGACCAATTAAACATGCAAGGTCCTGATTCCAAAAATCGCCACATACATTGGGTGCAGCGTTCTTCGTCCCTCTTTTGGCGATAGATATTGAAATCTTTGATATTCTCACCCCACTTGATACTGCAATCGAAGTATGTCTTCTTAAACATATTCATTTTGAAAGTATAGTACCAAAAATCACCCACAGCAAGACCATATGTTTCGAAATGGCCATATTTAGATCCACAATGAATGTCCACATTAGTCGGCAATGAATTTTCGATTGTCACAAATGCTCTATCGGCTTTGCACTCATCTAAGAAGAGTAGGAAAAATAGCACAAATGTAACCTTGAATTGAAGTGAATTCATGGCAGTATGTTCTCTTCAACCAGGGGACTATTGGAAATATGAGTACCTTGAGGTATCCGTCGAGGCCTCTTTATACATGCGATCGTATGGTACAAATTGTAAAATTTAAGTATCAAAATATTTTATTATGTATGTGTATGTATACATGTATGTGAATATTATTTTATGTTAAGATATTATATTATACTAGGATATGTACGTGAATATTATATTATTTTCGAATATTATGTTAAGAATACAAAACGCACTGTCAATTTTAGTTAATTTATCCATTATACATTTTGTCTAAGGGAACACCACAGGTATAGAAATATTTAGTATTTATCAATTGCCCTCTCATCATAAAGAGTATAATATTTAAGTATAGAAATATGATAGTATACTTATAAATTATATTGTATGGGATATATATATTTGAGTGTACATACATGTACAAAAAATAGCCAATTTTAGTTAATTTATTAATTGTATATTTTATGTAATCTTCTGGTACAAACCACACAAACTTTTGTATTTATTACATACTTAGCATTTAAGTATCGAAATATTTTATTTTGCATATGTATGTATACATGTATCTGAATATTATACTAGATTAAGAGCTTATATTATAATGCGGCATGAAGCCTTTTTTGTAAAAGTGTCACGTAACCGATGATTAGTTGGTTTAGTGAAATATGGTGTTAGATCTCTTAATCAAGATCATGTGTTCGATTCATAACTTGAGCATAGAGCAAAATACGTTTAGAGGGTAACTCCCTTAAATGAGTCACCGTAAATTTTAAATCGGATTAATCATCATATAATTCCGAATACTGATTGATATAATATTAAAAAAAAATGCCACATAACTATTTTGATACGTCGAAAGTTTTTGTTCTCGCATTTTTTTACATAGACTCCAAAAGGTATCTTCATCCATGAAGGTAAGAGCATTCCAATATTTCTCAAGACTTTTGAAAAAACTAATATTTCTCATGTGAAAAAAATAAAAAAGGAGCTTTCTCTCTATAGGATTATCTTTCTATTGTTTTTTCCTTTCCATTTTAACTATGAAACACACAATATGGCGACAGCATTTGCGTGTGTTGTCATTATATTATGCAAATTTATTTTAATTATAGAGTGGGTCAAGGTTTTTAAAAAATAAATATCTTAAGTAATTCCGAAAATCATAAGGAAATTAACTAATATTATATAAATAAAGTTATTTAAATAACTAGTCAAAATATAGAACCCACTATGGAAAATCTGTTTATTTATTGAATAAGTAGAGATATATATATATATATATTTTTTTTTTTTTTTTTTGTGAAAAGCTACTTTTATTTTTTCTTATGCTATTAGGGAATTTTTTTTTAAGCCAAAATAATTCAGGGATATTTTCATACCTAATGTTGTCAATGTTATATATTACTTATTGTGATAGTATACCATCTACAAATTTCCGAAAAAATTTATAAATATTTTGACATAATAAAAAAGTACAAAAATTAAATGAGATTACATGGTCTTTAAATATGTTACAAATAGCTTGTTTATACGCTAGATGAAAAATAGTTTTTTTTTTTTTGTTATAAACCACTTACATATATTGAAGTCAATTAAATCTAATTCGAATAAATTAGATCTTTAAAGGGTAAAACTTTCTCTATATTTATTTTCATTATATACAAAAGTCGAGTATAAGATCTTGCTTAACAGCTATCTATGTCCAACCACTGGATTGTGTCAGTGGTAAATGAAAAATGGTAAAATTTGGTGAAAGTGAGAAATTAAAAATTTATCATTTAATTGATAGATTGATTTGTCTAATTTTGACACTCCCAATTTCAACGGCAACTAGTAAACGGGATTTCTCGACAATAAAAATTTTGATGACAGGGTTGAGGAACATGATAGAAGATGAGTAGCTTACAATAATTTAGTTATTTATATTAAAAAAAATGTTAGTGCTTTTAGTTCAGAATCGATTATGGTTGAATTTAAATAAATGAATAAACGTAGAACACAACTTTCATAAATTGTTTACTTTGTTTGATATTTTTTATTTTTAATTAAAATTATATGAATTTTTAATATATTTTTATTTTTTTAATTTTTATTTATTATTACTTTATGGCCTCCCCAACAAGAATTTCCTGGCTCCGCCCGAGAAGATAATCAGCAAAGGTGTTATGGCGAGTTTAAATTAGAGATTAAAAAAGACTCTAAACAGTACTTTGTTAGCTAGATTAAAGCAACTGAGAAGATACCAGTTACCGAACAGTGCAAGGATTGATTATCCATCGGCAAGTACCAAGACGAGGTATATTTGGATATTATCAATATGGATACTTGTCACTTGTTATTTGGCAACGTTGACAGTTTGATATCGACGTGAAATATCAAAGGAAAGTAAACACATACAAGCTAGAAAATGATGGCTGAAAATTGATATTGATGATGAAGAAGAGAAGTTTAAAACCCAAAACTTCTAAAGTAGAGGAGCAAATTTCTTTTACTATTATCGACTTAGGGCATAAGATAGAAGCAGAATGCAAGGAGTTGACAAAGGTTGATACCTTGGTTGTGAAGTAGGTCCCTGCAAGTGAAAGAAAGAAGGAATAATAATAATAAAAAAAAACAATTTCAGAAGCGGAAAGATTTCATTGACAGTTTACTACCAATGAGTCGAGAGATGGTGGGTTTTGATTCGATCAAGGAGTTATATGACTCAAATGAAGACTTTCATAAAATATGGGAAGAATGTATCTCAAACCAGCGATCCAATGATTTCATATTCATTATGGACTTCTCCTAAAAAGTAACTAGCTTTTAATTCTTTAATCTTCTTTAAGAGAAATGTTGATTTAATATTTGCATAGTGGACTTACTGGTCATTTGGCCTGCGATAAATCTATAACTATTGTTGGAGAGAGACACTATTGGCCACATGAGAAAGGATATATCGACATTTGTGCAAGATATTACATATGCCAATCAGCAAAAGGCCAATCTCTAGACACTAGTTTGTACATACTATTACCCATTCTTGAAAATATTTGGGAAGACCTATTTATAGATTGCCAAGAACACAAAGACGCATGGATTTTGTCTTTGTTGTGGTTGACAGGTTCTGTAAGATGGCACAACTCATTCCTTATAAGAAGACCTCCTTTGCAAGTGGGGTAGCAAAATCATTTTTCAATATGGTAATTCAACTACATCACTTGTCGAAAACAATCACTTCAAATTGAGACAGCAAGTTCCTTGGTCATTTTTGGTGGATTTTATGGAAGATGTTCGATTTCATACTAAACTAGAGTAGTACTGCTCACCCACAAACCAATGGTCAAATCGATGTGATGAATTAAACTCACGACAACCTCATATGAAACATTTGTAGTGATAAGCCAAGGCAGAAGGATGTTCCATTGTGTGTAGTGCTTAACAAAATGCCTCAACATGCTAGACTTGCTCAAATTATGAAAAATTCCTAAAGCTAGTATAGCTACTGAGCACATGGCTAATTAATGGTAGAATGTTCGAATCGAGGTGAAATAGAAATTGGAACAAGCTAATGCTAGATAAAAGAAAGCTATAGATCGACATCACAAAAAAGCCGACTTTTGAAGTTGGAGATCAGGTCATGGTATTCTTGCCGAAAGAATGATTTACAAACACACCTATAGTAAGTTTCAACCTAAAAGCATAGGCAATACCGAGCCGGAAAGAAGATAAACAGCAATGCATATGGTGTCGACTTGCCAAATACAATAGGAATTTCCTAAATATTTAATGTGACCGATGTATTACCAATTTCATCCGTGGCTGAGCCCTTGTATCTAGATGATAACCTGAGGTCGAGTACTTTTTCAGTGGAGGGGACTGATGTTGGATGTGGATGATTATTTTGGAAAGTAATCTTATTAAATGAAAAGTTCTTATTCATCAATAGTCCTTATTCTTCAAGAATGGATGTTTAAAAAATATTTTGGTTTTAAAATTTTTTTGGGTATTAAAAATTATTTGCTCAGTAGGTTTTTTAATCCTATTAAAAATATATTATCTTTATACCCTACAAATAAGAGATATCTTTTCATTGTAAAGTATTTCATTTTTAACAAATTCAATTGATTCTTAGATTTTTTATATTTTTCTCTAAATTTATAGATTGAAACTTATTTATTTTTATAGCATAGTCGTGTATTAATATTTTATCACACCTACTTCATTGCTACATCATGCACCATACTGTTCTAGCTCACAAGACTATTGTAGAAGGCATCATGCATTACTTGAAGGGCGCAATCATTCATGGCTTGCTTCGATGCTCAACGCCAAATCCCATCTTGCAAAGACTTCATCTTTTTTGTTTAATTAAGATCTTTGACAACAACCTCTGAGTTTTGACAATAGTCTCTCTTTTATTTAGACAAAATCATCGGCATCCATCTCTTGACTATCTTTAATCCATTTGCCGATTTAATAAAAATCTTTATTACACGCTTTCTCTCTAAAAGTATGAGGACCCATTTTTTATAAATTTTTAATTTTAATTAGGGCTTTTTTAGGATTTTTCTCTTTTTAAAAGTTGAATGTTTGATATTGTTTATAGATATTGGAAAAAAAATTGGTAACATGTTGCTTAGTCTATAATTAATAAGAATTTCTTGTCATATTTTTTTTTTATACTGTCGTATACATCGAGAAAGAAATTATTTAAACGTTTAGTATCGATACAATAATAGACAATTTTAGTATTATAAAATATCCGAAGTTTGATTTAAATAAAATTTTAATTATTTTGTATAATATAAGTTTAATATTCCTTATTATAGACCTTTTATACGATTATTCCCCCCCCAAAAAAAAAGAAAAAAGATTTTGGCTCGAGTACATAAATTGTCATGTATATATAGTCGTTTATTGCGTCCGTAAATCTCACGTCTTACATATTTCTTCTATGGAAATATTTATCAAAATAAAACTTTCATCTTGACTGGTAAACTTATTTTTAGTTGATCTTTTATTTTCTATATGCAACACATGTAATTGTTAAAAGTTTACAAAGACCCCCAAAAATAGTTGAAAAAATTATTAGTAATGCTTTCTTTGGTTTGGACAATGCCGAAGTCCATTATCTGCCATAACTTTATGGAGGAGGAAATTACAATTTTACATTTGGTCCACTGATGTATTTTTTATAATTTTAAAAAAGTAAATAAAATTTTAAAAAATTTAAATAGAATTTTTGAAACTTTTACTATACTTCAATGATTTGTAAAGCTTTCTATAGAAATATTTAGAAGCTAATACATATTAAAATTTATTTAAATAAAAAAAATCGAGAGGTAGTTGCACTGGTGGGCACCCTGCGCATGCGCATTCTATATTATAAGGTGCGAATATTATAAGGTGAAAACTAAAATGGGTGCCTATTTACTAACATTTGATACATTCTCATGTATGATTTTAATGCAGAACCAGTGCCAAAATCATAGTACACACTAAGACAAGCCTCCAAAAACAAGCCTTCAATGGTGTATGCTTCTTGTGCATGATATAATGTTGATCGATAAAATTAGAGAGAGTATTAGTATTAAATTAGAGTTATGAAAAGATATATTAGAATTCAAAAAATTTATATTGAGTCAGTAAAAACTGAATATATAAGATATACGTTCAGTGACAGTAATTAAAATGATAAAAAAAATTATTAAGTTAAAAGGTTATGAAATACCAAAAAAATGAATGTTTTAAATATTTTTGATTTATCATTCAAAATGATGATAATATAAACGGAAATTTGAATTATCAGATCAAAACGGGTTAAATGAAATAGAGAAATACATTTTGAGTTCCTTATGATCAAACGATACCATTGCCGTTGAAAGGAAAGTTTTATAAAATTATAGTAATATGTGCATTATTAAAGGGTACCAAATGTTAGACTATTGAACAACAGCAAGATCATAAAACGACTATAACTAAAATGAGAATACTCATATGAATGTGTGGTAAAAATAGAAAAAATAAAATTAGAAATATAGAAATACGTACTAAGTTGGAAATGACTTCAATTGTGAATAATATGCAAGAGTATCACTTAAGGTGGTCTGAACATATGCAAGGAAAACCTAAAAACACATCAATTAAGAGAAACGAGACCTTAAATGTGAGAAATTTATAGAAGTGTTGGGATAAGTCATTGAAAATATGGACGTAATTTATCCAGAAAGATATGAGTGTTAAGAGAGTGGTATAAAACAATGTGAAATGGTTAAATCATCTCTTTTACTATTTTAAATTTTTATAAATAGTTTTTTTATTTTTTATTATTTCTCTTTTTTTATTATTTTATTTTTATTTTTTTATTGTTATTTTCTTTATTTTTATTTTTGAATTTTAATTTTATGTTTTTCTTTCTTTGTTTCGTATTTGTCTCTCAAACAGTGAATTTTAAAATTTGATATTAAGATTCAAATATTGTTGTACCACACTACAGGTATCCCACTACAAAAAAACACGGCATCGGGGACAGATTTAGTGACGGAAATCTTAAAAAAATTCGTCGCTAAATATTTTAGTGACGGATTTAGCGACGACATTTTATCGTCTCTAATACGACGTCGCAAAAGTTTAGAGACAGAAAAATAATATTCGTCGCCAAATTAGCAACGAAAAATACTTCGTCCCAAGATTTCGTGACTAAATTAGCGACGGATTTTGTGACGGAGTATAATTGCATCGCTAACGTTAGCGACAGACAACCGAGTTCGTCGCTAAACTCTGCGATGGACGGGGTTATCCGTCACTGAATTTAGCGATGGACAGTTATATCCGTCGCTGAATTTAGCGACGGACAGATATATCCATCTCTAAATTTTGCGACGGATATCCATATCCGTCGCAA
Organism: Dillenia suffruticosa; assembly: GCA_033439265.1. Taxonomy (NCBI): domain Eukaryota; kingdom Viridiplantae; phylum Streptophyta; class Magnoliopsida; order Dilleniales; family Dilleniaceae; genus Dillenia; species Dillenia suffruticosa. The sequence goes on along the minus strand of JAVTVX010000018.1, from coordinate 5,392,097 downwards.
AACTCAACGACGAATGCCTTGATCCGTCGCAAAAGTTAGCGACGGACAGTCGTCTCTGTCGCGAAACTCAGCGACGAATAGTCGTCTCCGTCGCTAACCTCGGTCAATATTTGGCGATGGAAATATTTATTCGTGGTTAACTTGATGACGAATTTGGAAATCTTTGTGACGAATCTATAAAATTAAAAAAAAAAAATATTCTGCTTGTTTTAATGTCCAATTGAACAAAATCTGTGCAGCCAACATTCAGATATTCAATCCAATTGAATCTGTGCAATAAAATTTAAATATCCAACATTCAAATATCTCTGTTTAGAAAAAAAAAACCTGTGCAACCAACATTCAAATATCCAATTGAACAAAAAAATCCATCAATCACTATCCAATCCAATATTATTCATATGCAACCAAATATTCCATTCATATGCAATGGAACCAAAAATCCATCAATGTTCAGCCAACGAACTTCTATATAATAAATTTACAAATATTGCAATCCAACAAACATCCATCGAATAAGAGTTTGTGCATCGAACAAAATGTGAATAAAATGAAAGTGAAACAAATGTAAATAGTCTAATGTCCAACATCAAAGATAATAATAACAAAATAAATATCGTCTAATATCTATCCAATAACAATATGTGAATAATATCGAACAAACAAACATCTGAAATCTGGTCACATAGCTTGTCCGGGTGACCCTCGTTAACAGACTCAGAGGTGAAAAGGAAGGTATCCATTACTGCAGAGCTGCACAGCACAAGCAAAGGTAAACACTTTATTATACAAGTATTTAGTGGCGAATGAATCTCTTGTTGTGAAAAGTCAGACGAACCTCATCGGATCCTCTAGAATAAAGAGCATCTTAAAGGAACATGCTCATTCCTCAATAGCGATGAAGATGCCTTGTAATGAATTCCTATCGTGGGCAACTCCGGAGAATCAGATTTCAATGTGGTCTTATAATGTTGAATGGATCAATATTATTGAGTAGAAGAACAAGAACATTGTAACTGGAGTATTTTACCTTTTCCCCATACTTCAGTTACTTATCTCTATACCTTAAGTTCATCAGAGCATTTCCTGGAGTAGGCTTATCTACGCAAATAGAGAAGCACCAAATGAGAAACACAAGAAAAGCATCAAGTTCAACTTCACATTGAAATAATAATCCAGGCCAATCCCAATAAAAGAAGATGAAGAAAAGTAAAATGCCAGAAAAAAAGAGCCGGATTACTCATAAAAGGAGAGTAACAAGATAATGAAATAAGCCCGCCCAACAAGTGAAAAATAACAAACAAGTCAAAGTAGAGATTTTGAACCCAACCCTTTGGGGGTTTGTGGTGACAAAACAATACATCAGTGGTTCAAATAATCCCCCTTCTTCTCCAATTAGAAAAGGAAAAGAACAAAGTTAATCAGAGAAGGAAAAAATAGTCATGACAGATACCTTCATTAAATTGAACACTTTTACCAATTATTCTTTCAGCATTGCCAACACCTCAAGACATGATTGAAATGAAATCAGCAACAAACATAGGTAAATGGACAATATGAAAACCCAAGTACAATCAAACCTCCTAGACCGGCTTGGTTAAAGAAGAAATATTTTACTAAGATTTAGTACATTTTCCAGATGCCATGTACTATTGTTTTTCCATACAAGTTGGGCTTCGTTTTCGTAGGAGTCAAGCCGAAACGTCTATGTCTATAATAATCACAGGCAAGAAATAAATATCAATGAGGCCATCTTGTTTGTATGAACCAACAAAAATCATACATATATGACTAAATATCTTCTCAACCAGCATATTATTTTCATTTGTTTCTACAAAACATTATTTCTATCTAATATTTTTCTTTTCTAATTTTTTAAATAAAAATTACATTATCACCCAAGACATGATTGACCAAGAAATATGTAGCTCCCATTTTAGGCTATGCCTTAATTCACAATTTTAAATACCCACAAAGTTCACTTACTCCAAGTGACTGAAACTGAAAGCAAAGGAATGTACAAAATTTTGCACTTTGCACATGATCATCAGGTAGAGGAAAGGGGGAAGAGGAAAAAAGAGGAATAAAGAAGTTCAAAAATCTGGAAAATTATTTTACAATTCCAACTTGGAACTTCTCAGATTGGTGTTCAACATGAAAAGGAAAGATAAAGAAGATCAGAATTTGGGTGAGGCAAATGAACAGACAGCTCTGCAATACTTCAAACTGACCATTAGAGATGCAAGCACTCAACAACTGGACAGATTCAAGGATCATGAAACTGGGTCAAAAAAAAGTCTACTTAAATGTTTGACTTGTCCTCAAATTTTTCTTGACCAATACCTAGTTACCCATATAGTGTAAGTTAAACAACAAGTCTCGTGTTGCACAAGTCCAGATATGAAAAGCATTGTCTGCTAGCAAAACAAGATGCTTGAAAGAGTTTTTTGGGCAAAATTCAAGACACAAACATATCATAATAAATTGCATGATTATAGTGTTTATAATTCGTTTCCAATTGCATACAAAGATCGGCTCACTTCACCTAATATGAGGTTTTCAATTTACATGATTTGTGAATGAACTACTTTATAATCAAATGAAAATAAGTAAATTCATTTGAGTTACCAAGAAGGTTATGTATGACTACCAAACTCTTCATAAGACTGACCCAATTCTGTACCAAAAGATACTACACTTCACCACACAGTCATTTCATCAAACAGGTTGAAGGCATAAAAAATGATGCATGAAACACGTAGCATACGTTGAAAGGCCATCTTCCTTTATTTCACAAATCTTTCACACTCACAGCATACTAAATGAAATCAACAACAATTCTACGTATTAGACCACGGTAGTAAAATCCAGATCATCGTGTGATCCAATATCTACGAAACGCATACTTCGAAAATGTAGTTCTTAGGGGGTGAAGTGTTCCAAAATCAATGCTATTTAAATTACACAAATGATGCTATAAGAATAACAAATAACAAACACTACTGAAATATCTAAGTTCAAATCTACATATTCGAGTTCGGGTTTCCAATCCTAGGTTTTAGTATTCGGGTTGCTAATATGCTTTCTCACATTTAGGGCTATCGAATCGACCATCAAGAATCACAAATCAGACATGAAACTATTTCTATCGTCAACATTGGAAACGTATGTTATGTCAGAAAACCCACACTTTGTCAACGATTCAAACAAGAGAAAAAGGGAGAGGGATAGACAGAGTACCTTTAAGAATAGCGACTACAACTTAGATTCCACGTACTGATGCAGCAACTGAAGGTCAAAGGCTTGAAAGATGATTCATGCGGCGTTCAGGAGAAGAAATGTGGAAAGCAGTCGAGAGGAGAGAGAGAAGATTAGGTCAACAGAGTTATATATAGAAGCACTTAGTGACGGATATAAATCCGTCGCTAAGTTTGAGATGGTACTAAATTCCGTCTCAAGCTTACCGACGGAATTTGCCATTCGTTGCTAATCTAGCGACAGAACACCTATCCGTTGCTAACATCTTTGTGACGAATGATGAAATTCGTGGCTAAATTAGCGACGGATCACGAAATCCGTCGCTAAGTTAGTGACGAATAATCTATCCGTCGCTATCCGTCGCTAAAGTTAGCCACGGATTCCCAAATCTGTCCTAAAGTTAGCGACGGATTGTTTAATCCGTCGCTAACTTGGCGACGGAAAATGCAATTCGTCGCTAATTTTTTTTTAAATTTTCAAATTTCCATTCTATTTTTTAATATTTTTTCTTTAATTTTATTTTAATCTTCTTTCTTTTATCTCATTATTTATTACTCTCATTATTTCTTATTTAATTTATTTCTTCAAAAGTGAGATTCTTGTAAAAAACATGAGTAAATACCTCATACCACAGAAAGCACCAACCGAAATCCCAAAGGAGGTTCTTAATGTCTCTATTAAAGGAAAATCGAATGGTCTCTGTTAAACGAACCGTACCTTTACATGATAAATGGCTAATGGCTTATTAATTTTTTTTGCATACGTTCTTCCCCCAAAAAAAAATGCACACGGGAAAATAGTGACCACCTAGATAAATATTGAAGAGGTAAAAGGAAGATCAGATAATCTTATATTCAACTAACTGTATTTAACAATGAAAGGAACAAGTGATTTCCTTAAATATAAAATGACATAGTTCAAATGCCAAGTAAAACTCCATCCAAGAGTTCTCATGTTTGTTTTAAAGACAATTTGCGATGGAAGTTTGCCTATGAAATAAAAAAGAGAAAAAAATTCTCCAAGTCTAAACCTTGTAACCATCCGCTACCTTGAGAATTTGATCCACATGCTTTAGATTGCAAACCTAGCATAATTATGGAAAAATAAAAAGAATCTATATTCTTTTGCCCGGACAAATCTAAACAAAGATTGAGAGTTTCGTAGTGATTGAAAAAAAATTACTTCTTAGAGATTGATTATATATTATTTATTGTTGAAAATTATTTATTTTGTGAAAATTGTAATATTTACTATATATTAAACTCCATTTTGTTAGTTAAAAAGAGAGATACGGCTCAAAATAATTCATAATAGAGTACAGAAGAAATTTAACTATGAAATTAGCTATTTATTTTGAAATACATGTCATGATTTTGCGATGAATTTAGCTACAAAAATTTATTTGTGGCTATTTAGTGACGATTTTAGCTATGAAAATGGAAGTGAGTTCGTTATTAGCCACGAAGGTAGCGACGAATAACTTTTGTGGCTAATTACCGACGAAATTTCCGACGAACATTTTTTTCGTGGCAAAATTTAGCTACGAAATTTCTATTCCTGGCTAAGTGGTGACGAATTTTGCCACGAAAAAGTTTTCGTGACCAATTATCGACGAATTTAATCACAAATGTTTTATTCATCTCTAATTTGGCGACGAATAATTTCTGTTACAAATTTCGTTGGAAAAGGGCGACGAAAAAAAATTCCGTCGCTAATATTATCGCAAATTAGCGATGAAACTATCTCATCGCTAAAATCTATCGCTAATCCCATGTTATTTTGTAGTGTCCAGAATCATATTTTGATTAATTCTATTCGAGTATTTGTGAAAATACTATTAGGGGTAACTCTCCCAATATAGTTTTTTTATTTCTAAATTTTGAATTCAAGATTTAATTAAGTAATTTAGTACTCCATTTCACTAAAACAACCGACAATTGGTTCCAAAAACAAAATAGTCACCGTATAGCGTAGGGAGAACGAATATGTAGCCCATGAATTCACTCAACAGAAAGATTTTGGGCAGGATTTTTTGGGAAGAAGGCCACGGTCCAAATCAAAAACAAATTGGGTAGAGGGCCTTGAACTCAATCTCCATTGGAGTCCAAAGATTATGATCATGGCCAACTAGACTCCTAGTCAATGAGTACAATATATTTGGTTTTTAGACTAATTTTTTTTTTTTCAAACTCTCTTCTTTTGTAGTTTTCATTGGTGTTCTGAGAAAAGTATTTCGGTATCTATAAGTGAAGATCAACAAATTTAGCAAGGTGTGTCCTTGGATGATTAATCAACAAGGATTATGCTTGTACAATAAGCTCCTTAACACTATCAGAAAATAGACTTTCAACGACGAAAAATTATCAATAGATTTTTTTCTGTTGGTAATAGTGATGGAATTGTGATAGATTACCGACGAAAATTTTATTGACGGATTAGTGACGAATTTTATATAATTTTTCTTTTAATTTTTAGTTTTTTTAATTTTTTTATAAACCTATTAGCGACGGATTACAGACGAAAATTTTATTAACGGATTACTGACAGATTTTTTAAATTTTAATTTTTAAAATTTTTTTAAACGTATTACCGACGGATTACGGATGAATTAGTGTCGGAAAAATTAGCGACAGAATACCGATGGATTACCGAAGGATTATTTTTTAATTTTTTTAATTTTTTAAAATTTTTTAAAATTTTTTAAAATTTTTTAAATTTTTAAAATTTTAAAATTTTATTTAATATAATTATTTTTATTTTATTTTGTTGAAGGATAATATTATTTTAATTTAAAAATTTTTTATTTTTTTATTTTAAGCTAAAATAAATTTATTTTATTTTTTTATAATAAATTATAATTTTATATTATTTTATTAATATTAAAAAGTTATTTTTTTATATTCTTTTATTAATATTAAAAAGTTATTTTTTTATATAATTTTATTAATATTAAAAATTTTATTTTTTATATAATTTTATTATTATTAAAAAGTTATTTTTTTATATTATTTTATTATTATTAAAAATATAAGATAAAGATAATAAGTAAAAAAAATATTATTGTGATTGAATATGAATGATAGTTTGATGGTTGAGTTGCTCATGGTCTCTCTCTTTTTTCTAGGTTGACGGCGGCAGTTTTTCACAAATTAGTATTTATACTATTTTTACTAATTGATTCTGCTAACTTCATACTATTTTTACTAATTGATTCTGCTAACTTCGTATACTAACTACCAATCAATTTATTAACTATTAACTATTAACTAATTTAATAAATTTTTTAACAATTTTTTAATTATTACAATACTTGTAACAATTTGTTACAGAGAAATTACCACCGGCCTGAGCCACCACCTCCCCTTCCCAAATACCATTTTAGCGACATTTCAAAGCATTAGTAAAGAAGGAAGGGACTAAAAATATTTGAAATGTGGTACGTGTAGAAAAGCCTACGGCATCCGGTCCATAAGTTCTTGTCACCTAAGTTGTTGGTTCTCACCCTTCATTTGCATCACCACACAGGGTTCTAGACAATATATACAAGCAAGTGCAAAAGACAGCAGAGCGGGTGCATTTATATGTATTGATGCATACATACATACATATATATATATATATATATATATATATAGAACTTAGCCCATTTTTGAGGAAAATTAGCCAAGACAAAGAAGTCCTAGCCAGACAAATTTTTAGAATTGATTGGATTTTACTCACATTTCTTTATGGCCTTCTGATGAAAAATAAAAATAAAAAATAAAAAATAAAAAATAAAGTTGAATTGCCATTCACTTCTTGATCTCGAATTGCCTAAACTTACCACGCCTCCTTTCCTTCTTTTTCTTTCTTTCTTTTTTTCCTTTTTTTTTCCTTGTTACCCTTTGTGTTCAATAAGAATTACAAAAACCAAAAACTAGATGAAACCCTTATGAAAGGGTCTCCCAATCTACTTTGAAATACAAGCCTTAGCATCAAAGCAAGCAATCTCAAAAGCTAAATGAAGGCAAAGATCTGCCTCTGCCTGCACATCAGTTTTCCGCTTTCAGTAGCAAAGCTAAAACCCTTCTGTCTCCGAATTCTCCCGTTTTGAATCAAAGCAGATTCATTGCCTTCTTCATGCTGGTAAGCCATCAATTTCTCACTGGTTTGTTGATGGGTTCCAGCAACCATGCATCTGTTGGTTTGGAAAGATACAAGACTAGCAAAGCCACGGTGGTATTACATGGTTCCATTTCTAATGAAACTCAATCCACTTATTTTCTTGACATTATTATTGACCATTAATTTCCTCACTCTCTCCGCATCATCCCACTTCTCACCCGACGCATACAAATCACATATCAGTGTATAAATGCCTCCATCAGTCTCAGGCTTAACAATCCCTAATATCCATTCCACTACTCCATAAGCCATCTCATACTGTTTGTGAAACTTACAAGCTTGCAAGAAGGAACCCCAAACTGCAACATTAGGCTTGAGTTTCATTGACTTGATTATCTCATAGGCTTCTTCTAACCTCCCTGCCTTCCCAAGCAAATCAACCATACAGCCATAATGTTGAATCCTTGTCTCTAACCCGCATTCTTCAATCATGTTAAAATATTTCCTTCCCTCCTTGATCAATCCAGCTTGTGCACAAGCACTAAGAATCCCAGTGAAGGTCAACTCATTTGGTTTCACACCCATTTCCTTCATCCTGTTGAAAATCACCAAGGCCTCTCTTCCATACCCATGCTGAGCTGCCCCACAAATCAATGCAGTCCAGGACATTACATTCCTATCCTCCATCATGTCAAAGACTAGAGAAGCATATTTTAAGACTCCACACTTTGCATACATATCAACCAAAACGGTTCCTGTTTCCACATCCAATTGCCACTCATTCTTCACTATAAACCCATGAACTGATTTTCCGAGCAACGAACCAATAGAACCCATGTGAGCACAGGCAGATAGAACTGACCCCAATGTCACCTGGTCAGGTTTTACTTCCTCATTGACCACCATGTCACTAAACAGTTTCAACCCTTTATTCCAATACCCATTATTAACATAACCTGCAATCATCGCAGACCATGAAACAGTATCCTTCAGCGGCATTTCATCAAAAACATTTTTCGCCTTTTCAGCATCCCCAAACCTCGAAAAACCAGTAATCATTGTGTTCCATGAAACAGAGTTTCTCACGGGCATTTCATCAAACAGAGTACAAGCCTCACTCAACGACAAAACAGCATAGTTATGAAGTAGAGAACCGGCAACATAAATGTGAAAGCAAAACCCAATTTTGAAAATGTGGGCGTGCAGATGTTGAATTAAAGCAAGATCTCGCAGATGGATACAAGACTTTAGAGTGAAGAGAATTGAGAAGCTATCAAAAGGGACTGATTCTTTTTGCATTTTGGAGTAAAGGGTCAAGGCTTGTTTGGGTGATGAAGCGTTTTTGATAGCTAAAGACCATGAATTAAAGTTTTTGGAGAACAATATAAGTTGGTGAATTGTGGGTTTTAAAAGTGGGAAAAACCCCATTATGCGATTTGGTGAAATTGCTTAAAGAAATTGAAAATGGCTTTGAGAGGAGAAGCTTTGCTCTGAGAACTTGAAGTATCTTAATGGTGTATGGCACTAATGTTATCGAAGGGAGTGCTGGGCCAAATGTGGGATTTGGTGAAAGAATAAAACTAGAATGAGAGACGAGTCTTAGAAGTGCACGTCTAAGATAAGCCAAAGGAGTTTGGCATGATTCAAAGTCATAAAGAAAGATAGGAATGGGATTTAGGTTGGCTCCCTTGTTCAATTAGGAGTTGAGTCTTATCATGTATTCTTGATAGTTCTTATAACACCTAATGCAGCTAGAGTTGTTAGCTGCAGAATGTTCTATAAATAAATGAAATTGCTCATTGGGTTAGGCATTGAGAGATCGAGATTGCTCATAATGTTCGGTATCGGGAGATTTAGAATGTTAAGAGGAATTCAAGGTGGGTTGGAATTCTCAAATAGACTCTTTGTAGGTCAAGAGTGGTTTTAGGTGAAACTCGTAGGTCTATTGGTACAATCTTCATTTGTAATTTCCTGAGAAAGTTAATAAAGGTTAGGAAGAGATTTTCAGTAATCTTACCCGTGGGTTTATTGCTTTTCTTGCCTTTATGCCCTGAGAGAATGAGGGGAGCATCCAGGTGAGAGAGTGCTTCAGCTGATGCGGGGGGGCATTGGCATATATATTACTGAGCGACAAATTTTACAAGGGAATTTAACCCCGTAACAATAAACTTAACTAATCATACATCTGATCATCTACATGTTGATCTCAAACATTTGATATTTTTTTTATAAATCAAGGAATTCATACCATCAACACGCACACCAACTCAGTCCTCTCTCTCCCGATCATCATCCACCCCAAACTTCTGTATCTCTTTCCCCAATTCCGAACTCACATGTCACCATCTCCCTCTCTTATTTCAAAAATAGCAGCTCTCATCTCTCTCTATATCATAATCTATCCGGAACTTTAATATTTTTATATTTTTAATACCAAAACAATATCACTCCAAATCTGTTTCGTTCCTCATTACCATTCCTTAATCATATTCCATTGCCGATGTTACCTTAATTTTTACGGAATCCTTTGACTTATTGTCTCTCTCTTCTCATGTGATCAAGAGTTTAATCATCTCTACAGTGGATTGGCCAGTGATAAGTTACCATCACCAGAGATGATCTAAACCAAGAAAATATAGGATTTTGCCCAATTGAAAAGAAATTTTAATTCACATCTTATACGAAAGATGAAATAATGATTTCCTTTCTCCCATAGTTGGAGAAGACAAGCCGCCAGCTATGTAAAATGGAGTTTAATAATATAAAGAAGTCAGTCAATTTTGTCAAACCCTTGACTAGTTGCTTAGCTGGTGGGGGGAATAATAAAAGTTTTTTCTTTTCAATTAAGAGTCTGATTTTTCAACCAATCGTGAGAGAGTCCAAGCCCATCACGTATTCGAGGAGTTATGGGCTCTTAAGATTGTTTTTTTATTTTTATAAAATTTTGTTACTCCTTAATTGAGAATTAGATTTTTAAAAATAAAATTATGTATTTATTTTATTTTGATATAAAATTTAAATCTAAAATCTTAATTAATTAAAAGATAATATTATCTGATTATTAAATAAGTATTTGTTATTTTGATATACGAATTTAGATATTAGAAATCTTATCAGCTAGATGTATGCATGTCTTTGGATTAAAAAAAAAAAAAACAAATTAACTAAATGCAAATAATCCAAATTCGTATTCTCATTCGTCTGACCAAAAGCATATCATTTTTAACATTTCTTTCCGCTTCTTCTCTCAAAATATTAATATATTTTTTGTTTACATTTCCATTTTCAAATTTCGCGTCCCTGCGACTCATTCCATTCAACTTTCATCCAGAACAAAACCCGCCCAGGTCCCTCCTCCCTCTCGCTCTCTCCGAAGCTTCTCTCTCTCTCTCTCTCTCTCTCTCTCATTTTCATATTCTTTGAATCTTCTTAGCATTAGGTTGAATAGAGAGAGAAGGGAAAGTAAGAGAGGGAGAGGGTTTTAGATTTGTTAAGATTTTGGAGATAGGATCTGATCTGTCACGCAGAGAGAGAGAGAGAGAGAGAGAGAGATGGGGCAACAGAGTTTGATCTACAGCTTCGTGGCTCGAGGAACAGTGATTCTCGCAGAGTACACTGAATTCAGCGGGAATTTCAGCACAATAGCATATCAATGTCTGCAAAAACTTCCTTCTTCGAACAACAAGTTCACCTACAACTGCGATGGCCATACTTTCAACTATCTCGTCGACGATGGCTTCAGTAATCTCTCTCTCCTCTCTCTCTCTCTCTCTCTCTGTTTATTCATCATGCGTTTGATTCGGAATGGTGTTTGATTTGCTCTTGGTTTAGCAGAGTCGGATCATAATGTGTTTCTAGTAGAGTCTCGCAGTTTCGTCGTAATATTATATGATTGGTTTTGTTAAAAATCGATGTTTATGTTTGAGGAGGAGCTTCTTTTTCAAACCTTCATTTTATCTATGTACTGCACATGAAGTGCATGCTATGTCTCCCATGACACGACAAAGTTATAATAAGAATTCAGACTATGTAAGTTTAAAATTATCTAAATGTTGGGTCGTACGTGCACACTTTTGTTCTATTGAGTGCCAGCGTATCACAGAGTGCAACTCAAAACACCTCTTCTGATTCTTTGAACTTCTGCATGTAAGGAGCTGAAAATATAAAGGGGTGTGCCTCTGATTATGAACTTTTTATGGAGATTATTTATCCCATCGATTCTTTTGTATTACTCATGGTGCAAAATTATGAAAAGCTTTTGGGTTGTACTTAAAGAAAGCATCCGCCAGAGTAAGACCTGTAAGGTCTTGAATTTAACTCACTCAGAAATATTTTTGCGATCGAAGAAAAACTATTCTATCTGCTCTAGTGGATTCATGCTTTGACATAAAAGCATTGACAAACTTCATCTAAAGGGAGGTGTATAGAGTGCTTTAGATTGAAACTACTGGTGCTAAATGGACTACTTGTGATACCAATAAGTTCGAATAACATCGATTGGACGTTAGATCTATGTTCCGGGGTTAGCATCTTTTGTTGGTGAGGCAGCATTTGAAGAAGTGCTATATTTGAGCAAATCCTCTAACTATTGTGTTTCCTACTAAACTGCTCTAATAAGTCAATGGCGATGATGCCATGTGACCATTCATTGCACCATTCTGTTTTGATAAATCTGGTTAAATTTTGAAATTTCCTTATTACTGTATCACATAGCCTTTGGTTCTAACATGTAGGAGTGTGCATTAGATTTACCCTATGTAATGGACATGATAATTCTTGACGACGAACTTGTGCAAGATGCTCTCCAAAGTGCACAAAGCTTGGCAAAACTAGCAATCATTCAAGCAATGCCATGGAAGCCTTGCTTCCCACTTTTCCATGATGGCTGAACAACAATACCAATCTATTCTAACATATTTCTTATATTGCTTCAATGGATCAGTAGAATATCAGCCACACTAATTTAGTTAGCATGGAAAGATTGACAGAATTAAATTGATGTTCTTATGCCTTCTCTGTGACTCCATCTGTATTTGGTTTCTTTGTTCATATGTGAATGTCTTGATGTATCTAGAACAATCTAGTTCACATAAATATAAGAGTTACGAGTATGAACATTTGCAACCGAGTGGAATGTCCATGGATACTTTGCATTGGTTATTACGGTTTTGTGGCATCTGATGTGCAATATTCAGGTTACTTTTTCATATTATGCTGGGTACATTTACTATGATGTATCTAGGAAATCCATGTCTTTGGTAATTTATGCTGCATCATTCACTCCATGGTTTAGAATCAAAAAACAATAACTGCTATTTTTTTCTCTCATGTAAATAGTGATTTTACAAAAAGAAAAAGAAAACAATGAAGCTGGTAAAATGAAATCTATCATATTTTCATTTTTTTTCCTTGCTTTAGTTGCAGATCTTTTCTTGTTGGTGAACCTTAGACTCATATAAAGTTGTTTGCATCTTTTATGAGGTCTTGAGTTAATTTCTTGTGAGTAACCTCTTAGAGCTAAAAGGTAACCTGTTTGTTTGTGCTGTACATTTCTGCAACCAAAACAAACAATTTTAAGTGCCAGACACAATATGTACTGTCATAAATTTAGTTTTGTGGCAGAATTTTTTGGTTAGTCTACACATGTTGATCCATAAATGAATCTACTTTTGGTGTTGCAGCCTACTGTGTTGTTGCAGTTGAGTCCGTTGGCAGACAAGTTCCCATTGCCTTTCTGGAGCGAGTGAAGGAAGATTTTAACAAAAGATATGGTGGTGGAAAAGCAGCAACAGCAGTAGCCATGAGCTTGAATAAGGAGTTTGGGTAACTTTCGGTACCCTTTTCTTTTTTGTACCTCAACGACATGCGAGGTAATTGCTAATGATTGTATCCTTATTCTTCCAGGCCAAAGCTGAAGGAGCATATGCAATTTTGTGTGGATCACCCAGAGGAGGTCAGCAAGCTTGAAAAAGTAAAGGCTCAAGTTTCAGAAGTCAAGGGAGTGATGATGGAAAATATTGAGAAGGTAATGAATACTGGTTCCCTGCTTATATAACAATTGTGATCATGAGTTTTGAAGTGGCAAGAGTGATTCTGAAAGATTTGGAGTTAAATGGTAAAGACGTGCATTCACTATGCTCTCATGCATTTTTGCATCACATGTATATACACGCACATATATTTGGTGTAAATATATAAGCATATATTTTTGCTTTAGAATTACAGGCAAACCAAAAGGAGTTAAAGGTACTATGACAGTGGACAAATAATTTTCAACTGGCTGTGAAACATGGAATTCTGCATTAGCCACAGCTGATAAAATGCTAGAATTATTTCTTGTCTCAGTTTCTCTTATTTCTTTCTAATTTCGCCAAGCTGAAAGGCAGAGTCTTTTGTTTCTGAGTTACGATTAATTCCTGTTCGACTACAATTGAGTCTTCTGTTCTAATCCTCAGGTCCTTGATCGTGGAGGGAAGATCGAGGTTCTGGTCGACAAAACTGAAAATCTTCGCTCGCAGGTATGTGAAAGCTACTTTGCTGTCAGAAACTGTGTTGCCTGTTTTGCCATAATGAGAGGCTAAAAAGTTGTTTCTTACTTTGATGTCCATTCTAAGTATTTCGTCAACAAAACCTCCAGTCATGGTGCCAATTGCAAGTTTTTACTCCTTTTACAACACTTAATTAAATTAGGGAAATCCTGAAGGCCAATTGATGACAGTGTTGTCCTGTATTTGTGGTTATATTGGTGACCATGAATTTGCCTTGTAATCTAGCCAAGCTTATTTATTTCGCCTGTAGCTCTTGTGGAAATGATAAATAACAGTGCATTGTGTTCATTACTTTTAGGATGGGTAACAGATAAGTCTATTTTATAATGCTTTCAGGCACAAGATTTTCGGCAGATGGGAACCAAGATGAGGCGAAAGATGTGGCTTCAGAACATGAAAATAAAGCTGATAGTTCTGAGCATCATCATTGCTTTGATTCTCATTGTAGTATTGTCGGTTTGCCATGGTTTTAATTGTTAAGACAACATTCAAGCTCTTCTCAAATGTGATCAAACAATACTAATGTGGTTTCCTAGTGCTGCATCCTCTGTGAATTTACCTCGATAGTATTTTTGTCGTCTGTGGTTTTCGGTGTACACAGTATGAACTCTTCCTGGTGTATAGATTGGGATTGCATATTGTTTCTGGTATAGACATTATAGAATCAATATTTTTTGAAAATGGTTTCAAAATCAGTTGCTTTGGCTTATGAGCATCCAGTATGATGAAATGTTGGGGCTTGTTATTCCGTTGCAGGTTGCAATCGAGGGCATTGATCTCCCTTTCTCGAGCTGAGTCGTTGGTGCATCATTGCTTGTCAATATTTTGTCAACCAGTTAGATTGCAAGCAAAAACTGCAAATTGTTTAGAGGCTTTTCATTTTGAGATCTCCATCTACCCATTATGCTTAATGCTGACAAATCACCCCTAAGCTTTGACAAAAGTGTCCTACAGTTTGCAGGAGCTCATATGACGTCCAGGAGGATCTTCCTCACCAAGCCCAATGCTCATCTCAGGATTCAAGAAGTTTTAACAGTATCTGTTACATTTAGTACTTCCAAGTTACGCTTGAGAGATTGGAAAATTAGGTGAGCCAGTTGTTCAATCTCGTCCTGAGAGAGAGCTACTTGAGCATAAATGAGAACATGAAATCTGGGGCTGCAGTGCACCACTGACTGGTTGAACAATCCAGAAAGCGTTTATTTTTTTAATTTCTTGTTGAATGCTTCTCGAATCAATATTTTTCTTTTGGTAAAAGTACAAAAATATCCATTGAATTTAGGGTCAAATACGAAAAGATCCCTAAACCTTCAAAAAAATACAAGTATTTATCCTCGACTATGGAAAGATTTCTCCTCAACGATAGAAATGTAGATATGTTAAAATAATAAAAAAAATATTAATAAATTTATTATTTTATTTAAAAAAATTAAGAGAGCAGAAAAAAACTATGAGAAAATTACTTGACTAATCCCTAAATCACGGGATTAGCTTAAGATTAGGATTCTAAATTTCCAAACGCAACATTGAATACTCAAAAGTCGATAATTATAATAATTTAAATTTATGATCAAATAAATTAAAATTTTAAATTTATGATCAATTAAATATCCGGTTCCCAAAATTTTACATTGGATCACAATTGAATCTCTACCACTTTATCACTTGATAACATAGCATAAATATTACTGTCATGTGTCACGTCATCATTTTTATTGATATAACATGTATCACATCATTACTATTATCTTGTATCATTCTACCTCAACCGTCATATTATTCTACCTCAACATTTAGCGACTAGTTTGACGCTATTAACGATAGACAAATTAAATTGTTACACATCAAAATTTGATTACTCAATTGTTATTTTTTAAAATTCAGGGATTGGAGAAATAATTTTCTCAAAAAACTTTCTCCATATCTGCCCCCTCTCCCTCTTCTTTGTCTCTCTGTGCTCTTTTTCCTTCGACAACCACACGCACACCCTCTCACACTCTATCCCTTTCTATATCTCTCCCAAGCTAGACTCTCCGTAGAGATGACTTACTATAGAAAGGATGTTGAGGATGTTTGGAGGGCACGAGGTGATTGTTTTCTTCCGGATGAGCCTATCAATTATAGTCAAATTTCTTCGATGGTGTTGTGGAAATTCACAATTCGGTCTGAAATTTGCTGATTTTATTGGTTCAAGTTATCCAAGGTTTAACATTCATCTGTGTTTGAATGTTGTGATTTATATTTTTAGAGAGGAGTAGACGAATATCGAATGCCCAATCTTTGATTCTTCGTATGGTGAAGAAGAGTCGTGCTTCGAGGGTTGAGACTCAGGATTCATTGATTCAGTCGAGTTCTGGTTGGGGTTTAATTGATGGGGTTTTTAATCTTTTGATTAGGACTTACGTAAGGAAGTTACGAAAGCATTTCTTTCGAGTGTTGAGCAAAGGAATATCTGTCCCTGTGTCAATGCTTGTAATAGCCTTCTGCTTTTAATATCCAACCCAACCCCCTTACATAGGTTGTCGTAAGCGTCACATTCATGACGAGAGTTTTCTTTACATGCCTAATGTTCATCCTTATACCAAAAATATTCTGAATTGACCCAATTAAATTCGGGGTTTGGTTGATTTATACTTTTCATTTGAATGTTTTATTCCTAGTGAACTGGCAAATTTTGGGTTCTAGAAATATTTGTGTTCAGTCTTGGTTTTGGTTGCAGAAAATTAATCTCACAGGTAGTTTTTTGGAAGATGTTCACAAAGTGTTCGATGCCTAAACCAAAATGGTTCTTGTATAAGGCGAGGGTGAGAAGATACACGAAAAGGGAGATACAATGTTGAGAAAACACCATCTCTATTCATCTGGAAATTTCCATCATCAACCTAATCGTTCTCGAAAACCTTACTTACTCAAGCATTTAAACAATCTTGTTTGTCTAAAATAGTTTTCACCAACTTAAACTAACTAATTAAATTGTATAGAATGTTCCCTACCCAACTTACGAGTAGTTTAAAAAGGAGTGAGTCATTTGTAGTAGAAATCAAGTTAAATCCTCCCATTTCTTAGATTCTCTACTCAATTCTTGGTTTAGAGGAGTAATTTTGTAATGTCTCATAATTGTGTTGTATAATTATTTGTTTAATTTTTAATATTTAAGTTATAAATTTTTATTTGGGTGTTATTATTGACATTATATTATGGTCGTTTTTATTTTTTCCTATGATTTTGCCAACCACTTGAGTTAAATTCAACAAGTAATATAAAAATCGGTTTATTAGTGACATATTTTTCGAGGTGCTCGTTTTAG
Source organism: Dillenia suffruticosa (assembly GCA_033439265.1). Lineage (NCBI taxonomy): Eukaryota > Viridiplantae > Streptophyta > Magnoliopsida > Dilleniales > Dilleniaceae > Dillenia > Dillenia suffruticosa. The sequence continues at coordinate 5,374,880 of JAVTVX010000018.1, read as the reverse complement.
AGGTAACTTAGTCAGGACCAAAAACGTTACCACTCTACCAGAATTGACAGTCAAGGACAGTTGGGACTATTCCTACTTGGCTAGTGCTAAGCACCCAAGGAAAAAATAATAGATTTTGCCGCATCAATAATGAGTAGTGTTGAGAAGTTCAATGACACCAACTATGGAAATTGGATCACCAGGATGAGATATTTTCGTATCATCCAAGGCTTGTGGGATATGGTGGTCGATAAAAATATGGAACCACCAGTTGGCGATGAAAGAGCCCTTGAGAGGTGGAACATGAAGTTTGGTAAGGCCTTCACTATTATTATAGATTTTTTTTTTATATAAGAATTTAAATTTGGGATCATCAAATCCGAAAAAAAATATTTGTATCATTAAACTGTTTTCTTGAAGACACTATTATTATAGATAACGAACAATTGTATAGCATAAAGTCAGGAAAGACACCGAAGGAGGCATTGGACACGTCAACTACTGCGTTTAGCAAGAAGAGCCAATAATTTTGTTATAGAAAATAGTTTTCACCAACTGAAATAACTAATTTAAACTAATTAATTAAATTGTCTAAAATGTTCCCTAGCCGACTTACTAGTAGTATAAATAGAAGTGAGTCCTTTGTAATGGAAATCAAGATAAGTTCTCCAATTCCTTAGCTTCTCTACTCGAGTCTTGGTTTGGAGTGGTGAACTTGTAGTGTCCTAAAGTTGTGTTATGTAATTATTTGTTTAATTTTTAATATTTAAGTTATAAAGTTTTTTTTTCGTTATTATTATCGACATTATATTATCGCAATTATTTTGTTGTATATTTTTATGCACGACTTCAGTTAAATTCAACATATACAATGATGCTCCAAGGGAAAAATGACTTTTGAATATTTTCTAATATGTTTCGGGCCAACTAGCACAACTCAACCTTCTATGACTATCACCGCATGTTTAGGACCCCTTCTTCCATTCTTTTCTACTACTCTCACCACATACACGGCTTCCAAGGTTTTCATTGGATTTTTTTACTAAACCTTAAGTTCTTGTTTTGTTTTTGCTGTTTTCGTGATTCTCAAAGCAGCTTCAAGAAGGAGAGCGAGTGATCTTGCAGAGACTCGGAGGAAGATTAAGGAGAACGAGTGTTCTTGTAGGGATTCGGAGGAAGATTGTGTTGTTCTGAGGGGTTTTTGCAGGGGAAAACGGGGGAGGATTTGTGAGGTCTGTTGCTGTGGATGAGAAAAAGAAGGAATTATTGCAGAAATTGTTGGGGAAGTTTTGATTTTGAGAAATGGGTTGACATTTCTTGGGTTGAATTTGGATTTTGGAAAGTGGATTTTGCCTATGTGTAATGTAGCTTTTGAGAATAATTTTATTTTATTTTTTTATTTTTTTATTTTTGATACTTTCGGCCATTATTACACACTTTCTCAATCAATGAAAGCCTTTTTTTTTAATAAAAAAGGAAATTTCAAAAGAGTTTGATAGTAATGACAATCGAATATAGTTGAACACAGAAAGTGATTTTAGAAAAAAAAATGTCTTTTCTTTTAATTTGGTTTTAATTTTTTTTTAATTATTTAAAGATGACTTATGTTACACATTTTCATAATTGAGAAGAGATATTTATATTATTTTGAAAATTTAGCTATCCTTTTATAATTGGCACATTTTTATATATTTTTTTCTTTTTTTAAAATACTGAATACTTTGCATATTTTTATGGCTTAATATAGTTCTAAGAGCCCCTTATTCCAACTTAAGTTTTTTTTTTTAATAAACAACTGACATCCGATAATCGCACTGGATTTTATTAAATCTGATTCGAAATGAGTTACTTATAAAGGGCAAAACTCTCTCATCAACTATTTTTTCCGTACATAATATTCAAATCCAAGACTTTGATTAAGTGATATTAACGACCAACCACCGAAGCATAGACGTTGATAATCATTATAATTATTGAACAATATATACACTTAAGACACTAATTTTATAATACTTGAAACAAAATGTAATACTATTATTTATATTTTATATCTATTATATAACACAAATATTTTTTTCTCGGCTTGTCTTAACCATATTGTCTTTTTTTTTTTTTTGTTGAAAATTTCACGTATTACATGCCCATGTAAGTGTAAATGTCCGCCTTGGTTTTTATATTCATGATTCAAACACATTGAGTAACCTCAACAACCGGATATGAGTGATGTACTATCGAAACCGGTCATCTCCAAAAATAATACCCCTTTAGTTAGTAGAGAAGACTTTTAGCCCCCCTGCGAACCATAACACTAACCAAAATCTGATGTATAGAACACATGGGTCAGCTTCACGAAGCATGACTAATAAACCTTATATTGCAGTTGCAAGCGTAAGATTGACACTGTAATTGCATTAGAGACATGAAACCAAGAAAGTGAAGATTCAGGTAAAGCAATGCTAAAAGAACAGCAGAGATCCAAACCAATGGGTGTCAATCATAACAATTCGTACAACAAAACAACAATAAGAAATGAATGCAATTAGGTTCCTGGAAATATGACAAGCTTCTGATTGAACAGAGCATGAATATCAGAACATCCTAGTGGCATCGAATAATGGGCAATTAGGACATATATTAAATGCATTTTAAAAACCCTGTTCTTCTTTGGTATAAAGAAATTGACCCACCATCTCTGGAGTTTCGCTGAACTGCTCAGCGCTTTGAACACACTTTTCTTGATTTGAAATATATAGAGCCTTAAGTTATCCGAGTCTTCTTTTGCTTCTGCACACAGAAATGAAGAAAATTTCCCTGGAAAATTTCAGTCAAAGTCAATGATGTTCTATATACAAGAATTTGCAAACGCTTTGGTGGAATTTGGCCGATGAAATTTACCAGAAGCTTCTATGGGCCCCTTCACCTTGGATCTTCATCACGTCTGGACCTTGAAATACACCGCCGCCTCCTTGGTACTGGGGAGAAATAGTCATCCATATCGTGTGAAAAGCTCCACTCATCAATGTTTCTTAACCCCAAATAATTCTCTCCCCAACGATTCCTGTGGCTCGAAAATCCCCCAGATGGACGGCGATGACGTGACCAGGCACCAGACAAGTCTCTTGGGTGAGAAACAGATCTGCTAGGGCTACCGCCACTGATCATACGGACCAAGAAGAAAGTAGTCCACCATGGGCTATTGCCTTCACCAAAACCAGCATTTTCACCTTCACCTGGGAATGAGTCTCCATTTTCAATCACATAATCTCCTAGTACAATTGCTCCAGGCATAGATGAGCGTATGGAACTGACAATGTCCCCATATTCTCTTTGGTGCTCAAGACGCCACCATGCATGCTGTCTTGATAGGTCAACATCAGCAGGACGCTTCATTGGATGAACCCTCCTAGCGTGCCTTCTAAGCTCCCTGTAATTCCCAGAGATTGCGCACGACTCTTGAGAGCAGTTCCTCCTTTTCAAATCAAGATATTGTCGAACTTCCTTCACAATCTTCCAGCCATGGACAACTCCTCGACACATAGGACATTTTAAGTGCAAATCTGACTCTTGTATCAAATTCACTGACCTAGACTCTTCAAAAGCATTAACATCCTGGGGTGCTACAGTATTACCTTCTCTTAGAGTGAGCCTTCCTTGATTCTCTATCTGCATATAAGCATCTTGAATGTCGTAATCACCTACTGCTTCATCAGCTACTTCATTTCTTACCGTCAAACCTGAGTATGATTCTGTGGCATTAACAGGCAACTGACCAAGACTTATGTCATCAGTATGGTCAGGTAAGGAGGAACGCTGTTGGGAGGGGCTATTCCTTGGGTTGACAAGTTTTTTAAACCGATCCAGGCAATTTGAATGCCTGTAACTTGTGTCACAAATGTAAGACCTGCATCCTTTGTCATGAGAGCTGCACAGGAGAAGAACAGCATTATGTGGACGGTCCATGCAAATTGGGCACAAAGCCTCATCCAATTCCTTGTGCAAAGCACGGAGATCTGTCATGGTGGATGCACTTCCTTTAATATCTGTCATCTTGGGTGCACTGTGATCAGTTTATTACAAACATAGAAATAATTAGAAAGCCGCTGCTCCCCTTGAAAGAGCATAGCTAATTAAAACAAGACAACGTTACTACAGAAATACACTAAAAGTTTGACAGCACACAGATAGCTGAAAGAAAATAAAGTTTTTGGTTGGACCTACTCCAGAATTTTTGGACTGCCTAGAGATAAGCTTCAAAATCCGTCCTACTCCTAGGAGATAAGTAATCATTTCATGAAGTTACTCTAAAACATTGATGCCTTTGAAGCTTCACTCTCATGCGATCATTAATGTCTACCCATGTAGTACTAAAACTTCTAGAAAGGATTGACCATGTGGACGCAGTTCCTAAGCATGACATGATAGTATAAAATTTTTATAATTATGCCTTGCCACATGTCCCGTTCTCTTCTCGTGCGTTGTTCCATGTCCGTGCTTCATAGATTTCTACCATCAAGAATATGATAATCACATCAATGCAATGGAAGGGGACACGCCAATAATGTCAAGAGTGCTTAATAAATTCAACCATTTTAGTTCCAAAAGGCACATGCAACTCCATAGTCTGTGTACAATTCGGCTTGAGCATAAATGATACAAGTGGTGTTTCAGAAAGTAGAGGTTGAGTAGAGAAGACATTTGAAGCGGTCTCCAATGCAAAAGACTATCAATATAATCGGAGAAATTTGACTTCTACTTGCAAAAAGCTATATTTCCTACCAAAAATTTAAAACTTTAGTTAATGACCATCACAAATGCAGTAAACAAAATAGTGGTTAATAGAGGAGAATAGAAGGTAGTAAAGCATTCTGAAACACAGCCTCAGACTACTGCTCAAGACTACTGCATTCTCAACAGGATTACCTAGTGCAGAATTAAAAAGTGGTGGCTAAGTCTTTCCCTTGTTATCAAACAACTATAGAGTTCTCCAAGTGACATGTACGCTTTCTAAAAAATATGCTGTTACTTTCAGATTATGTACAAATTATTTTAAGACAACCTCATTGTGTAAAGTAAAATTTCTAGGAGACCCTCCAGATGCCCTTAATTTTTGGATGAACTCCAGCTTTCAATTTTGGAAATAATTTTTTTTAAGTTTTTTCTAATGGCTACAGCATAACAATATACAAACATATACATAGAACAAGTAAACTCAAGAAAAGAAAAGGTGCCAGCTAATTATAGTGAAACTAAATGGTGCAACCTATTTACAGTGAAACCTCAAGAAACAGAACCTACAAATCAAGCACATAATATGCCTATTAAAGACTTCAAAGACATTCAAGCACATAATGCTGTCAACATTTTGACATAATTCTGCCAATTACCATTTTGACCTCCAAGGGAAAAATTCTTGACATACCACTCACTGCAAAAAAATCATGCAAAAGCTCCTCACATCAAACGGAGCGATGTCAACATTCTACCATATAAGGAACCTCTTTCTATAATGGAATAATGCAAAAACTATCAGCTCCTAATCTGGGATAATCACGCGAAAAACACATTGCAAGAAACACCCTTGGGACAAAGAAACAAAATTCCCAGATGCCATTTCGTCCAAGCAAGGGAAAATAAAATTTTGAAAGAGGTTCTAAACAACTCCCAAATCAACCCAGTCATCCTCCTAAAAAGAGGAAAAAAGCCATTGCAAGTGCACCAATTTGATGCTTTTTCAAGGTTTCATACCTCTAATTATCAAGGAACTTCAATCTATCATGTGGAACCTCATAATAATAGAAACTTGAAACTGAATGCCAATTATCCCCTACAATGCATATAAGTCCCGATCACACAGACAGAAAGTATAGTAAGCCAAAATGCTGTCAGTGACAAATCATATGTGGTGAGGATAACCAACAGGACATGCAATCAACGAGAATGAACTTTTGAACTTTGAACACGATAATGTTTAAAAGCTACATGATTCCCATTTGAACAAACAAACATGAGGACAAAAATTGTAACGCATCCCAAATTTGATTTTCACAAAACTTATCTCCATAGTTTTTTTTTTTTTTTTTGTATTTGAATATTGATTTTGTTTTTGAATATTTACTTTGTCCTTACAGAAGGGGAAGGAGACACTAACAGAAGGAGGGAACTCGGCACCACTACGCTATAAGAGCTGTTTATGGCCGTAACATTATAACCAAGAACAGACACAGGTTTTAAATCGATCATCTATCAATGGAACTTTCCCTTCCTAAACCCTTTTTCAGCATCTGTTGGGATGGGTGGGGTGGGGTGGGGAGAAAATCGCATTAGAAGGAGAAGCAGAGATGAGATGTTGATTAGAGTAAATGCATGTTGTTGATTTTATCTTACATTAACAAACAACTGAACAAGATTGATGAGGATGATGGATCAAACCAAACAAAAGAACGTTGACAAGATGGAAATCCAATTGACAAGCCCATAAATTTGATCAAGCATCTGATTGGAATTAACCATTGAAACTAAACACAACCACAATCAGCCGCAGATTGAACAATCAGAGAATCCTAAATTTGCAGACAGAGTCAATACAACAAGGAAAACAAGATTCACATCGTCAAACCCTAATTCTAATCAACGTTGATCACAATAACAAATTCTGAACCATCAAAAGAATTTCAACAAATACAAGTCGCCATCACAAAATGGGAACCTAAATTTCCAAAACCCACAAAATCAGATCAACAGAAAAACCTAAAATTTATTCAATAACCAAATACCCCCCTAAAAAAAAACAAGAAAAATCAATAGCCAAAAGAAAGAAAAAGAAGAAAAATTGAGAGAACAGCAAGGAAGATTTTACAATGGGTAGAAGAAGAAGAAGAAGAACTGATTCTCGTCTAATTGAATGAATTTGAATTTCTTTCTCGCTTTCGTAAATTTCAGTCCTTTTGCTGCGGTTAATTACAATGTTAAAATAAAAATGAAAACAAAGAATTTATGTGATCTTAGAAGAGAGAGAGAGAGAGAGAGAGAGAGAGAGAGAGAGTAGATGTCTACGACGGCTCAAAAAGTGTTAAGGAATTGATGGGAATTAAAAACGGACAGTTTGGAATTTCAGAATTCGGTTTTCTGCCTACCGCTACGCAACTTTAACACGTAACGTTTCCCCAAGCCAACTTAAACGGACACCCCCATGCGCGTTTGCTCACTCGCTTTAGTTGCGGAGACACATAATTTATTTATTATATTGAATTCGGTTTACACATAATTTATTTATGTAGTATTTAAAATTTTATATAAGAACTAAGGTATAGGTATGAAAAAATAAATAATGTGTTTAATTTATATAGACAGAAATAAAATAAAAAACTATTTTCAACTAATCAAATTTTTATATTTTTTTATAAAACAGACATGGTGACGAAAAATTTTAATAATTTTTCTTCAATTTTATCTTTATATATTTTTAAAATTTTTATCCTGCTCCTTCTATGTTTTTTCTTTGAGCTTGGTCCCTTCAATCTAATCTTCTAAATGCTAACAGAAGGTTTTTAGGTTAAGGAGAGTTTGGTCGAGGGAAGAGGTAGGAGAAAGGTAGTCTCTTGAATTGACATGGAATTTGGCTATGTTGGCATGAAATTTTGACAGCTTGAAAATAATGCCAGGCCATTGCCCAAGGCAAGGTATTCCAGAACTCAAGAGGGCCTCGCACAATGCATGAGATTGAACCAAGCATGCCACGACTAGGCGTGCACAAGAGGAAGCATTAAGAGCCCGCGAAGGATCCAACACTCAACCAAGCACCAAAAAAAGCACACCAAGAAGAGGTCAAACTCAAGAAAGCCGCGATCAATTTGGAGGGCTCAAGACTCAATGAGACGAAGCACTTAGAAGCTCGAGAAAACATCTTGAGCATATTAAAACCCCTAACTCTAAGACCTAGCCCACGAGTCCAAGAGGAGTCTAAAAAATGCAGCGGTCCAAGGGAGGAAGCCCTCACAAAAGATCCTATCCAACCTGAAAAGGAGTACTACCCGCCAGAAGCTTCCAAAGAAGCTCAAGAGGCCCGAGACAACCAAGAAGACAAGAACACATGCTGGAATCTAGAGATTCCTAAGAAAGTTTAGGGCCTCAAGGTAGCTGAAAGGATAAGGCAAGAGCGCAAGCAACACATACCGGACTTCTAAGAGCTGCAACTCATGCAAAATAAAGAGTTATGAATCCTAAGAGACACCTTAGATGTATGGTTCATAAATAATGAGATCTTAACCTCCCCTCCCCTAACCCTATAAATAGGCTAGTCTGCAAACTTATAAAATCATCAATTGAGAAATAAATAAGTCTTCCCTTCACTTTGAGAAAAGAGTTTTAGGAGTTTAAGGACTTTAGTGCTCCCCTTAGGTTATAGTACTAATTGAGTGATTCCTGCGGTATAAAGTAATGAGGCTCAAGGTTCTCCCCTTAACGAGCTGTGTTCAAGTCTTTTCAACCAATCTCAACTGCCCAACCCATGTTGAACCACCCTCCTTCGTGTGACATACATGCTGTGCAGAAGGTGCACTTCAACCATCGTCCGCATCTTTCTACCAACCAAAGCTCAGTAGGTGCTCTTGGCCGACTCTAGGTCAAGTCCACATCACAAGGCCTATGCCGCACATATGACTTGCTGCTTAGGTTCTATTTTCTTATTATTCCTCATTTATGACTCCTCATTGCTATTCCCTTTTTAACTTATTATGTTGATTCTTATAATTTTAATTATCTTTAATATCAAGCTTGAAATCTATTTTTTTATATAAAAAGTATTGTAAAATTTTGAAGAAAATATATAGAATTTATCTGAGAAAAAGATGTACAAGATAATGCGTTGAAAAGAAATTTTTTCTTTTGCTATGTACTCTTTTAGAGTTTTCACATTATTTAAAAGGTTTTAAGAAAATTTTTAAATACAAGACCAACTTATATTTGAGTTATGTGACTTTTGTTTGTATGACAAAAATAAATGAAAATAAATTTACAAAATGAGGAAAAATAAACTTGTAACTTTATAATTTTTTAAATAAATATGCATATTTATTTAAAAGAAATAAATATGCATATTATTCTTGGAATGGAAAATGTCTCATTAAATACTTTACTAGGAAAATCTAATAGGACATAATCTTAAAAGAAATAAAAGCAATATATATATATATCCCTTTCTTGATGACATCACTACTCATAGTTCCACTATTATCAACATCATTGAAAATCCATGAGATACACATTCTATTTCTCTTAAATAACTTCTCAAAAATTATAATAACTAATACATTGATATTAAGTCAGTTAGATTATCATTTAAAAAGATGTGTTGAACACTTATATCAACATTCTTTAGAGATCATAAGTGAAAAAAAAAACAGAATGATATTTTTTGTTCCATCTCATTTTTTAATTGTGCTATATATGTTGTGTTATCTTCATATAAAATTGTATATTCTTCTTTCGTTGATGACAAACTAACACTCCATATTTGCCTCATATGAGGCTAAAATTTCTACATGATTAAAAGTAGTGATTGTTATAATTTGTTTCATATAATGTCATGAAATGGTTGTAATACCACATGTGAATACATAGCCTATTTGTGATCAGAATTATGCAGATCAGACTTAATATTTGTATAGCCGATTACATCTTATTTTTGTACATTGGGATGATATGAACTCATATCTATTCTCCAAGTTATCTAAACACATGTTTAACTCCATTTCAATACCTTATCCTTAGTAAAATACTATATCTACTTAATAAATTTACAAAAAATAATATGTCATGTCATATGTATAACTAACAAGATATATTCATACTCGAATTACAGAAATATATGGTATTTCAAGATCAAAAAGTTTTTTTTTTTTTTTTTTTTTTTTTTTTCGGTATTACCATTTCAAGGTCAAAATGGATCCTTATCCACATTGTGACCTTACAACCATTCAAATATTAAAAGATGTGTTTTATCCATATAAAATTATTTTTGTACTTTTGATGTCTAAACTGTTTAATGCACAAAAATTCCTTTTTGAAAGTTTTTAATTTGCAAGCTGAGACAAAACTTTATTTTTCTAAATTTTTTCATCTTAAATTCTCTTTATAGATACTTTACTAGCCCTAATATCTTTTCAGAAGTTTCAATGATATTTGAATCGTCAATATATGCTATTATAATAACAAATTCAAATCACACCTTTTTCATAAAAAATGGAATAATATAACCATTTATAACCTTTCTTTATCACTCTTCAAGTTTTAATATATGTCACCACCTGATTTATCAATAATAACATTATTTCTTTTTTACATGATGTCATCTATCTAACAAGTTATGAATGGCTTGGGCCGGTGTACCCACAAGCTCATACTCTATCACTCGCTCTCTTGCAGAACCATTCTCTCAGTAATGCGTCGCATTAGTTCCTAACACTCAACCGGGTTAGCATATCCACTCTCTTGGCTCTACATCTCATATGGATCTTAGCACCCGAATAGGAACAAACTCTCATTTTCTCTACAACGCGTCCTATACGAGTCCCATCACTCAACTAGGTTGACGCACCCACTATCTGATTTTACGCCTCTTACGAGTCCCAGCACCTGAACGAGATCAAACTCACATTCTCTCAGCAATGCATCCTATACGGATCCCAACACCCGACTGGGTTAACGTACCCCCATCTCTCGGCTCTACGTCTCATGTAAACTCTAATAGGATATAACTCTCAATCTCTTGGTTCTACGTCTCATGCAGATCCTAACACGCGAACGGAATTTAATTCCCATTCTCTCGACTTCAACACCCAAAAAAGGATTCTAACACTCTCTTTTGGCTGTAGTGCACTCAAAGACAATTCAGCACTAAAGTCATTTTGTTCCAACACATAATCAATAAGACAATGAAAATACAACAATGACAAGAAAGCAAACTCTCAACAAATTCATTCATTCAAATTTTCATATATCATACATATGAAGGAGACAAAATTCATACAAATTGGGATAGAATATATAAAAACAAAGTATATCGTTGAAAGGATAGAAATATGAGATACATAGAAAATAGAGTATATAGATGAAGACTACAAGGAAAAAGGAGGGACATTCTACTCCCATAACAACTAGTCAACAACTAAAAGACTAGCGTTGCTCCCTTCTGTCTCACCGACTAGATTTGCCTCCAAAACTCCACTTTTTCCTTCATTCCTTTATTCCTTTTGACTAGATTCATCTAAGATGTGAACCCTCAGACCGTAAAACACTTGCAAACCCTTAGAAGAGAACTATCAGCCTTCTAACGGGTACAAGATTTTTTCCTACAAATTATATGTGTTAGATATAGTTTGTAATATGTTGTGGACATTTATCCCACATTAAAAAGTTGAAGAAAATTTGATAGTTTTATAACCCATCAAATTTGAAACCATTTGAATTTGGTTAAAATGGTGTGGTGGAGGCAAAAAGTGATTTTCATCAAATGACCCTTTACAAATAAATAAATAAATATGTAAGGGTTAAAGATAAGGCACTTGGGCACACTTGAGCATTAGAAAATAAGTATTTCACTACAAAAAAACACGGTATTTGCGACGGACATTTGCGACAAATTATTTTTGTTGCTATTTTGCCACGAATTTGGCAGCAAATAAACATTTTATCACCATTTTCCAACGATATTAGCAACGAAAAAAATTTCGTAGCTAAATTCGCGACGAAATCACTGATCGTCGCTAAATTTCCGACAAAAACAATTTGTCGCAGATTTGAGCGACAACAAATAAATTGGTTGCGCATATCAGCAACGTTTCAGCGACGAACATCTAGTTCGTCGCAGATTTCAGTGACGAACGCCCTTGTTCGTCGCTGATTCCAGCGACGAACGCGCTGTTCGTCGCGGATTCCAGCGACGAACGCGCTGTTCGTCGCGGATCTCAGCGACGAACGCGCTGTTCGTCGCGGATCCCTGCGACGAACGAGCAGTTCGTCGCGGATCCCTGCGACGAACTGCTGTTCGTCGCTGACTCCTGCGACGAACGCGCTGTTCGTCGCTGACTCCAGCGACGAACGCGCTGTTCGTCGCGGGTCCCAGCGACGAACGCGCTGTTCGTCGCGGGTCCCTGCGACGAACGCGCTGTTCGTCGCGGGTCCCTGCGACGAACGAGCAGTTCGTCGCGGATCCCAGCGACGAAGGCGCTGTTCGTCGCGGATCCCAGCGACGAACGCGCTGTTCGTCGCGGATCCCAGCGACGAACGCGCTGTTCGTCGCGGATCCCTGCGACGAACGAGCTGTTCGTCGCTGATCCCAGCGACGAACGCGCTGTTCGTCGCGGATCCCAGCGACGAACGCGCTGTTCGTCGCGGATCCCAGCGACGAACGCGCTGTTCGTCGCGGATCCCAGCGACGAACGCGCTGTTCGTCGCGGATCCCAGCGACGAAAGCGCTGTTCGTCGCGGATCCCTGCGACGAACGAGCAGTTCGTCGCTGATCCCAGCGACGAAGGCGCTGTTCGTCGCGGATCCCAGCGACGAACGCGCTGTTCGTCGCGGATCCCAGCGACGAACGCGCTGTTCGTCGCGGATCCCTGCGACGAACTCCCTGTTCGTCGCGGATTTCTGCGACGAACGCGCTGTTCGTCGCTGATCCCTGCGACGAACGCGCTGTTCGTCGCTGATCCCTGCGACGAACGCCTAGTTCGTCGCTGATTTCAGCGACGAACGGCCTGTTCGTCGCTGAATCGGTTGCAAAATATTTTTAATGCTCCTTTCCTCTACCTCTCTTTCTTCACTTTCCTCTCCCTCTTATCCTCCTCTCCCTCTCTTCCCCGTGGTGGTCTCCCTCCAACGAGGTACTCTCTCTCTCTCTCTCTCTCTCTCTCTCTCTCTCTCTCTCTCTAGTTCCGGCGGCATTGCCGCCGGATCGTGGCGGGGGAAGGGCAGCGCCCCTCCCCCGGCCTGCTTGCAACGGCGGGGGAGGCGCCGCAGCGCCTCCCCCGCGGAGATCCGGCCACAGTGGCCGGATCTCGGACGGGATGGCCCCGCCCGCATCTCTGCGGGCGGGGCCGACCAGGGGAGGGGCAGCGCCCCTCCCCGGCCTGTTTTCAACGGCGGGGGAGGCGCCGCAGCACCTCCCCCGCGGAGATCCGGCCGCAGAGGCCGGATCTCCTACGGGAATGGCCCCGCCCGCATCTACTTGGGCGGGGCCGACCGGGGGAGGGGCAGCGCCCCTCCCCCGAGCTGCTTTCAACCGCGGGGGAGGCGCCGCAGCGCCTCCCCCGCTGAGATCCGGCCGACGTACATTGTAAATGCACATTGCTACAAATGTATTATTTGTTTTAAGCAATTTTACTATGAAAATTGTGATTATACACTGCAAAATATAATAATTGTTTTAAGCAATTTTTTATCATTATAATTATCATCTTTAATTTAAGTACAATAATTAAAATTAAGTTATGATTATAAATGCACATTGCTACAAATTTTTTTTCATGTACATTGTACATTAATACAAGTTCAAATGTATTATTTGGAAAACAAATGCAATATGTCAAGGTTTACATGTTTTTCAGCTGCACAATAGTAATTTGGTATATTAAATTAGAAGTTTCAAAAAACAAATCTTTAATTGAAGGTATTAAGATATACTATTTTATACAATTTTTTTTTTTTTGAGCAAAACTTTATAAAAGTTACACATGCGAATATTTACCAACATTGAATTTATAACAAAGGAAATATGAAATATTAGATGATAAATGTAGAAACTAAAATATTCACTTGAAAGATTTCACATGAGAAGCATGATTTAATCTCCGATAATATGAGCAATTTAAAATATAAATATTTTTCTCAAATTAATTATTATGTGATCTCAAATTTTTTAATTCAACTTTGATGCAACATAAAGCACCTGCTTGCCATATTTTGTGAGAAGTCTAGAAAAGCACATTTACCATCAACTGCATGTAACACCAGACAGAGAATAGGAAAATCAAGAGCCAATCTGATAGAGGATATTAGTTTTTATTATTTTTCTTTACCATTTTAATCAGCAAGAAGTTTAGAAGAGCTAGGAATAATATTTTTCTTTTATCAAACTTACCATCTAGAAAATTTTTAACAATCTTTAATCTTTTTCATCATTTTTATAATTTTTGGAGAGATTTTACTTGGATCTTTTGCTCGGTTAAAATGCCTATATCACGTTATAATGGACCTTCAAGTTGCAAACTAAGCTCGTGTTTGGAAAATTTAAAGTTCGGTTTTAGCACTGTATGCACGTTTCATGGTTGAGCAGAACTTTACGGTAAGTATTTATGTATTTATAGTTTTCTTAGATAAAAAAATTAATAAGTAAAAATATTATTAAATTTCGAATAATCACAAGTTACTAGATTCTTTACCAATAGCGATAAATTTTTGTAATCACGGAATAAATCACACTTTTCCATTTTATGATCAATAAAAACATTTTTTTTCTAAAAATGTTGGAATTAAAATTAATAAATTTGTATCTTAGATCACTTTTTTATTTAAAATCCGAGAAATGCGTTCCCCCTCCCCCCCATTTGTACCATGATTATTTTTTTTTTTAAAGTTAAAAAAAAAGTTATTTCTCCCATGAATGATAAATTATGATAAAGTAAAAAAAAATTCCAAAAATAATTCTAAATAACATTAATGGTTTTGCATTGCAGATGTGTTTGCATTGATTGGACGTGTTGTTCGATTAGAGGGGAGAAATTCATGTCATCAAGCGGTCGAGATATATATTTTTTTTCGTATATTTTATTTTATTTTCTTTGTTTTATATCCCTTATTCCTAGTTTCAATGTATGTATGTTGTGAATTTGTGAAATGCAATAGTTCTAAATTATTTTGTTATTTTTCCGACTCAACGTTTTTATATTTGTTAAATTTTCTGAAAATATGTTAAATAATTTTAAAATGTTTTGTTATTAGATGTTCTTTATTTCTTATTAATGTTATTTTTTCAGTATAATATATAGTTTGTTAATATATTAATTTATTAATATTTTATAATATTTATTTTTTTTAACAGCGACAATGCAAAACGAAAGAAATTGGATGTATAATAAGAATTTACCTGATCGTCGTGGTTTAACTGATGAGTTTATTTGTGGGGTGGAACAATTCTTGAATTTCGCTACTAGTAAAGTTGAGTTTATGGATGGAAATAAGTTAAGGTGTCCGTGTAGAAAGTGTGGTAATGGCAAATTTCATGTATGTGATAAAGTTAGGGAACATCTTTGTAGATTTGGTTTTACTTTAAATTACTACAATTGGACTTGTCATGGTGAAGCGTTTATATCTGATGAAGAGTATGTGCGAAATTTGGATCATTCAAGTAGAGGGGATAACAATTGTTATGATCAGTTAAATCCATATCAGCAGATGGTATTTGATGCAGCAGGTCAAAATTTTTTTCCCCAAACAAACTTTGCAAGTTCTAGTTCTGTACCAACAAATCAAGATGTACCTACAAGTTATGCATCACCATTGGAGGGGGTAGAAGCAACATGTGTCGATGAGAATGTGCAAGATGAGAATTATTTGTGTAACCAATTTCAAGAAATGTTGAGAGCTGCAGATGAACCGTTATGGGTTGGTTGTGACACCCACACTAAATTGTCATTAACGGCTAGAATGTTAAATGTTAAGGCCGAGCATAATATGTCTGAGAATTGCTTCAATGATATTGTTCAAGTAATGGGAGAAGTATTGTCTCGTGATCATATAATGCCGAATGACTTTTATAGTATGAAAAAATTGGTGAATGACTTGGGCCTTCCGGTGGAAAGAATTGATGTATGCATAAATGGTTGCATGTTGTTTTGGGGAGCTGATGAAAATGTACAATTTTGTAAATTCTGTAACCAAAGTAGGTACAAGATTACTAGGACAGCAGGTCGTACTGAGCGACGTAAACCATTCAAGCAAATGTTTTATTTGCCCTTGACTCCTAGATTGCAAAGACTTTATGCATCGAAAGCTACTGCTGAATATATGACTTGGCATGCAAATCATCAAACAGAGGAAGGGTTAATGTGTCATCCTTCGGATACAGAGGTGTGGAAAAATATTGATATGACATATCCTGAATTTGCAAGAGAGACTCGAAACATTAGGTTAGGTCTTTGTGCTGATGGATTTGCTCCATTTGGAAAATCAGGAAAAAGTTATTCATGTTGGCCAGTGATATTAACTCCTTATAATTTTCCTCCGGGTATGTGTATGAAAACACCATGTATGTTTTTGACATTGGTTATACCGGGCCCGCAAAATCCGAAGAAGTTGATTGATGTTTATATGCAACCATTGATTGCGGAGTTAAAACAGTTATGGGATAACGGTGTTCTTACGTATGATGTTAACACTGAGCAGATGTTTGTAATGAAAGCAATTCTTCTTTGGACGATAAATGACTTCCCAGCTTATGGCATGCTATCGGGATGGAGTACTGCTGGGGTTTTAGGATGTCCAATATGTATGGAGAGATCTAAGTCATTCAGATTGAAATATGGTAAGAAGGCGAGTTATTTTGATTGTCATAGACAATTTTTGCCACGAAATCATAAATATAGAAGAAATAAAGATGAATTTACGAAAAATAAATTTGAAAAAACACCTCCTCCGTTGAGATTAACTGGTCAACAAATTTGGGAGCAAGTGTCTCAATTTCCATCTGCGATTGAAGACCCACATGGTACAACGTACGGATATAGAAGTGTACATAAATGGACCAAACGGAGTATATTTTGGGATTTACCATATTGGAAGACCCATCTGATTCATCATAATCTCGATTTGATGCATATCGAGAAAAATGTTTTCGATAATCTGATTAATATATTGATGGATGTCTCTGGAAAATCGAAAGATAACTTGAATGCGAGAAAAGATATGCGGCTTATTTGTAATCGGCCTACACTTGATGCGGATGGAAGTAGTAAGGGACCAAAACCAAAGGCAATTTATACAATAAATAAGGATCAGAGACGGAAAGTTTGTGAATGGTTGAAATCCCTTAGATTTCCTGATGGTTATGCCTCAAATCTTGGGAGATGTGTAGATATGAAAGAATGCAAGTTGATTGGTTTGAAAAGTCATGATTGTCACATATTTATGGAAAGATTGATTCCGATTGCTTTTAAGGAACTATTACCAGATTTTGTATGGGCCGTCATTACAGAGTTAAGTATTTTCCTGCACGATATTTGCTCGACAGTATTAAAGGAATCACATATGGCGAAATTGGAGAGAGATATCCCTATCATTTTATGTAATTTAGAAAGGATTTTTCCTCCTTCATTTTTTGATTCCATGGAACACCTTTTGGTTCACTTGCCTTATGAGGCCAGAGTTGCAGGTCCCGTCCAATATCGATGGATGTATCCATTTGAAAGGTAACTTTTGCACATTCTCATCATTATAATACTTATAGTGCATGTCAATGTACTCAATTTATTATATATCATTTTCTGATACACTTTTTATTCCATATCAATTAGATTTTTATATCATTTGAAGAGAAAAGTGAAAAATAAGGCACGGGTTGAAGCATCTATTGTTAATGCATACATTGCGGAGGAAGTGACAACTTTTGCTTCATATTATTTCGAGCCTCATGTCCAGTGTAAGAGACGGCGCGCCGGTAGAAATGATGAGGGTCCTGTTGATCCTAAATTAAAATCATTCTCTATTTTCAACTATCTCGGTCGACCAAGTGGGTCATGTAAGGTTAGATATTTAACTGCGAAAGAATGGCGGGCAGCCCATACATATATTTTACTGAACTGTCCAGAAGTTACGCCATACTTCGAGTAAGTCTTTTTTTCTCAAATATTAAAAATGTGTTCTTTTTTTAATAAAATTGTTGACATAAATCGTGTTCTTTAATCGTAGGATTTTTCAACATTCACGGTCTGAACTATCGATGCATGAGTTCAATCGTGTGTGCGATGAAGATTTTGCAGCATGGTTCAAAACATATGTTAGTTTTACGAAATTTAAATTTTAAATCTAATTGATTATTAAAAAAATGACACATTTATTTTACTTCAGGTTCAATGTAATCAAGATCAAGTTGAACAAGAATTGTTACTTAATCTGTCATGGGGTCCAAATTCGACGGTGCGAACTTGGCCATCGTATTTTATAAACGGGTATAATTTTCACACTCAAGAATATGGAACCGGAAAAGCTACTATGAATAGTGGTGTTTGTGTTCAGTCATCCAACGATGGAGGTGTAAAAGATGAGTTCTATGGTTTGTTGGATGAAATTATAGAGGTTGAGTACACTGGAGCAGAGTTGCGAGTCGTTTTATTTATGTGCCAATGGTTTGACCCCGTAAAAGGGATGAATGTGCATCCAAAGTTTAAGTTGGTTGATATAAATCATAAAAAATTTTATAAAAGATATGAACCATTCGTATTGGCACAACAAGCGATTCAAGTGTATTATGCTTCATATCCTAGTTTGAAACGTGACAAAATTGATTGGTGGGCTGTTTGTAAAACGAAAGCACGAAAGAAAATTGAGGAACGTTGGGAAGACATAGCATATCAACAAATGGAAGTTGCCACTACGTTTCAGACTGAGGAATATATTATTCCAACATTACGAGATCCACATGGAGTAATGATAGATGTGGATCAAAATGAAATTCATGAGTCTGGCGATGAAGAACCTGATTTGGAGACAGATGATGAAGATGAGGATGAAGATGAGGATGAAGATGAGGATGAAGATGAGGAAGAATTTGATGTTGAAGACTCTGATAATGAAGATGATGATGACAATAATGACTTTGATTTTTGATCCTCGGTAAGTATTGTTTTTTTAAAATTTATTAAAATTGTCTAACATCATATGAAAATTTTTTTGACTGTTTTCATGTGAAAATACATTTAGATTTGTATTTTAAATTTCAAAATTTGTATGTTATATTTAGTGCCTCATGTTTCAATTTCCAAATATTATTTGCTAATATATTTTCTTTTTTTATAGATCATTTCTGACGACAATTTAAATATGGTATGTTTCTTCATATACTCTATTATATTTTTTATAATCATTCAATATTCATTGCTTGCGATAAAAAACTCTTGTTACAGTTTCAACGTAGAGGACATAGACGATCTTCTAATGCAAGACCAAACTCTTCGGCGTCACCGTCCGTTTCAGCTGCACCTTCCCATGCCCCTTCGCCTTGTACTGATATACCTTCACCGTTTCCATCCGTTGCACCTTCAATTGTACCTTCAATGCAAGATTCACACGTTGAAGGGGAAGATACGCGAGAGGTGATATCCCCTTGCGGAGATTCGTAAGTATTACATTTTCAAATATTATCACAATTTATTAGTTTATTTAAAAATTTTTTTTACTAACCATTTTTTTTATTTCTAATTTTATGATAGATTCACAAATTCTGTGTATGTTATTCATGAGCTGAATAGAATCATTAACAACCATTGGGGAGGAGCATCGATGTCATACACAAGTACTCCAGATGATATCAAAGAGCTATGGTGGAGAGAATTCAAGGTAAATGAGGTCTCTAAGTTTAAATATACAATTCAGTGTATAAATTAAATATAATAACTTGTTTTTTTTAGCGAAAGTTCAATTGGGATGAGACCGAGGAGCTTGAAATAAGAAGAATATTTAAAAAAAAATGCGGTCATCACATCCGAGGTGTACTGAATCATGCCAAAAAGAGCCGAAAGAAGCCACATTGCATCACCGAAGAAAATTGGCTCAACATTTTAAATTTCTGGGATTCCGATGAGAGCCAACGAAGGAGTGAGCAAAATAAAATAAATCGAGCTTATAATTCTGGGGAATCATCTGCTACTTATGCGGGAGGCTCAATCAATATTGATGAGCATAGAATTAGAATGGTAATTTGGTTCAATTACCATTCTTTTGTATTTAATTCATTTATTTTTTCATTAATTCATCTAACGGTGTTTTGTTTTTAGACCAAGGAAATGGGATCACCGCCATCATTTAGAGAGACTTTCGCACGGACTTTTCAGAAAAAAGACAAGAGCTGGAGTGGGGAGAGAGCTAGAACGGTTATGGTATGTAATTTTAAAATTTTAAATTGTTTTAAAAAAACTTTTATTTGAACATATTATGCTCAATTTATCATCACAACATTATAATAAGAATTTAATAGATTTGTCAATTCAACTAATTTCTCAAATACTTAAATTGAACTTTTCATTTCAAATTCATATATATATATATTTTTCATTATAAAATAAAATTTGAAAATACATAATATCAAATTTGTTACGTCCATTCCAAATGGTTGGTTCATTATGTCACGTATAGTATAATTTTTTCCTTTATTCAATCTGTTATATTTTCAAACTCGTAATAGTAGTCGAATTTTAATTTCAATTACAACACTCCTCATTATCTAAATATCACCACCATGGATTAAGCAACAAAATATATAATTATAAGTATGTGTAATTTTAATTCCATAAGTGTATTAAATTTATAATATTTGATTGAGAAAGATAATTTTTGTGTCTTATTGCTTACTGTCAATCGCTTAATGAAAAATACAATTTTGTATTCTTACTTTATTTGTTAGATTTTTTAGAAATTTGTTCAACTGTTATTTGACACTTCTCAATTTCGTTGGATATTTTAGTATATTGTTATTTCATTTTTCTTCTAATTTCTTATACGATAATGCAGGAGAAATATGACCAGCTTCTACTTAGAAATTCTAGTGGTAGTGATGATGCTGCAACGTCTGAGCCATCTGTTAATGATATGACTTTATGGCTCGAGGCAACTGGTGGAGCAAAGAAGGGAAGAGTACTTGGGATGGGCTCGTTGAGCAGAACTTGCAGACTCAGTGGTCTAAGTTCTTCCGGTCATACACCAGTAAGAGCAGAATTAATGCAAATGAACCAAGAGCTGAGCCACATGAAGGAGCTGTTAGCACAAAAAGACAATGAACTTCAAGTCATGCGCGTAGAACAGCAGCGAAGAGACAATGAAATTCAAGCCATGCGCGTTGAACAGTTGCGAAGAGACAATGAATTTGAAGAGTTTCGCGCACAACAGAGGCTTATAATGCAGCATCTTCAGCTAGTCTCCGCTTCAAGTTCGATTCCCCCTTCTCTATCTCCTCCAAATGATGGTGATGATGATTTTGACATATTTGGTGACGGTGATGGTGGCGGTGACGGTAATGGTGATGATGATGGTGATAATGTTTCTTGAAACAATTTTTATTTCACGTTTATTTTTAATTAGACTTCTCATTAGAATTTCATTTATACTTCTACAAATTCGATATTCTATAACTTATTTAGTACTGTTTAATATTATTTCATGACGATGGTAGTGTTTTTTTAATTATTATTTCATTCATACTATTATATGGTCAGTTATTTGAATTAGTAGATACTGCATAAATTTCGTATTCATGGCTGTTCGATGGTACCCTGGATGATTTGTTCATGATGATGTTGGTGGTTTAGCTTATAAACTGGTTGGTTGAAACTATCAGGGAGGAATATGATATATATGGAAATTTGGTGCAAATATTAAACAAATTAAATTTTTTTGTCGCAAATTTTCTATATTCGTCGCTAAATTCGTCGCTGATTTTGACATTCGTTGCAAAATTTGTTGCTGAATTTTTTATATTTCGTTGCAAAATTCGTCGCAAAACCCGAAGCTGATTTTGTCGCAGAATTGCGACAAATTATCTCACAAAAAAATTTTGTCGCAAATTGCGACGAAAATAAATTCGTCGCAGATTTTGTTACAGATTTTGCAACAAAAAATATTCAAAATTTGTCGCTAATTTGTGACAAAAATTATTCGTCGTTGTGTTGGTCGCTAAATTGCAACAAAAAATTTGTTGATGCTAATTTATCCTCCAGAAGAGAAATTTGAAACATACTATTTTGTCGCAAAATTGGTCGGAAAATTGCAACAAAAAATAATTGGTTGCTAAATTGTGCAACAATTTTTGCAACAAATATTTTATTGTTGGAAATTTTTCCGACAAAATGTTTCGTCGCAAATGTTGTCGGAAATTTGCAACTAAATAGTTTTGGTTGCTAATGTTTGCGACGAATTTTGCGACGAAATATAATCGGTCGCTAATTGGCGACAAATTTCATATTTTTTGTCGAAAAATTTTGCGACGAGTTATTAGCGACAAATTCTAGTTTGTCGAAAAATTGGTTGCTAAATAATTTAGCGACGAATTTTTCTTAGCTTTTCGTCGCAAAATTTGTGGCTAAATACAAGTTTTTTTGTAGTGTTTATTCGATTCATTATTTTATTCAAAACACACAATTTTGAAAATTATATAAATTGATATCTTTTGATTAAAATGTCATTTTGTAATAATTAAGTGATACATCTTAAATAAATAGATGGTTTTTTAAATCAAAAGAACATAATCGTTACACTCTTTAAATGAAATGATATCTCATAATTGTAAATCTTCATTTTTTATAAATACTCCATCCCACCATTGGGAACATTTATTTCAAAATTTTCCATCGTTGGTAATAAAGCAAACTCTTCATGTTCTGAAAATCTCTATTTCATTTTTGGGAGAAATTTGAAATTTTGGTTTCTCAAATTTCTATTTCGACTTGCAAATTCTGAACGAATTTGCTGTCAATCTAACCAACGATATAGTGGAGGCATAATTTCCTTAAAAACAGTGATTATCTCACGTGCAAGTCCCTTCAAATTTTGCATTCTCAAAGTCCTTCAAATTTTCCCAACAATATTAAGGAAATTATTTTGCAATGGAGGCTACCGGTTCTAATTCTGTCTTCAACAAGATGATCAACTTGAATATGTTCAAACTAAACCGCTTTGATTGGACAAACTTCACTTACTGGAAAGATAAATTACTCTTCCTTCTTATCGAGTTGAATGTTGTTTTTCTACTAAATCCGAACTTACCAACCATTCCAGAACCGAGTGAAAGTAATACTGACGAAAGCAGAACCCTTCACAAAAAAAATATCAGGATGATGAAATTTATTATAGAGGATTCATTCTGAATTCTCTATCTGATCAATTATATGATTTATTTCGTCCACTTAAGACCCTAGAATAAATATGGAAAGTATCGGAGAACAAGTATACTTTTGTAAAGTAAGTTACGAATAGATTTTTTTAGTATGAAATTTTTGAGTTTCAAATGGTAGATAATAAATCTATCATGGATCAAATTGATGAATTACCAATCTTGGTGTCTAGATCAATGATTTAAAAGTAGAAGTGTCTGAATAATTATAAGTGGCTGCAATTATTTCAAAATTACCAACCACTTGATACAATTATCAAAAGAAACCATTATACACTTTTGAAGATTTTACTATAGACCAGCTCCTAAAACATATTCAAATTGAGGAGGAAAATCGAAATCGTGAAAATAAATATGCTTTGGAATCTGAAAATAAGATAAATCAAGTTGAGTCTAATGCTAAGAACGGAGAAAAAAAAAAGAAAATATAACATCTCTAAAGATGGACCTACCAACAACAAAAACAACAAGAAGAAAAATAAGTCATTTTTTTTTTTGTGGAAAGAAAGATCATTTTAAGAAAAAATGCACATTCTATAAGAAACTGAAATTGAAAGAAAACACTAGAAATAAGAAGGCAAATGTGGTTGAACATCAGTCCACCATCGCAAAAATTATTGCAATGATTGTAGGATTCAACATCAGCATAGTTATATAATGTAATATGGCAGTAACAAGAAAGTCTTCTAACCGGTGGTATGATTCCGGTGCTACTGTGCATATTTGCAATAATAAAGATCTTTTCAATGTTTACACAGTGACAACCAACGATGAAAAGGTTCTTATGGTGAGTCACGACACAGCCAAAGTTATGGGAAAAGGAACCGTCGAATTGTAGTTTATTTCAGGAAATAAATTGATCTTGACAAATATCTTTCATGTTCCAGATATGAGCAAAAATCTAATTTCTGGAAGTGTGCTTTGTAAGAAAGGCCTGAAAGTTGTCATACAGGTAGAAAAACTCATTGTATCTAAAAGTGGTATATTCATAGGAAATGGATATTCATGTGATGGTATGTTCAAATTAAATATTAATAAAGTTGAAATTTCTACTTATATTGTTAGATCTTCTTTTGATTTATAACATGCACGTTTGTCTCATGTTAATTTTAATTCAATTAAATTTATGTCTACATGTGATTTTATTTCATGTGCTAATAAAAAATTAGAAAAATGTGAAATATATATACAAGTCAAGATAACTAAGAAATTATTTCCAAAAAATGAAAGAATTTTAGAGTTACTTGAACTTGTGCATTTTGATAGATGTGAATTTAATGGTCATTTCACTAGATGAGGAAATAGATATTTTATAACTTTCATGGATGACTATTCCAGATTTACTCATGTTTATTTGATGAAAATAAAAGATCAAGCACTTGATATGTTTAAATATTATAAAGATTTGGTGAAAAATTAATTGGAAAAGAAAATTAAAATATTACGAAGTCAACGTGATGGCGAATATTTTTCAACTGAATTTTTTAATTTTTGTGAAGAAAATGGTTTGATTTATCAAACAAGCGCACTATATATCCCACAACAAAATAATTTGGCAAAAAGGAAAAATAGAATATTGGTTGATATGGTTAATTCAATATTAATACATGCCAAATTGTCCACAAATTTATGGGGAGAAGATTTATTAAAAGCTTGTCACGTACGCAACCGAATACCTTCAAAGAAAACGAAAATTTTTCTATATGAGACTTTGAAAAAAGAATACCAAATTTGGGTTATTTGAGAGAATGAGGTTGCATTGTTTATTATAGAGTTCCAGATCCAAAAAGAATAAACTTGGGTTCTAAATTTCTTAAAAATGTCTTTGTGGGATATACTAAAAATTCAAAAACATATAAATTATTGGATTTGAACTCTAATGTAATTATAGAGTCAAGAGATGCTGATTTTTTAGAAACTACATTTTTTGATGATCGAACTATGAATCCACAATCAAATGGAGAAATTTCTTCTTCCACTTTGGCATATGATATTGTTGTACATCCCAATTCTTTCCATAAACAAAAGTTAATTGACTTGTTTGCAAATTCTGGAAGAAGTAAAAGGATGCGAAAAGAAAAAAATTTTCGTTCTGACTTTATTTTTTCACAAACACTAACATTCTTGGTTGAAGGAAATAGAACTAAAATACTAAATAAAATACTCATCGTTTTGCATTTGAAGAATAATCCCAAAACATATAATGAAGCACTAGTTTCAAAAGATTCTACTTTTTGGAAAGAAGTAATAAAGGATGAAATGGATTCTCTTTTAGTAAATAGTATATAGGTGTTGGTAAATCTACCTCCTGATTTCAATCAATTTGATGTGAGTGGATATTTAGAAAAAAAAGTATAATAATGACAATACTATACAAACCTTTAAAACAAAACTAATTGTTAAAAGTTTCAGACAAAAGAAAATAATAGATTATTTTAATACATATGCTCATATTGCCAGGATTACTTTTATGAGAGTGTTGTTTGCTTTAATATCAATCTATAATTTACATATCCATCACATGGATGTTAAAACAGCATTCTTAAATGGTGATCTTGATGAAGAGGTATATATGGAGCAATCATAAAGATTTGTCCTTCTTGATAATGAAAAGAAAGTTAATAAATTAGTAAAATTCATGTATAGTTTAAAGCAAGCTCCAAAACAATTGTATGGAAAATTTGATAGTGTGATATTATCAAATGGATTTAAATATAATGGAGTAGATAAGTGCATTTATTCTAAATTCACTAAAAACTTTGAAATAATCATATGTTTTTATGTGAATGACTTGCTAATCTTTGGAACTACATGCAAGATATAAATGATATTAAAAGGTATCTAACTCATCAATTCAAAATGAAGGATTTGAGAGAAATCGAAACTATTTTAGGAATCAAAATTAAGAAATATAGTGGGAGTTATACTTTATGTCAATCACATTATGTGGATAAAATACTTTCAAAATTTAACTATTTGGGAATTAAGGAAGTTAATATATCATTTGATATTTCTAACAAACTGATAGAAAATGCAAAAATGTCTATTAGTCAATTAGACTATATTAATGCAATTGGTAGTTTGATGTATACTATGCATTGTACTAGGCCTGACATTGTTTTTGTAGTATGTAAACCTTCAATATTTATATAAAATCCCAGTACAGATCATTGGAGAGCCATTGAAAGGGTTCTTGACTATCTTAAAAGAACCAAATATTTGGAATTATTTTATAACAGATTTCCTTTGGTACTAGAAGATTTCAATGATGTTATAGTTGGATAACTAGTATTAAGGACAACAAATCAACATCTGATTGGATATTTAAATAAGGTGGAGAAGCGATTTCTTGGGCCTCCAAGAAATAGATATGTATTACTCATTCAATCATAGAGTCGAAATTTGTTGTATTAACAGCAGCAGCAGGTAAAGAAACAGAATGACTAAGAAACTTGTTGTTAGAAATAAAGTTGTAATCACAACCAATGCCAGCAGTCTCTTTACATTGTGATAACGAAACAACTATATTTAGAGCATTAAACAAAATTTATAACGATAAATCTAAATATATTGCTTTAAAATATGAATATATTAGACAATTGATTTCTGATGGTATCATCACAGTTGTTTATGTAAGATCTAGTAGTAATCTTACTGACCCATTAATCAAAGGACTTTTAAGAGATGGAATAAAAATATTACAAATGAAAGGAGTTTAAGACAATTATAATTTATCACTGGTAATAGAAACCTTATCTTTCTTATTACTTAACAATTCTAAAGGTTTAAAATGTACCAACAAGTTACCCTAGATAGGCAACAAGCATATGAACTTTTAATACTGAAGAAAAGGAGGATGAATAATAATTATTTTTAATGGAATTTTGTTTGGTTCAAGAATAAGGAAAATCTAAATTTGAGATTTTCAAACTTCACTTGTATAAACATGGGAACATGTGCCGCTTCTAATAAAGTTTGGAAATAAACTTTATAAGTGTTTATGAATTCAAGAGATAGCACACGGTCATATTATGATACTAAAGCTCACGGTGAACATATCAAAGATCTGTAAAAAATTATGAGTGTTATCTTTTCCGATTTTGTCATGAAAAATTGAGATTTAATAATTATTCATCATAAATTTCAATAAAATTTTAAAAATATTAATACTACTTTTATATTTAAATTGAGAGACACTATTGCGTAGATAATTCCAAAATGAAATTTTATTGTTAATGGATATTACAAACTAAGTAGAGGATTGTTAGATATGGTTTGTAATATGTTCTAGATATTTATCGTATATTGAAAAGTTGAAGAAAATTTGATAGGTTTATAATTTATCAAATTTGAAACTACTTGAATTGGTTGAAATTGTGTATTGAAGGAAAAAAAAGATTTTCATCAAATGACCCTTTAAAAATAAATAAATAAATAAATAAACAAATAATTATTTAAGAGTCAAAGATAGGGCACTTGGACACAATTGGTATTAGAAAATAAGTGTCGGTTATTCATTATTTTATTCAAAAGACACAATTTTAAAAATTAAATAAATTGATATTTTTTTATTAAAATGTCATTTTCTAATAATTAAGTAATATCTCTTGAATAAACATATGGTTTTTTAAATTAAAAAGATATATTCGTTATACCCTTTACATAAAATGATATCTCATAATTGCAAATATTTATTTTTTAATTAATACTCTCTCTCACCGTTAGGAAAATTCACTTCAAAATTTTTTGTAATAAAACAAACTCTTTGTTTTCTGAAAATTTCTATTTCGTTTTATAGAAAAATTTGAGATTTTGATATTTCAAATTTTTATTTCGACTTGCATATTTTAAAGGAATTTGTTATCAACTTAGCTAATAATATAATGGGGATATAATTTCTTTAAAAACAGTGATTATTTCACGTAAATCCCTTTAAATTTTGCATTCTCGGAATCCTTCAAATTTTCTCGACAATCTTAATAAAATTCTGAAGTGCATGCAAGAAATATTATCTTTTTTGTATTTATTTCATGCCTCGTCGAACTCTAATCTTATGAGATAGAGAGAGAGGGGGTTGAGTGGATGACCATAAACCTCAACCGTCCTGAAATACAGGGTCTTAATTGACCATTTTCTATATAACCAGACAATTAACGGGAAATACTCTCGCACTCTCATCATCAGTCCCAAATAATTCTTACCCACAACCACAAAACATTGAAATGATTTGACACGTGCCTCCACCCCCTGCGCTTCTCTTTCTTTATGTACCCATCGACTTCAACTTGTAATTCTATTGTAAAAAAGAAAAAAGAAAAAAAAAAGAATTAAAGATCAAGATGGCTAGCTTCAGATTGACATCAAACATCATGAAATTGGGTAATTCTGGTGCAAATTTGGCCCAAACAAGGTTCTTTCTTGGCACTACTCCAAGATCCGGTCTATTTCAGGTGACTCTCTCTCTCTCTCTCCAAATATTTACACTAATTATGTTTCAGTGATACCCATGAACACTTTTTGCATCTTTATTCTCATCCTCGTCCCACAAAGAACCAAAATTGGGAAGAATCAAAAGGGCATTGGACAACTTGGATTAGTATTGTGGGAATTATATTTTTTAATTAATGAGTTAAAAGATCATACGCATATAATATATCTAATACGTGATTGGTTTTGTTGTGTGCATCCAAAAAGGCAAGTGCTCGCCAAGAGGCTGCAGAGGCATTGGAAAAGGCAAAGAGTGCAGCAAGAAAGGGAATCAATGAGGCCATTAATGCCAGTGAATTACAGTCAAAAGCTGCCTCCGCCGCTGTAATTAATCCTTCCATTTTCATTATTATTATTGTAATTGTTATTATTATTTTAAAAAATAAAACATGATAAATATTTATGGTACTAATTTTTTTTTAATACATGTAAAATTAATGGATGGTAAATGTTTGAAACATGCAGGCAAGAAATGCTGCCGAGACAGTGACAGAGAAGGGAAAGCAGGCAGTGCAGGAGGCATGGGGATCAGTCAAAGAGACAGCCGAAAAGGCCAAAAATACTGTGGTTAGCAAAGCGGAGGCCACAGCTGCTACTGTCAAACAATCCATGAACACAAAGAACTGAGATCAATCTGCATCTCATCTCATGTAATTAAATTATTATTATTATTATTATCATCATCTCTTTCTCAGAAATCCCATCCATTGTTTTGGGGATTTTTTTTTTTTCTTAATTTCATTTGATTTGTATTTCAGTAGAATGTATCACTGGACCTTGTGGTTGTTGACAAGTTCCTGTATTGTGAATTGTAAAATAAATGTTGACCCAAAAGTGTGAATAAAGGCTTGTGGTTCATTTCCAACATTAGTTTTTATCCCTATTTTGCTTGACTTGTATATAATTTTTTTAATACATAAAAGAACTGAGATTTTTAATACACAAAAGATATTTTTTGGTTGAGTTCCAAAATCCTTTCCAAAATAAATAAACAAATCTGTTGTGGTTAAATTAAATTCTTTTGGCCGCTCAAATATAATTGACGAGAGTCAATAGACCATAAATTATCATTTGTAATAGGCTTTTGCCAACCAAATGGATGGAGCCCAGAACGTTTCTTCCTAATTGAATGTTGTAATATTCGGATTTATATTTCTATTAATTCAGTCTGAATTACTATCGGAACCTTTTTAAACAGAAATTCTCTTAATATAGTATTTTTTATTCCCGAGATTTGAATTCAATTTTTAATTAAAAAATTTAATATTTTTTTTTTTACTAAATTAATTATCTATTGTGACGGGACAACGTTGGTTTGTTGCTGCTGTAGTTGTCATTGTTCCATGGGCGATGTCCACCAAAAAAAAAGTTGTTCTAGGACAAGTGGTCACGAAATTCAAACCCCCAGTGGCCCACCCATGATCTGCCATGAGGCCCGTAGGATTTGTTAGGAGGGCTAGGGTGGAGACGCTACTTTTTTAAAATAAATATTAATATTAATAGATAATTAGATCGATAACAAGGGTATTAAATTTTTTAATTAAAACTTAAATTTAAATTTTGAAAATAAAAAAAATTACGTTGAGAGAATCTCCTAAAAAAGGGGTCTGACAATAATTTAAATCTGATTAATCGTTGAATAATTTTGGACCCTCTTTTAGAGGTGATCACGTTTAAGATTTTCATTATTTTTTAAATGAAAAAAATATATATTTGGAAACCAAATAATTGTGTATATCAAATGAATTACTTATATCTTTCGAATTAAATAATACAACAGTAGAAGTATGCACAACAATACAGATTTTATTATTCTCTGTCACAATTGGCTGATTGATCTCACCGAATCATTCGTGGCAAAATCACCTTACAATTTTTGGCAAAATCACAATTTCTTTCACAAGTTCTACGTATATCCCTTGTTATAATATTAAAAAAAAAAATTCCATCTTTTTTTCTTTTATTGAGAATAATGGTGAGGGCTAGAGTGACCAACGCATCCTGCTCTCAGACCACATAACATCCTTCACCTATGGAAAATAATTTAATTGATTCGATTATTGTTTAAAGCGAATACATGACCAAAAATTCAGAAAAAAAAAATTTCTATTAAGAGAATAATTTTGATTTTAATAATAATTCTAATTTATTTAGTGTCTATATGTGAAAGAGATTATTTTCATTATATAATCCTATACTTATGATATCCTATTAAACCAAAAAAAAAAAAAAAAAAAAAATTGCATCACAAAAACAAAAAAAGAGAAAAAAAAAATACCTGTCTAGAATGTTGACTTAGAACTTTTTATCTATCCACATTCCCTAATTTTTTATTTTAATTTTATTTTTAATTTTACCCTTATTTAACAACTCTCTTCTCCAGAAGAGTTTTTTTTGCTTTGTTTTATCTTTTTATTAAAATCTATTTGTCAATCAATAGAAAAGTCATTATAATTTTCATATACATTTTTTTTTGAAATCGTCATTATTTAATAATTTTGGATCCTAAAATTTAGAATTTAGAGAAAAAAGCACTTACAAACGCCAAATTTCAAATGAATTATTGATTTTTTTTAAGGGGAAAATTGAATGATCAAATGCTATGACATGAAACATGGGCATATTAATTTTTTTTTACCATCACCGATGACGTTCAGAATCATGTATCGACTAATCCGATTCGAATGTCTGTAAAAATCTTATTTATGGGTCGATTCTCCCAGTGTAATTTTTTTTTATTCCTAAATTTTAAATTTAAAATTTAGTTAAATGATTTAATATTCTATTCTAAAAGTGATTTTAGTAATACTAATAGTTTGCACTCGTTTATTTTGTGCATTATCATGCATAGTTACGACAATCGGGAATATCAAATTGGTGAATAATATGAGTATATCGACCCATCTTCAAAGGTGGGGTGGGAGTTTGTGTTGAAATTTTAAGAAAAAGAATTACATATATAATTTTAAAAATTAGAATTCAAAGATATTTACTCTTAAAAAAATAATAATTATCACTTTAAAAACCAGAGTCTGAATACATGTTATATCTCGTCTCCCGGTGTAATTTTGGACTTGGACTCCGTCCGCCCTAACAGGGTTCTGGAATACTATATTTTATAATTTCTAGAAGTCTTATTGTATTAGATTAATCTTTGAAAATGAGCCAACTGGCCGGTGAATGAATCAAATTACACTGCATTGACAAATTGTCCTCTCATTAATTCAGTTGAAAAAGACAATACTTATCCATTGGGTGTGTCATTTATTGCTTTCGCTGTCATTCAACACACCCTGTTCCACCGTTGCGATAAAATGCATTTACCTATCAAGAGTAGGTAACGAAAGCTCCACTATAAACATATATATATATATATATATATATATATATATATTTGCAGAGGTGATACTTCTGATAAGACAAGGGCCATCGCTTACCGACGTTAGTTGATTTAATTAGACGTAGGGTTAAGTACTTTTAAGTATGATCAATGTTTGATTCTCGTTATAAATATCGGATTCTCATGTGCATGAAACGTTTCCTGTTGAAAAATCTGTTTTTCAAAAGAAACCATTACAGCGATCGATCTGAATTAATAGAGGTAAAATCTCATATATCAGACGATATCCAATATATGTTAGAAAAAAAAAAAAAGACCATCGCTTAAGATTTAGTGAAATTTTTTACTTATAAAATTATATATTTTTGTTAATATTTCATTTTCACTAAAACAATTATATATAAATTGACTCAAGTTGCACCAAGTACGTGTCTCCAAACAAGCCCTAATTTGTGCTCGTATTAATAGGTTGCACAACCAATTCTGTACTTTGAATTATTATTATTATTATTATTATTACAAACATTTTTTAAAATAATTTTTGATAATTTTTGATGTCCAAATTATTTTACTTTTCTAGTGCATGTGAAATCTACGATCTATATAACTCTGACAAATCCATTAGTATGGGTTTTTATCGAGATTTTGGAGAAGTCATTTTGCATCATTCTTGTTAACAAGAAAGAACTGATTTTACTAACGTTTTATTGGCCTAATAATAAGAGTACTATATTTTTTTAATTAGATTTTTAGATTTGAATATTAAAAATTAAAAAATAGATTTTAAAAGTGTTCATCTCTTAATAGACCCGACAATTAATTCAATTCAAATTAATCGAAATCAATAAAATAATTATTGAATATCAGTACGTATATAATTCATGAAAAAAAAAATAAAGAAAGGACCCATTTTCCGTCCCCACATTGGGCTATAAAAGTCTCTTGTTCCCAACTTCTCTCGTTGTAGTTCATGAATTGGTGTGGCTGTGGCTGATATGATGGAACAAATTCAAGTAGAAGGCGATAAGTATAGGTCTTTCTTGAATGGTGAAGAGGAGAAAAACACCCTTTGGAGACACGGTGCACCACCCATGTATGATGCTGTCGACAAGCTCTTTGAGCAAGGCCGAACTAGAGTACTTCTTTCTCTCTCTCTCTCTCTCTCTCTCTCACATATGTATTTATAAGTGATACCTTGTTTTCGCAGGATTGGCCCAAAGGGTCTCTAGAAGAAATAGTTCAAAAGGCTATAAAGTCGTGGGAGATGGAGGTCTCTCATAAAATTCGTGTGCAAGACCTGAAGTCCATAAATCAAGAAAAATTTAAGCTTATTGTTAATGGTAAATACATTTATGACTTATTCTATGCACAAACAATATATAGGGTAAATTTTAAAAACACATTAATACCAAGAATTTTTCCTATAGTAATAATAATAATAATAATTAATGAATTGCATAAGAATCTCAGTTTAACTGATAACAGATACATCTCTCATAAAAAAAAATAAAAAAAATTGTACTAGCAATAGTGTAAGGCCACATGCGGAACTTGCCCCATATGCATCCCGGGTGTGCAAAGGTTTATAGGCTATTGTGCGATGCCTGATGGGTTTATATGTGTGCATGAGGGTAATCATTGAGGTTCTGTTAAAAGAAAAAGTAATAAGAATGGGTGATTTTAAGCTTTTCCTTTTGGTTCCTATAAGTTAATAGTTTTGTGGGTCCTTTTGTAAATTTATTTTTCATAGGAAGAGAGGGATTGTCAGCAGAAGAAGTTCTAAGACTGGGAACCTACAATGCATTGTTGAAGAGTCCTTTGCCTGAACAATTTAAGTACTATAAGGCCGAGGAAGAGAGTTTTGAATCTTCTCATGAAGCTTTTAGATCGGCCTTTCCTCGTGGATTTGCTTGGGAAGTGATTAGTGTTCATTCAGGACCTCCCTTGATTTCTTACAAGTTTAGGCACTGGGGTTATTTTGAGGGTCCTTTTCGAGGCTATGCACCCACCGGAGAAATGGTTGAGCTCTACGGCATGGGAATTCTTAAGGTTTGCTCTCTCTCTCTCTCTCTCTCTCTCTCTCTCTCTCTCTCTCATGCAAAAGTATTAATCAATGAATATTTATACTCTAAATCTTGATTACTTAATTATTTTTTCTTTTCATTTGGAAGTATAAACAAATGGTGATTCTTGATAATACCAGGTGGATGAATCATTGAGGGCAGAGGATGTGGAAATTTACTATGACCCAGCAGAGTTATTGGGAGTGCTAATGAGGGGCCAGCCAATCTCTGAAGATCACAAAAATGGGGAGACTACAGCATCTGCTCATTACTCATGCCCATTCTCCAACTAGGGAAATTTGTCATCCAACATATATGGTCATGGTCCTTTTGCCTCGCTTTTAGAACAATTTCATTTCTCTTCAACTCCTCTACTCTTTCTATGACCATGATTTGGTTTATGTGAATTATGAAGGGTCCAGCATGAAGACACAAGCATGTTTCATTACTAAATTATATTAGTCATAACCAGTGCAAATATATATATACTGGCCCTATCTCCTCTCTCCTTTGTAAAAGTCTCAAATTTGAGCCTTTCTATATACCAAAAAATATATATAATTTTGATAGTACATCATATAACCATGTACTCATATGGGCTGCCAAAAATTTGTCTCCAAGGTTTTCCCTAGAGCATGGACTCTTGGTGCTTGCCGGTTCCTTTCTTTGTTTTCTTAAAGTATTTAACCATCGGTATTTGGAAACCTCGTTAATCGAGTTCTAGCAGCTGTAGGACTCAATTTAAAGATTAACTCTTCCATATCTATTTTCAAAATTCAAACTCGAGAGTTTAATCGATGAAATTTAATATTTTGTCACTGTACCAGCGTGTTGTTTGCTGTGCCTTTTTGGGCTTCTACAGTCAAATGACTAAGATGGCATGGTGTGCACGGGGCAAAACCAAAATAGCGATAGGAAGAGACCAATCAGACTCCAAGTTGAAAATGGGCCAACTCCAATACAATAAAAAACCTAATTGGGTCAGAACTGATTTTTGTGAAGTTAGTTGGTAAGAAGAGCATCATTTAGTCTACCCGAATACATAGATGGGCTTGGATGGGCTACCATCCTTCTCTGGCCAGCCCAGCCCATGACATGACATGCCAAAAATTCATGTAAGAAAAAGAACAAAATAAATATAGTAGCTCCTTCTTTTGGGCGGAGGGGGGAAGGTACGGGTCAACACTTGCATGTGAAGCTATATACAACATGGGGAAGGTTGTATCTTTAAAAAATTTACTTATTTGTGTGCAATTTCCCAGCTTTTTCTCGAGGATATTTGAATGAGAAAGATAACTAGTCTTTGACTAGCAGATTATTATTTGTTAATTATAAATTGCCCACCCGAGCCATGTCAAAGTTGAAAGGTCTGATTAGCAAAGTTCTAAACCAGGCCATCCTCTAATCTTGATCCTGTAAGAATAAACTTAACAGAAAATGATTTTTTCGTATAAGTGTCTGCCTATGCTTTTGGAGAAACTTCTTAATAAAACATTTTGAATAAGAAATATTTCCATTGCATCTCGATTATGAGTAATTTTGGCAGATTTTGGGTCTACTAAAATTATTTGTATAGCCATTTCATTGTCATTTGCTTTTTGATTTTGTTGGGGCTTCTTTGGTGCACTCATTTTCCTGCAGAGAACTAACGTTCCTTTGTAAAACTTCTTTTTGTAAGAAAATCGGGGGAGAGTTCTTTGCACTTTTTATAGTTTCGGTTCTAAAATCAAATACAGATAAATTAGCTTGTTATCTAACAAATATTTGTTTTGAAATTATATTTTGAATTTGTTTCTGTAAAACTTCTTTAATTGATTTACGATCAATTCTTAATAAAAAATTTTTATTATAAAAATCATCTTGAAATTTAGAAATATAAAGTATTATTGATAAAATCTCTTCTTTTTTTTTTTTATAGTAGAATAATTCTTTTAAGCACCGAGTCATAGCCCTGAAAGGCATCTTACTAATTATTTTAATAAATTGTTTCTTAGTTTTTGTTTTGATATCCCTCTATAACCCGCCTTCGATGCATCAGTTTCTACTATCATATTTGCTTGTGGATGAGAAATTCCAGAATATGACAAAGACATTACCTTTCTTTTAATATCTTTATCATTTCTGTATGCTTTTCCATCCAAGGCAAATGATTCTTTTGCAACCGCTACGAGAAAACACGTTAGAAAAATTACCGACGGATTTTTTTTGTCAGTAATAGCGATAGATTTGTAACGGATTAACATCAGATTAAATTAGCAACAAATTGATAGCAGAAATATCTCCGTCGCTAATGTGATAAACAGTTAAAAAAAAAATCGTACCGTTATCAGCAACGGATAGTATTCCGTCATTGATATTTAGCGGAGTGACTTTTAGCGATGGATTTTTTTCCATTGCTGAAAGGTACTACTGATAGAGTTTTTACTTTCAGCGATGGATTTTTCCATCGCTGAAACATGTTTTCTAGTAGTGAACCCATTGTATAGGATAGAACAACGTTATATAAGTTTTGGAAAAAAATCTGATACATAATTAAGATATCCTAAAAATCTTTATAATTAATTCTTATCCTTTATTTCACCTAAAAATTTTATCTACAAATTCTATTATTTCTAAATCATTTCTTTTATGATCTTTAAAAGAATATATGTAAATTGGTCTAAATTCTCATAATATACTAAAATATCATTAGTATATACGATTATAAATTTAGAATAGTTCCCAATGACATTATACTCGATTCGTAATATCTAAAGGGTACTATAAATGCTATCTTATATTTATCATTTTCATCTATCTAAATCTGCCAATATATAGACTTTATATCAAATTTTGAAAATATTTTAGTATCATATAATTTATTTAATAAATCATTTTTATTGGGTATTAGATATCTAATTCATTATAAAACCTTATCAAGTGGTTTATAATTTATTTCTAATTTTGGTACTTCTCTCTTTTTCTCAGTAGCATTCAATACATAAAATGTCGCACAGCTCCATGAAAATTTTGAAGGTTTTATTAATTTTTTATCTAGAAGTGTATGTATTTCTTTATTACATATTTCTAAGTACTCACTATTCATTTGTATCGGTCTTGCTTTAATTGAAATATTTCTTTTATCGTAATCTTTTCATTCCAAAAAGCATTAGGGATTTTTGCGCATACTTCCTTTTTGATCAATTCTTCTGGTTCTATTACTTTCTTTTGAATACTTGAGTTTTGTAATCGTTCATTTTCTCTTATATATTTTAATTCATCTTTTAAGTAATATTTTTGATTTTATTTTCTGCTAATACTATTTATTTGTTGATAAATAGACAAATTTTGTAATAGTCTAATTTACTTTTGCTACGTAGGCGTAACAAAATTAAACTTAATTTTATTTCCTAATATTTTTGTTAAAATTCCATCTCTATCTACATAGAATGGATATATTCGAGTTATAAATGGTGTTCCTAATATTAAATCTTGACTTTAGTTTCAACGACAATAAATATATTTTTTTACAAAATAATTATTATTGCAAATATGTGTATTTGATAATTTATATTTTACTTCCAATGGAATTGAATTAACCATTAATAATATTTCTTTAGTCCTTTCGCAATATTTAATTAAAATTATTTCTTCTCTTGTACAATTATGATCTGCTCTAGCATCTATTAATACTATACAATTTATAGATAAATCATTCATTATCAAATTTACTTGACAATACCATTTTTGAAATATTATTTTTTCGATTATATTTAAAAATTTTCATTGAGGAGTCAATCTTTCTGCGATATTTATTTCCTCATCTTCTCGTTCTAAATATTCTCCTCTTTGATTATTCAATATTAATTGTGTTTTAAATTCTAATTCCTTTTCTTCCAAATTATTAACTGTAATTTTTGGTTCTTTAATTTCATTTTTAGGTCTCTCATTTCCTTATGTATATCTCTTTGCTGTAATTTGTTGTATCACATTATCTTGTACTGGCCTTTTTTTAAATAATTTATTTAAAAACTATTCTTTTTTAATATTTGGATCTTCTATTTTCTCTATTAAATCAAACAATAATTTTTTTTTTCTCTTTTGTTATTACTTTGATTGTTTTACCATTTTTTAAACAAATATTGGAAGTTTCTTTATCACTTTCTCCAGTAGAAGAACTCTCCACAGACATGTATTCTTCTTTATTTATTACTAATTCAAGACAATATTTTATATCTTAGTTCTTTAGCTTCAGAAAGAATTTTATTAATTTTCTTTTTAACAAAGCATTTGTTAGCCATATATGTTCTTCTTTTCCATACTTCCAACATTTTATTTTCTTACTTTTGTTAATTTATATTTTTTATATCTTTTATTACTTTTATATTTTTATAATTATTTTCTACATCTCTATATTTTCATTTTCTATATCTTTTTAATCTTGAAGAGGGGGTTTGAATCTTTTGCATTCCAAATATTTTAATCATTTTCTATATCTTTTATATCTTTTAATCTTTTTTAATCATTTTCATTTTCATTCCAAATATTTCACAAAAACATGCTAATTTCTCTTTTTGATCTAGCTTTGTTTGCTCCATATTTAATTTGAAA
This sequence comes from Dillenia suffruticosa, assembly GCA_033439265.1. NCBI lineage: Eukaryota > Viridiplantae > Streptophyta > Magnoliopsida > Dilleniales > Dilleniaceae > Dillenia > Dillenia suffruticosa. The sequence continues at coordinate 5,336,272 of JAVTVX010000018.1, read as the reverse complement.
TATAAGTTCAATTACATAATGCTAATCCCTCTTTTTTTAATGAAAGTGAATAATTGTCCAAAAGTAATTTCTTTATATGGAATGTCTTTCTTTTCCAGTGGCATCTTTTAATTTTTTGTATTATTCATTGAGCTAATAATTTTGATAATCCATATATAAATCTTTTTTCTAAAAATATTTATTACAATCTTGTCTTTTTAATACTAGAGTTAAAAAAAATATTTTTATACCATCTATAATCTATTAAATTTGGATATCTTAGGTTTATTAAAATTTCTTTGGAATTTTGTAATTTCTCTTGAGGATTTCCTACAAAATACATACCTATCGCAAATATTAGTGTTCCACATGCATCACTTTCTTCTGTAATAATTCCATCATCATTCCATACTTCTTGTTTATGATTAAATATTTCTTACTTGTTTTCAAACTACTTGCTTTTTTTATTGTTTTCCATATTTAGAAACCATTCTCATAGATGGGGGTGGGTTTTGCTCCTCTATGACTGCTTCCCTAACCCAAGTGAGAAAATGGTGTTAACGAATCTTCTAGGCCTTAATAAATAGTGAGACCTGCAAATACTATTGGAGGGTGATCCGATTCGAGAAGCTCCAATGATCAAGTTAGAAAGAGCAGTGATGAAAGAATGAGAATAGACTAAATAGAGTCGTAGAGTAGCACTGTGTTATCTCTGTGTAATAAGTGTAATGCGTTAAGTATATATAGCATATATGCATGGCAGTCTCGTTTGTGCTTTTGAGATGTAAAAACCATAATTTTCTTGTGAAGGGATTGTTGAAAGTCTTCTAAGATTATAGGGGCCATAGTTAAAAATCTTGAGGAAATTTAGATTCTTATTGATTAAGAAAAGTTTAAATTGTCACGAAAATTTTTAACCCTATTGAGAGTGATCATTGAGATTTCCTTCCCTATCGGGAAAAATTAGCCACGAGATTAGGGGAGATTCAAATTTTGGGTGATCATGGCCTCAATCTGTTAAGTGTTCACTACTAGAAAAATAAGTATCAGCGATGAATAAATACCGACAGAAAAAAATCAATCGGTAATAGTGACGGATTTCCGACGGATTAATGTCGGACACAATACCGACGGATTAGATACGGAAATATTTCCGTCTCTAAACCCAAAAAAATTTACAAAAAAATTATTAGATTATCAGCGACGGATTACCGACGGAATTTTTAGCGACAAAAATGTTCCGTCGGTAATCAGTAGGTGAATTGGTGAAAGAAAAAAAATTAAAAAAATACATATACAGCCATTAGTGATGGATTAACAACGAATCACTGACAAAAAAATTAGCAACGGATTATCGACGGATTTTTTTTTTTAATTTTATTTAATAATTCTTTTTATTTTTATTTATTTTGTAAAGAATAATATTATTTTATTTTTTCAAAATTTTTATTATTTTATTTTAAGTAAAAATAAAATTATTTTATTATTTTATAATAAATTATAATTTTGAATTATTTTATAATAAATTATAATTTTGTATTTTTTTATAATAAATTATAATTTTGTATTATTTTATAATAAATTATAATTTTGTATTATTTTATAATAAATTATAATTTTGTATTATTTTAATATTATTAAAAATATGAAATAAAAATAAGAAGTAAGAAAAAGAATTATGATTAGATAATTTGTTTGGTCTAGTGGCCAACGTGCTCTCATCATTTTCCTTTGCGCAGGGTTCAAAACTCACCGGAAGCAATTTGTACAATTTGAAGATGGATCAAGCTGGGCAGTGGGCCTGAAGTTGCAAACTTATTTTTTTCATAACTCAAAAATCAGCGACGGATGGGGTCGATATTTTTGTTTTTTTGTTTTTTTTTTCAATGACTAATTTTTATCGCTAATCCGTCGGTGATATTAGCTACGGATATCGCTGATTTTTTTGTTTTTTATTTTTTTTTTCAACGACGGATTTTTTCTATCGTTAATCTATCAGTGATATTAGCGACGGTTAAAAATCCATCGCTGATAATTAGCGAGGTCACTATTAGCGACGAAAAAAATCCGTCGCTGATACTCTTCGGCGACGGAAATTAAACTTTCAGCGACGTATTTTTCCGTCGCTGAAATCTCATCTTCTGGTAATGGTTGTACACCGAAATGATTTTTAGTAATAATTGATAGAGTAAAAACTAAAGGTGAAGAATCGACTTCTCGAGAGGGGAGAGGGTCATAAGTGAGAGCACTCGACCAAAAGGGCACTCAATCAAGAGACCGAGAGCATGCTCAATTATTCGTGTGTCTTATGGCTATGGCCTAATGGGTTTGGTGCTCTCAAACTTTGTAGTAATGAACTGTTAAATCATGTATCATCACTGATCAAACACTTTTATTGTAAAGTATTCATTTTCTAATATTCAAACTTTCCATCTATATTCCACCTCATGTTGTATATCTGCAAGAGTAGGTCTAGAATAATAATTTCTTGTAGGATAATTCATTCTAAATCTAGTGTTTCTAGTCTTATATCTTTTAATTTTATTAATTTCTTGTGGTTGTTGTTCGTCTAAAATTTCTTCTATTTTATTTATTGTATCGTAATCTCTTAATCCTGATTTGCTTAATTTATCTGTTTTTGATTCATTACGATGTTATGATTCAAACGATTCGACTTCTCCTTATCATAATATATTAATTCTACTGGGGTTATTATTCATTTGAGCTGTCATTCTACTACTATATTAGAAGTTCATGGTATTCTAGTGAATTTTCTCTACTTCTAGAAATACATCTAGGTTGAAAAAGTAGTACTGAAATATCCTGGGGGAATTTTAAATTAGATTTTATTACTGAATCTACCTTAGTTGATACGTGGTCGATATGAGAAGCTAAAGTATGTAATATTTTATTAGGATAATTACTTTGTTGGTATAATTTTTTATTATCTTCCAGATGTCAGAAAATCACGTAAGGAAAAGAACAAAATACATATGTTAGCTTCGTTTTTGGGGGAGGGGGGAAGGTAGCACTCAACACTTGCATGTAAAGTTAAATATATATAACGCAGGGAGGGCTCTATCTTCCAAATAAATTTACTTATTTGCATGCAATTTCCCAGTTCTTTCTTGAGGATATTTGAAAGAGAAATATGACTAGTCTTTGAGTAGCAGGTTGTTTTCTGCCCATTCTAAATTGCCCACCCGAGTCGGGGGTCAAAGTAGACTTCTTACAATCAACACGTTATGTTGACAAGTCCATGTTACGGCTTAGATTAAGTAATTATTTCTAAATAAATAATCTATTTTGACTTATTATTATTCTGATTTTATCTATTTTGTAATAATTTTTAATTAAAGTGAGTTTTTTAAGCTTTATAAATAAAAAGCTAATTTCTTAATAAACAAAATTATTTTAAAATTATCATTAAACTAAAGATATTTTACATTATTAATGACTGCTAAATTGCAGTGGGGAAATTTGAGTTTCCTTCGGTGACCGGAGAAGGAAAATAAATTATTTTGGACAGTCAAAGACAAAGGAAGCTTTACCCAAACCATTTAAATGAAGACTTTCTCTGCAATCCAAAATATAATGAACAAAGCCGAACCATATCTGTTCAAAAGCCTGCAAACCAAGAAAAAAAATGAAGATGCCATTTTCATTCTACAAATTTCGGTTCTTCATCATCATCATCTTCTTCTCCTTTTGCTCTCATAGCTCGCATGGCCAACAAACTTACAGCAGCACAAGTTATACAAGCTGCAATGGAAATGAAGCATCAATACAAGGATATCTTTGCAATGGTCCTCAAGAGACATGTGACTCCTACATAACCTTCCGATCTCACCGCCCCTACGACTCCACAATCAGTGTTGCCTATCTCCTAGGTGCAGAAGCATCAGAAATCGCCTTTGTCAACAACATCACATCTACCACAAGCAAAATCCCGGAAGACACATTAATCATAGTTCCAATTTCATGTTCTTGTTCCGGTGACTATTATCAGCACAACACCCTTTACACCATGAACAAATCAGACACATACTTCACCGTTGCGAATGACACATACCAAGGATTAACAACTTGCAGTGCATTGAGCAGCCAAAACAACTATGACGCCACCAATTTCACAATCGGATCTCAAGTATTGGTTCCTTTGAGATGTGCATGTCCAAGGAGTAACCAAACAGCTGCAGGTGTGAGGTTCCTCTTGGCTTACATGGTGACGTGGGGAGATACTCTTACAAAGATAGCAGAAACTTTTGGAACTGACGCACAAAGCATAGCGGAAGCAAATAGGTTGTCAATGGATAGCAATATATACCCGTTTATGCCTCTCTTAGTTCCGTTGAAAAGTGAGACTTGCAGCTCGAAGCCAGAGAGTTTCTTTTGTCGTTGTACAAATGGTTTTAATGGGACAGTCGGTCAGATGTGCAGCAGACCCGACCATAACACGGGATTTCCTGTCAAGCTGGCTGTCCTTATAGGTAATATCCCTCGCTTTCTCTATGTTATAATGCTTTCCCTGATCTTCAGTTTCTCTACTGTGGGCTAAAATTTTCTACTCAAAATGAAGAACTTTACTCTCAGTGGTTCCAAATTCTTCACCGTCCAAATAGTGGATATTTCCTACTTTAAGACTGATCTATTCTCCTTATTCTTTCATAAATCAGGTGTGGCTACTGGATGTGGACTCTTGTGCCTAGTCCTATTCAACTACTGGTTGTACCATTATGTGAAGAAACGGAGAGCTATGAAGAGAAAAGAGAAATTCTTCCAGCAAAATGGTGGGTTGTTATTACAACAACAGACTTCGTCTCTGCAAGGTGTCGTGCAGATAAAAATTTTTGCAGCAGAAGAGCTACAAAAGGCTACAGATAACTATAGCCAAAGCCGATTTCTTGGTCAAGGAGGGTATGGCACGGTTTATAAAGGAATGCTACCTGATGGTAAGATTGTGGCTGTGAAGAGATCAAAGGCAGTTGACAAGAACAGAATCGAGCAATTTATAAATGAAGTTGTCATTCTTTCTCAGATCAATCATCGGAATGTGGTAAGACTATATGGTTGTTGTTTGGAGACCGAATTTCCTTTGCTAGTCTATGAATTCATTTCTAATGGAACACTTTGGGATCATATTCATCTTCAAGACCGTGAGTTATCACCTTCATGGGAAGACCGTTTAAGGATTGCATCAGAGGTTGCAGGAGCAATAGCCTACATGCATTCTGCCGCTTCAGTTCCCATCCTTCATCGAGACATTAAATCATCCAACATATTGCTAGATGAGAAGTATAATCCAAAGATATCGGACTTTGGGACATCGAGGTCAATTCCAGTTGATAAAACCCACCTGACAACCAAAGTTCAAGGAACATTTGGGTATTTGGATCCTGAGTACTTCCAGTCAAGCCAATTTACAGAGAAAAGTGATGTTTATAGCTTTGGTGTTGTACTAGTCGAACTCTTAACTGGACAAAGACCGGTGTCATTCTTAGCAGCTGAGGAAGAGACAAACATAATCATGCAGTTTATTTCTTTAGTAAGGGACAATCAGGTGTTCAAGGTTTTAGATCCTCGAGTTTCTAAAGAAGCAGATGAAGAGGAAATTCTTGCTATTTCTCAACTTGCCAAAAGTTGTTTAAGATTGAATGGAAAGAAAAGACCTACCATGAAGGAGGTAGCAACTGAGCTAGAAGGATTGCGAAAAACTCAAAGTTCATTGCAAATTTTTCCAGTGAACTCATCAATGGAAGAGCAAATATTTGAAGATGGACCAGATTTTTCGGAGGACGGTGCCACATTTTGAATTGAAACAGTCTACGATTAAGAGACTAGACATATAAATTGCAGTTAGTTCTACATAGGTCAACTAATTTAAGAAGTGTTGTGTTCTTTTTTCTGTACTCAGTAATATCAATTCAAGTAGAACATTTAGGGCAGGTATCACCCATTAGTCATCTAGTTTCATTCATTCCCATGAAGCATAAAGAAGAATTTTCCATCCTTTGCAAGTCGAGGAAAGCACAATTGGAGAGGGTAGGATTCATATTAAATCCGTAAACTTGATAATGTGCAAAATGTCATTTTTATTATTGATATTAGGTATAATTTTGGATTGTTTAGTACCCTAATAAATGGTTTTATGACTTTTTATTTTTAGGGATCAAAAATTGAAGGTTGGATCAAAATGGACTTAAGGAGACATTTTTAGAGCTAAATAGTTTAACATTTCAATTGGGCCTACAAAGGAAAGGAAGAAATCTCTAGAATAAAAACTTTATTTTAGAAATTTTATTTCAAATAAAATTGTTCAAAAAAATTAATTATTTTCTATTTTTTGAGAAAGAGAATATTCCTGAGATCTAGGTCAACAAGAGAATACTTCTAATTTTCTTGGGACTTCGCACCTATATATATATATATATATGTGCTTCTCCAATGTGGACAAGACATCACATATGCAGCATCACTATTTATTCCAAAGGAGAGGCAGCCGAGAGGGTATTCAATTGAAGAGGCACTTTGCACATTCTCTTAGTTTTATTTTCTTTTCTCTTTCTTTAGTACGTTTGTTTCTTTTATTCAATAATATGATTGTCATCATGAGTGGTTAGTTTTCTCTCTCTGATTTAAGAGGAATTTTATTGATTGTATTCACTATGAAATTATGTATTTTATTTAAATTTTTGTATTTTTAATTTAAATATTCATTGATTTTTGATTTATTTTTTATGAAAAATTGGTATCTGTTAATCTGACAATTTAATTCAATATTAATTTTTCAACTGTATCCAAGATTTCAGTGATCCGTAATTATCATGAATGAATAGTACAAATAATAAATAAGTTATTTATATTTATGGGTTGTTTACCGATATTCATTTTAACCAAGGAATCGATGGAATAAAGTCGAATAGTTGTACGGTTATCCTGATTATTTGAATTTTGGTTTAACTATTTTTACAGTACTTAATGCTATCATTATATAGATATGAAACGCTATCGTGTCCAGTCAATTAATAATAAGTTTTGATTGGATGCTGAGTTTGGTCAATTAATTTTGAAAAATATAAGATTTATTATAACTATCCAAATAAATCTAAGGTTAAATGTTTGAATCGTAAGAATAATATTTTTTAATTGATAATCAGTAGAACAATCAAATGTGTGAACTCTTAGATCGGATGTTTAGCATATTGAATTTTTTCTCTAATTTTTAGTATTTTTGCATTATTGATTTGTTTTTTAATTTTATGTATTTAATTTTTGATTTAGGAATTCATTTTATAAACCCTCCGTCTTATTTTGGCATTTACTAAGGAGTTAAGTTAACATAGTTCCTATGAGATTCGACCTGATACTACTATTGCTACAAGTTTGTTGCACTGGTGAAATCAGTATTAATTTGAGGAGGTTCGATAACCTGACCATATTTTGGCGCTGTTGCCAATGAACTATTTTAATTTTTTAGTTGTTTTTTTTTTTACTTGTGTTGCTGACCTCTTTATTTTATGATCCGTTCTTCTCAGGTAGGTGAATTGGAATATATTCCCGAAATTGAGAAAACTGTTCGTCGTTTAAGAAGAGAGGCCAGAGAGAGGAAAGGTAAACTACGTCGAAGGGTGGATTTAGAGATTGATCTAACCATTTGTGACAAATCTATTTTTGAAGAAAAAGAGGAAAGAATGGAAAATCGTGAAAGGACTCTGAAAGAGTTGGCTGCACCAGATCTGAATCAACAATCACTGTGCATCGAATACCCAGCCCTTGAGGTAGCATTCAAACTCAAATCCGGTTGATTCATTTACTTTCTATTTTCTGTGGTCTTTCAGGTGATGATCCACATAAACACTTGAAAGAGTTCCATGTTATCTATTCGAGTATAAAGCCTCAAGGTGTGACTGAGAAACAAATCAAACTAAGAGCCTTTCCTTTTTTCCTAAAAGATAAGGCGAAAGATTGGTTGTACTATCTGTCTCTCGGTTCGATAAATATATAGAATGAAATGCAGAAATTATTTTTAGAAAAATTTTTTTCCTACATTTAGAGCTGCCAACATCAAGAAGGACAAATGTGGGATGAGACAGATTAGCGGAGAGATACTGTACGAATATTTTGAGAGGTTCAAACAACTCTGCGCCAGTTGCCCATATCATCAAATACCAAATCAGCTCCTGATACAATATTTTTATGAAGGACTTCTACCAATAGATAGAAGTATGGTAGATGCAGCCAGTAGAGAAGCTCTGGTAAATAAAACGCCGGAAGAAGCCAGGCAGTTAATTCAAATATGGCAGAAAATTCTCAATAATTTGGGACGAGGGTAGATGGAGTCACAAAACGAGTCAATGAAATAAGTCACTCAAATCTTGAAAATCAAATTTCTAAACTAACTGTTTTGGTTCGTCAGTTAGTTGCAGGACAAATGCAGGCAACCAAGGTTTATGGGATATACTCAATTTCAAGACATCCGATAGACATGTGTCCAACCCTACAAGAAGATTCAACTCATCAAGCAAATGACATAAGAGGATTTCCTGGCCAACCTCAAAGAAAGTATGATCCTCATTCCACTCATTACAATTATGGATAGAGAGATCATCCAAACCTGAGCTATGGAAACCAAGGAGGACAGACAAGATATCCACCCCAACATTTCAATAGACCACCACCACCATCTTCACAATCTTCTAATTCAGGTATATCTTTAGAGGCAACTAACACTTAACAATTTCAATAGAAAATGAGAACAAGTATACAGAACTTGGGGAATCAATTCACTCAATTAGCAACCATGCTTAGCAACTTAGAGGATCGAATCTTAGGGAAATTATCTTCACAAACGGTAGTAAACCCTAAAGAAAATACTAGTGCAATGGTGTTGAGGAATGGAAAGGAATTGCGATCAACCCCTTGCGATCAACCCCACCATCGCCCAAGAAGGTATATGAAAAGAAGGATGAAGAGAATGAGGATGAGGATGAAGATGAAACCACCAATGAAAGTCCAATTAAGGTAAAATCCGATTCCCTTTCTCCAATAAATTCTAACCCAATTGTGCTACCTTTTCCCAGCAAGTTAGAGAGATCCAAGAAGGAAAACTATGAGAAAAAAGTTTGGGAAACTTTTAAGAATGTAGAAATAAACATACCATTGTTGGATGTCATTAAGAAAATTCCAAAATATGTAAAATTTTTGAAGGAATTGTGCACAAATAAAAGAAGGTTGAGAGATGATGAGAAAATAAGTGTGGGGGAGAGTGTGTCTGCTATTATTAAAAGATCTCTATCCGATAAATGTACAGATTCAGGTATATTTACCTTACCTTGTGTCATTGGTACAAGAAAGTTTGAACGTGTCATGTTAGATTTAGGAGTATCAATCAATGTCATATCATATTCTATTTATATTGCTCTAAATCTAGGACCTTTAAAGGAAACTAGAGTGGTTATTCAATTAGCTGATCATTCTGTTATGTATCCAGAAGAGGTTGTAGAAGATGTTTAGGTGCAGATTAACGAGTTAATTTTTCCAGCAGATTTTTATATCTTGAAAATGGAGGAAGACACCGTTACAAATTTAGCACCACTATTACTAGGGAGACCTTTCATGAGGACAGCAAGAACAAAAATAGATATAAATAAGGGTACCCTTTCCGTTGAGTTTGACGGCGAGATTGTTAAATTCAATATTTTTTAGATCTTGAAGTACCCAAATGAATGTCATTTGATTTGTTTTGCTAACATCGTTGATTCAATTGTGCAGGAATTTTTTAATGAAGAAAATGACACAAACCTTGAATTGGATGCACAATTGAATATTAAAGAAGAGATGACTGAAATTTATGAAATTTCATAACTAATATTGGAACCACAACTAAGGTCATTAAATTCGGATACATTATTGCTTATTTCTCATTGAAAATTGTTACCCTCTGTTTTGCTGGCCCCAAAATTGGAATTGAAGACCTTGTCGGATTATCTTAAGTATGTTTACTTGGGTGATGAAGAAACCTTGCCCGTGATCATAGCAAAGGAGTTGACAGATGAGCAAGAAACTCGGTTACTCCAAGTTCTAAATGAATACAAAACAGCAATTAGTTGGACTTTAACTGATATAAAGGGAATCAGTCCCTCAATTTGTATGCATCAAATTCTCATGGAGGAGGAAGCCAAACCGGTAAGGGAATCACAAAGGAAACTCAACCCAACCATGAAGGAAGTGGTGAGAAGGAAATTCTCAAACTTTTGGATGAAGGAATAATTTACCCAATTTCAGACAGCAAGTGGGTGAGTCCAATACATGTGGTATACAAGAAAACGGGGATCACGGTGATAAGAAATCAAGATAATGAGTTGGTACCCACGCAAGTACAAAATGGTTGGCGAATGGTTATTGATTTTAGAAAACTCAATTTAGCCGCTAGAAAGGATCATTTCCCCTTACCCTTTATTGATCAACTGTTAGGGAGATTAGCTGGGAAATCATTCTTTTGTTTTTTTGATGGTTTTTCAGATTATTATCAGATTGTAATAGCACAAGAAGATCAAGAGAAGACCACATTCACATGCCTATTTGGGATGTTTGCTTATAGGAGGATGTCTTTTGGTCTATGCAATGCCCTAGGTACATTTCAAAGATGCATATTGAGCATATTTTCTGAATATATTGAGAAATGCATTAAATTGTTCATGGATGACTTCACTATTTATGGAGACTCATTTGATAATTGCTTAGGACATTTGATAAAAATTTTAAAAAGATTCATGGAAACGAACTTGGTCTTAAATTATGAAAAATATCATTTCATGGTGAAGGAAGGCATTGTGTTAGGGCATGTGATTTCTACTAGAGGTATAGAGGTAGATTAGACAAAGATTGATTTCATCAAAAGCTTACCTTACCCTACAAATGGTAGGCAAATACGTGTCTTTCTTGGACATACAGGTTTTTATCGCAGGTTCATTCAAGATTTCTCAAGGATTGCTTTGCCATTGTCCAAACTGCTTCAAAAGGACGTACCCTTTGAGTTCAGAGAACAATGCAAAGAAGCTTTGATAAACTCAAGCATGTATTAACCATAGCCCCAATCATTCACCCTCTAATTAGGATTTGCCTTTCGAAATCATGTGCGATGCAAGTAATTTTGCTGTAGGCATTGTTTTGGGCCAGCGGATTGATAAGAGGAGTCACGTCATTTATTATGCTTCAAGGACATTGAATGCTGCTCAATGCAACTACACCACCACTGAAAAGGAGCTTTTAGCAAGTGTTTTTACTTTAGATAAATTCATATCATATCTTTTGGTACTAAAGTGATTATGTATTCTGATCATGCAGTTTTGAAGTATCTATTGGTAAAAAAGGAGTCGAAACCAAGGTTGATAAGATGGATACTCTTGCTGTAAGAGTTTGATTTGGAAATCAAAGATCGAAGAGGAACTAAAAACTTGGTAGCTGATCATCTAAGCAGGCTAGTAAGGGAAGAGGAACCATTACCTATCTTCGAGATTTTTCTTATTGAGCAATTGTTTCACTTGAAAGGTACTACTCTTTGGTATGCAGACATTGTCAATTATTTGGTCACTCGTATTTTGCTTAATCACCTTAGAAAGTCTAGAAAGGAAAAAATTCGATGTGAGGCAAAATATTATGTGTGGGACGAGTCTTATTTGTGAAAATTTTTCTCTGACCAAATAATTAGGAGGTGTGTCCCAGAAAAAGAACATAAGCCCATCTTAGCATTTTGTTATAGTTATACTTGTGGGAGACATTTTGGGCCAAGGAGAACAGCTAGGAAGGTCTTAGATAACGGACTATATTGGGACACTTTGTTTAACGATGTTTACTTGTTTTGTAAGAGTTGTGATAAATGTCAAAGAACAAATAATTTGTCCTATAGGAATGAGATGCTCCAAACTCCTATTCTTATTTGTGAAATATTTGATATATGGGGTATTGATTTTATGGGCCATTTCCCTTCCTCTTGTGGGTTTGTTTACATACTTTTAGCAGTTGATTACGTTTCGAAATGGGTGAAAGCAAAAGCCACAAGAACTGATGATTCTAAATCTGTTGTAGATTTTATCAAGTCTAACATTTTCAGTAGGTTTGGAATTCCTCGAGCCATCATAAGTGATCAAGGGAGCCACTTTTGTAATCGAGCAATTGAAACATTGATGAAGAAGTATGGAGTGTATCACCGGGTTGCAACGACATATCATCCGTAAACAAACGGACAAGCTGAAGTTTCAAACAGGGAAGTTAAAACCATTTTGGAGAAGATGGTCAATCTGGGATGAAAGGATTTGAGTTTACATTTAGATGATGCGTTATGAGTGTATCGGACAGCATTCAAAACACCAATAGGGATGTCGCCCTATAGGTTAGTTTTTGGCAAATCTTATCAGTTACCGGTGGAAATTGAGCATAAGGCATATTAGGCGATCAAACGTTGCAATATGAATTTCGAAAAAGCTGGTGAATCAAGGAAATTGCAATTGCAAGAGTTGGAGGAGTTGAGATTGGAAGCCTACGAGAACTCAAGAATTTATAAGAAAAATCCAAATCGTTTCACGATAGTTTAATCTTAAGAAAACAGTTTGAGGTTGGACAAAGGGTGCTTTTGTATAACTCTCGACTCAAACTTATGCCGGGTAAGTTACGTTCTCGATCGGTTGGTTCATTTGTTGTAACTAATATGTTCTCTCATGGTGCAGTGGAAATTAGAATTCTTGACACAAATAAGATCTTTAAGATGAATGGACATAGATTGAAGATATTTCATGATGATATGGTGATCTCTACAATGTTGGACGTTGCATTAAAGCTCCCTGATTATTCCTCCAACTGAGTCACAAATGAAGACCGACGAACATAATGATGTTAAACAACTGCGCTTATTGGAAGGCAACCCAAACATTTTTTTTTTTAAGAAATTGTTTTAGTTGATTATAAATTTTTTATTTTGGGTGTTATTGAGTAACATTTGTTCCTTTTTTTAATAGATCTACATTTTTTTTAGGTACCTAAAAGCGAGAATTCTAAGAGTTGCAGTTGTTCAAGTCAAGAGACAGACAGAGAATGAAGTACACAAAATGGATAGAAACAGTCTACGCATTAAGGCGTGATCACGCGGTTTTCCGAATGAAGTTCAAAGGGTGGACAGAAACAGTCATCTTCCTATGGTGTGATCACGTGGATTTGGGTCCCTAAAAAAAAGCCCAAAAAAGGGGGGGTGAGAGATGTTCTGAAGAAACTCTCTTTTGTTCTAAAGACGGTTCCAATTCCCCCAATTCGAGCCCAAAACTGAACCCTAACCTATCTTCATCACGCATCACCAATTCGAGAGCTTGCTTCGTCCATCCATCCATTGATCAACACCATCTCCATCCATTGATCAACACTAGTCGAATTTGTAGGGTTTTAACTTCCGATCTCGCCATCACCTGAGGGGAGTTATCTCATTTTTTATCTTTCTTTTCATTGTCCTATTTTATTGTTTAGCATATTTCATTTTTGAGAATAGTTTAATTTTGTGCTGGTTGTGAGTTGCTTAGCTTTTGTGCTCATATTTTCTTATCTTTTGCATTCATTGAGGATAATGTAGTATTTAGGTATGGGGAAGGATTTTTCATGTCAATGTCATTTCTTCTATTTTCTTTGGAACTTCATACTCTTTTAATTTTTGTCTGATAATAATTTTGAGTTAATGTATATTATTGATTTGAGTATGAAATGTATGAAAGAGACAAGTGTGATTAGTTGTTTTTGGAAATTGTTTTGAGTATCCCATTGATCTTGATATTGAGTTATTTGAAAATGTGATAGATTCAATACAAATTAAATATTTTTGTGAGCTTTTTAACCTTACGAGCATTTATCATCTTTACTCTAAATTTTTCTTGATAAGTGTTTATCAATCATAATCTATTTATTCTAAAACTTGCTTTGCTATACTTTTTTAGACCATATCCATGAGTTCATACATTAATGTGATTGGGGCATTTAGGTTTACACTTTTTAGATTTGGAAAAAAGACCATCCCGTGCATGATATTCCTCCTCGTGAAACTCATTTGAGCTTATACTCATTTTCTTTACGTTAACCTCATTAATTGACACATAGTTTTCTTTTTATACTTAACCTTCTTTTTTATCCTTATAGCAAAGAAACATGTGATTTGAGCATAGATTGAGTGGTTATTTGTAAAGAGAATGGGGTAACTTTATTTTAGGGATTATTTTTAGGGATTCAATCGTATGATTGAGGTGATTTGTATATGCTTCATATTTTCATTCATCATCAAATCTGATTGTCTTTGAAAAAAAAAAGAAAAAAGAAAAAAAAAGATGATGAAGAAAAAAAAGGGACAGAAGAAAAAAAAAGAGAAGAAAAAGAAGAAAAAATCCCAGAAGCTGAAATTGAGAAATTTGGAGAAATTTAAAAATTTCGATTGAGGAATGAGATGTTCTTGTTGGGATATTTTTCTTTGGGGTTAATTGTACATGATATATGATATGTTTGATATAGGGAAATGGTTTTGTGACTCTTGACATACTTTTTTTGATATATTTATTATATATCACACTTACTCTTTTATCCTATCTTTACCCAAGTCACGTTACAACCCTTATAAGACCCCCAGATTTTTGCTTTGCATTCATATAAGTGGTGGTGAAGATTTAATAAATAAGCAAACTTATGATAATGACATGTTTTGATTTGATTTTGAGAGTTATTGATAAATTCCCTTAAACACTTTTAGTGTATAGAGTTAACTCTTTGTTAGAGTATTGAATCTTGATACATTGAATTTTGATGAGATTATTGAGTTTGATGGGATGCTTATGTTTTCATTTAAGGTTATGATACTATGATCACTTGTTTTCTGGATCGTTGTTTTGAGTCGAATTTTTCAATATATGTTGATTTGAATTGTTTGAAAATGAATTGAAGGAGGAGGAGTAAAAAAGAGAATAGTTTTGAGTCATTTATCTAGAGTATGCTTGAGGACAACTATTGGTTTGGTGTAGGGGAATTTGATAATGTACAAAATATCATTTTTATTATTGATATTATGGTATAATTTTAGATTGGTTAGTGCCCTAATAAATGGTTTTATGACTTTTTATTTTTAGGGATAAAAAATTGGAGGTTGAATCAAAATAAACTTAAGGAGACATTTTTGGAGAAAAATAGTTTAAGATTTCAATTGGACCTACAAAGGAAAGGAAGAAACTTCTAGAATGGAAACTTTATTTTAGAAATTTTACTTCAAGTAAAATTATTCAAAAAAATTAATTGTTTCTTTTTTTTTAGGAAGAGAAAATTCTTGAAATCTAGGTCAACAAGAGAATACTTCTAATTTTCTTGGGGTTTCACACCTATATATATATATATATATATGTGTGTGTGTGCGCTTCTCCAATATAGGCAAGGCATCACATGTGCAGCATCACTATTTATTCCAAAGGAGAGGTGACAGAGAAGGTACTCAATTGAAGAGGCACTTTGCACATTCTCTTAGTTTTATTTTCTTTTCTCTTCTTTAGTACATTTGTTTCTTTTATTCAATAATATGATTGCTATCGTGAGTGGTTAGTTTCCTTTTTTCGACTTAAGAGAAATTTTATTGATTGTACTCACTGTGAGATTATGTGTTTTATTTAAATTTTTGTATTTTTAATTCAAGTATTCGTCGGTTTTTTGTTTAATTTTTATGAAAAATTGATATTGATTAATCTGACAATTTAATTCAATATCAATTTTTCAAGTGCATCTAAGATTTCATTGATCCGTAATTGTCATAAATGAATGGTATGAGTAGCAAATAGGTTATTTATGTTTATGGGTCATTTACTGATATTCATTTTAACCTAAGGAATCGATGGAATAAAGTCGAATAATTGTACGGCTATTCTAGTTATTTGTATTTTGGTTTAACTATTTTCACAGAACTTAATACTATCACTATATTGATATGGAACGTTATCGTGTGTAGTCGATTAATGATAAATTTTGATTGAATGTTAGGTTTGGTCAATTAATTTAGAAAAACGTCAGGTTTATTACGTCTATCCTAATAAATCTAAGGTTAATGCTTGAATAGTAAAAATAACATTTTTTAACCGATAATCAGTGAAACAATCAAATGTGTGAATCATTGAATTAGATGTTTAGCATATTGAATTTTTCTCTAATTTTTAATATTTTTGAATTATTGATTTGTCTTTTAATTTTATGTATTTAATTTTTGATTTAAAAATTCATTTTATAAACCCCCGTTTTATTTTGATATTTACTAAGGAGTTAAGTTAATATAATTTCTGTGAGATTCGATCTAATATCACTATTACTACAAGTTTGTTGTATTAGGGGAATCAGCATTAATTTGAGAAGTTTCGACAACCTGACCATAACTATCAAGACGATCAAATTATTTTTGTATGATCACTTTGCATAAACAAAATGGCCCGTGGAAAAAGTGGCACTAAGGTACCAGGGACATGTAACCCAAAAAAATAGTAGAAGTTTTACCTAACATGAGCAGGTAATTGAGTAGCCAAAAAAAAAAAAAGGAACTAAAAAGAACAAAAAGGAAAATTGAATGAAAGAACACGAGCGTGTCTTCCAACCATTTCTAAATTTGAGACACCGGTAGTTCCACTCAAATTGAAGTATCTAGGAATGCATTTAAAAGAAAAGAAATAAGTATGATGAATTCAGCAGAGATACCATTTACTATTAGAAAAGAAATAATTCTTTTGGAAATTTGTTGGCCAACACAAATATGAGAGAAAATTTAGTGTGGAAAGGTTCAAGTCAATTTCCACTCCTCTTGTTGTCAATGAAAAACTATTGAAGGAAGATGGAGATAAAAAGACCAGTGCCAAGAATTTCAGAAGTGTAATTGGTTGTTTGTTGTATCTGATGACAATAAGGGATGACCTTACGTTTGCAGCAACTTTGGGCTCCATATCTATGCAATCCCTTAGTCAATCTCATTGTGATGCTGAAAAAGAGTTTTCAGGTATTGAAAAGGGACTGCAGATGTTGGAATATGGTGCCGGTTTTAAATTTTCAATTGGTTGGTTATGTTGACAAGGACTAGGCAGGCAGGATTAATGACTCCGTATTTTCTACTAGAATTCAAGAATGCAATATGTGGTAGCAGCTGAAACAGAGTAAGCTGCAGCGGCTGGTGCAACAAATGAGTGATCTCGGCTATTTTGTGACAACAAATCAGCAACACTCATTGTTCAAGATCGTGTATAGCATGGCAAAACCAAACACATTAAAACTAAATATTATTTTCTAGGAGAAGTTAAGAAGAAAAAGGAAATCAGTTTAGTACTTTGCAAGTCTGAGGAGTAGTTAGCAAATATCGTAACAAAAACCTTCCCAAAGACACACTTTGAAGAACAAATTGGTGTCTGAGAAGAAAAATCTCATGAAAGAGTGTTGACATATGAGATTCCACTTGGCTATCTATCTGCAAGGTCGTTTCGCTGGAAGAAGCCATACTAACCGTAAGGTTTTATGATAGAACAATGAAGAAGAATCATAGTTCAATGCATCAATTTCTACTATCATATTTGCTTGAGGATGAGAAATTCCTAAATTTGGCAAAAACTTTACCCATTCTTTTAATATCTTTATCATTTCTGTATGCTTTTCCATCCAAGGCAAAGGATTCTTTTGCAACCCATTGTATAGGATAGAACAATGTTATCTAAGTTTCGGGAAAAAATCTGATACATAATTAAGAAACCCTAAAAATCTTTGGAATTAATTCTTATCCATTATTTCATCTAGAAATTTATTCACAAATTCTTGCTCTTTTAATTGGTTTAATAGTTGCTTTATAAATATCATGTCCTAAAAATCTTATATTTGTTTGTAATAATTTTATTTTAGAAGCACTTACTCCTAAACCATTTCTTTTTATGATCTTTAAAAAAAATATGTAAATTGGTCTTAATTCTCAAAATATACTAAAATATCATCAGTATATACTATTATAAATTTAGAATAAGAATTAAATATATTATTCATAATATTTTGAAATCTAGTGGTATATTCTTCGGTTCAAATAGTATTAAATTCCATTCATAATATCTGAAAGGGTACTATAAATGCTTTCTTGTATTTATCATTTTTATCTATCTATATCTATCGATATATAGATTTCATATCAAATTTTAAGAATTCTATTTAATAAATCATTTTTGTTGAGTATTAGATATCTAATTCATCGTAAAATCTTATTAAGTGATTTATAATTTATTACTAATTTTGCTGCTATCTCTTTCTCAACAACATTCATTACATAAAATGTCATGCATCTCCATGAAAATTTGAAAAGTATATATATTTCTTTATTACATATCTCTACGTACTCGCTATTCATTTGTATTGGTCCTGTTTTAGTTGAAATATTTCTTTCATCAAAATCTTTTTCATTCCAAAAAGCATTAGGAATTTTTGCACATACTACCTTTTTCATCAATTCTTCTAGTTCTATTACTTTCTTTTGAATACTTGATTTTTGTAATTGTTCCTTTTCTTTTATATTTTTTAAATCATCTTTTAAGTACCATTTTTGATTTTGTTTTCTACTAATACTATTTATTTGTTAATAAATAGATGAATTTTGTGATAGTCGGATTTACTTTTGCTACGTAGGCGTAACAAAATTAAACTTAATTTTATTTTCCAATATTTTTGTTAAAATTCCATCTCTATTTACATAGGATGGATATATTCGAGTTATAAATGGTGTTTCTAATATTAAATCTTGACTTTAGTTTCAACGACAATAAATATATTTTTTTAAAAATAATTATTATTGCAAATACGTGTATTTGATAATTTATATTTTACTTCCAATGGAATTGAATTAGCCACTGATAATATTTATTTAGTCCTTTCGCAATATTTAATTAAAATTATTTCTTCTCTTTAATATCATTTTTTGGGTCTCTTATTTTCCTTTGTATATCTCTAGTTGTAATTTGTTGTACCTTTTTTCAAATAATTTATTTATATTATATGTTTCTTGAATTTTTTTTTCTTCTATATCTTCTTTTAAGACTAGTTTTAGAAATATTCTTTTTTAATTTTTGGATCTTCTATTTTCTTTATTAAATCAAACAATAATTCTTTTTTTTTTTTTTCTATTTTGTTATTACAGATTGTTTTGCAATTTTGTAAACAAATATTATCACTTTCTCCGGTAGAAGAACTCCCTACAGACATATATTCTTCTTCTTCTTTCGTTTCAGATGAATTTTTTTCATCTTCTTTATTTATTACTAAAGATAATATTTTATATCTTAATTCTTTATCTTCAGAAAGAAATTTATTAATTTTCTTTTTAACAAAGCATTTGTTAGCCATATATGTTCTTCTTTTCCATACTTCCAACATTTTATTGTCTTATTTTTGTTGATTTATATTATTTATATTTTTTATAATTATTTTCTACATCTCTATATTTTCATTTTCTATATCTTTTTAGTCTTGAAGAGGGGGTGAATCTTTTGCATTTCAAATATTTCACAAAAACATGCTAATTCTCTTTTTGATCTAGCTTTGTTTGCTCCAAATTTAATTTGAAATATAAGTTCAATTACATAATGCTATTCCCTCTTTTTTTAATGAAAGTGAATAATTGTCCAAAATAATTTCTTTATATGGAATGTCTTCTTTTCCGGTGGCATCTTTTAATTTTTGCATTAGTTTTTTAGCTAATAATTTTGATAATCCAGATATAAATCCTTTTTTTCTAAAAATATTCATTACAATCTTGTCTTCTTGATACTTGAGTCCAAAAAGTTTCTTTATACCATCTATAATCTATAAAATTTGGACATCTTAAGTTAATTAAAATTTCTTTGGAATTTTGTAATTTCTCTTGTGGATTTCCTACAAAATACATACCTGTTGCAAATATTAGTGTTTCACATGCGTCACTTTCTCTTGTAATAATTCCATCATCATTCCATACTTCTTGTTTATGATTAAATATTTCTTGTTTGTTTTCAAACTATTTGCTCTTTTAATTGTTTTCTACATTTATAAACCATTCTAATTGATAGAGGTGGGTTTTGCTTCTCTAATCACTTTTTCGCCGACCCAAGTGAGAAAATGGTATTGACGAATCTTCTAGACCTTTATAGATGGTGAGACCTACAAATACCACTGGAGGGTACTCCGATGCAGGAAGCTTCAATGATCAAGTTAGAAAGAGTAGTGATAAAAGAATGAGAAACAAATTGAATAGAGTCTTAGAGTAGAACTGTATTGTCTCTATGTAATAAAAGATATTGGGTATACTTGACAATTTGTCTGTGCTAAGTATATATAACATACATGTATGGTAAGTCCCGTATGGGTTTTTAGGATGTAGGAAACCTAGTTTTCTTGTGGAGGGATTGTTAAGAGTCTTCCGAGATTACAGGGGTCATAGTTAAAAATCACAAGAAGATTTAGAATCCTATTGATCAAGCAAAACTCAAATTGTCACGAAAATTTCTTAATTTATCGGGAGTAATCACTAAGATTTCCTTTTTTATCGAGAGGGATTCCCCCTGAGATTAGAGAAGGTTTAAATTTTGGGTGATCATAGTCTTAATCTGTCAAGCGTTGTACGCCGGAAAGATTTTTGAAAATAACCGAGAAGATAAGACCGAGAGGTGAGGAATCGGCTTCCTGAGAGGGGAGAGGGTCATAAGTGTGAGCACTCAACCGTGAGAGCACTCAATCGAGAGACCGAGAGCATGCTTGATTATTCATGTGTCTTATGGCGATGGCCTAGTGGTCAATGGCTCTAATGAGCTATTAAATCATGTATCATCACTACTCAAACACCGTAAAGTATTCATTATCTAATACTCAAATTTTACTATATTCCATCTCATATAGTATATATGTAAGAATAGGTTTAGAATAATAATTTCTTGTAGGTTAATTCATTCTAAATCTAGTGTTTCTAGTCTTATATCTTTTAATTTTATTAAATTCTTGTGATTGTTGTTCGTCTAAAATTTCTTCTATTTTATTTATTGTATTATAATCTCTTAATTTTGATTCATTTAATTTATCTGTTTTCTCCTTTGTTATGATATATTAATTCTACTTGTTGTTAGGATATTATTCATTTGAGCTGTCATTCTAGATATTAGATTAGAAGTTTATGGTATTCTAGTGAATTTTCTCTACTTCTAGAAATACTTCCAGGTTGAAAAAGTAGTACCGAAATATCCCGTGGGAATTTTAAATTAGATTTGATTACTGAATCGACCTTAGTTGATATGTGGTCCATGTGAGTTGCTAATATAACAAGTCTTTGACTAGCAGATTGCTGTCTGCTAATTGTAAATTGCCCACCCGAGCCGGGTCTAAGTAGGCTTCTTACAATCAGCACGTTATGTTTACCAAGTCCATGTTACAACTTAGATTAAATAATCATTTCTAAAAAACATAAATAAATAATCTATTTTGTAATAATTTTTAATTAAAGTGAGTTTTTTAATCTTTATAAATAAAAAATTAATTTCTTGATAAACAAAATTATTTTAAAATTATCATTAAACTAAAACTATTTTACATTTTTAATGGCTTCTAAATTGCAGTGGAGAAATTTGAGTTTCCTTAAGTGACAATTATTTTGGAGAGTCAAAAGCAAAGAAAGCTTCACCCAAACCACTTAAATGAAGAATTTCTCTGCAATCGAAAATATAATGAACAAAGCGGAACCATATCTGTTCAAAAGCCTGCAAGCCAAGAAAAAAAATAAAGATGCCCTTTTCATTCTACAAATTTTCATTCTTCATCATCATCATCTTCTTCTCCATTTTCTCTCATTGCTCGCATGGCCAACAAACTTACAGCAACACAAGTTATACAAGCTGCAAAGGAAATGAAGCATCAGTACAAGGATATCTTTGCAATGGTCCACAAGGGACATGTGACTCCTACATAACCTTCCGATCTCACCACCCCTACGACTCCACAATCAGTATTGCCTATCTCCTAGGTGCAGAAGCGTCACAAATCGCCTTTGTCAACAACATCACATCCACCACAAGCAAAATCCCGGAAGACACATTAATCATAGTTCCAGTTTCATGTTCTTGTTCCGGTGACTATTATCAGCACAACACCCTGTACACCATGAACAAATCAGACACATACTTCACCGTTGCGAATGACACATACCAAGGATTAACAACTTGCAGTGCATTGATAAGTCAAAACAACTATGACGCCACCAATATCACAATCGGATCTCAAGTATTGGTTCCTTTGAGATGTGCATGTCCAAGGAGTAACCAAACAGCTGCAGGAGTGAGGTTCCTGTTGGCTTACATGGTGACATGGGGAGATACTCTTACAAAGATAGCAGAAACTTTTGGAACTGACAATCAAAGCATAGCGGAAGCGAATAGGTTGTCAATGGATAGCATTATATACCCGTTTATGCCTCTCTTAGTTCCTTTGAAAAGTGAGACTTGCAGCGCGAAGCCAGAGAGTTTCTTTTGTCGTTGCACAAATGGTTTCAATGGGACAGTCGGTCAGATGTGCAGCAGAACAGACCATGATACGGGATTTCCTGTCAAACTGGCTGTCCTTATAGGTAATCTCCCTCGCATTCTCTATGTTATAATGCTTTCCCTGATCTTCAGTTTCTCTACCATGGGCTAAAATTTCTACTCAAAATGATGAACTTTAATCTCAGTGGTTCCAAATTTTGCACCGTCCAAATAGTGGATAGTTCTTCTTTAACACTGATCTATTCTCCTTATTCTTTCATAAATCAGGTGTGGCTACCGGATGTGGATTCTTGTGCCTAGTCCTATTCAACTACTGGTTGTACCATTATGTGAAGAAACGGAGATATATGAGGAGAAAAGAGAAATTCTTCAAGCAAAATGGTGGGTTGTTATTACAACAACAGACTTCGTCTCTGCAAGGTGTCGTGCAGATAAAAATTTTTGCAGCAGAAGAGCTACAAAAGGCTACAGATAACTATAGCCAAAGCCGATTTCTAGGTCAAGGAGGGTATGGCACGGTTTATAAAGGAATGCTACCTGATGGGAAGATTGTGGCCGTTAAGAGATCAAAGGCAGTTGACAAGAACAGAATAGAGCAATTTATAAATGAAGTTGTCATTCTTTCTCAGATCAATCATCGGAATGTGGTAAAACTATATGGTTGTTGTTTGGAGACCGAATTTCCTTTGCTAGTCTATGAATTCATTTCTAATGGAACACTTTGGGATCATATTCATCTTCAAGACCGTGAGTTATCACCTTCATGGGAAGACCGTTTAAGGATTGCATCAGAGGTTGCAGGAGCAATAGCCTACATGCATTCTGCCGCTTCAGTTCCCATCCTTCATCGAGACATTAAATCATCCAACATATTGCTAGATGAGAAGTATAATCCAAAAATATCGGACTTTGGGACATCGAGGTCAATTCCAGTAGATAAAACCCACCTGACCACAAAAGTTCAAGGAACATTTGGGTATTTAGATCCTGAGTACTTCCAGTCAAGCCAATTTACAGAGAAAAGTGATGTTTATAGCTTTGGTGTTGTATTAGTTGAACTCTTAACTGGACAAAGACCGGTGTCATTCTTAGCAGCCGAGGAAGAGACAAACATCGTCATGCAGTTTATTTCTTTAGTAAGGGACAATCAGGTGTTCAAGGTTTTAGATCCTCGAGTTTCTAAAGAAGCAGATGAAGAGGAAATTCTTGCTATTTCTCAACTTGCCAAGAGTTGTTTAAGATTGAATGGAAAGAAAAGACCTTCCATGAAGGAGGTAGCAACTGAGCTAGAAGGATTGCGAAAATCTCAAAGTTCATTGCAAATTTTTCCAGTGAACTCATCAATGGAAGAGCAAATATTGGAAGATGGACCAGATTCTTTGGAGGACAGTGCCACATTTTAAATTGAAACAGTCTACAATTAAGAGACTTGACATATAAATTGCAGTTAGTACTACATAGGTCAACCAATTTAAGAAGTGTTGTATTCTTTATTCTGTACTTGGTTATGTCAATTCAAGTAGAACATTTAGGACAGTTATCACCCATTAGTCATCTAGTTTCATTCATTCCTATGAAGCATAAAGAAGAATTTCCATCCGTTGCAAGTCGAGGAAAGCACAATTGGAGAGGGTAGAATTCATATTAAATCTGTCAACTATCAAGACGATCAAATTATTTTTGTATGATCACTTTGCAAAAACAAAATGGCCTGTGGAAAAAGTGACATTAAGGTACCAGGGACATGTAACCCAAAAAAATAGTAAAAGTTTTACCCAACATGAGCGGGTAATTGAGTAGCCAAAAAAGAAGAAAAAAATTGAACAAAAGGAAAAATGAAGAAAGAACACGAGCATGTCTTTCAACCATTTCTAAATTTAGACAGAGGTAGTTCCACTCAAATTGAAGTATCTAGGAATGTGTGTGATTTGCATTTATGATGTGAAATTAAATATCATTATGATGTGGTAGCACCTGAAACAGAGTAAGCTGCAGCGGCTGGTGCAACAAATCAAGCAATTTGGTTGAAGAAACTTTTAGAAGATCTCAAAATGGAGCAATAGGAGCCGACTAAGCTATTTTGTGACAACAAATCAGCAACACTCATTGTTCAAGATCGTGTATAGCATGGCAAAACCAAGCACATTAAAATTAAATATCATTTTCTAGCAGATGTTGAGAAGAATAAGGA
Organism: Dillenia suffruticosa; assembly: GCA_033439265.1. Taxonomy (NCBI): domain Eukaryota; kingdom Viridiplantae; phylum Streptophyta; class Magnoliopsida; order Dilleniales; family Dilleniaceae; genus Dillenia; species Dillenia suffruticosa. The sequence goes on along the minus strand of JAVTVX010000018.1, from coordinate 5,311,537 downwards.
AATCAATTTAGTACATTGCAATTCTGAGGAGTAGTTAGCAAATATGGTAACAAAAACCTTCCCAAAGACACACTTTGGAGAACAAATTGGTGTCTAAGTAGAAAAATATCATGAAAGAGTGTTGACAAATGAGATTTTTTTTAATATATCTTTTATATTTCATTTTATTACATTTTGTAACCATAATTAATATTAGGAGTTTTATTTTTTGGAATATTAAAAAAAATGGTTTTACAGAGAAAACCTATACTTTTCAACCATGAAATGGAAAACAGTGTATTTTTCTCAAGATTTTTTTTTCCACACCAGATTTTTCTTATTCAAATTTTTAAATTTATTAGATTTTATAGTTTAAGTGTTTCTACCAATAAAATGAAAAGAGTAGAATATGACAAAAACACCCCAACAAGAAACAAAACATCACGTCATATTGAAATTATAAATGAACTCATCTTGCATCATTTCGGGGAAAGAGAAACTGCAAACCAGAAGCACGCAAATAAAGCTTTCTGGCCATTGCATTCCAATTGGCAATCTATCTGCAAGGTCGTTTCACCGAAAGAAGCCATACCAACCGTAAGGTTTTATGATAGAACAATGAAGAAGAATCATAGTTTAATAATTATAATCATGAATTATATTTAAAAATCTGAGTTTTCCATAGAATCGTGTAATATATACAATGGATTTAATTGCACATGCGGAAGCGTAAAATAAATAGTTCGGATTTTTTCGGGATAAATACCTCTATTAGGCGGTCTCCAAAATCCACCGTGTTGCGATGTCTCTCGAACGGATCGCACAGTCAGATGGTGATCACATCGAACCACCACCGTAAATCCACGACGCCACAAGTCTCATGTCCGGTGAATCATTTGACGATGGAAGATTTTCCTACACGAAAATCTCCATCCTTCACTCTATTTTCTCTCTCTAGAGAATTGTGATAACCTTGACCCCCTTCTTTTTCATGGCTACTGTTCACTCAATGGAAGAGAAAAAACAAACCTCTCTCGTAGGAAGGAGAAGTCCTTTTTCTTGCCTCATGACTGCTATCCACACCGGAAGGAAAGACAGCATCTTGCTCACATTTATTCAAAAGAATAAAAGGCTTCATTAGGGTTAATTGGGGAGTTACCAAAATGCATGGTTAATGTTGGTAATTAATAATGGGAGTTACCCAATTATCTTACTGTTACCAAAATGCCCCACAATGGGCATAAATAACCAACATCTCCCACTTGCACATGAGGGCATTTCACTTCCGTCAATCACAAGATCACACCCATGCGATCTATCACATCACCATACTGGACTTTCATACAAGATTGAGCGTCGTGCGACCGGCGAGTATACCTGCAAGCAAAGACTTCTCGATACACCTGTTAGGATGATCGAGAAGTCACCGTTAGTATAAAAATAACTCGTTATACCCCAGACTCAATGCATTTATATCCATCGAGCCACTTTCCTCTTCAAAAGTGATTCTCAATCAATTTGCTCGACTATGTATTCACAATTATGTTTGCATCCCAACATGGATTAACATAACAGGTCGACCTGTAAATACACGATAATGATATAATGTCTATTGGTCTTCCTTTTCCCAAACTCGAATCTATCAGTGTCAATTCAGCTGTTTTCCTAGACCTGCCCCTTACACCTCAATTTATCTTTCGGGCCATAGGTAAACAGACTAAAGTAGCAACACTGAACCAAAACTTCTAGAGACAACCAAAAATAATGAGGGTACAAGAGATCCCACCCAATGGATTTCAGGTCTCACACAGTGGGAACGGGAATCAAGATCAAACTATCGTTTCAAATAATAGCTCCCACTGTTCCATAGTCGTCTCATCACATGTAGTATGAAACACGTGTCACAGTATTATTCCCCCATCTCTCAAAGGGCATATGTCAGATTCCTCTAACACTGTACAGGTACGGGACTCAGTCTGCACATAAGATTTTACCCAGAGAGTATCTCAGAGACAATATCACAAATTGCAGGTGATATCTGAGATCTCAAATCTGACTACTTACAGGCAACATGGATATGAGTATTTCCATATCGGTCATATCGCATATAAGCTCATCCTGAACACATATCAGGGCGACTTATGTTCTAATATGGCCACTCTCAAAACCTCTTACAACTAGAATCCGTCTCATCTCCGCTCACTTAGAGTCGGAGGTGGTCACTCGTGTGAGAGAGTCGACCACGCCTGCCTAACACATCTTTTATCACAAGATCACAATATATGACAATAAATAGTGCATGAAATACATATCTGACCCAATAATGCATGCATGTCATATATTTCAATAAGCATTTAAAACAATACATAATGAGAAATGTTAAAGTACACTAAATCCAATGATTCCTTATCTCACAAAGAAATCTTTCACAACGGGTTTTTTGAAGGGATCAGCTATCATGTTGTATGTCAAGGTGTACTTAGCTATCACAATACCCTTCTCGATAATATCTCTCACAAAGTGATTTTCGGTATCAATGTGTTTGGCTTTACTATAACACTTAGGGTCTCATTTGTTGACAGTGTCGGTCTGATTATCATAATAATCATCACTGACCTCCCACTATCTGTCACGACCCTAAGTCATTCAGAAATTTCTAAAGCCAACCATTCTCATGAACTGTAATTGAGTATATTATAAACTCAGTCTCTATCGTTAGAGATATACAGGTTCTCTTCTTACTGCTCTAAGAAGATAAAACCTAATATTAGTTTACGTTTATTCAGATCGCTACTCCCAATCAGTATCTGAATCTCAACGAAAAACTCAAATCACCTCATCTGTAATACATGGAGAGGTCGCAGTTTAAATAAGATATTTCAGAATCCTTTTTCACTACTCTACAATGATCCATTCCAGGATTCTATTAATACCTACTCATCAGATCGATCGCAAAATAAACGTTTGGTCATGTATGCGTCATCGCATACATTAAACTGTATATCGCATGTGTATACCTCATCGCATACACTAGAATGTACATTGTACTGGAATAAGGGATTCTGCTCATTTCCCCTATTTCTTGATAAATTTTAGGACACATGTCAAGAATCAGGTTTTTACCTTTAGTGATAGAGTATATATCAGGTCATCATCGCTCACCTCAAAATGCTCAAGAATTTACCTGATGTAAAACTCTTGTTAAAGAGTTAATACCATTCTCAAGCGATCCCTATAGATCCAAAATCCGAGAATGAACTAAAATCTCATAACCATGTTACAATGGTCATTGGATACTCTCTGTTGTTCCCGGTCAACAGAATGTCACCTACATATGAGAACGTGCTCATAAAGAAGCCATCAGGACGTTTTAGATACATACAATGATCCTACTTGATCATTACAAAACCATAAGATATTACATTGTCTGAATGATGGCTTAAGGTCATATTTTGATTTCTAAAATCAACAGACCTTATCCACCTGATCTACTAAAACGAACCCAGAGAGATGCTCCATGTAGATCGCCTCATCTAGACTTCCACTATGAAAGCGATCTTTACGTCCTTGTGATGTGACTGTAGATCCATATTAATAACAATCGCTAAAAAATAAACAGATCGAGATAAATGGGACTATGACTTCTCGATAGTCTACCCCTCAGTCTAAGTGTAACCCTTGGTTACTAGGCGGGTTATTTACCTCTTTATCAATCCGTTGACCTTTATCTTGACTTTGAGAAGTTACTTGTTCCCAATAGTCTTTCCACCCTCAGGCAAATCAACTAGGTCCCAGACTCCGTTGATTCTCATCAACTTCTTCTCTTCATTTATGGCCTTCAATAAACGGTCTTTTGTATCTTTTGCAAAACCCTCGAGAGTCTCTTGAACCGTTTTAAATTTCTCATCATCCTCTAGAGTCGTAACGAGGGTCTCACCCTCAATCGAAAAACAACGTTTAAATACTCATTCTCGATGCTCTTATGAGGAGAGAAAAATCTTTACCTCTTGATGGATCGCTCCCACTGAGATCAAGATCCGTAATGGATTCTTGTATCCCGCCACTGGACTCACTGAGCCACTAGACTCCCTGAGCCACTAGACTCACTGAGCCATTAGACTCATCCATCACATAAAGGGTAAGATCTAAAGTGATTTCACCTCTTTTAGGAAAATTATTCTCAAGTAATGTGATATTACAAGACTCATTCTAGATTATAGTGTCGTCCATGTTCGCCTAGGAACACGTATTTTCTCGCGAGCCTAACTCACCGTGTGAATGCGAGAAATCACGGTACAATCCCATAATCTCAAGTGGTTAAGGTCAGGTTGCCTCCCTGTTCAAAGTTCAAATGGGGAACTAACTAATAGTCAGTAATCTCGTAATACTTTTCTCGAAACAGAGCTCCATGTGTAGTTTAGACGAATATTTGCGTCTTCAATCGGTTCTGAGAGTCTCTACTCTGAAATCTAATTTATTCTTAATCTCGCTTATAAACCTCCTGAAACAGTCTAATGCCTCAGACTTATGCGAGATCAGATAGATGAACCCAAACGCACGTAAACGTCTATAATTATCTACACAACTCTATTTCCGGCTTTCATGCTCATAAGACCACAAGAAAAGGAAGGCACAATGGTCTAACTGCAATGGAGTCCTAGCTCTCATTGTATCGCCAAATGGTTTTATCGTCATTTTGCCGGCTAGGCAAAACTCACATACGGGTGACTCGAATCTAGTCAGTGGGTCTAATAAAGCTCTCGCTACTAACCGATTCATCATCTCTTGCCCCATGTGTCTAAGTCTACTATGTCATTCATTTACATCATCATCTACGCAATCAGATGTAAAGACAATAGTAGAACGATAAGAAACTATTAAAAGGAGCAACATCCGGTACATACAATCCATCATGGATTATAATCAGAACAATTCATAGAATTGTCGTATTATTAAAAAAAAATGGTTTTATGCATATCCTAGTCAATCTTAGACAAGATACTAAATTGAAGATCCGTCGAATACCAACAGTATTAAGAACGTTATGGCAAGTGTCGTTCCCTCTGACAATGACAAATGCTCTGTCCTTAACGTAAATCCTCCAAACTTAAGGATTCACTTGATGTAACTATATTTACGCACTCTTGTCTCGAGTTACGTGGTCGGTTGCTCCTGATTACAAAAGAGAGAAATCAGCGAGCATTATTATGAATGAGACAAATCTCATACCACGTAAAGAAAAAAGATATTAATTTCTGCTCATCACACTCACGAGCGAAATGACCAAATCTACCTCAAACGTAGCAATTTACATTGGTCTAATCAAATTCCTTCTTCTTGCGTTCTTGTACCTCGTTGTCGGTTTTCTCGGATGATTTTTATTACCTGGATCTCAAGTCTCGTTCACATGCTTATGTTATTGGCTTAACACCAGGGAAGTCCTTACTCGACTCCTCTGAATTAGCATGATTCGAGTGTGACCTACTCGCCTCTAGGTGCTCCTCATCGAGCTCACATTACGTATTCACGTCAACGAAAGTACGAATACTTTCGTCAAGTGTGAGATAGGTTTTCACGGTTTCCCATGAATCAAGTAAAAATTGAATCACATCCAGTACTTAAATTTCATCCGAAATTTATTCATCCGTATTTCTTAACTCGGTGATCATACTCGATATTTGCCTCATTGTATGATCAACCCTTTTCTTCTGCATCCTCACATTAGGAGCGGAAGAGAGCAACACAATGCTCTTATAAGGTGAGTCAAACCGACATGTCTATAGGATATGACTCATAAAACGAGATTAAGTCATCTGCATGCCACTGATAATGATTGCCCTAACTTGGTAATTCTTTTCTACCATGTACGATAGATCTCTTTATCTTGTATATTCTGAGGCGCGGTGCCCACCCTGGGGCCCATCATCTCATACCTCAGATTCCCGTTAAATTTTGCCTCTCGAGAATAAACTGAATCTACTGATGTGAAATCTCGTAAATCACATCATTCAGTTTACTCTCCTTGTAAAAATTTAATACGACAATTCTCAACTTATTAAGAGAGACATCTGTGACTTGAAGATACTTATTATCACATTTTTGTATGCCCTACGAATCATCAAGACCAAAATGACTTGAGTACAGACCCCAAAGCGAGAGTATGAGTCAACGGACACCATACACCACAACTCGGAATCGCATCTTACTATTTGGACTTTGATTCCGCACACAAAAACCCACAAAAAATCACATTTATGGATATAGGACCCCAAAGAAATTGAAAAAATTCAATTTTAAGCGACCTTACACGCCTCCCGGGGCCCACACGCGCCGCCGCGCACCGGCGGTGCGCTCCACGCTCCTCCACGTGCTGGCAGCAGCCTGGCACACGCGCCAGACGTGCGGCGCGCCTCACACGCACTGCCACGCGCCTGGCGCCGCTCGGCTCACGAGCGCCCAGTTGCGGCGCGCGACTCACACGCCTTCACGCGCTGAGCCGTGTTGAGCCGGGTCAGACCGGGTCGGTTAACGGGTCAAGGTTGACCCGACAGTCTTGTCAACAGGTTGGTCCGACCCAATTGGGTCGGTTGCGGGTCGGTCCGGGTCAGGGTCCGACCCGAACCGAGGGACTGACCTCTTCACGTGCGTGTGTGGCGCGTGGAGTGCACGCGCCTGCTGGACGCGCCTTAGGGTGGTTGCGTCTCACGTGCCTGCTATCGTGCCTTAGGACACGTGCGTCTCACGCGCCCGCGGGTCAGGGCCTTTCTTCTTTACCCGACGTGTCCTGTAACGGGTTTTTCGACCCGGTTGCCGAAAAATTCGATTCCGGCTGTTTTTTCTCGCATTTTTCGACTGGAAAAAATTAATGGACATTTTTCAAACATCCTACACTCGATTTTAGGGGAATTCATGGCCAACAATGGCGAAAACCAACTACCCCAGTCGCGGCCCTCTGTGGCCATTTGGAAATCCCGGTTTTCGGCATCCAAAACTCACAATAAAAGACGTGAAATTGTAGATCTAGATGCAAGGAACACACTTATAACATTTTCATGTGTCGATCCGCCCTCTAAAATCATAGATCTAAGGTTTTCGTGTCCGTACGGTCACAAATTTCGATCGGACGTTTCATGGGCTAAACATGCTCGGAAAATGAAACAAAAAATAGTTTTGTAATCCCTGAGCCATGGGTATTTCTACGATGTTCTCGGATTCACAAAACTCATCTGTGATCCGAATCCCAAAATTTTATACCCCAAAAATAATTCTGAAAATCATTTAAATTAAATCCAACGATCGCTCTGATACCAATGATAGATTTAATCGCACATACGGAAGCGTAAAATAAATAGTTTGGAATTTTTCGGGATAAATACCTCTATTAGGCGGTCTCCAAAATTCACCGTATTGCGATATCCCTCGAACGGATCGCACGGTCAGATAGTGATCACATCGAACCACCACCGCAAATCCACGACGCCACAAACCTCATGTCTGGTGAATCGTTTGACGATGGGAGATTTTTCTACTCGAAAATCTCCATCCTTCACTCTATTTTCTCTCTCTAGAGAATTGTAATAACCTTGACACCCTTCTTTTTCATTACTACTGTTCACTCAATGGAAGAGAAAAAACAAACCTCTCTTTAGGAAGGCTGTCCACACCGGAAGGAAAGAGAGCATCTTGCTCACATTCATTCAAAAGAATAAAAGGCTTCATTAGGGTTAATTGGGGAGTTACCAAAATGCATGGTTAATGTTGATAATTAATAATGGGAGTTACCCCATTATCTCACTCTTATCAAAATGCTCCACAATTAGCATAAATAACCAACAATAGATGCAGATGGAAAGGTATTCAGGGAACTGAGAAGCCAGGATGTCAAACGAAATAGTAAAATACTGCACGCAATCTGTAGTCTAAGAGGTTTTAGGTGCTTGAGTTAGGAGCAAACCCTCATCAAATAGTATTTGAATTAACAGAATGTGAACTCATTTAAGATAGGAAAGGTAAAGTTTTGTTTATCTCATATCATAGCTGGTCCAGCTAATTTACATTTTACACCAAAGAAACTTAGAAAAAGGAATTTTATAGATATAGCTAGTCATAGAAAATCACAAAACCGGTATTAACAGTCATTTCCCATGAGCACAATCTGCAAAAGACTGCATTTCCAGCCTTGCAAAAGGTGCACATCAAGAATTGTGACATGCAGAAAGAGCAGTTGCACAATGTGTATCCTACTCAAAATTCTTTGTCCCACGGAGTTATTGGAAGTGATAGATTGTTTATCAGCACAAGTATTTGAACTCGAAGATCTAGGCCATGGTGCCAAAGTCGCTTGCTTTCAATTAACAAATTTATGCCCAGTAGATCTACCAAAATTGGGGCATGTGTGGAATAACAGCTGCCAAGCAGCAAACAGCATAGAGTTACCTCAGCTGACCTTTCTAAAGCTGTCAGAACTGCCAGAGCTATAGGGCATTTGCCAAACGATTCATGCTTTGAAATGGCCATCCTTGTCAATAATGTTTTTACTAAAAGTCACCAAGCGAGGGTTTTATTTCCTGCACTGAAGAGCTTCCAGAAACACACTCAAATGATCAAAAACCCTTATTTGTAAAGGGACCTATCCTCTTAACTTTATTAGATAATGTTCTTGAGTGACAAATAGTTAGGCATCTTTCAGTCATTAGGATTGATGAAAATGAAATCATGTGCTTTCACATTCAATCATTTGGAAATGCCGACAATATAAGAGAAATCTTTTAGAAAAACTTTTGTCGCTTTGCTTGATATCAGACAGAATGGCCAAAATAGAATTTGAGCATTCTTATCCCCTCACATTCAATATCTTTCTTAAGAATAGTGAAATCCGTTGCATTTCTCATTTGATTCCTTCTTTTCTAATCCAATTTGAAAATGTTATTCTGGAGCAGGGGAAGGATGTTGGGAATCATGTCGGTTCCAACAAAAGTAACATGGCCCAGTCTCTGTAGCATAGCGAAGTATATAGTAGTTACCAGCGTAAAAAGGATTAGAGACACCACGAGATTCTATGATTTAGATAACACTTTGCATAATCCATTGGTAAATTGCTTGGTGATTACAGAATGTTTCTTTCTGATACTTCTTCTGGCTTGAACACCAGGGATGAATTTCCCAAGCCATCCTTCCTTTGGTTAACTTGCAACATGGAAGAAATTTGGTCCGTTCAGATTCCAGTGATGTCCTTTTGCAACCTCAAAGAACGGCATGTGGAATATTGTCCAACCCTCCTGCACATGTTTCCAGTAGATATGCATCAACACTTGCACCCCCAGGCCAAATTTCCCAAGCTTGAGGTACCAAACTGATATCAAAGAGCAGCCTGAGAAATTTGGCACTGCCAGATTCCAGCAAAATCCTTTTGCAACCTCAAACAACTTTTGGAGCAAAAGTGCTCCAATCTCGTAAGGGTATTTCTAGCCGATATGCCTCAACAGTCCGGGGCCAGATTCCCAAAGTTGGAGGTCTAGTGTTAGTATCCAATGAAAACTGAGAAGACATGTGGCATGAGAAAATTGCAGTAGACTCCTGCAACCTGAAAGAACTACTTGTGCAAGATTGTCGCGGATCAGAAACAATATTTTCCATCAACATGCTCCATCATTTGCAACCACAAGATGAATTCCGGAATTTGGTATTCTGAAATTAGAATCCAACGCTAATTTGTAAGAGATCTGGCATGACCAGATTCCAGTAATCTCATTTTACGACATGTATGAATTACAAGTGGAAGGCTGTCCAAAGCTGGTTACAATATTCCACTTGCAGAATTTCAGAGCCTGGAGATACTGATAATTGAACCCAATGACAAGTTGAAAGAAACTTGGAACTGTCAGTGTCATTTTTCAACCTCAAGAAAATGTGGATCATATCATGCACCAAGCTAGAAATTCTATTTTATAAAATTCTACATCAATCACAGGAAAAGCTTTTATATGTTTCACCCTTGAGAGAGAGACAGTCAAGGCAGTGAATGGACAATTCTGTTGCATGTCAAGCATTCGGTTATCTAAAGTATACTGAAGTTTGGCATTTCCCAAATTTGACACTGTTATTACCATTCTCAGTAACCAAGTGTTTAGATCAGCTTGAAGAATTAAACGGTAGGACATTGATATAAAATGGAAGGGATTGTCGTGGATGCAACGGCTGAAGAAGAAAATGCTTCAGAAGAGATTGTTTTAGCAAATTAAAATATCTGGAATTTCGGAATTGCCAGACCTAACATGCTTCTATTCGGGAAGCTCTATCCTCAAATTCCCATCATCGAAAGAAGTCAAGGTTAACGACTGTGCAAACATGAGAAGCAGAGCGCCAAACACACCGGAGCAAGTAGTACAGACAAGTGCGAAAATTGTGAATAAGTGCAGATTGGATGGGAGATCAGAATTTCACAATGAAGCACTTGTTTCCACAGAAGGAATGCATGTTCTACTTGGTTGTAGGGATGCTTTCTTATGTGCTCTTTCGTGCTTAAAGTTGATTTTTCTAGTAACAGCTTTATTCAAAAGCGTAGGCCTAATGAATTCACTAACTGAAAGCCCAAAGCTAAATTCCATACTTCAGGATAACGGTGGCGCCTATATTGAAGAAAACTACTATTTTTCAAAATTCTAACAAAAAAGGATGGCCAGAATCCATCAAGATTTTTGGTTTGCAATAAAGCAAGGGTCTTGATTAAGTAACCCGAGTTCTAGGTTATTTTGTCATTCACTGCATTATTTAGAACCGGAAATTTCTACTAAGTGCAACAACACCATCACATGGGTTGTCTATTGCTTTTCCTTAAACTTCTTTTCAGCATAGTTTTTGGTCGGATGGTTTCAGGCAATGTTCATTCATGCTTTGAGGTTTTCTTCAGCTTCTCTTTCATATTAAGGTTAATGAAATCTTTTTTGTAAACCTTTTAAACTGGTTTGAAACATTTTCTACACTGGATAACCCTCTTTTTTTCGTCACCAGAATAATAATAATTGACTATAGTGCTTTTACTTTGTACTGACGGTAACAACCCCAAGAATTGACCATAGAAGCTCCTTTGAGTCCTCGTGGTAAATAACCATAGAGCTGTTGGACTTCATAATGACATATCTAAGTTTCTTCTCTTTCTTTTGGCTTTTCCAGATGATGCTAAGAATCCTTTCACGTATCACACTATCACCTTACAATTGTATACGTTAAAAGGTGCCTTACTACCACGGGTAAGCCCCTTATTTCAAGTTGAAGTAGTCTTCAACTATCAATTCATTCAATGTGTTTATGATTGGTCACTATTAGATCCCCGCCAGTCAAGTCTTCCTGTTGTGTCAGTTATTGCAAAAGAAAAGAACTCTCATTGGACTGCCCTTGCTGGAAAGAGCACTCAGATGCTTAAGTTCAAGCATAAATGTGTCTATGTGAGAGACTAGATGCGTGGTGAAGGTGATAAGAGAATGCATGGCATTACAACTTCCAGTTCCTCGTAACCCATTTTATGTGAACCTCTCTTCGAATTAAAAGGGTAGTATGTTAGCTATCCAAAGGGATAACAGAAGCTTTTACATTTTAGAGGAAATAGATATCATAATGGGAAATATTCAACGCCACTTTCCCACCGAGCCGATGTTCTAAGGCATCAAATTACCAAAAGCATACAAACTACCTTCTCATTGACAAGATCACCCTTCTTCCTCTCACGTACCTTGGCCACAAGAAATCCATTATAATTACAGCTCTGACAAGAATAAGATAATAGTAAATGGCCCCCCATTGATATTCAGTTAACTTATTACAGAGGGACTATCTTGAACCATATCTAGTCTTAGCATCAAGAGCAGCCATGAAGGTTGTGTCACGGAACTTAGTCAGGCACAGTGCAGCATGGAGGCTCGCATGGACAAAAGTGCATGAGCAGCAGGCGGCAAGCAACAAGCCACTGGAGAAATAGCATGAGCAACAGGCAGTGAGAAGCGAGCAGCGAGCCACCACAGGTGAAATGGCACGAGCAGCAGGCAGCAAGTAGTGAGCCACCGGCCACGAGCCACCGGTGCCAAGCCAGCACCAGGCCACAAGGCATTAGCATACAAGCGGCTGGCACAAATGCAGCAGTAGCACGAAAGGATGCATTGGACAGTTTTTGCTCAAAGGAATCCTCAGGAGAAGCCAAGAAGACACAAGGCAAAGGAGCTGAGGAGACACCAAGCAAAGAAGCCGAATTATCTCAAGGCATTAGACATGTAATAAGGCACAAAAGACAAAAGATTTAAAAAAGGTAAAGTAGTTATTCTATGTATTAGTTATTGGGATTTATTGTAAGGGTGGAAAATTAAACGTAAAATGGTAGTTAAGAACCTCCTTGGCCGAAAAGGCATTATGTAATGCCAAGGAGACATCACTGGCCGAAATTGCCCAATGCCATGTGCCCATTCGGCCAGCCCCCAGCGCCTATAAATAGGCCTGTAATTCCCGGCAAATCATTCAAACTTTCAACCACTTTCCGGTTATAAAAATAGCCCCTTTCTATTAATAAGTCATTATATTAAACACAATATTTTAATTTTCTTATCAACATCCCGTGGGTGTGGTGATCAGACACTAAACTATTTTAACCAAAATCTCCCATTAGTCAAGTAAAAAAAAAGTTTAATTTTCTTTTTTCCCTAATCAAACATAAACATTCATCAGGTCATAATAAAAAATTTTTTCACCTAGTGTCCTTATGTCCAATGATTGAAATATCCGAGTTCAAATCCATATTCCCCTCCAAAGAGCAATGTGGCCTTTGTAACCAAAATAGATAAACAAATAAATAAAAGGTTTTCTTCTTCGTTCTCTCTTTTCCCCAAGAGACTATACCAAACCTTGCCATATGCCCCATCCTCATTTAAATTCTAGAGTCCTTTTCTTCCTCCTCTGTATTACCCCAATAGACCAACAAACCTCCCAATATACCACACGCGTTCTCTGGTCTCACCATAATATAGACCCAAACATTTGGTGGACAAACACAAAAACGAACCTTCCTTCTTAGCATCTCCAATTAACATACTTTTAAGATACCTAAGGGATCATCAACATAGGTCAGCTAGTCTAGCACAAACGACCGTTCTTGTCTCACTAGTTTAGATCAAGCAATTGACAAGTAATCAATGTTCCATGCTCATTAACTAGCAAGAACGTGAGGGCTGTTTCCTATAGACAATATTACAAGAAACAAGCAGCCAGTCAGACTCTTTGCAGCACTCAGGAAACTCCAGGTGATGAAAATTCACTTTGAACTTAAACACAATAATAAGAAAAATATTGCGTCAAACAGCTCTTTAACAAGCAAACTACATCTGTGTGTTGGAACCAAAAGTTCCATGACCAGTAATCAATTACATGAAAGTTTCATACATTACTTTGAAGCGCATGAGTTGCCAGGGTGGACAACTTCTCAGCACAAGGTACAATACATGGTACTTTTGTATGAACTAGTATACATCCACAAAGCCGATAATGTCCGGCCGAGAGAGGATCTCCTGGTCCTGTTCAGCCTATTTGCATCCTCAGTAACACAAAATTAGGCTTGAAAATTTACCCTCCCTTCGATGGAGTCTGTAGCTCAACTTGGATTTGATCAACTCAAGAAGTACATAAACAATGTTGGAAACTTCTTTATGTTGCATTTGAGTCTACAAATGACCTAATGATGTAACTGTACAGTTCACATACAAACTAAGCTTTTTTGCTTACCTAGTTCAACAAATGCATGAATACAAGCCCTTTACAGAGGCCTGCCACCACGATCATCTGATATCGTCTCCTCAGAAGAAGCATCACTGTCAATGATGATTAAGTCTTTTGGTTTTGAACATGCTCCAGCCAACTCAGCTGTCCTTTGTCTTCTATCAGATAAGAAGTTGGGACAATGGATATCACTCGGTAGCTGTAGATCACTTGGCCTCATATAACCAAAGCTATCATGGATTCTGCAGCTCATTCCAAAATAGGGTTCTGCATGTGCAGTGTACGGCTGCGAAGGGTGTAATCTCCCCAGATGACACATATTGTTTGAAGTATAAGCTGCCTCTGATGGCCTTGGAGGAAAACCAACTGCTTCTCTGAGCCAGTGGGGCAGACCACCATTTGCAGGCAAACCAGATGGACCCCCTCCTGATGCAAAGCCACCCATTAGACTTACTCGGCTTTCCAAGCAATTCCATGAATCCCTACCCATGATAAAATCAGAGTAAAGAGTCTTCTGAACTCTTGAATGCTTCTGGAGAAACTTAGTCCCCTTTCTTTTAAAATTGGCAAATTGGAGAGGTGATCTCTTTGGGACAAAGCTGTCTTGTGGGGCATATACATCTCCCAATGAAAGTTGAGTTTCATCCAATGAATTTTCTCTCTGAGTTCCTCTTCTATGATTCCGAAAGGCAGTATTATGGTCAGGGGAAAGAAATGATGACCCTAGATATGTACCCCGAGAAACTAGTGGTCCTCCCAAGAGTCTAGATTGTTCTGTCTCCCAGCGCTCTGCCAGATCCTTTCCTGTCCTCCAAGATGAGAACTGCATTTTTGGGTCCCTTAACATTGCATCCCAGTTTCCCCTTCCATGTCTCCTCACACCTATCCACAGAAAATCCAACTCCTCTTCTGACCAAATTTCTTTATAGATATCAGAAAAACTACCTTGGCCTATTTGTAATGCTTTCGCTCTATTTAAAATGTTGTCAAGCATTATCTTGTGTCTATGAAAAGCTTGCGCCTTGTCAGATGATGATTGCAGGTGTATGTCTTGGATGTAATCTCTAGTTCTATAACCATAGTTAGGAAGCGGGATTTCAGGTTGTGTTGGCAAGGACAAACCCAGAAAAGGAGATGGGATGGTTGAAATATGTTTGGGTCGATTCCTTTCACTTCCAATCTGAAGATCGGTTTGTTCTCCAATATCATTTGAAGGGATGTCATGGGTGTCTTCTCCATGCAGCTGTATGCAAATTACCAAACAAGGAGTTTGAACTCAAATTAGAACATTCACAAGTTACTATAGTAGTTTAAAAAAGGCAAAGGAAACCATAGAAATTCTGGCATCATCAACTTCACTAAGAATTCCATGAGATTAAGTTTTGGTGTACCGGCACATGATCTGCTAAATTAGTTGCCCGAATTCTTTCATCATTCATGTCCAAAAAATTCAGAACTCTGTCTTCATGGGAGGCTTCAGATAAAACATTGGCATGATCTCTTCTGGTTTCCAAGGAATTCTGAAATTCCTCTATTACATCAACAGGAGGTTCTTTACAACCATTTGACTCCAGAGATACATTGCAATCAACAATACCACCAGAATCTGCAATTGTATTTCAAAATATTAAATAGGGCACATCCAACAGGTTTAAGCTCAAAATTGCAGAAGAAAATGCCAAACACAAGAACTGCAAGATCAATTAGGTATTCAAATTAGGTTTCCATAATGCATTAATATGAAGAATACCAGGTGTGGGAAGAGATAGGTCTAAAGAGGATCTAAGTCCTCTATCTACTACAAGATTCTCAAGCATGTTTGGTGCTTTAGCACCACTGCTCAAACAGATTCGAGATCCCTCTCTGTTCAAAGCCAGGAATTGATGTAACTCCGGCTGCTTATCTTTGACTTTTGCCTCAGGAGTTGAACCCTGGTTCAAACTGCTTGACAAACCTTCTGAACAATTATGAGATTGCACTTCTCGACTTTGTTGGACCACATTAGCATGTGAAGAAAAATTTTCCCACCCAGCATAAGTAGTGGAGTCCATAGATATGCTTCCTCCATTTCGCTTGATTTGACCCTCATTTTCTGCACTGTTTAGAATGGATGGTGATATTAAATACGTAGTTAAAACATAAAGAGGAGTAGAATAGTATGACACTTCGAATTATTGTATATCTTACATTTGTATGATAGGGGCAGGTTTAACATGAATAGATGCAGCATCAACACCGGCTTCAGCAGTTATCTGCCACATAATCAATGAAGTGTCAAATCTGGAAGCACAAGCTTGAGAAAGATAATTAGAATTCAATCAAGGAAGTCCCTTCAATATATCTTTCCACGCTAAGTGAAGACACTTTAAATACAATGCCTGACATGACACTTATTTGGCAAATGCACAACACTGTAAGAGCATAGATGAAATGAAAACCCAAATATTTTTCAATTATCTTTTGTAAGAAAAGAAATTTATACATAACAAAGAATCAATAGTGCAATGGCGAGGATGGGAAAAAAAGCATAAGGAAAAAAATTGACAGGGAAGGAAAGATTTTATTCAACAAAAGAAATACAAAAATAGGGGAAAAGTACCAAAGGCATGCTCGTGCATGGTCAACAATTAAAGGGAATCTACAAAAGATTCAAAAAACTTCAAAGTTGATCATAAATTAGCTAAAAACCAAGGAACTCTCCACACCCTCTTCTATTCCTTTCTCTCCAAACCAACCAAAACACACCCAAGGAATCATGCTGATAACTCTAGTCTTCGCGATGCAAAACCTCACACCATCCAAACCCACAACAACTCACTCTGTACGGAGCTTGAAGTCACCCAACTTAGGTGCAAAAAAGAGAATTTTTCCCCACAAGGACAATGAAGTAACAAATGCATATATTCAAGCACTATTTTGCATAAGAAGGACCTAAACAAAATCATGTGCAATGAAGGATCGCTCTTCTCCTCAATGACATTCAGTCTAAGCATGTT
This sequence comes from Dillenia suffruticosa, assembly GCA_033439265.1. Classification (NCBI taxonomy): domain Eukaryota; kingdom Viridiplantae; phylum Streptophyta; class Magnoliopsida; order Dilleniales; family Dilleniaceae; genus Dillenia; species Dillenia suffruticosa. The sequence goes on along the minus strand of JAVTVX010000018.1, from coordinate 5,294,807 downwards.
ATAGAATCTCTTGAACTCAAAGGTCCCATTCAGTGAACCCCTCCAAATTACATCTTCCATACCAAATTTATCTCAACCCTCACCAGAGAAAATTAAAAAAGAAGCAAACAAGGTGAGCTCTCCAATCTTCGGTCGGCATCTAAAAACAAGAGTTTGAAAATTAAAACGGAAGCAAACAAGATGAGCTCTCCAATCTTCTCTCTACATCAAAAAATTGGAACCCCTCCCTGAATGAACCATCTGCTGCCAGTAATAAGGATTGTTACAAACTGCCTTATTCGACATCAAATTAACTGAAAAGTAAAATTGTTGGAGATCTTCAATGCACCAACCAACAAACGGGGAAAATTTAGGATGGCTCAAGATCCATGAATCACAAAAGGAATACCATCATCTCTTGAGATCCCACTCTAAGCCCGGAAAGTACAACTCCATCCCTATCAGAAAATCTACAAAGAATGCCACCCACAAGATTGAACAAAGTGAGTGGTAAAGGATCACCTCTGGCTAAGCCCCCTGGAAGATTTAAACCAAAATTTTGGCTGCCTATTCAGAGAACACAACTTAAAAACATCCTCTTATCCACCACTTCTATCATACCTCAACGCCTTTCATTTCCTAGTTTCTCTATAAGACAAACTAATTCACCCATTCTTAAGGTTTTCTGATAGTTTAACTCGAAAACAAGCCCCTCCCTGATTTTACTATTAACATTCTCCAGTACATCATTAGACACTAACACCATATCCTGAATCTGCCTACTGCCCACATAGGAGCTATGCATGACTGAGGTAATGCAATCTAAAACTTGGATGGGGTCATCAGCAAGGGCCTTAGCTAAGATTCTATAAACACTAGTAATCAAACTAATAAGTCTAAATCTTTAATCATACTTGTCTGTCCTTTGGAATAAGAGCAACAAAGGTGGAATTCATACTCTTTGGTCACCATGCCATTGCTTCAACTCAATTTTTATGATCTTAATCACAACTAATCTTGTTCCAACTAAATTTTACACACAGCAACAAGCATAACTCATACAATCATTTGCATCATCCCTCGAAAGAATGAAGGCCCTGTAGGTTGTGAACAGGATCGATAATGTACTTGCAATTCTTGAAAATTACAATCGACTCCTTCCTACGTATTGAATACCTAAACTTCGAGGACAGAATTCAACTTGTACTGATCCCAGTAGCAACAGATTCAATTAACCAGCCTTAAGAGCTCCAACCAATTCAAATACCACGTGTACCAAACATTTAATCACTCAGAGAAACTCCTTAAACTCATTTTATGCCTAGGGCATCCATACCTAACAATCAACCAATGGAGGTGAGTGGGAAACTAAGGGGAGAAAGAAAAATTAAAATCTTAGATTGGATTAGAAAGAATAGCAAAACTCATCAGCAAAAGAAAGAACACAAATACCAAGAGACAACTCACTCATAATCAATCATCAATAGCCTACATTACAATAACTCTAGGCAGTTCTTTTTTTATAGCAAAAGAAGAGAATTTCATCGAAGCAGAAGAATGCACAGAACAGAACACATTCTTTATGGAATTACTAAAAGCATCAATTTGCTCAAAATGTGTTCTTCTATGACTAAAGAATGAGGTCACCGAGCAGTATATAGGAAAAGCAATTCCAAAGGCTTCCTATATTGGTATTCAAAACCGGGGGTGGGGGGTGTGGGGGGCTGGGCTCACACTTGGACACTCATTAAAACTCTTGTTGCAAACCATACAGGTGAAAGAAAGCTGGAAATTGTGGTGGCTTTGATAGGGCTTTAAAAATCTGGGAATGCTACATTTGATCTCATCATGTTCTCTTTTTGTCAAAATTTGATTTTTGAAAATTAATCATTTTAGAACTGGATGCCATAAGATTTTAGATTCTGGGTTCGGGATAATATCAGTGTGACAAATGCAGCAAAACGTTATATTTGTATCTTACTTTGTAAATATGGCAAAGAATAAAGGTTTCTGCCATCGGGACCACAAGAAACACTTGTTAAAAGGGAAATCCCATCCTCTTTGCATCCCGCGTGCAAGGACCCTGATCCTGATTCTCAACTCTCATTGAAAGTTGATGCAATTATTACCAAATCCCCCTGCATACAGTTTGATCTGATCACTAGAAATCCCAATTGCCCGTAACACCATTCAAATAAAACTCATTAAAACCATAAGAAGACAATTTGAATCACCTCCCAACACTCTAAAGGCCAAGAGAACCAGGAGCACCCCATTCCTAATCTTCTCCAATTGAAAAGATTTTTCCAACCACACTTTTAACCAATCAGCGGAATCCCAATTTAACCCCACCAACATAGGTCTCTAGACCATAACCCAGGTATAGATCTCCTTACAAAAATTAATAATATCCTCTACGATCCTTACTGGGCTCCTTACAGTATCTCCATTCTGCTTCTCGATGACATCAAAGTATCTCATGCTTTAATGGCCACTCACAAACTTATGAAATTTATGGAAAAAAAAGGGTATTACAATCCCACTCCTTGACCCAATTCATCCAACTCCTTTATCCCCAACTAGACTCCTCCCTAAACTCCTCAAATCATTCCCTACGAAAGCTTTTAGATCCCCTCTCCTGAAAGGCCCATCTAGATCTCTCACCTATCAAGGCTCTTAATTTGGTTTCACTTTTTTCTCCCTAATGCTCCCAAACTCCTCTTTTTTCCACTTTTTCAATTCAACCTTCAAAGCTTTCAAAGACAAAATAAACTTGAACCCTTCCCACCATTATTTGAATTCTTTTTCCAAACCTGATTAACCAAACCCTCCAAAGAACACCGTGAAAGCCTCATGTTTTCAAATCTACAGGGAGTAGGACACTACTTAACCTGATTGGAGTCAAGAAGTATCAGGAAAAGCTCAGATAAAACCTCATAACTGTTGGAACTTCTGATGATGGTTGAGTGAGGAAGTGAAGGAGAATGGAAGCTTTGTAGTGACTGACGTGGGTGATAAAACTTCTATTTATACTGGTTGGTGTGGATTAGGCCTATTGAAGGATCGCCTCTTCTTGCTGGCTAGTACAACAATTACCTTTTAGCTCATTCTCCTTCGTTTCATGCCAGAAGAGAGTGTGGAAGTGTATTTGCACAAAATTGGGAGCTCAAGAAATTAAAAAAATTTAAGGACAAAGGCAGATGAACCTGTATGATAGTTTGGACAGAAAACAAGTCTGGAGACCGTGATGAGGATTCTATAAGCAGCTTCAGGGTGGTGAAGAGGGAGGACAAATATATTGCCTTTGAGGAAGGTGATGTTAAGGAAAGCAACTGCTATTCTTACACAGGGCAATACAGAGGGATGTTGTTCCAAATAACAGAAGTTTATTCTGCACATGTGAGACAAATCTATCAATCACTCCTTTCCTCTCTTTTTTTTTTGGGGGGGGGGGGAAGGGGGGGAGCATACACAGAAGAGCTTTCAACTAACAAATGTCTATTGTGCAAATATAACGCCAAAGTATAAATCAGTTGTTGCTTCTTTACTCTTGCAGTAAGAGCATCTTGGATACTGTATATTATATTGTTAACATTAAAATTAGCTTTGTTGAGAAAGAATTTGGACCTTGTGGCACATTAAAAGCTATACAGATGGAGTCAAATACAGTTCCATCACTCCATTTTCTGGATGCTTAGAGGCCAATGAATCTCAAAAATCCCAGAGGATACAGAAACCTTAGCAGCTTCTTTAGGACAGTGTGACCAGAATACTTCTAGATGGATTTGCAAGTGCAATTTTTCCACCATTTCATTGAAATTTCAAATCATGGAAATTGTGAACTCCTTTGCATCTAGCTTTTATTACTTATGAACTCAATCATTTTCCCAATGATAATGAGGATTCTGCAATTTTTCTTCCTGGTATTTGACTTTCATTTTTTACTTGAGCAACATCCCCTTGGTCCTCTTTACTAATACTTTACCTTACCAGGGACCAGGAGATAGGAGCAAAACTCTCCGGACTGACTTGAATACAACAACAACAACAACAACAACAACAACAATCCGAGCATTAATCCCAATAATTTGAAGTCGGCCTTTTGAGAGACAAGCATGGGGATTTAAAAAAATAAAATAAAATAATAAAAAAATGAAAATGATAATGAGATGATGATGATGATGATGATGATGATGATGATGATGATGATATATGATAAATAAATAAATATGATAGTTTAATTTGTGCGAATTCTTTTACGTCATTCATTTCTATCCAACGTCATCCTCTCGTTTAAATCCTTAACTATCACGTTTTTACGGATAACTTGCATTCAAATTTTCAGTGACCTACCTTTATGTTTTACTATATCTCCTATATTCAAGTTTTTTACTCTTTTAACCAGTACGTTTTCGGCTCTTCTTTGCACATACCCAAACCATCTTAGCTGACACTCTTGCATTTTATCCACAATTGAACTAATTCTCAATTTGTTACGAATCTCTTCATCTCTGATTCTATCTTTTCTAATTTTACCATACATCCACCTAAACATTCTCATTTTTGCTACTGTCATTTTTTGTTTTTGTTGTTTTTTAATTGTCAAACACTCAGTACCATATAATAGTACAGGTCTTACTGTAGTTCTATAAAACTTTTTCTTCAAATGTAGTGGCATCGTGCGTTCACAAAGAACTCCGGATGCCTTTCTCCATTTCATCCAACCCGTTTGAATTCTATTATTCACATTTCCATCTATATTATCATCATTTTGAATGATAGAACCAAAATATCTAAATTGTTCACTTTTTGGTATATCTTGTCCATTTAACCTAATCATTTCTTCATCGTTCTGATCATTGTTACTAAATCTATATCTCATATACTCAATTTTCAATCTACTCAATCTAAACCCTCTGGATTCCGGTGTGTCCCTCCATAACTCTAATTTAGCATCAATATCTTCTCTAGTTTCATCAACCAACACTATATCATCTGCAAAAACCATATACCATGGTATTTCATCTTGAATGTTTTTTGTGATTTCGTCTATCACTATTGCAAAAGGGATGGGATTTAATGTCGAACCTTAATGGAGTCCAATATTAATGAGAAAACTATAGCTTATACCCCCGCAAGTTCTTACATTGATTACAGCTCCAAGCTCCAAACTGACTTGAATATGGAAGAAATAAATCATGAATGTACTCAGCCAATTCTCCAACTTCAGATTATGTCATTCAATCAAGCTACCAGAACTATAACTGAATTATGTGTGCAACCATGTTTATTAACTTCAGAATGAAATTTACGATAAATAACAGTAGAGTAACCAAAGTGAAACAAAAAGGTGCCAAAATAACAACAATATGTAAGTTTTTCAAAATCATATTATCAAAAGATTAAGCGAACAAGAGCAGGAACCAAAGAAGAGACAGGATAAGATGACATACTTTTTCATAATTCTGACTAACACCATTTCTTACACAAGAATTCTCCCCAGAAGGCTTGAACCCCAAAGAGCGTTCTGCAGTAGCACAGCCTTTATCAGGCATCAGTTCACATGGAACATTAACACCATCATCAAGGCCACTCCTATTGGCCAGCAAACAACTCTTCTCAGACTTTTTGACTTCAAGGAAAGCCTTGTTCTTAACCCTTTTGGATCTTCGACTAAAAGTCAGGAGCTCAGGCCTCAACTTGGTTTGTGGAAGTGAGTTCCCACACATGTCAATGGACTTATCAGTAGAAACTGACTCACTGTCATTCACATTTGCAGTTTCCTGGATAGACGCACATTTACACTCAGAGCTGCAATTTTTTCCAAAGCAGGATTTTAAACCAACAGATTCCAGATCTCTTGCCATACTCTTTTTCATTGAATGAGAAATCAAACTTCCTTTAGTGCATCCACCAATACCCAGAAAGGCAGTTGAATAGGAACATGAAGCTATCTGAGCTTCACATGCCTTTGTTTCACAGCATTTATCAGTCAAATAAGGTCCATTATAGTCCTTAACGGAGGAACCCTTGGTAGGACTCCCAATCTCAATTTGTTTGTGAGATTGAGGTGTCATCCAAGTCCTAGCAGATAGCTCAGGTTGTTTATTTGCCTTCAATGTTACTGATTCCTGGATTTGTGAATGCATAGAATTTGAAGCATCTTCCTGTTTGAGATAATTGAAGCATGGCTCCTTCTCACACCTAGGAGCCTTTAGTTCACACATGCATATAGAGAGATAAATGCCATCATTAGAGAACAACAGGATGCTTCCATTTGCTAAAAATAAATGGCAAGAAAATAACAACTACAAAGCATATTTGGGAAAATCTAAAGTGCTTCTGTGTGGTACAGTTTAGAACCAAAAGCTGTTCATGAACAGAGAAAGAGAGAGATAGAGAGAGAACCAAAAGATGCAAAGAATGTACAGGCCTTTCTCGCCTTTTGTGTTATACATGATGATGATCAAGCCAAAGAAGTACATTTAAAGAAGGATCAATGCAACCACCTGACATCCAATTAGTCCATAAGCATGACATTGGTTTGTTTACCTAGTTCTTCCAATTAGCAAGTAACCACTGAACTCATAACTCTAGCATCATTCCTCCAAAAAATTACAACCCGACTATCTAAATGAATATGTACATATTCAAAAGTGTGGCTTGCCAGATGGATCGTATGCAGTTTTTGGGTTGAACTGATCCAATATAATTAAAGAATCTATTCAAATAATTTTTCCTACAATTGCAAGGCATTTTAGGTTCTCTGCAGTTCCTTTAGTTACAAATGAAGATGTTGCATCTTCAGTGGGTTTACTGTTAGAATCATAGCTTCTATCATAAAACCGATGCACAGAGACAAGGATGGAGCACCTCCTCCAAACGAGTGGGTACACTGACACATCATACAGAGAATTGTAAAAACAGTCGAGAAGAAACTACTGTAGCTAAGAAGAAGCGTTTTCTTGACCGGCAGAATCCAACCTCTACTGTCAACCCCCAATGAGTTCAACACACGTTGGTTACCCTTCTAAATTGGGCTGAGAAATTGATTTAAATTTTGAAAATGACAGCATGGCCATATACATAAAACACAACCAATTTATGTGGGGAAGGGATTATTTCCACAATGCAATGATAATAAGCTAAGAAAACAATTGCAGTAGAAAATGTCTACATGCTACATCTAACCCCAAAATGAAGTAATGAATAGAGATAAAGAATAAATCATACTTGGTGAGGTTGGAGGATAACATAAGGAGGTAAAAATGACAGAGATATAAATCAGCAGTTCCACAAGAAGGGAATGTTCATATCATACATCAATTTTGAGGGAAAGGACAGGGAGCCTGTACTCTCTCAAGGATAGAAAAGCTTTAGAACACTTCAAATCACACAAGTGGAAGTGAGATGCTTTAAAGTTTTAGGCAATTCCTTTCTTATAATGTATTATGCCTTTTCTATCCCCAGATAGTTAAGCTGCCTTACTGAAATAGAGAGAAATAAATATCATTGTATAGAGACAACAGGCAAACCACTTTGAAGACAAAGAAAAAGATCTATCTAGCTCAACCAAGCAAGCGCAAAGACTTTTCCTATTCCCACCTGCAACATTATTCTTACAGAAAAATAAATATATAAAAATAATAATAGCTTGTAATGGTGGCCTCACAGTAATAATGTTATGGGCTCATACACCCAATTATTCTTTTCCTTCCCCATGAACAGTTCCATAACAGATGGTTAACCACAAAAGCAAACTTTGGCTGCACAGCCAATATCATCTTCACAACAAATTATTTACATTTGTTTCTTACATGAAACTTGAAACACACATCTGCGAATAAGTTCCATATACATCCCACAAGAACAAATCTTATGAGCTTGACAGACTGTAAAAAAGGACAATACAAGAACGCTGAGGGCAAAACATAATTGTCAACATTTTCCTATTACAACAGAGCTCTATTACTAATTTTCATATCCTTTCAGATGTTAAGTTTTTAAACAAGTTTTCAGTATCCTAGCAGCAGCGATTGTTGGCATTTCCCCATTTTTTCCTTGCAAGATTTAACGGCATTAATCACATAAAGAAGAGTAGATTATGTAGCCCATGCTAACAGCACTCACATCATATTTACTTCAGAGTGTATCATTTCCACTTTTTTAGATATCCTTACTTTCTAACCCTTGCTATGGTAGGCAAACACTTCGGTATGGTTGCTAGAACACAAAAGTAGGAGGACTCTCTCTTCCTCTCACATTAATGACGCAATAAAGAAATTAGGTTAGAATTACCGTTCCTGTATGCAAATAGATGTCAATGCACAGATATACATAAACACGTAAACAAGCAACAAAAACGAAAGCATCAAACTTAGTCAAAATCCAATGATGGCACAGGTCAATAAGCAGAAAATTATGCGGGCCTATAATAGCATGCTTTTCATGAATTAAGCACACATGTTGTGATAGCATCATTGATGTAGAACTTGGATTGTAACGGCTAACAAAAATAAGTTAAACTAGGTCATCATTCACAAAATGATTATATGTTGTGAGTATAGATTATTACCTCTGGGACTTCCTTTCTTAGTTCTGATAAACACACAACCGTTTCCATTTCTTTATCTGGTGTGTTCAAAGGTTTATTGTCCTGACACCCAAAAGATGATTTAAGGCCCTCTGATACCCTATCATAAAAAGATCTTGATGAAAACTGCTTTCTCTTGTAGGTTAAAACCACTTTTTCTTCTGCCATTTAAGCACTAAGGCAAACAATTTGAAGGCCTAAATTATTATCTTGCACGAGAACTCAATCAATGACTCTGTCGTACTGAAAAGAATCAACTGATCAACCACATCTAAGATCGTCAACCATCCGGAAGACCTGGCAAACATATTATGTGAGAGCTCATTGAAGGGCAGTCAAGATAATTTTGTACTCAAAAGAAAAAGCAGAAGAGATATTTAATTGCCAAGAATTGAGTACAAAGGGGCATGATTTGTCCAGCAATAAAACACATCAAACACAACACACAAATTAAGAATGGAGTAATGATACCTACCAATAAATCCACCACTAATTTCATTCTTTTGATGTTTTATCTCCCTTTAGCTTGCTTATATGTTTTATTTGGCTCTCCTTCATTACTACATGACCAAGTACATTAAGCCACAGTAACCAAGAAAATATTCTTTCCCAATATATTCTGTAGTCCAATAAGAACCAAATTAATGCATATTCCCTCCCTAGAATGATACAGCTTTATCAATTAGAGAACCCATACCACTTCCTCATCAAAAATCCTAAATGATTTACTCGTTTGGTTTACTCGAGCACAAACGATTTTCTATTAACTACGTCTAGCGGTTAGTGACTCTAACATGTGCCTCATTGATCACTCATTCTCTCTATCACTACCAGCTACCTCTCTCTCAACATAGTTAATTAAGAGAAATGTGCCCAAGTTCCAAAATGCAACACGAACCATGTAATTATCATAAAAAGACTGTTTGTGTGTTCAAAGAACAGTTTCCCCCAATTCTAATCCACCAACTATTCCAAATTAAGGTTCACCAAAAGACAAATATTTCTTCAACTTTTCCCTCTTCGATTTCTCGCCAATTCTTAGAATCTCATTCTCAGTACACAATTTACCAAGTCCTCCAATTATTGCACCCATATTTAAGCAGTCAAATGAACTCCGACCAACAATATACAAACAAAATAAAAGTCATCCCATTAACAAGAAACACAATACTACATTAAATCATCGTATCCAAAAAACCCCCAGAAGAGAGAACCAGAGATTGAAACAATAAAAGCCCAAGAAAACCAAGAAAAGTTCAAATTTTTCATAAAAAATGGAATGGAAAAGGAAAGCAGGACAATAATTACCATATTCAAAAGGATAATTTGAGAGAAGATATGAACCTGACTCCCAGGGAGTTTGCCCCACTCTCTCTCTCTCTCTCTCTCTCTCTCTCTCTCTCTCTCTTCTTGGTGTTGGTGCGAAGGAGAGTGAGCACATTATATATGTCAGTGAATCGATTGAAACGCTTCAAAATTCACGTCATTGTCTACCAGGCATTTGCCTCTGGACCCCACTGTTTTTAGATTTTATCCGGTTACAACTTGTGAGGTTCGTGCGCTTGAATTGACACCGGTCCAAGGTTTTTACTCTTGTTAATGTTTTTTTGATTGCAAATATTACAACATAAGAAATCTATTTTCGAGAATTCTAAAATTTTGGACTTTTTGGCAAATTTCTAACTTATTTTAATCTATTTCTGTTTTATTTTATTTTATTTTTAAATAAAATAAAAAAATTTAAAAAATATAGAATATTACAAGGAGAAATCAATTTTTTTTTTAATTGAGCTATTACTTAGTTGATAATTTTTATTTAGAAAATTGCATATAATATAATCTTGACCCTCCCAAACAGGCCTTCCAAATAGGATTATTATATTAGAACAACTTTTTTTCAAGTTCCGAATATGAATTTTTAATCAATTTTAATTACTTTTTTTATATTAATGAAATTTGTATTATCATATCTAAAATATCAATAAAAATTCAAAATATTTGGCATTATCGGTTGTCATTACGATATTTGACAATGTGAGTCGTGCGATATAGTTATTCACTTTAACTTGTAATATATTACGGTTACTTTTTTATTGTGTTGCTTGAAATTAAAATAAATCGTAACTTTCTTTTTATATATATTATATGAAATTTAACAAATTTTTTATTTCCTTTATTTAATAAATATCTCTTTTTTCTTTTTTGCTAGAGGAAAATTTTTCTTAATTGGGTCGACAATAATATGTTTCTAACCAAATACCAACATGGAAAAAAAAATTAAATTGTTGCATTCCTAATAAAATTGTGATCGGATTTTAATTAGCTTTCCTTTACGATAAAATTTAGAGTTTTATTACCATTACAATTTCCTACATCATTTTTAAGATGCCCTCATTATTCTTGTTCTAAAGGTACTTAATTATTATATCAACTATTGAATAAATGAAATAAAAAGGGAAAATTAAAAATTAAAAAAATTCCCAAGAGAGAGATTAAGTTGTTCAAGAGAGGGAATGTTAGTATGGTAATAAAAAATTTAAAGAAAAAGAAAGGATATTAGGTAATTATCAAATTTGGAATTAATTGTCCCATATAAGGGCAAATTTGTCACAGAAACATTTGTACAGATGATTGTTCAAGAATATGGGTACATACAAATAAACCTTTTTTATTTATATTGTAACAAAATTCTCAGAATTACCCAAAAGCATGCAGGTGGGGGGTGTTTAATATCTTAATCATAATGTAAAAAAATAATAATAATAATAATAAATCAAAAATAAAAAAAAAAAATCATTCGTGAGGGGGAAAGCCCTATTTTAGTAAAATTTTGAAATTATTAAATTTTTACTTATAGCAAAATGAGGTAATGCAAGTTAAATTAAGGCTTTATATAATATATTTGAAAATTATTTTTATATATAATAATGATTAAATATTTTCTTTGATGGATTTGAAATACATTTAATTATTTTACTCAAAAAAATTCCACATAATACAATTTATTTTCTAATTGTCAACGAATCTATATTTTCACATGTTTATTTTAAATTGCAATCGTTTATTTGTCTTCTATCAAAGAATCACCCGCATATCATGATAAAAGAAGGTAAATACGTAGCTTATCTATTTATTATGCATATTTAATCATTTTTGTGCAGATAAATCTTGGTTAACAAATAAATATTAATAATAATTATAAGGAAAAAAAACCTATTTTAAATTTGCTTGTTTATGTTTCGCACATTTCATAATCCCCTTAATAGTATACTGTTGCACGTTCTCTCTCTCTTTTCTTTTCTTTTTGTCTTTTGAACTTGATCCACCGTCGAGTATTTAGATCTTTACTTCAACTGATCTCGACTGAGTTACTGTAGGGTCCCAATCAGGAGAGAGCTCTCCTAAAGTCATTTTTATAACTACCAAGAGTCGAATCCCAATTCTTAATATAGGGTATTAATGTCCTTCCCACTAAATCACCAAAACATTGGTCTCTCTCTCTATGTTGCAAAGAGAGCTTGTACCAAATAGGGACCTACTTAAAGCCTAAGGTAACATTTTCATTTTTTTTATAAACTATATTTATTCGATAATCACGTTGTATCGTTATATTTGAGCAAATTCGATTTGAGTTGTATTGAGTTTTTAAAAATAAAATTTTTCTTATACTTATTTTCTTCGTATATAAAAATCGAATATAAAATCTTATTTAAATGATAACAATGTTCAATCACTGAATTATAGTATAGATAAATTTTTTCTTATAAAAAACAAACAATTGCAAATCAACTATGATATATTGGGAGAACTTTCAAACTTTCTTAATACTATTGCTATTGCAGTTGTTGCCCTGGAAATTACATTTTAGAATTTTTTTAAACAATGTTTCCCTACCAATTCTAAATTATAATTTGTAACTTTTGTTTGCTAAAATGGTGAGGAGAAAATTCTTTGTTGATATTTAACATCTGTTATTTATTTATCATTTTAAATTTAAAGGACAGAGCAATAAATATTTTTTTTTTGTTATTTTGAGTGAATTTAAACTATATTACTTAATATTTATAAAATTTTCATAGTTTTTTGAATTTTTTTTAACCTAAAGTGAATTATCTAGAATAGAAGCCCAAATTATGTTCAAAATCCTTATTACAACCACACAAAAATGATTAAGATGGTTTGTAGATCCGAACAATTTGCAATGGTTGCTTAAAAAGAAGGTACAAGAGGGTTATGATTGCTTAAAGTTTTAGTATGTTAATTGGAGATACTAAGAAGATACTAAGAACCCAACCCAAAAAAAAAGAAGATACTAAGAATGGTATTTTGTGCTAGACTAGCTGACCCATGTTGATGATCCCTTAGGTATCTTAAAGTATGTTAATTGGAGATACATGAAGAACTTTCATGTAACTACGGACTATTTTGGCAGATGGATTACGGGGTTCAGCTGTAGTTTGGGTTGGGTCTCCTCATATGAAGCAAATTTGTGGGCCTTAAAAGGGTGTCTATTCTTTTTTTTACAGGTGCAAGAAGATACAACAGGGAGGATCGAATTAGAGAAAAAATGATGAAAATGTGGAGGATTTACTATTTGAGTTGTCCTAAGGGATGGGTGTCTATTTTTTTTGATATTATAAACTTATGTGTAGAATTATATTTCAATTAATTTGATTCGAATATTATTAACCCAATTTAAGATTAACTCTCCTATAATTTTTTTTATTTTTAAATTTTAAATTAAAGATTTAATTAAAAAATTTAACATTCTTATTTTCTATGAAACTCTGGTGAATGTGAGAATCAGACGTTAAACTTTTTTAATTATAAATCTCAAATCCAAATTATGAAAATAAAAAAATAAGATTAAAAAAAATGAATTCTTTAATGTTTTAGGATCGAATTAATCGATAATTTTCAAATATCAGCCGGATGAAAAAAAGAAACTGCTGTTCTCCAAACTGACCATCGGTTCAAGGCCTTGTTTTCCAAGTCTTCACCATAAATTAATAGCCTATCGATGGTAATTGCATGTCCTTGATGGACCAGCTGAACAAGTCTAGACGAAGCACATCTGCATACGGTCAGCGGAAGGTGAGAATGCCCAAACATCGATTGTCTCCGTGTATTATGCCCCTGCTTCGTAGGTGGCTCTTTTGGTTTTTGGCTTTCATTACACGGGCCTCATCTCTCGGGATCTCCCTTTCCTTACGTGTCACCTCCACCCGGCAATCCCCATTCCCAAAAAATTCAAATTTCCAAATATTCTCCCCCAACGGACACCACCTACTCTCTTACAACTCTCAGGTACACCCACTCGCACCCTATCGTCCAATCAAAAACCTCCACGTCACCAACATCGCGTGCCTAACATTTAATTAGCTCCTCGAAGGTAACGGTTCAGCAACTCTCTCTCTCTCTCTTTACCTTCATCTCTCTCCCTCTAGCAAAGGAAAAAGCCACCTGATAACATTCCAATTTCGTTTGCGATTTACTCTTTCCGGCCAAAACTTTCCTAACTCTCTCTCTACACAAAAAAGGGATATTCGTCTTTAAGCATTCCTGTAACGCCTTTCGCTTTCTTTGTTTAATTCTTTTTGTTTCCCCAATCCCTTAAAACTGCTCTATCATTAGATTCACTCTCTCTCTCTCTCTCTCTCTAGAAATTAGAGAGGTAGGTCTTTTGGATTAATAATGGCGGATACATCGTCTTCGCAAGGGGATCGTCCAACTATTCAGGATTATTTTCATGACTGCGATCATGATTCTGATGGAAGTTCTTCAGATACTTCCGTGGAGGATTTTGTTGATTGTGAAATACCGATTGATGATGAAAATGGCGACGGTGAAATTGGTGTTGATAGCTCGATCCCCAATGCCGGACCTAGTTCTTCTTCAGGTTGGCGCTGCTAACTTCTTTCTGTATTATTCATCTGATTATTCTTCATGTTTCGGAGCATTTAATCTTTAGTGTTGTTATTCGTGTTCTTCCTAGCTTGCATAAATTTTAATTCAGTTTAAATTTGGAATTGGGTGCTTCGGTGTTATTGCAAATTACAGTGATGTAAGGACAATTAGGGACTGCTTCGCCTTTTCAAGAGTCATGCCTGCCAATTAGGTTTTAATCGTGTTCCGATCTCAACTAATGCTAGATGCATCCAACAAAATATAAATAAATAAATAAAGAAATAAAGGTTAAGCATACGGAATTTGATGACATGGCTTAACAAAAATTAACTAAGAAAACTTTGTCAGAGATTTGGTATAGTAGTATTAGACCTTTTTGATATATCTGATATTATTCTTATACATTGTTGCTTAATTTGCCCCACCCTACGATCTCTATTTCAGTATATGTGACTCCATGTGCACTGAAACGGTAAAACCCTCTTGGTCAATTGAAAAGATCAAATTGGACACAAGATTAGGTTTAAGAGTTTGAAAAATTGATGGAGTCTAGAAAAATAGAAGAATTACTCTTACCAGCGATGATTGGAACGGATGGAAGCTACAGCAAATTCTGAATGCAGGTGATGGAATTGGCAGTGACAACGAGCTTTTAAGGGTATTTGAAGGATAGTGACAATGTTAGCTATTAAAATAAGAGGAAAATGGAAAATTTTGAGAGAGAGTGACAAAGAGGTGAGATTAAGATGGATTTGGAGAGGGATCATTGACAAAAATGAAGAGATGCGATGGGTGTGGGATTATTGAGAGTCTAGACACTAACAAGAACAATTTTCCCTTATTTTTTGGTTATTTTTATCTCAGCCTTTTGTACTTCTGATTTTTATTTTTATTAACAAAATAATTAAGTGACATTTCACTTTCTTAAAACAAAACATCTTTCACCTTTCATTTTCTTAAAATAAAACATCTTCTAAGATAAGTAATTAAGTTATTGGCTATGGTTAAAATTTTTACATTTAAAAGAATATTTTCACTGGCAGATATTTATTTTTTAAACAAAACACTTTGAGCTTTCACTTTCTTTAAAATCATCTTCTTAATATATATAACTTTTGTGTAGACAAATTCGAGTGAATTAAGTAACTCTAAACCACACGAATCAAAAATACCAACGAACTTTATCTACCCCCACTATATTGCATATTATCAAATTTATCGTACCCTGTACCTAAACCTGTATAACATAGCGCGAAGAATGGTGTATTATGCAGCATTGTCCTTACAACATTAATTTGGCTGTGGAGTGTGCTTCAAAATAACTGGAGCAGGGCATGGGTGACAATTTCAATGTCTCAATTATGTAGCTATTAGTCACCTTTTTTCGAGAGAAGAGAAGTGAATTTTATTAGAGGGAAGAAGTGGTAACAGCATACGGGACGAGCAATCTGTAGGAAAAGCAACCTAAAATACCTCGAGTTGGTGTCAAGAGGTTCTAGAATCAAATGGTGCTGGTAGGAGATTTTTTTTTCGGGGGGGGGGGGGTAATATGGGGTAGGAATAGATCATGGCTTAATTGCCACTAGATTAGGGGAGGAAAAAAACAATTGTAATCTAAAAGACATAAGATCAAAGCCCCCATCAATCTCTTTTTTCATCTTCCGAGGATATATTCATAAAAGTGCTGGTTGGGGGTAGCTGAGTCAAAAGAGAAGCTCGGTAACCCTTTATAAAGGTTTAATAATTTCTTGGCTACTAAAATTCAAAAATTTGAAATGGACCATATTGTAGCTATTATAGCAGAACTCGATTCATACCCAAATTCCTGAAATCATGCCAAAAGCTTATCCCAAATGTTCCTTGCCACAAAATAATGAATTAAAGGTAGATTCAACATCCTACTTACATATTATGTGGATATTGGGGGATAAACTCATTTTCTTCAATAATCATTTGATTGGTAAGCAATGTCATCTAGACTAAAGTGTTAATTTCGTGTGGTATCTTTTATCTTACAAAGATGATCCAAAAGAACTCGTGATGTGCACTTACTCCAGGCTAGGGGTGTTATGACACCCGGGTCGAGCTCGAGTATCACAATACCCGAGCTCGAGCTCACCGAGTTTGTATTTTTCGAGCTCGAGCTCGAGCTCGAGCTCGAGCTCGAAGTGTCGTCGGGTGTTATCGGGTAGTGTCATTGGGTAGTACAGATAATATATTTAAAAAATATAATTATATATATATTTTAAAAAATATATAATTATATATAAAAATTATTTTTTAAAAAAATTAAAATATTTTAGGTAGTTTGTCGAGCCTTCGAGCTCGACATAGCTGGGCTCGAGCTCGATACCCAGCTACCCGAGCCCGAGCTCAGGCTCGAGCTCGGTTTGACCGAGCCCGGGCTCAAGCTTTGACCGGGTAGTGTCATGGGTACCCGTGACACTACCCGTTGTCATAAACACCCCTACTCCAGGCCCTTCATTTCGGTTATGGAAGAAAGGTTACAAGTCTCGAGTATGTCATGTAAAGTCATAAGCTCTAGGAAAAATACTTATCATGTCCCTACAAATTCCAAGGAGAACCAAATTGCAAGATGAAACAAAGTGGGATATGGAGATAATATAAATATGAGAGAGGCAAAACAATGGTTGATATGCTATGGAGAGGGACCTTGCTTATTCGGGTATTTAACACTATTGGATTTTAGTACTTAAATACAACCTGGGGTATCTTTGATGGTGGAGCTAGGATTTCCATTGCGAGGAGCCAAGGTACACTTCTTGATGTCTATTTTTAAAAATACATATATTATTTTTAATCGTGGTTGGAACTTCACTATTCTGGTTTGATAATTGAAGAGGAAATGATACTTCTATCTTATGAAGATATTTTTATTAGAAACAACTACCAACCTGGAAGCAAAGAAGTTATTTTTTTAGGGCAAGTCGCAGGAAGATATAAACAGCAGTTCAAATTATGGATTTTTAAAAACTCGTAGCAGGATTGAGGTTTATAGTGCCACAAAAACTCCACAAATGCTTAGGAATCTAAGGATTCTGCAGCGAAACAAGTCATAATAGCTTGCAGAGTATTACCAAGTGTTTCCACTTTTTGTATACAATTACTGACATAAAAAAGGAAAGTAAGATTACCTGTGGCGGATCCATTTCATTTTGGAGAGGGAGAGATGTCAGTCTTTTAGGAAGGGAGAGACTTGACTGTCTTAGCTCTATCTTGCTGCTAAGGTACTGATTTAATAAACTGGTTGTCAATCCATGGATAATCTTCAGAGAGCAGAACTTATTTATAATATTTTTTGCTGTTTCTTTTTCTCATATTTTGGGGGCTTCTAGCTCATATAACAAATGTTAATTTGTTTCTGTGGCTAATGTACTTAGGACTTGTTGAGAGGGAGCCACTTACACCAAGCTCTGAGCCAAGCGAAGCATCAAAGTCTGGTAGATCAGAATTAACTTTAGTTCAGGTGGCAAAACTTGCAAGGCAGATTAAAGCCCTTCGCTTATTGGCAGCAAACATTCATGACGACAAAGTTCCTTTTAAGAAGAAGGTCTAGCCAAAATTTGTATGGCTTTTTTCTTATGATGATAAAGTACTCGCTTCATTGTTTCTTTGCTTATGGTTAGGGAATGGTTTACTTTTTTCTTATTATTATTATTATTTTTATATGACTCACTTCTATATAGAATGATAGCTTAAGTCATGTCTTCGAGCACATATTTGCATTTAAATCGGTAATTCCTTTCAATGTTCTGCATCTGGTTATGCATACGTGTTGATTCTTTATATTTTTAT
Source organism: Dillenia suffruticosa (assembly GCA_033439265.1). Classification (NCBI taxonomy): domain Eukaryota; kingdom Viridiplantae; phylum Streptophyta; class Magnoliopsida; order Dilleniales; family Dilleniaceae; genus Dillenia; species Dillenia suffruticosa. Next base: position 5,276,512 of record JAVTVX010000018.1, on the reverse strand, counting down.
TTTAATTTTGCGTCCCTATGGGGATATGAATCATAGAATTCAAGCGGATCGGATGAAATGGAAAAGTATATCTCGAGTTTTTTGTGACCACATGATACCCTTGTAGTTGAACAGAAGTTTTATAAAACCATAGTAAGAGTTGCATTATTGTAGAACATTGAATGTTGGACTATTAAATAACAACAAGAGTATAAAATGATCGTAGCTATAGCTGAAATGAGGATACGGAAATGGATGTATAGTAAAACTATAAAAGATAGGATTAAAAATAATAAAAAAAATACATACTAAGTTGAGAGTGAGTTTAATTGTGGATAAGATGAAAGTATAGTTTAAGGAGGTTCGGACATGTAAAACGAAGACCTAAATACGCACTGCGTAGAAAGAGCAATAGTTTAACTCTAGCAGATTTAGTAAAATGTTGGGGTAGACCATTCAAAACCTGCATGCAAACTATCCGTAAAGATATGAGTATCAAAAGTTTAGTTAAGGAGATAATTTTATATAGGAATGAGTGATATAAAAGAATCCAACCCAGTTTAATTATTATTATTATTATAAGTTTTTACGAATAGTTTATTTTTATTTTTTTCTTGTCATTATTTTTATTTTTATTTTTTAAATTGTATCTTCTCCATTTTTGTTTTCAAAATTTAATTTTATGTTTTTTTTTTCTCTCTCATATGTTGGTCTCTCAAAAAGCAGAGTCCAAAATTTGAAATTAAGGTTCAATTTGTTTGTTGTATCCCGAGATGCTCAACATTAACCGGGTTCATGAGTTAGAACATTTGGCTCATAATAGTAGTTGTTGATCAACTTAGAAGGTATTTTTGGTGGGAGGTTGATAACTTGTAAGAATTTAGGCCTTTATAACTTGTAAAAGATTAATAAAAAAAATCCCATTGTATACACTGCCTATGTCTCCAACTTGTCCCAGCTGTGTTCCAGGAATGTCCACACGTATTGGACATTGGTGCATGGTGTGTGTTGGAGAGTCCACGCCATATAGAGAAAGATGTATGGTGCAATTTATTCCTTGTGAATGAAGACATGATTAAGATCCTCAAAAAGTAACATTGTGGAAATCTAGAGATCAATGTGTGAATTATGTTGATCAAAAGATGTCCACCATGATGCGGCAACTTAGAAGGCATAATTTGTTTTCTTGTTAAAGGTTGTAGTGAGCTAAGCCTCTTGCTCGATGTAAACTAAGAAAAACACCATACTCTTTCTTGCAACTTCCTAGGTCTTCGTCCTTGCATCTTAACTTCTTTTTCTTGGAATGGACTTTCTTGTTCCTCTTAATGATATTTTCTTCTTCTTGAACAAACCTTGAGCTTTTGATTTCTTTTCATTATTGCTACTTTCTATCATGCTGCATGCTTAATCTACAGAAAACTCTATTGATTTCTTTTTTAGACATTAAATACAGCCCACAACTCCTAAATCTTGCATCTGGGAAAATCCTCTTATAGGCTTTCTACATCATTTGTTTAATGAGAAAATCTATTTGTCTTGGGAATGACCCAGTAGAGATAAAGAGTGAGCAAAAGGATGTATTGTTAGCCCCTTGATTAACATCCATGTGCCTTTACAGAGTAGATTGTAAGAAGAGATCAGGAGGAATGAATGTGGCTAATTTAGGTGGAGATTTACTGAGAACTTTGTTTTTTCTTTCATGGACATTAGATCAATGAAAGCTTAGACACTGAAGATGATTGTTTTAAACTGAAGTATTCATGAGGTTATCTGTTCACAATTTTGCATGGCTTCAGAAGCTTTGTTTAGGCTTTAAGTAGCTTTGGCTAAAGAAGATGCTTGTGGGTTCCAAGATGTGTATCAGGTTCAATTTTCTCTGAACAGTATAGATAACCTTGTTTGTTGATAAGAGCTTCTAATTCATCTAAGCTAATCACTTTGACCATGTTCACAAAAGCAGCAAGCATGTTGAAACCTGGTGGACAGACTCATAAATTCTTGCTATTGAAACCCTAGGTAGTGCCACAACAACCTCCACTATTGATGATCTGGCACCAAAAGGCCATTGAAACTAAGTTTTTCTTCCCATTACTTCTCTGCAGCCTCAATAATTGACTAAGCACAAAATAATCAAACCATTACTTGCTATACAATATTACTTGATTGTACCATCTGCAATTGCAACCATTACCATAGTTATAATTGCTGTTAACATCACATCACCTACAGGATGTAAAAATTTTTCAATCTGAAATTGTGATGTTACCACTGCTAGAAGCCCATACCATTGATGACCACATTGAAGGAACTTGAACTAATAAAAGTGAAATTGCCACAGGAATCTGTTTTATAAGGGAAAATTAAATATTAGCTTAATAGTGATTCCTTTAGGCCTGCAATATTTTCTTTGATGCATTGTTTTATGGAATCAGTAATTGTTAAGGAGGATCCAAGGTTCTCTAGTTCATTAAATGATTTACCATGCAACAGGTGTAAGGAAAATCTTCTTCTTGCTTTCTGTCATTTTCCTTGTGTATAGTTCTCTTCATGGTTTCATGCATCTATTGATGGTGACATTAGATTTGATTGGTTTGGAGTTGGAACTTCCTTCTGTAGAATCCATTATTTCCACTAAAACTAGTACATGTTACATTCTTATAAAAGGTGATACTAATTTAAATTTGCAATTACTTATTTTAATGCTGCAGCTTAGATGGTTGAGACGAGTTGCTACAGTTAAAGATGATGGAACTGTGCGGTTTGAAGTTCCAGCTAACATCAAGACCGATACGGTTGGTAGTGCTCCTGGATTAGCTGAGAATGGAATTTCTGATATAGGAGAACTTGACACAATAGGAATCCAAGGGATACGCCCACTACAAATTGTTATGCTGATTGTTGGAACTCGTGGTGATGTACAGCCATTTGTTGCAATTGGAAAGCGTTTGCAGGTTAGATGTATTTTCCTTTGTTGAAGGTATCGAATATAATGCGTTTATGTTTCAAGATTGTTCTGTTTGTTGGTTTCTCTGATGTGCCACGCATCATGCATCTCTTTGGTTGATATGATCTCCTTTGGCCATATTAATTTTTTTGACACTTGCATCTTACATAGTGGCCATCAATCTCTATATGTTTTCATGAAAAACTGAATTGGAGGTGTGCTGAGTTTCTTGATTATCAGAACGTAACTTCATTTGTTAAATGTATTTGAACCATTTCTTGAATGTATTCAAACTTGAATTATTGAAGTAATTGTTTTCCCCAAATGAGTTCACAGGCAACAGAATCCATTGCTTGATATTCTGCTTCAGCACTATATCAAGCAACAAAGTTTTATTTCTTGCTCTTTCAAGAGACAAGATCACCACCAACAAAGATAAATATATGGATGTAGATCGTCGATCAATAGGACAACTAGCCCCATCAGCATCAAAGTATGTTATGGCCTTGATATTTCCTTTTTCTTTGGAGAGTAACCATTGACCTGGCGTTTTCTTAATATATCTTAGAATTCATACAGCAACATCCCAAGGACCAAATGGAGATTGCATGAATTGACTTATATTTGCAGCCAAAGAAATGTATGGTCTAGTGATAGTGAGGTACTAAAGTTTCCCTTCCAATCTAGCAGGATTTGAATATGAATCCTAATCACATAACAATTTACTATTTGGATCTATAGGACTATCAGGTATACAGTGCAGGATGCCAGTTTTTTTGAGAATGTCCAATGCATACTTCATTTTTGATATAACAATGCCTTTTCTCGATCGTGTGACCTCAATGCCAAGAAATTATTTCAGCTTTCCCAAATCCTTGGTTTGAAAATGATTGAACAATTTTTTTCTTTTTATTAGGTGATTTATCATGGTTATTGTCTATGGGGCTATCAATAAGGGGCTCCCGTCTCGGCTCTCTCCCTGCGACAGAGCCTGGAGTGTAGGCAGGACTAAAAGATTAGTATCTACCCATCTCTTCATAAAAATCTGATTTTTTAAGGCCCAACCGGATAAACTTCAAGAGAAGACAGAAGCACAACAATACATTTTTTGGTGACACAAGAATAGAAAAGTCCCTTCATTTTTTGGTTCAAAGTTATGAGAAGGAGAGACAAAGAACATGGAGATCATGAAAGGGAGAGCTTACTCCAAGATGTTCAATCATCTTCAAGAAAGAGAGAGACGCAAAGCCCTAACTTAGAGGTTCAAACATCTTGGAGGAAAGAGACACGAAATACTAGCCTAGTGGTTCAATTTTCTTCAAGGATGAGAGAGACACAAAACACTAGTTTAGAGCTCTGAGGTCTGTCTTTGAGGTGGTGAGGAGACTGTTCATCACCATCTTTGAAGAGGAGAAGAGAGAGACCATGTCGTCACCATCTTTGAGGAGGAGAAGAAACAGATCACGCCATCGCCGTCAACCTTCGCCTCGAAGGAGAAGAGAGAGAAGGAGAGGGAGAGAGACAGAGGTAGAGAAGAGATCTGTCTACATGTTGCAAAAGACTGGCATCGTGTTCTTTTTTTTTTTAGGCCTTGAGGGATGGGAATGTCCCGTCCAGTTGCATCCCAGCCTGACCAATGAGAAAATTGGGTACGTTCCGTCTCATATCTTCTACTAGAAGGGACGAAATATTCATGCCCCTTCTGTCCCTTATCCAGGGAGAGGACCTCCAGGACTCGCCATTATCGACAGCTATAATTAGCTAACAATTCACAAGACTATCCTATGCTATTTGCTCCTAACATTTCCAATACAACATTAAATGGTAAGACTATTTCAAACACAACATTAAATGCTAAGATTATTTCCAACATTGGTTTCATGGCTATATTATTTGTATTAATGGCTTTAATCAATGTCCATTATTGGGCTCCTTCACTTTCTGCGGGGTCTATAACTTTATGATTTTGCTTTGACAACTGTGGTTGTTCTAGATTCTTGTTGAACTGCTATTAACAGGTTGAAAACAAAAGATGTTTGGAGGTCTAATTCTGTCAGATTGTCTCTCTGTGTTTCCTCCTTAAAATATTTCCCATCTCTACTTTTACCGGCAGTAGCTGTTGAGCAAATTTTTATTATCATTTTCAAGTGCTGCATACTCTTAGAATGCAACTGTGGATAGTGTATTGATATGGACTGACCTTGGTTGCAGGAGCATGGTCATCGGGTTAGATTAGCTACACATGCTAATTTCAGAGAGTTTGTTTTAACAGCTGGATTAGAGTTCTTCCCTTTGGGTGGAGACCCGAAGGTTCTTGCGGGTTGTAAGTCCCCTCTGATCCTCTTTTCTTCGGCAAATATATCATGCAGTGCATAGCCTATGATCCTGTTTGGTATGTATTATGGAATCGTTATAGCATGCATCTGCCTTGAGAAGGAATTTTGGAGTAGGGAATCATCGAACATTTTGTTTATCAGTTTTGTGAGATTTTTTTTCCCTCTAGTACTTTTTAAAAGGTTTGATGGTTCTTGTGTTCTTTTTGGGAAGGATTCTTGGAGTGGGGACTCATCCTTATTCATTACTTTCCCTTGACTTTTTCAGTTGCCTCTGCGGTTTTTTTTTTTTTTAAATAATTGTAGGGACATTCGATCTGCTAAGATTTTCATTTTTCGAGAAATTTGAATGTAGACATGTTGTATAGTTATATGTCCTTACAAGGCTACTGAAAGGAAATGAATCTCCTCGTAATGTTCTTAATACTAATGTTTGCAATCTTGATACTTCAGGTGTTTTTTCTTCAAAATCTGTTTTTTTATCATCTCATGTCTTCCTCACACCCCTTCACCAATTTTCTTTGGATGACAAGGGTTCCAGCCCACGTTAAGGCTGTTACGAATAGTATACCTTTTAGAGCTATTTCCCTAGTTGTTTGTGTCGTGTTATAGGAATTCTGAAACTAGAGATGATATGTTTTTGTATTGCTCTATACTACATGAGATGTGGAATCGCCTCTTTGCTTTGTAGAACAATGAGTGAGTTTGTTTTAGAAGCCTTCCTTTGGGATAACATTGTGTTTTATGCCTCTCTCTAGGCCCATGCTTCAGGCATTAATCAAAATATAATTTAGGGGAGTTGAATAGGGTTGGCGTGTGGTCCTCTGCTAGTATAGGTATTGCTCTTTTTTGACTCATTTCTGAGGATTTCTCATCTTTAGAGATTTAGTATATTCTTTAGTGAATCTAGTACTATTCTTCTTTTTAATCCCAAAAAAAAAAACACATTTATAGAAAGCAAAGGTTCGGTCATATTATTCAAAATGTGGTTAAGACAGAATAAAAAGGTATATGGATGACTGCAAGGCACAGAACATGGTCAAAGTAGTGACATGGAACTATGTAATATTGCTGTTGTTACTTTATTGGAGCAAAAACTATAATTTCCAAGAAGCTTTCTAAACTAAATTCAAGTGCTCCTTCCCCCTCCCTATGAAGGCTTTGCATCTTGTTGTAAATAAGCCAAATAGATGGAGAAAGGTTGAGAGAGCAGTGGCTCTGATTGGTTTTTAGGAATCTGGACTGCTGCATATTGATCTTACCACACCTTTTTTCTTTGGAAATTTGCTTTTTCAGGACATACCCAATTGAGATTTTGACTCCACATTGTTCTTTTTTTATTCTGCATTTAATCTAGAATATCATAATGCGGAATGCACCAAAGCTTTATATTTGAATATATCTTTATTTTATTATGCAGATATGGTCAAGAACAAAGGATTCTTGCCATCAGGACCATCGGAAATACCTATCCAAAGAAAGCAATTAAAGGAAATCATATACTCTTTGCTTCCCGCATGCAAGGACCCTGATCCTGACTCTAAAGTTCCCTTCAAAGTTGATGCCATTATTGCCAATCCTCCAGCATATGGTTCGATATGGTTACTCTTTTCCTTAGTGTTAATTTATATGGATTGAACTACCCGTTATCATAATATGAATGCCGCCACCATGCTGCGCAAAGATTATATCTCTGGGATGAGAATTTGTCTTCATGATTGCAAGTTTTTTATATATGGGAAGTTTGGAAATTTTGGTCTTTTTTAATGACAAAGTCCTTAGTAAATTCAGGGTTTGACCTATCTTGACCTCTTTCAACAGCATATATAATGCAAAGCTCTCAAGGCTCATATATTTTCCTAGAATGTGGTCTTTTCAATGTATGCCTGTATTAGCCGCTCAAAGCCTACTTTGCAGCTTAATCTGGACATTTACTTTGACTTTTGGATGACAGCATTATCTTTTTTGGTTCTTATTCATGCATGGGATCTTCTCTTTTGCTGACAGCAGCATTCTGGATATGTGTTCTTGAAACTAACAATCACAAAAAATTTTCTTCCTGGAAAGTATTGTGCCACCTATCACATCTACATGATAAATTAGAACAAGTGAAGTTGCAAAATGAGGCTCGACTGATAGAATATGCAGATTAATTTTTGTGTCTTTACTTATTGTGAGCACGGATTGAACCCCCAAACTTGATAAATTGGATTAAAGCATCTTTAGGGTGCATTAAATAGTGTAAGACTGGATTGAACCTTAAACATTTCTCTGGATAAGGATGGGAGAAGTTTTTGATTTGTGAGAAAAAGGCTCCATTGGTTTGACATATAACCTTTTTCTTTAGAACCACTTTTGATACTCCTGTAAATTTAGAAAATCTTGAACTCTTTGGATATAGGATATACAGAAAGCTGGTGTTAGTTCCTTTCTCTCTAAACCTTTTTATCTGGTTCGGATACTAGAGTAGATTCTAGTTCAGGAAGTTGATTAGTTTTAACATGTGTGCATACTTGTGCAGGACATACACATGTTGCAGAGGCTTTAAAAGTACCGCTTCATGTTTTCTTCACAATGCCATGGACGTAAGTCCTGTCTGGGTCACATAATTTTATTGATATGAGTATTTAGGAAGCGAAATCTTCACTGATGGTGTCCTTCATGATAGTAACACAGGCATTGGCCATCTTTTAATATACTTATTTGTTGCTTTTCTGCTAAGAATTATATTGATATCTCGACTTCTTTTTACCATATCAGGCCTACGAGTGAATTTCCACACCCACTTTCTCGAGTTAAGCAGCCAGTTGCATATCGAGTACGCTTTTACTTCTCTATCTGTGTTGATAAATTGCAAGTCAACTCTTTTATTGTGCCGGTAAATGTTAATCAAAGTTGGAATAACTCTTGCAGCTATCCTATCACATAGTTGATGCATTAATTTGGCTCGGAATTCGTGATATTATAAATGATTTTAGAAAGAAAAAGCTGAAGCTGAGTCCTGTGACCTATCTAAGTGGTTCCTATGGCTCTTCTCCTCCTGTGCCCCATGGATATATCTGGAGTCCTCACCTTGTTCCCAAACCTACAGGTCCTCTTTTCTTGCCTCGGGCATCTTCTGTTTAATGCTGCAATGCAATGATCTGATAGAATTCTTGTTCAAATTGGCACTTAGAAAGAAATACAATGGCAGGGCAGTGAAGATTCCTTTTATTTGATAAAAAAGGATTAGATGTTTCTACAAATTTTACTTTAAGAATAAGGTGGCGTATTTATTTATTTATTTTTAGATGACCTTTGTATCCCATTTAAGTTCACCATTTTGTCACAACTTACTAATTGTGGAAACTATTTTCTCCTCTTTTTTTTTTTTCAATAAAAATATCCTCCAAGAGTCTTTCAGTATATAGTAGTATGACAAAATGGTGTAGCATTGTAGTTTTATCAATTAACTAATTCATTCATTCATTTTTTTTGGGGTTGGGGGGGGGGGAGGACTTTTTGTTAATAGTTAATACCTTTCCTGCAGTAGAGTTTTTAGATCATTTTGCTCAGTTCAAAAGCTTGAGAATCGACATTCCATTTCTTTTCCCTGTAGCCGTAACTAGCCTTCATTGCTTATTAGTTGGCTTGCTGTTCTTGTTGGTTGAATGATGGATTAGTTCTCTCTCCATTTGCAGATTGGGGCCCCAAAATTGATGTGGTTGGATTTTGTTTTCTTGACCTTGCCTCCAGTTATGAGCCTCCAGCATCACTTGTGGATTGGCTCCAAAATGGTAAAAGGCCTATATATATTGGATTTGGTAGCCTTGTAAGTTCTAATTTCCTTTTGTTGTCTCTCTCTCTCTCTCTCTCTCTCTCTCTCACTCCCTGCAGTCAAGACCAATAACTCTATAGAAGGTTTCCCTTGCAGTTAGAACATTTGTTAATAAAAATTCTGTTGATATGCTTATCTCAATAGTCATTGTTTGAATTCATTTTCTATTGAGCCTTTTAGAGTAATAGCATGAGAAAATTTTGGTTATGATATTGTACTAGAGTCCAACTATGGATGCTCCTTCTTCCCCTACAAAATACTTAACGCACGCATAATCCCACGTACTTGATTTTAAATCTAACATAATCCGTGTAACTCAAGAATTGTAATTATATGATAAGGCAAAACCTTGGTTAACTTAAAATGAGGCATTAAGTGTGAAGAGATAGCATGGGATGTTGTAAAAGTTGCATTGTGATATCACCTTTGGCCTTGATTGGACACCTGATCACAGCAAGAACCTCTTCCAAAGATTTGGTACTTGGTGAAAACAAGTGGAAAAACAAAAATTGGTCAATTTTTTCCATGGATATGAAACATTTATGGAAAAGGTGAAATAGAGATGGCTTTACAGCATTCTAAAATGTGCTTTTGTGGAAAAAGAAAATAATGAAATAAGCTTTTTGTATTTCTCCAAACTTTTTTACATAGTTCAATCAAATATATATACAAAAGTTACATTGAATTAAGATAGAACACTAACTAAGAAATGGAAATTCTAGATACAAAAATCTTTGACCATATATAAATTAAGGAAGATTTTCCCTAATTATATGTCCTAAATTAGAGAATATGATAAAGTCAAAGATCTTCCCTAATTATATTATATAAATTAGGGAAGAATAAACCCAAAGACCTTCCCTAATTATATTACGTAAATTAGGGTAGAATAAACTCAAAGACCTTCCCTGATTATATCACATAAATTAGAGAAGAATAAAACATGCATATCTCGACAGCTTTAGATAGTCAAAGAAAATTATTTGAGTTGTCATTTCTCTACTCATTTTATGTGAGGATCCTTGGGAACAAGAAAAGAAAAAGAGAGTGACGCTTGGAAAATTGTCTGTGAAAAAAGAAAACATTTTCATGATGAAAGTAAATAGAGAATGAATGTCTATAAATTACTCAAATAATTGGGTCAGAAAAGGGGGATCATGAGAGTAGCGGATGATTTATGAATTGTTTACTTGGTTGAAGGACCATTGACTAGCTCAAGAGAACATATGAGCACAAGAGACAAGACAATTTGAGGTTGTAAGTAGATGGAAGGAGCTTGAGCTTTGCTCGTTGAGAAATTGTTGGGATTGGAGAGTAACATGTAAGATGATTAAAAGTGCATGACTGAGCTCCTTGTTGTAGATGGATTGGCAGGGCATTGGGAGACAGCATGTAGAGGGTGGCTAAATGCAGAACCATCATCTCATATCCTTATGTGATATTGCATCATAGCAAGGTTTCAATTATAGTGATTTGATCTCCTTTACTTTGGCATATAGAGCACAAACATGGACATGTGACATCCACATGGCACAAGTCATACACAGCAACTTAGCAAAATCAAGTTAGACATACGTTGCACGGGCATACATGTTACCAAAATGCAAACTTACGAACATAATCATAATTAAAATTTAAATCCCAACTAATATGTTAAATCAAGTTAAAAACATGATGTTGTATGCAACATTTAATCTACTTATATTCTAAAGCCTTTGTTGGGTCTCTGTTTATGTTCAAAGTTGTTTTGTTTTTTGTTTTCTACGTGCTAATATTGGAATTTTTGTTTGTAAGTACATAATTTTCCTCCTAGAATTGCCATAGAAATTTTTGGCAGAAAAATTGTCTCAAAAAATATAGGACATGGAGGAGATATCTCCAATGTGTTTTTTCTATAGGTGTTTTGTCCAATAAGGTGCCTAAGGTGGACATGGCTCTTTTTAGAAGTGCATATTGCAACCAAGACATTTTTGTCTCACGTACTGTAGCCGCATTGAAAATCCACAGTTTACATTTGCACAGACAGACAACTGAAAAGAATCTGATGAAGTGGATAAAGTTCTTGTGCTCCTTTTTTGGTAGAGATTATCTTGTCAACAGATTGTAAGATATACTAATTCCTGCAACAGCCTGTTCAAGAACCAAAGAAAATGACCAAGATTATTGTTGAAGCACTGGAAATCACTGGACAAAGGGGCATTATTGGCAGAGGCTGGGGTGGCCTTGGGGAAAGTAAGACTCAATTTCTTGGTTTGAGAATGAACTTGTGCATTGTTATTGTTACTATACAGGTTAAATTAGTTATTTGTGTCTGAGTTCTAGTCTTGTACCAGTGGCAGAACCGAAGGACTTTGTCTACTTGATTGACAATTGCCCTCATGACTGGCTATTCTATCAATGCTTTGCTGTGGTATGTTCTTATCACATTAGATTTTGGTGCAGACACTGCACTATTTCAGTTTACTTTGTAATACTTCCAATATTGTGGAACGCCATATTCATTGATTGCTGGAATACCTTTGGCCAACCACAGGGATACTAAAACTTGTCATTTTATAAGCCGCTGTAACACCAAGTCTGAATTGACCATTTAGCTATGATTATAGCATGGTAGACCTGTAGAAGTGCAACCTAGATGAAAGTCCTGAAAAACCTAGGCTTTCGAGGCAACTGCAATATATTCAATTTTGGGGAAACTGATAGCTACTAAAGTGGGACTGAGCTGCCTATGATATCAGTGATGTCAAAAGTATTACCAATTTATTAGCGAATATATATGTGCAAGCAACATAGCTTATTCCCTCTACTCTAGATCAACATGGGTACTGTATGTATGGGTGACATAGGTATTTTGAGAAAACTACTAACATGCTTAGTGCACATACCTGTCAGGTCCTGTGTGATTGCTTCAATTGCTGGAATTGGTATTTTGAAGATCTTTGTTGTATCCTATTTACTTACTGATTCAGAAGGATTCTACTCTAACTTTTCAGGTGCATCATGGAGGTGCCGGTACCACTGCTGCAGGTCTTAAAGCTGGGGTAATCATCATTCTTGTCATAACATTCTTGTCCATGTGATTCATGTCAAACCTTAACTGCTTCCAACTTACTCTTTTGTAGTGTCCGACAACCATTATACCTTTTTTTGGAGATCAACCCTTTTGGGGGGACAGAGTTCATGCAAAAGGTGTAGGTCCTGCCCCCATCCCAGTTGATGAGTTTTCCCTTGAAAAGTTGGTTGATGCAATCAAATATATGCTAGATCCTAAGGTAATTATGAATTCAACTGGAAAATTATCCTATTGTAATCCATGAATAGTGCATATCATGCATATTCTGAACATTAGTAAGGGCATAAATCCAAGACTGATCAAATTTAATTTCATCCGCCATAGAAGTTATTATATACTATTGAAAATGTAGGATTGGATTTTGTTTTCCTATCATAATTATTTGGCTCTTGTGAACAAACCTAAATTTAGCACATCGAAAGTATTTCCAGCGGTGGACCATGGTTCTCTTGCTACCAATTTATGGAAAGATTTATTTTGGTTGTATAATGTGTCTTCTCCTCTCATGCTGGGGTCATTGTCTTAAAGTTGCTTCCCATCATGAGAGATCACTTTAATTTCATCCATTCCTCACCTATCATAAATGAAGCATGTCCGTTTCCACTTCCCGGGTGCTATCTCTAGATCCCAAGATAAGTTGGTAGAACACAAAAATCCTTGGTTTTAAACCTCAGTTGTGTTGTCTAGAAGACATTTTCTCTTAATTATACCTTTTCTATTGACGTGCAGAGAGATAATGTAAAAGTTAGGCCGCCACTTGCTTTCCACATTCCCATACTTTCCGGACTCATGCTTTGGCTGGTCACTTCCTAATTAAAACTGAAAGTTACAACTGGATCTAATGCAGGTGAAAGAGCGTGCTAATGAACTTGCAAAGGCAACGGAAAATGAGGATGGTGTGGCTGGAGCAGTGAATTCCTTCCACAAACACTTCCAGTTTAACAAGCCTGAATCTGAGCCAGATACTCTGTCTGATCGAAAACGATTCTCTTTAAGACATTTGTTTATGTGCAGTTGATGTTCAAGGTCACTTCCTTTCTCCTCTGGAGTTTCTTCTAAGACTCATTTCTCCGGATCTGATCAACCATGCCATGCTATAACTGTATGTTAAAACATTGATTGTACTTGCAATAGATGCCTCTTCACAGCATGCCTCATCGTTTGCACAAATTCCTACATCTTGGGTAAATCGGAACACTTTCTGGTTCAAAATTAACTTGTATCAATTGGCTTTGTATTTCTCTTATACTTGCTTCTAAGTTTTATCTAACAATACAGTTTCTGTAAAATTCTTACAAACTTTTGGTCCTAGTTAACAAATACCTTCATTTTTTTGGTGGAAGTTAACAAATACCTTCTTTCGATCATGCATGGTCGCCGAATACATTTGACTCACACAAATTACCGAGTAGCTACAGCGTCATTAAGCTGCTGTAATCCAGGATTAGAATAAACAAATGGCAATATTGTAAAGCAGAAATAAGAGTTTTGTACGGATGTAACCTTATTTTTTAAAAAAAAAATTTAAATAATACCATTAAAAAAATGTTTCTAACTCTAACACACACATGTTATAACTTGAAGTCATGACATGTACTGTTCATTAAACAGTATCATAAACAATATATGTCGTGACTTGGTACTGTTCATTACGGTCTTATGTCGTGACTTGAACTCATGATATGTATTGTTTATGGTACTGTTCAATGAACAATAATGTTGTGATTTCAATTCACGACATATGTGTGTTAAATTTGAAAATATTTTCTGAACGGTGTTGTTTTAAAATTTTTTTTTTAGTTCTGAACAAAGCTCCAGAAATAAAGCAAGAAGAAAATGAAAAAGGGAGCATGAAAAATTGCAAAAGCATTTGTTACATTACATAGGTATACTTGAGCAGCTGGATATGGGAACAATGGAAGAAAATGTATATTATGCACTGCGAAAATGAGAAAAGAATCTGACATTACTGTCGATTTCATATCCTCCTGGTGCAGATGAATGCCGTGCAATGACTGACGTGCGAGAAGACTACAAAGTCTATGAACAAGGAGACACTTCACCTTTCTCGCTGATTAATGGATCCTCCATTGAAATGGTTACAGATCCATCAACTTTCATTATCGGTCTCTCTAAGGTGGTTACAATGGGGGGTTTCGTTCTCTTTGTAATGGTCATCCATAGTCCTTCTGTTGTGTGTATTGTCACTCCCGTTGTCATCTTCACCTGCAACAGCATATTGATAGATAGATACTTCATTGTGTTCTCTCTCTAGTATTTAGGCAAGTCGGATGATAAGACAGCACAAGATTGTCGAGAGCGGGTGAGTAGCCAGCTTTCAATAGACTATAGGGTTTGCAGGTTTTCTAGCAACAGAAAAGGATGAGAGCAAAATAGGTGACTCACTGTAGGCGCCCCAAGTGCCATCTGAAGGTTAAATCTTCGGACAAGCATGGCAATTTCAAGAATAGCAAAATTGCCTCAAAGGATGCAAAAATATCACCTACACATTTCCGTGGTCCTCCATCAAAAGGAAGGTAACTGGAAGAACAATTAACAACAAATGAACTTTTAGTGACTTAACATCAAAAAATCAAAGTAAATAAGGAAAAACAGTAATTGATTTATATTTCCCATGGCCGATCCCAAATCCATGTAAAGGAGAAGAATTACGATAAATTGATAGTTAGTATAAAACTTTTATCATAATTAAAATGAGAGACAAATATAGAAAATTAGTTGAGACATTTCCTTCTCATGACTCACTCCACGGAATCCCAAGTATAGTAACAAGTTAGCAAAAGCCTCTAGGGCATCACTTGGAAGCGATGCGCTACGTTGTGGCTCGGATATGGTATCAAATGGGCAAGATTTTTCACATTTATGTGGATGGTTACGAGTAAAAAGGTTAGTCCACAAAAAAAAAAAAAAAATTGTCTAACCATTTGGATTATAGGATTTTTAATTGGTAAGTTAGTAGAGATATGGGAAGTAATAACTAAACGGAGGATTTATATTACGTGTCTCCAAAAAACTAAGTGGGTAGAGGAGAAAAGTAGAAAAGTAGAACCTTATGTCCATAATCTTTGGTATGCAAGTAAGCATAGAAATAAGAACATGGTAAGAATAATTATCCATAAAAATTTACAAGAGAATATAGTTGAGATCAGAAAAAAGGAAGATAAAATGTTGTTTGTTAAGCTAATTAGTAGAGAAAATATAATTAATATAGTCAGTATTTATACATCTCAAATAGATGTAGATGTATATTAGCAAACAACAATTTTTGAAAAATCTAGATGAATTTATATAAACCAATCTAAAGAGGAGAAATTATTTATATGATGAAATTTAAATGGATATTTAAGTGAAAATAATGAGAGATTTGAAGTTGTATATGAAAACTTTGGTTTTGGTGGTAGGAATGAGATATGAGTACTATTTTAGAGTTTGTTACAGAATTTGATTTGATAATCATAAACATATTTTTTTAAAAAAGAGAGTCGTACATAGTTATATATAAAAGTAAATCGAATGTTAGTGAAAAAAATTTCTTCATCATTAGGGGACACGATAGAATGACCTATAGGGATTACAAGATTATACCAAGAGAGAGTATAAACTCAATGTAAACATTTAGTTTTAGATGTGGATGTGCCGAAAAGGCAAAAGAAATATCACTAATTTGTAGAGTTAAGAATTAAGTGGTGAAATCTAAAAGAGAAAATGGTGGTAACCTTTAGAAACAAGTTAGTTCAAATAACCACCTAATTTGCAAATGATGATTCGGAGACTCTATGAATATAAATGTATAATAATATTAAAAATTCAGTAAGGAGGTTTTTGGCATATATAGAAGTCGGGCACCAATAGACAAGAAGTCATAATAGTGAAATGAAAAAATCCAAACTATTATACAAACCGAACGGGAGTATTATAGGAATTTTAAAGGTAAGAAAAATAATAATATATTTGATAAGTACAAAATTATTAAAAAGAAGGGTAAAAAAGATTATTTGTGAATAAAAAAACAAGATGTATAACGAATTATATACGAAACTAGAAACTAATGACGGAGAAAAAAAGATTACAAAATTATCAAACGAAGGCATAGGAAGAGAAAATATTTAAATGATATTAGGTATATTAAAAGTGAGATCAATAGTGACCAAAGGAAAGAATCTGGTGAGAAATGTAACAATATTTATTATCATATTAGAGATGATGTAAAATATCACTTAGTGACCAAAGGTATAGTCCCGAGATATACCGCTTGGGATATGCATAAAGAAGAATTTGGTGGGAAGGTAAAAAATAGATAAGTCAGAAAATGAAGATGACATTATACAATCACAATTCCTAGATGAATTATTAAGCAAGTTGGAAAAAGTTAAAAAAAGAATGACGGATGATTTGAGTAAGAGGATTGAAGAGGAAAGAAGAAGGAATAAGAGAAAAGAAGAAGTAATGAAGAGAAAAGAAAAAAGAATGACAAGAAAAGAAGAAAGTATGAGGACGAAAGGAGGAGGAATAAAAAGGAAATAAAAAAAATGGAGGAGAAATTTGAAGTATTAGTGTCTTAGTAGAGGGTAGAGTAAGGTCTTCTTGAGTTGAACTACAGACCATTATTTGGTTTAATGCTTTTATTGGATTATGCTCTCTTTTTATATCAGACTTTTATATTTTTTGTGTTCTTTTTTATGCTGTAGTGGGAGAAAAATTAGTGTTATAGAAAATAAAATGCGAACATTGTGCTTTTTTTTCTGATATTCACTTGTCATGATTTTTTAGAGATATTTTCCTTTTATTATATTTTTATATGATTTATACTTCTCGATTCATGTTTTTCCCCAAAATAGATTAGAGTCATCTTTTTCATTTGTTGTGCACTTAGTCATGAGAATATAGTAAGATAGTTAGATATTTGTTTTGGGTCACAAATTTGTCACTTGAATTTTTGTGATTTTTTTATTAAGATTTTTCTTGAATATTGGAAATACTATTTGAAGACTTCTTGATGGAATAAATGTCTATAAATATTTTTAATGATACTAAAAAACACACTTGTTGATTGTAATATTGATATCGTTAATATTATTAACGTTTGATAGGTTAGTTGATTCGGGTTTTGATATCCTTTAATCATGATCGAGAGTTTCATTTTCATAGGAACGGAAAAATCAACGTTAGGAGATCTATCCCTCAATTTGGTTTTGTAAGCGGTCGATTCAGATTAGTTAGGGTGAAATCTCAAATACTGAGTTGGTGGCCTAACTATAATAAAAAAAAAAAGATATCATTAATATTTAACTTGTTAGTTATGCTGGATTTACAATGCGAAAAGAAATGAATTCACGTAAATTATTTCGAACTATTTAAATATTTAGTTGAATTGAATTCTATTGTTATATTTGTCGTAGAGTTTCAAGGTCTGATATAATATTTATGGCCTGTACTCTACTTCAACTGTCTTAAAAACTTTTAGTATGTTTGTTGCAAATAGAGTATTATGAGATTGAGGCATTGGATCAATGACTGTTATTCTTAATGGTATATGAAAAAAACATTTACATCGTCACAATTTTAATTGATATGTAAACTATAAAAATTTTAATAATTTCTAACATTATATATTTGAATTGCATGTTGGATTTGAAGTTGTTTAAAAGAGTTTTAAAATATTTACATTATGTTAATCAAACTATATTTTTATTTTTTTTAATAATATTTAATATTTTTTTGAATTGAATTGTAATTTTATATTTTATTTTGAATTGATAGTATTTGGTTAAGGTTGGTCATAGAAACATATAGTAAATACAGATCTTTTAGGGGTGGTTTTTTAGCTACCGCTACAAATTCTTTTAGTGGGAATTATTTTTGCCGTTACTAAATATCAATACTTATAGTGGTGATTCTAATAGAATATCACTAAATGATAAAATATTTAGTAATGACTGTATCTCCCGTCACTAAATGTTCATATTTAATGACGGTCGAATTATATTCTTACTAAACATGGTTATTACTATAAAGTTTTTTAACAATATGGGAGCTGTCGCTACTAAAAATCTTATTTAGTAGCGATTATTTATTGATCGTTATTAATATTTTTAGTAATGAAATTTTCAGTCATGGTTGTTGACAATTGTTTGGATATCACTATATCGATTTAGTGGCGGCCATCAACATTTATAGCGGTGATTTTAGCCCCTACTAAGAATGGTTTGTGCCCCAGTCAGTATCGCTTGGGACTCGGAGAAAGTAATTCATGAAGCACCAACCAAAAATAACCGGTCAATAGGGAAGCAAAATGAATGAGGATTATTATATTAGAACTTTTTTATTGGATACTTCCCAAGTACATCATCTTTAAGAGAACGATGAATCAATACTGGTGGTTGAGGATGGAGCCGTCAAGAGCAAAAATATGGAAGCAGAAAAATTGAACAAACAGACACCAAAATTAAACAAAGTAAACTAAGTATGGTGGTGTCACATGTAAAAGATAAACATTTGCTTCATTAAGTACGCGTGCTGTGTACTTAAGTTTCTTCATATCTTCAACAGTTGGAAAACGACCTCCCAGAACAGTATCAACCTAATAACAGCCTTGTTAATTCGTGATGATATTTTTAAAGCACAATGATGGCATCATGAACATGCTGATAGCATGGTCATCATTGTTTGTGGTTAGTATGTGAAACATATTGGTTTTCATGTTAATTGAAATGCTTCGACATCTCTAAGGGGATAGTCTAGTGGTGTAAATCCCCTTTCCAATCTGATGATTCCAAATTCAAATCTTTATATATATAGAAAAGAAATGCTTCACCACGTTAAGAAAAAGCAAAATGATTTATTTTTCTCTAGAAAAGATATTTACGTTGTCAAGGGAGGACACATCCATTTGGATTATGAGTTGCTTAGTGTTGACAATTCTGCCCAGCCTACTTAGTGTTGGAATCACTAATGCAAGACAAATACAACAGCTTCACCAGGATTATGACGGACTGAACCATCTGTGTTTAGGGGTGATCTAACCATGAGGGAGGTTCCATTTGCATAGGCAGTGTGAGGTTGAGGTTTTTTTTTTCTTAAATTTATATCAAGACGCGAAAACTGTAAAAGTACATATATATATATATATATATATATATGAAAGTTTGAATACTAAATTTCATAAAAAAAAATACTAGAATAAGAATTGTTTACTATTCGGATATCTTTACAAGATCTGGGGTTGACGTTTCTTAGCGTTGGAGGCCCGTGAAAGGAATTCTCTAGTTTTGTTGTGGAGGGCCATATCATGTACGGTTTGCTAGAGGGGCAAGAGGAAGACTCGAGCACAGTTACTATTACAACACCCCCCCCCCCACAAAAAAACCCTCTCTCAGGCCAGTCCCAGACTTCTTGTTTTAAGGATTCCAGGGCTCCTCATAACTCTTGATAAGTGAGGGTCTTATAAATTGTCGAGGGCTGAAAGTTGATATCGAAACAGATTACATTCCATTTCAACGGCAAGAAGTTTCGTTATAATAATAGATTTTCACTATAACAATACTTTTTTTTTAAAAAAAAAACTTTATCTAATTTCAATTGGATCAATCTCAATTATATACAAGTTAAGCAAAATAGGGATAAAAACTAATGTTGGAAATGAACCACAAGCCTTTATTCACACCTTTAGTGAACATTTATTTTACAATTCACAATACAGGAACTCGTCAACAACCACAAGTCCAATGATACATTCTACTGAAATACAAATCAAATGAAATTAAGAAAAAAAAAAATCCCAAAACAATGGATGGGATTTCTGAGAAAGAGATGATGATGATAATAATAATAATTTAATTACATGAGATGAGATGCAGATTGATCTCAGTTCTTTGTGTTCATGGATTGTTTGACAGCAGCAGCTGTGGCCTCCGCTTTGCTAACCACA
The DNA here is from genome assembly GCA_033439265.1 of Dillenia suffruticosa. Taxonomy (NCBI): domain Eukaryota; kingdom Viridiplantae; phylum Streptophyta; class Magnoliopsida; order Dilleniales; family Dilleniaceae; genus Dillenia; species Dillenia suffruticosa. The sequence continues at coordinate 5,256,418 of JAVTVX010000018.1, read as the reverse complement.
GTATTTTTGGCCTTTTCGGCTGTCTCTTTGACTGATCCCCATGCCTCCTGAACCGCCTGCTTTCCCTTCTCTGTCACTGTCTCGGCAGCACTTCTTGCCTGCATGTTCCAAACATTTACCGTCCATTAATATTACATATATTAAAAAAATAATTAGTACCATAAATATTTATCATGTTTTATTTTTTCAAAACAATAATAACAACAACAATAATAATAATAAAAATGGAAGGATTATTTACAGCGGCGGAGGCAGCTTTTGACTGTAATTCACCGGCATTGATGGCTTCATTGATTCCCTTTCTTGCTGCACTCTTTGCCTTTTCCAATGCCTCTGCACCCTCTTGGCGAGCACTTGCCTTTTTGGACGCACACACCAAAACCAATCACGTATTAGATATATTATATGCATTCGATCTTTTAACTCATTAATTAAAAAATATAATTCCCACAATACTAATCCAAGTTGTCCAATGCTCTTTTGATTCTTCCCAATTTTGGTTCTTTGTGGGACGAGGATGAGAATAAAGTTGCAAAAAGTGTTCATGGGTATGACTTAAACATAATTAGTGTAAATATTTGGGGGGAGAGAGAGAGAGTCACCTGAAATAGACCGGATCTTGGACCAGTGCCAAGAAAGAACCTTGTTTGGGCCAAATTTGCACCAGTATTTCCCAATTTCATGATGTTTGATGTCAATCTGAAGCTAGCCATCTTGATTATTTATTCTTTGTTTTTTCTTTTTTCTTTTTAACAATAGAATTACAAGTTGAAGTTGATGGGTATATAAAGAAAGAGAAGTGCAGGGGATGGAGGCACGTGTTAAATCATGTCAATGTTTTATGGTTGTGGGTAAGAATTATTTGGGACCGATGATTAGAGTGAGAGAGTGTTTCCCATTAAATGTCTGGTTATAGAGAAAATGGTCAATTAAGACCCCGTATTTCAGGACAGTTGAGGGTTATGGTCATCCACTCAACCCCTCTCTCTCGCTCTCCCTCGTCAGGTTAGAGTTCGACGAGGCATGAAATAAATACAAAAAAGATAATATTTCTTGTATTTTTTTATATCATACTATCTCCCAACGTCTTGTCTCTTTTTTTAAACTAATTTATGATTTTCATTCGTGTTAGTTTTAACTAGAAAATTTTCCTGATTCGAGTTGTATAATGAAATGTGATGCAATAGGCTCTCTCTAAGGTTTCAACCTAATGAAAATTGCAATATCACTAAATTAACAATGTGTTAAGATGGAATATATACACTTTCAAACTTAATTATTTTTTAAGATAAATCATTTATGTTCTAAGTATTGGCACTGGTGAATGCCTTTAGTTTTTCTATGATTGCATTCTGCTATCAAGAGTCGGTGCTTCTCTCGCGATTGATGCGTAGAGGGTGACTCACTCAATCAGATCGATGAAGGAGTAGACAGAGAGCACGATGTTCCAATAAATGTAAGTGATCATTTGAAGGAGATGAAGAATGATCGGTTAAATAGATGATGGATTCATAATCATATTAGGTGAATAAAAGCAGGTGCCGATGAGATTTAATGGCAAGAGCTGTTAGACGAACCTACAAGAGATATGTCAAAAAACAAAGGCAAAGTTAGGTCAAAAAAGAATAGCTGAGTGGTTTGTTGACTCCAAATTTAGAAAGAGTTAATAATATTTTGAATTATAAAAAAATCAAATGTTTACAAAATTTATTATAAAAAAATCAAATGTTTACGAAATTTTTTAGACAAGGGGTCCCAATATCTACACACTTTGTATTCTATTTCATATCTTATGAAGCAAAATAATCATACTCGTACATCTAGTTTAGTATGCTCATAAGGTTATAAGAGTATACAATAGACACTACCAAATACTTTAAGAGTTTAGTAGTTAAGAACATGAATATATAACCGTTCATAAGAAGAGATATTACCGATAATTCTAGTAGGGATACTATTCATAGTATAGATAGTTGTCAGAGTAGTTTTCCCCTAAAATATTCTCCTAAAATATTCTTGACACAAGAAAGATACGAGAAGAGTTTAACCATTTTGTTGAGAGTTTTCTAAACAAGATTTTTGAATAAAAGTATATTGTAAAGTAAGAAAATGAATGAATAATTTTTCTTTATATTTCATAGTATTATTAGTGCAAAATTTTTTGATTTTATGAAAAAATTAAATCTGAATCATATTTATAAAACGAGAGTAAATAGAAAATAATTTAGGTTTATGACGCACAAAATAAATTCATGTATAATGAGAAAAATTATCAGTTAATATAATAAAATATTATGAAGCACCCATAGTATATGAAGAGTAGGTCTCTTGATATCAAAATGAATCAAATCAAAATATGCTCAAAAGTATAATTATTATTACGAAAAGGTAAGGCATGACTTTCTAAAAGTTAACATGAAATATAATCAAAACTTATAGACTTGGCATGATCTAAGAAACCAGTAAAGATTAGAGATCCCAATTTAGCATTATAAAGATGACCAAGATAAAAATGTCATATGTTGGATGTAACAGCAATAACAAATAGTTTGGATGGAAGGCATAGAGAACTGAGTTTGAACAGTCACCAAGTTTATGCCTTATTCCAAGGATCTCATCTGTCTATGAATTTTACACAATACAACTACAATATAAAAAAATATAAGTCAACACTAATTCTTAGGTTGACTAATAAATATGAGATTTAGAGATAATTTAGGAACAAGAAAAGTATTCGACAAGGATAAACTACATGTATGAACAATACTTATACTTTAAACATAAATAGTGGAATTATCAGTAATATGAACAACATGAGAAGTAGAGAAAATAGTGGAAAAATCAAATATAGATAAATGAGAAGTCATATAAATACAACAAATGAAGTCAAAGTACCATGAAGAGGAGATACTTGATTTGACAGATAGGATGGAGGAAGAAAGAGTACCAAAATCTAGTTAAAGTTGTTTAAGAAATACTTGAAGATCTTTCAAAGAAATTTATGAGATTTGCTCTCTCTTCTGGTCCCTAGTGATAACAACAACAGTAGTAATAGGCTAAGTGTAAAAGAATTTAAAAAAAATTACCATATCCCGAAATCTATTTGAGTTTTTATCTGCATTTAGAAATGTGATGGCTACCTTTTTATAGTAGTTGCGATATCTTTTTCGAGACTTCTGAGTTGAATTATAAAAATGAGAAGACTAATGAGGTGAGATCTAAGTGACAAGGATAACATCAATAAGTGGTATAGATTTTTCGACAGAAAGAGTATTGAGACAACTTTTTTTTATGATTAACTCCTAGATAATGGTATCAGAATTGGGCAGAAAACTATGATGAAGAAAGAAGCTATGGATGGACTCAAATTCATCTCTATTAGATTTATTTAACTTTATGATAAGATTTATAAAAAATATATCATTCTCCGATACCCGTGGGTTAATTGAAAAACTACCAATAGCTAGTTTTTTCTTGATCACTTTATCCTTTTCTACTTAGTTTTACAAGACGATTTTTCTAGTGTACCAGTAGGTGTAGGTCACATGAGATCACTTAAGAATCAGCCGGTCTTAAACTTATTCTCGTCTTTTTGACAAAACCAACCTAAACATGCACTAAATCAACTGTACCTATAGTATTATATAGAAAAGAGATTTTATCTAAGTAGACTACTATTGAAAATAACTATTTTGATATCTTATCTCTTATTTTATTATTTTGATGCAACAAAAAATTCATGTGGGATAAGATTCATTACATAAAAATAATTTCATGGCAAATTTATTCTTTTTCTAATGTGATCATATTTTTATATATTATTTTTTAATTTAATTATTGTTGCTGTGGTTAAACCCTAATTAATTTTAAAAATTATATCGATCACAAAAATAATAATATTGATTAATTTTATCATACTAAGGGGCATAAATAAAAATGTAATTAAATTACCTAATGTGTTTTATTAATTTTGTACCTCTCCTTATGTACAAAATATATTGGAAATTAATTTTATTCATAATATTTTTAATATAAAGGTCTAATATGAAACAATTGAAACTTTATTATGCCTTTTAACATATATTGTAAGGATTTGATTAAAAAATGAATGACTCTTTTAAAATCATTTAATACAAGACATAAATAATTCCTAAAAAGGAAAAATTAATCGCATGGCCATTCATTAAATAAATGAATATTTAAAATATTGTAATTTTTCTAATTGTCTTTCATGCCCCATTTATTTCATTTTTTTGCACTATTAATATTGTCATCTTCACTTGATGGACCCTAGGGTCGCAACCCAGAATCAATGGTTTCCGACGAGTTTATATACCGGAAAACCGTTAGAAAGTGCAAAAATACTCTAAAATAATTTTTGAAAACATAGTTTTGATCATAATGATGTAAGTATTTCAATTTTTCGAAAAATCAAGATTGTGGACCCCTAATTCAAAAATCCAAAAATCCTAATTTTTGAAAAAATTTTGAAATTCGCCGGAATTTTGAAGATAGAGGACAAAACGGCTCTGATACCAATTAATAGATACTATGTTACAAACCAAATGCAATAATGATTAAAATAATTCGAGGAAGAAGATCGAATGTATTTCCGACCACTCTCGATTCCGACGATTTTCGACAATTGTAATAACATCAAAATGATTTTTGGAACGTGCACTGAATTCGACAATTTCCGACAATTGTGATGGCACCAAAATAATGTGCACAAGTTTTCTAAGTTCTCAATTTCTCTCGATAGATGGTGTGGAGGTTTGAAATTGGATTTAGGGACCCAATGCACCAGAAGGGAGTTTATATAGGCTTTGAATCATAAAAAAATCTTTAAAAGCTCACAATTGTCATTCTAGAATATTGCTAATCATAATATGGATTTAATCAAATATTCATAACGAAAAAACAAAATTAATTGTGTAGAGCTTTTAATGGGACACCTAAATTCGGCCAAATGTATCTCAATTTAAAATTTTTTATTTTTTATCACATTTAATCTTTTTTTCGATTATATTTTTTATTTTCATTAACTTCATTTTGAATGCATTGATTTATTCATGGGATTTGAATTTTAAAAAATTCCTAACAAAAACCGATTGAAAAAGGGTTGTATCGGGCGATCAAAGTCGTAGTCAATCGGTTGAACTTAGTCACTTGATCCATACCGGAGCTGAGATATTGTTCTTTCTAAGCTGACGTGGTACGAGTTCCTAACATGGCGTCCATGTGGAGGCTAATATGGCAGAGCCCAAACCGAAAAGAATGATGATGTGGTTGAATACGTTGTGCTGACTATTCAACACTTGGAGGCTAACGTGGTACACTTGCTGACAGGGCAAAGTTTGAGGGTACAAACTAATGACAGAAACAAAGAAATTTGTAGGGATTCCAGTAAGAGGGTTTTTAGATGTCTAGATCTTGTTTATGTGATCATTTTTAAAAGTATAACCGTTTGGTATGCACTAAATAATTATTAGACAACTTAATGAATGACACTGAATATGGACAGAAAACCTAAAAACCTAAAAATCTAAAGGTATTTCTGCAACTCTTTTTGTAAAGTAAGCTATGATACTATGAAGTAACAAGCAGAGAAAGAGAGAGACCGAGAGAGATGGAATTCTCTGTATTTTTGTGTGTTTAATGCATTATACAAAGGGTTATTTATACAAGTTAGTACGTACAATAAAGAAAAAAATCATAATATCAACCTGATCACACTAATCTATCAAATATAGAGATATTAATATTTTGTGACATATATATTAGCATGATTTTATCAATGGACAGTTGGTGTAGCGGATAGGTCATTGCGTCTCTTAATTAAGGTCACGAGTTCGACTCGCGATTTGAGTATGTAATCGATAACTTTGTGAGACCCCTACCCCCTAAGAGCAACCTCAGTCGGGTCGACCCGAATTAGTCGAGAGAAAGTTCCAGATACCCAGTAATGGACCAAGTCCAAGGACACCAAAAAAAAAAAATATTAGCATGATTTTGACATATTGTGACATATATATCAATATAACTTAACAAATGTAAAGTAAGGATTAACATGGTAATGAACGGTGACGATATGGGGTGACATATATGGGGTTATATGTGGATATATATATATATATATATATATGTATGTTAACATTTAAAAAAAATTAAGATTGAGATCATTTTTATATAAAAATTAAGTATAAATCAAGATTAATCTTATTAATAAACAAGGGAATATAGATATTGTATTTTGCTCATTTAGCGATACTTTTTTTTTTTACATGCAGAAAGATTCGAGCTTAAAATCATTATAAGGGTAGCAAATACGGTGACAGTTGAGTAATAACTTATTAGTCATTTAGCATTACTATATTAGCCGGTGGAGTTCATGGAATTATTGCTTGTGCGGGGCTGGAGCTGTCTTGAATATTATTTCAGGCTGAAATAGTAAAATACTCACGTAATCAAGGGTTTAGTTGTGAAGTTCAAATATATAATAACATTATCCGAAAATTTCTTGGAAAGCAAAAAATTAAATAACTAATCGCGATAATCGTTTGAACTCACCAAGGCACGGGACATTTTTTTTGGGGAAACAAATATTTTCTGTTTACCCATTGTGTGCAATAAAATGATAAGCACAAAAGAAAGCAAATATATAAAATTTTCAACTCTAAACTTCCAAGAATTACGAAATTACCTTTAGAAAGTCTATTACTTTCATGTATGCCTTTAGAAGATTTCTATCCCCCCCCCAAAAAAAAAAACCCTAATGCGGCACATTCGTCCCCAGATATGTTGTTGGTCAGTTCCTGATGATGAGGGCTCAGAGGAGACGGGAAGGCGCGACACATTTTTTTTTAGGGTACAAGTGGATTACTTGGTACTATCTGTATTTGGACTTAATCCGATTAATTCAATCAAAAATTATGGGATTTATTAAGAGATTAGTTCTCTCAATTTTTATTTCTTTATTTTCATGACTCAAACTTGAAATCTATACTTAATGAGATCTAATGTCCGACCGCTATACCTATATGAGGTTATTTGCATGGTGATATTTTTTTGTCACTAATATGATTTTATTGGTCTTTTGTAATTATCTTTCAATAAATAGAATTTGAATTCCTGAAAGTTGAACGGGCTTTCCGAAGTAAGCGAATTCATGACTGGCATCTCAAGCTTCTTAAATCCATAGTTGATGCATATCGGTTGCCATGGTTAGCCATTACAAAAATGGGGAAAAAAATTAAAAAGACAAGACTGTTCTGCAAAATTATTCTTTTCACGAGTACACTTTTGGGAATCAATATGAAATCGATTGATGCCTAATGATTCAGTTGGTTCAGAAACTGACGGCTCTTAATCATGATCGAAAGTTCGATCTCTCCTGAGAATGAAAAAATTAGCGCGGGAAGATCTACCCCCTCAATTGAGCCCTGCAAGCAGTCAACCCAAATTAGTCAGTACAAAACCTCAAATACTGAATTGGTGACTCAGTCATAGTACCACCAAAAAAAAAATATGAAACGACATGACTATTTGTGTTGGTGTCCTTAATAATTGACTGGTACAATATTTATTGAAAATCAAGCAGTGCACCTTTCTGGTCGTTAGAAAGAATCCATGATCTTCCAATTGAAGTAATATTCTTGTTTTTTTGGGGTTGGGGAGAGAGAGAGGATGGAGGGTCCACACCGGTGTAGGTAGCTCATCTGGGTATTACTGGACAACAAAATGCTATGTCTTCTAGGGGTTACTCTAATGTTACTCAACAAAATGTTGGCTAAGGAAAGACATTTCTCAGAAGATAAGAAGCTAGCAATACAGAAGTGAGTAAATATCCTATCATAATCCCAATTGCCTTACCAGTTATAATTATACAACAGCAAGAGTCAAGCGAGACTAGCATCGGCCAACCAAAAGACCAATCCTTTGTTGGCATACTCACAAATACCTCTAAATCTAAAAGGAGGTTTTACTATGACTGAAAGAACTAACGGTGCAGGATCATTTATCATTCATAAATTACCTACAAAAATCCCATGTACCAAAAATGAAGAGAAGAAAAAAGAGAACTGTGGTCCAAGAATCTTAAGAAAATCGATCGTTTGTTTAGTGTAGATAAACACAAAATTCCCAAAGAAACAAAGCATGAAATAAATACAAAAACTCAGAAGCAAATTCTTAGATTCCAAATTCCTGGTTCAGGATCACAGACGAGAGTACCTTCGTCTTAAAGCATAACCGTGCAAGGGTTAGGTACCATAATCTAAATTCATGTAATTCTAGGACAAAATGCTGCATTCAAGAATCAGACAGAAAAATTGCAACTTCAATTGAAATAAGATCAAATTGCAGGCCTACCGAGGAGTAGACCAGTGCAGAATATGATTAACAATTCCATGTTAAATGAGATTATCTGCAACTTCTATCTAAACTATTAGGTGGAAAGTAACAAGGAATTACCCCGGAAGGAAAAAACAGTCATCAAGCAAAAATCAACAGCGAAAAAATTAGATACAGTTCTCCTTACACTTGAGGAGTATTCTTCCAGAGTGAAACCCATTGCAACATGGCTTCAGCAGCACTCACAAATATTTTATGCGACTTTCCAAGCTGCTTCTTAACTGCTGCAGCCATCTCAATCATGCAGTCCTCTGCCGTAACTGCTGTTGGGGAAAGCATTACTGATTGGAAAAAGGGCACAACATCCTCCATTAACTTCACCCCTTCCCACTCTTTTCGCAGGCTCTCTATGGCATCACCTCCTTCCTTTCTCCATACATAAGGCAGGCCAGTTTTTACACCCATTCCCAAGTGATCACATATAACCTTAACACACATTCCATTAAATATGTCTTCCATTGTTTCCCACCGCACCTTCCCTTCCCCAGCTAACCTTAAACCAGGGAAGAAAGCTGGTCCAATCACCCCGCGATCAAAAGCTATGTTAATTCCACTAATGGGTATCATAGATCTTGCAGGGACAGTCATAACAGCATCAACATAACGACTGTTCCTTGAACCAGGCCTCAGGGCTTGTGTGGGAGCATCATAGTCAGCCAAATTGAGCCAGAGTCCACATGATACTGCACATGTAACCCCACTTCGCAGGCTGAATGGGTATCCACGAACAAAATCTGCACCCTTTCGAAAGGGATCATAAAGTGTGTTAAAGAAGAAAGGTGTGGCTGGAGTTGCAAGGTTGGTAATGTGCTGAGCTACTGGATCTATGAAATTGCCTTTTTCATCTTTAGCTGGGAGACAGTCATCATCAAATGAAATAATGTACTTCTTCTGGGAAATAAGATACCCAAAGTACCGGCAAGAGTAACCAGAGAAAAGAAGGGCACTATAAGTAGAGCCCACTACTCGATCAATATCTGACTTGGTATAGACATTAACATTAAAGCCTTCTGGAATCTTGATTTGTCCCTTAAGCTCAGGATCTTGAACAATTATCAAATGGAAACGGGAGAAGACTGGCCTCCATTCATTCATAAAGGATGTAACATCAGAATGGAGAGCACCAATTACAATGTCAATCTCATTATCCTTAACACTAGCCAGAGACATCTCTGTGAAATTGATTAAAAATAAAGTAAGGTATAGTAAAGTTATATATATAAACCCTTAAAGCAACTGCAGTGGGCAAATAAAGGCTTCAAGCGTCTTGACACAATTACAAGCAGCCTTAGAACCTCTCAGAGCACCCTGTCAAAAGAAATCCATAGTCAGAAAGGAACTCGGTATGGTGCAAAGTTAATTACTTACTGGTAGGAAGTACAGGAGTGAGAATGTGCTGGATGTTTAGCGCTTCAATACGAGCAAGGATCTCTTCTTTGCCTGTTGCCACAAACAGCTTCAAAATTTTCTCATTTAGCTTTCCAGCTCTCAAAGTTCTCTGCATACGAGATAAGTTGAAAGATAAACACGTTATTATGTGCAAGAAAGTTAAATATAAGTAACTGATTCACTAAACTAACAGGGCAGGAAGTTGACCTGCGCCAAGCCATAACATGAAAAGAATAACATTAGATCACAAGAAGATGGCAAGTGACATGTAAAATCATAACATACATTTCCATTAGCTAAAAGAGAATATACAAGAGTCGAGAAGAGATCACAGTCTGTGCAGCTATACAGGAAATGAAGGAAAAGTGTACCAAATCAAACATGTTACAAAGCCATGACAAGCAGGCAGAAAAAGTCACAGAATGACCATTAAAATCATCCAGGAATGATAATTTAAAGAAAGTGATTATCCTCCGATGACAATAGCAGAAGGGATATTTTTCTTTAAATAGCAAGTAGGGAGTGAAGCAACATGCCAATTCATGATACAATTATATGAGTTGGATTTTCCCAGAATTCATATCTTGATACAATGCCTATTTGATCAATGTGGTAAGTAGATCATCTCTTAAAAGTTCTAAACTTGGTGACTTGGAATCCAAAAAGAAAATTCATCTAACCAGGCGAACTCATAGATTCTTCGGCTGCTCTATTTTCTCTTTTCTATAGCCCATTGCCATCTCATCTCTACACCACCTACTTCTAATTTTCCTGTCATTTGGCTTTTTCCAATTCTGAGACTCGGCATTCTCATATCCTACTTCTCACTGTCATATTCCCATGTTGATTTTTCAATCTAGTGGCTCTTTGGATAATACCCTCCTAACAATACTTTCTGCATGGAAAATACTACATTCTCTAGGATGAATAGGATGTGATTTGATCCTAGTCATACTCTCAGGACTTTCCAAGCAAGTTAATCCTCATGAAGTATGAGGCAAATACCAAAGACTAAAGTTGGTATTTTACCCCCAGTGCAACCCAAAGTTATAATATGTTTCCTTTCCCTTACAAATTGGGTTATTTTATATCTTCATATAAACCTAAAAAGACAGTTTTCTGAATTTTTTTTTCCCTTCTACTTTAGCAAAGTGGGGCTGCAAAGAGATTGAAACCGTAACCATTTGAAAAAAATTATAATCATCCTGAAAACACACGTGGATGCACACACGGTTGTGCAGCGAGTGTGTCCATGTGCCCGTACGTGGCCATCTCCTTTGGTCAACAATGATTTATAGATTCTCAATATATATATAAACACTAAATTGCAGACACTTCAATGAAGAAGCTATATACATATTTGACACTACTATGTACAATGTTTCTTAAGAGACTCTGAGGACATCTCCTCAACCGGTCTCAACTGATGTTCACAATTTGTTCCAAATTTGCTTTTCGACCAGTGACTCCTATACTTTTTTGTGATACTTCTTCAACACTCGACAAACCAAAAACTCATACTGGCAGAAGTTTCCCGGACAAGTACACAATAAAAGATGTGAAAAGTAATAAAACTCAAAACAAGAGTCAACTTTGCACATACAAAAAAAGGTTAATATCTTCTAAAGGATGTGGAAAAGGCATAATAATTTATGTGAAAAAAAAAAACCCTCAAAAGAGGGTCAATTTTGCACATATGAAAAAATGTGATATCTTATACAAGGAACGTAGAGAGATTGAATGGTGCGTTCAAAACCATAGAGCCCTATTTTCTATCCTTGTCACTGTATCCAATACCCTGTACTTATAAGGAAAAGCCCCCAAGCAATAAGGGCAAGGAATTATAAAACAACCAATATTGGTCTATAGCAAGCTCAGATGCTGTACTTCAGACCTTTATCAACAACATAAAAGCCTTCAAAGAATCTATTCGAATGATTACAAATTTCCATATTCCTAAGTTTATATTTATAGCAATCTTAGTATTTATTATCGCTTAGATAACAAAAATAGGTCCATATACTTTCATCAATCATTGCATTATCATTTCCTAAGAAATCTTTCACATAGAGATCAATCAACAATCAGATTCTTTTTACAAGAGATGAATGATCTAATCAAGTAAACGAGACACTTTTTGCATCCCCAAATAATAAAAAAAGAAATTAAATAAAACAAATTCAAGATTTCATGAAAGCTCGAATAATCTAACTAGCAAAGGGAAAGCCCCATTTCAAAAAATGTGGGGGGGGGGGGGGGGGGAAGAACAATTCTGCGTAGGGAAATAGAGCCATATAAGTACTCACAAAGAAATTAACAAGAGAAGCAATGAATCGGAAATAGGAGATAATTGTGAGAGAAAGAGAGAGAGAGAGAGAACCAGGATGAGGTCGAGAAGGATGTGATCGGGAAGAGAGGAGAGATCGGAGAAGTGGGAAAGATTAAGAAGGGCGGAGTCAGTTGCTAGAGAGAGAAGTGATGGCGGTGATTGACTTGTCATTCATTTATTCTATTTATCTATCTGTCTTGCTCCACCTTCAAAATTGCGACACGAATTGATCGGGCTTGAGTTGAGAGAGAGAGAGAGAGAGAGAGAGAGAGAGAGTAAAGACCCTTTCGTCGTACGCCTTCTCAGATTTCTCCGTCATCGAAGGTACCAACCGACAGATGTGCGTGTACACTACCGCCCTGCCTCCCCTACCTACCTCTGCCCTTTTTTCTCCTTTTTTATTTGTTCCTCCAGTGAAGAATAGTATGGATAAATAATATAAAGGAACAACTTGGGCAAGAGACTTGAATTTTCTTCTAATTTTGTTGTTCGATAATGCCAAACATTGCATTATAAATTTCAAAATTAAATTAATTAGAAAATTTTATATAAAGCTAAATAAAAGTTATAAAATTTGTTTCAATATGCTATATATTATTTTTATTAGTACAATATATTTCGGTATAGAATAATTAGATTTTATATTCTGAAATAAAAGAATATAAATTCAAAATATCAAATCAATGTGTGATTCTAATTGTAATATAAAAATAAATTAACCTTAGATTATACAAAACTAACAAAATATTAAGTATCTAAAAATAAATTTCAAATTTTAAACTATTCCCAAATAAATAATAAACTTTAATTTAAACTAATGCGATCAAAATATTGAGATATCAAAATATTTTAATATAAAAGAGAATAAATCAAAATACTCGTATCGTTTTTATTGTTAAAATAAAAATAATGATCTTAATCTTGTGGTGATGTTTGGGGGAAGTCATTTTGATTTTGGGTCGGTTTTATCTTTTTATTTTGAATTGAAGGAATAAATTAAATCTATAATAATCCATATTTGATCAAGAAACTCAAGATGACTCCAGATCTTAAGCGAGATAAACTTATCTCACTTGATTTGGTCTTTTACGGTGATAGATGCTAACACTTATTAAATAATATTTTAAATTCAAATTTTATATATTATAAAAATAGAAATTAATTGAATTTTATTCTTTTAAGAATTTAATTCAATTTAAATCAAATTCAATTATATTTAACATAAATATTAAATATAACCGATTTATTAGAGAATAATGTAAAAATATAATCAGATAAAATTAAATTGATCGCTAAAGAGATAACCTTGGCCGGTACCACAAGGTTTTTTCTTTAAGAGAGAGAAAGAGAGAGAGAGAGGTAATGAATGTAAATAATTCAAATAAAACACAATTTTTAAAAAAAGCATTTAAATTATTATCATATTAAAATTTATTAAATTGAGGGTCCGTTTAATCTCAGCTGAGTAGAGCTATCAATAGCTCATAAATGGAGAATCACATTAATCTTTTCCTTGTTTGACCTGAATTGGCAATTCCTCTTGATGCTGGCCTAATACATTAGTGCCCATTCCCTTAATTTTACTTCCAACTCACACAAATAAAAAATTAAAAAAATAAAAGAAAAATCTTATATGGTGTAAATACTAAGGATCGAACCCTGACATTTACATGAAACAAATGTACATCGTAATTCATAATCAATAGGCAAATTAATGATTTGAAAGAAGACAACACTTGCACATGGAAAATAACCATTACTAAAATACCTTAATTAATAATAATAAGAAAAACACCAATATCATGTGAGTCTAATGACAAAACACTAGATTCCTTTAACTAAAATCTCAAATTCGAGTTTTAAAAATAAAAAAATAAATATTAAAAAAGTCAACTCTTAAATTAAATCCCGCATCTACTCGGACCAAGTACATATTTTCAATTATCAAAAAAAAAAAAACTATCTTTTATGGTCACATTCCTTGACAATGTCAAATCATTATGTGAGATACAAATTCAGCCACATAAATCTTATAAATTTTGTTTAAAGACCAAGACTGAATTCTAGCTAGGTCAAAACCTTTTGCCATACCTTCACTTAAGGTCAGGAATAGAAACCAAATTAGGGTTTACCCACATTTAAAGGGTTTACAAGCTCATAACTTTAGGCACATTTTAAGGGATCCTCAAACTTTCATAACAAATTCGGCTTTGAGTAACAAACAAGGAAAAATGCTTAAGCAGATCAGTTTTTGATTCTTTATAATTAAAATTATAAGTATTATTACTGAGGCATGAAAAGAAAATATCAATAAAAAATACAATAACATTTCATAAAGAGGAGCTCTACAGTTGTCTACCATACTAGGGAAATCAGTCCCTAAAGGAGATGACAGATAAGAATTGCAGAGAGGTACCTTAATTCTTTACCATTTAAGCTCAAGGCTGCCTCTGAAAGCTTCCGGGCCATATTCTTCCCATCCGGCAGTGGCCCATACAATGGACGAACTGCTGGCTAAAAACGCTGCAGTCTCAAGCATATATTATATATGACATTCTCTCAATCAAAAACATAAAAATCCAAAGCATTAGATCAACTGAAATCTGAAAATGCCAATTCATGCATGATTACCAGTTCTTATTGTAATAGCCTAGATCCAAAAGTGGGGTTCTCATTCTCATATAGTTTATTTCGTACTCAAATTTATAACAAGAGCAACAAACAACACCTCAAGGTTTTATAAGGTTACAATGCTAGGGTTCAAAACCATTGTTAGCTACAGAAGTGAAAATGAAAATTATTGAGGTTTTTATTTTTTTTATAGGCAGAACAGAAATCCTACTTGACTTCGACTATGGACATGAGATCATAGGGGTCTTTGAATGAAGCAGGTGGCTCCACTCTTGTGAAGACATAAAGTGCCTTCAGTTCCTCGAAGCAGGTTGAACAGCCGGTGGCTCTGTGCCCCACTATCTTCTACATTGCATTAAGTTGTTCCCACACCTCCTTGTCGGATATCTGCGAAGAAATATTGAAGAAAAGAAATGGAGATCAAATCAACACTCAACCAATCATAAAATATGCTGAAAATAGACAATAAGACACACACAAAAAAAAACAAAGTGCAGAAAATGTAACATCAGAATAGATAATAGGATGATAATATAGACTAAAACTACCTTTTCAGTAAGATTATGATGCAAGCATCATCTTACATCAATTTTAGTATCCCCTTTTTTGTCTACTAGGTCAAAAATTGGAGCACTTTACTTTAGATTTCAGTGACGACGGACCTAGGAGTCAGATGCAAGGGGTGCAAAAAATTATAAAATATTTGTTCAATCAACAAACACGAATTGTAAAACTATATTAGAAAATTTAAAATATCAATAAAAAAATAATTCAACTATAATATTCCAAAATCAAAAGTTTTAATTGAATACAAGATAAAAGCTTCAAAAGTACATAAATATCAAGTATCTTAATAACAAGCACGTTACAATTGCAGTTGAACCAAATGATCACCATCATCTCCAAATATTGGTGTCGGCTTTAATACAATTCCATTCCCTATAGATATAAAATATATATATATATATATATATATATATATATATATCAATTAACTTACTCTAAACACTATCTAAAATTATATAATCAAGAAATACAAGTATTTTTATTGACACTAATTTGACAACAATGAAACAACAATTCAACAAAAAAATACCCATGTCAAGAAAATACTAAAGTATTAAATCATCTGAATTTCAAAAAAAAAAAAAAAAAAAAAATTTATGCCCCAAATATGAATGATGCCAACAATATTACACTTGCACATAAAATATATATATATATATATATATATATATATATATATTCCATCCATATTCACCATATCCATACAATTACTACACAAATAAGTGATTGAACACTAAAAAAAAATTCTAAAACCCCGTCCAAGAACAAGAAGTATAATGGAAAAAAAAAACAAAATCAATTTAAATATATATATATATATATATTAGAGTTTAACACTAATTGTTAAATTAAAAAAAAAAATTGAGATTTTGATTCAAATCAATATGTACCTTTTTTGTGGGGGCAAATAATGAATTTTTCTTCAAGAAAATTGGAGAACGGAGAGGAAAAACAAAATGGATGGGGACATGGGGAGAGAGGCCGAGAGGGAGAGTGAGAGAGAAAGAAGAGGGAAAGTTCCAGGAAAGTGCGCAGGGAAGAGGAAAATTTATAAAAGTAGGGTTATCAATGCAAAATTAATATTTTTGGGGCGTTATAATTTTATTTACTTTTCCTTTCTTGACTTGACTTTAAAGATCGTAATATATTTATTTTATTAATTTAAAGTAAATGTTGATAGTATATTTTGTTTTCTTACCTAATGGGTTTTTGAAGAAAAAAAATTATGTGGAATTTATGAGTTTTAAAAAAGACAAGTAGAAGCAAAATTATAATTAAATGAATGCAAAATAAATATCGGTCATAAACAATAATTAAATTTTCAAAAATTGACGGGGTGCAGTTGTCCACCCTGGTCATTACATGGGTCTGCCACCGTTAGATTTCACTTCAACAGAAGATTCTAAGAGCATATTACACATTGACACCAACAATTACAGCTCACCGGTCAATAAAAACCTAAGATTATATCAGCTGAAGCAAACATCATCAGGATGAAAGGGACTAGAATGTTTTTCTGTTGCAAGGGCAAGCGAGCATATAATTCTTTCGAAAGTAAATGCACAGTTGACACAACATCTGACTTATAATACATATTCGAAACTCAAGTCATGTCCACTGTCCGGAATGAGCAGAACAAGAAGTACAAGAGATGTTATGAGTCAAAAAGCAGGTAGAAGATGGCGACAGAGAAGAAGAAAGAAAACTACATCCACTTAAAAACTGATAGTACAAATGGCTTACAACAAAGTAGATTAAAATGTAGACAAGCTCTAAATAATGGAGGAGCTATAAGGATAAATGACTTATTCACCACAGATAAGTAGTTATGGTAAATAATTTGGGTGGAGTAATATATCGGAAAGAATGGCTGCCGCAATCCAGACATGAGACAACCAAGACTATAAATTGGAGGTTCTTCTTCCTTCACAACCCTATAAGCAGGGAGCTTCTAACTTCTTATAAAATACGATTAAAATTGAAAACAAGAATATATATGCTGTTCAACGAAAACTGAACATAAGGTTTCCCTCCCTCTACAAGACTTATCAATTTTGCTTGTGTGCCGATGAATGCAGGGACGGGCTACATACAAATACAACAACAAACTAAGCCTTAATCCCAACAATTTGGGGACGGCATGAGCTATATGTAAGTATTAATAAAATAAAATAAAAAAATAAAAAATAAAAAAAAAAACTCGACCACCAAGCAGCAAGAAAGCAATGTATGCTTGTGCATCTTTTTCCTCTAATTCCCTATAAGAGAAATATAGGGACATAGACAGAGAAATTTCATAAGCTTGGTCTATCATGAAGAAGGCAAATGAAAATAAAAACTGCCATCTTCAACTTGGGCCTAGTGGCTTCTTTTTTGAAGTCACCGAAGCAACTAGAGATAAAGAAACACTGGATGAACAAAATAACAACATTTAACAATATTGTCACCAATATTCACAAGGTTGTTCAAAGTTTTCAGTATGAGTATTTGTCTGACATCGCCCAGTCAAAGTACAATTTAAAGACATTTTCCACCCTAGCTTTTCTTCTTTCTCCAACTATTCAAGCTGTTATTTTGCCAAATAGATTGGAGGGGGGGTATATGTGATTGCCATCAACTACAAGGCTGCCAGATTAACAAAATAAAAGATGACTAAGAATTTTCTTCAGTGTCTTTTACCTTATCAGCTTTAAGAATCTTCACTTTCCATTCAATTTATCTCAAAATTGCGGTCAACAAAGAAACGTTATCCTTTATTTTCTTCTTCTCATATTTAAGTTTTTGAGAAGAGGGGGATGACAGACACAAAATCTGCAATACTTGCAGCTTTAGCTTTCTGACCAGTGTTGATTCAGAGGCAAACGCATACCCGTTATTAATCATGACTAGATACAAAACAATCTGCACAAAGGCATCTAAATATTTCAAACTCCTAGTTACCTTCAGCCTCTTCCCGAGGTCAGGTAAGACAAAAGTAAGTTTTTCTTTCAGTCTCACAATGACTCAACAAATGAACTTTATGTTTTCACAAATAGCATGTGAACTATCACTTTACTAGGTAATTAAGAGTAACCGCAATTTGCCTATCTTCATAAGAAGTGTTAACCAAAACAAATGGTAGACAAACATCATTAATATGTTGGTAAGACAAAAGGCATAATTGACCATATCCTGATTTTCTACAGTACATTTTGTCTCCATTTCGATCGCACTGTCCACAAGTCCTTCCCCACTCACTTCGTTAATTGCTCCAACTCTGTCCTGACTCAACATATCTACCTTCTCAGCATCTCTCTAAACTCTACTTATATTGATGAACCTCTCATCCCTTCAACAGGTTTCATCTCTTTCGTTTTATCCACTACTGATACCACCTCCGCTATAGGTTTCTCAGTTGTCTCATCGGTATCAACAATCTGACCTCCATGTGCTCTTCCCATAATATTGATATTTTTCTCATCTTCATCCTTCATAACACCTTGTGCATCTCCCACATGGCCTCCGTTTGCCAAAGTATCTGCCATTGCCCCATCCCTCAGGTCTTTAATCAGTTGCATTGTCTTTCCTGCTAGCATATCCTCTTCGCCATTGTCAATGAGGTTTTCATCAACCTCAGTGCCTAGCTTATCTTCCCTTCTTTCTCCTCTCAATATGAACAAACTTTTCCCAACTTCTTCAACTCCTTGGTCACTACCATCTTCTAAAGATACCCCGTTTTCGTTTTTGAATGGCATCTCAACTCCAACACTTTTATCATGACCTTTCTCACCTCCCTCCACCTTGACCGCAACTTTGTGGACCCCATCCTCCATTTTCACTTTCGTTGGTGCTTCCTTCTCTTCTCCAATCTAAACCTCTATTTTCCTTTACGAATACTGTCTCAACTTCACAGCTCATATCATCTCCCTCAACAAGCACAATTTCACCGACCCCATTCACTCTCTCCTTTTCCCTGCTTTCCTCTATTGTCTCCCCCAATTCCTGAACTGCTTTATCCTCTTTGAAAGCATCAATAAAGCTCTTTTTAATCCCATTTTGAGGAAAATCTTCTTTCACCTCTTCAATTGCCTCCTCTACATCCTCAACCTTGTTGACATCTATCTCCTCTTCAACCAAAACAACCCACTCAGTCACAACCACTGGATTCTTACCGATGCTCTCCTCCATCACTATTTCCTTTTCACTGGTCATGCTAACAGTCCCCACTTCTCCATTTTCTTCGCTTCTACAAACAAAACTCTCTTCTCAGTTTTTCTCATTTTTCATTGGATTAACTTGTAAATCTTCTTTATTGCTAGCCCTTTCTACTTCAACTACCTCAAAACCCTCAAAATTGGTGGGTAAATTTGCAGAGGCTGAAGTTGAGATTGCTGAATCAGAAGGGATTGAAGATTCTTCGCTTCTACAAACAAAACTCTCTTCTCAGTTTTTCTCATTTTTCATTGGATTAAATTGTAAATCTTCTTTATTGCTAGCCCTTTCTACTTCAACTATCTCAATCTCACCCTCTGCTGATTTACCCTCCATTTTTCCGTCCGCCACCTCTTGAAAATCAACAATTTCACTCCCAGATTCTCCTTCAATCCCCAATGATTTTTCTTATTCTTCAAAATCTTCTTTAACTCCTACTTCAACAACCTCAATTACACCCATTATTTTTCCCTCTCCGTCCTCATCGACAATTTCACCCCCAAATTCTTCTCCAACCCCAATTAATTTTTCCTCTATTGTGGTTTTCTCAAAATCTTCTTCAATCCCTTCTGATTCAGCAATCTCAACTTCAGCCTCTGCAAATTTACCCACCAATTTTCCATCCACCTCCTCAAAATCGACATTTTCACCCGCAATTTCTCCTCTGAGTTCAATCCCCCACAAGATTTTCCTTTTGTTCTTCTTCTTCTTCTTCCTTGTCATAAAATCCAACATCTTCATCAGTACAAACAACAGTCCCAGGTTCCAACATAGGAAGTGAAAGTGTAGTGCTAGGCCCAGATAGCAACTTACTCATGATCTTGTCAGTGCAAGCATGAGAAGCAAAAGCAAACCCAAAAGGCACAGAAAAAGCAATTCCAAGTACAGAAAACACAGCAAGTGAAGGAACGAGTACTAAGGCTGAGGAAACAACAACACCTGTGACCACAAGTTTCTTACCCAAATTCAGGCCGTTGCTCAAAACCCAACTAATTGTGACCCTCTGCACTACAACTACCGCATGATGTCCGCGAGGATGATTCTAGAAGATCCATCTCATTGTGATATCGAGATGATCTAGATCTTCCTTTCTCACGTCTAAGGGAGACATCAGGAATGATTGTTGGATACGAATCCACGGGCCATACCGAACGGTAAAAAATTATGCTCATATACTCTAAGTTGATGTTCCCACGTATACCATTTGCCGATGATCATGTGTACATCAATCATTGTCCGTGTCAATGCAGCGATTGCACGAGAGCAAGGAATTCTATAGGTTTGCCATTTGCCACATGTGCAATGCTCATCTCTCACATTCACAATCTGCTTATTGTCTCCCTTGTGTCCATACCGTGTTTGTCTATGACCTGTTTCGATCTCAAAGATCCCATGCTCCTTGCTGAAAGAAACAACTGTATGAAGGTTAGCCATGTTCATCCATCTCCTTAGTATGGTAGAGGTATATTTCGTGTATCGCTCTCCTCTTCGAATTCCCGCTTTCGCCTCACCCAATCGAGCCTCAAAATAGTTAACCGAATTACAAAAAGTTTTAAGTACCAAAGTAGAAATAGGTAAATTTCTTGCACCCTTTAACACGACATTATAACTTTCACTTATATTTGTCGTCATATACCCAAAACGAACACCACCATCGTGAGAAAGAGTCCATTGCTCAGGAGGAATATTTGCAAAATAATCAAGAGCATCTTGTTTGATCTCCTTCATTCTTGCCATATATAAGTCAAATTTCTTCCGTTCTGGTTGTAATGCAGCAATGGCAGCAACTCTTTTACAAACTTGATTTTTGTGGTGCATGTTAAAATTATTAACAATATGGCGAATACAAAATCGCCACACAGTATTGGGAGGTGACCATCCAAACTCTGGACGAACAACTGCTGTTCTTATCCCTTCATGTTGATCTGAAATTAAGCAAATAGGACCCTCCCTATCTCCAACAACATGCTGTCGCACAAACATCAAAAACCACGACCAAGAAGCAAGTGACTCCCTATCTACCAACCCAAATGCTAACGGGACAATGTGATTCGCACCGTCCATACTGCATGCAATCAACAATTTGTGTTTGTATTTCCCATAAAGGTGAGTCTCATCTACACTTATTAATGACCTACAACTCCTAAAAGTCAAGATACTAGGACTAAATGCCCAAAACAAAGCCTTAAATACCCTTTCACCTTTTGCGTTAGGCGGACCCAACTTCCAACTTACTTTTGTCCCCGAATTTCTTTGCACTATTGCATCCAACAACCGAGGTAGTTGTTTGTAAGAGTCATCCCAATCCCCGCATACCATCTCTATAGCTCTTCTCTTTGCTGCCCAAACTCTTCTACGGGAAACTGCATATGTGGCTCTCTCGTTCATAACAGTTTGAAGGATAGAAACTTTGATACTAGGATCTTCCCTCATATAATTAAGAAAATACCGAGTCATCAAATTTGAATCTAACTGTCTATAATCCTACGTCGACCCAACATTCACACATGTATGCGGTCCCTCGACAACAGTAATCACAAAGGCACCAACTAGTTTTGTTCTACGAGCACACAACCTCCATCTACAACTTCCATCCCTTTGAGTATATATTGCTGTCCAAAGTTCAGGAGTTGATTTCCCAACTCGAAATTGATAGTGGTACTTCACATGATACATTTTAACAGCATGAATAAGCTGTTCCTTCGACTCAAATCTCATCCCCCTTTTCAATTCATCGTTGAAACTCCAATTATCGGCTATCAATCTATAATCTTCCTCAAAAATTACATAACCATCACCTCCCGATGCGGTCCTCATGAATGGAATTGATTGGTCTATTTGGCCACGTCCATATCTTGGACCACCACCAATGTTTATAGACACTGGCGAAGGCCCGATCATTAACTTGTTCACACCACCACCAACTTCATCATCCTCTTCTTCATCATCATTATCTTCTTCCGCCATTTCTTCCTCATCAACATCATTATCCACCTGCGTAAAGGCAACATTCACTCGAAATTCGATACGTAGATAATCTTCTGTATAGTCACAACCTTGTTCCATGGCCATTCTACCGTCATACGATTTTATGTACAACTCATGAGTGCTACTCACTCCCATACTCATCGCACAAAACATCGTCATCATTACTTATCGGAACCAATTCAAACCATACATTACCACCTTGCATGTATGACATGGGATAACGATGGAAAATCTCCACACGTGTCAATAGATTTTACATATTACATTAACCAACTCATTAAAATTTATATTTCTCCGCACCCTAATCAACTTTGTTGGACCACGGTCGTAACGAACTCCATCATCACTCGTCACAATTTCACCGTTGCTATAGCATAACAATCTTACCATATTCGCCATTTCTAAACATTAAAAAAAAACCACTTTTTAACATTCAACAAACATTCAAAATAATATAACAATTTAAAAATAAATAAATTATAACAATTATTCTGTATTAATTAAAATATAAAATATCATGTAATATCATAAATGTATACTAAATTTAAAATTATAATAATTTAACAAACTTGTAACAAATATATTAAAATTATCTTAATCTATATTAATTAAATATTTAACAATTAATAAATCAATTAACAAATCCTAAACTCTACTTTTTTATTAAATATTCATAAAATTCTAAAATCATAAATTTAGGGTTTTATAAATAATTTTACAATTTCACAATAAATATACTAAATTTATTTTAATCTGCATTAACTAAATATTTAATAATTATTAATTTAATTATAATACCCTAAACCTTAAATTTTTATTAAACATTAAAAAAAATCCATCAATTCTAAATTAATATAAAAATTCAAATAAATATATTTAATCTTAAAGACAAATATCATTGGCTAAAGATCATTTCTCATCAAATTAAGTATTTAAAATAAGTTAATCGGAAGTACGGATAAATTTATACCTTTCGAATTTTTTTGAAAATTGGCGCAGAAGGTTGGAGAAATCTTCGCAGAGGGTTGCAGGTTGCGCAATAAAGTCGCTGCAGGTTGCTTCTTCCGCCGGAATGTACAGAATGTGGCCGGATTTTGGGTGAGGCGAAGCTAGGGTTTCGCACCGCTGCGGGAGAAGAAGAGAGAAGAGGAGAAGAGAGAAAGGGGAGAAAGAGAACAAGAGAGGGTTCGGGGGAGGGCTTTATTTCGCATATGTCGCGTCTTCAAGACGCGACATACTACGGGTTGTTTAAATTTTTTATTTAAGGAACATCCGTACATTGGTCCAAGAACTGAGTTTTGGGTAAGTGAAGCAGGAGGTTTGGGACAAAGTTTGGTGAAATGGGGTTTATCTTGGCGCATTTTGGGGTCGGGGAGAGAGAGAGAGAGAGAGAGAGAGAGAGATGACAGGTGTCAGAGTGAATATGAGCAGTTGCATAGAAAGGGTGTTCATGCAAGAGAGAGAGTAATGTGAGATGATAGAGGGTTACGCATTTCAACGTGGCTGATACTGATGCGGAGGTTGAAACGAAACCGGCTCTTTCTTTTGCCAGTCGATTTTGATTCAGCTGCTTCTATGAACTCTTGTGTACAATCCGAAATCTAGTTCTTGCCCACCAGGTTAGCCACGAAGGTCCTATGTAAAAACAAACTTTCAGGTTCAAATGTTGTCTCTGTTTGGTACTTGGGACTCGGAGGGGTCCTTTTAAAAAATTTGAGATTAATTTAAATAATATTAAAAGTATAATTTTAATAATAAAATTATTGAAACAATTATATTTAAAATTTTTTTAAAGAAAATTAAGTTTTATGTGTAAGATTTTACATTTTTCTATGGTTTTTTATTTTAATAAAAAATTTATGATAATAAAATAAATATAAAGGTAGATAAATTGAATAAAATTGAAACTTTACAATTAATAATATATAATTGAGCAAGAGAAAACTCGTTTTGATTTATTTCTTTCAATGAATTAAATTTTAATGGCTTTTGAGCTCAAGTAAACTCATTTTTAAAATTAAATCAATTACTCGTAGGAGAGTAAGAAAATTTAAATAGAGAAAGAATGCATGAAACTTTTTAAAATTATAAAAGAAAAAAAAAATGAATTAAAATTTATGTAATGCATGATTATGAAAACAACTGGTAAACATGGCAAACAAAAAATAAGTCTTTGCCCTTTGCTCAACTAAGTATGAACATGGCTTATAACATTTTTTGAGAATGTAACCAATTGATCAGGTTTGTGAGGGTCCATTTTGTTCGGCTAGTCCCAAGGGAAGGAAATACTTGTGACGATATATTAAGTCGCTTAGATCACTCGATTTTATATAGATTTCATGAATTGTTCTCTCTCGGGAGATATATTCGTTCTTATCGCATGATATTTGAAATTTAATTTTATTTATAAGTTAGTGATCTTGTTTCAATTGTACTCAAAAAAGAAAAAAAAAATTTTAAAAAAGGGTTATTTCTTTTGATGCTTGCTTTTCTTGTGCTCGATCCAAGTCTACGTGAACCATGTTTCCCTTTTTGCTTAGTGCCTCATTTGTAAATGAAAATAAATTATATTAAAAGCTCCGAATTATGTATTACATTTAAGATAAACTAATCTCGAAAACAATGAAAATTTTGATTTTAAATATTAAAATTTTATCTCATTAATTATTTATTCCAATCGATTCAACTAAATGAATTTATATTAAATTTAATGAACATGCATAAATACAGTTTTATTTAATATTTTTTGTGATATAACGGTAACTTATAATATTTATCCCGGTGATAAAGAAAAATACGAAAATAAGAATTATAAAAAATGTGGGAATGGTATTTGTGATATGCTCTTTGAGTTTTCGGTCCATCATCGTCCTTTTGCTTTGCCCGGCTACAGAGTAATGAATTTTTTACAGAACAAATGCATCCATTTCTTCTTATATTAGGCAAATGAACTCAATTATTTCCTAAAAAAGAGATCTAACCCTTTGAATATTGAGCATTTTATCAGAAACTATCATTTCAATGAAAAATGTAAAAATTAATTAAGATAAATATATTTATATTGTTTTTGTTACATCACAAAAATTTACAAATTAATATTAGTCGATAATTAAATTTTTTGAATTTTAAATTGATTAAAATATAATTAAAATTGAAATCTCAGCACTTGTTACTTGGACTCCACCCGGTAATATTTTGAAGTTAAACGTGGATGCTTCCTGAATTAGAAATTCAACCCGGGGGTTGATGGTATTCAGATGTCTTCTTTGTTTGTATGTTCTTTGTTTCTATTAGGATCTGAAATTCAAATATAACAAAGTTATTAGCAAGATACCATTATATATATATATCTGTTTTGATCAATCGTCGATTAATCCAATTTGAGTATTTTAAAGTCTAATTTATGAAATAACTCTTTTAACAGTTGTTTTTTTATTTTTAAAATTTAAATTTGAGATTTTAATTAATGAAATTTTATATTTTACCACTAAACAGATAATATATTAATGACGTTTTTTTATTTATTAATCGGATTTTTACTTTCATTGAAAATTTATTGATTGAATCTGATTCTCAATTAGCAATTCTTCATATGACTAACACATTCTCTTGGCCATAAATTCGTTTTTAGTTGGATTTTTAATATTTGCTTATAAAAGCCGTGCCGGGTCAAATTGGGATGGGTATTATCCGTTTTTATTCGGTTCCGGTAATTTTAATCTCGATCCATTTGGGGCAGGTCAAATTGTGGATCTATAGGGGCAAAATCGGACGGTGGACTGTAATTTACCGGAGGAAGAGAACTCAACCTATATATACCCAGAAAAAAACCTCCTCTCTCTCTCTCTCTCTCTCTCTCTCTCTCTCTCTCTCTTTCATTGAGTAAAATAGTAAGCAATCAAGTTCCTATCTCATTGGGGTTCGTGGAGGAGAGGAGGCAAAGGAACTCAGTGTGTTCATTCGTTGGTTTGGACCCAAATTTTACTCTTCTTCCTTGAGGGGTTTTACAAGGTTAGCAAACTTTCCTCTCTCGTCAAAATTGAATTGAATGAATGCCAATTGAAATTTGGGTTGGGATTAAAAGACGTCATGTTTTGCCTCTTGGTTTGTGTTACTATTGCATGATTAGTTTTTTAGTTTACCTATTCATTATTTTCTGATATCAATTTAGGGCTTTTAGCTGCAGTAAGGAAGTTAGTGCAACTGATCTTTTCAAGGGAAATGATGGGTATTGCACATTAGGATTGACTTGATCGATGAACTAATTGAAAAGCTATTTTGTGGTGAAAAGCCCGTTATCAATTTTGCTTTTTTGATTCCCCCCCCCAATTGGTCCGCATTGTTTGTATCTTGCAAAGGTTTTGATTTTATGGAATTGGTAATGTTGCCTTTTCTTTTTCTTATGAAGGTTTAGTTGGTATGTGGAGAATAGAGCTGAAATTTAAGTTCTTCCCTTTTACAGTTGGTTTCTGTACGACTTACGTTTTCACATTTGATATTAATTATGAGTTATGAGCTGGCCATTGTGAAAAAGTAATTAAGAGAGAAAGGTAGGGCGGGACTGTGAGCCTAGAACAAGGGCATATGAATCTCAGTCTGGATAAATTCTTGCAGCTCATACTGTAGTGAAAATGAAACTTAAATATTTTGACCTCCAAGTGTTTGCATGTTATATCCTTTCTTAAAGTCAATTTCAACTCAATGGCCAAGTAAACAGTGAATGAATTATGGTTTGTGTGTAAGTTGTTATTTATTTAACCTTAGAACAATGAGGAATTCAAATAGATTTGAATTACTCAATTTAGGTTGCCTGGTGAGGTTTTTTGGGGAAGAAATTTTTTGGTTTACATCTTCCCTCTTCTGAATTTGAACTCATTTTGACAAAAGCTTCGATAAGCCATTAGAAATTGGAAACTAAAAATGTTATCATCATTTGGCAGCATAGAACCTGCAAGTGACTAAGAATTGAATCTGGTGGATTTCCATATTAAGATTCTAGATGGGTCCAAAATCAATACATGGTATTGGCGTATTGCTGGATTTCTCATGTTTGATGGTGGGATGCCCATATAGACCTTTCACTTCACGGAAGGGATCACTGAACATTGGATATGTTCCTATGAGCAGTTATCCTTTTTTCTTTATCACGTTCTTTTGCTACATCTTCATTAATCAATGATGGGACTTATTTGTGAAAACAGATGACAAATAAGCAATCCAAGGATCCATTTGAAGTGGCTTTTGAGTCGCCGCCTGATTCACCAATTTCCCCTGATGAGAATGAAGCCCAAGCACCTGCTGTTGTCATTACTTCTGATGGTCAAGAAGATGATGATGTGAACCCAAACTTTCTTCCTGCAAACCCATCAACGTCAACTGCTCCTTTAATTGCAACTGGAGTTACTGCAGCTGCTGGTAAGACTAAAGAGGAAGAAGAGGAAGAGGAGGATGAAAACATGGATGTTGAGCTTTCAAAATTCCCATCTAGTGGCGATCCTGATAAAATGACCAAGATGCAGTAAGTAACTTTTTGTGTATCATTTCCTCAATCTTGAGGTTGTAGTTGGGGTTGGCCCTCAAAAACAGACTTCCTTAACCAATGACTTTCATTTTCTTTTGTCCATTCACTTCGTGGTTAGCAAAGACATGATCATCATTAAATTGAATAAGTCAAAAGATATGATAAAATAAAAAAGAAAAACAAATGCCAGAAGAATGATGTTCATTACCTGATTTTCTTAAATCCAGACTCAAAATCTACATTCATACCCACCTCTTAACTACTAGTTCTGAAGCATCATCCCTTCGAGAAAAGGCCCACTTATTGGACTATTCACTGCATTCTCCAGTTCCAACAATGATTGGGAATCATCTGTCCTCTTTCCAGCACCGTCCACTTCTTACTTTGACTATACTCTCATGTTGTTCTCTGTTTGGCTTCACTACCACAGACTGATGGCATCAATCTTGTAAGTCATGGTAGATCTTCAGCAATTACTTGGTTCTAAGGGAATTTAGTCTATCCTAAAATTAGCATGCAGCTCTTCATCATCATTAAAAAATGCTAGCTCAAAGGAAATAGGGGGTCCTTAACTGTCCATCATCAACATAAATTTTCCATTATTTGACAGAAACTCCTTTCAATGGAACACCATGCAAACCCACACAGTTAAACAATGATAGGCCAAAAATTTACATCCATACCTTATGCTTTAGCAAGTCATCTTCTTCCTTCAACAATGAAGTCAAAGAAGAAAGTGCCAGACACGGGGCATCAACTGTAATCATTTCTCCATCTCAAATTTTCTCATGTTTTGCTAGTCAAATACAATAAAACCTTGTTACAATGGCAAAATTAATTTTAGAGACCTCAGGCAAGATGCAACCAAACGCAGCCATTGGCTCCTAAGTAACCTCATGTATACTAGACGTTGGGTTTATTAGATGCAAGCCCTATTTTGAAATGAACTTACAGGTTTTTTATCATGGCAGGGGAGTTTGGGCAGTCTTTGTAGAAATGTTATAGTTATTCATCAAAATCCTTATTTCTCTCTAGGGCCATCTTAGCACAATTTACTGAGGAACAGATGAGCAGATATGAGTCCTTCAGGAGATCAGGTTTTCAAAAATCTAACATGAAAAGGGTATGTTTTATTATGGCTTTTTGTAATTCTCTTTTTCTGTCATGAATTTGGTTCGCAAGATGTTTCTTTCATTTTAGTTTCATGCATTTTCTGCTCCTGTTTTCTTCTTGCAATGGAGACCCAGGAGAGAACAGTTTTTCAATATTGTTTACCTTGCGCAGCATTTGGTCAATATTCCTGTTTTAGGCTTTTATTTTTGTTTTGATTGAAGACTTTTTGCTTCCTGTCTGGTGGTTGTAGATATAGCAGATTCCTTCTTTTCTGAACTTTGTTTTTGGCACATCTTCTTGGTGCTTCCTTGTTTATTTAATGATATTCTCTCTTCTGCAAACGCCCCCGGCAGAAAAAAAGGGTAGTTCCATTTCATACCATGGTGAAACTGAATGGAGATCGGATATGACATGGAAACTCAGAAATTTATCCACTATTTGACTTATTGAGGTTGAACTCTGCACAAGAAGATCATATTAAGCTAGTGGAGTACACTTTATGGCGTCTCTTGAACCGCATTTCTTTTATGCATCTTTGAACTGCGTTGCTTAAGCATCAAGTATAGAAGCTGGCTTGTTTAGACATGAAACTATTCTTATTTGTATCTTTTTGAAATCTGATGCAGTTATTGGTGAGCATTACTGGCTCCCAGAAAATTTCTGTACCAATGACAATTGTAGTGTCGGGAATAGCCAAGATGTTTGTTGGTGAGCTTGTTGAGACAGGTAAGAAGCACAGCTTCATGATTCTAAAAGCATCATGTACATTGTCAGACCCAATTTTCTGAATTACAGAACTCTTTTTTTTTTGGAAATTTTGATTATTTTTTTTAATTTGTTGATTTTAAGATGAGTAGAGGCTATGCTAGGTACTTAGGTGTGATTGTGACATTGCAATGTTTCCTTGTCTTCTTCTTTTCGGTCTAGGGGAAGAAGGCGATGTCTGCTTGCTCTTGTGGAATTAAGTTGTTTTCTAAACTATATTTGATCACCCTCTACTTAATATGGTGCATTGTGTACTGCAGCTAGAATAGTCATGACTGAGAGAAATGACATGGGGCCAATTAGGCCGTGCCACATCAGAGAGGCATATAGAAGGCTGAAACTTGAAGGGAAGGTGCCCAAAAGATCAGTGTCGAGGCTATTTCGGTAGATTTTAGAAGGATATTGGGAATGACTTTGGTGTTGATTCCCCGGTTCTCATTGACTTTCCTTGCATTAGTAAGAACTATCTTTTCTTCTATATTTTACATTATCTACACTTCATCTTTGAGTTCAATATCCCTTCTTACCATAATGTTCAACTGCAACTCAAAGATGATGCATAGTATTAGAGGTGATAAGAGGGTAAACACCGGAGTGAAATGATCCCAGGAAAAGAAACCTTTTCAATTGATGATAGTGATTTTCAAAGCAAATGAACATCAGGGGCTTGCTCCTAAGGCCACTTTTGGTGCTATTAGCAATATGTGAGTTCATGAAGAACTGATTGTCACCTTTATGACTATTTCATATAGCGGGAAAACTAAAGCCTTATAATTCACTCATTTTTCTTTTAAAAGTGTAAAAGAAAAAAAAATGCAACATTTGTTTTCCCTTGAGGTTCATGAATTCACAAAGCTGTGTTTGAAAAAAAAAAAAGGAGAGTGGGGAAGAGAAAAATGTCAAAAACACAAAATGAGAAAATTTTCTGAGATTAGATCAGTTTCCGGGTAGTTTGAATGGGAAAGTGATTGCTTTGATGCTAATAACTAGTGTAAAATGGGTTCAAGCAAATGTTATGTGGTTCTAGATTTTATTTCTGGGCCAGAAACTAGTAACTTGGTTTGTCCTTTTGCTCCCACTCTGCATATACTTCATACTAATTTAAACCAGCATATGTCTAAATTGTTTGTGTATCCACATAATAGACAGGATCACATCTCATCTTATTAGATATTTTGCTCTTCTGAGTGAATTGGCAATAGCAATACAATTTGTTTGAGTCATGTTCCGAAATAACTCAAAAAAAAAAAAAAAAAAATTAAAATAACCCAAATAGAAAAATATTTCTGTTTCTGACCCGCATTTGTCGGGAGTTGAAGACGCGATACAGTGTGTCGCGTCTTCAATCCGCGACAAAGTCGAGAGAGAGAGAGGAGTCCGCGGGGGAGGGAGAGAGAGAGGGGAGGAGAGCGGCGGGGGGCGGAGGGGGGAGGGAGTAGCGCTGCGGGGGGAAGGAGAGAGAGAGAGGAGAGGACCGCGGCGCTGCCCTCCCCTATCTCTCTCTCCCTCCCCCCCTGCCCCCCGCCGCCCTCCCCTCTCTCCCTCCCTCCCCTCTCCCCCCCCTCCGCACCCCGCTGTGCTTCTCCCCTCTCTCTCCTTCCCCCCTCCACCCCCCGCTGCGCTTCCTCCCCTCTTTCTCTCTCTCCCCCCCCCCCCGGCGGACCCCCCCTGCCGCCCTCCCCTCTTTCTCCCTCCCTCCCTCCCCCTTTGTGGCCCTCCCCTCTCTCTCCCTCCCCCTCCGCACCCCGCTGCGGTCCTCCCCTCTCTCCTCCCTCCGCCCCCCGCCGCACTCCTCCCTCCCCCCTCCGCCCCCCGCCGCTCTCCTCCCCTCTCTCTCTCCCTCCTCCGCGGACTCCTCTCTCTCTCTTTCTCTCTCAAGACTTTGTTGCGGGTTGAAGACGCGACATATTGTGTCGCGTCTTCAATTCTCAACAAATGCGGATCAAAAATGGAAATATTTTTCTATTTGAGTTATTTTAATTTTAATTTTTTTATTTTTTGAGTTATTTTGGAGCATGACTCCAATTTGTTTTGTATCATTTTTCCCTTTATGTGTTTTGTGATGCTATTCTTGAAAAATTCTCCGAAGTATTTACCACCTGTTAGAATTTCTTATGGTGCAGTTTTTCTTCTTGAAGGATTTCCATGCTCGTGCGCCTCTAAAACAACTAACGATCACATTTTGACATTCTGCAAAATCTACCAACCTGCACTTCATAAATTCTGCAAGGGATTAGATAAGCTGAAGCCACTTTGATTCTTATGGTTGCTGCAATCTCTGGAGTATTTGTTGTGAAGATGCTTTGGTGGGAATGCCATTTTGCTGGTTTACTGCCTTTATGTTTTTCTAGATGGTAGTCTTTACTCTTTTTTTTTTTTTTTGGCTGCACTAGAGGTTTATAGGCCAGTACCTTATGGAAATATTCAATCTAAAGCTAATGATATAAACTAATGACCCTGTCCACGAAGGGTTGCAGTACCAATCAGGTCCGTTTGAAGGTCCCACTAAATTGCCAAATAAGCCTTCAAAATATGACCCTCTGCACAAATTCTATACATTTAAATGATTCCATTTGTTTGAAGGACTCTTCTACAATAGGGTCCTGTTGCAAGTTGATTTGGTAGGATAATAGCTGGACCAAGACCAGGTGCAACTGAGAACAAAGGTTAGAAAACAATTATTATTATTATTATTTTTTTATAATCAATTAATATCTAAAGTTGTATTTCGATTAATTCAATTTGAATATTATTGGGTCTAATTTAAGATCATCGAACAATACCACTAACAACCACAATAGAATCTCCTTTATGTCTCCAAGGGGACAACCTGGTGGTCATAATCTTCCTCCTTTAATCTTAAAATCCAGGGTTCGACTCCTTATATAATAATAAAAAAAAAACTATAGAATCTTCTTTATAGCAATAAAGTTATAAGCACACCACAAATCATCTGGGCACCACCAGCATCACCCAATAATTCAAATAAAAGATTGAATCTTGGAAGACGCAAATTGAACAGAACTAGGGAGAAAAATAAATAGGAGGAGTTAAATTACCTTAACGCTACTAGGTACATCAGGAATTAGGTCTCTCCGAACGATGTTCATGGTTGAATTCCTCGATTCCCTCCTCTCACTCTAGGGTTTTTAATTTTCTTAGCACCTCTCTCTCTTCCTTTTTTTTTTTCTCCTTATTTTAAGATTCGAACTCGCAGAAACCGAGGTATGGTATCCTGCCACACTAGACAAAGAACGTTGGTAAACGGTCAAATATTCATATTAGGATGTAATGGTAGAGTACTCTCATGGTCATACTCATAAGCCCAATGACCAATAGAAAACAGAACCAATGCTGTGAATGGTTATCTCAAATATAGTATTTATGCTTATTGTGAGTCTAAATGGGTAAACAAGCCTGCACAATCCACAACCCCTTCTGATTAATAAAATTTAAAATATACTTATTTCATTAATAAAAGAAAAAATAGATATCATCTCTTACAGTCTTTGTCTAAGTGAAAACTAAATTAATAATATTTTTTTAAAAAAATATTAATTGTTTATCCCTTAGCAGAAGATGCTGAGTGAGCTGATTACGAAGTTAAATTTTGGTTTAAGAACCAAACCAATATTTAAGTAATTATATTGGCAAATTTGTTAGATGCTACATGTTCAACTTTGATCCTTTTGGAACTGAAATTATTTTGGCCATGTGGAAGATACATGGAAGATTGTGAAATTAAGCAATAATGAGGAGTATCTAAATGTTATATTGGACCAACGGTGAGTCGGTTTAGTGAGATGAAGTGTTAAATTTTTTAATCAATTTTTGGGTTTGAAACTTGAAAATGAAAAAAATTACGCTAAAAAAATTAGTCAGAGTATGAGTACGAATACCGATGATAAAAAAAAAAAAGGGTATATTGGCATAAAGTAGAGAATTAATTGTACTTTCCTCCACATAGAATTTTAGCATGTCTATTTGAAATAGGTTTACGTTATTAACTCTCCGATGGATATTTAAAAAGTATAATTTATCATTTTTTTTTTATTTGAGTCAAATTGTGTTGCCATTGGAATATTTGATGGCTGTCTTTCCAAAATTAACAGAAATTTGGCTTATGAATGACTTTATCTAGATTAACTCCTTGAATCATTTCTTGAATTGTTCTATTTTTCTAATAAGTTTTAAATTTTTGATATTAGAATAAATAAAACTATAATAGTCTAAAAGTGCGTAGACTTTGGACAATCTCATTTGGTATCGTTATTATTTTAAACATTACAAAAGGAATTTTAATAAGGGAAAATAATATTTTCCATGATTCTGGTTAGGTCCCGAATGGGAGTGAGATGAATTATTATTGAAAAAAAATATGTTTTGATGATAAATAAAATTAGATTAAATGATGAGTAAAAGTAGGTTGGGTTGCCCAATCCACCTCAATTCCTCTCCCAACCTCTTGATTTGGGGCCTCTTTCTGTTTGCTGGTATTAGGAGAAAGGCCCAGAGATTGTCACCTAGTCGCATGCAAAAATATTTCATTGCTTGTGGCTATTCTACTGGAGCAGACTCTTTGTATGATTGTTTGGATATGGATTTTCTGTTTTTAAGATTTAAATTTATAATTTTGATGAAAGTAGTATAGTGTTTTGCTGTGCATTTTAATTTTTATTGACCTAAAAGTTGGTCCAACCTGGCCCTTCTAAAGCTTGACCCGCACGAACCGGGGCCACTGTAACAGTGACCATTAGTTTTTTTTTTTTTTTTTTTGTTTGGAAATTCAGAGTTGATAGAATAATTTAAATTGAACATTAAACTCAGAAAATGACTTCAAACAAACGCCTTTTTTTTTTTAATCTTCTCTCTCTCTCTCTCTCTCAAAAGAGCAGATAAAGAAGAAGAAACTGATCTGTTTGGTCTTCCTCAATATTCTCCAGCTCAGCAACTCGACTGGGTCGCCATTAACATATCAGGTTACAATTTAGCTTTTACTTTTCCTTCATCCGTTTTCGCTCGTCCCTCGATTCGTCGATCAGAATTCCAAAGTTATTTGTGTTTTTGTTGGACTTAATTTTGAATTTTCGTTTGTTGCCCTAATTTTTTGCAGGAAGAGAAGGAAAGTGGGTGAATTGAATTCGATGATACTCTTACAATCTTCCTCGAGATTTCTCCTCCAGATTTTGCTCAATCGAGTTCAAAAGTGAGTTCTGGTTAACCTTAGTCAATTGGAGTTTACACTAATTTGCTCAAATTTGGTATCTATTTGGGGGCATTAGATTAACTTTGATGATGCAAGTGAGTGAAAAGCAAATTCCATGAGCAGTTAAGGAGAAATACATTGAAATGGTTCATTTCATTTGAGTTATACTCATTTATCATCTGGCTTCTCCCAAAAAAGAGGATGCTGAAAAGATCTACTGTGTTTGTTCTTTTCAGAGAAACCATCCTTATTTGCAAAGGTATTTTCAGGATAATATCCAATTAAGCATTAACTTGAATGGACCTCATAATTAGTATCACAATTTAGCTTAATCTTGTTAAGGGTTGTCAAAGCATGAGGTTTAGTCTTATTCCAAAGCAACGTTTGATGTCTTGATTTCTTGGCAGCTTGTTCATGCTTTAACAAGGAAAGAACAGTAATATTCAACAATTAAAGAAAACGGACGCTTCTAATTTAATGTGTTTCACAGCTAGCTTTTTGTAACATGATACTGGTTTTGTAGTTTCCTACTTTCTTACCAGATTGGTGATACCTTTCTCAGGCAGCTTTCAAAAGCCTATCTATGTTGTACAAAAATTTTGTGTGTTATTGTAATTATATGTCTTTGATTGTGTTTTTTACTTGATTCTTTGTAGGCCTAGAATCGTAGGATAAGAATTAGTTATGAACCGGGAATACAGGGTGGAGAGCAGTTTGTGGATGACTAAGTGATCCTTTGCTTTGCTAGTGAATGAAAATAGTCTTGCAAAAAATACATCATATATCATCTGATTTCTCCTAAAAAAGAATAATGAAAAGATCTGCGGTGTTTGTTCTTTCCTGGGAAACCATTCTTATTTGCTAAGGCATTTTCAATGAAAGTATATTCCAATTCAGAACTAACCTGAATGAAGATGATAATTCATATCGCATTCACCCAATCTTATTAAGGGTTGTCGAAGCATATCTTTTTTATCATGCCAAATTCAAAGTTGAATTTCTTCATTTACCAGCAGCTTGTTCATACATTAACTAAAAGAGACAGTAGTAATTCAACTAAAGTAAACCAAGCTAATTCATGTTCACCTTCTTTTACTTTCAACGGGTTTTTAACTTGCTTAATGGAACATGATTTTGGGTTCTGTTATTTCCAACTTTATTCCCAGATTGGTGAGTCCTTTGTCAATCAGGCTTGAAAAAGTTTCTCTATATTATAGAAACTCTTGGTAGGATTTTGGCGATTTTGTTTTTACTTAATTCCTTGGATGCCTAAAATCATAGGTTAAGCACCGGTTATGAACATGACTGCAGGGTAGAGACAAGTTTGTGGGTGTCTAACCAGTTCCCAGGCTCGTATGACATTACAGTCTGGAAAAGGATCAGAAAATGTTAAAGAGTTTCTCTTGGGAGGTGTATTTACTTTAAGGGTAAGTATGCTTCATGGGTATTAGTTTGAATCTTCAAAAGATCACTGATATATATATATATATATATTTTATCCAAATCCTATTAATCTATTCTTGGAGGAGGAAGATATTGCTGGGTTGCGGAACTGACAAAAAAAAGGGATACCGTGCGGGTGGGGAGATAGTGTCCTTTCTCAGAGATTACAAGCTATAAAACATTGATTTAGTTTGAGAGGAAATGCCTGGGAACTGAAATTTCTTCCGCCTTTTTTATATTATTTTGGGCATTAATATCCTTAAAGACTTCATGGATTCAAAAGTATTTGAAGATCCAACATTTTTGTTTTTCTAGGATAAAATGTAGAAGCACTGCAGACAGAATGCATCATACACTCTTATGCCATCTATTGGCATGAGTTTTTTGATGCTGTGTAATCTTATGCTACATAAGATCTAGGGAAAGTTTTTCTGATACGTAAAGAAAAAAAATAATTACAACTAAGAATGGAAGAAAGATGGTGGATAAGATATTCCGAGCGCATGAAGTGCTTACCATAAAAGCAGATCTTGTTGATAAATTGTGAATTTCACAGTGATGCTTATGAAGTTTATTCAAATTTCAGTTGCTGCCTTAAGTTTTGTCACACTATTTGTCTGCTACAGAGCTACAGAGCGTGTTATGGTAAATTAAAGATAATTATGATTGTTGAATGGATTTTTGGATCACTTTCATTCTGATGTGCATGGAATGGGAGAACGTCTTTCGTTTATCATTTGCGTCGTAAATTAAAGATAATTATGGTTGTTGACCGGATTTTTGGATCACTTTCATTCTGATGTGTATGGAATGGGAGAACATCTTTCAGTTTATCGTTTGCGTTCTACCCACCACTTAAGCTATTACTTTTTCCTCCCAACTAGCTTTGTTCACAAAGAACTTCTCATAATCTGCTATTTCATTTTGAACTGGCTCAAGAGGAAATCCTTGATAATCATGAATAAGTTGTGCTTACTCAAACTTTGCTTCTGCA
The DNA here is from genome assembly GCA_033439265.1 of Dillenia suffruticosa. Classification (NCBI taxonomy): domain Eukaryota; kingdom Viridiplantae; phylum Streptophyta; class Magnoliopsida; order Dilleniales; family Dilleniaceae; genus Dillenia; species Dillenia suffruticosa. Next base: position 5,218,869 of record JAVTVX010000018.1, on the reverse strand, counting down.
GTCTTAATAAAGGAATTGAACTGGATTACCACTGGGTCGAGTTTGATGACGTCCGTTACCATGTTCAGGTTAATTACTAAATTTATTTGACATACTACTGTGCTGAGTTTCAAATATAAGTAATTTATCACTATTTATTGGTTATGTGTAAGTCAGCAGCGGTTAACTCTTTTGCAGGTCACTGTGAAGAATCCACAGGTTCTGCTTCTGTCATTGTCATTACCAGCACCACCACCAGAAACTGTTTTTATTGCTGGACTTCCCTTTGGTGCCATAGATGCTATTAAAGCTGCATACGGAACATTTGTCCATATTCTTGATCCTCCAAGAGATGGCTTTAATCTCACTGTAAAAATGAACTTGTCCAAACTTCCACCAGATGAAGGTTCAACTAGTTCTTTTTTCTAAGGTCACTATCAGGCTTGCAATTGTTGTGCTCAAACTAAGGGGATCATCCTAACTAGCATATGTTTTTATCAGAAAATGAAAAAAGGAGAAAACACTTGCGATCTTTGGATCTATTGTCCCACAAGTCGCAAATTACAACTAGTGGCCACATAAAATTGAATTGTGGCACCGGAAGAGTATTCTATCCTGACATTTTATTTGGTTGAATTTCCTGGTAACCATACTTCAGCATTGGGAGATATTATTCTTCCCATTGTAAATATATATTGTTTGTAGGATTTGATACCTTTGACACCTGTTATGTTTCGAACCCAAGATTGCCAATGTCCAGATATAGTCGAAGCTAAAAGTAAAACCTAAGAATTTTGAACAGTGAATTTAGCATCATGCATTAGAGGAAGTAAGGATTCCTTGGAAATGCTTGCAATTTAATTTGGGAATCTATGATCACCCTTGAGTGGTTATTTAGATGAATATATTGCAGGCAATTTGCTACTGTATATATCCCCTTATTACATGTAAAATACTCACTAAGATCTTATAGAGAATGCCAGAGTCTGCTGAAGTCCATTGGATGAAATGAAATTCTAAAGTTGGTTCTTATTACTTCTATAGTCAAATTTAATATTTTCTCTTGACAAGAAACCAAATCCACAATTTTGCAAGCTTGATCGCACAATTCCCCCCTTTTTTCTTATACAACTTTTATGAAACTTTTAATACTTTCTACTACTGTTGTGTAGATAGAAGACATGCACTTTTGGTAAAGATTGCATCTATGAGGGAAGTGGTGCTTGGAGCCCCATTACGAGTAATTTTGAAATATCTTGCATCAAGAACTGTTGCTCCAGATATAGATCATTACCTTGCCCTGGTGCATCGTCCAATGGAGTCCTTTTTTCTGATTCCTCAGGTTTGGGTTGTTAAGTTCGAACAATTAATGATCTGCTCGAGCGTTTTGTTTCCTCTTATCCGTAAGGGACCATCGAAAATCATGCCTGCCTTCATGCGTCTAATGTAGCAGTAATTACATAATGAGATTGAGTGGAAAAAGATTTTTCCATTAATTATTTGTCTTGTGCTAATATTTTTTTTTCTTGATTATGTATTCTAAGATGAAATTTCTAAAATTGAGCAATTTTATTTTGTTGAACATGACCCCTGCTGGGATCTGAATGACAGATTTCTTCTTTTTACGTGTTTTGTAGTTGTGTAATGAGATTGTAGCATTTAGTTATTTTCTGACCAGAAAAGGTTACTATGCTCTATTTCAGGCAGAAAAGGTGACTGTAGTATATCCTATGAGATTCAAAGACTCGATAGATATTGTGCTTGCTAAATCCTTCCTACAGGTACTCCTGTTTTATTGTGAAAATGCATGAAACTTTTAAAAATTTTGAAGCATGAACCTACATGTTGCAAACATAATCTTTATACATTCCTTGAGTTGAAAGGTTCAAAGGTCCATATTTCTGTTGAACTTTCAAGCTTTATTTATTTGGTACCTCTGGTCCCTTGGAGTTTTTCTTTGTGATTTACTGTTAGGTTTATTTTTTTTTTTCAATTTTGAATCATAATTGTCATTCAGGAATTTGTTGAGGCACGGCGAACTGCTGGACTTAATGGTGCTCCACCTTGTTTGTGGTCTACTTCTGCGCCTAAGGAATTGAGTGAAGCCCCTGCTGAAGCTTTAGCTGCAAATGCTGGTTTTGTTTCATTTGGTGATGTTGAAACTACCTCAGAGTATATTTTCTTCCTCCTAAATTCATTAAAGATTATAACATATTTTGTTGGATGCAGTCATCTACCCACGCCATGTAGAGGGCAAAAAGTTGGACAAAACTGTTTGGAGTTTGTCAACTTTCCATGCATACGTTAGTTATCATGTTAAGGTGGGTTTATGAACTTTAGAATTGCTAAATTTCTTGCTGCTTTACCTTGGTAATGCTTCCACAACAACTCCGAACCCTATCCTTGAATTCTTGATATGCTTGCATGCATGTTTGCTCTTTCATTTTCTGCAGGTAGTGTTGGTGGCAGTATGTAGGAAGTTGGCTTTAAGTTATGTCTTTTGGTAGTCATCTTTGTGTGCATGTTCAAGGCAAAATAAAATGAAATTAGAACTAGTCTATCAGAAATTATTTGTCTGGGACAGGTTCAATGGCTGAGGCATGTTCCTTGAAACATCATAAGTGTTCCAAGCATAAAATATATTTAGCAGTGAAAATCATGATGTAAAAAGGAATAAATAAATAGATTAATATATAGAAAAGGCACAAGATATATGACTAGGCTGAAGAAGGCTTAAGGGCCATACTTAGGATTGTCTTGTCATGTAGAAAGGTGCATCACACATCAAGTCAACTGCAGCTGAGAGCAAATTTTGCCTTATTGGACTTAAGTCTGTACCCTAAATTCTAAAGATCCAGCTTTACACTCTTGGTCTAAGTTGACCAACACACTTTGCCCGAGCAAGTTTTGCTTTGTTAGACAAGTATACACACCAAGTTGAAGGGAATGTGCTTCACTTATGCGGGGCTAAGTTGACTGTCCCTCTGTTAGCATATTACAAGCTGATGGAAGACAGATGAACAATGTTGACAGGATAACAAGGTAGGGAGCAAAACTCACATGACATTATATCATCTGCAACAAATGACCACTCAGTGACTGACCAAATATCAAACTTTAGAAGAGAAATTAGATGTCTTTGAGAAAGTAATACCTAGGTACCAAATGGAATGATGAGAATTATGACTTTAATGGTCGACTGCCTTCCTCATTTCTTTATTCTTCTCACGCTGTAAAATATATCAATATAAGTTTTTGTCTGCGGCAGCTGAAGATGCAAAGCAGAAAACCAACAGGAACAACACTTAATTTAGAAGTCCACTATAAATAAATAATGCTGCCACAGATGGAAGCATAATGATCTAAGTTTTGTCCTTGGAAGTTCTTACTAAGATATTTGGTTTCTGTATCATAGTTTGACAGTGAAATGTGTTTACCAAGTCCTGGATGAGTATTTTATGTTTGGAAAAAATCTTTTTGATATTTTTTCTCATTAAGTGGCTGTATTTAAGTTCCAAATATAGGTACAATGGTTTAGGTTCCTCTGTCTTATTATATTTTATATATATATTTTTTTCAACACTTATAAGTGGGTGAAGAGGTTATCCAACATTGTCTTTTTTATTCTGGGCCTTTTGTTGGTGGTGGCAACATCAGTTGGTGTGGACTGAGTTTCAAGTTGGTTTTGAGCATGAGTAAAGTGAGGAGAGAGTTTTTTATCTATTGTTCCTGTTACTGTGTTTGGATTGGTGTCAGGAGAGAAATTAACTTATGAGGCTTTCTCAAGGGAAGGGATATCTGTGCAAGCCTCAATGTTCTTAAACTTTCAGTGTAGGAGCTATTGGTTTTTTTTTTTGTCATTACAATTTTGACGAATCTTATGTTTTTCTTGACTCTTTCTTTCTGTTCATGCTTGGGCACAGCCACCTTTGTGCCCTTTAGTAGCTTCTCGTCTCTGTGGGTGCTCAAAGAAAGAATGAGAAGTAGGCCTAGGCTCAGCAAATTTTGCCTAATGCTATTTTTTCTCAACAGCTTTTGTCTTGAATGGATGCTATACCTTGCATTTATTATCTTTGATATAAACTCTGGTACTGATGGCATATGCTTAAATGCACAATATTGTGTAACTTGATCTCATTTCCTTGCATGCATAAATCAACAGTGCTCAGAAGGTTTCATGCATACTCGAATGAGGCGTCGTGTGGAATCCCAGATTGAGGTAGCTATTCTTATGTCTCATATATCAAATCTAGATTATGATGTTAATGGCCAACCTATCTCAAAATTATATTGGATTATTTGTTCAAGAAATATGAAGTGAATTTTTAAATTTATGTGATATCTAGGCCAGTTTTGTGAGGTTGTGTACTTGTGTGCATTCAATCCTACATTAGATGTGCATGAGAGGAGGGAAGTCCCTGGTACAATAGGGGACCAAGAACCCAGTTGACAGTTTCCATGTCATCCATTTGGGCAGTGTATGTAGCCATAAATTTGTGAATGGATCCTTTGCACATCCAATGTCTGACCTGGGGAGAGGGAAGAATGGGTAACCTTTGGCCGGCTGGCAGCCTGATTGCAGGATGTATCTAATGATAAATCAAGGAGTTAAATGCTGAGAATACAAAGCAACCTGTGTATGCTAGTCCCATACTAGTGTGGGGAGAATAATAGTATTGCAGAATGCAAGGACCTTAATTGGCAAAATTTGGCGGTTCATCTGGTTGTGGCTGTGGTCATTACATGAATGTCAATTAATAAGTTCAGAACTCAAAAAATAAAGAATAAAAAAGAGCCAAAATTTTTTACTATAGATTATTTGGATCCTATTCCTAACAAAATCTAATGAGCAAAGATGGTCAAAGTGAAAAATGGTTCACTTGCTTGGGCATTGGGCAGGATATGCTTTTTCCTTAGCCACTTGTGCTGCTGGCATAGTTGTTTTCACCCCTTTGCTCTCGGTTGCACTTTGTGTTGGCCTCACTGTTATCCTGCCAAATAAACTTGCGACATGAGTCTATTGTAGAATAGTCCTTCAGACAAATGGAGTCATATTAATGTATTGAATTTGTGCAGAGGATCATATTTTGAAAGCTTATTTGGCAATTTATAGGGACCTTCTAGTTATTTATCTTAGTTTCTGTATATTAAAATAAAACCTTACTATTAGCTCATCTATAGATTTCTGGTGGCACTTCCCTTATTGTTGTCTCAGCCATTTATTTGTTTGTGGTATGTCGCAGGCATTGGATCGTGCCAGACCAGATTCAGCAAAGCCAAAGAAACCTCTGAACCGATCCTTTAAACGACTCGTAAGTCATGAGAAGGTAGTTATTATAATTAGCTGTGAAGAATTTTGGACTAATACACAAACTGGAATATACAGAGTCTTAAGGAAGCAAGGAGCAACTCCCGTTAATGAAGATGTTGTAATTGGACTTCTGAGGATACAATCCCTGCTCATTCAGACCTGATTTGTACCGCTGGAAGCTAAAAGGCAACCATTTTTAAGCTTTATTCGTATTTGCAATTTGCTGCTGGAAGCTAAAAAGCAACCATTTCTTATGTTTAGCATTGTGGCAATTGCCCTATTCGTGTCAGAGGTCATTAGTCTGTATGATTCACTTTAGGTTGAATATTACCACAAAGAAAATAAAACCATAAAAGAATGTCCAGTTTTGTATCATCTAGAACATATTTGCAGAATTTCATTGATTCTAAAAATTATTTTGTTCGATCAACACTTGAATCTTATTATTATTATTATTATTATTATTATTATTTATTATTTATTATTATTTTTTTAATTATTTTTATTATTATTTTTATTTTTAATCTGTTCTGTGAAGGCCCCATTTGGGGAATAGGTGGCAGAAATCAAAGCACCTGAATAACATTGTGAACTGATTATACTGCAAGTAACCAAAGAACTAAATGCTTTACAGGAACATTGTCTAAACACTCCCAGAAGATATTTATTTCTAATCTTAGTCAGCACAAGACCCTAGAAAGAGATTTAGAATTACCATCTAAAGGCACCCTCAAACTCAGAGGAAATAGACCAATCCTTCTCACACCCAATAAGGGAAGCAATTGATACCAATAATCATACTGCTAGCTATGTTAATCTATGAATCAAACTCATAGTTCTAAAATCTCTTACCTGCAAGGAGTGCATCTTCTTTAGAATAAAGATAATGCCTCTTCAGTTTTATGATAAAATTCTTCAAAATCTTTTATCAGACCCTTCCTAACAACATCCAAAAAAATCCTAAAAAGAAGGAAAAAAACTGCAGTGGTAGAGAAAATCATTTCAAGAACCGAATGAGATAGCTCTCTTAGTTGTATTTAGTTGAACTGGGATGATGAAGAAGGTGATGAACCTACTGGGTATTCCTTTCACATTGTAGACATTGATTAGCTAGTGTGTCCAGATTCACCTCCTCAATTAAAAAGCATACTCTCCAAGGCAACGGAGCTTTTCACAAGGCAGTCGTTTTCAAGGAAAACACCAGCTTGAGACCTCCCTCTACACCACTACTAATGAATTTTAAGCTCAAAATGGCTGATGGTATTTCTAATTAGGAAATCTGGCCGTCACCCACGTTACTGAAATGAGGAAGGTGTCACAGCATACCTCAATCCACTTTAACCTTATTTGGCGACAATTGCCAATTCAATAAAGAAATTGTGAAAATGCCACATTGATGATGCTTGAGACATGTGGTTTACTTTCATGTCATGTCGTATGCCAAGCGAAAATCACGCCACACCCCAGAACGAGCTCTCTCTTACGAGACCACGACTTACACCTCCATCTTTATCACAAGCAAACTCCATCCCTTAGAATTTTCATTACTTTAGAAATCTTAATAATAGGAACCCTTTCAGCATCTTACTTGCCTACCACCTTCCTTCAATTTCACCCGAGAAAAGTTTATTTTGAATGCAAGGGTTGTTACCAAAATCAAGGCTTTAACTTGCTCTATAGTCCTTAACAAGATTTATATTAATAATTTATTAAGAAACAAAGGAGACTTAAAGCTATGGCTCCAAATATTTGTCTAATAGTGCTACAAAGGGTCCAAACTCAGATCGATCCTTCATTGCTTTGTACGTAGGAAATTTGAAATCACTTCAGCATTTTGTGATAATTATGGGATTGTCCCTAAAACATTCCCGATTTGATGTTAACAAGGTTTAGAGGTATTGGTGGGAAGAAGGCATCCTCTTTGATTTGTAGGTGTGCTCTGTTTGACAACTCTTCTTGGTGCATTTTGAAGGACGCTACAATAAAAAGACGCTGCAGCAACCCACAACTTGCGACTCTCACTCAGTGACAAAAGAGACGAAAACGGCAATGCAAACAAGGCAGCCATCGCTCTAGGTGTCGCCAAAAGAGTTTGTGACGCACACGGTGACATAAAGGCAACACAAACTCCTGTGCGAATTGGCGAAAAACAAGCTGGTCGCTCCCGGCGTTGCGCGAAAGATGAGTAACACGAAACCATGCAGAGTTTGTTGCAAGTTGTGACAACAACATTCTGTCGTTGCTAAGTGTGTTGTAATCAGTGACATGATGACAATATTGTCGCTGTTGAGCGCAGAAGGTGGTTAGTGCGGTGGTAAGAAAATAATAAGACGATATAATTAAATTAAACTTACACTCTCAAATACAGGAGAGAGGAATTGTATTTCTCTTCATTTCTTGATGGATTATCTCAATTTTTTCATCTTTACAAAGGAGGAGGACTACCCCATTTATAGAAAGGGGCCGGGAGTCCAAAAGTCTCTTACATTACTTCTCCATTAATCACTCATAATATCTAATCGTAACTAATAAATTCTAATAACTTCCGATAATTAATATTAACTAATCATAACTATTTGGACAGTTACATGATTCTTCATATATCCTAATAAATACATTTTTATCATAGTAGTTATTGTATGTGTGACTCATAATCTTCCAGCTATTGGACCGTTGCATTATGCGCTGGTATTGGTCTACTATGGCATGGCTTTAGGCTGTGGTACCCTAGCTTGAGCTCTGGTGTATGTTGGCTCATGCAGTGGCCTGTTTCTTTGAGCCATGTCTTCAAGTTTAATCATTTTCAACACCCCCTCGTAAACTTGACATTCTCATAACTCCAACCATCTCTCTCATATTTTGAAATCTATCATACTTGAAGGGTTTTGTGAAGAGATCAGCAACTTGTTCTTGAGTTTTGCTTGTTCCTGAGTTTTGACATATTCTATATCGATATCTTTATTTGCAATGTACCCTTGGATAAAATGGAATCTTACATCAATATGCTTACTTTGTTCATGAAACACTGGGTTTTTTGCTAGAGCCATGACTGACTTATTGTCCATCATGATCTTGGTTGGATTTTGTTCTTTAAAATGAAGTTCTCTTAGCAATCTCCTTAGCCATATAGCATGACATGCACCGACAATTGCTGCTACATACTCTGATTTACAAGTTGACAGTCTCACTATGGGTTGTTTCTTTGAATTCTATGAAATTGTATTATTTCCCAAATAAAAAACAAATCAGTAATACTCTTTCGATCTTCAATATCACCAGCATAATTACTATCATAGTACCCTTTTAATTTTGGATTATCTGTTGTTGAATAAAATAATCCATAATCAACAATACCTTTGAGATATTGAAGTATTCTTTTTGTTGCCTTCATGTGTTCTTTACTTGGACATTCCACAAATCGGCTTACTACTCTAACTGAAAAAAGTATATCGGGTCTAGTACATGTCAAGTATCTTAAACTTCCAATAAAACTCCGAAACATCATTAGATCAGTTTTCTTTGCTCCATTCTTCTTGACAAGTTTTACTCTACATTCTATTAGAATATTTACGAGATTACAATCCATCATCTTGAATTCTTGATGATTTCTTTAGCATAGGCCTCTTGAGAGATAAAAATCCAATTATCTCTTTGTTTCACCTTTATCCCCAAATAATATGACATGAGACCCATATTACTCATTTCGATTTTTTGAGTCATTGCTTTTTTGAAACCTTCATACATTTGTGGATTGTTGCAATTCTAAATATTAGAAATAGAATAAAAATTTTTAAAATCTTTAATACCTCCAATTCTACTCTAATTTCCTTTTGAATGTGCGATCGAGAAATTTTTGCTATAATAAATCTTCAAAATCTTGCATCGCCTCCTTAATCGACGTGCCTACGTGCTAATGAAAGAGTATTACTGTCCAATTTTTCATGATTTACAAAATTGTTCCAATTTAACTTGTTTTCTTCCATTTCCATAATAAGTCTTCTCTATCAATTCTAACATGTCAAATGTTATAAAATATAAATATTAACGTAATATTTATTCAAATATAATATAAAATCAATTTTAAATATTACACTTATTTAAACCTCCATAAATGTTAAAAAAATGCCCTACTATTTTTTTCCGACATTTATTCTTTTGTCATCCCACTCTTTAGCAACAGTTACAAAATGCCGGGAATGAGCAAAAGAACCGTAAGGAAAGATTTAATTTTTTGTAGTGTCTCTTGGCTTAATGTCTTCATCAAACTTTGTTAGCTCCGCAATTACCATGTTACACATTTCACAAAATGCAGCAAGAGATTTTGTTTTTGGCGCCAGAGGACTAGAAAACAAGGATGGTGATGATGGGCCAGAAAGACCGGAATCATCACTAGAATTAACATCACAGTTTGAATTTAAATGTTTTTTGGTATGCATAAAATCATGCTCATCCACAAAGACTTGTCATTGTGCCTTTTCGATTGCTTTTATTTTCCAATTCCAATAGGTTTGTTCATCAACATCCATATCTTTACATACAATATATATGTATTTGTTTCAATATTAAAAACTTTATATCCTTTGGATGAAATGCCATATACAAGAAGAATACCCTTATTTCCCTTTCACTTCAAATCACACCTTATACAGAGTTTTTTCTTCAATTCCCTTGGTTGGTAGCCTATTCTGAGTATACATTGCAGTGTTCATAGGTTCTATCCAAAATTTTTTGGGGCGTTTTCTTTTCATACATCATACATCTTGTCATCTCAACCACAGTTCTGATCCTTCTCTCACACACCCTATTTTTTCATGTGTGTAAGTCATATTCAGTTCATGCTCAAAATTTGTTAAATTGAACGGAAATAACTCTTTTCCATTAATTATTTGTTTTGAGTGTCTTTAGAGTGCAACCACTTTGAGTTTCAATAAATATTTTAAATCTCGTAAAAATGGAAAATACTGGATCTTTAGTGGACATGAAATACAGCCAGTTCATTCTAGAAAAATCATCTATAAATAGAAGAAAATATCTGCTATTGTTCAAAGCTGAAGTCCTCATTAGTCCACAAAGATCAGAGTGTACCAACTCCAATTTCTGATGGCTCTTTTGGCCTGGTTAATGAGCAAATGAAGTCTATGATTTTTTCCCATTTGACAGCATTTACATATACCAGATTGAATTTTAACACATGGCAGATCATGAACTAATTTCTTTGAATACAAGACATTCAAAACTCTAAAATTTGAGTGATCAAATCTTTTATGCCATAACCAAAACATATCTTCTTTGCAACTATAGGTATTTTGCTAGGCAGATCTAATGAAAAACATCCATCTTCTATAGGACTTCAAAAATTTCCACACCATGCAAATCAGTCTTTAAACAATAGAGAATAGCCCTTCAAAAGTTGTTGCCCTATGCTCCACAAATTTATACTTAATTTAGAAACAAGAGAATACAATCAATCTGTTTCGTACCTTTTGAAGTTTCCACAGCTATGCAGCCTTTTCGAGTTGCTTGAACTTCTTCTCTACTTCCTAGAATAACTGTTGATTTGTAGCAGGTATCCAAATTGTAAAAATATGTAAATAATTTATCATGTTGCTTGTACATGCACTATTGAGCAACCACTCCTTTTTGTTGATTTCTGAACCTTCATCAATCACTGTAAAGAGATATTCCTCATTCTGCTCATTTTGCACATACTTCGCTTTTTGGGCATGGGATTGTTGTTGCTGATTTACTTAGCTGTGATTGACTTGGCCTTGTTGGTGCTGCTTCTTCCAACCAAACTTCTCAATGTGGCAAAACCTCTTGCAGTAATTGTATTTATGCTTTCTCTTGAATCAACAATCCTTCTTTTGAAGACTAGTTCTATTGTAAACTCCACATGGTGAAAACTTTCCCTTCATTTCTACTTCGTTTGCTTTCTCTGGCTGCTTCGTTTTGTCCTTACTATAATCATATTTTGGGTTATTCTTTGAACTTGATGACTTTCCCTTTTGTTTGGCTACAAAAGCTCCTTCGATATGTCCATCACAAGTTGCTCATGTGCTTGCAATGAGCCAATCAACTCTATTACGGACGATTCTCTTAAGTTTTTAGACTTTTCAATAGCAACAACTTTGTAGTCAAACTTATTAGGCAAGCTAATCAAAATTTTTTGAACAATTCTTTCATCTGCAATTGCATCACTGTTGAGTTTCATCTGATTCATTACCTCTAACAACTTTGAGGTATAACTTTTCACATAATCTTTATTTTCTATCCTTAATATCTTAAATTCCCTTCTTAGATTTTGTGATCGCATTGTTCTCACTCTTTCAGAATCTTGGAACTTTTCTTGAAAAGCATCCCACGCTTGCTTAGCTATAGCGGCTGCAACTATTCTAAAAATATGGATTCATCAACAAAAGTGTGATTGAAAGAAAATTTTTGAAAATTTTAGAAGACTCCTCTTCAGATTCCTTAATTTGAGCCACCATTGGATTCTCATGCAAGCCAGCACGTTTGAACCCCTTTTCTACTGTTTCCCACAGATCATAGGCCAAAAGAAATTCTTTCATCTTGACAAATCAGAAATCATAGTTTTAATCTTTGAAAATTGGAGAGGGAGAAAGACTTAAACTTGATTGGGTTATAAATCGTGAAATCTGATGTCACGTCTGTCAAGAATAAGGCTCTAATACTGGTGTTGGAAAAAGAAATACAAAAGATATATTCAAAAATCTCATATTTCAACAATGTCAAATCACAAAACTTGTATCTGATTTGCTAGCTCAAAGCCGCAGTATTCTATTTAAAGGAAAAGTTAGGCAAAACAAATAGTCTTTATCTTGGTTTCAGGATAGTGGATTCAGCTCCGACATATCAGAAGTGGTAAGCCTTAAATTCCACAAAGAAAGAGAGACTGTGACCACATAGAAGTAACACAGGCATTTCATCAAATGCTCAGGCCATTTCTGACATGCAGAGATTTAGAAAGTACACTAGGAATAAGATCATTCCTGTCTAATGCTTCCCACCATTTCTCAGAGTCAACTTTAATATGCTAAAGATAGGGTGTTGGAGAGGGATTGTTATTACTATGTATTGGCTTATGCGAGAGAGTCTTTTTAGCTTTAGCCCAACATGGCCACAGTTCAAACCGAACTGTGGAACTAGAAGGAACTGAACCAAAGTCCGCTATTCAAGAATGGAACCATGATCAACGGTTCAAGAACCAAAATTGGAACTGTATCTAAAGGTTCAGTTCTAGTCTTCTATTTTGAAGAATTAGGAACCAACAGTACAAATCATCAGTTTTATTTATTTTTTATTTTATTTTATTTTTTAATTATTATTTTATTATTTTATTATTTTTATAAACGTGTGTATATATATATATATGTTTTAACTTGTTGGCTACGAAATAAGTTATATTAAAAATTAAAAATACTAAAAAGTACTTATTGTTAGTTTGAAAGTAGAAACCAAAAAAATTTTCTATTTAACTTAATTTTGAATCTAATATAATTATTGAAATTTAGTTATAAAAAAGCATATAAATTTTATATTAGAAAAACTTATTTAAATAAATTATTTTATAAATTTAATGGGGGCACTAAATATTTATCATAAAAAATTATTACATATAAATATCAGCTCATCGGGTGCAATAAAGTGGGTTTCAAATATTCACACTTAAATTGATTAAATGACTATGTAACTATGAATCCACAGTGGGCTCTTTTAATTAAATTTATTTTTTCATTAATTATTACGTTTTTTTATATTCCTTTTTTAAAAAGAAAAAGAAAAGTTTGATATATGTATCTTTATTTTTTTATTTTTTATTTTTAAAATTTATGGTTTTAGAGGTGGAACTAAAACGATTTAAAACTGAAACCAAAATCGTCTGAAATTGGAACCATTTAGAACCAAAACTGACGGTTCAAAAATCAGAACTAGAACTGTCCTTTAAAGTTCGGTTTTGGCTCTTTTAAATTAAGAACCGAGAGTTATCGATTCTGGAATTATGGTCATTTTTAGCTTCAACTTATTAGAAGATTAATAGATTACTTCAGAATGACATATGCATCACATATCTTAGATCAAATTAATGAAAGAAATTGAAATGCTATATCATATTTTAAAAAAAAATGAATATTACTCTAATATCATATCGAAGACTAAAGCAACAACAAGAGTATGAACACTAATACTCTATTATTTTAATAAAATATTGTAATATATTGAATTTATGTAAAAATATTATTGTTATAAATATGAAAATAAATATCATAAATATAGAAATAAAAAAATCAAATATTCTCAAAATATATGATATCTTTTGATACAAGTAAAGACTTTATTGAGTTACAATTTAATCATAATCATTATTTTATAAATATCTGTGGTAGAAAATCCCTAAATATTTATGTGGCAAAATAATCTAAAAAACATTCTAGTATTCGTGACAATTACTAGTTTCAACAATGTAAGTGTCTGCAAATGAGTTATAGGTTAGACACATAGAGCTGGTTGTCAACGTATATTAGTAAGAGTTAGTAAATTGAATCTGGTAACTATTGTTCTTGTCACCAAGGATACCTCTTCCTTAAATAACCAATAGGTGTCAATTTGTTGGGGCCTTAGCTACAAAGAACTGTTGCAAATAGATTGCTTGGCAGTGGGTTATTTTAGTTGGTCAGAGAAACTTCTAGTCATAGACCCCGACATGACAATTAACAGGGGTGTTGTGGGTCCAGGACTTTGTTTCCCTGTGGGGTATGAGGGCATGTTACCCGTATGACCACTAGTTCATTTTTTTTTCCGGGAACAATCAAAGGCTAAAACGGAGAGACATCGGAAAGAAAGATCAAAGGAGAGATGGAGGATCTAGCAGAGGTGGATGGTCCGGTGATTATTGCCATGAAGGGTAATCCATGCACAGGCAAGACAACGCTAGCTGAGGCACTTGCAAGAGAACTTAAATGGCTTCTATATAGCCTAGAACTCAGCCACAAGTCCCTCGCATCTATTCCGAGTGGAAGGCCAGGTAATCTTCAAGAATTTTATGATAAGGTTGGGTATCAAGACGATGATTCCCCTCAGCTTTACATTATTCTTGGGGCTGTTTCTTCACAGCTTCTTTTGGGCTTCAGTGTTATCCTTGATGCTGACTTCTCATCAAGGCGGTACTATTTGATGTTGAAGGACCTGGCTGATTATGCCAAGGCCATGCTTGTTATTGCGGAGTGCAAACCACAGAATATGTCCAAAAGACAGACTTGGTTGGATCAAATTTGTGAAGCAGGAAAAAACTACTTACCCCTAAAAAAGTGGTACCAGGAGGACCAGGAAGAAAACTCTGTTGATGAGTCTGAAATGATTCCAAAAATCATGGTGGACACCACCTCACCTGTTGATATCCAAGAGCATATTTCCAAGGTGGTAAAATTTGTTGTCTCCTCTTATCGCTTTCGCAAATTCAATATCCAAAATCTTGAAATTGTTGGAGGAACAGAGGCAACAGAGGAAGAAAGAGAGAGCAAGGGTGCAGCAACAGGGGTCATTAACAATGTAGATGAAGAATTAGAAATCGAAGGGCTAATCGAAGAACGTGAGTTTGGAATTGAGAGGATAGGAGCAGAAGCATTTGAGCTTCGTCATTATTGGCACAAGCATAAATTGATCTTGTCAAATGAAGTAATAGACTGTGAATTAGAAGCAAATTGTAGTTTTTGTTTACAGGCCCTCTGCTCATCAGGTCAAGGTTTCTACAGTTGCGTTGAGTGCAGGTACTTCCTGCATAAATCGTGTGCTGAGATGTGGCTCCCCAATTACTTTGAATTAGATTTTCATGACAAAAATCATCACTTTGTTTTGCAAAAATTCTCTGAAAACTTGACTTGTGAAGTATGTAACCAAGACATTGATCAGTCCTTTTACCATTGTGATTCATGCTGCTTTGTTACCCACATCAAATGTGCTTTCTTACCAAGCACATTTGAGCCCTGCTGCCATGAGCATGCTCTGAGTCTCTCAATCCTACATAACTACGAGTTTCTATGTCATGCATGTGGTGATTTTGGCAAGCACACTTTTTACCACTGTTCAGAATCAGATTTGTGCACTGTCTTCTTCCATCTTAGATGTGCGTTGCTACCACTGAATCTGAAGCATTCATTCGGTGAATATCCTTTTACGCTTACATCTTGCCTTGAAGTTCGAAGAGATGAGGACGATGTCTACTGTGATGTTTGCGAAGTTGAGTTAGATCGAAAATTATTGGTATACTACAGCAGGGAAAATGATCTTGTTTCCCATACGACATGTCTGACAAGTAGTGAAGACCACTGGTCCTCTAGCACTGCCTCCAATTATGCATACAAGACTTTGGTAGAGAAATCTCAGGTTGCAAATATAGATGTTGATTGTGTACCAGAGGAAGAAAATGAACTTCGACATTGCCACCGCCATGAACTGAGCTACTCTGATGAAGGAATCAATAACGAATCTGCAACACGATGCAGCTTGTGTTCACAGACTATTGATAGCTCGTCCTACACTTGCAAGGTCTGTGGATTCAACTTACACAAATCATGTGCAGAAATGCGTTTGCCCTACACAATGATGCTTCATCTTCCCGGAAATAATCACCTCCTCAATCTCAAGAAATCCACTGGCGATTTTGACTGCAACATCTGTACTAATTCAGGTGATGGCTTGCTCTATTGTTGCTATTGGTGCCCCTTTGTTGCCCACGTGAAATGCGCTTTTCTTCCCAGCAACTTGCTTCTCGAGTTCCATGAACACTCCCTCCATCTCTCACTTGATCCTATTCCATTTCCCTATAATCAGCAGTTCAGGTGTGTTGCATGTGGTGATCTAGGTCACTCGGTTTTCTACAAATGTCTGGAAAGTAGCTGTACCACCACCCTTCATGTTAAGTGCTCCTTATTACCACGAACTCTTGAGAGTGAATGGGATAAGCATCCTTTGATCCGAAGCCTTTCATTCCGGGATGAGTGCTGCGGTATATGCTGGAGGGAATTGGATCATAAGCAATGGGTCTACAGTTGCAAGGAATGCGATTATAATTGCCACTTGACTTGTCTAACCAGAGGAGATCTTCTTAGCATTTTGAATTGGGGTTCCCAATTATGGAAGTACAGCATCTATTGTAAGAACGCATATAGAATCTTGGCAAAGGAAAATCATGTTCCTGAGCCACAAATCTAGCACTAATAAAAGTTACTAGTTTATTCCAACTCGATCGTAATCTAGCATTGCCAAAATGAGCAACTTTATCTCGCACCTGATCCTACACTATTTGTTGGAGATTTTCTATAATCATGGTATCAATTCCTGTGGAAAGATGTAATATTTGTGAAAATAATAAAATAATACCCACTTAGATACCCATAATAATAAAATAATATTTGTGAAAATCTTGACCTTTCTATCATTTGCCAAAGTGAGATTTTCTACACTATTTTTGTGAGGCAAAGGACCCCTTAGATTCCCACTTCTCTGAATACCTCATGAAGTCCTTTGAAGCCTTTTAAATATTAAGCCAAGGGTATTAATAACTATGGGCACTTTAGAGTAATCCCTATTTTATAAATAATAAAATAATAATCATTAAATAAAGATTTTATGAGTATGATTGCATGAGTATAATACCTTAAGGAGTTTAATGATCAAAGGGAGGTGGAGAAATGGCAGACAAAGAAGATAAGGTCATCTGACTTTACTTTTTCCGAGCCACTGGCGTTTGGTAGGCATGTGGCCCATACCTCCAATAATTTGGTTCGTGTGCTCTTTTGATGGTGTTTGGATACCTTCGGCCGAGCTCAAATTTTTTAAAGATGTAATATTTGTGAAAATTAATTTTTTTTTTAAATATTTAAATTATTACTCTATTAATAATTTTTTATATCAAAAAATTATGTATAACTTACCTTATTTTTCACAAACCATGTCTCACAGAATTACAAAAATAAATAAGAAACAAGAAAGAGAGTACAATAATAATAAATTGACACTTAATTTTAAAATTTAAAGTCAATCATTTGATGCTAATATATAAGAGTTAAAATATTAAAAATTATTATTAAAAAGAGAGTGCTTTGAAATATTAAAATAATAGAAATTATTCTATATGGATCCGTGAGTTGTCTCTAGTGAAATCACATAGAATTCACCACTATACCTCTTTAGAGAATGACCCAAAGCTTGGATCATCACATTTGGATGCATCAAACATTGTTTTTGTTAGAATGCTTTTTTTTTATCCCTTTGAATAGAATTGTAGAAAGATAAAAAATAAAATATCTCAGCCTGCTGTAAGAGCTAGACAATGGACTCTTTTACATATCTCATCCTAGACTAGAAGTTTTTCTTGGATCTTTTCCTCATAACTCACTGTGAGGACCATGGAAAATAAGAGGGGTAAGACTATGTTTCTCTGTGCTTTCCACTGTGTTGTATGCAGCATCTTGGGAAGATTATCTCTCTAGGGAAGATTATCTCCACTAAGTCATACCCTTTCCAGACTGACGCATATCGAAGTTTGAAAAAAGAAACCGAAGAGTAGAAATGGGGAGTCTGGTGGAGGTGGAAGGTCCGGTGATTATTGCAATGAAGGGCGACCAATGCACAGGCAAGACGACACTAGCGGAGGCGCTTGCAAGAGCACTAAAATGGCCCCTCTATAGCCTAGAAGTGAGCCACAAGTCACTTGTGTCAATTCCCAGTTGCAGTCCAGGTGACCTTCGACAATTTTATGACAAGATCAAATGTCCACAAGGGGATTCCCCTCAGCTCTACGTAATTCTAGGGGCCGCCACAACGCAGCTTCTTTTGGGCTTCAGCGTCATCCTTGATGCCGACTTTTCTTCAAGGCAGTACTATCTGATGTTGCGGGATCTGGCAGATCATGCCAAGGCCACAATTGTGATTGTGGAATGCAAACCACTAAATGAATCCATAAGACAGTCTTGGTTTTGGCAAAATAACTACTGTTTAACCCTGAAATGGTGGGATAAGGACGTGGAGAAGAACGCTGTCGATGAGTCTGAAATGATTCCAAAAATCATGGTCGATACCACATCCCCTGTTGATATCCAGGACCAAATTTCCAAAGTGGTCAAATTCGTTATCTCCTGTTACCGGTTCCACAAGCTCAATCTAGTAGGAGATGGAGGAACAGAGGCAACAGAGGAAGCAAGAGAAAGCCAGCAAGCAGAAGCAGGGGTGGACGAAGAGCAAGGGTTTGAAATTCTGCAGAAGGAAGCAATTGGCATAGGAGCAGAAGCATTTGAACTTCGACACTATTGGCACGAGCATAAATTGACCTTCTTTAATGAATTGGACAATGACTTGGAAACAAACTGCAAATCATGTTTACAATCCCTGAGCCCATTAGAACAAGGCTTCTACGGTTGCCTCCAGTGCAGATATTTCCTTCACAAATCATGTGGGGAGATCTGGCTTCCCAACTACTTCGAATTAGATTTTCATCTCAAGGGTCACCGCCTTGCTCTCCATAAATCCTCGCAAACATTGGCCTGCAATATCTGTAACCATTTTATCAGAGAGTTTTTTTACAATTGTGATTCATGCCGCTTTGTTACCCACATCAAATGTGCTTTCTTGCCAAGCACATTTGATCCCCATTGCCATAAGCATGCTCTCTGTCTCTCAATCCTCCACAACCATGAGTTTCAGTGTCATGCATGTGGGAATCCTGGCAAGCATGCTTTTTACCACTGTTCAGGTACTCCAGACTTATGCTCAGTCCTCTTCCATCCTCAATGTGCATTGTTACCTCGAACCTTTAAGCATTCACTCAGTAATGATCCTTTTACTCTTACGTCTTGCCTTGAAGTTCGAAGAGATAAGGATGAGGTCTACTGCGATGTTTGTGAGGGTGAGGTAGATCGAGAGATTTTGGTCTACTACTGCTGGGAAGACGATCTTGTTTCCCACACGACATGTCTGATCAGCAGTGATGACGACCGGAACTCTAGCACTGCCTGCAATTATGCTCACAAGATATTGGTAGAGAAATTGCAGGTTGCAAATGAAGACGTTGAATGTGTACCAGAAGAAGAAAATGAACTTCGACATTGCCACTGCCATGAGCTGAACTACTCCAATGAAGTAATCAATAAGGAATCTGCAACAAGATGCATCTTATGTTCGCAGACTATTGATGGCTCATCCTACACTTGTATGACCTGTGGCTTCATCTTACATAAATCATGTGCTGAGATGCGTTTGCCCTACATTTTGATGTTCAATCTTCTCGGTGAATATCACCTCCTCAATCTCAAGAAGTCCAGGGGCTATTTCAAATGCAGTGTCTGCAATGACACAAGTGATGGCTTGTTCTATCGTTGCTATTGGTGCTCTTTTGTTACCCACGTGAAATGTGCATTCTTACCCAGCAACTTGCTTCTTGTGTGCCATGAACACTTGCTGCACCTCTCGATTAATCCTCGTCCATTTCCCTATGACTCTCAGTTTAGGTTCAACTGTGATGCTTGTGGTGCTCGAGGTGACCTCATTTTCTACAAATGTCGGGAAAATTGTTGCAACATCACCCTTCATGTTAAGTGCGCTTTATTATCACAAACTCTTGAGCGGGAGTGTCATACACATCCTTTGACCCGAGGCCTTAAATTCCAGAGTGGGGTGGAACTTGAGTACTGCTCTATATGTGATAGGGCATTAGATGATAAGCAATGGGTCTATGGCTGCGAGGAATGTAATTTATTTTGCCACGTGTCATGTCTAACCAAATATGATTATCCGAACAATTTGGATGCAGGTTCAGAACTATGGGAGTACGACATTTATTGTAAGAATGCATATAGAATTTTGGAAAAGGAAAATCATGTTCCTGAGCTACAAAGCTAGAACTTGTATCAGATTTTGTACATAACAAGGAAACCTTTGCAAACCTTTATGTATCTCAACTGCTTGATTCGTTTCAAAGGAACTTTTGTCAAAGTATAACATCATTAACCAGCGAATATGGCTAGGTACACCGATTTGCCCAAAGCCGGTCCAAAGAAGCAGAGCGGAAAACCGGATGGTACAATATTTGTGGTGATGAAAGGCTGTCCTTGCACAAGGATGAGCATGGCAGAAAAGGCAGGCCTCCCTTTAGTGTTGATCCTTCCTGCGTGTCACCCTTGCAAGGAATCTCCATATATAAAATCTTCTCCTGGCGTTGTTCTTGCTGTTGCTTTGACATATCTCCCATTGGGGCTTAATTTCGAGCATGATTCTGATTTTCTGGTTCAAAGTAGTACTACAATACACTAATGGAGAACTTATGCAAAGGCCATATTACTCATGGTTAACTGCAGATGGCAAAATAGGTCCAAGTGGCGGATATGGTTTAATCAACCAAAGGGAGCAGGTGGATATGATTCAGAGTAAGACGCAGAAATTGATGAGGAGAAACAAGAGGAGAATCTTGCAATTCATTTTTTGGCCTACCTTCATGGGCCAAAATTCCCAGGATTATGGTGGATACAGCATCATGCATTGAGATGGAAGACCAAGTTTCCAAATTGATGCAGTTTGTAATGTCAAGTTACGATATCCACAAAAGCCAGTTATAAGAACTATCTCGCAACATTAAGGAAAGACAACGGATGAGAATCTGGGGAAGAGGAATCAAGCTAAGGAAAGACAAAGTGAGAGAGAAAAGTCTGCAAAACTATTCGACTAAGGCAATTGCTGGCCGGAGAGAGAGGAAATTCATGACATTTACATCTCATTCTATAAGCCCCATCTTACGCACTTGGTGAATTAACAACTTTCTTACCATTTGAACTCAGTAATATATGAATTCCATCGTATTCGAATACAAATATACTTTGTAGGGTCCAAGGATGTCAACTTCAACTCTTGTAATACATGTATTCCAATGCCTTCACGTGCTAATCAGCTATTAGATACAGAGATGAGTTTGGGGAGAACCCAATGAAGGCAAACTAAGATTGGAGAATCTAAGGAGTTGGAGGATTTACCGTGACTTCCGTTTCCAAGAACTCACTCCTATTTATACTAGTAAAAAAATTTTAAATAACCAAACTATTTCCAAATTTTAGTTGATAGAGTATTCTAAAATTACATTAATCCACACTACACTGAATCTGGTGCTGGAAATTTCTAGAGAAAGAGAGGCGATGCTTGCTCAACAATATATATATATATATATTTACAAAATCAATACATCAATTTGACTATTATGGCCAACAGGACATAACTGTGGAAATTTGTCATCTTGGGAAGAATCTTTATCAATTCAGAAAGAGAGATGGAGAAGCTCGAAGGCACGGCAGTGATAGCATTTCAGGGTTATCCTTGCACAGGCATGACAACACTAGCACGAGCATTGGCAAAGGCCCTAAAATGGCCTGTCATCAGCCTGGAAGACATCCGTGACTCCATCTTAAGCGTCAAGGGATACAAGATAGCTGATTTTCGCCAAAAACCCTCAAACCAAAAGGACGCTATGTTACCAAGTTGCTTGGGGAGTGGTCAGGACTCAGCTCGCCTTTTCATGCCATATCTATACCCTCACTAGCTCATACATTATACCTTATTATATCACTTGCTTACTAATCTATACTGACTTCTCAACTCAACAATTGAATATCAAAAAAATTAATTTAACAAAGTAAATTTATAAAAATTTTTATTCATATAATTTTTTAAAATCTTAAAAGAAATTTTCTAAAAAAATAAAAAAAAAAAGAAATAACCAAAAAAAAAAAAATTGTTAAAATTTTTCCAAGTAAAAAAATTGATAAAAATATTTAACGAATATAAGTTGTTTTAGATTTTATAAAATATTTTTTAAATAATTTTACTAAATATAGAAACAATTAAGAAAAACGGAATGAGTCCAAAACTTCACAATTGTTTGTCATCTATGTTCATAAGCATCTATAAAATATAATGCGCAACATTTGATAAATATTTTAAATTTCTTATGAATTTATGGGTAAATTACACTTTCCTTGATTTGACCGAAATTTACATATATACTTTCTTATAATCACGTGATTAAAAAAAAAAATAGATGAAATTTTACGAAACTCACAATGATGTAACGAAAACATGTTAAATATCCATTATACCCTTCATTCATCTCCGACCTCTAATACACAAAAAGAAAAAAAAAAAACTTTCAATGCAAACAAAACCCGAAAATTCAAACCCCAGAAAACCCGATTCCCAGAAGTGCCGATGGTGATTTGGAAGAGAGAGAGATCTAGAAGAGAACTATAAGTGGATCATATCAAAATTTAAAATAAAACTAGGACACTTTGTCAATCATATTCGGTTATTATATTTCAATCGAATATATTTAATATGATAATAGAAAAAATAATTTAGAAAAGCTAAATAGTAAAGTTACTTTTTCATACATTTTTTAAAATCTTGAAACACATTTCCTAAAAATATTAAAACAATTTCTAAATTAGTTTTTCTTAAAAAAAAAAAAAAGTTGGTGAACATATTTAAAAATAATTTCTACGTTTAGATTTTTTGATATTATGGTTTTTTTTTTGGATCGAATTTCATCCTTGGATCTTTTAATTTAAATTCTTTGAAAAACATTTCAACGAGAAAAAGATTCTCTCTCTCTCTCTCTCTCTCTCTCTCTAATTTAAATTATTTTTATAAAAGAAAATTATGCGGTATGCTTTTTTCTTTGATCACGCGTATTTTGTGTTATTTCAATCACTTGACCAATCCAACAAAATTAAAATTATGGCTAATCATAACTAAATCCGATATAACTACAACGTCAGGCGGTCCATTCGGGTTAGACTTTTATTCCACTTTGGTTAAGCCCTAGGCACAAGATTCACGAAACATTACAGGAAATTCTCATCTACACAGTTAGAAGGCCAGAATATTGGATTCCATAGTTGGTGAGGTTGGAAGAGAAATCAAAGAAAGTTTGAAAGATTAGTTTATAGGATGTATCGGGGTAAATAAATTTGAGTTTTTAGAATGGAGAAAAAAGATTTAGGATAGTAAATTTTTTAATAGACTTTATAATATTTGAATCAGATTAATTAAGTGAGTTTTGGATATCGATTGATTTAATTAAAAAAAAGCCGAAGACAAATTGGTTATAAAATTGAGTTTATTAAATTATTTAATCAATCACAATAGCGGGCATTATTAGGTTGTCAAAAATGGCCTGCTTTTCAAAGGTGAGCCTTAGTTAATGGCTGTATCGACAAATGTTGGACCAAAGGTAGCAAGTCTCCAACATAAGACAAATCAATGGGCGGTGAAGTTCTTTAAGTGCCAACTGCCGAGGCAGTCATCATCAACTCTGGATTTTGATAATTTTCTTTTATATATAAATCATATATTAAATTCGATTTAATTTAAATAATCAACTTAAAATGATAAAATTATTTTAATGTCTATTTTTATTAGGTTCAAAATTCGTATTAAAATTTTTTTTTTTAATAAAATGAATCTGAAATTTTATTTAAGAGTTTTTAATAATCGGTCATCGAATCAATTAAATATCGATGATTTCAATAAATTATAATATATAATATTTTTTTGTTATAAAAATATTTAAATAAGAATTTTTTATCATTCGGATATCTCTACGAGAACAATTATAATATATAATATGCTTACCAATGTGCTCAACAAATCCCCATATTTGAATTTCTTTAACTTACCTTAATTTCTTCGTAATTTTGATATGTTCACGTTTTAATCTCAATGGAACCTGCATTTAACTTTTGCTAGGTGCCGAGGCAGCTCAGCAGACGCGGCAAGGTCTGGTACGTGTGACCAAAAGGAAACCCCCAAACCCAACATCATGATACCGACAAGACAATTCTTACCATTAAAATTTATACAAAGAAAAATTCTTAATACGTAAACTTTGACAGCACCGAACTCGTTCGCAGTTGAACTGAAACATCCAGAAAAAAAACGTAATGTTTCATCACGTGCCACGCACGGGACAAGCACAAAACAGTTCCAGTTGGCCTTGCTTCCGTGCAAGACATGTCACGGTCTCTCCTATCTCTCTCTCTCTCTCTCTCTCTCTCTCTCTCTCTCTCGCTCGAATTCCTTCCTCGATCCTCTCTATCTCTCTCTCTCTTTTCTCTCTCTCCCCCCAAAAATGTCGTCGTGTCCATCAAATTCTCTGCTATATAACAAAACACTGTGTAACTGTAACCCAGGCTATGTCTACAATGTAACGACTAGAAATTGCACGCTTTTCAACTCGGGAATTGGGGATTTTTTGATGAGTTCAGGAGTGGATTACTCCGTAACATTTCCCGCCACGATTTTCTCCTTCGATTCCATCAAGAAGTTCACCCAATCCCAAGCTGTTTTTCTTGAAGCTACTCTTATTATGATGCTCAGCTGGCTTCTCTTCTGCTGCGCTGTCCGCTTCGGCAAGCTCGGTGATGGAAGAACTCTTTGGTTTAAGATTCGTTGGTGGATTAGTCGTCTTGATATTTGCTTTGCTACCAGGCATTGGCTGGTTCTCTCTCTTTCTCTCTCTCTCTCTGCCATTTTGGAAAATGTTTGTTTAAGACTTAAATTGGGTAATTATTGGATTTGCAATTGAAATGTTTAGATTTGCACCTTTGTTTGAGTCAATTTGATCGTGGGGTTAGTAATTTGTAGTGTTAAAATGCATAAATCTTCCCTAATCTAAGTTTGATTAATTTTATGGTTTTATTGCTTTTACTTCTATCTTTCTCTGAATTTTGGCTGTTTGTTTCCTGGTGATTGGAGAAAAATTTTTTAAAATAAAATAAATTGAAAAAGAGGTTTGCTATTGATTTTTGGATGACCATATTGTCTGTTTTGTCAAAGAAAATGGAGATTGAGTACAGTAATTTGATGGAATATAGTAAGTCAAAGGGAACATTATTATTTTGCCTAAATATTCTAGTATCTTAGTTTTGAAAGTCTATTTGTGCGAAAAGGATTAATGTTGGGTGTACCACAAAAAAGGTGTAATTTGATGTGGCACAGGAGTATGGCTATAGTCTTAGATTTGCAGCTGAAATTTTTGGACTTGTGTCTCTTTTTGGGTTTAACTTATGAGAGTTAGTTATTTTGTTGGTTAAATTCCCAATTATGTTCGAAGTTGAACTTGGATTTCAAGTATTCTTTTTGATGGTTTATTGCTTTAGTCTCTCATTCTTTCTCTCTCAGTTTTAGGCATTGGCTGTTTTAGGTGATTGTTGGATAAATTTAAAAGGTTGTGGTAGTTTGACTTTCTTTGTGGAATAATTGGATATGAAGCTGAAAATTTTGAGCATGTTTCTCTGTTTAGGTTAATTTAATGGGAGTTAGTAAATTGTTGATGAAATTGAAACTTGAATCAATTTCTTGTTTTGTAGCATCAGTCTCTTGCTGCAAAAATGAGTAATTTTAGATGTATTAAAAAAATTGGTGACCCAAAATAAAGAATTCAATATGGTACAGGTTCATTGGTCACAAAAAGGGACATAATAATACATGGTGTAATGTTTAAACCAATAAATATAATTACTTTTGGTCTTTTACCTTTTTGGTATAGAAATTTGTCTTCTTGTTGCTAAAAATAAAAATACTCCTTTGGATATTTGCAGGAGAAGAATTGGCTAAGAACTCTTTGGGACAATTCGTAAGAATTATTACTATTGTAATTTGGTATAGAGACTTAATATCTGAATTCCTTTTGTTTTAGCATGTTTCATACACATTGTCTCATAATTGGAAGAGTTGTACTATTTTTAGATGATCTGTACCGAACTCATGTCCCTTATAGTTGGTTAAATATGGGGGCTTCCAAATTTGTTACTTCCGATTATGTTATTTAATCTTGACTAAGAGGAGTTGACTTCTGTTCATGTGTTTGGCAAAAGTGTAAAAATGCATAAAATGATCTGGAGTCCTTTGATCTTGGCATTGGTGTGAATTCTTTTTTTTTTTTTTTTTTTTTTTTTTTTTTTTTTCTGGATGTTAGCAATTTCCTATTTACAATAAAAGCTTAACCTGATGATTTGATGTATTTGATTGGTATTTCATAGGATGACCAACAATTAGTTAAGAAGCGGAAAACAGAACTTGGGGGAACTTTTTCAATAGCGAGTTGGATACTTTTCATCGGCTTGTTTGCTGCGTAAGTTAAACTATTGTAGTTTCTAGTCCATTTAACAATGCACGAATCTTGTTTCACCATTCTCTATATTGAATGGGTAGTTCCAGACTGGAGATGTATACTTGTGAGTGCTTCATATGGGTATGTCCTATTCTTGGCAGTACTGAACAAGGTACATGCATTACAAGGTTTTGCTGTTTAGCTGCATGTTTTTGTATAGACATTAGTATGGCCCAGTTCCAACCTTTCTTGAGGTTATGTAACAGTTGGAGTTTTTGTAACTAAGCATGGCCCTGGATTTGGTTCCCTATGTAGTATGTCTAGTGAACAGTTGAAGTTTATTGGAATTTGGCATGTCTGATCAAATATAAATTGCTTAAATCCCTCTTACTAGTAATAATTCACCTTGTTCATGTTCTCCCAACAATTTAGATATTGCTTGTTTTATTTTAAAGTTTGCTACTTGCATGACTGTTCTGTATGTGAGCTTCCTCGTGTGTATCTTTGCATTCTCTGTCAATGATTTACTATGTTTTGGGCAATCTATTTATGCTTTCGAGATATGACTTAGCTCTTCAGTTTAATTGCAGATTGCTTTACCAGATAATATCAAAAAGAAGCATTGAAGTGCATAATGTCAGAGCATCCAATGCACCTGATCTGGTTGCTTTCATGAATGACATGGAATTTAATATAACAACCATTTCGAGTATGAGCTGTTCAAACTTACGTGATCTTGGTACTTTGGTCTTTGGGAATCCTGGTTCCATTGATTATAGAGTTACTTCTCTTTCAATCTTTGCAAATTATTCGTGCCAGAACACAACCAATGGGCCAACAATAATTCTTAAGTGCAACAAGTGTCAGATTATTGGAGACAATATGTATGTCTCATGGCAGTTTGTTGATCTTCCGAATATACCCGCAACCGCAGTAGGCTTTCAGTTTAACCTTACTGCAAGGAACCCTGCAAGCAAGAAACATTTAAGTTTTGTTAGTGGCTCATTGAAGAATGGGAGTATTCTCGATAGTGCACCTGTTACATTCAGAGGGCCAGATCCAAATATACTGAGGTTCAATTTATTTCCTCGAATATACCATAATTTACATGATTTGAGGCTCATCCAACCCTTATTTCACAACTTTGTTCCGGGAACATCATTTCATGAAAGCAGCCTGCTTCAGGCCTCTCTTGAAAATTCCAGTCAGGGGTTAATTAACACCACACTATCTATCAACTTTCTTTCTGCCTACATTGTTGAGATTGACCACCAGAACATCTTGGGTCCTGGTAAGTGATTAATTCACCATGTGGATGTATGACATAGTTACTTACTGTATTTGTGGCAAATAGGATGCAATCTTGCCATTTGTTTTTTACTAGTGTCTGACATGCAATGGTCAAGAAGGTAGGTCATTGCTATCAGCAACCACCTAAATTATACACCTCTGGGCTCATAATAACTCCAGTTAATATCTCCCTGGGAATGGGCATAATGTTGATGTGTGCAGTTTAAAATTTTATCATGTGTGAGCCTTTTATTGTCCATAATCTTATAATTGCTATTAGGACAAGTGGTAGGTAAGGGGACAAATGCTATATACACATACTATTATTCTAGGCTGAGAGGGTATTCATATTGGTAGGTGAGGGGAGGCAACTTTTGAGTGGAGAAAAATGTTTCTTTCCTTTTTTGTTAGCTGAAGGAGGTAAGAATGAGCATGGGCTCAACTTTCTTTGTTATGATTGAAAGAGCTAAGTGGGAAGTCATTATTTGGTGCAAGTAGATGAGTCATAGTCGTAAGAGCATAAGTTTTGTGGGTTTAATTTTTTGAACCTATGTAGCAAGAACACTTCAAAATGGGTGCCAGATTGATGTCCAATAGTGCGTGGACACTGTAAATATTGAAGACTTTACAAACTTGTGTTTTATAGGACACTTAGCATCTCCGTTTTTTCATAAATACCACATTGTTCAAGGATATTATGCTTTAAATAGTTATTATAAACATGTATGGGATGTTTGTTTTGTTTTAGATATCTATAGAAGTTTCCATTACTAGAGCTGATCTTGATAATAGTGAAATTTGAAGCATTTGAATTACTGTATGTTAATTTTGGCATGCTCATTGAAAAGAATAATGATATGGTGTGAATTTTATTAGTATGTTAATTAAGAGATTTTGGCTATGTTTGGATTTTCTCACAGTACCTCAGACCTTGATAGGCCCAGTCGCACCTTTCTTGTCAGTGACCCTGGATAATACAGTTGTATCTTCTAGTGTTATCCCTTTGTAGCTTTCTTGTTCTCTGCTGCTTTATAGTGAATAAAAGTTTCTTTCACTTCTTAATACCTCAAGATAATTTTATTTTACTAACATGCAGTAAGTTTCCTTGCGGATCTTGGTGGTCTATATTGCATTAGCATTGGAATATTTTACTACTTCTTGGTCCAGGTATCTCTCTTTTCTCTTTGTAGATTACTCAATGCGGTGCTATTTTGTTCTGCAGATATAGTGGGAAAATAAGTTTTATAAAAGGAAAAGGCTGAAACATAGATGTACTTTTAATTGATGGAAAATTGAAATTGAAACATTAGAATTTAAGCTGTTTATGTTCAGGAAAAGCCATCAAATATTGAACTAAACTTAGAATCCTTGTAGAGGTCTATCTTGAAGTTGTCACCTCCAATTAACCAATATAGAAACAAATGTGCCATGTAATCCCTATTCATCTATGGAACACATTGTCTTCAAAATTTTTAATCTTAAATTATTTCCCTAGTTATTTTTCAATTTCATCATTTGTATTTTGAATCCTTGCAGAGGTCTATCTCCAAGTTCTCATCTATACTGACTCCCCATTAACCAATATAGAAACAAATGTGCCATGAAATACCTATTCGTCTATACAACACATTGTCTTGGAAATTTTTAATCTAAAATTGTTTTATAAGTTTTTCATTATATTACATCATTTGTATTTACTTGTTATATATACTTCTTGGTAGCTATGTATTGCTTGATGGAACAACACTCAAATAGTTCCATATTATCTGTAACATCAAGTTATGATTGTCGAAACGAGTGTTCATCTCTATAATCTTGAATTCATATGGTCATTATTGCTATTTCCCTAAGAAAATTGAAGATAACAACAAACAATCTTGTGTGCACCTTTTTATTTAAAATTTTTGCTTTATTGGGGATTTTAGTTTATGATACCCCATCTAGGAAGCAAATGACATGTTTAAAACATAGAACCATTTTAATATATAAATTATTGCTTTCTTTCCATTCCATAGTGCTGTCACAACGCTCTGGGTGTTGTTTTCAGAATTACTAGCACACAGTCTATGAAATATTGGCTTGGTTGATTGCTTATAGCAACCAATCAGAATTTTGACAGGGTAGTGACATTCAAGATGGTGCATATGTTTCTAATTCTAACCGACAAAGAAAAATTGAATTTTAAGTTTTCCATCAGTTTAGGAACTATAAATGTTGCTTGCTTGCTCTATCTATATTAAATAGGCCTATTACATTACTTTTGTTATTTCTTAAGTTACTGTACTGTATGCTTCCTTGCATGCAGGGTCAGATTACGTTCACTAGAATCAAAGTTTTGCTGCAAACAATAATTGACATTTCTGAACAAAAGAGGGTGTAGTTGAATAATAGTTGGATTTAAATCACTGCACAGAGTAGCATTTTGATACCAATATGATAATGGTGTTGCCGTGGCTGTAGTTCCAATATGCTCTTAACTTTTTGTTGCGCATAGTGTGAATACAGAATTAAGAGGCTCCGCTCTGAAGATAGTGTTTTACGGAGAGTGAGAAATAGACGAAAGGCTCAAGATCGATGGGATAAAGTAATTTGTTTATCTTTGTAGCTCCCTCTTTTTGTCATTTCTGTTCTGCATCTCTTTCTATTTAAAATTAAGAAGGAAAGAAAACTATCTGTCATATTCTTATATGTGAGCTGACTGGTGTTCCACATGCATTTACTAGTTAAGAAAGTATGTGACCTACACATGGGGTTCTAGCAATGCTGAGTTAGAGTATGATGACACTAAAGAGAAATTATGTTGCTCTGGCGTCAAGATGGAAACATTTAACAGAAACGTATCGTCACGCCAGAGGTGGACAAAAAATCATATTGACACTATCAGTTTTAACCGAAAAACCAGCTTAGCTAGTGAGAAGGTATTGCTATCCATTTCTCTAATATCGTGATTATTGTCTTCATTCCATCATAGTTGTTGTGCCACCTTATGTAAAGTTCATAGTTCCAGAACTGATTGAAATTCTTATATAACAGACCACCATTCAAGAAAGCGGCTGCTGCTCTCTAGGCGACAAATCCTGTTCACTAGGGGCTGCATCAAATGGTGGAGGGAAGGTGGAAACTGTGAGTTTCTGTTTATACCTTTTCATGTTCCTTATTGTTAGAAACTTTCTACTTGTCCCTTGCTGTTGAATGTCAATTTAATTTTGTTAATAAGTGATTCCTTACATCTATGGTGCAAAATCACAAACATGGGACGTGAGATGACACAACATGGCTGTATGGTAGAATCGTGAATTTTCAGTAACAGGACTTGATATTGCTAGGTTATGGAATTGATTTTATATTATTTTTATGTGCATAATATAATATTCAATAATTATTTTCCTTCCAATCTATTTTAATTCAAATATGGCATTGCTAGTTGTTATTAAATGACAGCCCTCTATGGATAGTTAAAACAGCATACGCATCCCAACTGCATTAAGGATCACTAATATGTGGGTCTCTCTTAAGTGTCCAAGAACAGTCACTGATGATTGAGTGCCCAAGAAGTATCCTATGTCTAAGATGATAATGAGAAATTTGCTATGTGACATGCAGCATGGGCGACCATCAAATGAGTGCCATGCCTAACATGGTGCTGGAAACCCTGGATGCTACTCGAATATCCATGCTTTGTAGTGTTGTACTTGTGGAGATTATTCTGGTAACCCAATAAATCTAGTATAGTTTCGCTTGCATGACATTTGCTTTCCCTGGAAATTCTTGGGCTTCCTCTGCTTTTAAATGTTATGGAAGTTCTCTGAAAGGGAAGAACTAGTTAATTGCTAGTGCCTGGTCATCCTTGTAGGAGTGTTGAACTGTTTAGTTATAAGAAAGGCATTTATGTAATCGGTAGATGGTGCATACTCTGGTTCTAAAGTTCTAATTTATTTCTTTACTGGAAACTCCTTAGTGACCATTTTGATGGCTTTCAATCTGTATCATAATGTTTATATGAAATGCAGGTAAAAATTGGAGAATAAAAAAATTTGCTACATCTTGATAACAATATAAGTTCTGAATTCAAGAGAAATTTAATTGCATTAGATATCACAACTGCAGAAGCTAGTCGCCAGTTGATTAAAAAAAAAAACAAGGTTACTTCAAAGTTTAAGAAACTATACTCAGTTCTAGGGTAAATACTGATTGACATGTTAAATTCATGTAGTTGCTAAGCATATGATGGATGACTATCTTTCTTGGTCTGGGAAAATGTGTTTTTATAGATTGATTTTTTTTTCCTCAGCTATTGTAACTTATGTCAATTTTCATGACATGGTAAATTGAAGCCCTTCATGCTGATGTTACTTAGGTTACCAAAAGTAAAGTGGTTGGGGCTACAAAAGATGAGAAGAAAATTCCAGTTGATTCTGAGGCTAATGCACCTCAGAAGCAATCATTTTCTTTCCTCAAAAATAACAGTATTCATTCACCCCCTTCAATAGGTAAGAAATTATCTTGAAAGCTTTTTAAAATTACTATTAGAAAAAAATATTCTGTTTGCCTTTATTTCTTGTGAAGTTTGGCTCTCGGTTGCAATTATCTGATTTGATGTAATGTTCTGCTTCCATTATGTACATTTGGATGGATCTCTCTCTGTAGTTTCTGAAATCCAAAACTTTTGAATGATCCAATTCTGCCGAGGGACCATTATTTTTGGAATGTGAAATTTAGTAGATACGCCAATGATTGGGAGTTTGAGAGTTAAAAAGTTGTTGGATGGGGTTACGATAGCAATGGATAGAGAGGACATTGTGGTTCAGAAGGGATCAACAAAAGAACTTTTGAGATTAAGCACTTAGGTGATATGCTGAGAGTGAAAATTTGTGATGCAGGGTTGGTTCCTTTTCTTTGGAAGTTCACAGGGAAGTCTGCATTCCCCCCAAGAGTGGCCTCTTTTTGCACAGCAGGCACCTTGGTATAGGGTTTTAACTCGAGATAAGCTACAAAGGAGAGGCATTGTATTGGTAAAAGTGTATTTTGTTCAAAGGAGAGGTTGGGTATGTGGATCATTTGCTTCTTTAGTGCACTTGGACCCAAAACTTCTGTGATTAGCATAGTAACTATGATTTCATTAACAAGTCTCTAGCGTAGCACCTGGTTCTTGACCCAAAACTTCTGTGATTAGCATAGTACATATGATTTCATTAAGAAGTCTCTCGTGTGGCACCTGGTTCTTGAGACTAAAGATGATTGAAGTTAAAGTGATCAGATTGTTGGCCATCATTTGAAGCACCTGATGGAACTGGACATACATCGTGTTTTGAGTGGTTGATCTGTACTCAGATTTAGGAGTTTGCAGATTAATGTGCATCTCAGGGTTGACTATGCCTCTCTATCTATGAAAGAAAGGCTGACGGTGGTCTTTGACATAGGTACTGCAAATGAGCTTTTATGATGGAGTGAATACCAAGCAAGCTGCATCGTGTGCCACTTCAAATTTTTTAAAATGTCCTCTTTTTTTTTTTTTTTTTTTTTTTTTTTTTTTCCCTTTGAATGAAAATCATGGATTAGTTTATTTAAACCCCGGGAATGCTTGCATCTGTCGTCTGAGGCTTTCTGGAAATCAACCTTGCGAGTCAAGGATGTTAAACAAAGCTGATTGCCTAACATATCCTGTCTCTCTGTTATTGAGAACGAAAAGATTAAGGTCACTCTGCTGCTGAAATATGGCCCTACAAATAACAATGGTGGGAATGTCATGCATGGGCTGAACTTATCATGAGGTTGGTGGATCTGACAAGGCAGGAAATGTATGTTCCAATGCAGGAAAATGAAAATAAGCACACTAGTAACCAAACTATTTAAGTATCTCGGCATGTTCCTGCACTGATCTGTGTGGTATACTCTAGGTTTGTACCTGGAAGAGAATTAAGAGTTGATAAATGCTCTGTACACTTTTAACCTTGTACCTCTTTGGAAAATGGGCGTCCTTACTCTTATCCTGCCTATAGGAAAAGTGGTTGTTATCGGCACTGGTGTAGGATCATATTGGTGCAATCTTTTCTATTGGTGCATTGCACTGGAATCCATACTGCATTTCAAATATGCTATGCATGGAGAGCTTCCTAGCTGCATCTAAATTTGTGTTCATATACAGAAGGTTCAATGTGAGTGATCAGTTTGAATCTCTCTTGATGGTTGAGTTGAGATGTAGGTGCTTTTATAGGAAATCAGCTTTGTTGATGTCAATGTTGATATGCTGTTCTCTCTCACAGATTCATGGCATGTTCTGACGGCTTTAGCTAACTTTGAATGCAAATTGTGTAGTTCTTCAATATGATTTACTTGAAACTTATGCATAGCATTTGCCTGCTCCTATCTTCATGGCATGTAAATTTCATTGTTTTGTCTCGACAGATTTTGAGGCAAGTTCCGAGATCGAATTAACTGATCTCCAGAACAATCTCCGAAATCTTTACGAGTACAATGTCATGCTGAGAGAAAAGTTTTTAGCTGCTCAATCTATGCTTGATGCTTTGGCGCAAAAGTCTTCATCCCCAGATATGAAAAGTGGAGAATAGAATTGAAAAGTTTGGAGTTATTGCAGTGAAATTGCCCTTTATCTGTCAAATGCCGACTCAGGGAAGTGTTTCAGTGGACAGCTTCATTCCAGAAGTGTTACTAAAACATATTGTAGGGGATGTCCGGCACTGCATGACTCTGACATTGATGGCTTCGTCCTGTACTCAGGTTGGTAGATAATTGATAGAAGGAAGCTTGATGATGGATAATGGAGGACAGTTTTGATTGTATTAGTGTTGATTCTTTATCAGATTTACACCATGGAAATGGGGTCCATCCTAGTGGAGCGCTCCGTAGCAGGCTCAATATTTACCCAGGCCCCTGCACACTAGACTCTCATTTTAAATATAAATTTTTCACGCATTCAACCTTTGATATGTACGTGTGACCGTGAGAAAAAGGTAAATAAATCTGACCGCACATTTCCTTTGATGTTAAATTTTAATTCTATTCATTTTTTATTGTCATCTTTTTTAATTTTAATGCAATCTCGTGCTTCATGAATTATTATCCAAATTCAATTTATGTTTTTAATCCCACTGCGTACTCTATTGAAATAGAAATACTATTCTTCTCTTCTCTCTCTCTCTCTCCCTCTCTCTCCCCCCCCCCCAACAACTACCACTTGCAAGGAACATAAAACTAGGGGACCGGAAACATCATGTTATTTATTATTATTATTTTTTTTTTACTTGATAACTAGAGTTTGAAAATATGATTAATCCGCTGTATGGCCCAATCATTGTTTTGGTATCTATTTTTTAATTTTCATAACTTGAACTCAAAATCTTGATTAAGAAAATTTAGTATGTTAACACTAGACTCAGATTGTTGGTGAGAACTTCGTGTAATGCCTTGAAAAGCATATGAACAATGAAGAAATCAGTTCACAATGGCTCATGCAAGAACTTCAGAAATAGGAACTTCTTTCAGTAATTTCATTTTTGAAAAGTGTTGCCTAAATAGGCTTTCTATTACTATAGACTAACGGCGTGGTACTTTGTATGTAAATGCTTATCAAGAAAATATTTAAAAGCTTTTCAAAGTATATTTTTAGCAACAAAAGGCATGCCAAGAGCGGAATGATTCTGAAGATCAGGCGGTTGATGGAAAATATGCAGATGTGCTACCTTCACAGACAAGTGCAGACGCAATAGTTGAGTTGTATAGGAATGGAAAGAAGTGTGCATAAAGGACCTAATGGCCGTTATATTTAGAATTTGAACACGGATCATGCTTTTAAGGCTGGTTTTGATTATGGTTCACTTAAAAGGGTTAATCAGAGACGGTAATGAAAGATAGGTAAGGGGCTTCATATCTAACATTGGCACAGCATGCAGCTTGATGGTGGGCTAAAATCATTCGGTAGACGCAAATTCTATCTCTTTAACCAGAATTCTCAAGCTCAAGTATTGAAAATGAAGAAAAAAGATTTAGGAGAACCAATCATTTAATGAGTCTCACATTGTTTGGACTGAATTAATCGGGTGAAATCGAAATAACAAGATTGGATAGATTTGCATATTTTACATTATTAAGCGAACACTCCGGTGCATTACGTACAAAACAAGAAAAAGAAAAGAAAAAAAATTATCTCATGTTTATTTCATAGGTAAAATATATATATATATATATATATATATATTTGTAAAGTATTACCATGGAAATAAGAAAAAACAAGAAAAAAATTGAAATTGTTATTTTTACTCTAAAAAAAAATTAAAATTTAGGAATTGTTTATTTCAAAGTTTTGACACACTGCCCCTTGATAAAACCAAGTAATGTGATGGGGCCATAAAATCCTCTTCTCTTTTTTCTCTCCCTCCTTGTTTTTTCACCTCTCTCTCCCATCTTTCCAAGCCAAACGGAGCTAATGAGAGAACTATCCTTCTTTTTCTCTTAAATCACTCAAACCAAACTTGTGCAAAACTACTCTTGTTGCCAATATACTTGTATTCAAATAAATTCTATATTTTTTTATGAAATTTGTTTCCAAATTTAAATTTTAATGTTTGGAGTCAAAAAAGAAAAAAATCGAGTTCATTTTCAAATTCACAAAAATCATAAAATTTTAAGTAAAAAATTCCACTACAGTTTGTAGTGTCTTCTTATCTTTATTTTAAAATGACCTTGTAATTATTTTTAAATAGAGAAAAATTTAAAAACAATCATATAAATAGTTGAGTTGATTTGAGTAATATGTTTACACCTTCCTCTAAGGTAAAGTTTGAAAAACCTTGATTTCTATTCCAACTCGGCTTATTTTCATTTTATTTTATTCTATTTAAAATATTTTAAAATAAAGTGATGTTATTATTATAGAAAATATAAGATCTATAAGTAAAAATTAAATCATTTTATAAATAAATTCAATGTATTATTAGTATTAATTTTTTTTTATTAAAAATCCTCTCATTTCAAATCATAATCTCTTTTTTTTTTTTGTTGGTAAAGGAGATACAATCAAACATGATTGAATTGAGAAAGAGAGGATAAAAATGAGGAGGTTCTATCGCTTGAGTTGTTTTTTAGGAATATCATAATCTCAATTTTCTCAAAGAAGCTAATAGTTCAAAATAAATGGAATTGTTCAAACTGTGTTTTCATCTTGGTATAATAATTATTAGTAAGCTTAAGTACATTTTGTTCATATACAATCGAAAATGAATTTTTTACGATCGCACGATACCATTACATTTAAAAGAAAAGTTATATAAAATCACGATTAGATCTATACTATCGTATAGTACTGAATGTTGGGCTATTAAACAATAACAAGAGCAAAAGATGACTGTAACAGAAATGTGATTATTTAAGTGGATACGTGGAAAAACTAGAATAGATAGAATTAAAAATGAAGAGATTCATAACAAATTAGGAGTTAATTCAATTGTGGATAAGGTGCGACAGTGTCGTTTGAGGTGGTTCGAGCATGTGCAAAGAAAACCCAAAAATGTATCAGTTATGAGAACTGAGAACATAAATATGAGAGATCTAATAAAATAAAAAAAATAGATCGTTGAAAATTTAGATATAAATTATTTATATAGACATGGAAGTTAAGGATTTAGAAGAGAAAATAATTTTAGATATGAATGCATGGCGTAAAAGAATTTGTATAAATTAAACTAATATATTTTAAATATTTATGTATTGATTTATTTATTTACTTTCCTTTTTCTTTTTCTTTTATTTTATTTATCTATCATATATATATATATATATATATATATATATATATATTTTATCTTCTTCAAATTTATCTTTTAAATAACCAACTTAAAATATTGAGATTAACACTTAGATTATTATAGTACAATCTTACAAGAAAATCTATGTAAAATATAAAGAAAAAGAGTAGCTTTCAGGATCATGTAATGCAAATCATGCTAACCAAGAGTGCAAATTTGATATCTTGAGCACCTCTCTCTCTCTCTCTCTCTCTCTCTCTCTCTATACGAAAGCTCTATCGGTAATGATCTGCAAAATACAATATGGCATTATATATGATCCAACAGCAATTGCTAAAGAGAGAACAGAAACAACAAATGTAAGTCGGATCCTCATTTTCTTTCCAGAATTTATTGGTTTAGATACAAAAATGAAAATTCGGAATGTAAATGAAGACAAGCTTATCTTTTTCGGTATCTGTTCTATCTTAATTTTCTAATTGGCAATGCCTTCCCAAAGAGCTTTTCTACCTCAGTAGCTTCCATTTTTAGCTGGTTCAGTAAATCCATCTCCTCCTTACTCAGACCACGTAAAAAGTTTTCCTCATCTTGTTGGAGAACTTTGAACCATTCAGCCAATCTCTGGAACAAGTTCAGCTCAGTCCCCACCTTTTCCACTTCCTCTTCAATTTCTTCGACTTCCCTTATAATTGTCTTTTCTCCTTCCTCCACCGTCTTCTCCAGTCTCTCAACAAGAGGTGGCTCAGGGCCGCAGGTATTATCTGTTCTAATGAACTTGCTGAAATCCCTCCCAATGCTTTGGGCTGCTTTTTCCAGCTCCGGCACAATGCTCTCAGGTAAAGTGGCACTCCTAGTATACACAACAGCACCACCATACCCATCCCATGCATCATTTCTACCCTGGTAATAAACAAATATGTAATCATCTGGACTGTTATCAGTCTTAGCAGACAAAATGTACCTGC
The DNA here is from genome assembly GCA_033439265.1 of Dillenia suffruticosa. Classification (NCBI taxonomy): domain Eukaryota; kingdom Viridiplantae; phylum Streptophyta; class Magnoliopsida; order Dilleniales; family Dilleniaceae; genus Dillenia; species Dillenia suffruticosa. The sequence goes on along the minus strand of JAVTVX010000018.1, from coordinate 5,180,397 downwards.
ACAAGCCATTGAGCAAGAGTCAAGATCAACAACGTTCTGCACAAAACCAAATTCTCCAAGAAGAAGAGTACTTGCAAATGTTACTGCCTTTTAATCAATTTTTTGTACCTCTATCTTCACGTTGGGGGAGCTGGAAATTGGATGGTCATCTTAGCAGATAAGCTATGCCCTATGTAATTGTAAGCTTAAAATTAAGTCTGCTCCATTGGAATAAAATAATAACTAGTATAAATGGCCAAGGAATGAAGAACATCTTGGAATCCAAAATCTTTTTACATAAAGAGTAGCTAAGTAGTGAACTTATGTCTATTATAAATAGAAGACAAGATGCGAAGCTCATCGAGATGGGTAGGAAGCAAGGGCGAAGGCAGAAAAATATTTTAGTGGGGGTGTTGTACAACCCATAAAATAAACAATATTGAAATTGATTTTAGTGGTATTTTTAAGACTTTTAACGACAAATTTATGATTCTTAATGGCATTTCTAAGACTTTTAGCAGTATTTTTGGAAATACCCATCAAAAATATACACATAGTTTTTCTAAAATTTTGGAGGAGGCGGCTGCCCCCTACCCCTTAGCGGCTTTGCCACTGGTAGGAAGTATGCAAGAGATGCTGATAAAGCACAGAGCCTATGTTAAATGGACTATGCTATGGATGTTGGTGCAGGCACCACATATCAAATAAGCACGCATCTCAACAAAATTTCCAATGACAGTGCTACTAAAAAGCCAAATAAACTGTGAAATATACTTCTATGAATGTACAATGAAGGATAATGTTAACGTCAATATACAGATACCAGAATGGAAATAATCAAACCAACACCAACGCCTTGTTGGTCCAGTGGGGCAAGAGTACTGAATTCCCTTAACTAAGTTTTTGGGTTCAAGTCTTAAAAATGAAAAAAAAAATAAAAAAAAAATACAAGCATCAAGAGAGCTCGCCCCCTTAATGAGCTCAACAGCTAGCTCGAACCGGATTAGTAGAAACTAATAAATTGGTTACCAAATACTGGTCGGTCAAGCATGTATAAAATAAGAAAATAATAATCAAACCCACATTTGACACTAAGGATATGTTCAAGTACTTGTCTCATTCATCTACCAAGAGCTATAACAACAACAAGAAGTTGGACCTTAATCCCAAATTTTGGGATCAGTCATTTGAAAGATAAATACAAAAGAAATGAAAATATATATAATTAAAATTTAAAACAAAAATAGAGAAGATAACACCAAAATATATATATATATATCTATAGAAACTTAAAATGACAAGAGAAGCAATTTAATTTTTTCGAATTCTCTTACGTCACTCATTTCTATTTAAACCATCTACTAAGAACTATGCATTCATAATAAATTGGGCACGATACTAATTGACATATAGAAAGAATTGAAATGATTTAATAAAAGCTCTAACTTGAAGAATGGATTCCACCCTGTACACACTCAATTGATTATTTGACTTTCGCCCTGCAAATGAGATTTGAGACACCATTTAAACTTCCCTCCTGAAAAAGGAAGGCTTGATAACCAATCAAATAGCAAGGACCAGGGAGAGGGGTAAACTTTGAAAAACATCCATTGTCATCTTTAACAATGTAGTTTTGTTTATCACAAGTATCTCATCGCACTATCCAATTTGTCATATTAAGTTCATATATTTTGCAGCATATCCAACTTTTCGACTTATGATCACAAGAAAACAATGATTGCAAAGCAAAGTTTTGCAGTATGTTCATCACTCGATTGGGAACTGTAGCAACCTCTTATCCAAGCTTAAGATTGAATAGCCACAGAATACCGGTAAACATGATATATCATTTCACTAAAGTGATGACTCCCAAACCCTAAGTGTTGATTTAAACAATGAGCCCAGTATTGTCTTAAACATCCAGAAAGCCGTTCCCCAAGTACATTCTTCATTATCATTGTAGGAATTCATTTGTTCCATCATCCTAAGCAATCCCAGAGTCACAATGCATTCTTGAACTCTTAGAATCTAAGACCACATAGTTGCCCAAGCATTTCCCATTCCAAATGCTCTCATCCAATGCTAGCTAAACAAATTCTTTAATATAGACAACTAGAGAATAGTCTAAACAATCTGATCAAGTGAAAGCTTGACCTACGACAATAAGCAAACTACAACATGGTGAAAAGGTGATTATATGCTGAAATATATTCAAATAGAGGAGCTTTAGTTTAGATTGTGGATGTTATTTAGTAATAAACTTCTCAAAGAGATCAGCAGATAAAATCTGCACAGAATTGTCAACCAAAGTAGTCTTCTCACATCCATGAAACACCACAAAGAAAGGCATACAGAGAAAAGTATGCTGCTAAGGTAGGATAAAATGGAATTTACCAGTCATCTTGGTAGTGAAGGTACTCATTATCATGATTATAGAGAACTCCAGGCTGAACCGGATCTTGTGCAAATCTCTGAACAGTTGATCTAGTGAAGAAGCCACTATCAGGTGTTCGTATTCTCCATGATATGTTTCCAACAAGTTTGCCAGATTCTGTATGAAATTCATGCAACTGACAATCAAAGGTATCAAAGGTGGGATTCAAGCCGCTTGTTATGAACCATTTCCCGCTAAAATCATTGATATCAAAGCTCTTAACTAAAACAGCCGGATCTGGGACAGGAAATTCCCCTACATCAGATTTCTGAGGCACGCATTTCTTTCTGGAGACTGCACACTCGTTAAACTCATCTACCACATTGTTTTCAAACAGGTCTCCACATTTAATCTAAAAATATCACAATCAAAACAAAAATCATCTCACACAAAATGAGAAAAGAAATAGACCACGTGAAATCACAGAGATAATATTATGAAACAAACCTGGCATTCTGTTTCATCAGGTCGATTATTGCACGTCTGCAGGCATGCAACATTAGCTGCACATGATGGATTGGCAATGCACTTGGCAAGTTCCAACCTGATAAGAAAAACACTCCATTGACCTCAACAATAGATAAAGTATAAGCTCAGAAAAATTGTTTGGAGTGATGATATCAAAAAAGAAACTAGAATATTGAATATTTTAGCAGAGAGAGAACCTCAAGAAGCCATCTGAGACAAAAATTAAAATTTCAGTGGCATTACTGTTTCTTTAACTCAAATTTAGAGTGCAATGATAACAGACCAGAAGACATGTCTGACATGAATGAGGTACCTGCATTCTTTAAGCAAGCAAGCACATGTTTTAAGAGCATCAACCGCATCAGCTGATGGTATGACTAAGAAGGCACACACCAGAATACCAGCTATTCTTGCAATTGGTAATTGGCACCATTTCTTCAGAACATCCAAAGCCTTATCCAATGGGAATTCAATTACTTCTTCTGCCTTTGAAAGAGAGGAAAAAGAATTAAAAGGGGAAAAAAGAGGGACGAACAACTACAAGCTACAAATCAGAGAACAAAAATGTTGCAACAGCAACCTTGGGAATTCTTTTACTAGAGCGAATCTTTGAAGAAATTATCTCTGTCCCATCTGTCAGCAGACCTAAAGTTTTTAATCTCAGTCCAGACAGAATTCGGGGAGATCTAAACAATGGGGAGCATTTTGAATTTCTGTAACTAGACCCCATATTCACAACATGTAATTGAAACTTGATGCTCTCCTTTCGATCAAACTTTTCATTGCTCATAATTCGTGATCTTGAACACGTAGCAACAACTTCAACATGGGAAAAGGAGATTGAGCGTGCTGCCAGCACCATAATTCAGTGCTTTGAACTGCAGATGAAATCTGATCATGGGATCAATAACAGATATTTAAGTCCAATGAGCAAAATTTTCATTCCTACTATTAGTCAAAGTTGACCTATAATTCAACAAAAAGCAATAATTTTACGTCCTGATCTTTAATTGTAATCATTTCCTCAGCTTCCCCAATGTGGTTTTTTATTTATCAAGCTTTTCATTGAAACAATTCATGCATACATGCATACTGTAGCACATGATTTGTGCAAAAGCTTTTTCCAACAATTTATTTATTTATTTATTTTTTGGAATTCTTTCACATAGATTGGGCGTTAAAATGAATTTAAAAGATGCAATTTTTGTGCTTATCCGATGCCAACGATCAACTTTTTATGCACACAAAAGAAAACCAATAGATCAGATTCATTCATAAGATGATTTAAGACTAGGAATTGCAAACTGTACATTACCTTAGAAACAGGACACCTTACCACTCATTATTTTGGCAGGCACGCACAAAGAAACTCAGCAAGAAAGAAAATGAACAACTTTCTTAGCATCTAATATACAAATCCACATGTTCCTTGCTACTTTGACTTTCCTCCTCCCACTACAAATCAAACTGCAGTATGCACAAATGGATCTTAGGGTTGAAGTTTTCTAAATATCAGTTCATCTTTATCGGTGTCCGCATGAGATTAGGTTGCACAGAGAGAGAGAGAGAGAGAGAGATAGAGTTGTAAAAATATAAAACAATTAAGCATATCAACCATGTTTTTGATTAATTGCAGGAAGGAAATGATCACATTGTTTTAGTCGGAAATGGTAATAAAAAGAAAATTCACTTTGGTGAAATCAATTGGGGAGTATCAATAAACAAGAAAACAAACCCCAAAGCAATAGAAGCTTACAGGCATGCTAAGTAACTATGCCCCAACCCCAATTCTCAAACCATTTGAACATTCATAGCCTAACAGAATTAAATTTCCAATTCCAGTTAGCCATTACCATAATCTGGGATAAATGACATGACAATTCTTAAAAGGAGACGAAAGAAAGGGAGGGAAAAGCTTGCATGGTTAAATTACACACAAAACTCACAAAGGTTTCCAATTTAAGCAATGCAAACAAATCCCATGTGCCCCAAAACAATGTCTACTAAAATTTCACATACCAAATAGAGAGAGGATTAGGGTTTATTAAGGAAGCAGACCTGGTGGAAGTGATGCATGGCAGAGTTGCAGCAGGGGAAAATGAGCGCCAAGGAGTGGATTTGGATAAGAAACCTTTTTTTGTGGAAGGTAGATGTCTAACGCCGCTCGGGGTCCGCTTTTCTTCGCAGCCTCCGCTGCCTCTCTAAACCCAACAATCACAAAAAGCCACCTTTTTATTTTATTTTATTTTTTAAGAAAAGGACGATAGAAATAAATATTTATATAATAAAATGTAATTCTCTATTGTATAATTATTAAAAAAATTATAATTATTATTAAATTTGAATACATTCCCCTTATTAAAACGATTAGATCATTAATCAGCTGCATATGCATATACGTATAATTACTCGAAATTGTACGCTGAATTATTGCTCGAAATTGTTTTTCTCTTAAAAAAATGTTATTGGACGTATTAATTGTCAAATTATGTCTATTTTTGTTATTTATTCTTTTTATTATAATGATGCTTTTTAATTTAATAATTCTACAATTTATTTAAGATATTCCAAAAATAGTAATGTTATATGAATTAAACAAATTTTAAATTAAATAGATAATAATTATTATTTTTTTTATAATTCTTTCAAATTAATGTTTTTCATTTTTAATTTTTTATAAATAGAATTTATATTTCTCATTTGTACTGATGATGATATTAGTGTATGTTATTGAAGGTGACTTGTTGAAGGCGTGGTTAAGACCGAGAGCTTTTTAAGCATTTGAGGGTTGGAGAATTCCATGGTAGAACGAAAGGGGAAGGTAAAGCCCGATAAGCTTGATTGTACATTTGTAAAGTGAAGACAGAAGAATCTAACACTTTTGGATCTATTCAAACAACACCTACTCCAAATCCCATATATTGAATCAGATGAGTCTTGCTCATAATAATATTAAATCTCTTAATTATATTTTAGATTTAAAATTTAAAATTAAAAAAATTATGTTAAAAGAGTTATGTTTTAAAATGAAACTTATAAATATTTGAATCAAATTAATTAAAATATAATTCTGAATATCAATTAATATAGAAAAAAAAAATATCATAATGCAAGCTAGATAACGGTGCTCGTTGTGTCCCGCAAAATATAGGTAGCATGCATAAAGAAGGTTACAGAAAAATGCCGCATCTCCTAGGCATTGACGTTGTGCAGAATGCTAGACCTGGAGGACAAAGTGGTGGGTTGTCAAACAACCAAAAATAAAATTACCTACTTCACTAAGACGAGTGTAAGGTGATCAGGATCGAATCCACAGGAAATGGTAGATTTATCTCTTTCAAGAAAAATGAAAATATGGGGGGTTTGAGAGATGATCTAAATCTAACAAAAAAAATTAATTAATTAAAATAAAATAACTAAATAATGCCAATTAAAAGAATGGATATCAATGAGAGAGAATCTAGCCAAAGGAGTTATTTCCATCTTGATATATTTGATTGATTATCGATACAAAAATTACTCGATATTATGCGAATAAATTGGTTATAGCCGCTAAGTACCACGAAACGACCAATCTCTCCTTACTTTTTCGGTAATCAAGATACCATCGTTAATTACTTCCTTAATCGAAAGACAACCCAAGAGACCCTCGTTAGATTTAATGTTCCGACAGCATTAAGATCTAGAGAGATCCAATTCTAATAGTAGACTATTCTAGGGTTATTAAATATAGGCCTCTATTTAACAATCCCAAAACAATCATAAACACTAAATATAGAGATTAAATAAATACCCACAAATATCAAGCAAATAAGATCATTTAAATCTCACAATCATCATTCATCAAGGATTCAATAATTTTTTGACTAGAAAAATAAATTAAAAACAAAGTATAATAAAAAGAAAACTCATAAAAAAGGATTTATTGCTCCTAAGGAATGAAGAAAAGAACAAAGCGTTTCTCTCCCGGCTGAAGGCTGCTACTGTAGACGTGAATAGTGCTGCCCCGAAGGGGGCGGCCCGGCTGCCTCCTCCAAGGTTCTCTTTCAATAATATGGAACACTCCTATATATATAGGAGTAGAAACCCTAAAGAAAATAAAATTTTTTCTATTTGTAAAAAGTAAATATTTCTAACCCTAATAACTATTAAATAAATAAAAAGAAAGTAAAAAGTAAAATTCCTAAAACATAATATTTAAGAAATTTACATCTTTAAAAATTTCTTTTCCTAAATATTAGGAATGGAATAAAATTCTTCAAAATCTTCAATATTCCAAATCCACTCCAATTTCCTCTTGAATGTGTAATTGGGAAAGAAAATTTTTACTGCAGTAAATCTTCAAAACCTCTGCTTGCCTCTTGAAATTCACGTGCCTACGTGTTAATGAAAAAGCATTGTTGTCCAATTTTCCATACTTTACAAAATTACTCCAATTTAACTCATTTTTCTTCATTTTCCATAATAAGTCTCATTCTAAATCAAATGTCACAAAACATAAATATTAGTGTAATATTTATTCAAAAATAATACAAAATCAATCACAAATATTACATTTATTTAATCCCTATCACAAAGTATATCCGATATTTTTCCTATAATTATTATCATGAGGTGTGAAAGTTTCATTTCCAACATAGGTAATCTATGGTCACAAACAAATAATGACATATAACAATATAAACTCTTTTGAATTGAGTGATTGAATATTTTATTTTCTTAACTAGAAATTTTAAGTTTGAGTTCTGAATATGATGAAAAAAGATTTGGAATAACTAATTCTTAAAATAGATTTCACAGTATTTAAACTGGATTAATAAAAAAAAATCCAACTACTGATGAAAAAAAAAAAAACAATGGCACACAACTTGTGGAGACGATGAAAACAAGAAACTATCAATGGATTGAACCTCCCAATCTTCATCATTAGCATCATCTTCTTGCAATACTCTTGTCTCAATTGCCTACCCTTCACCAAACAATTCAGCAGCTCATTTATTTCCCTTTTTCTCAAGAATAAACTATATATAAGGAATTTTCTGGTTTCTACCATTTCAAAGGGTATTGATTATTAGATAATTTATGTTCGTTGAATAATGGATTATTATTCAGTAATTATTTCTTATGTTACGAGATGATGGAATAATTGATGACTATTAAATTAGGATTTACTAATCACTATTCTAATCTAATGGGTATCAATAATTGTGAAGATATCGGTAACAGCCCCATGCTCACTGCAAAAAAGTGGTAACTTTTTTGATATATATTTTTTATTTCATTCATAAGATTTTATAAGCATCGCTAAAGGTTTGATCGATGAAAGAACCGTTGGAAAGAATATAAAAAAAAATGTAGGTGATTTTTTTTATGTTTATTGACAAATGTCGAGGAAAGATCCACATTTTCTGATGTATGCAAATGTCGAAAAATGTTTTATCTTGTCATTGTTTTGACGAGAAAAATATCAAAAAAAAAGGTTAGACTCTCTTGATGTTTGAAAAAAAATGTTCATAAAAGCTAAAACATTTGTCAACATTTCTTTTTCAAAAATGCTAACAATTCTCTATACATTTAGCGACGTTTTTGATACTAAATGTTAGGAAGAATTAATATTATTTTGAAAAATTTGATTCCTTTACAAATGATACAAAAAACCTATTCCAATATTTGTTTATCAAACATTTATTAATCACAATATCCATCATCATCTTCACATTTTATCACGCTTTATTCACACGTAATGATCCCAACATTTATAAAAATCACTTCAAATATCAAATAAATAATCATCAACCCCCAAATATAAAATATAATTTCAAATATTCATCGACCACAAAAAACATATAATATAAATCCAAAAATCCATCAAGTATAAATATAATGTAAAATAAGTAATAAAGAAAGAGATATCTCAACAGAATTCTAATATAATTATCTTGTCAACTACACTTTTAAATGAATATGTATCTGCAAATGGAATATTGTATTACATTACCAAAAATGGTCCCGTGTGAAGTGTTATTTCCATCTACATTAAGGCACTCATCAATACCTGCCGATGGTGTTTTTACTATCCTTTTTTTTTTTAAAATGAAAATATCAAAACTGATAAAATTATTCATAACTATTTCATTTGCCCCCACTTTCTGTGAGGTAAAGGTATCCTAGACCCATGATTTAATTTTTCATGGAAATTGACTGTTTTATTTATTTATTTTTATTTTTGTTGTTTTGATGTTTTAGGGTTCAAACTAGTGGTAAAGGTGGTGAACTTCTCAAGACTCCGACTCTCTTTGCTTAAGGTATTCATGCGGTGAGTGTTCATATTTTTTATTTTTTTGACAAATATTTGTGGATTTTTTGTTATTGTGTGTAATATTTGTGTTCTGGGGTTTGATTTCATGTTAGGATTGGATTTAGGGTTCCCCCTCTTTTTTGTGGAGATATGAGTTTTAGGGTTTTAAGGATTGATCTGTTTTTTTGCTAAATTGAGTCTAATTTGGAGAAATGTTTTGTAGTTAAGTAGAAGAAACGCACTTGGAGGTGATGAACACATTTCATCACCCTTACAAACAGTAACGACAGGTTCGTAAGCAGAACTTTGCCTCCTACTGGATTATCAAGATGTGGTTTTTGCTTGTTTCTCCAAAGAGAAAATAAAAATTTACTCATGGTTCTCTTTCTTAGAGGAGAATTTTTCTTGCATGTACTCAGCATTTGTTGCCATCAAATGTTTGCAACCCATCAGATCTCAAGAAAAATATTTCAATAACAATTCTTACCACTCAGTGTCCCTATAAGTATATAGTCTGTTTAAAACTTCAAACCATTTATTTCCAAAAGTCCAAAAAAAAAAAAAAAAGAAATTAAAGGGTTACATGGGTGATTAGTTCTGACTTCCAAGTTGAAGAGTTTGCATCACTCACTTATGCTATATTTTTTGTTGCATCGGTTTTGATTTTCTTTTCCTTTATTTGTCTTGCTATTGAATGTATTTTATACTCATGGTTGCAGTAAAAGGGATCACTCTCCCTTTTTTTTTCCCTTTTATAAGACATGATATCTTTGTGTCATATTAGTAAGTATTGACACATTATCTTTTGATTTCATAAATGGATAGCATAGAAATACTGCCCCTAATTTTGAAATTTAAGAAAAAAATTTAATATAAGATGAGATAAAAAACCTACTAAAATCTTATTTCAAGCTCGTATGGAAAAAATTCGATGCGCTAGAAGACTAGGAATTGCATTCAAAAAACAAAGTGCAAAACAAAGTGCCATGTTATGATAGAGCAATTTAATAGACGAACAAAAAATAAAATTGGGTTCAAAGGCAGTTGGAAATAGAATGGATGCTCTAATGTGTGAATGACTTTTATGGAAACAATTGAAGGAGAAAGAAAGAGATTTAAGTTGGAACCATGAGACACGAACCATTGAGGCTGATAGCATGAGACAGGAAGAAGCATTGAAGTTGATGCCACATGGTGGGAACTTAAGATGAGGGTTAGCAAATTAGTTTATAAGTTTTAAATAATTTGCATATGGAAATCATTTAAAAGTTTCTTTTTTATGTTTGTGTGGGCAAATAAAAATTATGCTAGGTTTCAATACCAAGAGAACATCTTGAGAAATTGGAATTTATATTTGTTGAGACAATGCCAGCCGATCAAAATTCATGGACTCAAGCAATGGGTGTATCGATTGAAAATATAGATAAAAATGCGAATCCATCTTTTTTAGAAAATATTGTTAACCGAAGAAGATCACAATGATAATGAATTAAGCCATGTATTAAATACTCAACAAAAGAGGAAAAGAAGTATGATGCCTGAAGAATTTGGAAAACTAGTGGGAAAGAGCAGAGTAAAAACCCAAAATGGAGGGAACTCACAAAAAACATTGCAATGATTATGTGAGGAAACAAAAAGTTATAATGAAACTCAAAATATTTTGGTATCATCACAATATCATATTTCAGAGTGTGTTCGACTTTTAACAGGTTTAAAAAATGAGAGGGAATTGAGTATAGAGGAATCCAATTTTGATTGTTTTTATTTCTTTATGGCATTCAAGTGAGAAAATTGAATGTATTCGTCATATGTATTCAAGGAAGTAGTCCATTACTTTAGTATTTTAGTTACATTAGGAGTTTAATTGTCTTTGTCTTTTTTGTTATTGTTTGTTCTATTTATTTGATATATTTGAAACCGTTGAAATCAGATTTTGACTCCATAGATAATTGTCCTTTCAACTCAAATGAGAAATAGTGTCGAGGTGTTTGCTGGATCTTCTTGGATGGGAAACCTGTAAAACCCCACCGGATCATCCGACGGGGACTCCGACACTCAAATCAAAAAAAGTAATAAAAGAAAGACTAAGGGTAGCCTATAGATTTTGTCCTGTGTTGTCTCTAGATATATTATGTATAAAGTATTGTACCATGAGTAATATGTATAAGGACACATCGAATGGAACACATGTATAAGGACAACGGGTCACATGTTGTGTCGGAAAAAGCTAGCGTGTTATGTGCTATGTTAGCATGTTGACATTGACATGTCATGTGCAATGTCAGCATCTTGCTCCGCCTATCATGCCATGTAAACTGTCATATCTCATCGAGTTAGCATTTAACGAACAAGCTAACGATGTGGGGATTAAATTGTGGTACTTAGTACTTAATCATAACATTTTAAAGTTAGGGATACAATTGAGATTTTGGTAAAAAATTTAAGAACCGGACATATAATATCTCATTGATTCATGCAGGTTTAAGGTTTTTAATTTCTTACTCAATGCGTAATTGTGTGATATGTTAGTTATTTAATTGATTGTTTACCAAAGAGAAATTTTCAGTGTTTGTGCTAAGAGGAAAAATAATCCTTTTACAAACTCATGAGATTATACTTCATTATTAATTTAGAGAAAGAAAATAATACTGGGTTAAATTTTTCAAATTGGCTATTATATTTCTAGGGATATCTCAACCAATTTTGAGAAGAGAATGTCGTATCTCTGTGATACCTGTACGAGTGTTTTGTCATATTTTAGGTAATTGTTTTTAGTTTTTGATTTTAAAATGATTCATTATTTTCTGTGGGGGTCTACTTTAGCCATTTAGCAATGTCATCCACCTTGAAAATAATGCACATGAATGCAAGATATAGTAATATGTAATGGCGGACCAAAAGGGTCGTGTCTCCCCCGACATATATTGCGAGATATATCTACAGTTCTAATTTAACGAAGAAAAAATCTTGACCAAGAGAAGTGATGGAATATGACTCTTTTACTCAACGAAACGAGTTTTCAATCATATCTGAGAATCTGATGATGAATTTCATTTTCTCCCTGACCCCAAGTGAGATTTCAATAATAACGTTGATTTTGGGCTATTGAATTTGAGGAAGCTATATTTTTGATGTACGAATTTGAATAAGGATCTATGGTTCTCATTCATAATTCCCATTTACTTGAGGCTTGAGTCTCATTCTCGCTCGTGGATTTGAAATTTTGTAGATTTGTCATTACCCCAACTTAAGTTACTGTGCATGGTTAAAGAAGTGTCAGCTTTCCAGTATTTCAGAATAATTGATTGTAATGAAAGAGATTATACAAAATTCAAGTATTAGGTTGTATCTGCGTGTTGAAGTTTGAATTGCGATTGCAATATATTTAGTCAGTGATTTGGAAGTCAAATTTCTCATTTAACATTCTAAAGTATATACAAAAATTTGGGTATCCTTGATTTCAAGTTGGATGCTAGAGGAATTATGCATCATAAGTTATGACAACTCAAAGCATAATCGAAGCCTTCACACCCTTCTTTGACTTCAGAAAGAACACCCTTCTCTTCCAAAAATCCCTCGTCAGCATTAGGTACGTATTCCGTCTCTCATCATTGGCAATATTGCGGCGCAGCATGTGTTAACCGATAGTATAACTCTCAATGACAGAAGCAGAGTATAAAACAGCAACACAGCACCACAAAAGAGTACTTTATTGATTCAAAATAATAGAACAGCATCACTAGCAGTATTCAGCTAGTTGAGAACCCAGTGTTCGTTGCAAGAATAAAATATGTGAATGTTCATTATGATTTGTTAAAAGAGAAAAGGTGTCACGAGGAGAGAGCAAGTTGCAACATATTGTGACGGAGCACCAAGTTGATGATATCTTCACAAGGGGACTCGATGCAAATAAAGTTAAGGAGTTGTGTTCACCATTGATCAGGCAAAGAGTAGGCGTAGAACAATTAAAGAATGATCAAATAGGTGTAAAAGAGTTAAAGAATTAAATAGTTGGTATGAGGGGAAGGGTTAATGATCATTACCTTTTCTCTTTGTCTTTAAAATTATCCACATCTTTTTAGTGGTAGTTACAACATATGGTGGTAAAATTTAAAAATGACTTATATGGTAGTTAGTAAAAATTGTGGCTATGGTAACTCATAAACCAAGTAAAAATATGTGCGTTGAAGTTATGTTTTAGGAATCAGTAACGGCGGTATCTTCCATATCACAATTTGTGGAGAAGGTGCCAAGTTTGTGCTTCTATGAATAGGGAAGAACATTTATCCCCGCCGCGTGCCAAAAGAATGTCGACTATTCTTGTGAGATGAAAAAAAGTACAGTTAGTGTTGTGTATGTAATACATGGAGGGGAAAAAAATAGAAGAAGCGAAACAGAAGCCAGTGAAATTTGTATGCGTAAAGCATATGATAAGTAGGTGGTGATTTGTGTAGTCCTCCTTCTTGTACTTATTACTTTGTTAAATAATAATTTATCAGTTCTCAAGGGGATAGTCTAGTGATACAAACCCTTTCCCCCAACTTGGTGATCCCAGATTCAAATTATTGTACAATAAAAAAAATAATTTACCAAATTTCAACGGAGCATACAAGATCAGGAGGATAAATTGGTATGAACGGTGAACAAATATTGCTTGGCATCTGAATACACTTGCTCGCCAAAATAGCCAAAATAGCCAAAGTTGAGAGAAGTTGCTTGTAAACTATGTAAGGCTAGCTACAACATCAGGGATAGAAATTGCGTTGTAGTGGATAGAATTAGATAGTTTTGTTTGCTGACTTGGTAGTGAAATTCCACTGATATTGATCTGAGTTGCTTATGTAAGACCTTAACTTATTTTACTACATTTTGAAGAGTTAATCTATAGTATCAACCACCGCCCATTGTTAAAGAAAGAGGGTTTGAATTATTAATTTTTTTTAATAAATATGTTTATGGCCTATTCTATAATTTTAGGTAATTAATAACAGAATTATTGCTTTAAAAATACAGAGCGTGTACTATCTCTAGTATTTTATTAGAATTATAGGTAAGTTTATTTAATGAAAATTAGTTATCGTTTAAATCTCTCGATCTTTTTTTTTATATAAAAAATAAAGGAATTTTTGATTTAGAACAGCATAAAAAGGTTTTGGATTCACATGCATGGATAGGTACATCAGTATGTATAAAAGCGACTTTAAATGAAAAGGAAACAAGGGAAGAAAGCATCTCATGGTGCAGATTTTTCAAGGTCAAGATAAGTTGGCTTTTGAAGAAAGGAGTCACTGATTGAATCACATTTTGCAAGCTAGGGAAGCAATGCTGCAGAGAATTTTTCGAAGGAAAATGTAAATTCTTATCAGAGATTTATACAGTTTTATCCATGAAAATTTGTACCAAATTGTTGCTATTGTAGAGGGATAAAGGATTGGAGTACTAAGAGAAGTACAAATATGAAATTGCGTCACCACAATTTTAAAACACCGTACATATTCAAATCAAATATCATACCAAGTTTTCAATGCCATTTTAGGCCATGTTATTGACAAAATACATCAACCAACCAGAAATTGAATTACATAGAATCACCCCAAAGGTCCAAGTCCAGAATCAAGTCTTCCCAATCCCATTGGTTGTGACTTACTCCTGACCCCAAAACTTTGATTTCTTCAAATTCATAGTCAATTGGCAAATCCCCAACCATTCCATTGTCTTCAATGCATAATTCTTTACTCTCTCTTTCTTCTTCCTTTTCTGTTAGTTGATGATCCTCTCCCTCTTGACATGGTATTATTGGGGTTGATGTGCTAGCTTCATCCGGTGGAGATTGGTGGCCTAAAGCCTCTTGGCCTTCCACTTGCGCAGAGCCGTACACAAGACTTCTTGGTTGAGCAACTGGCTTATGATCTTCAGCGTCATGAGCATTAAGTCTCTTACTCAAGTGGCAATTCCAATAGTTCTTAACATCATTTGCAGTTCTTCCGGGAAGTCTTCCTGCTATTAGCGACCACCTATGGAGCAAAATCAAACCTGCCTAATTATAATTTTTTGCCCTCTATATAGTAAAAAATCGAATACAGTAAAAGAAGTCAAAAGGCTTGCCTGTTGCCTAAGAGCCTGTGAAGCTTGATAATAAGATCAACTTCCTCGGCTGCAAAGCTGCCCCTTCTTATATTCGGACGCAGGTAGTTTAACCATCTCAGCCTACAACTCTTTCTGCACCTGTTCAGTCCTGAACTCCCACCCCCCAACAACTGAGTGTATTTAGCTACATTTACATGACAAAGTTGATGTTCGGGAAGTGCCAACTTTCTCAAACTTCAACTTGCATATATATATATATATATATATATATATATATATATATATAGACACACACACACACACGCCTGTGTTCTATTCAATTACATTTTGCATGTAATCCCCATGCAAAGAAATGGGGGTTTGCTATGTAATAAAAGTTTAGAGTAGAAAAGATTAGAAGGTAAAAGGACAATGGGTAGTAATGTTTTTCTCCTCAGTCTCAGTGTTTGGTATGCATATTAATACATGGGTAAATAATACCCCTCTATAATTTGACATTTTTTTTTATCTAAACTGAAAAATAAACCAAATATAAATTCTTTTTCAAAAACTATACATATTAGATTTTTCGATTTAGAAAAATCGATCACTATAGTTTTGATTTTCTCTTTCTAAAATTAAACCCGCCCATTTTCTATTTCTCTACCTTAAAAAACCAATTTAATTTGAGTTTTTCCCTTTAAACATTATTTTTCTCTCTTTACGAAATAACTTGAGTTTGTTTGTCTCTCTAAAAATTAAATATATTAATTTTCTCCCTTTAGAAAATTAAATTAGATTAGATTTTATCTTTTTTAAATATATTGGTTTTGAATTTCCCTCTTTAGAAAACTAATTTTTTTTTTTCAGCTCTCTAAATTTAAGAACATCAATTTTATCTCTTTAAAAACATCCAAAATTAGATTTTCACTTTAAAACTAAGCGATTTTCTATCCCTTAGAAATTAAATTATTATAGAATTTATAAATTTAAAGATGTTGATTTCAAATTTTCCATCTATAGAAAATTAAATTTAATTTGTTTTCTATCTACAATTAAAGACATTAGTTTTGTTTTTTCAAAAATTAATTTAATTCACATTTCTTTCTTTAGAAATACGTTAATTTTAATTTTTTTAAAAAAAATTTCTCTCTCTAAAACTAGGTATGTTAATATTTCTCTCTCTAATAGTTAAATCCTTTTAAAATTAATAGATCCCTCTAAATATTATTGGTTTTGAATTTCTCTCTCTAAAATTAAACTCATTAGTTTTCTTCTTCTTAAAAAATTAATTTAATTCCCATTTTCTCTCTTTAAATGCATTGATTTTAAATTTTCTTTTTAAAAAAACTAAATTTGATTTTTCTCTATCTTTAAAACAAAACAAATTAATTCTCTCTCTCTTTTTCTAAAGATCAATTTAATTCACATTTTTTCCTACATGCATGGATTCAAAACTTTCTTTATCTACAAATTAATAATTTTTTTTCTTTTTAAAACTAAACATATTAATTTTCTTTTTCTAAAAATTAAACTAATTCACATTTTCTATCTCTAAAAGTGTCAATTTTGAACCTTTTTTCTCTAGAAAAATATATTTATTGATTTCTCTCTTTAAAAATAAACATATTAATTTTCTCTTTATAAAGAAATCAGTTTATTAAAATTTTTCTCTTTGTAGAAAAATTTAAACATACTGTTCTAAAAAAATAAAAATTAATTTTTTTTTCTCTCAAATTAAGAACATCACTTTACTTTGCCAATTTGAAGGGGGTAATACTTTTAACCCTTTCAATTATAAGCTATTACCCCTATTTGAAAATAGTTTTAACCCTTCTATAATTTGTCTATGTTCAATTTTGCAGTCCGTACATAGAAAAAGAGGGTAAAAGATTATTCAACTAATTTTTAAATCCGGTTCAAGATTATTCGAGTAATTTTTAAACCCCTTTTATCATATACTAGAAGCTCAGTTAGCTTTCTAGACTTACCCATTGGGTTAATCCTTCCCATCTGTCAATCCAAGCTAATTTAATTGCTTTTTTATAGTTTCAATGATGATAACAAGTGAGAATCGCTAAACTCGGATCTCCTTTTTTCTATTTTACTTATGAATGGATAATTGATTTAATGGAATAAAATACTATATCACATAATCATATTTCAAATTTAAAACTTAAAATGAAAAATACTATATTTGAATTAGATTAGTCAGAGCATGACTCCGAATACCCGTGAAGGAAACCAGAAAAAAAAAAAAAAAAACTCCTACGTGTAAGCTCTTTTAGAATTTGAGTGATTTTAAAAGTTTATTTATTTATTTATTTATTTTTTACATCAACTCACATTGAAATCCATGAAACTTCCGATTTAATTTAGGGATGCTGATCTACAAAGGTTTTAAAAAAACTTGTATATTTATTTTTAAAAAAATATAAGATAAATATGTATGCTATTTTTATGAAAATTGCATTTTTCTCTTCCAAAACTCTAATAATAACTAAAAATTGTTCAAAGAAAATTAAAAAATATATATAAATTTAACATAGAAAAATACACATCCACTCAGATACACATTTATATTATTAGGGCGGCAATTTATGGAAAAGAAAGAAAGAATTATTTGACAAGTGTAGATCCCAAAGAAATGGCTTCATGGATCATGCAAATTTGCAAATAAGGGGGGTTAAAGCTAATGCTTTATTGTGTTACCGGCCAAGACAGGAACTCGATGCCACTTCCCTTCTCCATATTGATCTATGCATTTCTTGAGTAAGTGATCTTCTTCTTCAGTCCATGCTACACCACCCATCTCTCTCTCTCTCAAAAACAGTCAATGTATCAGTGTTATATAACGAGGTTTGATGTGTGATAATTCCACAACAGCCAAAATCATATGACGGTGTACATATGAGAGAGAGAGAGAGAGATTAAAGTTAATGGTCCAAACTCCTTTTTCACGACTGTCGAGTTCTATGCTTGTAAATGCTGAGGCAATATGGGGCTATGTATATGTACTTAGTGGTCCATAGATTGGATAGATAGTGTTAGCAAGTGGATCCAAGGGAATTAAAAATCATCAAATGATTTCGTTCAAATCCAAGACTCTCTCTCTCTCTCTCTCTCTCTCTCTTCAAATGATCATTAATATGATAAGTGCTATTCAACTAAATATGAAGGACAAAATAATATGTTCACTGATAATCTAGTCATAATCAGTAATCTAGATTTGTTCTTCATTTTTATCCCAGGCTAAAATTTACCCTGTCTATTTTTAAGGAATTTTTAATTACCTTTGATATTGGACGTCTTAGGGCTACATGAGGGTTATCTAGACCGATTAAATGCTAATTTCAATCTGGGTTATATAAGTATGTACACTAGTATTATAAAACTAGATATAACCTTATCCGTTAATCAAGTTTTAGATTCGAAAATTAAAAATAAAAAACTAATACGCTAACAGAATTGTTCTTATAAATTGAACTTGACAATCTCTCGAATCAGATTAATCAAAATATGATTTCGAATACCGATTGGTATAGTAAAAAAATAAAACTAGATAGTCTTTTTATTCGTGCTCTATGTTATATATTATTCTAATATCTCGTAAATATTAATATTTATAAAAATAATAATCAAGATAAATTCTGATCATTCAAAAATTAAATAGCTTTTGAACAATTTTTTATGGGTATGATTTACTCTAGTCATCATCTAACAACTACCTTTCCATGAGTATTAATACTTGAAGGGAAGGTAAAGAATGCCGATAGGTTGTATATGCAATACATATCCATGCTGCCACCAAATAAATGATCTAAACGTAAATAGCTTCCAAATCCATCTCATTTGCAGATACCAATTTTAGTTACAGCTCGGAAATCCATCATTTGTCCAATTGCAGTCCGCAAGTTTGCAGATTTCAAAACATATATTTATAAATGGATAATCGGTTTAGTGAAATACGATATTAGATCTAATAACTAAATTTTGATTTTAAAACTTGGAAATAGAAAAGATTTTATCAGAAAAACCTCTCTTGAATAGAGCAGTGTAGATATTTGAATCGAATTAGTCATAATATAGTTTCAAATATCGATAGTGGGAAAAAAAATCATATATTCTGCTGGTGCCCAATTGAAGTGGAATACGGCAACGCAAATGCAATTTTGGCTTCGTCAACATTCCAAGTAAACTGACACCAAAACTTTCTGTTCTGCAGTCTGGTCCCAGGCCAAATCTTAAAACACCATTGTCAATTGTTGAGAGCTTGTGATCAATGCCTATGCACTTGTGGTCCATACAATGAAGTATCCATATTTATTGATTTCCATGCACCGTTTGGTTGATTGCTTGCCCTCATTTTGATCGTGAGGTCCAAATACAAAGACATAGATCTGATTCTTAGGCTTCCCTTGATTTTGTTTTTGGGACCGCAGTGTTAAGGGTAATACGCCAGTACACTGATTTTTGTTGGGTCTTTTTCTCTGGTAGGCTTTACCTTCACTTGAGCTTCATTGATAATGTGACAGCCTTTTAGATAACATTGTTGACATGACACTTCAGACTTTTAATTTCTCAGGTTTTTGGTATAATTCTTCTCATTTTCTTTTTGTATTTGATGGTAAGTTAGCAAGGCTTAGATATGAAGAAAATTTATGCAAATCAAATAAATTATGTTCATCACCCATTATCCTTAACCTCCCAACTCCCCAATTTTCATTATTAGAAAAACTAGCATCAACAGTAGATAAATACCGACGAAAAAAAATTTATCAGTAATACCGACAGATTTCTGACTGATTAGCGACGGACTGAATACCGACGGATTAGTGACGAAAATAATTCCGTCGTAAACCAAAATAAATAAATAAATAAAAAATTACAAAATTATCAGCAACGGATCACCTACAGAATATTTAGCGACGGAAATATTCCGTCGGTAATTCGTCGATGAATTGGTGAAGGAAAAAAAAATTTAAAAAAAATACACAATCATTAACGACGGAAAATTAGCGACGGATTACCGACGAAAAAATTAGTGACAGATTTTTTTATTTATTTTTATTTATTTATTTATTTATTTATTTATTATTTTATTATTTTATTTATTTTTTTTAATTTTTTAATTTTTTAATTTTTAATAATTCAATAATTTTTATTTTTATTTTATTTTGTAGAATAATAATATTATTTTATTTTTTTCAAAATTTTTATTATTTTATTTTAATTATAATTTTATAATTTTTAATTTTATTATAATCTTATATTATTTTATTATTATTAAAAAATTTGAGATAAAAATTAATAAGTAAATAAAATAAAGATATATGATTAAAAGATAATTTTTGTATGGTGGTTAGCACTCTCTCTTCCTCACTCTTTTGCATGGGTTCGATTCCACTTGGAGGCAATTAGGGGGGCTTGTGAGCAAATATCAGCGACGGACACCTGGTCCGTCGTTGATATATATATATTTTTTTTGTTTCAGCGATAGATTTTTTTTCCGTCGTTAATATCAGTGACGGATTTTTTCCGTCGCTAATCCGACATTGATATTTGCGATAGAAAAAAAATCCGTCACTGAAAATCCGTTTTCTAGTAGTGTTTTTCTCAAGATTCTAAATTTACGTGAAGGTGCGGTTTATTCTTCAATTGAGAGAAGTGCAAACTATTGACAGTGTTGAGTGATATACATTGAGAAAAACACACTTTGATTGAGAGAGAAAATATTGATATCTAGAGTGAAATTGATAGAGGGTTTACGAAAATTCCGAGAAGTGAATTATTGTATCACTTTCATCATCTGATTTGTGAGTTGCGACATCGTGATATTGTGGTAATAGTTCGTAACGTGATTATCACCCCGATTGCGAGACATTGAAGAAAGCATTTTGGTTCCCAAAATTACTGCGTTTAATATCGAGGTATGCTCTATATTTTGTTAAATTTATTTTTTCGAAAAATTCCATCATACTTTCGCTTGCGTGTATGTGTGTATATTAATTCCAATATTGGTATCAGAGCGCATGTTGATTATATTAAATAATTTTTTAGATTTTTTTGGGAATAAAAGATATATGGTTAAAATTTTGGGATTCGGATCATGAATGAATATCGTGAATTTGATTATACCATGATATTACCCATGTCACGTAGATCACAAATATATATTTTTTTTGAAATTTTTGGAACATGTTTTGGCCATTAAATTTGAAATCAAAGTTTTCGGCACTAATGTTGCCCGAAACTTAAAACCCTAAATCTGTCCATATAGAGGGATGGTTGATCTATAAAAATGGCATATTTGTGTTCCTTGTGTACTGATTTATGTTTTGGCGTGTGTTTTGTGAATTGCCATAGCTGGGAACTAAGTTTTCCGACATGGCCGCGAAGGGCCAAATCCGGATGGTGAGATGTGATCCCGGGTTATGATATATGGTGTCCGTTGACCCATACACTCGCTTTAGGGTCAATACTCAAATCATTTTAGTTTTATTGATTTGTAGGGTGTGCGAAATTGTGATAATAAATATTATTAGTCACTTGTGTGACTGAGACTATGACTGCAATAATGAGTATCGTACTTGATCTTGTGAAGGGAGATAAGTTGAACGGTGACAAATACGACATTTGGCACCGGAAGGTTCAGTTCGTCTTTGACGAATAGGACTTAGCAGATGTTCTAAAATACGAAATATTGGATCACAAAGAGGGTACTACACCTCAAGTTAGATGGGATCAGGAGGCATATCATATACAGAAAATGAAGGATGGCCAAGTTAGGACAATTCTCCTAAACAGCATGCACGATGACATGATCTCTGTCTATGAGTAGTATCCTACTGCGATGTCGGTTTTGGTTGCTCTAAGAAAGCACTTTGGCTCCTGGTCAGCTCCTAAGTTGAGGGTGCTAACCTATAGGTTCATTACCTATAATAAGAAACCGGATCATACTATGAAACAGTATCTGATGCACATGTTGAGTATGATCACTTCTCTAAAGAATATGAGGGAGCCGATGTCTGATGAGATTCAGGTGTTAGGGGTGATCCAGTTTTTACTGATTCCTGGGATGTAGTTAAGACCTATCTCACACATACGGAAAGTATTCATACTTTCATGGATGTGAGTAGGCATTGTGAACTTGAGGAGGAGCGCTAGAAGGTGACTAGGTCTATTTCCGATCATACCTATGTGGCGGAGTTGATTAAGGGGTCCCGGGGCTTCAAGCGCAAGTTGCGCAAACATGATGGAAAAGGCCAAAAGCCAAGCCAAGAAGAAGCAATCAGCAAAGACCAACAACAAAGGGTAGAAACGCAGAAAGAAGGAGCTCGAATTATATAGTTTGGTCCATGATAGACTTTATGCGTTGGACATAGTTTCCTATAATAATATTTTTAATTTATCTTCTATTGTCTATACATCTGATAGCGTAGTTGATATGTTTATGTTTGGTATAGTAGACTTGACCACATAAGATAAGAGATAATGAACCGGTTAGTAGCAAGTGGCTTGTTAGGCTCGCTAACTCGGGTCGAGTTATCCTTATGTGAGTTTTGCCTATTCGGCAAAGCGACGAGAAAACCATTTGAAAAGGCAATGAGAGCTACGACTCTATTGCAACTGATTCACTCTAATATTTGTGGGCCTATGAATGTGAGAATCCAAAACGAAGCCACGTATTTCATTATGTTTATAAATAATTACACGCGTTTCAATTACGTTTATCTGATCTCGCACAAGATTGAGACATTAGATTGCTTTAGGAGGTTTATCAACGAGATGAAAAATCAGTTAGACTTGAGAGTTAAGACTCTTAGAACCGATTGAGGGCACGAGTATCTGTTTGAGTAGTTAAAGAGCTCTGTTTCGAGAAAAGTATTACGAGACAGTTGACTATTCTTGTTACTCCCAGCATAATGGAATAGCCGAGAGAAGGAACATGACTCTATTGGAGATGGTGAGATTTATGATGGCACATGCCAATTTGGCTATCTCCCATTGGGAATATGCATTGTTGACTACTGCCTATGTTTTCAATCATGTTCCAACTAAGTCCGTAATCAGTATCCTATATGAGCTTTGAACAGGGAGGTAATCTAACCTTAGCCATTTGAGGCCATGGGGTTGTGCCGTATATGTTCACGATTTCTCGCATCCACACGATAAGTTAAGCCCGCGAGGAAAGAAGTGTATTTTTATAAGATATTCTGAACATTCCAAGGGACATGTGTTCCTAGTGAATGTATGGACGGCATGGTCTCTAAGATCGAATCTTGTGATGCTATGTTCTTGGAAAATGATTTTCCTAGGAGAGGTGAAATTAATCAGGATTTCATCTTTTATGAGATGGGTAAGCCTAACGGCTCAGTTGAGTCCAGCGACGGGACTCAAGAACTTCTTACGGATCATGGTCCTAGTGGGAGTGGCCTATCAAGAGGTGAGGAGATTCCCTCTTTTCGTAGGAGTAATCGGGGAAATATATCCCGACGTCATTTTCCAATTGAGGATGAAATCTTTATCGTGACTCCCGAGGATGATGAGGAGTCTCGGACTTTTCAGGAGGCTCTCGAGAGTCCTATAAAAGATCAATGGTTCAAGGCCATGCATGAGGAGATAGAATCTATAAGAGTCAACGGGGTTTGGGATCTAGTTGACCTGCCTGAGGATAGAAAGACTATTGGAAACAAATGTGTTCTCAAAATCAAAAGAAAGGACGACGGATCGATAGAGAGATACAAGACCCGTATAATAGCTAAGGGTTATACACAGATAAAGGACATTGACTACGAAGAGATTTTCTCTCCTGTAGTCAGATTTATATTGATCCGTCTACTCTTGGCGATTGTCCCAAGCATAGATTTAGAGTTACATTAGATAGATGTAAAGATCACTTTCCTTAAGAAAAATTTAGATGAGGAGATTTACATGAATCAGCCCTCCGGGTTCATTCTAGTAGGTCATAAGGATAAGGTATGTCGACTTCGAAAGTCGATAGATGGCCTAAAACAGTCATTCAGGCGGTGGTATCTGAGATTTTACGAGAAGATGATATCTTATGGTTTTACAATGTTTGAGGATGATCATTGTGTCTATCTGATACGATCTGATGACTGTTTTGTGATCTTGTCCCTGTATGTGAACAATATAATGTTGGCCAGGAACAATATTGAATATCTGATGACAATCAAGGCATGGTTGTCATCGAATTTCGACATGAAAGATATGGGTGAAACTGAATTCATCCTTGGAGTTAAGATCCAGAAGGATGACTCGAGATGAATGTTGACTCTTTCACAAGAGACCTATATCAGGAAAATTCTTGAGTATTTTGGGATGAGTGATTGTAATCCCATAGATACTCCGATCGTCAAGTGTAATGGCCTGAGTTTTGAGATATGCCTGAAAACTCAGGAAGAAGTAAGAGAGATGAGCAAAATCCCTTATTCCAACGCAGTAGAAAGTTTGTTGTACGTGATGTTGTGTACATGACCGGATATATATTATGCAGTCGGTCTGGTGAGTAGATATCAATCAAATCCTGGAAGGGGTCACTTGAGAGCAGTGAAAAGGATTTTGAGATATTTTAAGGGAACTGCGAGTTTTTTCTTGTGTTACGAAGGAGGAGATTTACGCCTTATAGGATATTCAAATGCCGATTGGGACAATGATCTGGATAAGTGCAAATCGACGTCAAGTTTTGCCTTCTTGCTCAATGGTGATGCCATTTCATGGAGCAGCAAAAAGCAAACCCATGTGTCTCTATCTACGATGGAGGCTGAGTTCGTGGATTGTTTAGTCGCAATTCAGGAGAGTGTTTGGTTTTGGAGACTATTAGATAAATTAAGGGTTGCGGCTAAAAGTAGGAGGCCAATGATAATTTACTGTGATAATCAGACCGTTATCGTTTACACTTGAGACCCTAAGTATCATAGTAGAACCAAACACATCGATACCAGATATAATTTTGTTAGAGACATCATCGAGAATGGTGAATTGACCATCAAGTAAATTTTGACACATAGTATGATGGCTGACCCTTTCACTAAACCCATTGTTAGAGACTCATTTGTAGCACATAGAGATTCATTGGGTTTGTACATATTTTGATATTTCTTATTTTGTGCCGAATTAACGATGTGATGTTTATTACTTTTATATATATGATTTTTGTGCATTATTCAGTCACATTTGCGTTATTATTTTTCTTAAATAATACACTTGTTTTAGATCATATATGCTTTGATGTGATAAAGATATGTCAGACAAGCGAGATCGACTCTTTTATACGAGTGACCACCTCCAGCTTTAAGTGAGCAGAGATGAAACGGTTTCTAGTCGTAAGAGGCATTGAAAGTGGCTCTGCTAGAACATAAGTTGCCATGATATGTGTTCAAGATGAGGTCATCTAGAATATGACCGACATGAAAATATCCACATCCATGTTATCTGTAATTAGTCATATTTGAGATCTTGGATATCACTTGTATTTAGTAATATTGTCTTTGAAATACTCTCTCTAAGATCTCTGGTTAGAGTATTATATGTAAACTGAGTCTCATATCTGTACAGTATTAGAGAAATCTGATATATGCCCTTTTGAGAAATGAGAGCTTAATACTGTGGCACGCGTTTCATATCGCATGTAATAAGACGACTAGAGATAGTGAGAGCTATTACTTGAGACAATAGTATGATTGTGATCCTCGTTCCTATTGTGTGAGATCCGAAATCCATTGGGTGAAATCTCTTGTATCCTTATTACTTTCGGCTGTTTCTAGAAATTTTGGTTCAGTATTGCTATTTTAGTCTATTTACCTATGACTTGAAAGATAAATTGAAATTTAAGGGATACGTCTAGCAAAGCGGCTGAAATGAGACTGATAGATTCGAGTTTGAGAAAATGAAAACCAATATACATTACATCATTGTATAGTATTTATCGACCGGTCTGTTATGTTTATCCATGTTGGGATTTAACATAATAATGAATACACAGTCAAATATTGATTAGAGATCACTTTCGATGAGAAAAGTGGTTTGATAAATGTAATTGTATTTAGTTTGGAGTACAGCGAATTCTTTTTGATACTAACAGTGACTTTTCGATCATTCTAACAGGTGTATCGAGAAGTTTTTACTTGCAAATATACTCGCCAGTTACACGATACCCAATCTTATATGAAATTCCAGTAGGGTGATGTAGTGATCGTATGACTTATGATTTCGTGACGGATGTAAAATACTCTCGTATGCAAGTGGGAGATATCGGTAAATGATGCCCACGTGGGACATTTACCATTTGGTAAAAAAAAATAAAATCAAAGTAGAGGTTAAGTGATAATGGATAACCACCTATTATCCTTAACCTCCCAACTCCCCAATTTTTTCTCAAAATTCTAAACCTACGTGAAGGTGCGGTTTATTTTTCAATTGAGAGAAGTGCAAACTATTGACAGTGTTGAGTGATACACATTGAGAAAAACACACTTTGATTGAGAGAGAAAACATTGATCTCTCGGGGTTTACGAAAATTCCGAGAAGAGAATTATTGTATCACTTTCATCATCAGATTTGTGGATTGCGACGTCGTGATATTGTGGTGATAGTTCGTAATATGATTATCACCCTGACTGCGAGACTTTTGAAGAAAGTATCGTGGTTCTCAAAATTGCAGCGTTTAATCACCGAGATATGTCTTATATTTTGTTATATTTATTATTCTGAAAAATTCTACCACGCTTCCGCTTGGTGTATGTGTGTATATTAATTCCAACAATTCCGCATTATAAATCCTACAAGTTGCCCCTTCTTCTCTTTGATACCCCTCTCCAACTGCATTATTCCTTCTTTTGTTTTTCCGTTCATCGATTAACAGCAGCAAAACCTTAGTGTGGGCAACATTAGAGGCCTGTAACCCTCGGTCCCATATTCTGCTTGTTTTCCCCTACACTAGTATGGGTCTACTGGTTAGACATGCTGCTGTGATGATTGTTGTTGGCCTTAGGCCTTGGGCCTATATGTGATCGTTCCTCTAATCTAAACCCAGCACAAATTTGAAATTTTCTTTTCTGATTCCCCATCATTTCTTTCACTTTACCAGCCAAATGTTCCTTCTTGCACTCCCATCAGAATCTTCCATTCCCCCTTCCCTTCCCTTCCCTTCCCTTCTTATTGACACCTGCCTCCCTGATTACTACTCCCTACCTGGTTCTTCCTCTCCACATTATATTTTCTTTATAATAATTGAGATATTAATGAAAAAAGGTGACTATAGCTCACATTACTACTCCTATTAATAAAGCCATGCCATTCTACATTGCAGACTCGAGCTCGCATTACTATTGGCATTATCCATGCTGATTTTCTCTCGTGCCTTCTTCTTGGGGTTGCTCCCTTCGGTTATTCTTGCACTACAAAAAAACAGTCTTTTAGCCACAAATTTAGCGACAAAAAATTTTTTGTCGCTAATAACGTGTCGCAAAAATTTAGCGACGAAAATTAGAAATCCGTCGCTAAATTTAGCGACGAAAATCTAGAATCCGTCGCTAAATTTTACGACAAATAAGTTTTCGTCGCTAAAATTCGTCACAAAATTTAGCGATAAAAAATTATTCGTCGCTAAATTTAGCGATAGATAATTTTTGTCACTAAAATCCGTCGCTAATTTAGGGAAAAACAAACCCGTCAAAAAATTATCCATCGCTGATTCCATATGCCCTGCCCATGAGCCGGCAGAGCCACGTGCCCACCCACCCAGCACTAACCTGCAACTTGCCCGCCCGAGCCAGCACCCGGAATCCGTCGTTGATTCCATACGCCCTGCCCATGAGCCGACAGAGCCACGTGTCCACCCACCCAGCACCAACTTGCAACGAGCCAGCACCAGGAATCCGTCGCTGATTCCATACGCCCTGCCCATGAGCCAGCAGAGCCACGTGCCCACCCACCCAGCACCAACCTGCAACCTGCCCGCCCGAGCCAGCACCCCCGCGCAGCATCAATTCTTAATTGCTGAAAAATGTCGCGCCTTCTGCCTCCACCGTGATTCGAACTCTGAACTCCTGCATGAACCCCTGCACACACGCAACCTCTAAACCACCGAGCCAAATATATTATTGTGATATAAATTTTATTTTTTATTATTTATTATCTTTTTTTCACATTTTTATAATAATAATAAAATAATATATAATAACAATTTAAAATAATAAATATAAAAACTTTTTTTATTTATACCACCAACCTAAAATAATATTAATTAAAAATAATAAATATTATAATTTTTAATAAAATAAAAAATAATAAAATACTAATTTAAAATAAAATAATAAATTAATTAAAAAAAAATATTAATATTATATTTTGATTTCTTCTTTTTTCTTTTATTTTATTATGTTATTATTCTTTTTCATTTTTATTTTATTTTTTTAATCCATAATTTAAAAATGCATCTCAAAACTATAAAATTATAATTATCAATAAATTATAATATATTAATAATTTAAAAAATCTATATATTTAATCACAAAATATTTTTATTCAAATTTCATTAAAATTATTATATATAAGAAATGAAAATAGAAATAAAAAAAACCAAAGGAAAAAAAAAGTAAGAATAGGAAACAAAAAGGTGGAAGAAAGAAAACAAAAATATCATCACACAACACTAACACTAATCTGCGGTGCAGTGGTGATATGTATTCTGCTCGAATTCGAAATCCAAGATTCGAATCCCTCCACCTGTATGTTTTTTAGTATTAAAACAAAGGGCGCCCGGGCGCCCGCGCAACTGCCTAGGCTCCCAGGCAAGCACGCCCAAGCGCGGGGGCCCAGGCAGGGCGCCCGCGCCCTAGTAGGCACGCGGGCGCCAGGCAGGCAGGCGCGGGCGCCCGGGCCTGCCTGCCTGGGCGCCCGTGCGCCTGCCTAGGCACCCAGGCATGCACGCCCAGGCGCGGGCGCCTGCCTAGGCGCCCAGGCAGGCACACCCAGGCACGGGCGCCCACGCAGGCACGCGTAGCACCGAGACAGGCGAGCGCAGGGCGCGGGCGCCCAGGCAGGTAGGCGCCCGTGCGTGCATGCACCGGCACCCGCGCAGGCATTAATATTTAATTAAAAAATTTATATTATTGAATAAAATAATATAAATAAAATAAAATTACCTATACAATAATAAAAAATATTAAATCAAACAAAAAAAGTAAAAAAAATAATAAATTAATTAAAAAATATATATAATTTAAATAAAATAATATATATGGTTTTTTTAAGAATTAAATAACATTATTCTTCTAAAAAATGAAATATAATATAATAAAATAAAATATAAATTAAAATATTATAAAATAATAATATGATTTGTTAATATAAATTAATAAAATAAAATAAAAATAAAATAAAATTATAATTAAAAGAATATAAAATTCAGCGACGGATTTGGAATCCATCGCTGAAATTATTAAAATAAAATAAAAATAAAATAAAATAAGATTAATTTCAGCGACAGATCTTAATCCGTCGCTAAATTACCGGATATACGGATTGGGATTTGGATTTTCATCTAGTGACGGAAAATCCGTCGCTAAATTAATTTTTAACTTAAATATTACATATTAATAAAAAAAAAAGAAAAATAAAAAAATAAAATTCTATTTAAAAAAGATTAAATTTTGCGATGAATTTTAAATCTGTGGCAAAATTTTACCATATATAGCGACAAAATTTGTAACGAAAAATTTTTTATTCCCAATTAGTGACGAATTTTTTATCGTTGCAAATTAGCTTAAAAATATTCCGTCGCTAATTAGTCATGAAAAAAATATTTGTCACAAAATTTAAAAACAAATTTCAACATTCGTGGCTAAATTCGTCACTAATTAGCCACAAAAATATATTTATAACAAAATTCATTGTTAATCAGTTACAAAAAAATATTTGTAACTAAATTCGTTGCTAATTTATTATCGGTATTTCAAAATTCATGACTAATTTCAAAATAAAATTTCTTCTATACTCTATTAGGAAATATTTTTAACCGTATCTCTCTTTTTAACTTATTCTAAATAACAAAATCAAATTAAATACATAGTGAATATTATAATTCTCACAAATTTGACAATTTTCAATAATAAATGATTCAACCAATTTATAACAAACAATTTTCAATTAGTCGTGACTATCTAGTTCACTATTCGTGTTTTTTGTCTTTTACATCCATTCGCTTCTCTCATGTAGTTCAATCATTTTTGAAACTTTAATTATTTATCTTCATTCGTTATTATTATCAGTAAAGAATATAATAGATCATAAATTCACGTTTGACGATTTATCGCTCTGGCAAATAGATCAAACAATAGTTTTCGAAGGACAGCGACATTGAGACGGATGACAATTGATAGGCGACTGTCCAGTTATAGATTATTCTATAGTTCCAAAAAAAAAATAATAAAATAATAAAATAAAAGAAAAAATAAGAAAATAAAACATAAAATGTTAATTTAAAAAAAAGATTATAAAATAAATTTTTAGTGACGGATTCGAAAATTTGTTGCTAAGTTAATTTTTTTTAAAATTAGCATTTTATATTTTTATATTTTATTAATTTATATTAACTAATTATATTTATTATTTTATAATATTTTAAATTAGTATTTTATTTTATTTTTTTATTTTTTAAAAAATCATATAATTTTATTTTTCAATATTTTATTATTTAACGATGAATTTAACGACTCATTCTGAATCCGTCGCTAAACTTAGTAACAGATTCAAAAATTCATCGCTAAGTTAAAATTTTTTTTAAATTACAATTTTATATTTTTATATTTTTATATTTTATTAATTTATATTAACTAATCATATTTATTATTTTATAATATTTAAAATTAGTATTTTATTTTATTATTTTATATTTTTAGTTTTTTTAAAATAATATTATTTTATATTTTACATATTTTATTATTTAACGACGAATTATAATCCATTGCTAAATTTAGCGAAGGATTTGAAAATCCATCCAAATCCTTTTACCTTGCTGGATCCATCCAACAAAATTTTTTTTTTTTTACTACAAACATTATGAGTATAAAGTCAGAAGGTCGGTCTACATAGAGAATTGTGGATTTAATTCTTTAAATAAAATAAAATAAAAATATGAGGGTTTGAATTTAACTAAACTAATTAATTAATCTAACAAAGGAAATAATTAGCTAAGGATAAATAACTAAAAAACTCGAAATCAAAAGAATTAAAATTCAATGAAAATTCAATTTCTAATCAAAAGAATTATATCCACTTTGATTTTATATAAATGATTATCGATCTATCTAATAGATTTTAATCACCATAGATAAATTGATTATAGTCATTCAACAAACGACGAACAACCGATCTCTTTTTATTTCGTCAATAATTAAGAGAAACTCTATAATTATTTCTCTATTCGAAAGACAACTCTAGAAAAACTTTTAAAATTTAAAATTCTGACAGTATTAAGATCGAGAGAGATCAAATTTTAATTAACAAACATATAACGGAGTTATTTAAATTAGATTATTTAATTCAATGACATAAATTAGACTATTAACAAAGTTATATCTTGATGTCATTCGCTACTATAACAAAATAAACAAATAATTACAGATTTGTCGTTTTAATTGGTTATAGATTATTTTAACACTATTATATATTGGTCACTATTCAATAAATTCTAAAAAATCATAATCCATTAAGTATAGTAATTAAATAAATATCTATGATATATTGATTTAATATGCATAACTAGATTTCACAATTATGAAAAATCAAAACTTTAATAACCCTTCAACTAAAAAATAAAATTAGGATGAAAATATGAAAAAAGAGAACTCACAAAATAAATAAAATATTGTTTAAATAAAATATTGTTTGAATTAATACGTGGGAAAATTGACAAAGTGTGCTGGAAAGGAGAAGTTGCAAGCCCGTAGCCTGCTGCCCCTACTATCCTAAAATGAATGTGCTGGGAAGTCAAGAATACAAAGCATATATATGACTGCCGACTGCCTCCTATATATATATATATGATGATCTTCCTATTTTCTAAAAAGGCAAACCCTTCTTAACCCTAAGGCAACTGCTAAAATAAATAAAAGGAAGTTCCTCTTACCAAAATATCCTATTTGACTTGTCAAAGACATGAACTAGAGACTACAAAATTGAAATTTTCAAAAATTTCTATCCCTGAATATTAAGAATAAAATGAAATCTTCAATTCAAGGTTTCCAATTTAACCTTCATCCTTCTTTGAATTTTCATGTAACTAGAAAAAGGAACATGTAGATTTAGCCTTTAAGAAAATCTTGCAATATCTAAGATCCACGTGCACACATGTTAATAAAAGAACATTGCTATCCATTTTTTAATTCCTTGTATAAATGTTCCAAATTGGCTCCATTTTCTCCACTTTCTTTCATAGGATTTTTCCATCAATTCTAGCATATCAAATACCACAAATTATAGATATTAGTATAATATTTATTTAAAAATAAAACAAAATCAATCATAAATATTACACTGCCCCACACGTAGATATTGTTTGTCCTCAAGCATTCCTTACTCAAATAAATCCAAAACTATTTCATAAACTAACATTTTTTCTTCCAAACTCCCATCCTCGCACATGCCATAAAAATCAAACCAGAAACGTAATCAAATAACAAGTATTTCATAGTATTTCGCACAAAAATAACCATTACATATCTTAACAGTTCCTTATGAAATCAAATTTGAAAGATTTAATAATTCTCTCCAAGGTATTCACTCAAAATATGGTGTAAATTTATGTAACACTCAAATCATTACAATGGAACAGCATTACCATAAACTTGCAAATATATCAAATTTCCACAGGTTAAAAATTTGAATTCCATGTACTAATCAAAAGGTCTTTTATTTGGTTGTAATAAAACTAAGGTTAAGAGTAGGATAAAAAGGATTTTTAAGGGTCAAAACGTATTAAAGGAAATATACAATTAACTATACAAATTTTCAACATTGACCACTTTTGTTCCAAACAAACAGCACAAAAAAATGTCTTCTTACTGTCCAAATACTCTTTGTTGATAGTTTTCTCTCATTTCCATGAATGAATGGAATTTTAACAAGATATAGTACTTTTCTTTCTCCTCTTTTTCCTTTTTTTCTCTTTTTTTTTGGCTGCTTTTTGCACTTTTTTTTTTTTTTTTAACAATCTCCCAATAAAGAATTGCCAAGACTTAAGGTTCTTTCTTTCTTGTACAATCACAAAGTCCATTTTCATTTCATATCAATGAAAGTATCAAAATCAAGATTCCAATCATCATATTTCCCTTAAGGCAAACACATAACCAAATCATGCAATTAATTACACATATCTTTGGTACAAGGGTTTGAAAAAAAAGCTGAATTAAGAGATAAAAGGTTAGGCATTGTATTGAGGTGGTTATAAAGAAGAAAAAGGGGGTTATAGACTCAACTTTGTTAACAAAATCAAGGTAGGGATTTTTTTTTTTTTTTTTTTTTTTTTTTTTTTTTTTTTTACGAAAACTAAAAGAGTAAAAGCTAGGTGTCTTTGACACTTCAATACATGAAATTCTAGAATATAGTCTCGACATGCATAATAGAACAAATTCTAAAATATCCAATCCAAGTGTGATAATCACTAAACAAGAAAAACAATCTTGAGTACAAAGAATGAGTTTACTCGTTTTAAACTCAAAATTTCACTTTTAAATAGGGTTTGTGTCAAATTTTGCATGTTTATCTTTCCAAAGAAAACTATTTAAGAAACAAATAGCCATTACAAGCACAAAAACCATTGATACAAACCATTTCCCATAAATTTTTAGCCAACCAAATAGCACATATCAATGTAGAGAGTTCAAAATTTTTTCCTTTTTTTGTTTTTTAATAAAACAAAACTTAAACTATTGCAGAAGAAAGAAAGTATATTGTCAAGACTTCCCCCCATACCTAAATCATGCATTATCCCCCAATGTATGCTAGAACAATACTCTCCTAGGGTGAATGTGGAAAAGGAGGAACGAATCCAATGAACTCGAAATAGGCCATCAAGTTCTTCTCTAGTCGAGTGAACCGTTCATCAATTGTTTGCCACGGGTTCGCTGGATGGTGGCCTGCAGGAGGAGAAGGTGCATCTCCTTGTGCTGAAGGACCTGCATGATGAAAAGAGGACTTTTCCCTGCGTTCACCCAGTGAGTTAAAGGAATAATGACCATTTAAAACAGAAATGATACCCATCCAAGCTAAGCAATCAAGGTCAAACGGTTCCATTGCACATGCCAAATGAAGATTATGATAATTTAAGTCAAATATGCCCAAATTCACAGCCAAATGGGTGATGAGCGAGCCTAAAATCAAAAGTCTCTTCTTTTTCTTCACACAAGATTGAAATTGAGAAGGAACCCAATACCTAAAATTGACTCTTTGATTTGTACAATTCAGGCTTAATACAAATTGCAGAACTATCCTTTCTTCTTGAAAAACTAAAAACTAAAAACCTGTGAATTACGTGTAAAGCGTGATCCTTTAAGTTACAACCCTTAGAGTGACTAGGATGGTAGCTTGCTGAGTCGATAGATAACTCAAACCATATATTGATATATGCTGAATTCATTTGGGGGTCTAAAATCACAAATGCAATTTAGATATGCAGAGGACTAAGCTTCATGAACCCCAAAGCAATGTTAAATTCAGTCAATGACATATTAAATGAATGATTCATTGGCCAGAACGCAATTAGCCTAGGATTGTCTACAGTGAAGTCCTTAGGTGTGTGAAAGTTGAATGTAGAAAAAACTCATAGGTTAATTTTCGGAATGCAGGACAATTGAAATTAATATAATGTTCCCAACCTATTGCAGACCAATACTGAGTAATCTTATCAGCGATTCCTAAGGTTTCCAAAGATGACATATGCAGATAATTGCAAGGGATAATGGCTTTAGAAGAAATTTCGGCATACCTTTTTTGTCCCTCAACTGTGGAGAATCGGAGGTGCCCACGGAGTTATGCTCTGGAAGGGGGAAGCACGGATTTCCTTGCTGCAATCCTTGATCGAATGCGAGTGGGTTTCAGATGCGAGGAAGATGGTTCGACTATCGCGGGTTCCAGGTTGGAGGGTGACTCACGACCGCTTGGAGCTTGGGGATGGCATCCCACGACGGCTGGATGATGGATGAACTAGCGAAGAGGATGGCAACTGAGAGGATGAGGCCATCGGAGGTGCTGGAGGAGACAAAGGGGCTTCGTCACTATTCAAAGATAGAGAGATGCGATTGGCATGGGAGGACACAGACCAGAGGGCCATCTCATTCACGGAGGCCATAGCGGTATTTAGGCACTTGTTTCCGACCCATGGTCACTGGCAGCAAGGGGGATTAGCTGAGGGAGTTGAAGCGGCACTGTAATGGCGGTGAGAGAAAGGGGGCAATAGAAACCCTAGAAGGAAAATCGAAAAGAGAGAGATAAAAAATAAGTTCTCCCTTTTTTTATTTTAACTTTAAGTCTCTCTCCCTTTTTTTTCTTTTTATTTTTTTTTAGGAAGCAATAATGAAATTTATTTAGAGCGTAAACATGCCGTGAACTTTGAGTACTTCTATCCATTTTCTGAAGATAGTCCTTGAACCCCCTTCTAAAGTGGCAGTAGAAAAACTTTGGTAAGACATGGACATGCCTCGGCGCTGGAGTACCTCATTCAGTTAAGGTATGGGCACGTCTTAACTCGGGAGCACTTCTATTTTTCTAAAATCAACTCTTTGCATTCTTTAATTTTCATGTGAGCACGCACTAAAATTGGAGCATATCCGATCATCAAAATTTTCATCTTTAATTCACATATAAAATATCATCAAAATAAAATCTAAATCAATAAAAATAAATATTAAATAAAAATTATAAAAATATTGGGTTGCCTCTCAATAAACGCATTTGTTTAATGTTTTTGACTCAACATGACATCCTCATCTCATCTTTCGACATAAACATGGTATGTTAGATTAATCTCCTCCACGGTGGAAACATCAATACCTTCAATAAAAGGCTTGAGTCTATGGCCATTGATCAAAAAAATCTTGTTAGTTTCAAGGTTTTAAATTTTAGTTGCACCATATGAAGAGATACTTACAATAACGTACAAACTCATTGATAGAGATAAATTTAGTGTAATATTCGTGATTTATTTTATATTATTTTTGGGTAAATATTATACTAATTTTGAGTGTTTGTTGTGCTAGAATCACCGGAGGTCATTTATGAAGGAAGGTGGAAAATTAAGCAAAAATTGGTGATATGGCATGCAAGTGGAAATCCGGACAGAAATACTCAACCGTCAGCACATGGGCACGCCAATTTTAAAGGAGTTGGACTACAAAATTGGGAGTATGAATATTGAATATCTTATTGCCTTAATTGAATTTTGGGAATTTAGGAATTTTTGGGTATATTTATTTAACTTTGGGGTTGTAAAAATATTTACAAGATTTTTTTATTTTGGTAACATAGATTTTTAGAATTTTTACGTTTAGTTTAAATTAGGTAAAAGAGGTGTAATCCCATATTTTTGGGATCTTTAGTTGGTTTTTGGGAAGCCACAAAATAGAAGTGGGTCCTTTAGGTTATTTTTGGAGAATTAGTTTCATTAGTATATATATAGGGCTTTTACATTCTTATGAGGGGAGGAGTTTACTTCATTATGACGCTGCTGTGCATTGGAGGAGGATTCTCACGACTGCAGCCACATTTCTTCATTGTTGAACATTTGTTTTCAATGATATTTATTATTTTAGTGAGTTTTAAAAAAATAAAAAATTAAAAAATTAAAAAATATGTGCTCTTTTGTTAAGGCGTGCCCACACCTTAACAGGTCTCCCATTCTGCCTACTTTTGCCTATATTCTTTTTATAACCAGAAATGGACTTTAGTTAGGGCGTGCCCACGCCTTAACCAAAGTCCTTGAAACTCACAGTAATGGGTCTTTCCTAGGGCGTGCCCACGCCATAAAGTCCCTCACTTTCTGTCATAAAAAAAAAAAATAAATAAATAAAATAAAAAAAATAAAAAAGGGGTTTCATGTTTCTAGTGTAAATAGCTTTAACCATTTTCCCCTTTGTCTTTAGGGTTCTTCTTCATGCCCCTTCCATCGCAGGATCATCAATGGACCCTGTTCGCTCATCAATCGCGTCCTCTACCTCGCGACGATTGAAGCCCCTCCAGGTTTCAACCTCTTTAGATAGTGATGGCTCGACAAGTTCTTCATCATCATCCGCCTCTTCACAGTCTGACTCATCTCAATCCCATGAGAGACCAAACCCTAGAACCCACCCTGCATCAGCCGTGCGCGAAGAAGGTCCACGACTCTTCGTCGGTCCAAGCCCTCCACACCCTAAGAGACGCAAGGGTGATTCTTCTTCAATTCATCATCATTCTTCAGAGCCACCCTTTGAACACAAAGCAACCCCTGCTATTGCTGCACCCCTCTGCGACCCCTCCTGTTGTGCAATGCTGGTTGAACAAGAGCAAGTGCAAACCTTCTCGACCACTCCTTCTGCTCCAGAACAACCTGCGGGTACTTCCACTGATGCTCGCCTCTCTCGGGTGCGATCAAGGATTGCACACGGGAAGTCAGTCTTACCTCCATCAAAAGATCAACTCCGATCTTCTCTGCAATTTAACACTGCCGACACTAGGAAGAGGTATACCGAAATCTCAACTAGGCCCATAATTCCTTGCAATTACTTTCATGTTCAATCTTCGCAATTACTGCCCATTCATGATTCTTTTGTTCATTATCCATCTGCAATTGGCGGGAGTACGTATCTGACTTTGAATTGCCCTGCATTTGTCGAGTTAACCTATGAATTCTATACAACATTTCAATTCCTCACTTCTAAGGATTTCACTTCATTGGATGATACTCTCTTAACCTCCAGGGTGAACAACGGGAGAGGTTTTCTTCTTCGCCTGCAAGTGCCTCCCAGCATAGTGCCGATCCTCCTACTTCGAGCTAGCCTTCTGTGGCTCATGACAGGCAATGAACAAGCGTTTGTTTCATTTCGACCACAACTTGATGGCCTACGTCGAGTCCGTTGGTTTTCGTCCACCATTCCCACCACCACCATAGGGAAGTATTGTTCTATCCTACATTTTAGTTTATTTCTTTATTTTTGCATGTTCTCTTGCTTTCTTTTGCTCTTTCTTTACTTAGGCATACATTGGGGACATTGTATGATTTAGGTGTGGGGGGAGTGCTTAGTAGTTTTTTATATATTTTTAATTCTTGCATGATGATATGATTATTTCGATCTTGCTTGTTTGTTTGATTTAGGGATTAATTTATTAAAAAAAAATCTTTCGAGCTCTCTTAGTTAATGTACGTTGTTTGGTTGGCTGAAAACATATGAAGAATGACATATATCAATGGTCTTTATACTGGAAGTGGCTATTCATATCTTTACCAGTTTTCTTTAAATGATAAATATGTGAGATTTGACACAACCCCATTTAAAAGTGAGGTTTTGAGCCTAAAGTGAGCAAATTCATTCTTTGTGCTCGGAATTTCTTTTCTTGAGTGAATATCATATTTGGATTGGTTATTCTAGAACTTGCATTATTATACATTTCGAGATCACATCTAGGGTTTTATGCATTGAAATGACAAAGACACCTAGATTTTACCCCACTTTGGCTTGCATAAAAATCCGTACCTTGATTTATAATCCACTCAGTAAACCAATTTGAGCCTGAGACCTTTTTTTTTCTTCACAACCTTTCAATACAACACCACAATCCTATTTTTGGCTTGCATTTCAACCCTCTTGTACCAAGAATTTATGTAATTAATTGCATAATTCTAATTATGTTCTTGTCTCATTGGGAAAGTGCCAACTTGATTGTTGACCTTGATACTTTCATTACTGTGAAATGAAGATGGAATTCATGATTATGAAAGGAAGAAAGAGTTTGAGTTTTGTTCACCATTTGTATTGAGATACTCTTCGAAAAAAAAAAAAGAAGAAGAGAAAGAGAGCTGCATCTTTTCATTTCAGTCATAGATCGAAAAAGTCTGACATGTTTCTGTATTCTTGACTATTGGCTATGTTGAGCACATGTGGGTATTAAGATCATGTATTTTTGGTGTGCTATTTGTGTGAGGAGAAAGTGTTCATTGTACAAGAAATTGTGTAGTTAATTGCATATTGTCTTTGGTACCTTTTAACCCTTAATATCCCTTTTTATCCTACCCTTTAACCCAGTCACATTACAACCAAAAGAAAGACCTTTTGATTTTTGCATGAAATTTCAATTTTTAAGTGGTGGAGATTTGATATATTTGCAAGCATATAGTAATGCCAATTCCAAAGTGTTGATTTGAGTGATATTGACATATTCTTCATCTCTTTTTGAGTGCATTTGAGTGAACTCTTGGAGAGAAATGTTGAATCTTGCTATTTTGATTGTATGAGAAACTAGTGGGATTTGTAGTAGTTGCTCCCGTGTAAAGCATTGTGTAGTACATGTCGTTTCGATTATGTTCTAGGCTTGACTCTATAGTGCTAATTAGCTTTGGAGCTTGGAAGAAGAAAAAAACAATGGTTAGAACAATCTGCGTTTTATCTGAACAAGGATGCTTGAGGACAAGTATCGTTTAGGTGTGGAGGAATTTGATAGAGATAAATTTAGTATAATATTCGTGATTTATTTTATATTTTTTTTGGGTAAATATTGCACTAATCTTGAGTGTTTGTTGTGCTAGAATCATTGGAGGTTATTTATGAAGGAAGGTGGAAAAATTGAACAAAAATTGGTGATATGGCATGCAAGAGGAAATCCGGACAGAAATACTCGACCGTCAGCACATGGGCACGCCAATTTCAAAGGAGTTGGACTACAAAATTGGGAGTATGAATATTGAAAATCTTATTACCTTAATTGGATTTTGGGAATTTAGGAATTTTTGGGTGTATTTATTTAACTTTGGGGTTGTAAAAATATTTACAAAATTTCTTTATTTTAGTAACTTAGATTTTTAGAATTTTTACCTTTAGTTTAAATTAGGTAAAAGAGGTGTAATCCCATATTTTTGGGATCTTTAATTGGTTTTTGGGAAGCCACAAAATAGAAGTGGGTCCTTTTGGTTATTTTTGGGGAATTAGTTTTCATTAGTATATATATAGGGCTTTTACATTCTCACGAGGGGAGGAGTTTACTTCATTGTGACGGTTGCTGTGCATTGGAGGAGGATTCTCATAGCTGCAGTCACACTTCTTCATTGTTGAACATTTGTTTTCAATGATATTTATTATTTTAGTGAGTTCTTATTTTTATATGTTTTCATTTTAATTTCTTTTCTAGTTGAAGGTTAGTTGAAATTTGGATTCATGAAATTATTAGATCTAAATGTGATTATTCTTTTAATAATCATAGATATTTATTTAATTCTTGTACTTCATGGATCAGGATTTTCTAGGGTTTATTGAATAGTGGTCAATATTTAATAGATTTAGAATAATCTATAACTAATTAAAATGATAAATCCGTAATTGTTTGTTGGTTTTAATAAAGTGGTAATTGGCATTCGTGTCATGGGAATGACATTCGTGTCATGGGAATGACATTCGTGTTATGGGAATGACATTCGTGTCATGGGATTAAATGATCTAATTTAAATGAATCCGATGTGTGTTTGTTAATTAGAATTGGATCTCTCTAAATCTTAATACTGTTGAGACCTTCAATTCTAAGAGTTTCTCTAAGTTGACTCTCGATTAGGGAAATAATTAATAAACTTCTCTTAATTATCGACGAAATAATGAGAGATTGGTCGTTGGGCGATTGTCGGCGACTATAACCAATTTATTTATGTATTGTTGAATTTCAATGATAATCAAAGTGGAAACGAACCCTTCAACTAGGTGACATAACTTGCCGAAAGATTAGCTCATAGGGTGACATTCTGATTGGAGTTTTGTAAGCTATCATATAGGCCCATAAAGCATCTTCTAAGTGTACAGTCCAATTTTTGCGGCTGATATTTATTATTTTCTCCGAGATACTCTTGATCTCTCGGTTTGAAACTTTGGCTTGCCCATTTGTTTGTGGGTGATAGGCTGTAGTTACACGGTGATTCACTTTATATTTTTGCATTAAGACTTCCACCGTTTTATTGCAAAACTAAGTATCTTGGTCGCTGATAATGGTTTTAGGAATCCCAAACCTATTAAAGATGTTAGATTTAAGAAATCCTACAACAACTTTAACATCATTAGTTCAAGTAGCTTTTGTCTCTACCCATTTGGAAACATAATCAACAGCAAACAATATGTATAAATGACCAAAAGAGTTAGATAAGGATACATAAAATCCATACCCCAAACATTAAATATTTCACAAATCAAAATATGGGTTTGTGGCATCTCATCTCTAAAGGATATGTTACCAACCTTTTGACATTTGTCACAATTCATACAAAAATGGTATGCATCCCTAAAGATTGTGTCCCAGTAAAAACCACTATCTAAGATTTTTCTTACTGTTCTCTTGAGGGCCGAAATGCCCACTATATGCATTAGTGTGGCAATAAGTAAGTATGAATTGAATTTCATCATTCGGAACAAACCTACAAATAATTTGGTGTGACACAATTTTCCACAATTATGGTTCATCCCCAATGTAGTACTTAGATTCACTAGTAATCTTATTCTTTTGTGCAGTGGTCAATTTATGTAGTAAATCACCAATGACTAGAAAATTGACTATATCAGCAAACCAAGATTCTTTACCTCCCTTACATTGAAGCACCAACAGTTGCTCCTCCAGGGATGTCTCAGATATGGGCATGTTCTCCTCCTCTTGGACCAGCCGGCTAAGGTGATTCACTATTGAATTTTCGGAACCCTTTCGGTCTCTTATTTCCCAATTGAATTCTTGTGGCAGCAAGTTCCAACGAGTAAGACGCGGTTAATATTCCTTCTTCAGTAGAAGGTACTTCAAGACTATATGATCTGAATAAAAAACAACTTTAGAGTCCAATAAATGAGACCTAAATTTTTCGAAAGCAAAGACTATGGTAAGAAGCTCCTTTTCCATTGTGGTGTAGTTGTATTGGACTGGATTGAGTGTCTTTGAGGCGTAGTAAATGGCATGAGATTGCTTCCCTTTCCTTTATCCAAGAATAGCTCCCACGGCATAGTGGCTAGAATCGCACATCAACTCAAATGGTAGATCTCAATTATGTGACTGCAAAATTGGTGCCGAAATTAGTAAATCTTTCAATTTATTAAAAGCCACCTTACACTGCTTTCCAAAGTTGAATGGAATGTCATTTTGTAGCAATCTTGAAAGTGATTGAGCTATTTTTGAAAAGTCTTTGTTGAATCTTCGATAGAAATATGCATGACCAAGAAAACTATGAACTTCCCACACATTAGTAGGATATAACAAATTGGCAATTAAATCAATCTTGGTCATATCAACCTCAATGCCTCTTGATGATATTACATGACTTAACACTATCCCCTCCTCGACCATAAAATGACATTTCTCATAATTAAGGACTAAGTGTCAATGCATCTCTTAAGAATCTTGCACAAATTATCTAGACATTCATTAAATGAATCTCCATATACCGTAAAATCATCCATGAAAATTTCGATACAATTTTCAATTGAATCAGAAAAAATACTCATTATGCATCTTTAAAAAGTTTCCAATGCATTACAAAGACCAAATGGCATCCTAAGATATGCAAATATTCCAAATGAGCAAGTAAAAGTGGTCTTTTCTTGGTCCTCTTGGACTACAATTATTTGGTAATATCCTGAATACCCATCCAAGAAATAGAAAAATAATTTACCTGTTAACCTTTCTAGCATTTGATCAATGAAAGATAAAGGAAAGTGGTCCTTCATAGTGGCTGTATTTAGTTTCCTAAAATCAATGCACATTCGCCACCTCGTTTGTAGTCTCATTGGAACCAATTCATTATTCTCATTCTTCATCAATTGAAATCCACTCTTTTTAGGAACTATATAGACTAAACTCACCCATTGACTATCAGAAATAGGATAAATAATCCCTAACTCTAATAGTTTCAAAATTTCTTTCAAAACAACCTCTTTCAAGGAAGGAATCAGTTTGTGTTGAAGTTCTCTTACCAGTTTGGAGTCGGGTTCG
This sequence comes from Dillenia suffruticosa, assembly GCA_033439265.1. Classification (NCBI taxonomy): domain Eukaryota; kingdom Viridiplantae; phylum Streptophyta; class Magnoliopsida; order Dilleniales; family Dilleniaceae; genus Dillenia; species Dillenia suffruticosa. The sequence continues at coordinate 5,136,937 of JAVTVX010000018.1, read as the reverse complement.
AGCAAAATTTGGTGCATGTACACAGAAGGGCTTATACCTTTGATGCCCACCAAGATCCATCTAGTGGTTGTTTTGTACTTTCTTAACATCCGCATCAAGCTCCCTTCTTGACTTTCGGTTAGGTCCTTGGCTATGATTATCGGCAAAGTCTCATTGTCACCCAAATATGCATACTTGAGATGTTCGGGTAACGGTTTCAACTTGAGTTTCAAGGCCTACATTAAACAAGAAAAAATTCTTTTGTTAGAAAGTGATAGGGGTAGAAATTACTTGCAAATCTGTTGGGCAGCTCCAAGGTGGACTATAAGGCCATGATAGTTTCCTTTACTTCTTCGTCTTGAGTGACTTTCGCATATTTATCTGTCCATCCCTTTTTTAGCACAAGATCAAGCTTATCAAGTATCAAATTTTGTTCCAAATTTTCGTGTACTATTGAATCAACTATGCTAATAAGAAAAACGTATTCCAAGTCATTAGGGTATCGCATGGCTTCAAAAGTATTGAATGTCACAATTTCACCATCAAACTCAAATGACAAGATTCCTAAATTTACATCAATCTTAGTTTTTGTTGTTTTCATGAAAGGCCTACCTAACAATATGAGAGTAGGATTTGGTGAATATGTATCATCCATGTCAATGATATAAAAATCAACAGGAAAGATTAGCTCATTAACCTTAACCAAGATATCCTCAATGATTCCCTTGGGGTATGAATTGGACCTATCGACTAATTATGTAATCACATTGTCTCTCTAAATTAAAATATCTAAATATAGTTAAGGGTATGACATTTATGGAAACACCTAGGTCAAGCATTGCTTTTTGATTCTTTTGTCACCTATGATGATTGGTATAGTAAATATATCTGGATTCTTGTACTTTGGAGTCAATTTTCTTTGGATGATAGCTGAGACATTCTCACTGACAACAATTTTGTCGTTGTCCTCCAACTTCATTTTTCTAGTGCACAATTTCTTGAGAAAATTCGCAGACATCGGCACATGTCGGATGGCTTCAATTAGAGGGATATTTATTTTCACTTTTCAGAAAGTTTCCAAGATTTCCTTCTCATCATCTTGCTTCTTGGAACGTGCTAACTTGTTGGTGGGTGTCAATTCAATCAAAAATAAAAATACCTATTTCACAAAAGATGAGTTTAGGGTGAGTAGGTTTGTATCCACAGGAAATGGTGGATTTATTTCTTTTAAGAAAAATAAAAATGAAATGCGGATTTGAGAAATTATCTAAAACTAACAAAAATAAATAAATCAATAAAATTAACTAAAATAAGAAAATTAAATATTATCAATTAAATAAGGAAAATATCAATGAGAATAAATTCTAGCCAAAAGAATTATATCCATTTTGTTTTCATGAGATTGATCATCGCTCTATGTAAACATTTCAACAACTATAGATAAGTTGGTTATAGTCCCTCAACAAATGCTGAACAACCAATCTCTCCTAATTAAGAGAATCTTTTTAACTATTTCTTTAACTGAAAGACAACTCTAGAGAAACTCTTAACATTTAAAATTTCGATAGCAATAAGATCGAGAGAGATCCAATTCTGAGTGACAAACACACAACGGGTTTATTTAGATTAGATTATTCAATTTCATGACATAGATGTCATTCACTATTAAATTAAAACAAATAAACAACTACAAATTTGTCATTTTAATTGGTTGTAAATTATTTTAAAACTATTAAATATTGGATTTTATTCAATAAACTCTAGAAAATCATGATCAATGAAATGTATGAACTATATAAATACCTATGATATGTTGAATTAATATGTTCAATTAGATCTCACAATCACTAAAAATTAAGGCTTCAATACCCTTCAACTAGAAAAGAATTTAAAATGAAATCATGAATAAAGAAAACTCACAATTGATTTTATTCATGCTCAAAAGAATGTGCTGAACTACAAGAAAATGTGTTGCCGGCTGCTGCTTTTTCTCCTTATTATGTGCCTCTTCCCAAGTCCAGAAGCAAGGAAAAATCTCTCTCTTAAAGCTGTCGGCTACAGCCCTCTCGGGCTGCACACCACACCCACAAAAACAATATAATACTCATATATATATAGGAGTAGTAACCCTAAATATGATAATAGTTGTTATGATCCGCGTGCCCACGTGCTAATAAAAGAGTTGCTATCCAATTTTTCATCATTTGTATAATTGCTCAAATTTATCTCATTTTTCTTTACTTTTCTTAATAAGTCTTCTCCATTAATCGTAACATATCAAATATCACAAAATATGAATATTAGTACAATATTTATTCAAAAATAGAGTAAAATCAATCATAAATATTACACAAATTTAAGCCTTATCACCTGCCAAGAAAAGGAGGAGAAATAGTTAGTTTTGAATTTGTCTTATTGGGTATCTCACTTACCTTTCTGGGTGTAGCTCCAAGAGGCATCGTTTCCTTCTTGTGTTTTTTCTCTTTTTTGTGCCTTTTTTGATGAAAAATTCTGTACTTTTTTTTCCACTTTTGAGCAGTATAGCACTTGCATTCTCTCTTGTATTAATTTCAACTTGGGACAAGAATTTTTCATGATTAGTTTCAATTTTGCTTATTGCTGTTGCCAATTGTGACACTTCGATACCGAGACTTTGGATACTTGCTTTTATTTCTTGTTGGAATTTTTGCATGTCCTACATAAAACTTTTTAAAAAATCTTCAAAGGCTGGTCCTCGATTCTATGGAGGTTATTGCGGCTGGAATAATGGTCTCCCAATAGATTGCTGCAAAAATCCTTAAGGTTTGGCCCCATAGCTTAGATTCAGATGATCTCTTCAACCTTGATTGTAGATATTTGAGTAAGGATCATATTTTCTTTGTGGGTACCCCAAAAATCCACCTATAACATTCAATTGTTCGTTAGACTCTTCTTGAAGCCTAGGGCACATGCTGGTTGGGTGACTAACATTCGAGCAAATTCCGCATGCCTTCACTTGTTTTACCTCTCTTACAACCAACCTTTTCAGAATAGAAATTAGAGCATCTAACTTGTGATCAAGGGAAGAAATACTTACCTCATTGACTCTTTTTGGGACATATAGCCTTCCTCCAAACTGTTATACATTTGCTACCATATTGGAGATCAAATTTCGTGCCTCCTCAAGTGTTTTGTTTATTATCGCACCCCATTTATTGCACCAATCATATTTCTCTCCGTCGACAAAAGGTATTCATAAAAGTATTGGATGAGCAGTTGTTCAGGAATTTGATATTGCGGATAATTTGCATAAATCTACTTGAATCTTTCTCAATATTTATACAAAGTCTCCCCACTAAATTGTCTTATACCATAAATTTCTTTTCGAATATTTGTTGTTTGAGAAGTTAGGAAAAGTTTCTCCAAAAACAATCTTTTTAGATCATTCCAATTAGTAATAAAATCAGAAGGTAAATAAAATAACAAATCCTTAACTTTATCAACTAAAGAGAATGAAAAAACTCTTAACTTAATTGCTCATCGATTACACCTTGTGGCCTCATTGTTGAATACACGATATAAAACTCCTTAAGATACTTGTTGGGATCTTTTCTTGCAAGTCCATGAAATTTAGGAAGTAAGTGAATAAAATCTGATTTTAATTCAAAATGAGTCTCAATTTCAGAAAAATTAATGCAAAGAGATTTTTGGTTAAAATCGGGTGTAACTAACTCTTTTAAAGTTCTTGGTGCTTCCATGTTCTCTTCCTCGATGTGTTGCTCCTAACTCTTACCGAAAAATTCTTGCAAGTCCTCATCCAAATTGAGTTCAAGCAATGAAGATATGAGTTGTTTCGTTAGCTTGGTCTCTTTCGCAAGTCTTCGAGTTATTTTCTCAATCTCGGGGTCAAACATTTGTTCACTTATATGATAAGAACGAGACATATACCAAAAGCAAAGTGAAAGTAAAACACAAAAGAAATAAATCACTTAATACTATTTCTCGACAATGGCATCAAAATTTGGTGGGTGTCTATCCAACGAAAATAAAATTTTCTACTTCAAGCAATATGAGTATGAAGTGAGTAGGGTCGTCTTCATAGGGAATTGTGGATTTATTTTTTTTAAAAATAAAAATAAAAATGTGGACGTGTGAATTTAACTAAACTAATGAATTAATCTAACGAAAGAAATAATTAACTAAGGGTTAAACAACTCAAAATTAAAAGAATTAAAATTCAATGGAAATTTAATTTTTAACCAAAGGAATTATATCCACCTTGATTTTGTGTGATTGATCATCGATCTATCTAATGAATTTCAACAACCATAAACAAATTGGTTATAGTCATTCAACAAATACCGAATAACCAATCTCTCCTTATTTTGTCGATAATTAAGAGAAACTCTTTAATTATTTTCTTAATTGAAAGACAACTGTAGAGAAATTTTTAGAATTTAAAGTTCCGACAGTATTAAGATCGAGAGTGATTCAATTCTAATTAACAAACACACAATGAGTTTATTTAAATTAAATTATTTAATTTCACGATAAAAATTAAATTATTAACAAAACCATATATTGATGTCATTCGTCACTATATCAAAATAAACAAATAATTATGAATTTATCGTTTTAATTGGTTGTAAATTATTCTAAAACTATTAAATATTGACTACTATTTAATAAACCTAAAAAAATCATAATCCATGATGTGTAGGAATTAAATAAATATTTATGATATGTCAATTTAATTTACTCAATTAGATCTCACAATTATAGAAAATCAAGATTTTAATAACTCATCAACTAGAAAATAAAATTAGAATGTAAACATGAGGAAAAAAACTCATAAAATAAATAAAATATTGTTGGAACTAATATGCTAGAAATTTGACAAAGTGTGCTGGAAAGGAGAAGTTGCATGCCGATGGTATGTTGCCCCTACTATCCTAAAAAGAATGTGCTGGGAAGTCAAGAATACAATGCATATATACGACTGCTGTTGTCTCCTATATACGATAATATTACTATTTTCTAAAAAGGCAAACCCTTCTAAACCCTAAGTTAGTTATTAAAATAAATAAAAGGAAATTTCTCTTATCTAAATATCCTACTTGACTTGTCAAAGATATAAACTAAGCAAAATAGAATATTACAAAATTAAAATTTTCAAAAATTTCTATCCCTAAATATTAAAAATAAAATAAAATCTTCAAAGTATTCAAGATTTCCAATTTAAGTTCCATCCTTTTTTGAATTTTCGTGCAACTAGAAAAAGAAATATGTAGATTTGGCCTTCAAAAAAATCTTGCGATATCTCCTGAGATCCATGTGCTTACGTACTAACGAAAGAACATTATTGTCCATGTTGGATTAGTATGCCTAAGAGGGGCATTTTGATAATTTAAGAGATAATGGGGTAACTCCTATTATCCCATTTACCACCCCATTAAACATCATTAAGAAACTCCCTGATTAACCTCCAAGGGTAACCTACGTGATGGTGGCTCTCCTTTTTTCCCCAGGCAGTGAGATGCTCATCCTTCCTGTGAGAGCAGCAGCGATGTGAGAGGAAAAAGGCTTGGGTTCCTTGAGAGAAAATGGACAATTCTCTAGAGAGAGAAAATACAAATGAGGGTTGGAGATTTTCGCATACAAAAATCTCCTTCGTCGAAGTCGTTACCAGACTTGGGTTGATGCGTCATGGATTTGCGGTGGTGATTCGATTGCTTGATCACCATCCGACCGTGCGATCCGTTCGAGAGATATCGCGACACGGTTGATTTTTGGAGACCGCTCTATTGAGGTATTTATTTCAAAAAATTCTAGATTTATTTATTTACGCTTCCACATGTGCGATTAAATCCAACATTGGTATCAGAGCGATCGTTGGATTTAATTAAAATTATTTTTTAAATTATTTTTGAAATTATTTTTGGGGTATAAAAATTTTTTGGATCCAGATACGAATGAGTTTCATGAATCCGAAAACACCGTAGAAATACCCATGGCCTAGGGATTGCAAAAATAATTTTTGTTTAATTTTCCGAGCAAGTTTAGGCCATAAAAAGTCCGGTCAAATTTTACGACCTTACGGACTTTAAAACGTTAGATCTATGACTTTGGAGGGCGGATCGAAGTATGAAAATTGTTTATTTGTACTCCTTGCATCCTGATCTATATTTTTATGTATTTTGTTGTGAGTTTTGGATGTCGGAAACCAGGATTTCCGAATGGCCGCGGAGGGCCGCGACTGGGGTGGTTGAGTTCTGCCATTTTTGGGCTTGAATCCTTTTAAAATCAAGTGTAGAATGTTTGGAGGATGCCCAGTAATTTTTTTCAGTCAAAAAATGCGAAAAAAAATAACCGGAAATGAGTTTTCTAGCAACCGGGTCGAAAGACCCATTACAGAACCCTTCGGGCGAAGAAGACCTAGCCCAGACCCACGGGCGCATGCGCTTCACGCACGCTAAGGCGCGTCAGAAGGCAAGCACATGGCGCGTGAAATAGGTAAGTCCCCAGTTCAAGTCGGACCTTAACCCGGTCTGACCCGCATACCGACACAACCGGGTCGGATACCAACTTGTTGATCGGACGATCGTGTCAAACCCTGACTCGTTGACTGACCCGGTCCAACCTGGCCACTGACCCGGGAGACACGGCTCTGCGAGTGAGCTGTACGCCGTGACTGGGGGCGTGTGAGCCCAACCGCACCTAGCGCATAGGGAAACGTGCGAGTTGCGTCTGTGTCTGGTGCTTAGGCCAAGCTGCTACCTGCGCTGGAGGCGCGTGGTAGGCGTGGCAGCGCGTGGCAGCATGTGGCAGCACGTGGGCCAAGCCGGTGCTAGCGCTGGAGGCGTGTGGCAGCGCGTGTGAGCCCCGACGGCACGTTAGGTCGCTTAAAATTAGATTTTTCCAATTTTCTGAGAGTCTTAGATCCATAATTGTGACTTTTGTGGGTTTTTGTGTGCCAAATCTATGTTCGAATGGTAAGATGCGATTCCAGATTGTGGTGTATGGTGTCTGTTGACTCATATGCTCGTTTTGGGGTCTGTACTTGAGTCATTTTGGTCTTGATGATTCGTAGGGCTCACAAAATGTGATTATAAGTATCATCAAGTCACAAATGTCTCTTTTACTACATTGAGAATTGTTGTATTAGATTTTGCAAAGAGTGTAAACTGAATGATGTGTTTTGCGGGATTTCACATCAGTAGATTCAGTTTATTCTCGAAAAGCGAAATCCATTTGAAATTCTGAGGCACAAGATGGTGGGCCCCAGGGAGGGTATCATATCTCAGGATAGACGAGATGAGGAGGTCTATCGTGCGTGGAAGAAAATGATAGCCAAGTTAGGGCAATTCTGCATGATGACTTGATCTCGTTCTACAAGCGATGTCCTACGAATATGTCGATTAGGCTCGGCCTATAAGAGCATTGTGTTACTCTCTCCAGCTCCTAATGTGAGGATGCAGAAGTAAAGGGTTGATCATACAATGATGCAACATTTGATACAAGTGTCGAGTATGATTCCGTGTTAAGAAATACAGACAAATCAATTTCGAATGGAATTCAGATGTTGGATGTGATCCAGTTTTTACCTAATTCATGGAAAACCATGAAAACTTATCTCACGCATGCTGAGAGTATTCGTTCTTTCGATAATGTAAGTAGGTAGGAGTACCTAGAGGCGAGTAGGCCGCACTCGAGTCATGCTTTTTCAGAGGAGTCGAGTGAGAACTCCCATGGTGCCAAGCCAGCAAATAGCATAAGACTTGAGATCTAGGCAATAAAAATCATTCGAGAAAATAAACAACAAGGTACAAAAGCGCATGAAGAATGATTTTGACAGACCAATGAGAAGTGCTACATTTGAAGTAGACTTCGTCATTTCGCTCGTGATGTGACGAGCGGAAAGAATGTCCTTATTTATGTGGTTTGAGCTTTGTCTCATTTATTGTGAGGTTCGCTTATTTCTCTCATTTGTGGATTGTAAACTCAGGAGTTACCAACCACGTAACTCGAGAAAGGAGCATGTAAATAGAGTTCGGCCGAGTAAATCCTCAAGTTGGGAGGATTTACGTCATGGACAGAGTATTTGTCGTCATCAAAGGGACTGACACTTGTTATGACGTTCTCTATACTCCAGGCATTTGACAGAACTTGAATTTAGTACCCTGTCCAAGATTGACTAGGATATGCAATAAAATCATCTTTTTTAATAAATATGACAATTCTCTGAATTGTTTTGGTTTTAATTCATGATAGATTATATGCACTGGGTGCTGCTCCTTCTAATGGTTTCTTGTCATTCTCCTATTGTCTTTACATCTAATTGCGTAGATAATGATATAAATGAATAACATAGTAGACTTGGACACATGGGGCAAGAGATGATGAATCGGTTAGTAGCGAGAGGTTTGTTGAATCCGCTGACCAGATTCGAGTCACTCGTATGTGAGTTTTGCCTTGCCGGCAAAATGACGAGAAAACTGTTTGACAATGCAATGAGAACTGGAACTCTATTGCAGTTCGACCACTACCATATTTGTGGCCCTATGAGTATGAGAGCTAAAAATGGAGCTGTGTAGATAATAATGCTCATAGACACTTACGTGTGTTACTGTTCATCTATTTGATCTCGCATAAGTCTGAGACATCGGAATGCTTCAGGAGGTTCATTAGCGAGATTGAGAATCAGTTAGATTTGAGAGTGGACACTCTCAGAACCGATCATGGACGCGAGTATTCTTCTAAACTACACAGGGAGTTCTGTTTTGAGAAGAGTATTATGAGATTACTGACTATTCCTGTTACTTCTTAGTAGAACGGAGTAACCGAGATAATGAATAGGACTTTGTTGGAATGGTGAGGTCTATGATGGCGCAGATCAATATGTCCGTCTCCCATTGGGGAGATATCTTATTGGCTGCAGCCTACGTTCTCAACTATGTCTCATTAAAGTCTGCAGCCAGTTCTCCATTTGACCTTTAGACAGGGAGGCAGCCTGACCTTAGCCACTTAAGTTTATGGGGTTGTGCCAATATTTCTCGCATCCACACGACGAGCTAGGCCCGCGAGAAAATACATGTTCTTAAGAGAACATACAGACAGCACTGTAATCAAGATTGAGTCTCGTAATATCATATTTCTTGAGAATGATTTCCCCAAGAGAGGTGAAATCAATCTGGACCTTACTTTCTATGAGATGGATGAGTCTAGTGACTCGAGATGCCCAGCGGCGGGATATAAGAATCCACTACGGATCTTAATCTCAGTAGGAGCGATCTATCAGAGGTAAAGATTTTTCTCTCCTTATAAGAGCATCGAGGATGCGTACTTAAAAGTCGCTTCCTGATTAAAGGTGAATCCCTCATTGTGACTCTTGAGGATGATAAGAAATCAAAAACGGTCCAAGGGGCTCTCGAGAGTTCTGTGAAGGACCATTTTATTAAAGGCCATAGATGAAGAGAATGAGTTGATGAGAATCAACGGGGTCTGAGACCTAGTTGATTTCCTTTAGGGCAAAAGGACTATTAGGAACAAGTAAGTTTTCAAGGTCAAGAGAAAGGTCGACGGAGCGATGAAGAGGTAAATAACCCGTCTAGTAACCAAGGGTTATACTTAGACTGAGGGGTGGACTTTCAAAGAGTCATAGTCCAATTTATTTCGATTCGTTTATCTTTTAGCGATTGTCACAAATATTGATCTAGAGTAACACCACATAAACGTAGAGACCGCTTTCTGTAATACAAGTCTAGATGAGGCGATCTACATGGAGCATCCCTCTGGGTTCGTTCTAGCAGGTCAAGTGGATAAGCTATATTGATTTTGGAAATCAACATACGACCTTAAGCTATCATCCAGACATTGACACATGAGATTTCACGAGGAGGTGATATCTTATGGTTTTGTAATGATTGAGTACGATCATTGTATTTATTTGATATGTCCCGATGACTATTTTATGATCATGTTCTCATATGTGGATGACATTCTGTTGGTCGAAAATAACAGAGAGTATCCAATGACCACTGTAACATGGTTATTGTTCATGAGAAAGATTTTAATTCATTCTCGAAATTTGGATCCAGAGTGATCGCTTGAGAATGGTGTTAACTCTTTAACAAGAGTTCTACATCAAGTAGATTCTTAAGCATTTTGAGATAAGTGATGACAACCTAATAAATACTCTATCGCTAAAGGTGAAATCCTGGTTCTTGAGATATGTCCTAGAATTCAGGAAGAAATAAGGGAGATGAGTATCCCTTATGCTAGCACGATGTACATTCTAATGTATGCGATGAGACATACACGTGCAATGTACAGTTTAATATATGCGATGAGGCGTATATGACCAGACATTTATTTTGTAGTCAATTTGATAAGTAGGTATCAATCGAATTCTAGAAGAGATCACTGTAGAGCAGTGAAAAGGATTTTAAAATATCTCATTAGAACTGCAGACCTCTATATGTGTTACGGATGAGGTGATTTACGTTTTCGTTAGGTATTCACATGCTAACAGGGAGTAGCAATCTGAATGAACGCAAACTAATATTAGATTTTATCTTCTTATAGTAATAAAAAGAGAACCTGTATATCTCTATTTACGAAAACTGAACTTGTAGTATGTTCAATTGCAGTTCATGAGAGTGGTTGGTTTCAGACATTTCTAAATGACTTACGGTTGCGGCGGATAGTGAGAGGTCAACAATGATTATTGTGATAATCAGACTCCCATTGCCAACAACCGAGATACACTAACACTAGATACCGCTCTGTGAGAGATATTACCGAGAAGAGTATTGTGACATCTAAGTACATTTTGATATACAGTATGATGGCTGATCCCTTCAGAAAACTTATTGTGAGAGATTCCTCTATGAGACAAGGAATCATTAGGTTTAGTGTGTTTGAACATTTCTCATTATATACTGTTTTAAATACTTATTGAAATATATGACATGCATGTATTATTGAGTCACAATTTTATTTCATGCACTTATTTATTATCATATATTATGATATATTGTGATAAAAGATGTGTCAGGCAGGCGTGATCGACTTTCTCGCACGAGTGACCACCTCTGGGTCTGAGTGAGCGAAGATGAGACGGTTTCTAGTTGTAAGAGACTTTGAGAGTGGCCATACTAGAACATAACTCACCCTGATATGTGTTCAGGATGAGATCATATGCGATATGACCGAATACCCACATCCATATTGCCTGTAAGTTGTCAAATTTGAGATCTCAGATATCACCTACGATTAGTAATATTATCTCTGAGATTCTCTCTCTGAGATCTCTGGGTAAATTTTTATGTGTAGACTGAGTCTCATACTTGCACGGTATTAGAGAAATCTGACATATACTTTTTGAGAGATGAGGGAATAATATTGTGGCACGTGTTTCATACCACGTATGATGAGACGACCATGGGATAGTGGGAGCGAGACGATAGTTTGATCTTGATCCCCGTTCCCACTATATGAAACCCAAGATCTATTGGATGGGATCTCTTGTGCCCTTATTACTTTCAGCTGTTTCTAGAAGTTTTGGTTCAGTGTTGCTATTTTAATCTGTTTACCTATGACCCGGAAGATAAATTGAGATCTAAGGGGTAGGTATAAGAAAGCAGTTGAATTGAGACTAATAGATTCGAGTTTAGGAAAAGAAAGCCAATAGACATTATATCATTGTCTTGTATTCACAGGTCGACCTATTATGTTAATTTACGTTGGGATTCAAATATAATAGTAAATATATAGTCGAGCAAATTGAATGGGGATCACTTTCGATGAGAAAAGTGGCTCAAAGGATGTAATTGCATTGAGTCTAGGGTACAGGAGTTATTTTAAATTAACGATAACTTCTCGATTATTCTAACAGGTGTATTGAGAAATCTTTGCTTGTAGGTGTGCTCGCTGGTCACACGACGCCCAATCCTATATAAAAGTCCAGTAAGGTGATGTGATAGATCGCATGAGTTGCGATCTTGTGACGGACGTAAAATGCCCTCATGTGCAAGTGGAAGATGTTGAATTAGTATGCCCAAAAGGGGCATTTTGGTAATTTAAGAGATAATGGGGTAACTCCCATTATCCCAATTACCACCCCATTAATATCATTAAGAAACTCCCTGATTAACCTCCAAGGGTAACCTATGTGATGGTGGCTCTCCTTTTTTCCCCAGGCAGTGAGATGCTCATCCTTCCTGTGAGAGCAGCAGCGATGTGAGAGGAAAAAGGCTTGGGTTCCTTGAGAGAAAATGGACAATTCTCTAGAGAGAGAAAATACAAATGAGGGTTGGAGATTTTCGCATAGGAAAATCTCCTTCATCAAAGTCGTTATCGAATTTGGGTCGAGGCGTCGTGGATTTGCGGTTGTGATTCGATTGCGTGATCACCATCCGACCATGCGATCCATTCAAGGGATATCGCGACACGGTTGATTTTTGGAGACCGCCCTATCGAGATATTTAGCTCAAAAAATTTCAGATTTATTTATTTACGCTTCCGCATGTGCGATTAAATCCAACGGTCCATTTTTCCATTCCTTGCTTAAATGCTTCATATTGACTTCTTTTTCTCAATCCTTCATAAGTCTCTTTCATTAATTCTAATATATCAAATACGATAAATTATAAATATTAGTATAATATTTATTTAAAAATAAAATAAAATCAATGAAAAATATTATATTAATTTAGGTGGTATCATACCTTTTAGTTTTTAGCACATAAGAAAAAACTCTGTAGAGTGAAAACGGCAGCGGGAATCATAAGGGGTCGTCATGGAAATTGGGTAAACGGGTTTCTCAGCTCATTAGGTATTTGTTCTGTGGGAACTGTTGGGGCTGCTCCACGGATTGCATCTAGCTGAGGGTTTAAACATCTTCAATATTCAAGTTGAGGTGGATTCTAAGGTGGCAATCCAGCTCATGAACCCAGCAAATAAACTTTTAATACTGAAGACAGTCTTGCGCACGAGTGCATCGGCTGGTATTTCTCATATCAATCCAGAAGCCAATGATTGCGCAGATGTACTTGCTGCTCTTGCTCACTTTCCTCTTGGATTTTCTAGGTACGACCAACCTCCCAAGGAAGTGACGGGCTTGGGGACTCGTCCTTTGGGTTGGTTTTTGCTCCCGTTGCTTTGGTATGCTTTTGCTGGTTTTGGGTTGGTCACTGATGTTGTTGTCGTGTTCCGTTGCTGGGCCTTGGGCCCTGTAAACCATACATGCTTAGGAGGTTGTCTTCTCTAGTCTCATGAAACTGTTATTTCTTTGTTTTTGTGAACATTTTTATTTTATCCAATAATTTTGTTTCTTCCTTTTTACATAACTAATAATCGGGTTTTATTTGATTTGAACATTCAAAATAAGTCGAATTTTCTCAATATATACAGAAATTATCTCATATATATATATTTTTATAACTAATCAGTATTCAAAATTATATTGTAACTAATCCGATTTAAATATTATCAGACCTAATTCAGAAAGATTTCTTCCGATATACTCTATTCAATTCCCAAATTATTTTTATCTCTTATAAAACAGCACGTCTAAATGGACACATCTTTTTATTTTTTGCATAATCAATAGCATTTTCACTTTGACCCAAATTAATGTAAAAGAACTTTTTGTAGCACAGATTTGTCATGAATTCAAGTCCTAATCTTATGACAAGACACTATATCAGCACGTCTCAATGTACCATGGTCGAGTTTACTGAGATAAAAACTTGTTCTTGTAGCATGATACATGAATCTTGTTAATTAGATAATTAATGGAACTCCCCGTAACTGAAACCATTATGAAAGGCAATTGACACTTGTATCTTCTGGTCCCACAACCCTTTCGAGGGATTGGGCCATAGAAACCCCACACTATAGGGTCTCTCTCCCTTGTCTTTTCCTTTTAATCAATTGAAAAAATATATATATATTGTTTTCTTTTATTATTTAAGGAACAGACTAGCATTTTTAATTTATTTCATAACGAGAGAAGGGAGGATTCATTACCAATTGAAGCATATTTGGTTGCCGTCAATGAATTCATACTCTGTAAGCTGAAGTTGGGAAACATATGCTAATTAAACAAATTGCATGAGGACTAGTCCAAAACAACACAGCCATGGCGCAGTTGTTCTCATCTGAAAACAAAAGAAGAAAATCAGACTAGACAAAAGAAAACAACAAGAATATGTCTAAAAGTTAGGGAATATTCTTATTTAGATCTTAAAGATGCCATTTTATGGGTAGTATTATTTCACTTCAAAGTGGAACTTGGGTGTTACACGTTTAACCAAATATTATAAAATTATTTGAAGTAGTTATTATATGCCATAGTAAACTAGGGGGGCGATGCTTTTTTTTTTTTTCTGTTATTTGATAAATCGGTATCTGAAATCATATTTTGATTAATTTATTTTAAATTATTATCGGACATTTTTTTAAGGAGAAACTCTCTCGATATAGTTTTTTCTATTCTTAAAATTCGAATCCAAGTTTTGATTAAAAAATCTAATATTATTCCTACTACTATAGTAACTAAAGTAACTGTCCATTGATTACAATGGCAATGGTTGTGGATGGGAAGTCTTTCCCAATGAGAGAGAGAGAGAGAGAGAGGGGTTTCAATGCCAAACATTTTTGAATCAAACCAAATGCTACTTATTGTTTCATGCCATAGTTACATGGAAGGAAACAACAAAATCCACCACCACCACCAAAACAAAGACAACAAAGAGGATTACAAACAACCCAATTGAGTCTAAGGAGTAAAACTTCCATATCCCCGACAAAAATTACCTGAAATGTAAGTCCTTGCATGGCCTAGTTCCAACGTAGACAAGTTTGCAGCAAGGATCGTGTCTGCCAACCCAACCATTACGTCTTCACAGAGAACATCCATCCTAGGATCCCATTCCCACATAGAACCCGGTGCATATGATGCCACACACCTATATGACTTCCCAAGTTCAAGAATAATATATAAACAACAATAAACTAGAAAAGTATACCCATAAATTAAATACAAAATTAGAATATAAATATTTTGTTTCATTGAAGAACCAAAACTATTTTAACCGTCCCATTAAACTCCCCAATTGTGAAGTTTTTATTCCATCGACACAAGTCACACGAAGGACCAAAAATTAACTATTCGAAGGATTTGTAAAATACCAAGTCCCAAACACTCTTTACAAAATTTTGACTCGATTGAGAGCTCTAAAAGAATCTCCTAAAAAAAATTCCCTGCCCTATAAAAAAATTATTTCTATCTAGAATTGACGATATTTTTTATTGAATGACCCAGGAGGAGGTATATTTATAGAGGGAAGGAGGGAGGCCACCTTACTTCCAACCAACCTTAACGTCAAAAACCCTAGTGAGGCTAAAAGGAGAGTGAGAGTGAGGAGAGAGAGCGAGGGGAACAGCCAAAACCGGCCCCCTTGGGTCTACCCGTTCACGCAGACCTAATTGCCCAGCATGCCACGCGTGCAGACCACCACGTGCCAGCATGGCATGCTGGTTGATGCCAGCATGGCATGCTGGTTGATCCCAGCATTCCACGTGTCTGGCACTACCACGTGACATGGTATCGTGTCATACCACATTATTGTTTTTTCCATTTTATTTTAAAAAAATTGGAAAGTTTATCCAAATTTATTTTAAGTTTAAAAAGTCTTTAAAAGGTTGAAAATCTCTTCTATCCAAATTTAGATGCTACACCTTTATTTTGAATCTCTTTTCAAAGTAGGTACTTTCCCTTTCTTACTAATCATATTCGGATATTAATTAAAACTTGAATTTCATGCTCTTAATTTTAAATTATGTTAAAATCTAGTAGTTCAGTAATTTCAAATTAAGATACTAGAATTTAATTTTCATTTGGTTGTAAATGTACAATGTTATCACAACCGTATTATATATCATCTCATAAATTTCAAAATTATGGTTTAACTGATCCAAACATAGGTCAACGTGGATGAACTATTGGTATTTTAATAATAATTAAAAAATATATAAAATTAATTTTTAAAACGAATATATATAAAATTAATTATTAAAATAAATATATAATAATTTCATATGATATAAAGGAGAATTAGGAACAGGAAAACAAAAACCAACTGCGACTTGTGTAACACCGAAAATTCAGCATTAGAAAATTTCCATTTAATTTTCCTGGTAAAATACTAGAAGAAATAGGTTGTAATCGATTTTGACTTATCAATGCAAACTAGTGCTTACATCTAGTGGCATGTTTAGTGTTCATAAACTGACCACAGTGCTAGTACTCTGTGATATATGTCGACATGTCTTTTGTGTATGTCGACATGATGGAGTCCAATGTCAACATATGAACCAATGCACTACTATGTCAACATGAAGGTTTGGATGTATCGACACTATAAGGCAAAGTACCAGTACTGTGCTTTGGTAGGTGGGCTATACGATTAAATACACTTATGATGACGACATAGTCACTTAATTAATAAAACACTCAGTGTTGGATGTGTTGGATAGCATAGTCATAGTGTTCAACACCTCTCATTTATGCTTATTATTTCTCTCTTCATTCCTAACTTATTCTCTCATCCTCATTTCATATAAGCATGCATAACCCATCCCTCTCGACTCACTCTCGCCAAGCTCTCTCTCTCTCTCTCTCTCTCTCCTTCTCTAGAACTCACCCAAATTACAATCAAAATCAATTGTTAAAACTTCCAAACACCCAAATATCAACCCTAGAACAAAACCCTAGTGAGAAATTTAAGAAATTTTAGAGAGAGAAAATCTAGAGTTTGAAAAATTGGGTCTCGGATAAAATTGGTGTCTCAAATCAAGATAATAACCCCTTTGCAACATATATTTGAGTTATTTATAGTCGTTTTATAAGGGTTTGTTGTAGATTAACTTTGGGAATGAAATGGGTGACCCTATTTGAGATAAATCATCTCTGAACTTAGATTTGTGTGATTTATGTAAATATTTGAATTTTAGAATGAGAATGGAATGAAAACCATGAATATTATAAACCGGACAACTTAAACTTGCTATGATTTTTCAACCGTAGCTTTCTCTGCATAATAGTAAATGGAGTAAGAAATCTACTGAAACTAGATTTCTAGAGCTTTAAAATGGCATGTTACAGTAGACATTTTGTTAAGAATTGTTATTTTGGTGATTTTTCAAAGAGAACAGTTTTGTAGAAATGCTTTGCTTCCTATCATGTTTCTGGTTATAAGGTTTGCTATAATTTTGAGCTATCTTTTGAACAAATTTAGGGCAAAGTTTGAAAAATAGTAAATGGAGTAAGAAATCTATCGAAACTAGATTTTTAGGGAATGGCATGTTACAGTAAACATTTTGTTAAGAATTATAATTTTGGTGATTTTTCAAAGAGAACAGTTTTGTAGAAATGCTTTGCTTCCTGTCATGTTTTTGGTTATAGGGTTTGTTATAATTTTGAGATATCTTTTGGACAAATTTAGGGCAAAGTTGAACATTAAAGTCATAGATCCATGTCTTATCTTTAATTTGAGATTTGAATAATATAAATTGGATATATGCAAAAAAAGTTATGCTAAGTTTTCCTAGACTATTCATGCTATGATTAGAATTTCATGATGTAATTTCATTGATTTGGGTATTTTTGTGTGATTGGAATTAAGTCTAGCTATAATTATAAACTTATTGCTCTATATCTTAACTTTAAATAGCAATTGGAATCATCTCTATTCAAGTTTTGCAGGTCAAAATTTGATAGTTTTTCTAAAACATGGTTGTACAGCAAATTTGAGTTATGAGACAATTGAGGGACAATTTGGTTAACTCTAGTATTGAGCAACATTTTAGTGATAAAATTATATTTATTGTCTTAGGTTTAGATACTTGAAGGGTTGAAGAGATTTACTTTAGATTGAATTGTGGATTGCAAGTGGTTATCCTTTGCAAGTGGTTATCCTTCCAAGAGGCGAGTGGATGCATGATTATGATTTTAAATGAGAAAATATTTTATTTGATTTTACAAATAATTTTAAAATTAGTTTATAAATTAATTTGTGATTATGGAGTATCCCGAAAGAGTGTTTGGAAAGAGATATGCATTCAAGTATTGAATTGAAAATAATGTGTCATATTTATTGATCTATGTTGAACATGTTGGTATTAAACTCATGATTTGAGAAATGTTTGAATAATGTTGGCACATTTTGATACATGTTATGATATTTGTGAAAATGTACTGAATGCATGACTTAATGGCTATAGTCATTTCCTTTCATAGTGTAATCCGATGGAGTGACGTGGTTGGGGGTTTTATGACTAAGGAGGTAGCCACACTCGAAAGGTGCTTCCAAGGTTATCCACTCAGATTAACTTGGTAGCACCCTAAGGGAGGCTCGATCCAGCACTAAGGTTAGGGGTATTTGTGAGTTCAAAAAAAAATGAAAACCCCTTAACGGTTTCATCCTTGGTCTCGGTAGACCATTATCGAGAATTATAATTTTGACAATCACATGATTTTGGAAAAGATATGGATATTATTCGATACATATGATTTGTTCATTATGATTTATTAAATCTTATTTGAAAATTTGATGATTGGTGATAAATCTATGGGTACGATAATATGATTTTGAGATAATTGTTTGATACGTCCACAATCATATCTTATTTACTTTCATAACATGTCATTTACTCACTAAATATTGTTGTATATTCATCCATCTTATTTTATTTTTCCACAGAGGAAGATTAAATCAAAGTATTGTCAGTATTAGTATCTTGAGACAAGATCATCCCAAAATACCCATTGTGGGTACTAGTTTTGTTCAAATTTTTTTTTTCAGGATTTTAGATGGACTTCTTTGAGGCATTTTTGTATAAACTCATTTGAAAATTTATCTAACTTATCTAACTTTTGTATTTTAATTGTTTAGTTGAAATTGTATAACTTAGTTTGAGGATTTCCACTTTTCCTTCTTCAAATTTACTTGAAAATTATTTTCATTAGTTTTGACATGTATCCCTTGAGTAGGGACTTTGTTCTAACTATTAAGAATCATTGGGTCTGATTTAAAGAACAGTGCTGGTCTATTGGTTGGATGATACTCTAGTGGTCGGGCTGGCCTATGGTTTTATGTGGAGTTTTGAATGCCTTGTTGTACCCTAGAACATGATATAGGGCTCATACGTATTTTAGGATAGCGTGGCAGCTATCACGTGCTAGAACCTATGGATCAGAGTTTGTCTTTTAAATAATTGGGACGTTGTGACCTTCTAAAGTTTCACAATTATTGTTGATCTTGAGTATCATGAACTGCAACTTGCACTATTAGAAAACACGTTATCAGCGACGGATTTTTTCCGTCGCTGAAAGTAAGAAATCCGTCACTGAAGGGTATCAGCAACAAATTTTTTTTGTCGCTAAATCCGTCACTAAAAGTCACGTCGCTGATAAAAAAAATGAAGAAAAAAAATCAACGACGGATCCAGTCCGACGCTGATTTTTGAGTTCTCAAAAGGGAATGCACAGTGCTCCAGGCATCCGCCCAGCCTTTAATTTGTAAAAATCACTTCCAGTGACCTTCGAACTGGGCACACCTGAAATGGTAAGAGCAACACCACTACCGGATCATATTAGATATCTAATCATATATCTTTTTTTTACTTATTATTTTTATCTCATATTTTTTAATAATAAAAAACAATATAAAATAATAAAATAATTTTATTTTAGTTTAAAATAAAATAATAAAAAATTTTAAAAAATAAAATAATATTATTTTTCTACAAAATAAAATAAAAATAAAAATTAAAAGAATTATTAAATAAAAAATAAAAAATAAAAATTAAAGAAAAAAAAATCTGTTAGTAATCCGTCGGTAATCCATCGCTAATTTTTCCGTCGGTAATCCGTAGCTGATCGCTGTACATATATTTTTTATTATTATTATTTTTTCCTTCACCAATACATCGAGGGATTAGCTGCAGAAATTTTCCCGTTGATAGGTTTATAAAATTTTTTTCTTTTTTTTTAACGGTTGACCACTACAATGACAGATTAGTGTTCTGTCATTATTAGCGATAGATTTTTTTCTGTCGGTAATTTTTTATCATTGAAAGCCTATTTTCTTGTAGTGTTGGAGAGAGAGTGAGAGAAAATACTTCTCTAAAAATGTAAAAAAAAAGCGTTAACTCCAACTTAGAGAGAGAGAGAGAGAGAGAGAGACTCATCAACTTAGAATCCTCCTCTAAAAACCCGAAAAGCGCGTTTGGAGGCATCATGGCATTTACGGTAAAAAAGAATGTGATTGAACCGCGAGTCAGATGGTTCAATAAAAAATCGGTTGAATTGTGTTGACTCGCGATTCAGTTATTTAAATGATATTTTATTTAAATTGATCCATTTTTCCTTCTGATGATGGTCTAATAGTGATCTAATCATAGTATGGTACCGTTCTGGTAACACTTATTATGCTTGAGGTTCACCGCTAAATTATATTAAGAAAATAATATTTATCCAAAAACATTATTCAAGGTGCACTATAAAAATGTAAATCGTGGCACATCTTTAATTGTTCAATTCTTGAAACTCCGCATAAACAGCCTATTTGGCAATCCTTGCAAGGATTGGACCAAAAAAAAATTAGGTGCCGGACTACCCTTGTCTTCATGGGGTTTTTTTTTATTGTTTTTTTAAAAATGAAAAGGACTTTTTTTAATCCTTGAGGAGACAGAAGGGAGCAGTCATTATTATTTTTTTTTGGGTCGTACGGGATTTGAATTTCAAATAGAGGAAGGAGATTGTGATTACAAAATTTTCCTCTTGGGGGATAAATTCAAAACACCATGACATGGAATACAATTTAACTACTAGGCAAAAAAAGGAAGGATGCAGTGCTCATGGAGAGGAAGGAACCCGAGGATAAGTTCTTTCAAACCATTGACATGGCAAAGTTGCAATTGGAAAAAAGAAAATGTTTGAATCAACAAAATGTCACCTTTTTCCTTCATACCCATCATTTATTTGCTTAGAAATGGAAACTATTGAGGCATATAACAATCAAACAGGTACAATAACAACAAAAATCCAAAAGTGGACTAGACAAAGGGACGCAAAAGAGAAGCTGATTATTACGTACACACCATTAAGTCTTCACAGAAAACATCAATACTCGTAGATAAAGCATGGCCTAGGCTCCACCCAAGACTTTTTCCAAATACCCGTGGCCACCATGAATCCAACCTTTAAGTCCCAACAGAAAACATCCATCCTTAGATCCCATTCCCACGTAGAGCCTGGTGCATATGTAGCCCACACAGCCAGCTTTGTATTAAAATTCACTTCCCAATCATACTTGTCTTGATTACTACTACTAAACTCTTCTTTCACAAAAGGATGTTCCAAAGTCACTGCCTTCAGGCGTGCTTGCATTGTTTTCTCCTTCTTTGCTTTTAAAGTGAAGGGCTCCACCGAAGCTAGGGAAACAAACTTGTCCTTGTTGAATAGATAGACTTCCATTCTCTCGAACTGAATCTTCAAATTGTTCTTGTTGTTCTTGATGGTTATGTTACAATCCCAAGTGTATGTGATGATTGAATTATTGGGATAGTTTGAGGACGTTACAGAAATGGAATCAACTTGGAAAGCTGGGTCATTTGCAGCATAGATGAAAGACAAGAGTGGCAAAAGGAACCATAGAGATATGAAAAGGATGATGAAAGTGCAACAAAAATAGCTACAAATATTTTCACCTGAAGGACACCTGCATGCTGTATCAACCCTTTGAGGTCTCCTAGTTGTGCTAGGGAGTGTGGTGTAAGGATGGACCCTGGAGGATGAAGACCTGGGGTTACGGTGCCCCACATCTTCAGATGGTCTTTCTATGTCCAGAGCATGATTTGCTGTTATTTCTTGTAGGTCTTCTGAATCGGATGAATCCATAATCAATGTGCGGGGGGAAGAGAGAGAGAAAGAGAGAGAGAGAGTTGCTAGATAGGACTGCGGATAATCAGCTAGGTTAAAGTTTTGGCATATTTAAGTGAAGTGGACGGGGAGCCCAGGATTAAATGTGAACGCATAGAAGTTTCCTAATATACGGTCTGCATTAATATATGATAAATCATTGATACTTATCAACAAAATTTAAAATAATTAGAACACAATCATGCTATATTTTAGTGTTGGCCTGAAAACTATTGTTATTGTTCTCGTGTTGGTCATTGTTCTACCTTTTAACTTTTAGAGTGTTGCTCCTTCCCAATATTCTGATCATTTTAATATTTTTTCTCCTGACCATTTATCCTATTTTAATACATTATGATATTATCAAGAGCAAACCTAATAATTTTTCTTAGAAAATGAAGTACAAAATGCAGAAGAGGTAGAGGATACAAGAGAAGATAAAAGTTATAAATTTTAAGCATACATATGAAAAGCTTTTCCCAAACTTTTGCAAACAGAATCATTTAATTTAGAGAAATCAAAACTAAATTTTAAATGGACGGTTTCGGTTTCGGTTTGGTTCTAGAACTATTGGTTTTGGTTTGACTCCAAATGGTTCTTCTTCTTAGTGGTTTTAGTAGTTTAGTTTTTGGTTTTAGAAAATAAAAAATAAAAACAAAGATAAATATTGATATGTTTTTCTTTTTGTGTAAAAAATATGAAAAATACATGTAATTAATAACAAAATGAATTTTATAGGAAATGTTACTTTTTCGTTAACGAATCTTTTAATCGATTCAAATGTGAACATTTGCAACTCACGTTCACCGCGATCCATGAGAGCTAATTTATTTATATATAATAATTTTTTCGTTAAATATTTATTTCCTCCATTTATTTTCTGCTTTCAAACTAACAATAAGAGTTTTTTTTAATATATAGTATTGTAGCCGATAAATTAATATATATACATATTTGTTGATTAAAATAAATTTTAATGAAGATTAGGAGTAATAACAATTAATTAGAAATAATTAGTTGAAATTTAAATATGTTGAAAAATTAGTAAAGTGCTCGAAAGTCAACTTGCATCTTAATTGAGTCGACCTCCTCGCTCAAATCACTTGAATTTAAAATGAAGTGTCCATCTATAAATTAATCAAGTTGACTTGGTAAACTGCCAAGTCGACCACACCATAGCCTCAAGTCTACATAGGATTCAGAATGCTAAAATTTGGCTAAATATAAAACTCATTATGTCAACCTGAACACCAGAAAATCGATATGAAAATCTCAAGTCTTAGAATCATCATTATGCAATTAAGTCAACTTAAGCATGGGACAAGTCAACCTGACTCCATAACAGTCTAACTAGTAAGTCGACTCAGATTTAAAAAAGTCGCCATAAGCCTAAATCTACGAACTAACCAAGTCGACTTACTGAATACGGAAGTCAACCTCAGCCATAGACATAAAGACCATAAGTCAACATGAGCATAAATCTAGTCAATTTGTCCTTATATATAAGTTGAAGTTTGGTCGATGTAGCTGTGATATAATCAAGTCGACCTATTGTATAGATGAGTCAACCTGAACTTTGATATTTAAAATTTTTCTAAGTATAGAAGTTCAATAAGTCGACTAAAGAATGAAGTAAGTTGACTTGGGAAAATTGATTCTTAGATAACCAACTGTTTAAACTAATTAAGTTAACCCAGGCACTACACAAGTCGACGTGTATCACACATTAGATGAACATAAGTCGACCTAGCAAAACAACAACTCAACCTTACTTAGGAATCAAATGAACATGAGTTGACTAATCAAGAAGAAAAGTCAACCTGACAAATCAAACTCTTAGAAAAATCATGTCCGTAACAAATTCATGTGTACAATGAAAATGAAATTCATGGTACATGAATCATGTTGCAGTATTATTTCACTTGTCAATCCACTTAGTAGGATAAAAATGTAATTATTTTTTTCATATAATAAAAATGATCATATAGACGAGAATGAGAATAAAATATGAAATAAAATATAATGACGTAAAATGTTTAATATAATCGAGTTCACTTGGATAAATACTTGTTCTTGTAGCATGATACATGAATCTTGCACTATAAAAAAACACAATTTTACCCACGGATTTTAGCAACGGAAAAAATTTATCGCTATTTTGCGACGAATTTAACGACAAAAACTTTTTCGTCGCTAATTTGCTACAAAATTTGCGACGAAAAGGAAGTCGTGGCTAAATTAGCGACACACACATCATTCGTAACTAAATTCGTCGCTAATTAGTGATGAAAAAATTTTCGTAACTAAATTCGTCGCTAATTGACGAAAAAAAATTTTTCTTTACAAATTTCGTCACTAATTAGCGACGAATAATATTTCGTGGCTAAATTTTACCACGATTTTAGTCACGGATTTAAAATCCGTCGCACAATTTAATCTTTTTTAAATAGAATTTTATTTTTTTCTTTTTCTTTTTATTTTATTAATATATTATATTTAAGTTAAAAATTAATTTAGTGACGGATTTGTTTTCCATCGCTAAATTTAGCGATGAAAATCCCAATCCGTCACTAAATTTTTTATATATAATTAAATAAAATATAATATTAATATAATATTTAAATTAAAAAATTAATTTAGCAACGACAAAATTTATCCGCTGGAAATTTAGCGATGGATTTTCAAGTCCGTCGCTGAATTTAATCTTTTTTTAATTAGAATTTTATTTTATTAATTTATATTAACAAATCATATTATTATTTTATAATATTTTAATTTACATTTTATTTTATTATATTATATTTCATTTTTTAAAAGAATAATATTATTTAAATCTTAAAAAAAACATATATTTTATTTTATTTAAATTATATATATTTTAATTAATTGATTTTTTTCTATTTTTGTTTGACTTAATATTTTTTATTGTTGTATAGGTACATTTTATTTTATTTGTATTATTTTATTCAATAATACAAAATTTTTAATTAAATATTAATCTGGCGCGTGAGCATGCGCGGGCACCGGCACGTGACGCACTGGCGCAAGGCGCAGGCAGGGGCCCGCGCCGGGTGTAGGCAGGAGCGCGATATGCTGGCGCACATGCGCGGGCGTATGCAGGCTCGCGCTGGGTGCCCGCGCCTGCGCCCGAGTAGGCATGCGCACTTGCCTGGGCGGCCGCGCAGCAGGCACGCGCGCCTGCACTCACGGGCACCCGCCCTTCATTGTTTTAATGTTAAAAAAATGCGTGCCTGTCTGGGCGCCTGCCCGCACGGGTGCCCACCCTTCATTGTTTTAATGCTAAAAATGCTGAATACTATTGAAGGGATTTGAACCTTGAATCTCGGATTTGAATGGAAGGCATGTCACCACTGCACCAACACTTAGTATTGTGTGATAATTTTTTTTTTCTTCCTCCTCATTTGTTTTCTATTCTCACTTTTTTCCTTCCTCTTACTTTTATTTCTACTTTTGGGTTTTTTTTTTCCTTTCTATTCTCATTATTTAAATTTTTTATATATAATAATTATATTGAAATTTTTTATTTATTCAAATGAATGAAAATATTTTGTGATTAAATATATTGATTTTTTAAATTATTAATATATTATAATTTATTGATAATTATAATTTTATATTATTGAGATGCCGTAATCCATTTTTAAACTATGGATTAAAAAAATAAAATAAAAATGAAAAAGAATAATAAAATAATAAAATAAAAGAAAAAAGAAGAAAACAAAATATAATATTAATATATTTTTTAATTAATTTATTATTTTATTTTAAATTAGTATTTTATTATTTTTTATTTTATTAAAAATTATCATATTTATTATTTTTAATTAATATTATTTTAGGTTGGTTGTTTAAATAAAAAAGGTTATTTTATTTATTATTTTAAATTGTTATTATATATTATTTTATTATTATTAGAAAAATGTGAAGAAAAGATAATAAATAAAGAAAGTTATTATATTTATTATTTTAAATTGTTATTATATATTATTTTATTATTATTAGAAAAATGTGAATGAAACATAATAAGTAAAAAAAAAAAATTATATCACAAACTAATATTCAGCTGGGTTTATGCTTATGCGAAGCGGCATTTTTTAATAATGAAGTGAGGAGGGCTGACGTTGGAGCGGGCGCGCTTGCAGGCTGGTGTTGGCTCGGGTGGGTGGGGGTGGGTGGGGCCTGTCTAGACACGTGGCTTCCAGGCTAGTGCTGGCTCAAGTGGGCAAGGGCCCGTCTAGCCACGTGTGCTCCCTGGGTATTTCGACGAATTTGAAATCAGCAACGGATTTTTTTATTCATCGCTAAATTAGGGACAGATAATTTTTCGACGGACTTTTTTTTTTCTTCCTAAATTAGCGATGGATTTTAGCGACAAAAATTATCTATCGTTAAATTTAGCGACGAATTTTAGATTTTTGTCGCTAAATTTAGCAACGGATTTTTTTATATCGCTAATTTAGCGACGGATAATTTTTCGTCGTTAAATTTTGTGACGACTTTTAGCGACGAAAAATTATTTATTGCTAAATTTGTGGTTAAAAGCCTGTTTTTTGGTAGTGTTGTTAATTAGATAATTTATGGAACACCCGGTAACTGAAACCTCTACGAGAGGCAATTGACACTTGTATCCTCAGGTCCCACAACTCTTTTGAGGGATCGGGTCATAGGAACGCCACATTATGGTGTCTCTCTCCCTTGTCTTTTCCTTTTAATCAATAGAAAAAAAAAAATATATATATATATATATATATATATATATATATATATAGTTTTCTCTTCTTATTCAAGGAACAGACTAGCATTTTTAATTTATCCGATAATGAGAGAAGGGAGGATTCATTACCAAATGAAGCACATTTGGTTGCCGTCAATGGATTCATACTCAGTCAGCTGAAGTAGGGAAACATTTGCTAATTAAAAAAATTGCATGAGGACTAGTCCAAAACAACATAGCCATGGCGTAGTTGTTCTAATAAGAAAACAAAAAAAGAAAATCAGACTAGACAAAAGAAAACAACAAGAATATGTCTAATAGTTAGGGAATATTCTTATTTAGATCTTAAAGATGCCGTTTAATGGGTAGTATTATTTCGCTTCAAAGTGAAAATAGGGTGTTACATGACTAACCAAATATTATAAAATTATTTGAAGTTGTTATTATATGCCACACTAAACTGGGCTACCAGTCACGGTGGGAATGCTTTTTTTTTTTTTGATTCTTTAACAAATTGATATTTGGAATTATATTTTAACTAATTCGATTTGAATTATTGTTTGACACTTTTTAAAGGAGGAGTTCTCTTAACATAGATTTTTCTACTTTTAAAATTTGAATTCAAACTTTTATTAAAAAATCTAATATCATTTCTATTAAATTAATTACTCAACGGTTATAGTGACGATGGTTACAGATGGGAAGTCTTTCCCAATAAGTGAGAGGGGGGGCTTTCAATGCAAAATATTTTTGAATCAAACCAAATGCTACTTATTGTTTCATGCCATAGTTACATGGAAGGAAACAACAAAATCCACCACCACCACCAAAACAAAGACAACAAAGAGGATTACAAACAACCCAATTGAGTCTTCGGAGTAAAACTTCCATATCACCGACAAAAATTACCTGAAATGTAAGTCCTTCAATGGCCTTGGTTCCAACGTAGACAAGTTTGCAGCAAGGATCGTGTCTGCCAACCCAACCTTTACGTCTTCACAGAGAACATCCATCCTAGGATCCCATTCCCACATAGAACCCGGTGCATATGATGCCCACACACCTATATGACTTCCCAAGTTCAAGAATAATATGTAAACAACAATAATCAAGAAAAGTATACCCATAAATTAAATAAAAAATTAGAATATAAATATTTTGTTTAATTGAAGAACCAAAACTATTTAACCATCACATTAAACTCCCCAATTGTGAAGTTTTTATTCCATCGACACAAGTGACTTGAATGACCAAAAATTAACTGTTTGAAGGATTTGAAAAATACCAAGTCTCAAACAATTTACAAAATTTTGACTCAGATTGAGAGTTCTAAAAGATTCTCCTAAAAAAATTCCCTATCCTATAAAAAAAATTATTTCTATCTAGAATTGACGTTATTTTTTATTGAATGACCAAAGAATAAAAATCGATTGTAATCGATTTTGACTTATCAATGCAAACTAGTGTTTACATCTAGTGGCATGTTTAGAGTTCATAAACCAATGGGTTGATGATTTATGTGATATATGTCGGCATATCTTTTGTGTATGTCGACGTGATGGAGTCCAACGTCTACATATGAGCTAACGCACTACTATGTCAACATGAAGGTTTGGGTGTGTCAACACTACGGGGCAAAGTACCAGTACTTTGCTTTGGTAGGAGGGCCATATGATTAAATACTCTTATGATGTCGACATAGCCTCTTAATTACAAAAACACTCTTAAGTGTTGGATGTGTTGGATAGCATAGTCATAGTGTTCAACACCTCTTATTTATACTTATTCTTTCTCTCTTCCTTCCTAACTTATTCTCTCATCCTCATTTCACATGAGCACGCATAACCCATCCCTCTCTACTCACTCTCGCCAAGCTCTCTCTCTCTCCTTCCCTAGAACTCACCCAAATTACACCCAAATCAATTGTTAAAACTTCCAAACACCCAAACATCAATCCTAGAACAAAACCCTAGTGAGAAATTTAAGAAATTTTGGAGAGAGAAAATCTAGGGTTTTGAAAAATTGAGTCTTGAATGAGATTGGTGTCTCAAATCAAGATAATAACCTATTCCCAATATATATTTGAGTTATTTATAGTTGTATTGATGATTTATATAATTTTTGAAAATTTTTGTAAAGACAGAAAAATTAGGGTTTGTTGTGGCTTAATTTTAGGAATGAAATGGGTGAACCTATTTGAGGTAAATCATCTTTCTCAACTTAAATTTGTATAATTTATGTAAGTATTTGAATTTTAGGATGAGAAGGGAATGAAAACCATGAATGTTATAAACTGGACAACTTAAAATGGAGTAGTAAATAGAGTAGAGCTTATTCCTACTGAAATTAGACTTCTAGGGCTTTAAAATGGCATGCTACAATAGACATTTTTTTGATAATTGAAATTTTGGTGATTTTTTTCTTGTCGTAGGGTTTGCTATGATTTTGAACTGTTTTTTAGGCAAATTTAGGCAAAACGTTTGAGCATAAAAGTTGTAAATCCATATCTTATCTTTAATTTGAAACTTGAATCACTAAATTAGATATGTACAAAAAAAGTTGTGCTAAGTTTTCCTAGACTACTCATGCTATGATTAGAATTTTAGGCTGTAACTTCATTGATTTGGGTATTTTTGTGTGATTGGAATTGAGTCTAGCCTTAAACACAAACTTATAGCCATATGTCTTAACTTTAAGTACTAATTGGAATCACCTCAATCCAAGTTTTCTGGTCAAGATTTGAAAGTTTTTCTAAGATATGGTTGTGCAGCAAATTTGGGTTATGAGACAATTGGGGAAAATTTTGATTAACCCTAATATTGAATTACAATTAAGTGATAAAATTGTATGTTAGAAGGGATTTACTTTAGATTGTATGGATTGGGAGTGGTTAGTCTCCCAAAAGATGAGTAGATGCATGGTTATGATTTTAAATAAAAATATATTTTATTTAATTTTACAAATAATTTTAAAATTGGTTTATAAATTAGTTTGTGATTGTGGAGTATCTTAAAAGTGAGTTTGGACAGAGATATGCATTCAAGTATTGAATTGAAAATAATATGCTATGTAAATTGATTTATATTGAACGTGTTGACATTGAACTCATGACGTCACGTCCCGAACCGGAGTCGTGAACAACCGCTCGTCATCCTGGATGTTGACTTTTTATAACCAAACGAGCAGAACCTCCTCATAAGTAGGAAGTCTATCAAATACCATATATCGACCTATCACATATCTATATACATAGACTAGCCCGGCCAAATCAACAATTTTCTCAAATCATCCAATCCCTGTCAACCATGCAGGATAACATAAGGTTAACAATAGTCCTGCACCAGATCTCTATTGCCATGCCCCTATTAAAGGTATGAACAGTCGCCTATTACATCTCCTGTGATTTAGAGGTGGAACCGAGCGAAACTAGAGGACACTTCTAGAACATGACACATTTCTAAAAGTAAATGTACACAATAATACAGATCATGCCTCAATGCAATATAATAGAATTGAGAATTTCAATAAGATACACATAATTTTACATATAGCCATCTATTTTTATACACAATGATCTATCTATAATCCCAATACACAAATATACAATTTCATTGGCAAATCATTCACAATATCATATCGAGTACCTAATCAACAGTCTCGATCTCCAACAAAAGCCTCGTGCACTGATAAGTCTCAACGCGTCCCACTATAGCTGTCTCTGTACACAACGGGAAATGAGGGGCAAGTATCAAAGAAGATACCTAGTGAGTGAGAGGGTATCTATCATGTATTTAATGTGTCAGTGAAAAATGGAGTATCAAAGTTCTCAATAATTCCACATATTATAAGAAATCGTGTATAATGCTCAATTTATTATAAATCATTCTTTTCAGATATATTTCAAACATATATGCATCCATGTCATCAAATCATATTAGAATAGAGCGTACCAAGATCAGTCCTGGCAAGGGTTGACCGTGACCAATGACAGGCGTATCGGGGGTTTTGTATGCAATATGTTAGAAAAGCTCTCTATCCCGACGTTGGCGATGGACCTCATTAGGTGCTAGACTACGGCGTAACATAGCCCTCTCCCTTATGGGTTCAACTTGACTAGTACCGTGTCGAATCACAATACATTTACCATTTTCCAATGTCATGTGGGATGCCTTCCGTAGAAGCATATCAAGTGGTAATATGGATTACCCTATACATGCATCCTTTGTAGTTACGGAATGAGATTTACCCATCACAAAGTTATCATCATCACATGTTAGGGCCCTCGGCCCATGTAAAATATCATTATCAAATCAATCACGTACCATGCCACATTTCTCAAGCAATGTTAATCATTTTCACAAGGATGATTTTATAAAACATGTATAACTCAAATGCAATGGCACGGTTTTGTATTTTAGAACTCGTTTGGATGCATATACAATACGTATAAACATATTTATGGATACTTTATGAATTCACAAAAACATTTCATAATTCATTGAAAATTTCACATCACATATTCATTAAATCATGTTTGCGTCAGAAAATATTTTAAAATATGATATTATGTATCAGACACATAATATAATAAATTCCACTCACAGTATATGGAAGAGTCAGTCACTCCTTACCAAGTATCACAAGTGTCGAAGTGTTTCCCCTTGTTTGGTCACCACCCGTGTGCCTACAATCACAACACAATGCATATATGAGGATTTGTGTCATGATTTGAACTTACTAGTTTAAGTTATATTCTAGCAATTCTTTCATCTAAGATTAAGGTTAGGGTATCCTAGGGCATACTCTATCCCTTTTGCTATCATCCTTATCATATATTCTTTACAATTCATTCAATTAGTACATATTTCATCATCCCAACACAACACATGTGCTTATAGTTCATTATTCATGGTTTCTACACATATGCACCATTGCACAGTTATGGGAAAATGGTCATAACTTCTACTACACAACTCCGAATCACATGCTTCCTATTTCATTTTAAAGCTAAGAGACAGCCCTACAACTTTATTTTTGAACGTTTCTTCAGATTCTAATCGCAGAATTTCAGGAAAATCAATCTTTGTCTCAGTTCTATTCCAAACGTCCACTCTGTCCTGTCTTAGTAAAAATGTAATAACTCCTTGCACACAACTCCAATTCAAATGAATTTTGGATATGTTATAGATGCGACATATACCTACAAATTTTATGTTGAAAGTTTTTCTTAATTCAGTCCAGAAAGGTCGAAACAGGTCACAAAGAAGGCAATTGATCTGGTACCAAAAACAGAGTGAAAATTTGCATAGGTTTGGGAGATTTTGTATAACTTTTGATTCCCTCATGCAAATTGGCTGAAATGTTCATAGTAGGTGGCTAAGAGGAGATCTATAACTTTTCTTCTTTGCATTTGTGTAAACAAGGGCTGAAAGGGAGTCGTGCAATGCTACTGTTTTTGGTGTTGGAGAATGTGTGACTCTCTATCTAGTTTCAAAAGAGTGGTTGTAACTTTTGACACAGGGGTCGGATTGAGGCGATTCTTATCTTGTTGGAAAGATAAAACCTAGATCTACAAATTATATAACTGGAGTATTTGCTAATTCAGAACATAAGGCTAAATCACAGACAAAAACAACGTTAAAGCAGGACAGAACAAGAATTTCTGTGCAGAACACTTAACTTTGAAAAATCACTAAAATTCAAATTCTCTTCAGAATTAAACGAATCATATCTCATTTTAAAGCTCTATGAGTCTAGTTTCACTTGAAATTAACTTAGCTCAATTTTTCTTTGTGAAGAAAATGTTATGACCAAAAAATAACAGCATAGTCAGAATTTCTTACCTCTTTGAAGCTTTTAGTCTCTCTCTAGATCCACTTGGTTAGGCTTCTCATTTCCTCCCAATATTTGGATATGTTATACTAGGGTTTGTGAGGAATGAATTTATGTAAAAATATTTGGGTGTTGTTGTAGGAAAAATTTGGGTTTCCTACCTTGAACTCACAGTTTTGGAGAGGAGAATGGAGATCATTTTCTTGGCTTCTTTGGATCTGTTTGGTCACACAAAGTGCAATCCCTCTCTCTCTCCCATGTTTTGCACTCTTTCACCCAACAAATCTCACTTTCTCACACTACAGCACACTCTTTCTCACACTACACTCAACTCATTAATGTTATGTCTCCCAACAACCAAATCCAAGGGCTCACAAAATTTGATCCAACTCCAAGTTAATCCTCACCCTTGATTTGTTCCCAAGAAACTCACACATTTCACTCAATGAATAGTGCTCTTTGCCCTTGCTAATTCAATCCAATGGTCCAAATAATTCATCTCACCACTTACTCAATTTCAACCCTTGGATCAACTCTTCAAATGTCCAAAAAAATCTCCTCTCTCTCTCTCTCTATCTTACGTCCTCTCTCTTTCCCTCTCTCTTCTTACTTGTTTGATCATGATTTTGGGAGAAGGAACCATTTGCCAAATAGTTTTAAATTTTTGTTAATTACAAAGGAGCCCCTTGACTTATAAAAATTATATTTTGATCCCGAAAATTTTATAATTCTATGTTAGACCCAAAATCTTGTATTAGGTCTAATTTAATTTATCTCGCATCAAAACGTGGTCGTTTAGCCTTTCCGAGACACATTCAACTCGGCTGGGTTTTTATCGGCAAATTTTTGGAAAATTTTATGATTTAGCTCTACGAAATAAGATTTACTCAATTTGATGTGGTTATATACTCTAGAGTCATTTTCATTATGTTTGGACCATCTGTGGTCATTTTGGGAATTTTTTTTTCCGGTGATTTTGACCGATATTTGTTTGGGGATGGTTGTAACGAAAAATTTTTTTAGTGAAATTTCTATATAGAATATGAGTGATATCATATAGAAAATGAAATGGATTACAATAATGAGTACACCAAGATGTCGGTGTTACACATGATTTGAGAAATGTTTGAACAATATTGATATATTTTGATACATGTTATGATATTTGTGAAATTGTACTTGAATATATGATTTAATTGCTATAATCATTCCCTTCCACAATACGGCTCGATGGTGCAACGTGATTGGGGGTTTTACGACTAAGGAGATAGCCACACTCGAGAGGTGCCTTCTACATTATCCCCTCAGACTAGCTTGATAGCACCCCAAGAGAGGCCCAAGCTAATGCCAAGGTTGGGGGTATTTATGAGTTGGAAAAAAATATAAAATCCCTTACCGGTTCTACCCTTGATCATAGTACACCATTACCGAGAGCTATGATTTTAGTAACCACATGATTTTGGAAAAGATATGGATATGATTGGATACATATGATTTGTTCATTATGATTTATTAAATCTTATTTCAAAATTGGATGTTTGATGATGAACATGAGTACGATGATATGATTTTAAGATAGTTATTTGACATATCCACAATCATTCCTCATTTACTTTCATAACATGTCGTTTACTCTCTAAGTATTGTTGTATACTCATCCCTCTTTATTTTATTTTTCCACAGAGGAAGATTAGATCAAGATATTATCGGTATTAGTATCTCGAGGCAAGTTCATCTCAAAAGAATCATTGTTGGTACTAGTTTTGTCTAATTTTTTTTTTTAGGATTTTAAATGGACTCCTTTAAGACATTTTTGTATAAACTCACTTGAAAACTTATCTAACCTTCGTGTTTTAATTGTTTAGTTGGAATTGTATAATTAAGCTTGAGGATCTCCACTTTTCCTTCTTGAAGTTTACTTGAGAATTGTTTTCATTGGTTTTGACATTTATCTCTAATATGGTTTAAATAAGTATAATATTTATGATTAATTTTGCTTTATTTTTGAATAAATATTACACTAATATTTATGTTTTATGATATTTGATGCATTAGCATTGATGGGGGATACTTATTAAGGAAAGTGAAGAAAAATGAGCTAAATTGGAGCAATTATGCAAGGATAGAAAATTGGATAGCAATGTTCTTTCATTAGCACGTGGGCACGTTGATTACAAGAGACAATGCAAGAAGTTTTGAACATTTACTGCAATAAAATTTCCTTTTGCAATGGCACATTCAAGAGAGAATTGGGATAGAATTGGAGATTTTAAAGATTTTAAAGATTTTTATTCCATTCCTAATATTTAGGAAAATAAAATTTTGAAAATATAAATTTCAAGTTATTTTATCTTTTAGGAACTTTTCTTTTATTTGAAATTTTTAGGATATTATCTTTTAGAGATTTGAATAATTTTTCCTAAAGTAAAAACTAGGAAAATTCCTTCGATGCATTTTAGGGCTGCAGCCGGCAGCACATAGAGACACATATATATATATATATGTGTGTGTATGTTTTCTTGACTTTTGACAATTGTTTTTTTTTTTTTTTTGGGAGGCAGCCTCTAAGGGTGTAGCACCCACTTGCAGCCAGGAAAGCACATTCTCTTTGTAGTTTCACCTTCTTTTCATCATTCAATAAATTTTTGTGAGTTTTCTATTTATTATGAATTCATTTTAATTTATTTTTCTAGTCAAAAGTTTATTGAAATTTTGATTTTCAATAATTGTGAAATGTAATTGAACATATTAATTCAATATATTATAGATATTTATTTAATTCCTGCATTTGATAGATCATGATTTTCTATATTGAATAGTGGTCAATATTTAATAATACTAGAATAATTAACAACCAATTAAAACGGCAAAGCCATAATTGTTTATTTGTTTTAATTTAGTGGTGAATGACATTTATGTCATGGAATTGAATAATCTAATCTCAGCAATCTCGTTGTATGTTTGCCACTTAGAATTGGGTTTCTCTCGATTTTAATGCTATCGAAACTTTAAATACTAAGAATTTATCTAGGATTGTCTTTTAGTTAGGAAAATAGTTAAAGAGTTTCTTTTAATTATCGACGAAATAAGGAGAGATTGGTTGTTTGGTATTTGTTAAGCGACTATAACCAATTTATCTATGATTGTTGAAATCTTTACATAAATCAATGATCAATCGCAGGAAATCAAGATGGAAATAATTCCTTTGACTAGAATTTCTTTTCATTGATATTTTATCTTTTAATTGATAGTATTTAATTTTCTTATTTTAGTTAATTTTATTAATTTATTTTGTTAGTTTTAGATAATTTCTCAAACCCCCCACATTTTTATTTTTTAAAAAAGAGACAAATCCGTCGTTCCCTATAAATACAACTCTACTCACTCTAGACTCATCTTTTGTGAAGTATGTATTTTTATTTATGGTTGGATTGACACCCACCAATCTCTTGAGTAGGCTTTGTTCTAACTGTTAAGAATCATTGGGTCTGATTTAAAGAATAGCGCTGGTCTATTGGTTGGATAATATTTGAGGGGCTAGTCTATGGTTTTATCTGGAGTTTTGAATGCCTTGCGGTACCCTGGAACATGAAGTGGGGCTCATACATATTTTAGGATAGCACGACAGTTGTCGCGTGCTGGAATCTGCGGGTCCAATTGTGACAACTTGTGCATTTGTTGTCTTTTAAATAATTGGGAAGTTCTGACCTTCCAAAGTTTCACAATTATTTTTGATCTTGAGTACCGTGAACTCCAACTTGGAGAGAGAGTGAGAGACTGGCCAACTCAAAAAACTTCTCTGAAAACGTAAAAAGTACATTAACTCCAACTTAGAGAGAGAGAGAGAGAGTCATCAACTTAGAATCCTCCTCTAAAAACCCAAAAAACGCGTTTGATGGCATCATTGCATTTACGGTAAAAAAGAATGCGATTGAACCGCGCGTTAGATGGTTTATTAAAAAACCAATTGAATTGTGTTGACCTGCAATTCAATTATTGAGATGGCATTTCATTCAAACTGACCTATTTTTCCTTCCGATCATGGTTGGGCAACGATCAAACCGTAGTATGGTACCATTCTGATAGCACTGATTATGCTTGAGTTTCTAAATTCACTACTAAATTATAATAAGAAAAAAATATTTATCCAAAAACATTAATCAACGTGCACTATAAAAAATGTAAATCGTGGCACATCTTTAATTGATCAATTCTTGAAACTCCTCATAAAGGGCCTATTTGGCAATCCTTACAAGGATTGGACCAAAAATAAAAATTAGGTGCCGGACTACCCTTATCTTCATGGCGTTTTTTTTTATTGTTTTTTTAAAAAAGAAAAGGACTGTTTTTTTTAATCCTCGAGGAGACAGAAGGAAGCAGTCATTATTATTATTATTTTTTTTGCATGAGATTTAAATCTCGAATCACGGGGTTTGAGGAGAGGGATCGTGATTACAAAACTGTCCCATTGGGGGGCTAAATTCAAAGTAACATGACATGGAATACAATTTAACTACAATATATAAGATTTTAGGCCAAAAAAAGGGAAGGATGTAGTGCTCATGGAGAGGAAGGAACCCGAGGATAAGTTCTTTCAAACCATTGACATGGCAAAGTTGCAATTGGAAAAAAGAAAATGTTTGAATCAACCAAATGTCACCTTTTTCCTTCATACCCATCATTTATTTGCTTAGACATGGAAACTATTGAGGCATATAACAATCAAACAAGTACGATAACAACAAAACATACGAAAGTGGACTAGACAAAAGGATGCAAAAGAGAAGCTGATTATTACACCATTAAGTCTTCACAGAAAACATCAATACTCGTAGATAGAGCATGGCTTGGGCTCCATCCAAAACTTTTTCCAAATACCCGTGGCCTCCATGAATCCAACCTTTAAGTCCCAACAGAAAACATCATTCCTTAGATCCCATTCCCACATAGAGCCTAGTGCATATGTAGCCCACACAGCCAGCTTTGTATTAAAATTCACTTCCCAATCATACTTGTCTCGATTACTACTACTAAACTCTTCTTTCACAAAAGCATGTTCCAAAGTCACGACTTTCAGGCGTGCTTGAAATGTTTTCTCCTTTTTTGCATTTAAAGTGAAGGGCTCCATCGAAGCTAGGGAAACAAACTTGTCCTTGTTGAACAGATTGACTTCCATTCTCTCGAACCGAATCTTCAAAATTTTCTTGTTGCCCTTGATGGTTGTGTAACAATCCCAAGTGTTTGTGATTATTGAATTGTTGGGATTGTTTGAGGATGTTACAGAAATGGAATCAACTTGGAAAGCTGGGTCACTTGTGTTGGAATAATTTAGAATTTATTGTATGGAGAAAATAAAGAGTCTAAAGGCATGTCAAGAGTCAGAGTTATTATGGTGAGTGTGAAGAGTCATGAGTTTTTTATGTCAAATAAATATAGGATCTCAAAAAGTCATGGTATGATCACTAGGCATCTCTTAGTATGTCTAAGTGCTACTATAAATTGTTAGTCATTCTATATATTCTTTGAAGAGAATTGAAGTTACCATCATGTATATTTTATGAGATTTCTCTCTTCCTACTATATTCTTGAGTATTCGTATAGTTAATATCTTTATTCTTACCATATGCTCTTCTTCTCCAAAAACATTGATATTATCTAGCCTAGTTTAAGTCCAACAAAGTGGTATCAGAGCTTGGTTGTGGTTGTGCCTAGGTTGGTGTCCCCTAGGATCAACAAAGAAAAGTTGTTGACATCTCTGAATTTTTAAAGAAATAGAATCCGTTGAGAAATCTCCAGATTTGAAGAAAAGAGAACCTGTTGAGAAGGTATGAGTCATAAGAAAGAGTACACAAAGAAAACTTTTGAAGAATGGAGAATGAAGAGCCTATCATCATTGTAAACGTACAATTTAAAACAATACTCAAGGAGTTACTAGAAAAATTAAATTTCCAAGCAGCAAAGAACGTATGTATAAAATTCAGTCCATATCATTTTCCTAATTTTCTTGCGAATATGATATTTGAAGATAAATATGGAAAGCATGAACTATATGGATTCAAGACATACACAAAGAAAGACGTTGAAAATGAAGCAGCTCTACGGGCAATAAGGCACTTGAAATGTGTTTACAATATTATCATTAGAGATGTGAATGATAGAGAATTATATGAAGTCAAAAACGATCTAGAAGGACTGAAAGAAGCCTATGAAAATCTGAAGAAAAATTTTGATGAAATCATAAATGAATCTGAAGAATCTAGCAGCAATGAAGATGCACTGAAAATCTAAAATATAAATAAATTCTAAATTAAGGGGTGAAATGTTGGAATAATTTAGAATTTATTGTATAGAGAAAATAAAAGTCTAAAGGCATGTCAAGAGTTTAGAGTTATTATGGTGAGTGTGAAGAGTCATGAGTTTTCTATGTCAAATAAATATAGGATCTTAAAAAGTCATGGTGTGATTACTAGGTGTCTCTTAGTATGTCTAAGTGCTACTATAAATTGATAGTCATTCTATGTATTTTTTGAAGAGAGTTGAAGTCACCATCATGTGTATCTTATGAGATTTCTCTCTTCCTAGTATATTCTTTAGTATTCATATAGTTAATATCCTTATTATTACCATATGCTCTGCATCTCCAAAAACATTGATATTCTCTAACCTAGTTCAAGTCCAACAAAGTGGTATCAGAGCTTGGTTGAGGTTGTGCCTAGGTTGGTGTCCCCAAGGATCAAAAAAGAAAAGTTGTTGACATCTTTGGATTTTTAAAGAAAAAGAATCCATTGAGAAATCTCCAGATTTGAAGAAAAAAGAACCTGTTGAGAAGGTGTAAGTCGTGAGAAAGAGTACACAAAGAAAACTTTTGAAGAATGGAGAATGAAGAGCCTATCATCATTGTAAACGTGCAATTTAAAACAATACTCAATGAGTTACTAGAAAAATTAAATTTGCCTGCAGCAAAAAACGTATGTACAAAGTTTGGTCCAGATCATTTTTCTGATTTTCTTGCGAAGGTGATATTTGAAGGTAAATATGGAAGATATGAACAATATGGATTCAAAGCATACACAAAGAAAAATGCTAAAAATGAAGCAGTTTTATGGGCAATAAGGCATTTGAAATGTGTTTACAATGTTGTCATTAGAGATGTGAATGACAGAGAATTATATGAAGTCAAAAATAACTTGGAATGACTGAAAGAAGCCTATGAAAATCTGAAAAAAAAATTGATGAAATCATGAATGAATCTGAAGAATTTAGCAGCAATGAAGATGCATTGAAGATCTAAAATAAAAATAAATTCTAAATTAAGGGGTGAATGTTGGAATAATTTAGAATTTATTGTATAGAGAAAATAAAGAGTCTAAAGGCATATCAAGAGTCTAGAGTTATTATAGTGAGTGTGAAGAGTTATGAGTTTTTTTTATATCAAA
Organism: Dillenia suffruticosa; assembly: GCA_033439265.1. Classification (NCBI taxonomy): domain Eukaryota; kingdom Viridiplantae; phylum Streptophyta; class Magnoliopsida; order Dilleniales; family Dilleniaceae; genus Dillenia; species Dillenia suffruticosa. Next base: position 5,096,988 of record JAVTVX010000018.1, on the reverse strand, counting down.
TAAATATAGGATCTCGAAAAGTCATGGTGTAATTATTAGGTATCTCTTAGTATGTCTAAATACTACTATAAATTGATAGTCATTCTATGTATTCTTTGAAGAGAGTTGAAGTCACCATCATGTTTATCTTATGAGATTTCTCTCTTCCTAGTATATTCTTGAGTATTCATATAGTTAATATCCTTATTCTTACCATATGCTCTTCATCTCCAAAAATAATGATATTCTCTAGCCTAGTTCAAGTCCAACAACTTGCACTAGAGATGAAAGACAAGAATAGCAAAAGGAACCATAGGGATATGAAAAGGATGATGAAAGTGCAACAAAAGCAACAACAAATATCTTCATCTGGAGGACACTTGCATGCTGTCTCAATACTTTGAGGTCTCCTTATTGTTGTGCGAGGGAGTGTGGTGTAAGAATGGACCCTGGAGGATGAGAACCTGGGGTTACAATACCCCACATATTCAGATGGTCTTTCTATGTCCAAAGCATGATATGCTGTTATTTCTTGTAGGTCTTTTGAATCGGATGAATCCAAAATCAATGGGCAGAAGAGAGAGAGAGAGAGAGAGAGTTGGGGGGACAGAGAGGGAGAGAGAGAGAGAGAGAGAGTTGCAAGATAGGACTACGGATAATAAGCTAGGTTTAAGTTTTGGCATATTTAAGTGAAGTGGACAAGGAGCCCAAATTAAATGTGAACGCATAGAAGTTTCCTAATATACGGTCTGCATTAATATATGCTAAATCATTGATACTTATCAACAAAATTTAAAATAATTAGAACACAATCATGCTATATTTTAGTGTTGGCCTGAAAACTATTGTTATTGCTCTCGTGTTGGTCATTGTTTTTCCTTTTAACTTTTAGAGTGTTGCTCCTTCCCCAAAATTCTGATTATTTTAATATTTTTCTCCTAACCATTTATCCTATTTTGATACATTATGATATTATCAAGACCAAAACTAATAATTTTTCTTAGAAAATGAAGTACAAAATGTTAGGAGAGGTAGAGGATATAAGAGGAGAAAAAAATTATAAATTTTAAGCATACTAATGAAAAGCTTTTCCCAAACTTTTGCAAACAAAATCAAAATTTGGGATTGGTTTCGTGCCATCGGCGTTGCTTTTGAGGTTGCAACATTTTCTAATAATATAATAATATCAATTTTACATTACTATATTTTACTATATTACTATATTATTGTATGTATTATTATAAATTACATTATCGAATGCTGCGAGACTTTGTGATTCATCATTCAACCATTAAATCACATGGGATCCTCACAATATAAAATTATGATTATCAATATTAATTTAAATAATAAAATTATCGTTATTATCGTTATATAACTTAATTAATTATTTAGTAATTTAAATAATATTACGTGAGAAATATTATGTTAGAAGTGGTTTGCATTATTAGTAATTTTAAATAATATTACATGTGAAATAAGTGGTTGAGGTAAGGTAGGAGGTGGTGGTACGTGTGTGGAAGTTATGTGTGTAGAAATTATGTAGAATGTGGAAATGTAAGAGATTAAATTCTTTATTCATTGCGAGGATCATGCCTTTGTGAATATAAATATGGAGGAGATCTTAGTGCTAGCTTGAAATCGAGTCGCATTATGAAAGCCGATGCCAAATAATTTAATATGGGTTTTGAACCACAAAACTCAGTTTTTGCCGATACAATAGATACAAAGTTTAATATTCTTCAATAATTATACCAATATAATTAATTACATCATTACATTACATTGTCATAATTTCAAATTATCACATTATATTATCTAATAATAGGTCAATAAATTTTCCAAATTATTACACTATATTATATAAATTACTAATTTCATATTATTATTTTATTTAAATTAATAATATTAATAACTTTATGCTAAATTATCATGAAATATACATTATTTTTCATTTTTCAAATGGCAATAATTAGCACAGCATAGGGCTCATGGCAGGGGACTATGCAGGCACGGGCCGTACAGGCATGCACTTGCATGAAATGTAGTAATAGTAGGGTAATAAATAGTAAAAATTACATGAAATGTAATAAGTGATTTTTTCAATAATCTAAATAACGCATATCGAAAGACACGTGGTGATATTAATTAAAAGTATAAAAAAAATGCGAGAAATTGAAAACAACATGGGTAATGAAAAAAGAGGTGGGAAAAAAATACCAAAGAAAAATGGGCAGATTTTAAAAATTTGTTTGTAAAAATGATATATTATAAATCATACGAGGGGAAAGTTTCACCATCAAAGTTTCTCCTATCCTCAAAAGCTCAACTCCCTTAACACATTTAAACCTCTCACTCACTTTATAAAATTTTATCAAAAGTTAATCATATTTTTTTTTATAAAATAGATACTCTAGGTTCTACTGGTTAGTATTTAAATGATTTGGATGAACTAAAATAAACAACAGATGAGCATTGTACAAGTTCAATCACAACCATTCCAAGATCAAGTTTAATCTGAACAAGTTCAATCATTCCAAGATGTTACCCAGGTTTAAAAATAAACATATCATTTTAATTTGAGATTTAATATTAACATGCTATCCAGTAATTTTTAATTATCCGTTTTTAATTTTTTATTTTGAACAGTTATCAAGAAATGTAGAGATTAATACACTGTCAAGATATTTTGAATTTAGAAAAGGAAAGCGCATAATCTTACTAATTTCACTTTTGTTTAGTTTCTCTGGTTTTTAACATAATCTTACTTATTTCACTTTAAATTTAAATAATAATCTAAATTATTAGTATTGTTAGGCTTCTCGGACACCAGATGCTGGTATGCATATAGAACCTAACCATCATGATTACTGCGTGACTCCATCCCAATCACTACCTAACTCCATCCCAAAAGGAAATATTTTCATTTACAACCTTACAATATCATCATGTAATTATATTCATTTCATATTCATTTCACAATATCATCATGTAATTATATTCATTTCATATTCATTTCACTATTTCACTATTTCACTACTGTTTTTAATGAATAGATTGACATGAAACAATATGAATAAAGAGTCTTCAAACTGTGATGAACATTTTTTATTTGGAACATCTCAGAAGACATGAAGTTGTGGGACATGCAATCTTTTCTCTTTTTTTTTGTCTTATATGTATCTATCATTCTATTTTGTATCAATCATTCTCATATATTAATACAATTCTTATTATGTTTATATTATTTTTTGTAATTTCTTTATTTTCTAGTCTTTTAATTTACCTATAGTAATTCAAATCTACATCATCTTTAAAAAAAACCGTCACTATTGATATCATGTGATAATAGGTAGTAAATTTTTCTATCACTTGTATATAGTAACGTTTTCTAACACTTATAGTAAAATGCAGTAATTTTCCTAACACTTACAATAATCGATGATAAGTAGTAACTTTTTTCTAACATTTGTGATAACCCACTATAAAAGGGAGTAACATTTTTTAACATGATAAAAGGGAGTAAAATTTCCTAAGGAAGTAAAATTTCCTAACACTTATGGTAACTAACGATACAAAACAATAACTTATATTAACACATGTGGTAACCGACAATAAATGATTGTAACTTTTTCCAACGCTTTTCTAACAAACGATAAAAGATAGTAATTTTTTCTAACACTTGTGGTTACTGATGATAAAAGATAATAATATTTTCTAATACTTGTATAACCGACGATACAAGTATTAACTTATATTAACACATGTGGTAACCGATGAAGGGCGGTTTCTAACACCTGTGGTATCCGATGATAAAAGATAGTAGCATTTCTTAATAGTTGTGATAATCGATAATAAAAGTTAGTAATATTTTCTAATATATGTAGCGGCTACGATAAATGACAGTAACATGTCTTAATAGTTATGTAACTAATGATAAAAGATAATAATATTTCCGAATACAAATGATAACTAATGAAAAAAAATAATAACTTTTATCAATACTTTTGAAACAAATTATAAAAAATAGTAATTTTATCAACATTTTTCTAACAGTCAATATAAATCTAGAACATGCTCCAACGGTAACCAAAACTATCGGGATAGACTTATCCCGACTAGTGTATAGCCAACTGAAGGCCCATCCATTGGAGAATCTTCTGCCGACGGTTTTAGTAGATTTAGCATATGGTTTTCATTAGTCAGAAAAGGGCATTTGTTTTGTAGTGACTACTCTATCAAGTTATGAGACCAACGTACTAACCAACTGTGTCACTACCCCCACAAGTTTTAACTTTGGTTCTAGATAATAAGACTGATTAGTTTTCTTATCAAATATTAATAATAAAATAAATAAACAACTTGAATCATCAAAATTCTTTAATCAACAAGAAAAATTATGGGGTGAGAGAGGCTCGAGCTCTTGACCTCAATATCATGCTATCAAGCCACGAGACCTACGCGCCTACCAACTATGCCACCAACCCACACATTTTGCCATTGGTTCTAGATAATAAGAAAACAAATATTTTTCTTATCAAATACTAACAATAAAATAAATAAACAGTTTGAATCATCAAAATTCTTTAATCCATAAGAAAAATTATGGGGTGAGAGAGGCTCTAACTCTCCACCTTAGGATCACTCTATCAAGCTACGAGACCTACACACTAGCCAACTGCACCATTACCCCACATGTTTTGCGCATGCTACTAGATAGTAAGAAGGAGATTTGTTTTCTTATCAACTATTTAGAATAAAATAAATAAGTAGCTTGAATAAGCAAAATTCATTAATCTATGAGAAAAATTATGGTGGGAGAGAGGTTTGAGCTCTTGACCTCATGATCACTCGATCAAGCAATGAGAGCTACATGCTAGCCAACTGCACCACCTCACATATTTTGGCTACTGTTTTAGATAATGAGAAAGAGATTTTTTTTTTCTTACCAAATATTAATAATAAAATAAATGAAAAGCTAGAATTAGCAAAATTCTTTAATCCACAAGAAAAATTATGGTGTGAGAAAGACTCTAACTCTCGACCTAAGGATTACTCTATCAAGCTATGACACCTATGCGCTAGCCAACTGCAATACCAGCCCACATATTTTGCCTAGGGTTCTACATAATAAGAAGGCGAATTGTTTTCTTATCAAATATTAACATTAAAAGAAATAAAATGCTTGAATCAGCAAAATTCTTTAATCCACAAGAAAGTCGACCTCAGGATCACACTATCAAGCTATGAGACCTATGCGCTAGCCAACTGTGCCACCACCCTACATGTTTTGCCTCCTATGGTTTTACATAATAACAAAGAGATTAGTTTTCTTTTCAAATATTAACAACAAAATAAATACACAACTTGAATCAACAAAATTCTTTAATCCACATGAAAAATTATGGGGTGAGAGAGGCTCGAATCTTGACCTCAGGATCACAGGATCATGCTATCAAGTTATGAGACCTACGCACCGGCCAACTATGCCACCAGACCACATGTCTTGCCTATAGTTCTAGATAATAAGAAAGAGATTTGTTTTCTCATCGAATATTTATGATAAAAAAAATAAATAGTTTGAATCAGCGAAATTCTTTAGTCCACAAGAAAAATTATGGGATGAGAGAGGCTCGAACTCTCAGCCTCAGGATAACTCTATAAAGCTATGAGACCTACGTGCTAGCCAACTACACCACCACCACACTTGTTTTGCCTATGGTTCTAGATAATAAGGAAAAGATTTGTTTTCTTATAAAATATTAACAATAAAAAATAAACAACTTGAATTGGCAAAATTCTTTTGTCCACAAGAAAAATTATGGGGTTAGAGAGGCTCGAACTCTTGACCTCAATATCACTCTATCCAGATATATGCCCTACGCCTAGCCAACTGCGCCACCACCCCTCATATTTTGTCGATGTTTCTAGATAGTAAGAAAGAGATTTGTTTTATTATCAAATATTATAAATAAAAAGTTTGAATCAGCAAAATTCCTTAATCCGTAAGAAAAATTATGGGGTGAGAGAGGCTCGAACTCTCAACCTTAGGATCACTCTATCAAGCAATGAGACCTACACGCTAGCCAACTACGATGCTACCCCACGTGTTTTGGCTATGGTTCTAGACAATAAGAAAGAGATTTGTTTTCTTGTCAAATATTGACAATAAAATAAATAAAAACCTCGAATCAATAAAATTCTTTAATCCACAAGAAAAATTATGGGGTGAGAGAGGCTCGAACTCTCAACCTCAGGATCACTTTATCAATCTATAAGACTTACGTACTATCCAACTACGCCACCACACCTCATGTTTTGCGTATGGTTTTAGATAATAAGGAAGAGATTAGTTTTCTTATCAAATGTTAACAATAAAATAAATGTACAACTTGAATAAGCCAAATTCTTTAATTCACGAGAAAAATTATTGGTTTAAAGAGGCTCGTGCTCTCGTGTTCATGATCATTCTATCAAGCTATGAGACATACATGCTAGCCAACTGCACCACCTCCCCCACATGTTTTGCCTATGGTTCTAGACAATAAGAAACAGATTAGTTTTCTTATCAACTATTAACAATAAAATAAATAAACAGCTTGAATCAGCAAAATTCTTTAATCCACATGAAAAATTATGGGGTAAAAGAGGTTTGAACTCTCGACCTCAGGATCTCTCTATCAAGCTATGAGACTTATGTACTAGCCAACTATGCCACCACGCCACATGTTTTTCCTATGCTACTGGGTAATAAGAAGGAGATTTGTTTTTCCTATGAAATAAATGAGTAGCTTGAATCAACAAAATTCATTAATCTACAAAAAAAAAAATTATGAGGGGAGAGAGGTTCAAACTCTCGACCTCAGGATCACTCTATCAACCTATGATATCTACGTGCTAGCCAACTACACCACCACCCCTCATATTTTGCCTATGGTTCTGGATAACAAGAAAGACATTTGTTTCCTCATCAAATATTAACTATAAAAACTTATGCGCTAGCCAACTATGTCACCACCCCACATGTTTTCCCTATGGATCTAGATATCAAGAAGGAGATTTATGTTCTTATCAAATATTAACAATAAAAAGATGAACAGCTTTAATCAGCAGAATTCTTTAATCCACAAGAAAAATTATGGGGTGAGAGAGGCCCGAACTCTTGACCTCAGGATTACTCTCTCAAGCTATGAGACCTACACGCTAGCCAATTGCGCCACCACCCCACATATTTTGCCTATGGGGCTAGATTATAAGAAGTAGATTTGTTTTCTTTCTAATATTTACAACAAAATAAATAAGTAGCTAGATTTAGCAAAATTCTTTAATCCATGAGAAAAACTATGGGGTGAGAGAGGCTCGACTTAGCATCACCCCATCAAGCTATGAGACATACGCGCTAGCCAACTGTGAGACCACCCCACATATTTTCCCTATGGTTCTAGATAATAAGAAAAAGATTTGTGGTGTTATCAAAAATTAACAATAAAATAAATGAATATCTTGAATAAAAAAAATTCTTTAACCCATAAGAAAAATTATGGGCTCAGAGTGGCTCGAAATCTCAACCTCAGGATCCCACTCTTAAGCTATGAGACCTACATGCTAGCCAACTATGTCACCACCCCTCTTTTTTTGCCTATGGTTCTAGAAAACAAGAAAGAGATTAGTTTTCTAATCATTAAAAATAAAGTAAATAAACAGCTTGAATCAACAAAATTCTTTAATCCACAAGAGAAATTATGGGATGAGAGAGACTCAAACTCTCAACCTTAGGATCACTCTATCAAGATATGAGACCTACATGTTAGCCAACTGCACCACCACCCCACGTGTTTTGCCTATGATTCTAGATAATCAAAAAGCGATTTGTTTTCTTGTCAAATATTAACAATAAAAAATTAAATAGCTTTTATCAACAAAATCCTTTAATCCATAAGAAAAATTATGGGGTAAGAGGGGCTGCAACACTCGACCTAAAGATCATACAATCAAGCTATGAGACCAATACACTAGCCAACTGCGCCTCCATCGCGCATGTTTTGCCTGTAGTACTTTCTTACCAAATATTTGCAATAAGGATCACTCAATCAAGCCATGAGATCTACGCGCTAGCTAACTGCACGACCATCCCACTTGTTTTGCCCATGCTTTTAGATAATAAGAAGGAGATTTGTTTTCTTATCAAATACTAACAATAAGAAGTAAACAGTTTGAATCAGCAAAATTCTTTAATCCATAAGAAAAATTCTGGGGTGAGAGAGGCACCAACTCTCGACCTCAGGATCATTCTATCATGCTATGAGACCTACGCGCTAGCCAACTACGCCACCACCCCACATGTTTTGCTTATAGTACAAGATAAAAAGAAGGAGATTTGTTTCTTACCAAATATTTACAACAAAATAAATGAGCAGCTTGAATCAACAAAATTCTTTAATCCAAGAGAAGAATTACGAGGTAAGGGAGGCTCCAATTGTCAACCTCAGGATCACTCCATCAAGCTATGAGACCTACGCCCAAGCCAACTGTGCCACCACCCCACATGTTTCGCCTATGGTACTAGATAACAAGAAGGAGATTTATTTTCTTATCAAATATTAACAATAAAAAGATGAACGGCTTTAATCAGCAGAATTCTTTAATCCACATGAAAAATTACGGGGTGAGAGAGGCTTGAACTCTTGACCTCAGGATCACTCTCTAAGCTATGAGACCTACGCGCTAGCCAACTACGCCACCACCCCACATATTTTACCTATGGTTCTAGGTAATAAGAAGGAGATTTGTTTTCATTCTAAATATTTACAGTAAAATAAATAGGTAGCTTGATTCAACAAAATTCTTTAATCCACAAGAAAAACTATAAGGTGAGAGGGACTCGAACTCTTGACCTCAGGATCACTCTATCAAGTTATGAGACCTACACGCTAACCAACTCCGCACTACCCCACATGTTTTTCCTATGGTTCAAGATAATAAGAAAGAGATTAGTTTTCTTTCCAAATATTAACAACAAAATAAATAAACAGCTTGATTCAGCAAAATTGTTTAATCCATGAGAAAAACCATGGGGTGAGAGATGCTCAAACTCTCAACCTCAAGATCACTCTATCAAGCTATGAGACATACTAGCCTACCACTCCACCACTCCACATGTTCCCCAAAGTCTCGACCTTAAGATCACCCTAACAAGCTTTGAGACCTATGCGCTAGCCAACTGTGCCACCACCACACATGTTTTCCTTATGGTTCTAGATAATAAGAAAAATATTTGATGTGTTATCAAAAATTAACAATAAAATAAATGAATAGCTTGAATAAAAAAAAACAATCTTTAATCCACAAGAAAAATTATGGGCTCAGAGTGGCTTGAAATCTCGACCTCAGGATCACTCTCTCAAGCTACAAGACCTACGTGCAAGCCAACTACGCCACCACCCCGATTCTAGATAACAAGAAAGAGATTAGTTTTCTAATCAAATATTAATGATAAAGTAAATAAACAGCTTTAATCAGCAAAATTCTTTATTCCACAAGAGAAATTATGGGTATGAGAGAGGCTCAAACTCGCGATCTCAAAATCACTCTATCAAGCTATGAGACTTACGAGCTAGTAAACTATGCTACCACCCCACATGTTTTTTCTATGGTTCTAGATAATCAAAAAGCGTTTTGTTTTCTTGTCAAATATTAACAATAAAAAAATAAACAACTTATATTAATCGACAAGAAAAATTATGGGGTAAGAAGGGCTGCAACACTTGACCTCAAGATCACACAATCAACCTGTGAGACCAAGGCACTAGCAAACAGCACCTCCATCCCCCATGTTTTGCTTGTAGTACTTTTTTACCAAATATTTGCAATAATGATCACTCAATCAAGCTATAAGACCTACGCGCTAGCCAATTGCGCCACCACCCTACAAGTTTTACTTATGGTTCTAGATGATAAGAAGGAGATTTGTTTTCTTATCAAATACTAACATTAAAAAATAAACAATTTGATTCAGCAAAATTCTTTAATCCACAAGAAAAATTCTGGGGTGAGAGGGGCATCAACTCTTGACCTCAATTTCACTCTATCGAGCTATGAGATCTATGCGCTAGCCAACTGCGCTACCACCCCACATGTTATGGTACTAGATAAAAAGAAGAGATTTGTTTTCTTACCAAATATTTACAACAAAATAATTAAACAGCTTCAATCACCAAAATTCGTTAATCCAAGAGAAGAATTACGGGGTAAGGGAGGCTTGAACTGTCGACTTCAGGATCACTCCATCAAGCTATGAGACCTACGCGCTAGGCAATTACACCACCACTGCACATGTTTCGCCTATGGCACTAGATAAAAAGAAGGAGATTTGTTTTCTTACCAAATATTTACAACAAAATAAATAAGCAGCTTGAATCAGCAAGAGGTTCGAACTCTCAAGCTTAGGATCACCGTATCAAGTTATGAGACCCACACACTAGCCAACTGCATCACCACCCCACTAGTTTTGGTTATGGTTCTAGATAATAAGAAAGATATTTCTTTTCTTGTCAAATATAGACAATAAAATAAATAAAAACCTCAAATCAGCAAAATTCTTTAATCCACAAGAAAAATTATGGGTAAGAGAGGCTCGAACTCTTGACCTCAGGATCACTCTATCAATCTATGAGACCTACGAACTAGCCAACTGCACCACCACCCCTCATGTTTTGAGTACGGACTTAGATAATAAGGAAGAGATTAGGCTTGAATCAACAAAATTCTTTAATTCATGAGAAAAATTATTGGTTCAGAGAGGCGCGATCTCTCGAGCTTAGGATTACTCTATGAAGCTACGTAACCTATGCACCAGCCAACTGCGCCACTTCCCTACATGTTTTGCCTATGGTTCTAGATAATGAGAAACAAATTAGTTTTCTTATCAACTATTAACAATAAAATAAATAGACAACATGAATCAACAAAATCCATTAATACACATGAAAAATTATGAGGTAAGAGAGGCTCAAGCTCTCAACCTCGGGATCGCTCTTTCAAGCTATAAGACCTTCGTAGTTTTCTTATCAATTATTAACAATAAAATAAATAAACAGCATGAATCAACATAATTCTTTGATCCACATGGAAAATTATGGGGGGAGAGAGGTTCGAACTCTTGACCTCAGGATCACACTATCAAGCTATGAGACCTACGTGCTAGCCAACTACTCCACCACCCCCACATATTTTGCCTATGGATCTAGATAACAAGAAGGAGATTTATTTTCTTATCAAATATTAACAATAAAAAGATGAGCAGCTTTAACCAACAAAATTATTTAATCCACAAGAAAAATTATGGGGTGAGAGAGGCTCGAACTCTCGACCTCAGGATCACTCTCTCAAGCTATGAGACCTACGCACTAGCCAACTACGCCACCACCCAACATGTTTTGCCTATGGTACTAGATAATAAGAAGGCGATATGTTTTCTTTCCAAATTTTTATGATAAAATAAATAAGTAGCTTGATTCAACAAAATTCTTTAATCCACGAGAAAAACTATGGGGTGAGAGAGGCTCAAACTCTTGACCTTAGAATCACTCTATCAAGCTATAAGACCTACGCACTAGCCAACTCCACCAGCACCTACATGTTTTGCCAATGGTTCAAGATATTAACAATATTAGTTTTCTTTCAAAATATTAACTATAAAATAAATAAACGGCTTGATTTAGTAAAATTCTTTAATACATGAGAAAATCTATGGGGAAAGAGAGGCTCGAACCCTCAATCTCAAGTTCACTCTATCAAACTAATAGACCCACTAGACAACTGCTCTGCCACTCCAAATGTTCCTTGAAGTCTCGACCTTAGGATCACTCTATCAAACTATGAGACCTACGCATTAGCCAACAGTGCCACCACCCAACATGTTTTCCCTATGGTTCTAGATAATAAGAAAAAGATTCGTTGTGCTATCAAAAATTAACAATATAATAAATGACTTGAATAAAAAAATACTTTAATCCATAAGAAAAATTATGGGCTCAAAGTGGCTCGAAATCTCGACCTCAGGATCACTCTCTCAAGCTTTGAGACTACACGCTAACCAACTACGCCACCAACTGACATGTTTTTCTTATGGCTCTCGATAATAAGGAGATTTGTTTCCATATCAAATATTAACAAAAAAAAACCAAACAACTTCAGTCATTAAAATTCTTTAATCCATAAGAAAAATTATTGGGTAAGCGAGGCTATAACTCTCGACCTCAGGATCATGAAATCAAGCTATGAGACCTACGACCTAGCCAAATGTGCCACAAGACTACATGTTTCGCCTATGGTTCTAGATAATAAGAAAGAGACTTGTTTTCTTATCGAACATTTATGATAAAAAAATAAATAGCTTGAATGAACGAAATTCTTCAATCCACAAGAAAAATTGGTGTGTCGTCAAACAACCAAAAATAAAATACCTACTTCAAACGATACGAATATAGCACGAGTAGGGTCATATCCACAGAGAACGGCAGATCTATTTCTTTTAATAAAAAAATGAAAATAAAATACGGATGAGTTTTGATGAAATAATCTAAAATAACTAAGCAAACAAATCAATGAAAATTAACTAAAATAAAATGATGAGATAATACCAATTATAGGAATGGATGTCAATGAGAGAAAACCTAGTCAAAGGAGTTATTTCTGCCTTGATATGTTTAATTGATCATCGATACAAAAATTACTCGATATTATGCGAATAAATTGGTTATAGTCGCTAGTACCACGAAACGACCAAGCTCTCCGTACTTTTTCGGTAATCAAGATACCATCGTTAATTATTTCCCTAATCGAAAGATAACCCAAGAGACCCTCATTGGATTTAATGTTCCAACAGTATTACGATCTAGAGAGACCCAATTCTAATCAGTAAATTCTAACATGGATTTATTTAAATTAGATTACCTAATCTCTTGACATAAATCCTACCGCTTGCGAGACCATAAAATTATGTCAATTACTGCTCCATTAAAAACACACAAACCTTGTTATTTTTAAATGGTTGTAGATTATTCTAGGGTTATTAAACATAGCGCTCTATTTAACAATCCCAAAATAATCATAAACACTAAGCATAAAGATTAAATAAATACCCTCAAACATCAAGCAAATAAGATCATTTAGATCTCACAATCATCATTAATCAAGGTTTCAATAATCCTTTGACTAGAAAAGAAATTAAAATGAAAACATAATGAGAGAAAACTCATAATAAAATGAATATTGCTTCCAAGGAATAATGAAAAAAACAAAGAATCCTCTCCCGGCTAAAGGCTGCTGCCTACTATTTTTTTCGTTTCTGCATACCCCCCAAAAGTCAAGAACACAAAGCTTAAAAAATCTCTTCTAGTAGGGGGGCCGGCTGCAACCTAAAGGAATAGTAAATCCTCCTATTTTACCTTAGTAAAATTACTCCACAATATTCTCTAAAATTGAATGAAATATCCTAGAGAATAAAATCCTAAAAACTTCAAGTAAAATAAAAATGTTTGTTTTTTTTTTTACATTTACAACTTTTCAAAATTTCACATTCCTAAATATTAGGAATGAAGAATAGAATCTTCAAAAGTCTTGTATTTCTCCTTGAATTCAACGCGCCCACGTGTTAATGAAAAGTCACTTCTGTTTGTTCTTCCATCCTTGCATAATTGCTCCAATTAAGCCTCTTTTTCTTCATATTTCTCCTCGCCTTTTGTCCAACTAATCTAACACATCAATCATCACAATTAGTGTAATATTTTCTCAAAATAATGCAAAAATCAATTACAAATATTATACTTATTTTGTTCCTATCAAATTCCCCCACACCTAGATGATGCTTGTCCTCAAGCATTCCTAACTCATCTAAAACGAAAGCTAAAAACCTGCTTGTTTTCTTCCAAGTCCCTAAGTCAACAATTACTATTAAAAAGTTAAGTTGAAAGCATAATCAAAACAGCAAGTACTTCACAGTGTTCTATACTAAAACAACCACTATATATCTCAACAATCACTTATGAAATCCAAATAGCAAGATTCGACAATTCTCTCCAAAGGGTCACTCTAATGCACTCGAAAGGGTAAAAAATATTTCAATAACACTCAAATCAACACATTGGAATTGGCATTACCATATGCTTGCAAATATATCAAATCTCCACCACTTAAAAATTAGAATTTCATGCATCAATCTAAAGGTCTTTCATTTGGTTGTAACGTGGCTAGGGTTAGGGGTAGGATAAAAGGGAATATCAAGGGTTAAAGTGTACCAAAAATAATATGCAATTAACTATATAATTCTTTCTGTGATAACACATTTGCCCCACACAGGTAGCATACCAAAAATTCATGATCTTGTCACCCACGTGTGCTCAACATAGCTAACATTCCTAATCACATAAATATGTCAACCATTTTCTCTACGATCCATGATTGAAATGAATTTATCAAGAATGCATCTTTCTTTTTCTTTATTTTTTTTACTGCTGCTTTATTTCTGTCTCTTTCTTTTTTTTTTTTGAAGAACATTTCAGCTCAAAGATGAACAAAGTCAAACTTTTTTCTTTCCTTTTTTTCATATGTAACAAATATCATCATCAAAATTCTAATCAATTCACATCTCATGAGGCAATCATATAACTAATATCATGCAATTAACTACATATATCCCTGGTACAAGGGTTAAAACTTCTGCCAAAATAGGGTTATAGTGTTGTATTGAAGGGTTTTTGACGAAAGAAAGGGCCTCAGGCTCAATTTGGTTCACAAGGGGATTATAAATCAAGGTAGGGATTTTTACAAAAGCCAAAATGGGGTAAAACCTAAGTGCCTTTATCATTTCAATGCATAAAATCCTATATGTGGTCTCGAAATGCATAACAACGCAAGTTCTAGAATGTGCAATCCAATTGTGATAATCACTCATCAAGAAAAATAATCTCGAGCACAAAGAATGAATTTGCTCGTTTATGGCTCAAAACCTCACTTTTTAAGTAGCGTTTGTGTCAAATGTTACATGTTTATCATTCAAAGAAAACTATTAAAGACATGAGCAGCCATCTTAAGTACAAAATACCAATGATACAAGCCATTTGTCATACATCTCCAACCACCCAAATAGCATACATCAACAAAGGGAACTTGAAAATTTTTGTTTTGTTTTTTCTGAATTTTTTTTTCCGGAAATAAAATGCCTATAAAGAATGTTCCTATGTATGAATCTAAAAGAATGACTAACCTCCCCCACACCTAAACCATACATTGTCCCCAATGTATGCCTAAGTGAATAAAGAGCAAAATAAAACAAGAAAACATGCAAAAAATGAAGAAACAAACAAAAAGGCAAGATGGAACAATACTCCCCTACGGTGGAGGTGGAAACGGAGGACGAAAGCCAACGAACGCGAAATATGCCATAAGGTTGTTTTCCATGCGAGACAAACGGTCGTCGAGAGATTGAAGTGTGGGGACAGAGATGGGGATTGCAGAGGGAAGAAAGACTACCTTAGGGACGGGAGAACCTGCACGAGGAGAAGAAAAGTGCTTCGGGTGTGCACCCGGAGGGTTAAAAGTGTAATGCCCATCTGAAACCGATAAAACACCCATACATATTAAACAATCCAAATCCAACGGTTCTATGGAGCATGCTACATGTAATCATGATTAGTCAAGTCCAACACGCCCAAATTCACGGCCAAAAGGGTAATGAGGGAGCCCAAAATTAATGGTCGCCTTGGTTTGTTCACACAAGACAGGAATTGAGAGGCTACCCAATACCCGAAATTAACCCGTTGGTTGGTGTGCATGCACCATAGAAAAAAAAGTTCAGGTTTAGTGCAAACGGCGGAGTTATCCTTGCGGCCAAAGAAACTAAAGGCCAGGACCCTATGAATGAGTCGCAATGCATTATCCTTCAAATAGCTACCCTTAGAATGACTAGGGTGATAAGGAACAGGATCTATAGTCAACTCAGTCCAGATACGCATGTATGTAGAGTTAAAATTGGGAGGGAAATCACAGAAACTAGTCTGATATGCAGATGACTGGGTGTGAGCCTCACTAAGGAACCCTAAAGCAATGTTAAATTCAGTCAAGGAGAGATGAAAGGAGTGATTCATCAATCGAAAATGAATTAAGTTAGGGGTGTAGGCAGTGAATCCGTGGGTGTGTGAAAGCGAAAAGTGGTGTAAAATTCATAAGTTAACTCAAGCAGGGCAGGGAAAGTGCAATTCAAGTATTGCTCCCAACCAATAGCAGAGAGATATCGGGCCATGGAGTCATGCATATTCAGTACTTGCAACAATGGAAAATGAAAGGATTTACAAAGAATGATACATCGAACAGAAATAGCAGAGTACCTTTGTTGCGCTTCAGCAAAATGAAATCGCAGACAGCCGCGAAGGTGATAACGCAGTGGGGGAAGGACAGATTTCCCTTTCACCACCCTTGAACGGACGCGAGGCCTTTTTGGAGTGGAAGAGGAGGGTTCGGCTACTGTCGCTCGTTCAGGAACTTCAGGAGTCGAAGAGGGATCAATAAGAGGTGATTGAGGAGTGCGATCACTCGAAGGAGATAAGGATGGAGGTCTGTGATGGCCCATGGGTGGACTGGAGGGTAAGTGTGGACGGGATCGAGAGGTGGAAGGTGAAGGGTTTGTGGGAGGCGATGGAGGCGATTCGTCGCTATCGGAGGAGAGAGAGATGCGAGATGCACCTTGACTTTTCAGTCCCTGGGCCCAACGTGGGCGGAGGCCAGAGCGACGGTAGTGGTGGTGAAGGTGTATCTGTTTCTTGGCCATCGGTGGCGGCAACGGAGATAGCGTCAAAGGCGAAAGAGGAAAGAAAACCCTAGAAAACAAATGTCGAAAGGTTAGAGCAGACAAGTTGATTTTGATTCTTCTCTTCGAATTTCGTTATTTTTTAATTTAATTTAATTTTATTTTTATAAAATGCAGAAGTGGTCTGAATTTAAGGCATGGGCACGCCTTAAATGAAGTGAGATTCTGTCCGTCTAATGGTCATAGGGCCAGACGTGGACGAATCGTAGAGCATGGTCACGCCCTATCGTGGGAGTACGTCTGCCAGTAGGAGTGATATAGGCAGATGTGAAAAGTGATTATGGCATGGGCATGCCTTAAGGGAAAATGATGTCTGTCCGTGTAAATGAGGTGGGTAGATATGAGTAGGAGATAGGGCGTGGGCACGCCCTAAAGCACGACCACTCCTGATTTTTTTTTAAATCACTCCTAAAACAAGTTTAAAGAAGGAAAATAAAGATAATAATAATAATAATAATAATAATAATAAGAATAAATAAATAAATAAATAAATAAAAATAGGACTATTGGGTTGCCTCTCAATGAGCGCCTTTGTTTATCGTCTTTGGCTCGATATTGTCTTCTCGTTTTACTCTTCCTTGTATGTGGGATGTGCCAAATGAACTTCCTCCACTGTAGAGACATCAAATCTGTCAATAAATGGTTTCAATCGTTGTCCATTCACCTTAAAAGTGTTGTTAGTCTCTATATTTTTAATTTCAATAGCACCGTGAGGAGAGATACTTACTACCGAATATGGTCCTGTCCATCGAGACTTTAACTTACCGGGCATGAACTTCAATTTGGAATCGAAAAGAAGTACTTTTTGACCTTCAAAGAAATGTTTTTGCCGACGAAGTTTATCGTGAACAAGTTTAGTTCTTTCTTTGTAAAGTCTTGCATTATTGTAAGCTTCCAAACGAATCTCTTCAAACTCCTGAAGTTGCAGCTTCCTCTCCCTTCCAACTTCCTTGGCATCTAAGTTGCATTGCTTGACTGCCCAAAAAGCACGATATTCAATAGCAACCGGTAAATGACATAACTTACCAAAGACTAATCAGTATGGTGACATTCCAATTGGGGTTTTGAATGCAGTTCGATATGCCCAGAGTGCATCCTCCAATCGTAAACTCCAATCCTTATGGCTTGGATTTACTGTTTTTTCCAAAATGCTCTTGATCTCACGGTTAGAAACCTCTGCTTGCCCATTGGTTTGAGGATGGTATGTGGTGGCTACTCGGTGATTAACTCCGTATTTGCACATTAAATCTTCCACCGTACGATTGCAAAAATGTGTACCTTGATCACTAATGATCGCCTTCGGTACCCCAAACCTACAGAAATGTTAGATTTAAGGAAACCTACAATAACCGTAGAATCATTAGTACGGGTAGCTTTTGCTTCTACCCATTTCGAGACATAATCTACTGCAAGCAAAATATATAGAAAGCCACATGAACTAGGAAAAGGTCCCATAAAATCCATACCCCATACATCGAAAATTTCACAAAATAAAATTGGGATTTGAGGCATTTCATCCCTAGAAGAGATGTTGCCAATCCTTTGACAACTTTCACAACTCTTACAATATTGGTATGCATCCTTAAAGAGTGTTTCCCAATAAAAACCACTATCCAGAATTTTTCTAGCTGTTCTTTTGGGACCAAAATGACCACCACATGCATGACTACGACAATGAGCAAGTATGGAATGAATTTCATCGTTAGGCACGCATCTACGAATGATTTGATCAGATCCTATTTTCCACAAGTAGGGTTCATCCCAAATGTAGTACTTCGAGTCATTCCTAAGCTTGTTCTTTTGTGTAATACTTAGGTCATGTGGAAGAATTCCAGTTACAAGAAAATTTACAATATCAGCAAACCAAGGTTCCTTACCTGTCTTACCTTGTAGGGTAAACAATTGCTCATCCGGAAATGTTTCAGACATAGGTAAGGATTCTTCTTCTTGCACCAAGCGACTCAAGTGATCAGCTACAGAATTTTCAAGTCCCTTCCGGTCCTTAATCTCCTAATCGAATTCTTGCAAAAGCAGTACCCATCGGATAAGTCGTGGTTTTGACTCCTTCTTCGAAAGCAAATATTTCAAGGCTACATGATCAGGGTAAATGACAACTTTAGAGCCTAACAAATAAGAACTAAATTTCTCAAAAGCAAAAACTATGGCAAGAAGCTCCTTCTCAGTTGTAGTATAGTTGCCTTGCGCCGGATTGAGTGTCTTCAATGCATAATAAATGGCATGAGATTGCTTCCCTTCCTTTTGTCCGAGCACAGCTCCTACAGCATAGTAACTTGCGTCGTATATCAACTCAAAAGGTAGATCCCAATTGGGTGCCTGCAAAACCGGAGTTGAAGTTAGCAAAGTTTTCAATGTATCAAAAGCTTCCTTACACTCATTTCCAAAATCGAATATAACATCGTGTTGCAACAATCTCGAGAGTGGTTGAGCTATTTTCGAGAAGTCCTTGATGAATCGCCGATAGAAACCTGCATGGCCAAGAAAATTTCGAATTTCTCACACATTAGTAGGATATGACAAGTTAACAATTAAATCTACCTTGGCTTTGTCAACTTCAATGCCTCTTGAAGAAATTACATGACCTAACACTATTCCCTCCTTCACCATAAAATGACATTTCTCATAGTTAAGGACTAGATTACTATCAATGCATCTCTTAAGAACTTTACACAAATTATCTAAGCACTGATTGAATGAATCAGCATACACCGTAAAATCATCCATGAAAATTTCGATGCAATCTTCAATTAAATAAGAAAATATACTCATCATGCATCTTTGAAATGTTCCCGGTGCATTACAAAGTCCAAAGGGCATCCTACGATATGCAAATGTTCCAAATGGGCAAATAAAGGTAGTCTTTTCTTGATCTTCTTGAGCTACAACTATTTGATAATAGCCTGAGTACCCATCCAAGAAATAGAAAAACAATTTACCCACCAATCTTTCTAGAATTTGATCAATGAAGGGTAAAGGGAAATGATCCTTCCGAGTGGCGGTATTTAATTTTCTAAAGTCAATGCACATTCGCCATCCGGTTTGAAGTCTCATTGGTACCAGCTCATTATTCTTATTTTATACCAATTGAAATCCACTCTTTTTGGGAACAACATGAACCGAACTTACCCATTGACTATCAAAAATAGGATATATAATTCCTAACTCTAACAGTTTCAAAATTTCCTTCAAAACAATTTCTTTCATGGTGGGATTGAGTTTTCGTTGAAGTTCCCTTACCGGTTTGGAATTGGGTTCGAGCAGAATGCGATGCATACACATAGAAGGGCTGATACCTTTTATGTCTGCCAAGGTCCATCCAATAACCATCTTGTATTCTCTCAATACCTGCATTAAGCTCTCTTCTTGATTTTCGGTCAAGTCCTTGGCTATGATTACTGGTAGGGTTTCATTGTCATCCAAGTATGCATACTTAAGATGTTCAGGTAAAGGCTTCAACTCGAGCTTTGGGGCCTGCATTGTAGAAGGAATAATTTTCTCGTTAGAAAGAGGTAATGGTAGGAAATTACTGACTTGCCTGAGGGGTAGCTCCGGTGTGGACTGCAAAGCCATGATAGTTTCCTCAGTGTCTTCATCTCGAGTTACCTCGGTTTGTTTATCTGTCCATCCCTTTTTCAGCACAAGATCAAGTTTATCAAGTACCAAATGTTGTTCAACATTCTCATTCACAACAGAATCAATAATGCTAACATGAAAAATGGATTCCGAATCATTTGGATGTTGCATGGCATGAAAAATATTAGATGTGACAATCTCTCCATCAAATTCAAATGACAAGGTTCCTTTATCAACATCAATCTTAGTTTTTGTGTTTTCATAAAAGGCCTTCCAAACAATATGAGAACAGGGTTTGGTGAACAAGCATCATCCATGTCAATGATATAAAAATCAACTGGAAAAATTAATTCATTGACCTTGACTAAGACATCTTCAACAATTCCCTCAGGATATGATATGGCCCTATTAGCTAATTGTATGATCACATTAGTTTTCTTCAAAGGTCATAAATTCAAGTACCTAAAAACAGTTAAGGGCATAACATTGATTGATGCACCTAGGTTAAGCATTGCCTTCTCTATACTCTTAACCCCTATGATTATTGGTATGGTGAACATACCAGGATCCTTACACTTAGGGGGTAATTTTTTTTGGATGATGGCTGAAACATTCTCATTAACACAAATCTTATTATTGCCCCTAGTTTTGTCTTCCTAGTGCATAGTTCTTTGAGAAATTTTGCATACCTTGGCACTTGTCGGATCGCATCCAAGAGCGGGATGTTGATTTCCACTTTTTGAAAAGTCTCTAAGATTTCCTTCTCCTCGTTCTCTTTCTTTGATCTTGCTAACCTACCAGGAAAAGGAGGTGAAATTACAACTCTAGTCTTAGAAGTATCGGTTTCTTTACTTACCTTTGTGGCTGATTCATTCAACATTGATGTTTTGTTTTGTTCGGCCTCTTTATCTTCTTCGGTTGTTGATGAGTTGTCCTGCACGTTCTTTTCATTCTTGACTGCCATAGCACTCACGTTTTCTCTCGGGTTGATTTCTACTTGAGAGGGTAGCTTCCCATTGTTTTTCTCCATTCGATTTACGGTCGTTGCCAATTGCGACATCTGGTTTTTCAAGTTTTTGATACTGGTTCTTGTCTCTAGTTGAAATCGTTGGTTCTCCTATTGCAACCGTTGGGTTTCCTATTGAAACAATTGAGTGCTGTTAGCCAAACTTTTAACAATTTCTTCTATAGACATACCTTGATTTGAGGAGGGTTGATGCGATTGAAATTATTGTCAAGGTTGCTGTTGAAACCCTTGTTGTCGCTTCCCATAACTAAAATTTGGATGATCCTTCCATCCAGGATTGTAGGTGTTTGAATAGGAATCATACTTCCGTTGTGGTTGTCCCGGAAATCCCCCAATTGCATTCAATTGTTCGCTGCACTCCTCTTGAAGAGTAGGACACATATCGGTTGAGTGTCCCATGTTCGAGCAAATACCACATCCTTTCACTTGTTGGATTTGTCCTACAACCAACCTTTCCACAATAGAAGTTAGGGAATCTATTTTATGTTCGAGAGAAGAACTACTCACCTCATTGACCCTTTTTGGGGCCTCTTGTCTCCCTCCGAATTGTTGGGCATTGGCTGCCATGTGAGATCAAATTTCTCCATCATCAGGTGTCTTATTCACCAATGCTCCTCCACTCGCAGCATCGATCATGTTCCGTTCCATTGGGGAAAGACCTTCATAGAAATATTGGATCAACAACTATTCTGGAATTTGATGTTGAGGACAGCTAGCACATAGTTGTTTAAATCTTTCCTAATATTCGTATAAGGTTTCCCCATTGTACTGCCTTATTCCACAAATTTCCTTTCTAATAGTAGCTGCACGAGAAGCTGGAAAAATTTTTTCTAAAAACATCCTCTCCAAGTCAGGCCAAGTAGTAATAGAGCCAGAAGGCAAATAAAAGAGCCAATCCTTGGCCTTACCTATCAAAGAAAAAGGAAAAACAACAAGTTTAAGTTGTTCTTCGGTTACTCCCTGTGGTCTCATGGTGGAACAGACAATGTGGAACTTCTTAAGATGTTTGTGAGGATTTTCCCCTGCAAGACCATGAAATTTAGGCAATAAATGAATCAGTCCAGATCTTAATTCGAATGGAGTTATAATATTGGAAACATTAATGCACAAAGTGTAACACCAAACTAAAAAAAAAAAAAAAAAAAAAAGAGGGAGAGCCAAAACGCAGCGTTTTGGCCCCCCAAAATCGAATTAGGGCTAAAGCCCTAATTCGCTCCTCTCCCTCTCTCACTCTCTCTCTCCCGACCCTTCGTCTCCCTCCCCCACAGCGGCGCTGCTCTTCCCCACGAGCTCCGCCGGGATCGCCATCGCCTCCTCCTTCTCCTTCTCCTTCTCCTTCTTCTTCTCCTTCTTCTTCTCCTTCTTCTTCTTCTTCTTCTTTTTCTGCTTCTTCTTCTTTCTCCCGCGGCTCATTTCCTCGCGATCTCTCATCGCAATCTTGCGCGATGGCACTCTCTCCGCCTCACCGCACACCGACCGAGCCACGGTTGAGCACCGCCTTCCGCCACATCGTGCGACTGCAGCGCGATCCCCCAGCCCACAGCGCGAGCCCAAGCTGCGAGCCCAGGCCGCGAGCAGGACCCAGCCCACAGCGCGAGCCCAGGCCGCGAGCGCGAGCAAGGCCGCGAGCGCGAGCACAAGCCAGGCAGCGCGCGAACTAGCGCCCGAGCACGTGAGCCAGGGTGCGAGCCAGATCACGAGCGCGCGCGAGCCAGCACACGAGCGCGCGCGAGCCAGCTCATGAGCTCGCACGGGCTCGCGGCCCAGCGCACGAACTCGCGCGGCCCCACGTGCACGGGCGCACGGCCCAGCGCGCGAGAGCCGGCACACGAGCGCGCACCAGCACAGTGCACCAGCGCACGGGCGAGCACCAGCCCGCAGGCCCATCAGCAGCAAGCCCACGGGCCCACCAGGCCCGACAGCCCGTCCAAGCCCGTAGGCCCAGTACGGCCCGCGGCCCAGTCCGGCCCCTGGCCCGCGAGCCCACGACGACCCGTGACCCTCTGCATAGGTAAATGAATTCTCGATTCCGTGTACATACTAGGGTTTCGAAAAATTTTGGTAATTTGACTTAAATTTCTCACTTGTGTTTCAAATGGTAAACATTACAGGTTTTAGACCAGGTTGACGGACGAACGAGAGCTAGATCCGGAAATCCGAGAAACCCTAGGTGAGAGAAATGTAACCTTTTCAACATTTGAATTAATTCTATCAAAATTAGGTCGAATTTAGATCGAGAGTTACATAATATATTGAAATGTGTGAATTTCGAGGAAAATTAGACAAAAAAAATGAGGAATATTAGAAACTCGACCATTGGTGAGTCAAATGAGTCGAAATTGAGGAAACGAGAATCTATAATGAAGTTTTGTAAATTAGGTGGTATATATTTGGAAGGGAAAAATTGAAAATCCCTGATTTGGCTTTTATTTGATATTAAATGTTGATAATCTGATTTAGGTTGATCTTTTGGAGTCTCGAGCGGTCAGATCCGATTTGGCTTGTCAATAGGGAGTGACTTCCCTTCCGTAGAACTGTGAGTGGGACTTTGACATTCGTATTGATTGAAAACCATATTTCAAAAATACTTTTTAAATGACATGTTTCGGCAAAATGTATGATTGTTAGGATTTTTGAATATTTTATGAAATATTTTGTGACCTTTGGAGTGTCTTAAATTATGACTTTATTGATATGCATCCATGAGTTTTGATAATTGAATATTGTGCCATATTTTCGACATATTGATATGTTTTAATGCTTCCACTGCATTGGCACATGGTTTTAAATGGATTTACTTACATATTTGGGCTGTATGCCCGGCCGACTTTATGATATTATGCATTGGGCTGTTTGTCCGGCCGACGTTATGATATTATGTATGGGGCTATATGCCCGGCCGACTTGGTAATGGGATGCATGGGGCTACGTGCCCGGCCGATATGATATTGTGATCCGTAGCTACGAAGGACATCTGGTAGAGGCATCCCTTGTGTTTGGATACGCTTCGGCCGGACGTATCTGCCAGATTGTCATGTGTATGGGTGTCCCAGGTTGACCCTCATCGGAGAGGACGTTGAGTACGGCTCCGTCTAGCACCAGGCGGGGGCACCATACACGGCCGACTAGTTATATGTACATTATTATTATTTGCAGGCTAGTTGGGGTAGCCTGTGGCCAACATTGGGACAGAGAGCCATTATTTAATACTTGTATTTGGAAAAACCCCCAATGCGCCGTCCTTGGACGAGGTAGACCATTGCCAAGAATATTTCATTGGCCGGCTCTTCACGACATTGATGTAAATATTGGATGCATATCTTGCTTTCTGATGTGTGCGTATTATATATGATTTTGAAATAACCTGATCGGTTTGCACACTGTGGATATTTTCTTATCTTATACTTTGACACTCCAAGTTCATCCTAGATATTGATAGTATGATGTCAATCCCCTCACTTACTGAGTATCCTCCCATAGATACTCACCCCTCACTTTCTTTCCCATAGGATTAATGTTGGACCGAGGAGATATCACTGGGCTTGGGTATGGTTATTTTCCATCTCTTCCGCTACGATGATTGGTGATATTATTATGTATTGGAGATTTGACTATATAAATTTTGAATATTTATTCGTGGAACCCTCGTATTGAATTATTTCATTGCATTGAGGTATTTGTAAATATTTAAAAATAACTTAGGAATTTATTTTATATATGCGTAGAATTTAAGTCCGCTCGGTGTGGCGGCTGCTCATACTCTAGTTGGGCTTGACAGCAGAGGTCTGTTGCTAGGACTGCTAGAAACTTTATAGCGTTGCGTTGTTCTGGATGTTGGCTGTGGTATTTGTTAATTTTGGAGAGGCCGGGATGGCCAATTGTTTATTTTTTACAGGATGAATGTCATATACAGGTGAAATTGTACATGGAAAACCTCCGATTTATAGGGAGATTCTGCCCGATTTTCTGTAAAAATACAGCCGGCATCCAGGGACAACGGGCGACTGTTCACGATCCCGATTCGGGGCGTGCCACAAAGGTTGTTGATTAAATTCAGGGTTTGCCAACTCCCTTAAAGTCCGTTGAGCTGCCATGTTTGTTTATTTGACCTCCTTCTCTTCAACGTCAACGTCTGAGTCTAAGAGTTGGTTGGCCAGATTGTTTCCTAGTGATGAACTTGCTGTCTTCTTTGCTTCTTGAGTCTCTTTTTCGGTTTTCGGGCTATTTTCTCGATCTCTGGGTTAAAGACAAGTTCACTTGTATGAGCAGAATAAGGCATATACAAAAAAAATATGAAAGTAAAATTTTAAAAGAAATAAATCTATCAACAACGTTCTCCGGTAGCGGTGCCAAAATTTGGTGTGTCGTCAAACAACCAAAAATAAAATATCTACTTCAAATGATACGAATATAGCGCGAGTATGGTCGTATCCACAGAGAACGGCAGATCTATTTCTTTTAATAAAAAAAATGAAAATAAAATATGGAGGAGTTTTGATGAAATAATCTAAAATAATTAAGCAAACAAATCAATGAAAATTAACTAAAATAAAATGATGAGATAATATCAATTATAGGAATGGATGTCAATAAGAGAAAACATAGCCAAATGAGTTATTTCCGTCTTGATATATTTGATTGATCATCGATACAAAAATTACTCGATATTATATGAATAAATTGGCTATAGTCGCTAAGTACCACAAAGTGACCAATCTCTCCGTACTTCTTCGGTAATCAAGCTATTATCATTAATTACTTCCCTAATCGAAAGACAACCCAAGAGACCCTCGTTGGATTTAATGTTCCGATAGCACTATGATCTAGAGAGACCCAATTCTAATCAGTAAATTCCAACCTAGATTTATTTTAAATTAGATTACCTAATCTCTTGACATAAATCCTACCGCTTGCGAGACCATAAAATTATGTCAATTACCACTCTATTAAAAACACACAAATCTTGCAATTTTTAAATGGTTATAGATTATTCTAGAGTTATTAAATATAGCGCTCTATTTAACAATTCCAAAACAATCATAAACACTAAGCATAGAGATTAAATAAATACTTACAAATATCAAGCAAATAAGATCATTTAAATCTCACAATCATCATTAATCAAGGTTTCAATAATTCTTTGACTAGAAAAGAAATTAAAATGAAAACATAATGAGAGAAAACTCACAATAAAATGAATATTGCTTCCAAGGAATAATGAAAAAAACAAAGAATCGTCTCCCGGCTAAAGGCTGCTGCCTACTGTTTTTTTTGTTTTTGCACACCCCCCAAAATTCAAGAGCACAAAGCTAAAAAAAAATCTCTTCTAGTGGGGGGGCCGGCTGCAACCCTAAAGGAATAGTAAATCCTCCTATTTTACCTTAGTAAAATTACTCCATAATATTCTCTAAAATTGAATAAAATATCCTAGAGAATAAAATCCTAAAAAACTTCAAGTAAAATAAAAATGTTTGTTTTTTTTTTTTTTACATTTACAACTTTTCAAAATTTCACATTCCTAAGTATTAGGAATGAAGAATAGAATCTTCAAAAGTCTTGTATTTCTCCTTGAATTCAGCGCGCCCACATGCTAATGAAAAGTCACTTTCTGTTTGTTCTTTCATCCTTACATAATTGCTCCAATTAAGCCTCTTTTTCTTCATATTTCTCACTGCCTTTTGTCCGACTAATCTAACACATCAATCACCACAATTAGTGTAATATTTTCTCAAAATAATGCAAAAATCAATTACAAATATTACACTTATTTTGTTCCTATAAAAAATTATAGGAGGAGAGAGGCTCAAGCTCCCAACCTTAGGATCACTCTATAAAGCTTTGAAACCTACGTGCTAGCTAACTGCACTACCACCCCACTTGTTTTTCCTAAGGTTCTAGATAATAAGAAAGAGATTTGTTTTCTTAACAAATATTAACAATAAAAAAATAAAGTTGTTTTCATAGCAGATATTAACAATAAAAAAATAAACAGCTTGAATCAGCAAAATTCTTTAATGCATTAGAAAAATTATGGAGTTAGAGAGGCTCGAACTCTCGACCTCAGGATCACTCTGTCCAGCTATGAGCCCTATGCGTTAGCCAATTGTACCCCAACCCCTCATATTATGCCCACGTTTCTAGATAGTAAGAAAGCGATTTGTTTTCTTATCAAATATTAACAATAAAATAAATAAAAAGCTTGGATCAACAAAATTCTTTAATTCGTGATAAAAATAATTTGGTGAGAGAGGCTCGAACTCTTGATCTCAGGATCACTCAATCATGCTATAAGACCAACGTGCTAGCTAACTATGCCGCCACCCCACATGTTTTGGCTATGGTTCTAGATAATAAGAAAGATTTATTTTCATGTCAAATTTTGACAAAAAAATAAATAAAAAGCTTGAATAGCAAAATTCTTTAATCCATAAGAAAAATTATGGGGTGAGAGAGGCTCGAACTCTTGACCTCAAGATCACTCTATCAAGCTATGAGACCTACGAACTAACCAACTACGACACCACCCCTCATGTTTTGTGTATGGTTTTAGATAACAAGGAAGAGATTAGTTTTCTTATCAAATGTTAACAATAAAATAAATTCACAGTTTGAATTAGCAAAATTCTTTAATTCATGAGAAAAATTATTGGTCAAGAAAGGCTCGAGCTCTCGAGCTCAGGATCACTCTATCAAGCTATGAGACCTACACGTTAGCAACTGTACCACCTCCCCACATATTTTGTGTAACACCGACACTGCGGTGTCTGTAATTTAATTATATAGAGATAAATTTTATTTATTTAAATTGATTTTTGATTTTGGGGTATTTAAATTAAATTTTTGGTATATTTTAATTTGTTGAATCTGTGAATTGAAATAAACCCCGTTTTAACAAAAAATTTAAATTTTAGTGAAGTGTGGGTGTGAAGACATATATATATATATATATATATATAAATATATACAAATACAAAGAAAAAGAAGAGAGAGAGGAGATGCTGCATTTTGGAGTGAAACGCAGCACCTCCCCCCTTTTCCAAATTAGGGTTGGAAACCCTAAGTTATTTCTTTCTCTCTCTCTCTTCCTCTTTCTCTCTCTCTCCCCGACTCTTCACCTCCCGCGGCTGCCTTCTTCCTCCACCGCGATCAGTCGCTCGCCCCGCCACCTCTCTCCACTGCGAGCAACTGCACCACCACCACCATCTTCTTCTTCTTCTCTCCCTCTCTATCTTTCCCTCTCGGATTCTCTCTCTCACTGTTTCTCTCTCTCTCCACTGCTCATCCTCTCTCTATCTCTCGCGATCTCCCTCCCTCTCGATCGTACTCTGTCACGAGCCTCCACGCATGCCACCACCACGAGTGCACTATAGCCATTGCAGCTCCTCCCTCCCGCGAGCGCGATCCTCCCTATACGAGCGTGAGCGCACCGCAGCGCGTGCTTCCCCGCACAAGCGCTCGAGGGAGCGAGCGTACCACAGCATGGCTGCGCCTGCTCGGGAGTGCACCTGTGTACGAGAACGCACCTGTGTATGAGCGCACTCCAGATCACTAACGCGTGCAACCCACACGCGCGCGACTGCACTCCAGCTCGAAAGCGCACGTACCAGCCCGTAAGCCCGTGAGCGTGCCAGCCTACGAGCCCACCAGCCCGCAGCCCGCGATAGCCCGTGACAGCCCGCGAGTCTCTACGTAGGTAACTGACTCAGGGTTTTGATTTTGTTCTAAGTGTTTATGACCTAACTAATAAATCTTGTCTTGATTAGGAGCATTGTAGATTTTGGAGTGATCGAGAAGACATTCGGACGAAAGTCTACGCTCCGAGAAAACCCTAGGTGAAAAAATTTCTTTTCCATTCGATTTATTTGAATGAATGTTAAGATTAAGTTTAGAAATAAGGAGAAATAGTTGTCGTGCAGGCGCTGCGCAAGGGCGCTACGCGCCCTGCACATGGACCCTGCACATGGGCGCTGCGCACCCTGCACATGGGCGCTGCGCGCCCTGCACATAGACCCTGCACATGGGCACTGCACGCCCTGTATATGGGCGTTGTGCGCTACACAGAGGAGTGCTGGGCTGTGGCCCTGCTGGCCCTTGGGTGCGAGCGAGAGATTGGATTGGTGTGAGTCCTGTGCAAGATTGGTTGAGTACCAACACTTGAGTCTTGTAGACATGTTGTATGTATGAACAAAATATGAGGAATTATGATAAGGTTCTAAAGGATTCGAACTACCTGATTTGCATACGTGCATTAGAAGTGATAGCCTATTTCCTATAACTGTGTAGGTTTGAAACTTGTTCATTTTTTATATATATATACATTCATAGGTATTGGGTGCCTTGATTTAGGGGAACACTTTTCTTCACTTCATGGTATTATTGGAGAATGCGCTACCCTCCCCCATATTGTGAGTGGGATTTATTTTAATACCTTTGTTTAATATGCTACGAAGGACACCGTAAGAAGCACTTAGGTGACGTCCGGATATGCCTAGGCCTGGGGTATCCCATGAGTTGTTTTGATTTTATTAACGATACGGTACTAGCCAGGTTGAACCCAAAAAGAGGGAGGATTTGGATACTCTCTCCAAGTCTAGCACCTGGACGAGGCCCGTCGCCAACGCCGGGGTAAAGAGCACTTTAAATAAATTTACATATAACACCCCCGGTGCGCCTGTCATAGGTTGAGGTAAACCTCTGCTAGGACACTTTCGGCTGGCAGCTCTATGATTTTAATGACAGTGTTTTGGATGCATATTTGACTTGATAGTGCATGCAAATAATATATTGTTGAAATGAAAAGCATGATGACTTGAAGTATGATTTGTATATTTGCATTTTGACACTCCAGTCTCACAATTCTTATTAAACGATTGTATTGACCCACTCACTTACTGAGTATTCTTTCCCTGAGTACTCACCCCTCATTTTCCTTCTTGTTTCAGAGCTAGTATTTGGCAAGGAGCGTCGCTTTTAGGACGCTTAGTATTATTGGGAGATCTGGTCTGGACTTGAGGAGTCGTTGTATATTTTTCCTATAATTTCGTGAGTTAAAAATTGTATTGATGATGTATATATATTTTGAGGTCTATAGATGACCATTGTATAATTCTGGGATGACTGTACAAATATGAATATTTAAATTATGGAACTCTCATATCATTGCATAACACTTGCATTGAGGCAATTTCTATTCATTGTGTATGTTACTTGGGAATGTGTCATGTCCTAGAAGTGTACTTTAGGATCGCTCGGTGCCACCTCTAAATCACAGGAGGGGCGACTGGTGGCTGTTCATGTCTTTGACGGGGGCATGGCAGTAGAGGTCTGTGGTTAATACTGTGGAAATTCATTTTGTTAGCCTTGCGTTGTCCTGGATTGTGTGGTATGGATGTGTTGGTCTAATGTTGAGATTTGATTTATGTATTGTGAGGCCGGGTTGGCCCTATTGTACAGGTAGCAGGTTGATTGCTATATGGGAGACTTCCGATATGCAGGGAGATTCTACCCGATTTTCTGTAAAAATACAGCCAGCATTCAAGACAACGGGCGGCAGCTTACGATCCCGGTTCGGGACGTAACATTTTGCCTGTGGTTTTAGTTAACAAGAAAGAGATTAGCTTTTTTATCAAATATTAACAATAAAATAAATAAAAATCAGCAAAATTCTTTAATCCACATGAAAAATTATGGGGTGAAACTGGCTCGAACTTTCAACCTCAGGATCACTCACTTAAGCTATAAAACCTACAAGCTAGCTACCACCCCACATGTTTTGCCTATGTTGCGAGATAATAAGAAGGAGATATGTTTTCTTTCCAAATATTTATGATAAAATAAATAAGTAGCTTGATTCAGCAAAATTCTTTAATCCACGAGAAAAACTATGGGGTGAGAGAGGCTCAACTCTTGACCTCAGAATCACTTTATCAAGCTATGAGACCTACACGCTAGCAAACTCCGCCAGCACCCTACATGTTTTGCCTATGGTTCAAGATATTAACAATATTAGTTTTCTTTCAAAATATTAACTATAAAATAAATAAACGGCTTGATTCAGCAAAATTCTTTAATACATGAGAAAAACTATGGGGAAAGAGAGGCTCGAACCCTCGACATCAAGTTCACTCTATCCAGCTATGAGACCTACGCATTAGCTAACTGTGCCACCACCCAACATGTTTTCCCTATGGTTCTAGATAATAAGAAAAAGATTTTTTGTGTTATGAAAAATTAACAATAACATAATTGAATAGCTTGAATAAAAATTCTTTAATCTACAAGAAAAATTATGGGCTCAGAGTGGCTTGAAATCTAGACCATAGGATCACTCTC
Source organism: Dillenia suffruticosa (assembly GCA_033439265.1). Lineage (NCBI taxonomy): Eukaryota > Viridiplantae > Streptophyta > Magnoliopsida > Dilleniales > Dilleniaceae > Dillenia > Dillenia suffruticosa. The sequence continues at coordinate 5,065,195 of JAVTVX010000018.1, read as the reverse complement.
TCAAGCTATGAGACCTACACGCTAGCCAACTGCTCCACCACCTAACATGCTTTTGTTATGGCTTTCGATAATAAGGAGATTTGTTTCCTTATCAAATATTAACAATAAAAAGAAAATAAACAGCTTCAGTCAGTTAAATTCTTTAATCCATAAGAAAAATTATTGGGTAAGAGAGGCTCGAACTTAGGACTTCAGTATCGTGATATCAAGCTATGAGACCTACAACCTAGTCAACTGTGCCACAAGACCGCATGTTTCGCCAATGATTCTAGATAATAAGAAAGAGATTTGTTTTGTTATCAAACATTTACAATAAAAAAATAAGTAGCTTGACTTAGCGAAATTCTTCAATCCACAAAAAAATTATTGGAGGATAGAGGCTTGAGCTCTCAACCTTAGGATCACTCTATAAAGCTTTGAAACCTACGTGCTAGCTAATTGCGCTGCCACCCTACTTGTTCTTCCAACAGTTCTAGATAATAAGAAAGAGATTTTTTTTCTTATAAAATATTAACAATAAAAAAATAAACTTGTTTTCTCAGCAGATATTAACTATAAAAAAATAAACAGCTTGAATAAGCAAAATTATTTAATCCATTAGAAAAATTATGGGGGTTAGAGAGGCTCGAACTCACGACCTCAGGATCACTCTATCCAGCTATGAGCCCTATGCGCTAGCCAATGAACCCCCACCCCCATATTTTGCCCACATTTCTAGATAGGAAGAAAGAGATTTGTTTTCTTATCAAATATTAACAATAAAATAAATTAAAAAGATTGGATCAACAAAATTCTTTAATTCGCGAGAAAAGTAATTGGGTATGAGAAGCTCAAACTCTTGATCTCAAGATCACTCTATCATGCTATAAGACCAATGCACTAGCCAACTATGCCGCCACCCCACATGTTTTGGCTATGGTTCTAGATAATAAGAGAGTTTTATTTTCATATCAAATACTCACAACAAAATAAATAAAAAGCTTGAATCAGCAAAATTCTTTAATCCACAAGAAAAATTATGGGGTGAGAGAGGCTCGAACTCTTGATCTCAAGATCACGCTATCAAGTTATGAGACCTACACGCTAACCAACTACGCCACCACCCCTCATGTTTTATGTATAGTTTTAGATAACAAGGAAGAGATTAGTTTTCTTATCAAATGTTAACAATAAAATAAATTCACATTTGAATTAGCAAAATTCTTTAATTCAAGGGAAAAATTATTGGTTGAGAGAGACCCGAGCTCTCGAGCTCTGAATCACTCTATCAAGCTATGAGACCTACACACTAGCAAATGCACAACTTCCACATATGTTTTGCCTATGGTTTTAGTTAACAAGAAAGAGATTAGTTTTTTTATCAAATATTATCAAAAAAATAAATAAACAATATGAATCGGCAAAATTCGTTAATCCACATGAAAAATTATGGGGTGAGAGGTGCTCAAACTCTTGACCTCAGGATCACTCTATCAGGCTATGAGACCTAGGCACTAGCCAACTACACCACCACCTCACATGTTTTGCCTACGGTGCAAGATAATAAGAGGGAGATTTTTTTTCCAACCAAATGTTTACAATAAAATAAATAAGTAGCTTGAATCAACAAACTTCATTAATCTACAACAAAAATTATGGGGTGAGAGAGGCTCGAACTATTGACCTCAGGATCACTCCACCAAGCTATGAGACCAACACGCTAGCCAACTGTGCCACCACCCCACATGTTTTGCCAATGGATCTTGATACTAAGAAGGAGATTTATATTTTTAGCAAATATTAACCATAAAAAGATGAACGGCATTAATCAGTTGAATTCTTTAATCCACAATAAAAATTATGGGGTGAGAGAGGCTAAAACTCTCGACCTCAGGATCACTCTATCAAGTTATGAGACCTACGAACTAGTTAACTGCATGACCACCCCGTATGTTTTGCAATAAGTAGCCTGAATCAGCAAAATTCATTTATCCATGGGAAAAGCTATTATTTGAGAGAGGCTCGAACTCCTGACCACAGCATCACTCTATCAAGTTACAAGACCTAGGTGCTAGCCAACTCCACCACCACCCCACATGTTTTGCCTATGGTTTAAGATAATAAGAAAGAGATTAGTTTTCTTCTCAAATATTAACCATAAGATAAATAAACAACTAGAATCGGCAAAATTCTTTAATCCACAAGAAAAATTTTGGGGTGAGAGACGCTCGAACTCTCGGCCTCAAGATCACTCTATCAAGCTATAAGAACTACACACTAGCCAACTGCTCCACCACTCAATATGTTTTGCCTATGGTTCTAGATAATAAAAAAGAGTATTAACAATGAAATAAATAAATAGATTGAATCAACAAAATTCTTTAATCCACAAGAAAATTTATGGGGTGAGAGAGGCTCAAACTCTCTACCTCAGGATCACTCTATCAAACTATGAGACCTAAGTGCTAACCAACTGCGCCACCTCTCCATATGTTTTGCCTATGGTTCTAGATAATTAGAAATAGATTTGTTTTCCTATGAAATATTAACAATATAAAAATAAACACCTTAAATCAGCAATATTCTTTATTCCACAAGAAAAAATTATGGGGTGAGAGGGGCTCAAACTCTCGACCTCAGGTGTTTTGCCTATGCTGCTAGATAATAAGAGGGAGATTTTTTAAATTATGGGGTGAGAGAGGCTCGAACTCTCGACCTCAGGATCACTTTATCAAGCTATGAGACCTACACACTAGCCAACTGCACCACCCCCCCCCCCCATGTTTTTCCTACGCTACAAGATAATAAGAGGTAGATTTGTTTTCCAATCAAATGTTTACAATAAAATAAATAGGTAGCTTGAATCAACAAACTTCATTAATTTACACAAAAATTATGGGGTGACAGAGGCACGAACTCTCGACCTCAAGATCACTCTATCAAGCTATGAGACCTACACGCTAGCCAACTGCACCACCACCCCGCACGTTTTGCCTTTGTATCTTGATACTAAGAATGATCTTGACACTAAGACGGAGATTTATTTTTTTAGCAAATATTAACAATAAAAAGATGAATAGCATTAATCAGCCGAATTCTTTAATCCACAATAAAAATGAAGGGGTGAGAGAGGTCGAAACTCTCGATCTCAGGTTCACTCTATCAAGTTATGAGACCTAGGCGCTAGCCAACTCCGCCACCACCCCACATGTTTCTCCTATTGTTCAAGATAATAATAAATAAACAGCTTGAATCAGCAAAATTCTTTAATCCATAAGAAAAATTATGGGGTGAGAGAGGCTCGAACTCTCGACCTCAGGATCACTCTATCAAGCTATGAGTCCTACGCGCTAGCCAACTGCGCCACCACCCCAAATGTTTTGCCTATGGATCTTGATACTAAGAAGGAGATTTATTTTTTTTAGTAAATATTAACAACAAAAATATAAACGACTTTAATCAGCTGAATTCTTTAATCCACAATAAAAATTATGGGGTGAGAGAGGCTCAAACTCTTGACCTCAGGATCACTCACTTAAGTTATGAGACCTGCACACTAGCTAACTGCACGATGACCACACATATTTTGCCTACCTATGGTTTTAGACAATTAGAAGGCGATTTGTTTTCGTTTCTAATATTTACAATAAAATAAATAAGTAGCTTGAATCAGCAAAATTCTTTTATCCACAGGGAAATCTATGATTTCAGAGAGGCTCGAACTCTTGATCTCAGCATCACTCTATCAAGTTACGAGACCTAAGTGCTACCCAACTCCGCCTCCACCCCATATGTTTTGCCTATAGTTCAAGATAATAAGAAAGAGATTAGTTTTCTACTCAAATATTCTTTTGGGGTGAGAGATGCTCGAACTCTCGGCCTCAAGATCACTCTATCAAGCTATAAGAACTACACGCTAGCCAACTGCTCCACCACTCCATATGTTTTGCCTATCGTTCTAGATAATAAGAAAGAGTTTTAACATGAAACAAATAAATAGATTGAATCAGCAAAATTTTTTAATCCCCAAGAGAATTTATAGGGTGAGAGAGGCTCAAACTCTCAACCTCAGGATCACTCTATCAAGCTATGAGACCTACGTGCTAACCAACTATGCCACCTCTCCATATGTTTTGGCCTATGGTTCTAGATAATTAGAAATAGATTTGTCTTCTTATCAAATATTAACAATATAAAAATAAACACCTTGAATCAGCAAAATTCTTTATTCCACAAGAAAAAATTTTGCGAAAAGTTATAGGGTGAGAGAGGCTCGAACTCTCGACCTCAGGATCACTCTATCAAGCTATGAGACCTATGCGCTAGCCAACTGTGCCACCACCCCACATGTTTTGCCTATGGACCTTCATACTAAGAAGGAGATTTATTTTTTTTAGCAAATATTAACAACAAAAATATGAACGACTTTAATCAGCTGAATTCTTTCATACACAATTAAAATTATGGGGTGAGAGAGGCTCAAACTCTTGACCTCAGGATCACTCACTCAAGTTATGAGACCTGCACACTAGCAAACTGCACGATGAACCCACATATTTTGCCTATGGTTTTAGATAATTAGAAGGCGATTTGTCTTCGTTTCTAATATTTACAATAAAATAAATAGGTAGCTTGAATCAACAAAATTCTTTTATCCACAGGAAAATCTATGATTTGAGAGTGGCTCGAACTCTTGACCTCAGCATCACTCCGCCTCCACCCCATATGTTTTGCCTATGGTTCAAGATAATAAGAAAGAGATTAGTTTTCTACTCAAATATTCTCTTGGGGTTAGAGATGCTCGAACTCTCAGCCTAAAGATCACTCTATCAAGGTATAAGAACTACACGCTAGCCAACTGCTCCACCACTCTATATGTTTTGCCTATGGTTCTAGATAATAAGAAAGAGTTTTAACAATGAAACAAATAAATAGATTGAATCAACAAAATTTTTTAATCCCCAAGAGAATTTATGGGGTGAGAGAAGCTCAAACTCTTAACCTCTGGATCACTCTATCAAGCTATGAGACCTACGTACTAACCAACTATGCCACCTCTCCATATGTTTTGGCCAAAATTATGCGAAAAGTTATGGGGTGAGAGAGGCTCGAACTCTCGACCTCAGGATCGCTCTATCAAGCTATGAGACCTACGCGCTAGCCAACTGCGCCACCACCCCACATGTTTTGCCTATGGATCTTGATACTAAGAAGGAGATTTATTTTTTTAGCAAATATTAACAATAAAAAGATGAACGGCTTTAATCAGCTGAATTCTTTAAGCCACAATAAAAATTATGGGGTGAGAGAGGCTCAAACTCTCCACCTCAGGATTGCTCTCTCAACTTATGAGACCTGCACACTAGCTAACTGCACGACGACCCCACATGTTTTTCCTATAGTGCTAGATAATTAAAGGGAGACTTCCTTTCTTCTCTAATATTTACTATAAAATAAATAAGTAGCTTGAATCAGCAAAATTCTTTTATCCACCGGAAAAACTATGATTTAAAAGAGGCTCAACCTCTTGACCTCAGGTTCACTCTATCAAGTTATGAGACCTAGGCGCTAGCCAACTCCGCCACCACCCCACATGTTTGTCCTATTGTTCAAGATAATAATAAATAAACAGCTTGAATCAGCAAAATTGTTTAATCCATAAAAAAAATTATGGGGTGAGAGAGGCTCGAGCTCTCGACCTCAGGATCACTCTATCAAGCTATGAGACCTACGCGCTAGCCAACTGCGCCACCACCCCACATGTTTTGCCTATGGATCTTGATACTAAGAAGGAGATTTATTTTTTTTAGCAAATATTAACAACAAAAATATGAACGACTTTAATCAGCTGAATTCTTTAATCCACAATTAAAATTATGGGGTGAGAGAGGCTCAAACTCTTGACCTCAGGATCACTCACTCAAGTTATGAGACCTGCACACTAGCAAACTGCACGATGACCCCACATATTTTGCCTATGGTTTTAGATAATTAGAAGGCGATTTGTCTTCGTTTCTAATATTTACAATAAAATAAATAGGTAGCTTGAATCAGCAAAATTCTTTTATCCACAGGAAAATCTATGATTTGAGAGAGGCTCGAACTCTTGACCTCAGCATCACTCTATCAAGTTACGAGACCTAAGTGCTACCCAACTCCGCCTCTACCCCATATGTTTTGCCTATGGTTCAAGATAATAAGAAAGAGATTAGTTTTCTACTCAAATATTCTCTTGGGGTTAGAGATGCTCGAACTCTCAGCCTAAAGATCACTCTATCAAGGTATAAGAACTACACGCTAGCCAACTGCTCCACCACTCCATATGTTTTGCCTATGGTTCTAGATAATAAGAAAGAGTTTTAACAATGAAACAAATAAATAGATTGAATCAACAAAATTTTTTAATCCCCAAGAGAATTTATGGGGTGAGAGAAGCTCAAACTCTCAACCTCTGGATCACTCTATCAAGCTATGAGACCTACGTGCTAACCAACTATGCCACCTCTCCATATGTTTTGGCCAAAATTATGCGAAAAGTTATGGGGTGAGAGAGGCTCGAACTCTTGACCTCAGGATCGCTCTATCAAGCTATGAGACCTACGCGCTAGCCAACTGCGCCACCACCCCACATGTTTTGCCTATGGATCTTGATACTAAGAAGGAGATTTATTTTTTTAGCAAATATTAACAATAAAAAGATGAACGGCTTTAATCAGCTGAATTCTTTAAGCCACAATAAAAATTATGGGGTGAGAGAGGCTCAAACTCTCCACCTCAGGATTGCTCTCTCAGGTTATGAGACCTGCACACTAGCTAACTGCACGACGACCCCACATGTTTTTCCTATGGTGCTAGATAATTAAAGGGAGACTTCTTTTCTTCTCTAAAATTTACTATAAAATAAATAAGTAGCTTGAATCAGCAAAATTCTTTTATCCACCGGAAAAACTATGATTTAAAAGAGGCTCAACCTCTTGACCTCAGGTTCACTCTATCAAGTTATGAGACCTAGGCGCTAGCCAACTCCGCCACCACCCCACATGTTTGTCCTATTGTTCAAGATAATAATAAATAAACAGCTTGAATCAGCAAAATTGTTTAATCCATAAAAAAAATTATGGGGTGAGAGAGGCTCGAACTCTCGACCTCAGGATCACTCTATCAAGCTATGAGACCTACGCGCTAGCCAACTGCGCCACCACCCCACATGTTTTGCCTATGGATCTTGATACTAAGAAGGAGATTTATTTTTTTTAGCAAATATTAACAACAAAAATATGAACGACTTTAATCAGCTGAATTCTTTAATCCACAATTAAAATTATGGGGTGAGAGAGGCTCAAACTCTTGACCTCAGGATCACTCACTCAAGTTATGAGACCTGCACACTAGCAAACTGCACGATGACCCCACATATTTTGCCTATGGTTTTAGATAATTAGAAGGCGATTTGTCTTCGTTTCTAATATTTACAATAAAATAAATAGGTAGCTTGAATCAGCAAAATTCTTTTATCCACAGGAAAATCTATGATTTGAGAGAGGCTCGAACTCTTGACCTCAGCATCACTCTATCAAGTTACGAGACCTAAGTGCTACCCAACTCCGCCTCCACCCCATATGTTTTGCCTATGGTTCAAGATAATAAGAAAGAGATTAGTTTTCTACTCAAATATTCTCTTGGGGTTAGAGATGCTCGAACTCTCAGCCTAAAGATCACTCTATCAAGGTATAAAAACTACACGCTAGCCAACTGCTCCACCACTCCATATGTTTTGCCTATGGTTCTAGATAATAAGAAAGAGTTTTAACAATGAAACAAATAAATAGATTGAATCAACAAAATTTTTTAATCCCCAAGAGAATTTATGGGCTGAGAGAAGCTCAAACTCTCAACCTCTGGATCACTCTATCAAGCTATGAGACCTACGTGCTAACCAACTATGCTACCTCTCCATATGTTTTGGCCAAAATTATGCGAAAAGTTATGGGGTGAGAGAGGCTCGAACTCTCGACCTCAGGATCGCTCTATCAAGCTATGAGACCTACGCGCTAGCCAACTGCGCCACCACCCCACATGTTTTGCCTATGGATCTTGATACTAAGAAGGAGATTTATTTTTTTAGCAAATATTAACAATAAAAAGATGAACGGCTTTAATCAGCTGAATTCTTTAAGCCACAATAAAAATTATGGGGTGAGAGAGGCTCAAACTCTCCACCTCAGGATTGCTCTCTCAAGTTATGAGACCTGCACACTAGCTAACTGCACGACGACCACACATGTTTTTCCTATGGTGCTAGTTAATTAAAGGGAGACTTCTTTTCTTCTCCAATATTTACCATAAAATAAATAGGTAGCTTGAATCAGCAAAATTCTTTTATCCACCGGAAAAACTATGATTTAAAAGAGGCTCAACCTCTTGACCTCAGGTTCACTCTATCAAGTTATGAGACCTAGGCGCTAGCCAACTCTGCCACCACCCCACATGTTTGTCCTATTGTTCAAGATAATAATAAATAAACAGCTTGAATCAGCAAAATTGTTTAATCCATAAAAAAAATTATGGGGTGAGAGAGGCTCGAACTCTCGACCTCAGGATCACTCTATCAAGCTATGAGACCTACGCGCTAGCCAACTGCGCCACCACCCCACATGTTTTGCCTATGGATCTTGATACTAAGAAGGAGATTTATTTTTTTAGCAAATAATAACAATAAAAAGATGAACGGCTTTAATCAGCTGAATTCTTTAAGGCACAATAAAAATTATGGGGTGAGAGAGGCTCAAACTCTCCACCTCAGGATTGCTCTCTCTCAAGTTATGAGACCTGCACACTAGCTAACTGCACGACGACCCCACATGTTTTTCCTATGGTGCTAGATAATTAAAGGGAGACTTCTTTTCTTCTCTAATATTTACCATAAAATAAATAAGTAGCTTGAATCAGCAAAATTCTTTTATCCACCGGAAAAACTATGATTTAAAAGAGGCTCAACCTCTTGACCTCAGGTTCACTCTATCAAGTTATGAGACCTAGGCGCTAGCCAACTCCGCCACCACCCCACATGTTTGTCCTATTGTTCAAGATAATAATAAATAAACAGCTTGAATCAGCAAAATTGTTTAATCCATAAAAAAAATTATGGGGTGAGAGAGGCTCGAACTCTCGACCTCAGGATCACTCTATCAAGCTATGAGACCTACGCGCTAGCCAACTGCGCCACCACCCCACATGTTTTGCCTATGGATCTTGATACTAAGAAGGAGATTTATTTTTTTTAGCAAATATTAACAACAAAAATATGAACGACTTTAATCAGCTGAATTCTTTAATCCACAATTAAAATTATGGGGTGAGAGAGGCTCAAACTCTTGACCTCAGGATCACTCACTCAAGTTATGAGACCTGCACACTAGCAAACTGCACGATGACCCCACATATTTTGCCTATGGTTTTAGATAATTAGAAGGCGATTTGTCTTCGTTTCTAATATTTACAATAAAATAAATAGGTAGCTTGAATCAGCAAAATTCTTTTATCCACAGGAAAATCTATGATTTGAGAGAGGCTCGAACTCTTGACCTCAGCATCACTCTATCAAGTTACGAGACCTAAGTGCTACCCAACTCCGCCTCCACCCCATATGTTTTGCCTATGGTTCAAGATAATAAGAAAGAGATTAGTTTTCTACTCAAATATTCTCTTGGGGTTAGAGATGCTCGAACTCTCAGCCTAAAGATCACTCTATCAAGGTATAAGAACTACACGCTAGCCAACTGCTCCACCACTCCATATGTTTTGCCTATGGTTCTAGATAATAAGAAAGAGTTTTAACAATGAAACAAATAAATAGATTGAATCAACAAAATTTTTTAATCCCCAAGAGAATTTATGGGCTGAGAGAAGCTCAAACTCTCAACCTCTGGATCACTCTATCAAGCTATGAGACCTACGTGCTAACCAACTATGCCACCTCTCCATATGTTTTGGCCAAAATTATGCGAAAAGTTATGGGGTGAGAGAGGCTCGAACTCTCGACCTCAGGATCGCTCTATCAAGCTATGAGACCTACGCGCTAGCCAACTGCGCCACCACCCCACATGTTTTGCCTATGGATCTTGATACTAAGAAGGGGATTTATTTTTTTAGCAAATATTAACAATAAAAAGATGAACGGCTTTAATCAGCTGAATTCTTTAAGCCACAATAAAAATTATGGGGTGAGAGAGGCTCAAACTCTCCACATCAGGATTGCTCTCTCAAGTTATGAGACCTGCACACTAGCTAACTGCACGACGACCCCACATGTTTTTCCCATCGTGCTAGATAATTAAAGGGAGACTTCTTTTCTTCTCTAATATTTACTATAAAATAAATAAGTAGCTTGAATCAGCAAAATTCTTTTATCCACCGGAAAAACTATGATTTAAAAGAGGCTCAACCTCTTGATCTCAGGTTCACTCTATCAAGTTATGAGACCTAGGCGCTAGCCAACTCCGCCACCACCCCACATGTTTGTCCTATTGTTCAAGATAATAATAAATAAACAGCTTGAATCAGCAAAATTCTTTAATCCATAAAAAAAATTATGGGGTGAGAGAGGCTCGAACTCTCGACCTCAGGATCACTCTATCAAGCTATGAGACCTACGCGCTAGCCAACTGCGCCACCACCCCACATGTTTTGCCTATGGATCTTGATACTAAGAAGGAGATTTATTTTTTTAGCAAATAATAACAATAAAAAGATGAACGGCTTTAATCAGCTGAATTCTTTAAGCCACAATAAAAATTATGGGGTGAGAGAGGCTCAAACTCTCCACCTCAGGATTGCTCTCTCTCAAGTTATGAGTCCTGCACACTAGCTAACTGCACGACGACCCCACATGTTTTTCCTATGGTGCTAGATAATTAAAGGGAGACTTCTTTTCTTCTCTAATATTTACCATAAAATAAATAAGTAGCTTGAATCAGCAAAATTCTTTTATCCACCGGAAAAACTATGATTTAAAAGAGGCTCAACCTCTTGACCTCAGGTTCACTCTATCAAGTTATGAGACCTAGGCGCTAGCCAACTCCGCCACCACCCCACATGTTTGTCCTATTGTTGAAGATAATAATAAATAAACAGCTTGAATCAGCAAAATTCTTTAATCCATAAAAAAAATTATGGGGTGAGAGAGGCTCGAACTCTCGACCTCAGGATCACTCTATCAAGCTATGAGACCTACGCGCTAGCCAACTGCGCCACCACCCCACATGTTTTGCCTATGGATCTTGATACTAAGAAGGAGATTTATTTTTTTTAGCAAATATTAACAACAAAAATATGAACGACTTTAATCAGCTGAATTCTTTAATCTACAATTAAAATTATGGGGTGAGAGAGGCTCAAACTCTTGACCTCAGGATCACTCACTCAAGTTATGAGACCTGCACACTAGCAAACTGCACGATGACCCCACATATTTTGCCTATGGTTTTAGATAATTAGAAGGCGATTTGTCTTCGTTTCTAATATTTACAATAAAATAAATAGGTAGCTTGAATCAGCAAAATTCTTTTATCCACAGGAAAATCTATGATTTGAGAGAGGCTCGAACTCTTGACCTCAGCATCACTCTATCAAGTTACGAGACCTAAGTGCTACCCAACTCCGCCTCCACCCCATATGTTTTGCCTATGGTTCAAGATAATAAGAAAGAGATTAGTTTTCTACTCAAATATTCTCTTGGGGTTAGAGATGCTCGAACTCTCAGCCTAAAGATCACTCTATCAAGGTATAAGAACTACACGCTAGCCAACTGCTCCACCACTCCATATGTTTTGCCTATGGTTCTAGATAATAAGAAAGAGTTTTAACAATGAAACAAATAAATAGATTGAATCAACAAAATTTTTTAATCCCCAAGAGAATTTATGGGGTGAGAGAAGCTCAAACTCTCAACCTCTGGATCACTCTATCAAGCTATGAGACCTACGTGCTAACCAACTATGCCACCTCTCCATATGTTTTGGCCAAAATTATGCGAAAAGTTATGGGGTGAGAGAGGCTCGAACTCTCGACCTCAGGATCACTCTATCAAGCTATGAGACCTACGCGCTAGCCAACTGCGCCACCACCCCATATGTTTTGCCTATGGATCTTGATACTAAGAAGGGGATTTATTTTTTTAGCAAATATTAACAATAAAAAGATGAACGGCTTTAATCAGCTGAATTCTTTAAGCCACAATAAAAATTATGGGGTGAGAGAGGCTCAAACTCTCCACCTCAGGATTGCTCTCTCAAGTTATGAGACCTGCACACTAGCTAACTGCACGACGACCCCACATGTTTTTCCCATCGTGCTAGATAATTAAAGGGAGACTTCTTTTCTTCTCTAATATTTACTATAAAATAAATAAGTAGCTTGAATCAGCAAAATTCTTTTATCCACCGGAAAAACTATGATTTAAAAGAGGCTCAACCTCTTGATCTCAGGTTCACTCTATCAAGTTATGAGACCTAGGCGCTAGCCAACTCCGCCACCACCCCACATGTTTGTCCTATTGTTCAAGATAATAATAAATAAACAGCTTGAATCAGCAAAATTCTTTAATCCATAAAAAAAATTATGGGGTGAGAGAGGCTCGAACTCTCGACCTCAGGATCACTCTATCAAGCTATGAGACCTACGCGCTAGCCAACTGCGCCACCACCCCACATGTTTTGCCTATGGATCTTGATACTAAGAAGGAGATTTATTTTTTTAGCAAATAATAACAATAAAAAGATGAACGGCTTTAATCACCTGAATTCTTTAAGCCACAATAAAAATTATGGGGTGAGAGAGGCTCAAACTCTCCACCTCAGGATTGCTCTCTCTCAAGTTATGAGTCCTGCACACTAGCTAACTGCACGACGACCCCACATGTTTTTCCTATGGTGCTAGATAATTAAAGGGAGACTTCTTTTCTTCTCTAATATTTACCATAAAATAAATAAGTAGCTTGAATCAGCAAAATTCTTTTATCCACTGGAAAAACTATGATTTAAAAGAGGCTCAACCTCTTGACCTCAGGTTCACTCTATCAAGTTATGAGACCTAGGCGCTAGCCAACTCCGCCACCACCCCACATGTTTGTCCTATTGTTCAAGATAATAATAAATAAACAGCTTGAATCAGCAAAATTCTTTAATCCATAAAAAAAAATTATGGGGTGAGAGAGGCTCGAACTCTCGACCTCAGGATCACTCTATCAAGCTATGAGACCTACGCGCTAGCCAACTGCGCCACCACCCCACATGTTTTGCCTATGGATCTTGGTACTAAGAAGGAGATTTATTTTTTTAGCAAATATTAACAATAAAAAGATGAACGGCTTTAATCAGCTGAATTCTTTAAGCCACAATAAAAATTATGGGGTGAGAGAGGCTCAAACTCTCCACCTCAGGATTGCTCTCTCTCAAGTTATGAGTCCAGCACACTAGCTAACTGCACGACGACCCGACATGTTCTTCCTATGGTGCTAGATAATTAAAGGGAGACTTCTTTTCTTCTCTAATATTTACCATAAAATAAATAAGTAGCTTGAATCAGCAAAATTCTTTTATCAACCGGAAAAACTATGATTTAAAAGAGGCTCAACCTCTTGACCTCAGGTTCACTCTATCAAGTTATGAGACCTAGGCGCTAGCCAACTCCGCCACCACCCCACATGTTTGTCCTATTGTTCAAGATAATAATAAATAAACAGCTTGAATCAGCAAAATTCTTTAATCCATAAAAAAAATTATGGGGTGAGAGAGGCTCAAACTCTCGACCTCAGGATCACTCTATCAAGCTATGAGACCTACGCGCTAGCCAACTGCGCCACCACCCCACATGTTTTGCCTATGGATCTTGATACTAAGAAGGAGATTTATTTTTTCAGCAAATATTAACAATAAAAAGATGAACGGCTTTAATCAGCTGAATTCTTTAAGCCACAATAAAAATTATGGGGTGAGAGAGGCTCAAACTCTCCACCTCTGGATTGCTCTCTCAAGTTATGAGACCTGCACACTAGCTAACTGCACGACGACCCCACATGTTTTTCCTATGGTGCTAGTTAATTAAAGGGAGACTTCTTTTCTTCTCCAATATTTACCATAAAATAAATAAGTAGCTTGAATCAGCAAAATTCTTTTATCCACCGGAAAAACTATGATTTAAAAGAGGCACAACCTCTAGACCTCAGGTTCACTCTATCAAGTTATGAGACCTAGGCGCTAGCCAACTCCGCCACCACCCCACATATTTGTCCTATTGTTCAAGATAATAATAAATAAACAGCTTGAATCAGCAAAATTCTTTAATCCATAAAAAAAATTATGGGGTGAGAGAGGCTCGAACTCTCGACCTCAGGATCACTCTATCAAGCTATGAGACCTACGCGCTAGCCAACTGCGCCACCACCCCACATGTTTTGCCTATGGATCTTGATACTAAGAAGGAGATTTATTTTTTTTAGCAAATATTAACAACAAAAATATGAACGACTTTAATCAGCTGAATTCTTTAATCCACAATTAAAATTATGGGGTGAGAAAGGCTCAAACTCTTGACCTCAGGATCACTCACTCAAGTTATGAGACCTGCACACTAGCAAACTGCACGATGACCCCACATATTTTGCCTATGGTTTTAGATAATTAGAAGGCGATTTGTCTTTGTTTCTAATATTTACAATAAAATAAATAGGTAGCTTGAATCAGCAAAATTCTTTTATCCACAGAAAAATCTATGATTTGAAAGAGGCTCGAACTCTTGACCTCAGCATCACTCTATCAAGTTACGAGACCTAAGTGCTACCCAACTCCGCCTCCACCCCATATGTTTTGCCTATGGTTCAAGATAATAAGAAAGAGATTAGTTTTCTACTCAAATATTCTCTTGGGGTTAGAGATGCTCGAACTCTCAGCCTAAAGATCACTCTATCAAGGTATAAGAACTACACGCTAGCCAACTGCTCCACCACTCCATATGTTTTGCCTATGGTTCTAGATAATAAGAAAGAGTTTTAACAATGAAACAAATAAATAGATTGAATCAACAAAATTTTTTAATCCCCAAGAGAATTTATGGGGTGAGAGAAGCTCAAACTCTCAATCTCTGGAATACTCTATCAAGCTATGAGACCTACGTGCTAACCAACTATGCCACCTCTCCATATGTTTTGGCCAAAATTATGCGAAAAGTTATGGGGCGAGAGAGGCTCGAACTCTCGACCTCAGGATCACTCTATCAAGCTATGAGACCTACGCGCTAGCCAACTGCGCCACCACCCCACATGTTTTGCCTATGGATCTTGATACTAAGAAGGAGATTTATTTTTTTAGCAAATATTAACAATAAAAAGATGAACGGCTTTAATCAGCGGAATTCTTTAAGCCACAATAAAAATTATGGGGTGAGAGAGGCTCAAACTCTCCACCTCAGGATTGCTCTCTCAAGTTATGAGACCTGCACACTAGCTAACTACACGACGACCCCACATGTTTTTCCGATGGTGCTAGTTAATTAAAGGGAGACTTCTTTTCTTCTCCAATATTTACCATAAAATAAATAAGTAGCTTGAATCAGCAAAATTCTTTTATCCACCGGAAAAACTATGATTTAAAAGAGGCACAACCTCTTGACCTCAGGTTCACTCTATCAAGTTATGAGACCTAGGCGCTAGCCAACTCCGCCACCACCCCACATGTTTGTCCTATTGTTCAAGATAATAATAAATAAACAGCTTGAATCAGCAAAATTCTTTAATCCATAAAAAAAATTATGGGGTGAGAGAGGCTCGAACTCTCGACCTCAGGATCACTCTATCAAGCTATGAGACCTACGCGCTAGCCAACTGCGCCACCACCCCACATGTTTTGCCTATGGATCTTGATACTAAGAAGGAGATTTATTTTTTTTAGCAAATATTAACAACAAAAATATGAACGACTTTAATCAGCTGAATTCTTTAATCCACAATTAAAATTATGGGGTGAGAGAGGCTCAAACTCTTGACCTCAGGATCACTCACTCAAGTTATGAGACCTGCACACTAGCAAACTGCACGATGACCCCACATATTTTGCCTATGGTTTTAGATAATTAGAAGGCGATTTGTCTTCGTTTCTAATATTTACAATAAAATAAATAGGTAGCTTGAATCAGCAAAATTCTTTTATCCACAGGAAAATCTATGATTTGAGAGAGGCTCGAACTCTTGACCTCAGCATCACTCTATCAAGTTACGAGACCTAAGTGCTACCCAACTCCGCCTCCACCCCATATGTTTTGCCTATGGTTCAAGATAATAAGAAAGAGATTAGTTTTCTACTCAAATATTCTCTTGGGGTTAGAGATGCTCGAACTCTCAGCCTAAAGATCACTCTATCAAGGTATAAGAACTACACGCTAGCCAACTGCTCCACCACTCCATATGTTTTGCCTATGGTTCTAGATAATAAGAAAGAGTTTTAACAATGAAACAAATAAATAGATTGAATCAACAAAATTTTTTAATCCCCAAGAGAATTTATGGGGTGAGAGAAGCTCAAACTCTCAACCTCTGGATCACTCTACCAAGCTATGAGACCTACGTGCTAACCAACTATGCCACCTCTCCATATGTTTTGGCCAAAATTATGCGAAAAGTTATGGGGTGAGAGAGGCTCGAACTCTCGACCTCAGGATCACTCTATCAAGCTATGAGACCTACGCGCTAGCCAACTGCGCCACCACCCCACATGTTTTGCCTATGGATCTTGATACTAAGAAGGGGATTTATTTTTTTAGCAAATATTAACAATAAAAAGATGAACGGCTTTAATCAGCTGAATTCTTTAAGCCACAATAAAAATTATGGGGTGAGAGAGGCTCAAACTCTCCACCTCAGGATTGCTCTCTCAAGTTATGAGACCTGCACACTAGCTAACTGCACGACGACCCCACATGTTTTTCCCATCGTGCTAGATAATTAAAGGGAGACTTCTTTTCTTCTCTAATATTTACTATAAAATGAATAAGTAGCTTGAATCAGCAAAATTCTTTTATCCACCGGAAAAACTATGATTTAAAAGAGGCTCAACCTCTTGATCTCAGGTTCACTCTATCAAGTTATGAGACCTAGCCGCTAGCCAACTCCGCCACCACCCCACATGTTTGTCCTATTGTTCAAGATAATAATAAATAAACAGCTTGAATCAGCAAAATTCTTTAATCCATAAAAAAAATTATGGGGTGAGAGAGGCTCGAACTCTCGACCTCAGGATCACTCTATCAAGCTATGAGACCTACGCGCTAGCCAACTGCGCCACCACCCCACATGTTTTGCCTATGGATCTTGATACTAAGAAGGAGATTTATTTTTTTTAGCAAATATTAACAACAAAAATATGAACGACTTTAATCAGCTGAATTCTTTAATCCACAATTAAAATTATGGGGTGAGAGAGGCTCAAACTCTTGACCTCAGGATCACTCACTCAAGTTATGAGACCTGCACACTAGCAAACTGCACGATGACCCCACATATTTTGCCTATGGTTTTAGATAATTAGAAGGCGATTTGTCTTCGTTTCTAATATTTACAATAAAATAAATAGGTAGCTTGAATCAGCAAAATTCTTTTATCCACAGGAAAATCTATGATTTGAGAGAGGCTCGAACTCTTGACCTCAGCATCACTCTATCAAGTTACGAGACCTAAGTGCTACCCAACTCCGCCTCCACCCCATATGTTTTGCCTATGGTTCAAGATAATAAGAAAGAGATTAGTTTTCTACTCAAATATTCTCTTGGGGTTAGAGATGCTCGAACTCTCAGCCTAAAGATCACTCTATCAAGGTATAAGAACTACACGCTAGCCAACTGCTCCACCACTCCATATGTTTTGCCTATGGTTCTAGATAATAAGAAAGAGTTTTAACAATGAAACAAATAAATAGATTGAATCAACAAAATTTTTTAATCCCCAAGAGAATTTATGGGGTGAGAGAAGCTCAAACTCTCAACCTCTGGATCACTCTACCAAGCTATGAGACCTACGTGCTAACCAACTATGCCACCTCTCCATATGTTTTGGCCAAAATTATGCGAAAAGTTATGGGGTGAGAGAGGCTCGAACTCTCGACCTCAGGATCACTCTATCAAGCTATGAGACCTACGCGCTAGCCAACTGCGCCACCACCCCACATGTTTTGCCTATGGATCTTGATACTAAGAAGGGGATTTATTTTTTTAGCAAATATTAACAATAAAAAGATGAACGGCTTTAATCAGCTGAATTCTTTAAGCCACAATAAAAATTATGGGGTGAGAGAGGCTCAAACTCTCCACCTCAGGATTGCTCTCTCAAGTTATGAGACCTGCACACTAGCTAACTGCACGACGACCCCACATGTTTTTCCCATCGTGCTAGATAATTAAAGGGAGACTTCTTTTCTTCTCTAATATTTACTATAAAATGAATAAGTAGCTTGAATCAGCAAAATTCTTTTATCCACCGGAAAAACTATGATTTAAAAGAGGCTCAACCTCTTGATCTCAGGTTCACTCTATCAAGTTATGAGACCTAGCCGCTAGCCAACTCCGCCACCACCCCACATGTTTGTCCTATTGTTCAAGATAATAATAAATAAACAGCTTGAATCAGCAAAATTCTTTAATCCATAAAAAAAATTATGGGGTGAGAGAGGCTCGAACTCTCGACCTCAGGATCACTCTATCAAGCTATGAGACCTACGCGCTAGCCAACTGCGCCACCACCCCACATGTTTTGCCTATGGATCTTGATACTAAGAAGGAGATTTATTTTTTTAGCAAATAATAACAATAAAAAGATGAACGGCTTTAATCAGCTGAATTCTTTAAGCCACAATAAAAATTATGGGGTGAGAGAGGCTCAAACTCTCCACCTCAGGATTGCTCTCTCTCAAGTTATGAGTCCTGCACACTAGCTAACTGCACGACGACCCCACATGTTTTTCCTATGGTGCTAGATAATTAAAGGGAGACTTCTTTTCTTCTCTAAAATTTACCATAAAATAAATAAGTAGCTTGAATCAGCAAAATTCTTTTATCCACTGGAAAAACTATGATTTAAAAGAGGCTCAACCTCTTGACCTCAGGTTCACTCTATCAAGTTATGAGACCTAGGCGCTAGCCATCTCCGCCACCACCCCACATGTTTGTCCTATTGTTCAAGATAATAATAAATAAACAGCTTGAATCAGCAAAATTCTTTAATCCATAAAAAAAATTATGGGGTGAGAGAGGCTCGAACTCTCGACCTCAGGATCACTCTATCAAGCTATGAGACCTACGCGCTAGCCAACTGCGCCACCACCCCACATGTTTTGCCTATGGATCTTGGTACTAAGAAGGAGATTTATTTTTTTAGCAAATATTAACAATAAAAAGATGAACGGCTTTAATCAGCTGAATTCTTTAAGCCACAAAAAAAATTATGGGGTGAGAGAGGCTCAAACTCTCCACCTCAGGATTGCTCTCTCTCAAGTTATGAGTCCAGCACACTAGCTAACTGCACGACGACCCCACATGTTCTTCCTATGGTGCTAGATAATTAAAGGGAGACTTCTTTTCTTCTCTAATATTTACCATAAAATAAATAAGTAGCTTGAATCAGCAAAATTCTTTTATCCACCGGAAAAACTATGATTTAAAAGAGGCTCAACCTCTTGACCTCAGGTTCACTCTATCAAGTTATGAGACCTAGGCGCTAGCCAACTCCGCCACCACCCCACATGTTTGTCCTATTGTTCAAGATAATAATAAATAAACAGCTTGAATCAGCAAAATTGTTTAATCCATAAAAAAAATTATGGGGTGAGAGAGGCTCGAGCTCTCGACCTCAGGATCACTCTATCAAGCTATGAGACCTACGCGCTAGCCAACTGCGCCACCACCCCACATGTTTTGCTTATGGATCTTGATACTAAGAAGGAGATTTATTTTTTTAGCAAATAATAACAATAAAAAGATGAACGGCTTTAATCAGCTGAATTCTTTAAGCCACAATAAAAATTATGGGGTGAGAGAGGCTCAAACTCTCCACCTCAGGATTGCTCTCTCTCAAGTTATGAGACTTGCACACTAGCTAACTGCACGACGACCCCACATGTTTTTCCTATGGTGCTAGATAATTAAAGGGACACTTCTTTTCTTCTCTAATATTTACCATAAAATAAATAAGTAGCTTGAATCAGCAAAATTCTTTTATCCACCGGAAAAACTATGATTTAAAAGAGGCACAACCTCTTGACCTCAGGTTCACTCTATCAAGTTATGAGACCTAGGCGCTAGCCAACTCCGCCACCACCCCAGATGTTTGTCCTTTTGTTCAAGATAATAATAAATAAACAGCTTGAATCAGCAAAATTCTTTAATCCATAAAAAAAATTATGGGGTGAGAGAGGCTCGAACTCTCGACCTCAGGATCACTCTATCAAGTTATGAGACCTACGCGCTAGCCAACTGCGCCACCACCCCACATGTTTTGCCTATGGATCTTGATACTAAGAAGGAGATTTATTTTTTTTAGCAAATATTAACAACAAAAATATGAACGACTTTAATCAGCTGAATTCTTTAATCCACAATTAAAATTATGGGGTGAGAGAGGTTCAAACTCTTGACCTCAGGATCACTCACTCAAGTTATGAGACCTGCACACTAGCAAACTGCACGATGACCCCACATATTTTGCCTATGGTTTTAGATAATTAGAAGGCGATTTGTCTTCGTTTCTAATATTTACAATAAAATAAATAGGTAGCTTGAATCAGCAAAATTCTTTTATCCACAGGAAAATCTATGATTTGAGAGAGGCTCGAACTCTTGACCTCAGCATCACTCTATCAAGTTACGAGACCTAAGTGATGCCCAACTCCGCCTCCACCCCTTATGTTTTGCCTATGGTTCAAGATAATAAGAAAGAGATTAGTTTTCTACTCAAATATTCTCTTGGGGTTAGAGATGCTCGAACTCTCAGCCTAAAGATCACTCTATCAAGGTATAAGAACTACACGCTAGCCAACTGCTCCACCACTCCATATGTTTTGCCTATGGTTCTAGATAATAAGAAAGAGTTTTAACAATGAAACAAATAAATAGATTGAATCAACAAAATTTTTTAATCCCCAAGAGAATTTATGGGGTGAGAGAAGCTCAAACTCTCAATCTCTGGAATACTCTATCAAGCTATGAGACCTACGTGCTAACCAACTATGCCACCTCTCCATATGTTTTGGCCAAAATTATGCGAAAAGTTATGGGGCGAGAGAGGCTCGAACTCTCGACCTCAGGATCACTCTATCAAGCTATGAGACCTACGCGCTAGCCAACTGCGCCACCACCCCACATGTTTTGCCTATGGATCTTGATACTAAGAAGGAGATTTATTTTTTTAGCAAATATTAACAATAAAAAGAAGAACGGCTTTAATCAGCTGAATTCTTTAAGCCACAATAAAAATTATGGGGTGAGAGAGGCTCAAACTCTCCACCTCAGGATTGCTCTCTCAAGTTATGAGACCTGCACACTAGCTAACTGCACGACGACCCCACATGTTTTTCCGATGGTGCTAGTTAATTAAAGGGAGACTTCTTTTCTTCTCCAATATTTACCATAAAATAAATAAGTAGCTTGAATCAGCAAAATTCTTTTATCCACCGGAAAAACTATGATTTAAAAGAGGCACAACCTCTTGACCTCAGGTTCACTCTATCAAGTTATGAGACCTAGGCGCTAGCCAACTCCGCCACCACCCCACATGTTTCTCCTATTGTTCAAGATAATAATAAATAAACAGCTTGAATCAGCAAAATTGTTTAATCCATAAAAAAAATTATGGGGTGAGAGAGGCTCGAACTCTCGACCTCAGGATCACTCTATCAAGCTATGAGACCTACGCGCTAGCCAACTGCGCCACCACCCCACATGTTTTGCCTATGGATCTTGATACTAAGAAGGAGATTTATTTTTTTTAGCAAATATTAACAACAAAAATATGAATGACTTTAATCAGCTGAATTCTTTAATCCACAATTAAAATTATGGGGTGAGAGAGGCTCAAACTCTTGACCTCAGGATCACTCACTCAAGTTATGAGACCTGCACACTAGCAAACTGCACGATGACCCCACATATTTTGCCTATGGTTTTAGATAATTAGAAGGCGATTTGTCTTCGTTTCTAATATTTACAATAAAATAAATAGGTAGCTTGAATCAGCAAAATTCTTTTATCCACAGGAAAATCTATGATTTGAGAGAGGCTCGAACTCTTGACCTCAGCATCACTCTATCAAGTTACGAGACCTAAGTGCTACCCAACTCCGCCTCCACCCCATATGTTTTGCCTATGGTTCAAGATAATAAGAAAGAGATTAGTTTTCTACTCAAATATTCTCTTGGGGTTAGAGATGCTCGAACTCTCAGCCTAAAGATCACTCTATCAAGGTATAAGAACTACACGCTAGCCAACTGCTCCACCACTCCATATGTTTTGCCTATGGTTCTAGATAATAAGAAAGAGTTTTAACAATGAAACAAATAAATAGATTGAATCAACAAAATTTTTTAATCCCCAAGAGAATTTATGGGGTGAGAGAAGCTCAAACTCTCAACCTCTGGATCACTCTACCAAGCTATGAGACCTACGTGCTAACCAACTATGCCACCTCTCCATATGTTTTGGCCAAAATTATGCGAAAAGTTATGGGGTGAGAGAGGCTCGAACTCTCGACCTCAGGATCACTCTATCAAGCTATGAGACCTACGCGCTAGCCAACTGCGCCACCACCCCACATGTTTTGCCTATGGATCTTGATACTAAGAAGGGGATTTATTTTTTTACCAAATATTAACAATAAAAAGATGAACGGCTTTAATCAGCTGAATTCTTTAAGCCACAATAAAAATTATGGGGTGAGAGAGGCTCAAACTCTCCACCTCAGGATTGCTCTCTCAAGTTATGAGACCTGCACACTAGCTAACTGCACGACGACCCCACATGTTTTTCCCATCGTGCTAGATAATTAAAGGGAGACTTCTTTTCTTCTCTAATATTTACTATAAAATAAATAAGTAGCTTGAATCAGCAAAATTCTTTTATCCACCGGAAAAACTATGATTTAAAAGAGGCTCAACCTCTTGATCTCAGGTTCACTCTATCAAGTTATGAGACCTAGCCGCTAGCCAACTCCGCCACCACCCCACATGTTTGTCCTATTGTTCAAGATAATAATAAATAAACAGCTTGAATCAGCAAAATTCTTTAATCCATAAAAAAAATTATGGGGTGAGAGAGGCTCGAACTCTCGACCTCAGGATCACTCTATCAAGCTATGAGACCTACGCGCTAGCCAACTGCGCCACCACCCCACATGTTTTGCCTATGGATCTTGATACTAAGAAGGAGATTTATTTTTTTAGCAAATAATAACAATAAAAAGATGAACGGCTTTAATCAGCTGAATTCTTTAAGCCACAATAAAAATTATGGGGTGAGAGAGGCTCAAACTCTCCACCTCAGGATTGCTCTCTCTCAAGTTATGAGTCCTGCACACTAGCTAACTGCACGACGACCCCACATGTTTTTCCTATGGTGCTAGATAATTAAAGGGAGACTTCTTTTCTTCTCTAAAATTTACCATAAAATAAATAAGTAGCTTGAATCAGCAAAATTCTTTTATCCACTGGAAAAACTATGATTTAAAAGAGGCTCAACCTCTTGACCTCAGGTTCACTCTATCAAGTTATGAGACCTAGGCGCTAGCCAACTCCGCCACCACCCCACATGTTTGTCCTATTGTTCAAGATAATAATAAATAAACAGCTTGAATCAGCAAAATTCTTTAATCCATAAAAAAAATTATGGGGTGAGAGAGGCTCGAACTCTCGACCTCAGGATCACTCTATCAAGCTATGAGACCTACGCGCTTGCCAACTGCGCCACCACCCCACATGTTTTGCCTATGGATCTTGGTACTAAGAAGGAGATTTATTTTTTTAGCAAATATTAACAATAAAAAGATGAACGGCTTTAATCAGCTGAATTCTTTAAGCCACAAAAAAAATTATGGGGTGAGAGAGGCTCAAACTCTCCACCTCAGGATTGCTCTCTCTCAAGTTATGAGTCCAGCACACTAGCTAACTGCACGACGACCCCACATGTTCTTCCTATGGTGCTAGATAATTAAAGGGAGACTTCTTTTCTTCTCTAATATTTACCATAAAATAAATAAGTAGCTTGAATCAGCAAAATTCTTTTATCCACCGGAAAAACTATGATTTAAAAGAGGCTCAACCTCTTGACCTCAGGTTCACTCTATCAAGTTATGAGACCTAGGCGCTAGCCAACTCCGCCACCACCCCACATGTTTGTCCTATTGTTCAAGATAATAATAAATAAACAGCTTGAATCAGCAAAATTGTTTAATCCATAAAAAAAATTATGGGGAGAGAGAGGCTCGAGCTCTCGACCTCAGGATCACTCTATCAAGCTATGAGACCTACGCGCTAGCCAACTGCGCCACCACCCCACATGTTTTGCCTATGGATCTTGATACTAAGAAGGAGATTTATTTTTTTAGCAAATAATAACAATAAAAAGATGAACGGCTTTAATCAGCTGAATTCTTTAAGCCACAATAAAAATTATGGGGTGAGAGAGGCTCAAACTCTCCACCTCAGGATTGCTCTCTCTCAAGTTATGAGACTTGCACACTAGCTAACTGCACGATGACCCCACATGTTTTTCCTATGGTGCTAGATAATTAAAGGGACACTTCTTTTCTTCTCTAATATTTACCATAAAATAAATAAGTAGCTTGAATCAGCAAAATTCTTTTATCCACCGGAAAAACTATGATTTAAAAGAGGCACAACCTCTTGACCTCAGGTTCACTCTATCAAGTTATGAGACCTAGGCGCTAGCCAACTCCGCCACCACCCCAGATGTTTGTCCTTTTGTTCAAGATAATAATAAATAAACAGCTTGAATCAGCAAAATTCTTTAATCCATAAAAAAAATTATGGGGTGAGAGAGGCTCGAACTCTCGACCTCAGGATCACTCTATCAAGCTATGAGACCTACGCGCTAGCCAACTGCGCCACCACCCCACATGTTTTGCCTATGGATCTTGATACTAAGAAGGAGATTTATTTTTTTTAGCAAATATTAACAACAAAAATATGAACGACTTTAATCAGCTGAATTCTTTAATCCACAATTAAAATTATGGGGTGAGAAAGGTTCAAACTCTTGACCTCAGGATCACTCACTCAAGTTATGAGACCTGCACACTAGCAAACTGCACGATGACCCCACATATTTTGCCTATGGTTTTAGATAATTAGAAGGCGATTTGTCTTCGTTTCTAATATTTACAATAAAATAAATAGGTAGCTTGAATCAGCAAAATTCTTTTATCCACAGGAAAATCTATGATTTGAGAGAGGCTCGAACTCTTGACCTCAGCATCACTCTATCAAGTTACGAGACCTAAGTGCTACCCAACTCCGCCTCCACCCCATATGTTTTGCCTATGGTTCAAGATAATAAGAAAGAGATTACTTTTCTACTCAAATATTCTCTTGGGGTTAGAGATGCTCGAACTCTCAGCCTAAAGATTACTCTATCAAGGTATAAGAACTACACGCTAGCCGACTGCTCCACCACTCTATATGTTTCGCCTATGGTTCTAGATAATAAGAAAGAGTTTTAACAATGAAACAAATAAATAGATTGAATCAACAAAATTTTTTAATCCCCAAGAGAATTTATGGGGTGAGAGAAGCTCAAACTCTGAACCTCTGGATCACTCTATCAAGCTATGAGACATACGTGCTAACCAACTATGCCACCTCTCCATATGTTTTGGCCAAAATTATGCAAAAAGTTATGGGGTGAGAGAGGCTCGAACTCTCGACCTCAGGATCGCTCTATCAAGCTATGAGACCTACGCGCTAGCCAACTGCGCCACCACCCCACATGTTTTGCCTATTGATCTTGATACTAAGAAGGAGATTTATTTTTTTAGCAAATATTTACAATAAAAAGATGAACGGCTTTAATCAGCTGAATTCTTTAAGCCACAATAAAAATTATGGGGTGAGAGAGGCTCAAACTCTCCACCTCAGGATTGCTCTCTCAGGTTATGAGACCTGCACACTAGCTAACTGCGCGACGACCCCACATGTTTTTCCTATGGTGCTAGATAATTAAAGGGAGACTTCTTTTCTTCTCTAATATTTACTATAAAATAAATAAGTAGCGTGAATCAGCAAAATTCTTTTATCCACCGGAAAATCTATGATTTAAAAGAGGCTCAACCTCTTGACCTCTGGTTCACTCTATCAAGTTATGAGACCTAGGCGCTAGCCAACTCCGCCACCACCCCACATGTTTGTCCTATTGTTCAAGATAATAATAAATAAACAGCTTGAATCAGCAAAATTCTTTAATCCATAAAAAAAATTATGGGGTGAGAGAGGCTCGAACTCTCGACCTCAAGATCACTCTATCAAGCTATGAGACCTACGCGCTAGCCAACTGCGCCACCACCCCACATGTTTTGCCTATGGATCTTGATACTAAGAAGGAGATTTATTTTTTTTAGCAAATATTAACAACAAAAATATGAACGACTTTAATCAGCTGAATTCTTTAATCCACAATTAAAATTATGGGGTGAGAGAGGCTCAAACTCTTGACCTCAGGATCACTCACTCAAGTTATGAGACCTGCACACTAGCAAACTGCACGATGACCCCACATATTTTGCCTATGGTTTTAGATAATTAGAAGGCGATTTGTCTTTGTTTCTAATATTTACAATAAAATAAATAGGTAGCTTGAATCAGCAAAATTCTTTTATCCGCAGGAAAATCTATGATTTGAGAGAGGCTCGAACTCTTGACCTCAGCATCACTCTATCAAGTTACGAGACCTAAGTGCTGCCCAACTCCGCCTCCACCCCATATGTTTTGCCTATGGTTCAAGATAATAAGAAAGAGATTAGTTTTCTACTCAAATATTCTCTTGGGGTTAGAGATGCTCGAACTCTCAGCCTAAAGATCACTCTATCAAGGTATAAGAACTACACGCTAGCCAACTGCTCCACCACTCCATATGTTTTGCCTATGGTTCTAGATAATAAGAAAGAGTTTTAACAATGAAACAAATAAATAGATTGAATCAACAAAATTTTTTAATCCCCAAGAGAATTTATGGGTTGAGAGAAGCTCAAACTCTCAATCTCTGGAATACTCTATCAAGCTATGAGACCTACGTGCTAACCAACTATGCCACCTCTCCATATGTTTTGGCCAAAATTATGCGAAAAGTTATGGTGTGAGAGAGGCTCGAACTCTCGACCTCAGGATCACTCTATCAAGCTATGAGACCTACGCGCTAGCCAACTGCGCCACCACCCCACATGTTTTGCCTATGGATCTTGATACTAAGAAGGAGATTTATTTTTTTAGCAAATATTAACAATAAAAAGATGAACGGCCTTAATCAGCTGAAGTCTTTAAGCCACAATAAAAATTATGGGGTGAGAGAGGCTCAAACTCTCCACCTCAGGATTGCTCTCTCAAGTTATGAGACCTGCACACTAGCTAACTGCACGACGACCCCACATGTTTTTCCTATGGTGCTAGATAATTAAAGGGAGACTTCTTTTCTTCTCTAATATTTACCATAAAATAAATAAGTAGCTTGAATCAGCAAAATTCTTTTATCCACCGGAAAAACTATGATTTAAAAGTGGCACAACCTCTTGACCTCAGGATCACTCTATCAAGTTATGAGACCTAGGCGCTAGCCAACTCCGCCACCACCCCACATGGTTGTCCTATTGTTCAAGATAATAATAAATAAACAGCTTGAATCAGCAAAATTCTTTAATCCATAAAAAAATTTATGGGGTGAGAGAGGCTCGAACTCTCGACCTCAGGATCACTCTATCAAGCTATGAGACCTACGCGCTAGCCAACTGCGCCACCACCCCACATGTTTTGCCTATGTATCTTGATTCTAAGAAGGAGATTTATTTTTTTTAGCAAATATTAACAACAAAAATATGAACGACTTTAATCAGCTGAATTCTTTAATCCACAATTAATATTATGGGGTGAGAGAGGCTCAAACTCTTGACCTCAGGATCACTCACTCAAGTTATGAGACCTGCACACTAGCAAACTGCACGATGACCCCACATATTTTGCCTATGGTTTTAGATAATTAGAAGGCGATTTGTCTTCGTTTCTAATATTTACAATAAAATAAATAGGTAGCTTGAATCAGCAAAATTCTTTTATCCACAGGAAAATCTATGATTTGAGAGAGGCTCGAACTCTTGACCTCAGCATCACTCTATCAAGTTACGAGACCTAAGTGCTACCCAACTCCGCCTCCACCCCATATGTTTTGCCTATGGTTCAAGATAATAAGAAAGAGATTAGTTTTCTACTCAAATATTCTCTTGGGGTTAGAGATGCTCGAACTCTCAGCCTAAAGATCACTCTATCAAGGTATAAGAACTACACGCTAGCCAACTGCTCCACCACTCCATATGTTTTGCCTATGGTTCTAGATAATAAGAAAGAGTTTTAACAATGAAACAAATAAATAGATTGAATCAACAAAATTTTTTAATCCCCAAGAGAATTTATGGGGTGAGAGAAGCTCAAACTCTCAACCTCTGGATCACTCTATCAAGTTATGAGACCTACGTGCTAACCAACTATGCCACCTCTCCATATGTTTATCCCAAAATTATGCGAAAAGTTATGGGGTGAGAGAGGCTCGAACTCTCGACCTCAGGATCGCTCTATCAAGCTATGAGACCTACGCGCTAGCCAACTGCGCCACCACCCCACATGTTTTGCCTATGGATCTTGATACTAAGAAGGAGATTTATTTTTTTCGCAAATATTAACAATAAAAAGATGAACGGCTTTAATCAGCTGAATTCTTTAAGCCACAATAAAAATTATGGGGTGAGAGAGGCTCAAACTCTCCACCTCAGGATTGCTCTCTCAAGTTATGAGACCTGCACACTAGCTAACTGCACGACGACCCCACATGTTTTTCCTATGGTGCTAGTTAATTAAAGGGAGACTTCTTTTCTTCTCCAATATTTACCATAAAATAAATAAGTAGCTTGAATCAGCATAATTCTTTTATCCACCGGAAAAACTATGATTTAAAAGAGGCACAACCTCTTGACCTCAGGTTCACTCTATCAAGTTATGAGACCTAGGCGCTAGCCAACTCCGCCACCACCCCACATGTTTGTCCTATTGTTCAAGATAATAATAAATAAACAGCTTGAATCAGCAAAATTCTTTAATCCATAAAAAAAATTATGGGGTGAGAGAGGCTCGAACTCTCGACCTCAGGATCACTCTATCAAGCTATGAGACCTACGCGCTAGCCAACTGCGCCACCACCCCACATGTTTTGCCTATGGATCTTGATACTAAGAAGGAGATTTACTTTTTTATCAAATATTAACCACAAAAAGATGAACGGCTTTAATCAGCTGAATTCTTTAAGCCACAATAAAAATTATGGGGTGAGAGAGGCTCAAACTCTCCACCTTAGGATTGCTCTCTCTCAAGTTATAAGACCTGCACACTAGCTAACTGCACGACGACCCCACATGTTTTTCCTATGGTGCTAGATAATTAAAGGGAGACTTCTTTTCTTCTATAATATTTACCATAAAATAAATAAGTAGCTTGAATCAGCAAAATTCTTTTATCCACAGGAAAATCTATGATTTGAGAGAGGCTCGAACCCTTGACCTCAGCATCACTCTATCAAGTTACGAGAACTAAGTGCTACCCAACTCCGCCTCCACCCCATATGTTTTGCCTATGGTTCAAGATAACAAGAAAGAGATTAGTTTTCTACTCAAATATTCTCTTGGGGTTAGAGATGCTCGAACTCTCAGCCTAAAGATCACTCTATCAAGGTATAAGAACTACACGCTAGCCAACTGCTCCACCACTCCATATGTTTTGCCTATGGTTCTAGATAATAAGAAAGAGTTTTAACAATGAAACAAATAAATAGATTGAATCAACAAAATTTTTTAATCCCCAAGAGAATTTATGGGGTGAGAGAAGCTCAAACTCTAAGCCTCAGGATCACTCTATCAAGCTATGAGACCTACGCGCTAGCCAACTGCGCCACCACCCCACATGTTTTGCCTATGGATCTTGATACTAAGAAGGAGATTTATTTTTTTAGCAAATATTAACAATAAAAAGATGAACGGCTTTAATCAGCTGAATTCTTTAAGCCACAATAAAAATTATGGGGTGAGAGAGGCTCAAACTCTCCACCTCAGGATTGCTCTCTCAAGTTATGAGACCTGCAAACTAGCTAACTGCACGACGACCCCACATGTTTTTCCTATGGTGCTAGATAATTAAAGGGAGACTTCTTTTCTTCTCTAATATTTACCATAAAATAAATAAGTAGCTTGAATCAGCAAAATTCTTTTATCCACCGGAAAAACTATGATTTAAAAGAGGCTCAACCTCTTGACCTCAGGTTCACTCTATCAAGTTATGAGACCTAGGTGCTAGCCAACTCCGCCACCACCCCACATGTTTGTCCTATTGTTGAAGATAATAATAAATAAACAGCTTGAATCAGCAAAATTCTTTAATCCATAAAAAAAATTATGGGGTGAGAGAGGCTCGAACTCTCGACCTCAGGATCACTCTATCAAGCTATGAGACCTACGCGCTAGCCAACTGCGCCACCACCCCACATGTTTTGCCTATGGATCTTGATACTAAGAAGGAGATTTATTTTTTTTAGCAAATATTAACAACAAAAATATGAACGACTTTAATCAGTTGAATTCTTTAATCCACAATTAAAATTATGGGGTGAGAGAGGCTCAAACTCTTGACCTCAGGATCACTCACTCAAGTTATGAGCCCTGCACACTAGCAAACTGCACGATGACCCCACATATTTTGCCTATGGTTTTAGATAATTAGAAGGCGATTTGTCTTCGTTTCTAATATTTACAATAAAATAAATAGGTAGGTTGAATCAGCAAAATTCTTTTATCCACAGGAAAATCTATGATTTGAGAGAGGCTCGAACCCTTGACCTCAGCATCACTCTATCAAGTTACGAGACCTAAGTGCTACCTAACTCTGCCTCCACCCCATATGTTTTGCCTATGGTTCAAGATAATAAGAAAGAGATTAGTTTTCTACTCAAATATTCTCTTGGGGTTAGAGATGCTCGAACTCTCAGCCTAAAGATCACTCTATCAAGGTATAAGAACTACACGCTAGCCAACTGCTCCACCACTCCATATGTTTTGCCTATGGTTCTAGATAATAAGAAAGAGTTTTAACAATGAAACAAATAAATAGATTGAATCAACAAAATTTTTTAATCCCCAAGAGAATTTATGGGGTGAGAGAAGCTCAAACTCTCAACCTCTGGGTCACTCTATCAAGCTATGAGACCTACGTGCTAACCAACTATGCCACCTCTCCATATGTTTTGGCCAAAATTATGCGAAAAGTTATGGGGTGAGAGAGGCTCGAACTCTCGACCTCAGGATCACTCTATCAAGCTATGAGACCTACGCGCTAGCCAACTGCGCCACCACCCCACATGTTTTGCCTATGGATCTTGATACTAAGAAGGAGATAAATTTTTTTAGCAAATATTAACAATAAAAAGATGAACGGCTTTAATCAGCTGAATTCTTTAAACCACAATAAAAATTATGGGGTGAGAGAGGCTCAAACTCTCCACCTCAGGATTGCTCTCTCTCAAGTTATGAGACCTGCACACTAGCTAACTGCACGACGACCCCACATGTTTTTCCTTTGGTGCTAGATAATTAAAGGGAGACTTCTTTTCTTCTCTAATATTTACCATGAAATAAATAAGTAGCTTGAATCAGCAAAATGCTTTTATCCACCGGAAAAACTATGATTTAAAAGAGGCTCAACCTCTTGACCTCAGGTTCACTCTATCAAGTTATGAGACCTAGGCGCTAGCCAACTCCGCCACCACCCCACTTGTTTGTCCTATTGTTCAAGATAATAATAAATAAATAGCTTGAATAAGCAAAATTCTTTAATCCATAAAAAAAATTATGGGGTGAGAGAGTCTGGAACTCTCGACCTCAGGATCACTCTATCAAGCTATGAGACCTACGCGCTAGCCAACTGCGCCACCACCCCACATGTTTTGCCTATGGATCTTGATACTAAGAAGGAGATTTATTTTTTTTAGCAAATATTAACAACAAAAATATGAACGACTTTAATCAGTTGAATTCTTTAATCCACAATTAAAATTATGGGGTGAGAGAGGCTCAAACTCTTGACCTCAGGATCACTCACTCAAGTTATGAGCCCTGCACACTAGCTAACTGCACGATGACCCCACATATTTTGCCTATGGTTTTAGATAATTAGAAGGCGATTTGTTTTCGTTTCTAATATTTACAATAAAAAAATTAAGTAGCTTGACTCAGCAAAATTCTTTTATCCACAGGAAAATCTATGATTTCAGAGAGGCTTGAACTCTTGATCTCAGCATCACTCTATCAAGTTACGAGACCTAAGTGCTACCCAACTCCGCCTCCACCCCATATGTTTTGCCTATGGTTGAAGATAATAAGAAAGAGATTAATTTTCTACTCAAATATTCTCGAGAGATGCTCGAACTCTCAGCCTCAACATCACTCTATCAAGCTATAAGAACTACCCGCTAGCCAACTGCTCCACCACTCCATATGTTTTGCCTATCGTTCTAGATAATAAGAAAGAGTTTTAACATGAAACAAATAAATAGATTGAATCAGCAAAATTTTTTAATCCCCAAGAGAATTTATAGGGTGAGAGAGGCTCAAACTCTCAACCTCAGGATCACTCCATCAAGCTATGAGACCTACGTGCTAACCAATCATGCCACCTCTCCATATGTTTTGGCCTATGGTTCTAGATAATTTGAAATAGATTTGTCTTCTTATCAAATATTAACAATATAAAAATAAACACCTTGAATTAGCAAAATTCTTTATTCCACAAGAAAAAATTTTGCGAAAAGTTATGGGGTGAGAGAGGATAGAACTCTCGACCTCAGGATCACTCTATCAAGCTATGAGACCTACGCGCTAGCCAACTGCGCCACCACCCCACATGTTTTGCCTATGGATCTTGATACTAAGAAGGAGATTTATTTTTTTAGCAAATATTAACAATAAAAAGATGAACGGCTTTAGTCAACTGAATTCTTTAATCCAAAATAAAAATTATGGGGTAAGAGAGGCTCAAACTCTCCACCTCAGGATTGCTCTCTCAAGTTATGAGACCTGCACACTAGCTAACTGCACGACGACCCCACATGTTTTTCCTATGGTACTAGATAATTAGAGGGAGATTTCTTTTCTTTTCTAATATTTACTATAAAATAAATAAGTAGCTTGAATCCGCAAAATTCTTTTATCCACGGGAAAAACTATGATTTGAGAGAGGCTCACCCTCTTGACCTCAGGTTCACTCTATCAAGTTATGAGACCTAGGCGCTAGCCAACTCCGTCACCACCCCACATGTTTGTCCTATTGTTCAAGATAATAATAAATAAACAGCTTGAATCAGCAAAATTCTTTAATCCATAAGAAAAATTATGGGGTGAGAGAGGCTCGAACTCTCGACCTCAGGATCACTCTATCAAGCCATGAGACCTACGCGGTAGCCAATTGCGCCACCACCCCACATGTTTTGCCTATGGTTTAAGATAATAAGAAAGAGATTAGTTTTCTTCTCAAATATTAACCATAAGATAAAAAAAAAACTAGAATCGGCAAAATTCTTTAATCCACAAGAAAAATTTTGGGGTGAGAGACGCTCGAACTCTCGGCCTCAAGATCACTCTATCAAGCTATAAGAACTACACGCTAGCCAACTGCTCCTCCACTCAATATGTTTTGCCTATGGTTCTAGATAATAAAAAAGAGTATTAACAATGAAATAAATAAATAGATTGAATCAACAAAATTCTTTAATCCACAAGAAAATTTATGGGGTGAGAGAGGCTCAAACTCTCTACCTCAGGATCACTCTATCAAACTATGAGACCTAAGTGCTAACCAACTGCGCCACCTCTCCATATGTTTTGCCTATGGTTCTAGATAATTAGAAATAGATTTGTTTTCCTATGAAATATTAACAATATAAAAATAAACACCTTAAATCAGCAATATTCTTTATTCCACAAGAAAAAATTATGGGGTGAGAGGGGCTCAAACTCTCGACCTCAGGTGTTTTGCCTATGCTACTAGAAAATAAGAGGGAGATTTTTTTCCTCCCAAATGTTTACAATAAAATAAATAAGTAGCTTGAATCAGCAAACTTCATTAATCTACAACAAAAATTATGGGGTGAGAGAGGCTCGAACTCTCAACCTCAGGATCACTTTATCAAGCAATGAGACCTACACACTAGCCAACTGCACCACCACCCCCCATGTTTTTCCTACGCTACAAGATAATAAGAGGTAGATTTGTTTTCCAATCAAATGTTTACAATAAAATAAATAAGTAGCTTGAATCAACAAACTTCATTAATGTACACAAAAATTATGGGGTGACAGAGGCACGAACTCTCGACCTCAGGATCACTCTATCAAGCTATGAGACCTACGCGCTAGCCAACTGCGCCACCACCCCGCACGTTTTGCCTTTGTATCTTGATACTAAGAATGATCTTGACACTAAGACGGAGATTTATTTTTTTAGCAAATATTAACAATAAAAAGATGAACAGCATTAATCTGCCGAATTCTTTAATCCACAATAAAAATGAAGGGGTGAGAGAGGCTGAAACTCTCGATCTCAGGTTCACTTTATCAAGTAATGAGACCTAGGCGCTAGCCAACTCCGCCACCACCCCACATGTTTCTCCTATTGTTCAAGATAATAATAAATAAACAGCTTGACTCAGCAAAATTCTTTAATCCATAAGAAAAATTATGGGGTGAGAGAGGCTCGAACTCTCGACCTCAGGATCACTCTATCAAGCTATGAGACCTACGCGCTAGCCAACTACACCACCACCCCACATGTTTTGCCTATGGATCTTGATACTAAGAAGGAGATTTATTTTTTTTAGCAAATATTAACAACAAAAATATAAACGACTTTAATCAGCTGAATTCTTTAATCCACAATAAAAATTATGGGGTGAGAGAGGCTCAAACTCTTGACCTCAGGATCACTCTCTCAAGTTAGGAGACCTGTACACTAGCTAACTGCAAGAAGACCCCACATATTTTGCCTATGGTTTTAGATAATTAGAATGCGATTTGTTTTCGTTTCTAATATTTACAATAAAATAAATAAGTAGCTTGAATCAGCAAAATTCTTTGATCCACAGGAAAATCTGTGATTTAAGCGAGGCTCGAACTCTTGACCTCCGCATCACTCTATCAAGTTACGAGACCTAAGTGCTACCCAACTCCGCCTCCACCCCATATGTTTTGCCTATGGTTCAAGATAATAAGAAAGAGATTACTTTTTTACTCAAATATTCTCTTGGGTGAGAGATGCTCGAACTCTCGGCCTCAAGATCACTCTATCAAGCTATAAGAACTACACGCTAGCCAACTGCTCCACCACTTCATATGTTTTGTCTATGGTTCTAGATAATAAGAAAGAGTTTTAACAATGAAACAAGTAAATAGATTGAATCAGCAAAATTTTTTAATCCCCAAGAGAATTTATGGGGTGAGAAGGGCTCAAACTCTCAACCTCTGGATCACTCTATCAAGCTATGAGACCTACGTGCTAACCAACTATGCCACCTCTCCATATATTTTGGCCTATGGTTCTAGATAATTAGAAATAGATTTGTTTTCTTATCAAATATTAACAATATAAAAATAAACACCTTGAATCAGCAAAATTCTTTATTCCCCAAGAAAAAATTATGCGGTGAGAGGGGCTCAAACTCTCAACCTCAGGATCAGGCTATAAGACCTATGCACTAACCAATAACACCACCACCCCACAGGTTTGCCTATGGATCTTGATACTAAGAAGGAGATTTATTTTTTAGCAAATATTAACAATAAAAAGGTGAACGGCTTTAATCAGCTGAATTCTTTAATCCACAATAAAAATTATGGGGTGAGAGAGGCTCAAACTCTCCACCTCCGGATTGCTCTCTCAAGTTATGAGACCTGCACACTAGCTAACTGCACAACGACCCCATGGTAAATAAGTAGCTTGAATCAGCAAAATTCTTTTATCCACGGGAAAAACTATGATTTAAAAGAGGCTCAACCTCTTGACCTCAGGTTCACTCTATCAAGTTATGAGACCTAGGCGCTAGCCAACTCCGCCACCACCCCACATGTTTGTCCTATTGTTCAAGATAATAATAAATAAACAGCTTGAATCAGCAAAATTCTTTAATGAATAAGAAAAATTATGGGGTGAGAGAGGCTCGAACTCTCGACCTCTCGACCTCAGGATCACTCTCTCAAGCTATGAGACCTACGCGCTAGCCAATTACACCACCACCCCACATGTTTTGCCTATGGTGCTAGATAATAAGAAGAAGATATTTTTTCTTTCCAAATATTTATGATAAAATAAATAAGTAGCTTGATTCAACAAAATTCTTTAATCCACGAGAAAAACTATAGGGTGAGAAAGGCTTAAACCCTTGACCTCACAATCACTCTATCAAGCTACGAGACCTACGCGCTAGCCAACTCCGCCAGCACCTTACATGTTTTGCCTATGATTCAAGATTTTAACAATATTTGTTTTCTTTCAAAATATTAACTATAAAATAAATAAACGGCTTGATTTAGCAAAATTCTTTAATACATGAAAAAAAACTATGGGGAAAGAGTGGCACAAACCCTCGACATCAAGTTCACTCTATCAAGCTGTGAGACCTACTAGACAACTACTCTGCCACTCCACATGTTCCTCGAAGTCTCAGCCTCAGGATCACTCTATCAAGCTATTAGACCTACGCATTAGCCTGCTGTGCCACCACCCAACATGTTTTCCCTATGGATCTAGATAATAAGAAAAAGATTTGATCTGTTATAAAAAATTAACAATAAAATAAATGAATAGCTTGAATCAAAAAAAAAATTCTTTAGCCCACAAGAAAAATTATGGGCTCAGAGTGGCTCAAAATCTCGACCTCAGGATCCTCTCTTAAGCTTTAAGACCTATACGCTAGCCAACTGCTCCACCACCTAACATGGTTTTCTTATGGCTTTCAATAATAAGGATATTTGTTTCCTTATCAAATATTAACAATAAAAAAATAAATAGCTTCACCAAGTAAAATTCTTTAATCCATAAGAAAAATTATTGGGTAAAAGAGGCTCGAACTCAGGACATCAGTATCGTGATATCAAGCTATGAGACCTACGACCTAGCCAACTGTGCCACAAGACCACATGTTTCACCTATGGTTCTAGATAATAAGAAAGAGATTTGTTTTCTTATCGAACATTTACAATAAAAATAAATAAATAGCTTGACAGAGCGAAATTCTTCAATCCACAAGAAAATTTATAGGAGGAGAGAGGCTCGAGCTCTCAACCTTAGGATTACTCTGTAAAGCTTTGAAACCTACATGCTAGCTAACTGAGCTACCACTCCACTTGTTTTTCCAACGGTTCTAGATAATAAGAAAGAGATTTGTTTTCTTATCAAATATTAACAATAAAAAAATAAACTTGTTTTCTTAGCAGATATTAACAATAAAAAAATAAACTGCTTGAATCAGCAAAATTCTTCAATCCATTAGAAAAATTATGGGGTTAGAGAGGCTCGAACTCTCAACCTCAGGATCACTCTATCCAGCTATGAGCCCTATGCGCTAGCCAATTGCACCCCCAAACCTCATATTTTGCCCACATTTCTAGATAGTAAGAAAGAGATTTGTTTTCTTATCAAATATTAACAATAAAATAAATTAAAAGCTTGGATCAACAAAATTCTTTAATTCGCGAGAAAAATAATTGGGTAAGAGAGGCTTGAACTCTTGATCTCAGGATCACTCTATCATGCTGAGACCAATGCGCTAGCCAGCTATGTTGCCACCCCACATGTTTTGGCTATGGTTCTATACAATAAGAGAGATTTATTTTCATATCAAATATTGACAACAAAATAAATAAAAAGCTTGAATCTGTAAAATTCTTTAATCCACAAGAAAAATTATGGGATGAGAGAGGCTCGAACTCTTGACCTCAATATCACTCTATCAAGTTATGAGACCAACACGCTAGCTAACTACACCACTACCCCTCATGCTTTGTGTATGGTTTTAGATAACAAGGAAGAGATTAGTTTTCTTATCAAATGTTAACAATAAAATAAATTCACAGCTTGAATTAGCAAAATTCTTTAATTCATGAGAAAAATTATTGGTTGAGAGAGGCCCGAGCTCTCGAGCTCAAGATCACTCTATCAAGCTATGAGACCTAAACGCTAGCAACTACACCACCTCCCCACATGTTTTGCCTATGGTTTTAGTTAACAAGAAAGAGGTTAGTTTTTTTTATCAAATATTAACAATAAAATAAAAAATAGCATGAATCAGCAAAATTCTTTAATCCACATGAAAAATTATGGGGGTGAGAGGTGCTCAAACTCTCGACCTCAGGATTACTCTATCAAGCTATGAGACCTACGCACTAGCCAGCTACACCACCACCCCACATGTTTTGCCTATGTTGCTAGATAATAAGAGGGAGATTTTTTTTCCTTCCAAATGTTTACAATAAAATAAATAAGTAGCTTGAATTGACAAACTTCATTAATCTACAACAAAAATTATGGGGTGAGAGAGGCTCGAACTCTCTACCTCAGGATCACTCTATCAAGCTATGAGACCTACACGCTAGCCAACTGCACCACCACCCCACATGTTTTGCCTATGGATCTTCATACTAAGAAGGAGATTTATTTTTTTAGCAAATATTAACAATAAAAAGATGAACGGCTTTAATCAGCTGAATTCTTTAATCCACAATAAAAATTATGGGGTGAGAGAGGCTCAAACTCTCGATCTTAGGATCACTCTATCAAGTTATGAGACCTACGCACTAGTTAACTGCACGACCACCCCACATTTTTTGCCTATGGTGCTAGATAATTAGAAGGAGATTTGTTTTCTTTTCTAATATTTACAATAAAATAAATAAGTAGCTTAAATCAGCAAAATCCTTTTATCCACGGGAAAAACTATGATTTGAGAGAGGCTCGAACTCTTGACCTCAGCATCACTCTATCAAGTTATGAGACCTAGGTGCTAGCCAACTCCGCCACCACCACACATGTTTTGCCTATGGTTCAAGATAATAAGAAAGAGATCCGTTTTCTTCTCAAATATTAACAATAAGATAAATAAACAACTAGAATTAGCAAAATTCTTTAATCCACAAGAAATATTATGGTGTGAGAAAAGCTTGAACTCTCTTCCTCCGAATCATTCTGTCAAGTTATGAGACCTTCGCGCTCATCAAATACGTCACCACCCCACATGGTTTGCCTATGGTACTAGATAATAAGATATAGATTTGTTTTCTTATCAAATATTAACAATAAAATAAATAAGTTGCTTGAATTTATAAAATTCTTGAATCCATGAAAATTGTGAAAGATTTGTTTTCTTCCTAAATATTAACAACAAAAAAAGTAACTTCAATCTAATAAATTATAGGGTAAGAGAGGCTCAAACTCTTGACCTTAGGTTGACTCTATCAAGCTATTCAACCTACGCGGTTTCCAACTGCGTTACCTCCCCCACATGGTTTGCCTATGGTTCTACATCTTAAGATAGTGAGTTGTTTTCTTACAAAATATTAACAATAAAATAAATAATGTTAACAAGGGAATAAAAATTTGTATCTTTAATAAGAAAAATTATGGGGTGAACGATGCTCGGACTCTCAACCTCCCGATTACTCTAGTAAGCTATGAGATCTACGCGTTGGCCAATTGTACCTCCACCCCACATGTATTTCTTATGTTACTACATTATAAGAAAGATATGCTTTCTTACCAAATATTGTCAATAAAATAAATTAGTCGCTTGAATCTACAAAATTCTTTAATTAACGAAAATTAAGAAATAGGTTTATTTTCTTCTCAAATATTTAGTACAGATTTGTTTTTGACCTCAGGATCTCTCTGTCAAGCTATGAGACCTATGCGCTAGCCAACCATGCCACCACCCCATATGTTTTGCTCATGGTACTAGAGAATAAGAACATTATTTATTTTCTTTCCTAATATTAACAATAAAATAAATAAATAAATATCTTCAATCAACAAAATTCTTTAATCCATGAAAATTAAAAAGGTGTTGTAAAATCCTAATGTGTATTAAACTCAAAGAAGAAAATTGAATATAATTTAGAGAGAATGATCTTATTTTCTCTATGGTTTGTATGTACGAATGAAGTTATGGGGTGGCTTATATATAGGCACTTATAGAAATATGAATAGTCACCCTTGTTAAGTATGACAACTCAAAAGTTAAGTGTCATGCAGCAAGCCAAAAGTCTCAAAAGCTAAAAGTCATCAAGAAATCCAAAAACCAATAGTTATCCTAAATTGTTAAATATGTGTGACTTATAAAATATATGTTAATTGTTTTTTGGACATCCGATCCAAGTCTCTAGAATTTATAATGCTCTCCTTAGATGTCTATTGTATAGAGAATAAATCTCGTTATACTAGGAAAAAATTCAACAGGAAAAAAATCCCAATGAAGAAAAAAGGGTACGCTTCAAAGTGTTTGACAATGTACTTACTCCCTTTTGTTGAAAATAAACCTTGATAAATTGAAGCCAATATGTTCTCATTTCTTTTACCAATCTTTTAAACATAGCAGTCAATAGTTCTCCATAAATAAATCAATTAAATTTTTACTTTATCGGATTTGTTACATATATGAAGAAAAATTTTGGTAAAATATGTTTAGTTTTATTTTTCTTGATATATTCTCCCTCGAATAGAGTAATGAATGCAGCATTGTCATGAAATAACACTATAGGAATATCTTCCTTGGAGAATAGTCCACTATTTTTTGAATGTAATGAGCCATTGACCTTAATATACATTCTAGATTTGCTTCATGAATTGCTATCATCTCAGCATGATTTGAAGAAGTGACAACTATAGATTATTTTAACCATACAGATATAAGCTTGAGGAGTCCCCTGCCACCTCAGATTCGATCATCTTCTACTTTGCAAGAGGTGATTTGTCATTGGTTAGTTGGGCATGTGATGTGTCATCTGTAACGCCGATTCTGTGATGTCGTATTTTTGTACGAGAATTTTTATTTATTTATATTGATTTTTTGATTTTGGGGTATTTAAATTGAATTTTTGGTATATTCAAATTATTGCCGTATCCGTGAAAATTAAGGTAAAATGAATATATATATATATAATAATAATAATAATAATAATAATAATAATAATAATAATAATAATAATAATAATGATGATGATGATGATCAGAGTAAAAAAAAAAAAAAAAAGAGGGCCAGCGGACTGCTGCGTTTTGAGGATGTATATATGTATATATGTATGATACCGTGTGATTGAATAAATGAGTTCACTTTATTGAACATATCATGATTTACTGCAAAAGTTGAATTATTGTTTATGAATGATACTATTTGACACTCCAATGTTCACCTACACTATTTGTACTTGAAATTAATCCCCTCATTCACTGGGTATCTTCCCATGATACTCACCCCTCTATTTTCCTTCCTCAGACAGGATTTTTGTGATAGAGAGACATTTCATGCTCTATAGGGTTTGACAACATACCCTGGGATTTGGTATATACGACGGTGAGCTTTAAGTTAAATTTGAAATATGAATTTCGTACTTTGTTTCGACCCTGCATGGTCTTGATATTGAGGTTCGTAGTTGGCCGTGTATATTATGGGATGACGGTATAACTTATGGGCAATTGTGTGCATAACTCTCGTTTTGGTTCATTTTACTTGCATTGAGGCATCTGTAAGCGTTTTAGACTTTCTACATGGGAAATTTATTATACATTTGTATAAAATTAGGTCCGCTCAGTGTGGCATCTGCTCATGCTCTAGTTAGGCATGACAGTAGAGATCAGTGGCTAGGACTGTTAGAAATTTCATAGCCTTGCGTTGTCCTAGATGTTTACGATGGGATTTATTGATTTTGGAGAGACCGGGATGGCCATTTGTTTAATTGACAGATTGATTTTAAATTATACAGGTTTATTTGTATATGGAAAACTTTCGATTTATGGAGAGATTCTGTCCGATTTTCTATAGAAATACAGCCGGCATTCAGGGCAACGGGCGGCTATTCACGACCTCAGTTCGGGGCGTGAAGTTCTATTGGTACCAGAGCATCTAGGTTAGAGAAAATATAGTAGTAAAAGTCTTTTCAAGTACGTTTAAAAGTTCTCAATGCATTAGAGAGTTTCATACAGTCATTTAAAGTTTCGTACACGGTCATAGGCATATAAGATCATTTATTGTAAAGGGTACGAGATACGAGGCATACATTCCATGATTCCGTATTCAAATGCCTTCATTCATAACTTGAATTCTATTTTAGGGGCTTAGTTACCTGGTAACTAACCCTAATCCTTATTTATATCTAATGAAACGGTGCTCTCTTTGCAGAATTATACCGCCTAGACGTGGTAGGCATGGTGCACCACCGGAGAGTCCCTCAGTGCCTGAGCCTTCAAGGACACTTGAGGCTCCACGGGCACTTGAGGCTCCACGAGCACTGGAGGGTGTTTCTTCTACTCACGCACTTTCTCTAGTGCCACCCCCAGCACCTCCACTGACTGGTACAGCCGAGATTCCTCCACCACCACTTGATACCTTGAGGCAGTGACAGGAGTGGTATAGTAGATATGGGGCGCAGATGCCACTGCCTACACTACAAACTCCAGCGACTGTACCTGCAGCCGTACCTGTACCTACAGCACCGATTCATCCTTCGGTGGTTGGACCTTTTATTTCTACTCCAACCGATGAGACGTCAGTTACTTTGAGGCGCATCCACAAGCTCACTCAGTTGGTGAAAGAGTCTCGGCAGCTCGGATACACAGACTTTTTAGGATCCAGTGATGCCGTAGCGGCGAAACACTAGATCAACAGAACTCGTAGGATCCTTATAGATTTGGGGTTGTCAGAGGAGCTAAGATTGAGAGTTGCTGAGAGACTCCTCGATGGAGATGCCCTCTCGTGGTAGGAGGCTATCCGTGACAGTGTTACACAGACCCTGCGATGGGAGGACTTTCTACGAGAGTTCGACTGTAGGTACTTCACCCCGTTCCAGCAGGACCGGATGAGGACGGAGTTCCTAGACTTACGCCAGGAGACGAGGTCAGTTTCAGAGTATGAGGCTAAGCTCAGACGACTAGCGGCCTTTGTCCCCGACATGGCTACAGCAACTCAGTTGAGGTTCAAGTTTGAAGATGGCCTCCAATTGAGCATCAGAAAGTATATGATAGTGACTCCCTCTTTTACACTATTAGAAGTGATTGATTCAGCATATCGGGCGGAGGAGATCGTCCGAGCTGAGGCTAAACAGAGGGAAAGTCACCAGAAAAGGAAGACTGGGTCACAGGGTGGACAGTCTTCGAAGAGGGGTAAATGTTCTGGATATCCCGGAGGTTCTTCTAGATTCAGACCAGCAGGACCGGGACAGGGACCTCGACCACAAGGTTTTGGGATACCAGCCCCTAGTATCTCTACATAGTCTACTACACAGAAACAGCCTTTCTGCTATAGATGCAGCAGCCACCATGCCTTTGGGGCATGTAGGGTACCAGTTACTTGCTTCCAGTATGGGAAGCAAGGTCACGTTAGGAGTGTCTGCCCCGATTTAGGTCGAGGAGGATCGATTTTGCAGAGTCGTACTGGTACGTCTGGCACAGGCCAGCAGGGGGCAC
This sequence comes from Dillenia suffruticosa, assembly GCA_033439265.1. NCBI lineage: Eukaryota > Viridiplantae > Streptophyta > Magnoliopsida > Dilleniales > Dilleniaceae > Dillenia > Dillenia suffruticosa. Next base: position 5,021,156 of record JAVTVX010000018.1, on the reverse strand, counting down.
CTACGCACTCAGCTCTTGCCGCTTCTCGGACTACAGCCGGGAGTAAAACAGTGACAGAATCATCGCGACAACAGCTTAGGGCCCAGGCTAGTGTGTTTGCGATGACGCAGGAGGACGCACAGATAAACCCTGATATTATTATGGGTAATCCTCCCGTAGATCCTCAGTATAGTACTTTTGTTGTACTTTTTGTATAAGCTTTTTGTATATTATGATATCGATGTACAATTTTGACTAGTTAAAATTTTAGAAACTTAACTAGTTTGATATATATATATATATGAATTTATCTATTTTTCTTCGCATTTTAAATATCTTTAATTTTTTTCCTATCATTAGGTACCATGCGAATATTTGGTATAAACACCCGTATTCTTATAGATACAAGGTCAAATTTTTCATATGTAAGCAACACGTTCGCTCGCCATTTTGATAGACCTCTCTCGCCACTTGATGAGGGGATTATGGTAGTTACTCCTCTTGACATGCATATCATTCGAGATACAGTCTATAAGGGCTGTGAGATCGGTATTGGGGAGACAGTATTAGAGACAGATCTGATTCCGCTCCTATCACGGATTTCGATGCCATCCTAGGGATGGATTGGCTGAATTTACACTGGGCTTCCGTGGATTGTTTCATGAAAAAGGTTGAGTTTCGGAGGTCCGGGCAGCTACCATTAGTTTTCCAGGGCGAGAGACGAGTATTGCCCCGTTGTATTATCTCTGTTATGAAGGCCAGACGTTTGGTACGCCATGGTAGTGCAGCTTATCTGGCTTATGTTGTCGACACCACCATTGAGGGACCAAGACTTGAAGATGTCTCTGTGGTATAGGAGTTTCCAGAGATATTCCCCGAGGAGCTTCCCGGATTACCACCAGTTCGGGAGTTCGATTTCGAGATTGAACTAGTATCGGGGACCAATCCTATTTCTATTCCACCATACATAATGACACCTGCTGAACTGAGAGAGTTTAAGACTCAATTGCAGGAACTCCTAGAGAAGGGGTTCATTCGCCCGAGCACTTCACCTTAGGGTGCTTCGGTGCTGTTTGTAAAGAAGAAGGATGGTACATTTTGACTTTGTATAGACTACAGGCAATTAAACAAAGCCACAATCAAAAATAGATATCCCCTGCCACGTATAGATGATTTGTTTGATCAACTATAGGGAGCCAGGGTTTTCTCTAAGATTGATCTCCGTTCGGATAATCATCAGTTGAGAATTCAAACCAAAAATGTGCCCAAGACAGCTTTTCACACCCGATACGGCTATTACGATTTCTAGTCATGCCGTTTGGGCTGACTAATGCCCCAGCTGCTTTTATGGATGTAATGAACTGAGTTTTTCACGACTACTTGGATCGGTTCGTCATCGTATTCATCGATGACATCTTGATATATTCACGGAGTGATGAAAATCATGTTGAACACCTTCAGGTGGTATTGCAGATACTCCGTGAGAAGCAACTATATGCCAAATTCTCGAAATGTGAGTTTTGGCTGAGACAAATTGGATTCTCGGGGCACATTGTTTCCGTAGAGGGTATTTATGTTGATCCACGAAGGTTGAGGCTATAGTGAAGTGGGAACAGCCACAAACAGTTACCAAGATTCGTAGTTTTCTTGGTTTGGCCAGGTATTATCGCAGATTTATAGAGGGATTCTCCCGAATAGTAGCTCCATTGGAGATTGACCTAGAAGGGGGTCAAGTTTGTTTGGGATGACCGATGTGAGGCGAGTTTTCAGGAGCTCAAACAACGGTTGACATCTGCTCCTATTTTAGCCTTTCCCACTAGCAGTCGGGAATATATAGTATACAATGATACTAGCCGACAGGGATTGGGTTGTGTTCTGATGCAAGATGATCGAGTTATTGCATATGCCTCGCGACAGCTGAAAAAACACGAGGTTAACTACCTGACACATGATTTAGAGTTAGCAGCCATAGTCTTCGCGTCAAATATATGACGGCATTATCTTTATGGGGTGACTTGTAAGGTATTCACGGATTACAAAAGTCTAAAATACTTGTTCACTCAGTGGGAGTTGAACCTCAGATAGAGGAGATGGTTGGAGTTATTGAAAGACTACAACCTTATCATTGATTTCCATCTGGGAAAGGCAAATGTGGTGGCAGTTGCATTGAGCCGAAAGTCATCATCCTCCTCTTCTCCCTCCACTACGACAGAGAGTGCTTACCTCTCTTGCTTGATGGGACTCTGTATACTCGGGGTCAGTTTAACTAGTGATGATCAAGGAGCACTACTAGCTTGATTTGAGGTGAGGCCGACTTTGCTTGATCGTATTAAAGAGCTTCAGGGGTCAGATGAGGAGCTCCAGAGTATTCTTGAGAAGATCAACAGAGGCAAGAGTGGAGACATCTAAATCCGCGATGATGGACTAGTTGTATACAGAGAGTAGGTTTGCATTCCCACTGATTCAGATCTCCGCAAGGCCATACTCGAGGAGGCGCACTCCTCCGCTTATGTATTGCATCCTGGTGGTACCAAGATGTATCAAACCATTCGGGATAGTTATTGGTGGCCCGGCATGAAACGAAAAATCAAGAATTTTGTGGCTAGGTGTTTAGTTTGCCAGTAGGTGAAGGTCGAGTATCAGTGATCGGCTGGTACATTATAGCCCTTACCCATCCCTAAGTGGAAGTGGGATCACGTTACTATGGATTTTGTGACAGGGCTACTGTAGACTTCATCACGGCATGATGCCATTTGGGTGATTGTAGATCGACTCACCAAATCCACGCATTTTCTTCCTATTCGCAGCGACTATCCTTTGGAGACCTTGGCACGTCTTTACATTGATACGATAGTCCGGCTGCATGGTGTTCCTGTGTCAATAGTATCAGACAGGGACTCGAAATTCACATCCAGATTTTGGCATGAGGTCGGAGAGTGACATCTTAGCAGCGTTGAGTTGATTGAGCAAATAAAGGATAAAGGTAAGGTCATCCGTGAACGGATGAAAGCTGCCCAGGACAGACAGAAGACGTATGCTGATCGTAGGCGGCGACCTCTTGAGTTTGCTACGGAAGATATGGTTTTCTTGAAGATATCTCCTTGGAAGGGAGTTATACGGTTCAGGCAGCGGGGCAAATTAAACCCCAGATATATTGGGCCCTTCCGTATCCTTGAGAGGGTTAGGAGTGTGGCATACAGGTTAGAGCTACCGGATGAACTTTCCCGTATTCATGATATTTACCATGTCTCAGTACTCAGAAATTACTTGGCCGATCCTTCTCATGTACTTGAGCCTCCACCTGTTGAGTTACGAGAGGACCTTAGTCTTCCAGTTCAACCCATGGCTATTCTAGATCGGCAGTTCAGAAAGCTGCGGAGCAAGGAAGTCACATTGGTCAGAGTTTTGTAGAGGAGTGATCTGGTCGAGAAGGAAATCTGGGAGCCCAAGGAGGCTATGAGGAGACAGTATCCCCATTTATTTACTATTTAGTCCTCTTTTAGTTTCGAGGACGAAACTTGATTTTATGGGGTTAGAAAATGTAATGCCGATTCTGTGATACTGTATTTTTGTACAAAAAATTTTATTTATTTATATTGATTTTTTGATTTTGGGGTATTTAAATTGAATTTTTTGTATATTTAAATTATTGCCGTATCCGTGAAAATTATGGTAAAATGAAAAAATATATATATATATATATATATATATATATATATAATAATAATAATAATAATAATAATAATAATAATAATAATAATAATAATAATAATAATAATAATAATAATAATAATAATAATAATAATAATAATCGGTGTAAAAAAAAAAGGGCCAGCGGAGTGCTACGTTTTAAGGCAAAACGCAGCACCCCCTCCCAAAATTGGATTAGGGCTTTTAACCCTAATCCCTTTTTCTCTCTCTCTCTCTCTCTCTTCCTCTCTCTCTCTTTCTCTCTCTCTCTCCGCCTCTTCTCCTTCCCGCGGCCGCCTCACCTTTCTGCCCTCCGCCGCCATGCTCTCTCCACCACTGCTCTCCTCCCCGCGAGCGTAGCCTACAACGCGATCCTCCTCACGCGAGTGCGCCACTGCGCTCCAGCCTACGAGTGCTCCAGCTCGCGAGCGCGAGCCCTAGCCCGTGAGAGCCTGAGTCCGCGTGCCCACCAGCGGGCCAGCCCGCGAGCCCACCATCCCTTGAGCCCACCAGCCCGTGAGCCTACCAACCCGCGAGCTGCCAGCTCGCCAGCCCGCGAGGCTTTTAGCCCTCCAGCTCGCGAGCTTACCAGCCCACGAGCCTGTAACCGACTTTCTCCTTCGAAAGCTCACCTGCATTTTCACTGCAAGTAACGACTACGATTTGATTGAAGTTCTAGGGTTTGGAGTTAGAAATTTGAGTTAGTTGCTAATATCGTTCAAATTGGAAATCTTACAGGTTTTAGACCTATCTGACGAGCGAACGGAATCCAGAAAGGAGATTGAGTAAATTAAGATTCTATTAAATTGGGAAGAAAAATCGAAAATCCCTTATTAGGCCTTTATTTGATATTAAATTGGGATGATTTTATTAGGTTTTGGAGATTCGAGAAGTCAGGTTAGATTATTTTGAAAATAGGGAGTGACCACCCTCCCTAGAAATGTGAGTGAAACTCTAATCTCTTGCATGAAATAGTAAAACTTGTTTCTGCCGTGTTTTCAATAAAACATGCTTTTGATATGCATTGACTCGACGTGTGATATTAAATTTCAAAACTTGTTTTGTGACATTTGGAGTGTCGTAAATTTATGTTTCTGATGACTATGCATCCATGTTTGAAATTAAATGATATTGTGCCATTATTTGAGAACTAGATATGTTTTCTATTTTGCCGTCGTATTGGCTTGGATTTGAAATGATTTGATAAATGTATTGGCATACGGATTTGAAATGTTTTCGATGAACTATGTGGGTTGGATGCCCACTAGTTATGCGATGATATGATTCTTACCTGTGAGATGTTGTGCCCTTGTGATACTATGATGATAATATTGATGATTCCATAGCTACGTAGGGTGTTTGTAAAGGCACGGGTTGCCCGGATACGCTTTTGTAGGAGGTATCCGCAAACGTCATTGATTCTAATAGCTATAGGCACGACCGGTTGAATCCACGATGGGGGAGGACGTGTGTGACGCCACCGTCTAGTACCGAGCAGGGTCCTATGCACGATGATGAGCTAGCCCTAGCGAACCATGGCCAACGTCGGGGTAAAGAGCTACTTTGAAAACTCTTTGCATAATAAAACCCCCCAATGCGCCTGTTCTTGGTCATAGTTGACCTTTGCCAGGATCATTTTTGACTTGCTCTGATATTACTTGATTTCGAATAGATGCATATATGTATGATACCGTGTGATTGAATAAATGAGTTCACTTTATTGAATATACTATGATTTACTGCAAAAACTTGAATTATTGTTTATGAATGATACTATTTGACACTCCAATGTTCACCTATACTATTTATACTTGAGATTAATCCCCTCACTTACTGGGTATCTTCCCATGATACTTACCCCTCGCTTTTCCTTCCTCAGACAGGATTTTTGTAATAAAGCGACATTTCAGGCTCTAGAGGGTTTGACAGCATACCCTGGGATTTGGTATATTCGACAGTGAAGTTTAAGTTAAATTTGAAATATGAATTTCGTACTTTGTTTCGACCCTGCGTGGTCTTGATATTGAGATCCGTAGTTAGCTGTGTATATTATGGGATGACTGTATAACTTATGGGCAGTTGTGTGCATAACTCTCGCTTTGGTTCATTTTATTTGCATTGAGGTATCTGTAAGCGTTTTAGACTTTCTACTTAGGAAATTTGTTATACATTTATATAAACTTAGGTCCGCTCGGTGTGGCGGCTGCTCATGCTTTAGTTGGGCATGATAGTAGAGGTCTGTGGCTAGAATTGCTAGAAATTTCATAGCCTTGAGTTGTCCTGGATGTTTGCGGTGGAATTTATTGATTTTGGAGAGGTCGGGATGGCCATTTGTTTAATTGACAGGTTGATTTTAAATTATATAGGTTTATTTGTACATGGGAAACCTCTGATTTATGGAAAAATTTTATCCGATTTTCTGTAAAAATACAACCGGCATTCAGGACAACAGGCGGCTGCTTACGACCCCAGTTCGAGGCGTGACATCATCGGTGAGTTGAAGCATGTTGGACCTGCGATGATCTCTCTCTCTCTTTATTACAAGGACCATAAAACCAAAAATTTGTATTTCTCTCTCTCTCTCTCTCTCTCTCTCTCTCTCTCTCTCTCTCTCTTTCTCTCTTTCTCTCTTTCTCTCTCTCTTTCTCTTTCTAAGCAAGCTAAATAGACACGCAATTCTAGTATATCGTACAATTTAGTTAAGGAGAGTGGCATGCTATAATCTTGATGATTTTGGTATATGGAAGCTATTTCTCTGTACTCTCTCTCTTTCTCTCCCTCTCTCTCTAAGCAAGGCAAATGGAGACGGGCAGGTGCCTATTAATTTTAAAAAAAAAAGATATATATATTTTTATATACCTTTCTCCAAAAAAAAGTTATTTTTCAATTCTAGTTGAGGAGAATGGTGTGCTTAATGATGATCATGGTGTATGGAAACCATTCCTCTACTACGAAGGTTTGTATTTGTCTTTCCTACTTCTAAACATTTGCTTTATTTGACATTTGTTCTGCTACTCTTCAAATTCACTGTTGATTGTTATTCTCTTCTTTGAATTCCTTTGATTTTTGAGTTCCTAGCTTGCATTCCCTATCCTTTTTTATTTCTTGCTTGTTTTGGATCCAAAATGAAAGGGAAAAAAAGGAATGATAGAACTTTAATACTATAAAGGGATAGAGTGTTCAATCCAGATTCTTGTTTAGAGCTCCAAATGGAAAGAAGCTTCTTTGGTTACCAAATAAAGGTTCTTACAATATGTATGGTTGTTTTGATGGCTTAAAAGAAAAAAGAAAGAGAGAGAGAGAGAATAGAGCAATATAAGATAGATAGAAAGGGAAAGCCTACCAATATTGAAGGCTAAAGTTTAATAAGATTATTTTGACTCATTGTTTGTGTTTTATGGTAAGCTTACTATGATCCATGATAGGTTTATCAGTCCAGTCTCAAAAAAAAAAAAAAAAAGAAAAAAAATCATGGCGGTGGATTTTCCAATCTCTAGCTTAAATCGAATTCCAAATCATGAATCAGTCCAAAGTGATAAAACGATTGACTGTTGGTATTTATAAAAGGGAAAACAGTCTAATGAGGATGTCAAACAGTCAGCTGTGACCTTTAACCGGTCAGCCAAGTTCCTTTCTTGGTCGACCATAAAGCTTTGCATGGCTGCCTGATTAGTTGGATCATCTAGCCAGTCGATCGCTCAGCCTTGCTTTGGCTACTTATGTCACGCCCCGACCCTTCCGTCGAGCACGTAACAACCGCCACATTATTTCGACATACGGGCATGACCTCCCCATATACCGGGATAGCGCAAGACATTCTAATTTTACAATAAATCTTCAAAAACGTAAAACCCATCAAAATAAGAAATCATAGAATCAATACAAATGTAAGGAGCCCATCCGGCTCATCCCTGTACAAACAATGCATGCAATATGGCCTTCCTAGCAATTCGAAAGTTCCACATAATTCACAATCTCAAAATATTTCAACCATCTCAATAAAAGTCCAAATGTCCCAAATGAGAATAATAAGTTTTAAACAAAATTAGACACTTTCCACATGAACCAAGCTTGGATTCCACTAATACTTGTCCCAAAAGATATGACAAGTATCAATTAAATCCAAACCTCAAAAGAATAGTACAATAGTTTTCCTTCCACGGATGAAACTACATCAAGTCTCAACAGAATAGAATCCACTACCGATACCTATCGTGGATCACAAAAAGATCTCTTAATCAACCAATACCAGCCACAGTCTATCCTTCCTCTGAAAAGGATTTAAAGGAGGGGTGAGTATTGGGAATACCCAGTGAGTGGAGTGTAGTAGCATGCAGTATATAAATGAGGGGTGAGGGTGGTAATGCCAAATACATATATCAACTGTTATTCAATGCAATAAATACAATCATTTGCATATAAACAATCGTATCAAATTTTCATGACTCAATTATGCAGTCCCACGACTTAAATTTTCATTTTCACAAATTTTGGGGTGTACCGAAAGCAATCCCCAACCAATGGTCGTTGGTAGGATCCGCCAAGGGGTTTCCCATAATTTTCGTAAAATCCCCCCCCCCCCCCACCTTGGCGTTGGCCCGAAACTCTGTTGGGTGTTACCACGTTATCCGGCAGCCTGAGGAGGCTCCCCAACCCACCTACCATCAAGCTAAATTAAACATCCTTAGCCACGCCGCCCCAAACGGCCCGGTCCGTGGCAAGACTTAGACTGCAGTCATTTTTCCCAGCACCATGTTACCAAACTCAACTTATCAATCAATACATGCTCAAATATAAGGTAAAGCAATATTTCACAATTCATATAAATATTTAATCATAACATAGTGCAAATAAATCATCATTCAAATTCAAGAGTCATGGCTTTGTCATAAAATCCATTTCAAGGCTCTTCACAATCACAAAACATTTATAATTCCATTCCACAAACTCATTTAAAAATTCAATTGAGAAACCAAGGTTGAAAGCAATTTTTCATTCATATAAAATATAGTTATCCACTCACCTCTAGGGAGCGTATTCACTCCCAATACTAAAATTTAATCCAATGAAATCCCTTTTTTCTTTTTAAGCTTCAATTGTCTTGCCTAAACCAAAAATTCACAAATATATTGTCAATTCACCAGACTTTAATTGAGCTGCCAATGCTTTTTCAACCGCTGAATATGAATTTGAAGAACCAGACCATGACCTCTGTGCTTGCAAAAGAGCACTGGTGACTTTTTTTTGTGACTTTTGCCATTGGTTCAGGGGAGAAAAGAAAAAAAAAATATATATATATATATATATAAATTTTAACACTGCGTACCCATCAAGGTTTCAGGATTTAAAGATGTCATTTTTGGAATGAATATCTCCATTATCATGGAAGTGTACTAAAATGAGTAAAATCATGAAGAAAAATAATTAACAAAGTCAAAACCTATATTTGGAAGTAATGAAGGCAGACTACGTTTCCCTAAGCACTATGTTGCAGTTCTTAATCATCTTTCGTATTTCTGAAACTATGTAGCTTCTTTATTTCACCAAAATAAGCATCAGATAATCTGTTATTTGTTCTAAATTACTTAACCATTGTGGGGAGAGTTTACTGGAAAGTGAAGCCTGAATGAAGAAAATAACAATTCAAACATTTGTTCGTTAGTTTTTTTTTTTTTTGATTCACTGATAATTCCTAAAATTCCAACAATACTCTGCAATATAGCAAAAAATGAAACTAGACTCAAGGTTAGGGAGTGAAAAATACCTTGATTTTGTCACCGGATTGAATTTTGGGGTTGGGTTTTAAAAACCCTAATTTTCTCCCTTCGTGAAACCCTAGATTTCCACCGTTTAATCCTTCATTTCTAGAATTGATTGAAGAATTTGGGTGTCCCTTTAGTGTGTTTAATGCAAAATGAGGTTGGTTGGTAGAAAATTTTAAGAGAGAGAGATTTGAGAGAGAGTGAGACCGAGAGAGAAAAAAAAAAAGAATTGTCGCGGGCGAGAAGAAAGAATGGTTGCAGGGAAGTGAAGAGGAAAATGAGACCATCCCCCTTTTTTTTTTTACACTTCTTTTATATATAAAATTACTATCTTGCCCTTAACCTCTTAAGTTTAATTCATCTTGAGAAGGGCATTTCGGTAATTTTGACACTCCACCATGAACCCCTCAATTGTTTCCTTTCTCTGCACATTGTCTCCCCTGTTCCCACGCCTCTTTTTTTTCACTTTATTTTTGAAAGTTCCAATTTCCTCAAGATAGGATGTACTTTGAATCGGAACACGGATATTTTAAATATATCAAAAAAATTTCCAATTTAATACCCAAAATAAAAAATCAATAAAATTTAAAATTTTCCTTTATATTACAAAATATTTATCATAATTTCCACAACTTGATCGGCTGGATCTTCCAGCAGGTTGACCAAGCAACTTTGCATTACTGCTCGGTTGGCTGTTTCTTGTAGCCTTCAACCGGTCAGCCGAGTTCCTTTCTCGGTCAACCGTGCAACTTTGTTTGGTTGCATGGCTGGCTGGATCATCCAGCCAGTCGACCGACTAGGGTCACTCAATTGGATTGAAGCCTCGGTCGACCAAGCATGGTCAACCGAATCTTCCAGCTGGTCAACCATGCAGCCTGCTTAGTATTCCTTTGTGTTTCCCATTTTGTAATTACAAGATACCCTGCTTAGTACCGGTCAAAAAGCGAGATGCCATTTTTCATTGGCTTTAACTCTCTCTCTCTCTCTCTCTCTCTCTCTCTCTCTCTCTCTCTCTCTCTTTCTCTCTCTCTCTCTCACTCACAAACAATATGCAAATGGACCAAACATGGTTCATAGGAGGGCAAAGCCTTCAAGATCCGCAGAAACAACGACCCTCATCATCTTTGTTAGCCAATTGGAACTCTTACTCTTCTTCTCAAGCTACCGCAGATTTCTTTGCTTCTTTTGGTTTTGATCTCAAAGCCGCCATCGGCACTACCAAAGATACCGTCTCCGGTACTTTTAGTGTGTAAGTTCTCATCTCTATCTCTCCAAATCTGATTCCTAACTCCAATCTTAGTGTTTTCATCTTAAATTTGATTTGATCAGTTGTGGTTGTTGTTGAGAATTTTCATTTGGGTGATTAGGGTTTTAATTGAATGGAAAGTAATATTTTGGCACTGAAACGTGCGGTTTGGGAACGAAAATTTCATGAGACTGTGGAACGTGTAGCTTGTTTCTATGGTTTGGTTAGGACTGCTCACATGTCATCGAAAGAGGTATATCTGCTTTGTCTCATTCTATTGTTTTGCTCTATTGTGAATTTAATCTTGTTGAATGAAATGAAAATCAATTTTGCTTATGTCTTGTGAATTCTTTCTGTATCTCCCTCATGGTCTCTTTGATTTTCTTTTCCAGAGACTTTCGTTTAAATTTTTTGGTTTGTAGGCAGCATGGTGGGCACTATTTATGTCTCAATGGTGCTGCACAGTTATATCCTCTCAGTGCTTTTCTCTGTATTACAGGTAAATAATTAACTGTCTCAATTTTAGGGTATTCTATTTCTTATATTTCTTCCTGCAGTTTCCCCATCTCTTCTATGCTGGATTTTACCTCTTTCTAATTGTTCTACTTGAAAGTTTGAAAGATTGCATTACTATGATCCCAATTTTTATCATTCTCCACAGGTCCTTCCGCTGGCCTACTATACGATTTCATACTTTCCTGGTGGATCCATAGGAATGAAATTCATTTTTTCTGCTGTTACATCTTCAGTGTTAAAATGCTTCAGCAAGTGACACGATTCATTATTCTTCTTGTTTAGCTTCAAAATTCTCTGCAGTAGTTGAGAGTTGTCTAAGAGAGATACAGCTGCGCAGTTGTTACTGGATGCTAACATTTTTCTGTCATGTATTTGCCTGACGATCAACATATATCTATGAATGTATTGTTGATATGCTAAGAACCTGTCTTCCATGGCTTGTTAGCAAAATCGATTTTCCATGTTGAAATTTTGTCCTCTTGTTATGCTGGACTGAGATGAATAGTTACCTAGAGTTTTTCCGATACTACAAAAAAAGACAAAATTTGCAACAAATTTGGAAGAAAAACTCATCGCAAAACAAATTTGCGACGATTTTTGCAACAAATATTTTTTTGTTGCTAATGAGTTGTCGCAAAATTTTGGGACGAAAAATTAATTATTCGTCGCAAAACTTTTCAACAAATATTTATATGTCACCAAATTCATCGTAAATTTGCAACGAATTTTGGACAAAATATTTTTCCATGGCAAATTTGCCACAAATAAAATATTAATCCCAAATTTTGCAACAAAAATTTTTTCAACGCAAAATTTCCAACGAAAAAATTTTCGTTGCAAAATTTGCCACAAATAAAATATTCGTCGCAAATTTTGCGACGAATATTTTTTCGTCGCAAATTTTGGGACGAAACAATATTTGTTGCAAATTTTGCAACGAATAAGTTATTTGTCGCAAATTACCAATGAAAAATAATTTGTCGCAAATATGCGACGAATGTTATTCGTTGCAAAATTTGTCGCTAATCAAAATTTACAATTCAATTTTAGCAACGAAATTTGCGATGAGTATAGTTTTCAGGGACAAATTTTACGACGAATATGTATTTTGCGACAAATATAAATTTTATTGGCATATTTGGACAAATTTTCCCTATATAACATGTTTTTATACCTGCTCACCCAACCTCATCAACAATTAATAATCCAAATAGTTTTTAATATCAAATTAGCCATCTATACTCATAATTATAACTAACTATTCAATAAGATCAATAAGTTAAAAATTTAACAAGAAATCATAATAGAATATCAAAAATAAAAGCAACATCAAGAGCAAATATTAAAATATCAATAACCATACAAAACCAAAAAAATCAATGTAACGAGTATCAAAATATAACAGTACACAATTTCAAGCACGACCTTCACCATCACCATCATCATCATCATCATCGAAGAAATCATCACCTTTATCACCATCGCCAGCATTATTAGAAGGAGAAATAGAAGGGGAAATCTGACTAGAAGTGGAGACTAACTGAAGATGCTACATGATTAACATTTGCTGCGTGCGGACCTCGTTCATTTCTTGTGTGTACTTTGCTTGAAATTCATTGAATTCCTGATCTCTTTGTAGCAATAACTCCTTCAAATGGCTCACCTCTTGATTTAATTGATTTATTTCTGCCCTAACTGCTGGTGGGGTAGAAGAAGATGAACCAGTAATTTTGTATGTTCTGCTCAAAGAACCTAGCCCAACTACTCTACCCTGTTTTGGTTCACCAGTCACCTCGAGCCATGTATTCATGTTATCAACAGATGGCTCAGATCCACCAGTATCATCACTAGCACTTGAACTTCTGCGTGATAGCTCATCATATTTCTCCTGCATTGTCATGAGAAAAATTAAAATAAATTTACAATAACATTATAATACAAACACATATAATCTTGATTAGATATATATATATATATATATATATATATGAAGGAAAATAAAAAAAAAATTGTAACAAAAATCATGAGATTATATAGGATCTAAATTATGAACATTCATATTAACATTGAATAAGTTGAAATTTATGAAAAAAAATAAAAGAGAATCTCTAGCAAGTAATTCATTATAAATCAAAGAATCAAGTCAGCAATAAAAATAAATTTGGGAGAGACTAACCGAAAGAATTCATCTTCCTATATTGTTATGATATGTTCAACATAATAAGTTCAAATCAACATTGAAAATATTCATTAAATAATTGAAAATTTTGAAATTACAAACCTTAATTGCTCTATCTCTTTCCCCGCTCCAAATCTTGTCTTTTTTCTAAAATGTGCGCGTGACAGTATCGATGAATGAAGGCTCGATCCCCGTTTCCTTGGCCTAAAATAAAAAAACACTATTAGAAATAATGAAATAGTTTAAATTAGATAAAAAATTAGTATTTGTATAAAATTACCAATCTATTTCTACGTTCACCGATATTAATCGAGCCTCCCGCATACGTCGCAGACGATTCCCCTGAATTATAAGCTCGGTTTTTTTTATTTTGCTCACTCTTTCGTTTGCTCTCCTCCGATTCCCAAAAATTCACAATCCTGCCCCAATTTTGCTCAGTGATGCAATTAGGCTTTTTTACGTGTCTCTTTGCATGATTTAGAACGTGTTGGATGTGATCGCCACATTTTTTCCTGAAAATCCTTCTTACTTCCAACTCTTCAGTCTCGTCTCAAGTGAATACTCGCTGCAATGGAAAAAAACCAATAACTTATAAATCTATTAACTTAATTTCATATATAAACTGATTGGAATAACTTACCTTGAACTCGTTCCACCATAGTTCTTTTGTTTCTTCCGGAGTGCTTGTATAAGTCATCGAAGCCCCTCCCCAATGATTATTCACTGTTCTATTTAGTTCGTGAATAACATGTACAGAATTTGTAAATCTATCAAAAAGTTTCAAACAAACAATGTTAAATAAATAAAATAGTTAAAAGAAGAATTTGTTTTATAAATAAAAGAAATAATACATTTGAAATTTTAAAATTTAGTACTTATGAATCTCCGTAAAGGGCTATCAACTCTCGATTGTTTTCCCTATCTGCATACGAGTGTTCCACCGAAGGGACTGGCAAAGGCACATTATTAGAGATGTGTTGAGAATGCGAAGGGCCTGCAACAGAAGGGAGAGGCGAAGATACATTGCCGGCAAGGGAATGAGATTACAAAGGTGCCAAAGCGGACTGCGATGGTGAAGAGCGGGAATTTCCATCAGAATTTCGTCTATGGCCACTACGTTGAAACTGTCAACCATAATATATTTTAAACAAAAATAAAATATAAAAATTGCATATTCATCATATGCATAATGAAGAACATGAATAAACTTACCATATTTAATTTGACAAATTAAATACGACGAAACAAGGTACCAATATGTCAAGAAATCTTCTCTAATGACTTATAGAAAAAAAAAAGATAGTATATTAACAAATCAAATATATAAATTTAAGAATGAGAAAGTAAATATCATTAAATAATCAATTATCAACACTTTTAATTTCAATTTTATAAAAAAAATTAATTTAACAAATCCAGTAATATCATTAAATCAACCACTAAATACAATAAAAATAAACTAATATAGAAATAAAAACAATACAAATATACAAATTAACATAATTGCATTTTCCAATCATTACAGTACAAATTAAAACATTTCTCACCACCAATTAATAACTAACCGATAGACTCAGAAATCAACAGCAGGAACAGCTTCCAATCCAAATATTCGAGAATCGCAAAACCTAATACATAAAAAACAATTATAAATAACTAATATATTATTAAAACAATATTATAAAAAATATTTTTTTAAATAACATTTCTCAAAAAAAAAAAAATTTTAATTCAATAAAAGTAATTTGTTGGGCCGGGCCGGGCAGTGCAATGCCTAGGCCAACGGGCCACGCTGGGCCGCGCAAGGGCCCATCCTGAGAGGGGGCCTGCGGCCCCATCACGAGGTGGGGCCACGTAGGGGTAGCGGCCCCTTCGTGCGCTTGGGCCGCGCAGGGGCGGCGGCCCCTTCATGCTCCTAGGCCGCGCAGGGGCGGCTGCCCCTCGCGCGCCTGGGCCGCACATGCACTGTTGCCCCTTTCCACGGCTGGCCTGCAAAGGGCAGATCCGGCGGCTGGCTGCTTTGTCTACCATCTACGGTCAAGAGAGAGAGAGAGAGAGAGATTACCTAACACCATCGTTGATCCGCCATCCCATCCGCCATCTCTTCGCAAAATCACCTTCGCAGCTATTCGAAAATGAACACGATAGAGAGAGAGAGAGAGAGAGAGAGAGAGAGAGTAAAGGAAGTGTGTAATATATTGAAATTAGAGACAAAACTTTTTTGTTCCTAAATTCGTCCCAGAATCAGGGACGAAAATTTTTTTTCATCCCAGAATCAGGGACGAATATTTTTTTCGTCCCAGAATCAGGAACGAATATTTTTTTTATCCTTAAATCAGGGACGAAAAATTTTTTTCGTCCCAGAATCAAGGACGAATATTTTTTTTCGTCCTAGAATCAGAGACGAAATTTTTTTTTGTAGCTGAATCAGGGACGAAAACTTTTTTCGTCCCTGAATCAGGGGCGAATAATTTTTTTTGTCCCAAAATCAGGGACGAAATTTTTTTTCGTTCCAGAATTAGGGACAAATATTTTTTTCATTCTTGAATCAGGGACGAATAATTTTTTTTGTCCCATCATCCCAGAATCAAGGACGAATATTTTTTTCATCCCTGAATCAGGGACGAATAATTTTTTTCATCCCTAAATCAAGGACGAATAATTTTTTTTGTCCCATCGTCCCAGAATCAAGGACGAATATTTTTTTCATCCCTGAATCAGGGACGAATAATTTTTTTCATCCCTAAATCAAGGACGAATAATTTTTTTTGTCCCATCGTCCCAGAATCAAGGACGAATATTTTTTTCATCCCTGAATCAGGGACGAATAATTTTTTTCGTCCCTGAATCAAGGACGAAAATTTTTTTCGTCGCTGAATGAGGGATGAATATTTTTTTTCATCCCAGAATCAGGGACGAAAATTTTCGTCATCTTTGATTCAGGGATGAATATTTTTTCATCCTAGAATCAGAGACGAAATTTTTTTTTCGTTGCAGAATCAGGGATGAAAATTTTTTTCGTCCCAGAATCCGGGACAAAAATTTTTTTCGTCCCAGAATCCGGAACGAAATTGTTTTTCATCCCAGAATCCGAAACGAAATTGTTTTTCGTCCCAGAATCAGGGACGAAATTGTTTTTTGTCCCTAAATCAGGGACGAAATTGTTTTTCATCCCTGAATCAAGGACGAATATTTTTTTTCGTCGCTAAAATCTATGACGAAAGAATAGTTTCGTTGCTAAATTTCCGATGAATATATGTTTTCGTCGCAATTTGCAACAAATTTAGCAACAAATAATTTTTTTCTTTACAATTTGCAACGTATTTTGCAACGATACTTATGGTTTCTGATAAATAACTCATTAAATGCACTAAAATAGAAATTAAATTGACAAACTATTAACAATATTTGCGTACTATAATATAATTATAAAAAAACATTCAATATATTGATTATTAATTAACAAGTATTTCTATTTTAACTCTTAGTTTAGTGAATCGAATATTTAAACAAATTTATAAGATAGAGTTATCAGTGCTGGTAATGGAAAATTAAACAGATAATGAATAGAAAATGAATGTACTAATAATAATCTTTTGTTACAATTTAAAAGATTTATAAAGTTATAGAAAATGAATGTATCAATTTAAAAGATTACACTATATTATCATTCTTTTATATAAACAGATATTGAGTGAACTATTTTATATAAGGTTTTTTGAATATCTTAAGATTCTATATGTTATCAGTGTATATTACCGTTTACAAATCGTTTTTTAATATTAGAAAATATTTCTAATACAAGTAATTAAAAAAGTGATGGAAAAATGAATTTTAGCCAATAAATTCATCTGATGTAATTATAAATCTAAATTGGTTACAATAGCCAACAATAGGCGAATTGAGGCAAATCTCACTACTAGTGAAAAGGTTTCTTCATAATCAATACCCTCTAGTTGGGTATAACCTTTTGTCACCAGTTGAGTTTTGTATCTCTCAATTGTTCCATCAGTCTTGCGTTTGAGCTTGAGAACCCACTTGTTCCCAATAGGTTTTCGCCCAAATGGAAGATCAACCAGTTTCCAAACATTGTTGGAATCCATTGACTCCATTTCTTCCTCCATTGCTTTTACCCACTCATCTTTGATAGGACAAGACAAAGCCTCGTTTACATTTTTCGGCTCATCCTCGTCCTATGGAGAAATGATAAAAGCTTGCCCTTCAATTTCGTAATGACGTTTGGGCACACATTTCCTAACACTTTTTCGAATTGATGATTCGGTTGGATCGTTACAATTTGAATCCCTCCTACTGGGATCATCTAGAGATTCAACTTCTCGTAGTTCTCTTGATCCATCTAGTACTGATCCATCTAGTACAGATCCATCATTTGAATTATTTAATTCAAACAAAAGTTTTCCTTTCGTTATATCACCTTTGGTAGAAAAATCATTTTCCAAAAAAGTTGCATTTAGTGATTCAATTTCTTTTACAGTACCATCTTCACGCTCACCGATGAATACATAGCCTTTTGACTGATCAGAGTATCTGATAAAGATACACTTTTTTCCTCGAGGACCTAGTTTTCCAAACTTATTGGAAGAGTCATGAATATAGGCTCCCGAAGCCCAAGGTCTAAGTCCATTCAGACTCGGTGTTCTACCAGTCCAAAGTTCATAAGGTGTAATTGGTACTAATTTTGAAGCCTATTCAAAATATTGGTCGCAGTTAACAATGCAGCTCCCCAAAAAGAAATTGGCAAGTTAGCTTGCGCCATCATGGTTCTCGTCATATCTAGCAATGTTCTATTCCTCCTCTTAGCAACACCATTCTGTTGAGGTGTATGAGGAATAATCAATTGGCTAGTGATTCCTTTTTCACTATATAGATGCTTGAATTGATCTAATAGATATTCACGTCTAAAGCACTCAAGTGCTTCAAATTTTTAAGAAATCAAATAAACATAACTAAATCGCGTGAAATCATCTATGAATGTAATGAAATATGACGCTTCATGTCGAGTCTTCACATTCATTGGACCACAAATATTGGAGTGAATTAATTGCAATAGGAATTCAGCCCTTACGACCTTTCCAAATGGTTTTCGAGTCATCATTCCAGCAAAACAATATTTATAATCTGGTAAATCAACTTTAGTAAGGGAACCCAATAATTCTGCTTTTAGAAGTCGATTCATCCTGTCTTACCCTATGTGACCAAGTCTAGCATGCCAAACTTTATCATCAATATTAGCATTACTAGAAAAACAAACATTTAACGAAATATAACGATCAATATAACAGTTAAACATTTGTTTGCCACAATCCAAAATAAGAAATCCATTGAACAGATGTCCAGTACCATAAAACACACCATTGTTATAGATACAAACTCTATCACAAGAAAAGTTCAAGTCATAGCCTAATCTAAGAAGAACAATAACAGAGACTAAATTTCGTCGAAATATAACGATCATGTAAGATTAGGGTTTGGCCACTTCGTAACTCTAGTTTGCAAGTGCCAATCCCTTTGACTTCCACCTTCATATTGTTTCCTACATATATCCATCTTGCACCAGGAGGAATTCGACAAAAGTCTACGAACGCTTTTCGATCTCTTGTTACATGGTCTGTAGCTTCTGAATCTATAATCCACACAGGATAAGATTCAGAAAGTAAAACAATGCTAGAGATATATAAAACATTTAGAGAAGCATTATAGGGTGCTACCTTTTTTGGTTCCGGGCATTCTCGAGCAAAATGACCAAGAGCTTTGCAATTGTAGCACTTCAATTTGCTCTTATCCTTCTTTTTCCAAAACTACTTGCGCTTGCTCTTATGGTTGGAATTGTTCTTCTTAAACCCTTCCGCAATTTTCTTCACTTTCTTGCCCTTGTTTTTGTTCCCCTTGCGTTTAAAGCCCGAAGCTTTCTGGGAACTGGACTTAGCTACAAAGGCATTTGTAACATCGACACTACGGTGTCCGTAATATTGTACCATTTTCGAAATATATATATATAAATAAGATATTCCTCAATTTATTTATATAGAGAGAAATTTTATTTATTTAAATTGATTTTTGATTTTGGGGTATTTAAATTAAATTTTTGGTATATTTTAATTTGTCGAAACCGCGAATCAAAGCAAACCCTATTTTTACGAAAAAAAATTTAAATTTTAGTGAAATGTGGGTGCAAAGATATATATATATATATATATATATATATATACAAACTTTAAAAAAAATAGAGGAGTGCTGCGTTTTGAGCAAAACGCAACACCCCCCAAATTTGACTAGGGATAAAAGCCCTAATGCCTTTCTCTCTCTCTCTCTTCCTCTCTCTCTCCCCGACTCTTCATCTTCCCGCGGCTACCGTACTCTCTCCATCTTCCTCCCGCGAGTGCACCATCACCACTGCTCGCCACCTCTTGTCTCTCCCTCTCTGCTTCTCTCTTTCCCCTTTCGGCCGTAAGTCTCACCATCTCTCTCCCTCTCACTGTCGCTCTGTCTCTTCGGCTTTGCCACTCTGCAGCAGTCTCTCTCCCTTCAGCCACCCATCGCAACAAGCGCGCCACCCACCGCCGCTGCTCCTTCCTCCCGCGAGCACCGCCTTTCCGTGCAAGCACTTTACAGTGCGATCCTCCTCACGCAAGGGCACCACTGTGCGTGACCGTTTGCCAGCGCGCCACAGCGCAAGCGCGAGCGCACGCCTGCTCAAGAGCGCGCCTGCGCACGAGCGCGCTCCAACCCACTAACACGCGCAACCCGCGAGTGCGCCCTTGTGCGAACTCCCCAGCGTGAGAGTGCACCTGCGCAACCCTCCCCGTACGAGCGCTAGCACGAGCGCGCCACAACACGCCACCAGCCCACGAGCCGCCAACCCTCGAGCCCGCCAGCCCGCGAGCCAGCCAGCCCCCGAGCCCGCCAGCCCACGAGCCCGCCAACCCCCGAGCCCGCCAGCCCACCAGCTAGTGAGCCCTCCAGCGCCCGCGACCAGCCGTCTCATTCGAGAGTACATGCAGTCCCCGCAGAAACCCTGGGTCGTGGCTTTTCCACTGCAGGTAACGGCTATGTTGGTTGCAGTCCTAGTTTGGAATTTAGAATTTGAGTTAATTGCTAATATTATTCAAATTTGAAAATATTATAGGTTTTAAACCAATTCGACGGGCGAACGAAAGCTAGGTATGAGATTTGCGAAACCCTAAGTGAGAGAAAAATGCGATCTCTTCAATATTTGAAATAAATTTTATCAAATTTAGGTTTCAATACATTTAAGATGACATTGGTGTATATTTATAAATTGAGGAATTAAGATTTATACAAGCTTAGGGAAGATAATAAACCCTAAGAATAATTGAAAATTTGATGACAATTGTGATAATCTGATTAGGTTGACTTTCTTGGAGATTCGAGGAGTCGATTTGGTTTGATTTTGGAAAATAGGGAGTGACTACCCTCCCTAGGAAAGTGAATGGAACCCTAATCTCTTGCATGAAATAGTGAAACCTGATTTTATCATATTTTAATAAAACATGCTCTTGATATGCATTGTCTCAACGTATGGAATTGAAATTCAAATATGTTTTGTGATTATTAGAGTGCTATACTTATATTTCTATAATTATGCATCAATATTTGAAATGAAATGAAATTGTGTCATGATTTGAGAAATGGAATGTTTTCTATTCTACCATTGTATTGATTTATTGAATTTAAATAATTTGATGATTGTATTGGCACACGGATTTAAAATGTTTTGATGATCTGTATGGGCCGGGTACCCATTTGTGATGAGATAATCTGTATGGGTCGGGTACCCACTTGTGATGAGATGATGTTCTTTGATAAATTCCGTCGCTACGAAAGGTGTTTGTAGAGACACCGGATTGCCTGGATACGCTTCTGCATAAGGTATCCGCAAACGTCATATTTCTAATGGCTATAGGCGCGGCCGGTTGAACCCAAGTAAGGGAGAGGACATGTGTGACGCCACCGTTTAGCACCGGGCGGGGTCTTATACACGATGATGAGCTAGCCCTAGCGAACTCATGGCCAACGTTGGGGTAGAAAGCTACTTTTGAAAACTCTTTACATAATAAAACCCCCGATACGCCTGTTCTTGGTCATGGTTGACCTTTGCCAGGGTCCTTTCAGCTTGCTCTATGATTTACTTGATTTTAAATGGATGCATATATGTATGTTATCGTGTGAATGATTAATTGAATTCATTTTAGCGAACATATCATGATTTACTGCAAAATTTGAATTATTGATTATAAACGATATTATTTGACACTCCAATATTCACTAACACTATTAGTACTTGAGATTAATCCCCTCACTCACTGGGTATCTTCCTTGATACGTACCCCTCTTCTTTCCCTCCTCAGACAGGATTATTGTGCTAGAGCGACACTTCGGCTCTTGAGGAATTGGTAACTCATTGGCGGATTTGAATGTTTTATTTTACGGTGAGATTTAAATTAAGTTGAGATATGAGTTTCGTACTTTATTTTCGACCCTGTGAGGTCTTGACCTTGAGATCCGTAGTTGACCGTGTATTTATTTGGGATTGATTGTATAATTTATGTACATTAAATTGTGAAACTCTCATATTTCATTTGCATTGACGCAAATTATAGTGTTTGAATGCCAACTTGGGAAAAGTGGTTGTAAATTGCATAAAACTTAGGCCCGCTAAGTGTGGCGGCTACTCATGTTCTAGTTGGGCATGATAGTAGAGGTTTATGGTTAGGATTGTTGGAAATTTACTTAACCTGGCGTTGTTCTAGATGTCTGCTGTGGTTGGTGGGTTGTTGTGAGACCGGGATAGCCATTTTATTTTATTTACAGGATGATTTTAATTTATACAGGGTTAAACAGGTTTATTTGTACATGAGAGACCTCCGATTTATGGGGAGCTTCTGCCTGATTTTTTATAAAAATACAGCTGACATTCAGGGCAACGGGCGGCTGCTCACGACCCCGGTTCGGGGAGTGAAGTTCTATTGGTATCAAAGCGTTAAGGTTAGAGAAAATATAGTAGTAAAAGTCTTTTCAGTATGTTTAAAAAGTCCTCAATGCATTAAAGAGTTTCATACAGTCATTTAAAGTTTCGTACACGGTCATAGGCATATAAAATCATTTATTGTAAAGGGTATGATATACGAGGCATACATTCTATGATTCCGCATTCGAATGCCTTCATTCGTAACTCGAATTCTATTTTTAGGGGGTTAGTTACCTGGTAACTAATCCTAATACTTGCTTATATCTAACAAAACGATACTTTCTTTGCAGAATTATGCCGCCTAGACGTGGTAAGTGCGGTGCACCACTAGAGAGTCCCTCAGTGCCTGAGGTTTCTAGGGCACTTAAAGCTCCACGTGCACCGGAGGGTGCTTCTTCTACTCACGCACCTTCTCCAGTGTCCCCCCTGCACTACTCGATGTCTTGAGGCAGTGGCAAGAGTGGTACAGTAGATATGGGGCACAGATGCCACCACCTCCACTATAAACTCCAACGACCGCACATGCGGCCATACCTGTACCTACGACACCGATTTCTCCTTCGGTGGTCGGTCCTTCTATTTCTACTCCGACCGATGAGACGTTGAATACTTTGAGGCGCATCCACAAACTCACTCAATTGGTGAAAGAGTCTCTGCAGCTCGGATGCACAGACTTTTCAGGATCCAGTAATGCCGTAGTGGCGAAGCACTGGATCAACAAGACTCGTAGGATCCTTATGGATTTGGGGTTGTCAGAGGAGCTCAAATTGAGAGTTGCTGAGAGACTCCTCGACGGAGATAACCTCTCGTGATGGGAGGCTATCCGTGACAGTGCTACACAGACTCTGCGGTGGGAGGACTTTCTACGAGAGTTTGACTGCAGGTACTTCACCCCGTTCCAGCAAGACCAGATGAGGACGGAGTTCTTGCACTTGCACCAGGGGACAAGGTTAGTTTAAGAGTACGAGGCTGAGCTTAGATGACTAGCGGCCTTTGTCCCCGACATGGCTACACCAGCTTAGTTGAGGATCAAGTTTGAAGATGGCCTCCAATTAAGCATCATAAAGTTTATGACAGTGACTCCCTCTTTTACACTATCAAAGGTGATTGATTTAGCATATCAGGCAAAGGAGATCGTCTGAGCTGAGGCCCGACAGAGGGAGAGTTACCAGAATAGGAAGATTGGGTCACAGGGTGGACAGTATTCGAAGAGGGGTAGAGGTTTTGGATGTCCTGGAGGTTCTTCTAGCTTCAGACCAGCAGGACCGGGACAGGGGCCTCGACCACAGGGTTTTGGGGCTCCAGCCCCTAGTGTCTCTACACAGTCTACTATACAGAGACAGCCTTTCTGCCATAGATGCGGCAGCCACCATGCCTTTGGGGCATGTAGAGTACCAGTTACTTGCTTCCAGTGTGAGAAGCAAGGTCACGTTAGAAGTGTCTGCCCAGATTTAGGTCAATGAGGATCAACTTTGCAAAGTCGTACTAGTACTTCTGGCACAGACCAGCAGAAAGCACCTGCGCACTCAACTCTTACCACTCCCCGGACTGCAACCGGGAGTAATACAGTGCCAAAACCGTTGCAACAGCAGCCTAGGGCCCAGACTCGTGTGTTTGCGATGACGTAGGAGGACACACAGGCAAACCCTGATGTTATTATGGGTAATCCTCCCGTAGATCCCTCAGTGTAGTACTTTTGTTATACTTTCTGTATGACCTTTTTGTATATCATGATATCGATGTATAGTTTTGACTAGTTAAAGTTTTAGAAACTTAACTGTTTGATATATATATGAATTTGTCTATTTTTCTTCGTATTTTAAATATTTTTAATTTTTTCCTATCTTTAGGTACCATGCGAATATTTGGTATCGACGCCCGTATTCTTATAGATACCGAGTCGAATTTTTTATATGTGAATAACACGTTTGCTCGCCATTCTGATAGACCTCTCTCGTCACTTGATGAGGAGATTATGGTAGTCACTTCTCTTGACAAGCATATCATTCGAGATACGGTCTATAGAGGTTGTGAGGTCGGTATTGGGGAGGCCGTATTAGAGGCAGATCTGATTCCGCTCCCTATCACGGATTTCAATGCCATCCTAGGGATGGATTGGCTGAGTTTACACCGGGTTTCCATGAATTGTTTCACGAAAGTGGTTGAGTTTTGGAGATTCGGATAGCCACCATTAGTATTTCGAGGCGAGAGACGAGTATTGACCCGCTGTATTATATCTGTTATGAAGGCCAGACGCTTGGTATGCCATGGTAGTGCAGCTTATCTGGCTTATGTTGTCGACACCACCGTTGAGGGACCGAGACTTGAAGATGTCCCTGTGGTGCAGGAGTTTCCAGAGGTATTCCCCGAGGAGTTTCCTGGATTACCACCAGTTCGGGAGTTCGATTTCAAGATTGATCTAGTACCGGAAACCAATCCTATTTTTATTCCACCGTATAGAATGGCGCCTGCGGAACTGAGAGAACTTAAGATCCAATTGCAGGAACTCTTAGACAAGGGGTTCATTCGCCCGAGCACTTCACCTTGGGGCGCTCCAGTACTGTTTGTAAAGAAGAAAGATGGTACACTTAGACTTTGTATGGATTACAGGTAGTTGAACAAAGCTACAATCAAAAACCGATATCCCCTACCATGTATCAATGATTTGTTTGATCAGCTGCAGGGAGTCAGGGTTTTCTCTAAGATTGATTTCTGTTCGGGTTATCATCAGTTGAGAATTCGGGCCGAAAATGTGCCCAAGATAGCTTTTCACACCCGATATGGCCATTACGAGTTTCTAGTAATGCCGTTTGGGTTGACTAATGCCCCAGCTGTTTTTATGGATCTAATGAACCGAGTTTTCCATGACTACTTCGATCGGTTCGTCATCGTATTCATCGATGACATCTTGATATATTTATGGAGTGATGAAGATCATGTTGAGCACCTTCGGGTGGTATTGTAGATACTCCGTGAGAAGCAGCTATATGCGAAATTCTCAAAATGTAAGTTTTGGCTGAGACAAATTAGATTCTTGTGGCACATTGTCTCCGCGGAGGGTATTTATGTTGATCTGCGGAAGGTTGAGACTATAGTGAAGTGGGAGTAGCCACAAACAGTTACCGAGATTTGTAGTTTTCTCGGTTTGGCAAGGTATTATCGCAGATTTGTAGAGAAATTCTCCCGGATAGCTGATCCGTTGTCTAGATTGACCCAAAAGGGAGTCAAGTTTGTTTGGAATGATCGTTGTGAGGTGAGCTTCCAGGAGCTCAAACAACAGTTGACATCCACTCCTATTTTATCCCTTCCCACTAGTAGTCGGGAGTATACAGTGTACAGTGATACTAGCTGATAGGGATTGGGCTGTGTTCTGATGCAGGATGGTCGGGTTATTGCATATGCCTCGCGACAGCTAAAGAAACACGAGGTTAACTACCCGACACATGATTTAGAGTTGGCAGCCATAGTCTTTGCGTTGAAGATATGGCGGTATTATCTTTATGGGGTAACCTACAGAGTATTTACAGATCACAGATGTTTGAAATATCTATTTACCCAAAAAGAGCTGAATTTGAAACAGAGGAGATGGTTAGAGCTTCTCAAAGATTATGACCTCATTATTGACTATCATTCGAACAAGACAAATATTGTAGTAGATGCCTTGAATCGGAAGTCAACATCATCCTCACAGTCGACAGAGAAAACCTATCTTTCTTGTTTAGTGGGACTTCGAGCCTTGTGAGTCAGTTTGACTAGTGATGATCAGGGAGGCTTACTAGCCAGATTTGAGGTCAAACCGACTTTGTTCGATCGTATTCGAAAGCTCCAGAGTACAGATGAAGAGGTTCAAAGTATTACGGATAGAGTCCACAGAGATGAGGGTGGAGACTTCAGGATCCGAGGAGATGTTTGATAGTGTTCCAGGAGCGGATTTGTATTCCCACTGATTCAGATCTCCGCAAGGCCATACTCAAGGAGGTGCACTCCTCCGCTTATGCATTACATCCGGGTGGTACCAAGATGTATCGAACCATTCGAGATAGTTATTGATGGCTTGGCATGAAACGGGAAATCGCGGATTTTGTGGCTAGGTGTTTAGTTTGCCAGCAGGTGAAGGCCGAGTATCAGCGGCCGGCTGGTACATTACAGCCCTTACCCATCCCTAAGTAGAAGTAGGATCACATTACTATGGATTTTGTGAAGGGCTACCGCAGACTTCATCACGGCATGATGCCATTTGGGTGATTGTAGATCGACTCACCAAGTCCGTGCATTTTCTTCCTATTCGCAGCGACTATCCTTTGGAGACCTTGGCACGTCTTTACATTGATACGATAGTCTGGCTACATGGTGTTCATGTGTCGATAGTATCAGACAGGGACCCAAGATTCACTTCCAGATTTTGGCCCAAGTTACAGGAGACAATGGGCACAAGGCTAAATTTTAATACAGCCTATCATCCGCAGACAGATGGTTAATCTGAGACGACCATTCAGACCCTTGAGGACATGCTGAGGGCATGTGTGATGGATTTCCAGGGTAGTTGGGATCGAAACCTTCCACTAGTCGAATTTGCATATAATAATAGTTATCAGGCCAGTATAGGGATGCCCCCGTATGAAGCACTGTATGGCAGGAAGTATTACACCCCGATATGTTGGGATGAGGTCGGGGAGCGATGTCTCAGCAACGTTGAGTTGATTGAGGAAACAAAGGATAAGGTTAAGGTCATCCATGAGCGGATGAAAGCCGCATAGGACAGACAGAAGACATATGCTGATCGTAGGCGGTAACCTCTTGAGTTTGCTATGGGAGATATGATTTTCTTGAGGATATCTCCTTTGAAAGGAGTTATACGGTTGAGGCAGCGGGGTAAGCTAAACCCCAGATATATTGAACCCTTCTGTATCCTTGAGAGGGTCGGGGGTGTAGCATACAGATTGGAGCTGTCAGATGAACTTTCCCATATTCACGACGTCTTCCATGTCTCAGTACTCAGGAAGTACATCGCCGATCCTTCTAATGTACTTGAGGTTCCACCTGTTGAGTTACGAAATGATCTTAGTCTTTCAGTTCAGCCCGTGGTTATTCTAGATCGGCAGGTCAGGAAGTTGCGGAGCAAGGAAGTCTCGTTGGTCAAAGTCTTGTGGAGGAGTAACCAAGTCGAGAAAGAGACCTGGGAGCCCGAGGAGGTCATGAGGAGACAGTACCCCCATTTGTTTGCTATTTAGTTCTCTTTTAGTTTCGATGTCAAAACTTGTTTTTAGGGTGTTAGAAAATGTAACACCGACACTGCGGTGTCTGTAATGTTGTACCATTTTCAAAATATATATATATATAAGATATTTCTCAGTTTATTTATATAGAGAGAAATTTTATTTATTTAAATTGATTTTTCATTTTGGGGTATTTAAATTAAATTTTTGGTATATTTTAATTTGTCGAATCCGCGAATCGAAACAAATCCCGTTTTTACAAAAAAAAATTTAAATTTTAGTGAAGTATGGGTGTGAAAATATATATATATATATATATATATATATATATACAAACTTAAAAAAAAAAAAAAAAAAAAAAAAAAAAAAAAAAAAAGAGGAGTGCTGCGTTTTGAGCCAAAACGCAGCACCCCCCCCCCAAATTGGATTAGGGCTAAAAGCCCTAATCCCTTTCTCTCTCTCTCCCCGATTCTTCATCTTCCCGTGGCCACCGCACTCTCTCCGCCTTCCTCCCGTGAGCGCGCCATCACCACCGCTCACCACCTCTCGTCTCTCCCTCTCTACTTCTCTCTTTCCCCTTTCGGCCATAAGTCTCACCATCTCTCTCCCTCTCGCTATCGCTCTGTCTCTTCGGCTTCACCTCTCCGCCGTGGTCTCTCTCCCTTCCTCCATCCACCGCCGCTGCTCCTTCCTTCCATAAGCACCGCCTTTCTGTGCGAGCACTCTGCAGCATGATCCTCCTCGCGTGAGCGCGCCACTATGCGCGACCTTCTGTCAGCACGCCACAGCGCAAGCGCGAGTGCGCGATTGCCTGAGCACTCCACAGCGAGAGCGCAAGCGCGCGCCTGCTCGGGAGCGCACCGCACACGAGCGCGCTCCAGCCCACTAGCGCGCGCAACCTGCGAGCTTGCCATTGCTTGATCTCCCCAGCGTGAGCGCGCCTCTGCGAGACCCTCCCCGCACGAGCACGCCACAGCATGCCACCAGCCCGCGAGCCACCAACCTGCAAGCCCGCCATCCAGTGAGCCCGCTAACCCGCGACGGCCCACGAGCCCGCGACCAGCCGTCTCCTTCGAGAGCACCTGCAGTCCCCGCATAAACCCTAGGTCACGGCTTTCTCACTACAGGTAATCGCTATGTTGGTTGTAGTCCTAGGGTTTGGTATTTAGAATTTGAGTTAATTGCTAATATTGTTCAAATTTGAAAATATTACAGATTTCAAACCAATTCGACGAGTGAACGAAAGTTAGGTTTGAGATTTGCGAAACCCTAGGTGAGAGAGAAATGCAATCTCTTCAATATTTGAAATAAATTTTATCAAATTTAGGTTTCAATACCTTTAAGATGACATTGGTGTATATTTTTAAATTGAGAAATTAAGATTTATACAAACTTAGGGAAGATGATAAACCCTAAGAATAATTGAAAATTTGATGACAATTGTGATAATCTGATTAGGTTGATTTTTTTGGAGATTCGAGAAGTCGATTTGATTTGATTTTGGAAAATAGGGAGTGACCACCCTCCCTAAAAAAGTGAGTGGAACCCTAATCTCTTGCATGAAATAGTGAAACCTGATTTTATCATGTTTAATAAAACATGCTTTTAATATGCATTATCTCGATATATGGAATTGAAATTCAAATATGTTTTGTGATTATTAGAGTGTCGTACTTATATTTCTATAATTATGCATCCATGTTTGAAATGAAATGAAATGAAATTGTGCCATGATTTGAGAAATGGAATATTTTTTATTCTACCATTGCATTGGTTTGTTGAATTTAAATGATTTGATAATTGTATTGGCACACGGATTTAAAATGTTTTGATAATCTGAATGGGTCAGGTGCCCATTTGTGATGAGATGATCTGTATGGGCTGGGTACCCACTTGTGATGAGATGATATTCTTTGATAAATTCCGTAGCTACGAAGGGCGTTTGTAGAGGCACCGGGTTATCCGGATACGCTTCTGCAGGAGGTATCCGCAAATGTCATATTTCTAATGGCTATAGGTGGGGCCGGTTGAACCCAAGTAAGGGAGAGGACGTGTGTGACGCCACCGTCTAGCACCGGGCAGGGTCCTATACACGATGATGAGCTAGCCCCAGTGAACTCATGGCCAACATCGGGGTAGATAGCTACTTTTGAAAACTCTTTGCATAATAAAACCCCTGATGCGCCTGTCTTTGGTCATGGTTGACCTTTGCCAGGATCCTTTCGGTTTGCTCTATGATCTACTTGATTTCAAATTGATGCATATATATATGTTATCGTGTGAATGATTAAATGAGTTCATTTTAGCGAACATGTCATGATTTACTGCAAAATTTGAATTATTGGTTATGAACGATATTATTTGACACTCCAATATTCACCTACACTATTAGTACTTGAGATTAATCCCCTCACTCACTGGGTATCTTCCTTGATACTCACCCCTCTTCTTTCCCTCCTCAGATAGGATTATTGTGCTAGAGCGACACTTTGGTTCTTGAGGAATTGGTAGCTCGTTGGCAGATTTGAGTGTTTTATTTTACAGTGAGATTTGAATTAAGTTGAGATATGAGCTCCGCACTTTATTTTTGACCTTGCGAGACTTGACCTTGAGGTCCGTAGTTGACCGTGTATTTATTTGGGATTGACTATATAATTTATGTACATTAAATTGCGAAACTCTCATATTTCATTTGCATTGAGACAAATTGTAGTGTTTGAATGCCAACTTGAGAAAAGTGGTTGTAAATTGTAAGCCCGCTCAGTGTGGCGGCTGCTCATGCTCTAATTGGGCATGACAGTAGATGTCTGTGGCTAGAATTGTTAGAAATTTACTTTGCCTGGCATTGTCCTGATGTCTGCTGTGGCTGATGGGATGTTATAAAGCCGGAGTGGCCATTTTATTTTATTTATGGGATGATTTTAATTTATACAGGGTTAAACAGGTTTATTTGTACATGGGAGACCTCCGATTTATGGGGAAGTTCTACCTGATTTTCTGTAGAAATATAGTCGGCATTCATAGCAACGGGCGGCTATTCACGACCCCGGTTCGGGGTGTGACAGTTCTATTAGAAATCGATTTTGCAACACAAAGCCGCTCATCTTCGAGTTCTACGTTGTGAGCAGCATCAGCGAAAGTCTTTAATGCTATTATTGTGAGTCAGATTGACTTTCAAATGCTCCCACTGGTCTGAAAGGGTTTGGATTAAAGCTTGAACCTGTTGCTCATCAGATAAAACATGACCTGCTGACTTCAATTCCCTTATCATGTTCGACATGGTTCTCAGGTATAGTTTGATATTGTGATCAGACTTCTTGTTATACGTGTCAAACTTGATGGTCAACTGCCTCAAACGGGTGACACTAGTACCCCCATACTTCTTTCTGAGGTACACCCATATGTCATGAGTAGTAGGAAATTGTTCACATTCGTGAATGAAATCATCTACCACAGAACTAACCAGAATGCAACGTGCAGTGGAATTTTTCTTTTTCCATGCCTGGTAAGCTTCTTGATCTATTCTCTGCTGAGCAGTATTTCTAACTCTAGGGTCTTGTATGATATGGTTGATACCCTCTAAGGCATCCGACTCTTCCAGCACATACCATATCTTATGACTCCATATGTCATAATTATCGCCATTGAACTTATCACCCTTATTAAGATCAGCTATTATGGATTTTGATGTATGGTCTGGGTTTTTAAAGAGAGGTAAACGTGAGTTTTCATGCTCATATAATATTTTTAATTTTGTGTTTGAAACTAACATTTATGATAAACGAACACAAGATATAGACTCGAAAGTTCACTAAGTTTCCAATCATCATCTATGATTCAAATATTTGATTACCATAAATTTAATTTCAAAACAACAAAATTCATAAGATTTTATGTGAGAATTACTTAAATCCTTTCAACCTAAAATCTCCCACTAAAATACTTCACATATTGAGAATCATCCGAAATAAGAACATATTATTTTCACATACTTGTATGCTCACATAGATATGCATTTCTAAAAGCATTCTAAAATACATTCATATATATATATATTAGAGTAGATCTACTACGCATGTTAATAGATCCCTACTATACATTATCATAGTATATAACTATTTGATAAAGAAAAAATGAGAGATACAATATTTCATTTCTCCTATTCTATCTCTTTCTTTTCTTTCATATACGTACGAGTAACCATGTTAATCGTTCCTACTAAAAGTCTATCAGTGGGAGCAAATTTCCTAACAACTCGTGGTGGACCGATGTTGAAATTTAAAGATAGTGATCTCCTCATCTTAATCTCTATTTGCTTAGTTCGCCACATTTAAAGCAATTTTAGTCTGAAGTTTTTGAGAATGATCCATCCATCATCTTCTATTATCTCATCAGTCATTCTAATTAGATTATCAGGGAGAAAATTCTTGATTATATCGATCTCAGTTCTATATCCCCCAAACCAATGACCCAAATGCAAAAGTTTAAACCGTTTTTGACTTATCACTCTCAAGTGTTGTGACAATGTATGAATTAGATTCATTTTATAATTCATCATGTCAGCTAACTTTGCTAAATGTTCGGGAGTTTTCTCAACTTTATGTCTCCCCCGGAGAACAAAAAGAGTTCGCCTGATTCTCACCACTTCCTAAAAAATAGGGAAAGCAAAGATTGATCACGAAACCAATCATTAAATTTTAAAATACCATTTATAATCATTATACTCAATCATTCAATGAATTTATATTGAAAAAATAAATTTTTCACATATAAATTAATGAGCATAAAATCAAACAAACATTGAAAATTTGAATTTAGATAGCCAAAAATTATTAAATAATTTCTTAATATATGAAAAAATTTTCAGAAATTTTTGAAACTGAAAAATAATTTTTTTTTGTAATTATTAAGGATTTTTCAATTTAAAATATAAAAATATTTTTCTTCTCAGAAAAATAATTAAAAAATTATAGAAAAATAAACATATTCTCAAAATGATTCCGGTGGAAATCACTGCCGGAAGGCGTATCTCACGCGCCTTCATACATCGCCGGGATGTCCGGTTGCGTGGGCCACGCGCCCACTCGCAGTGGCGGCATGTGGCCTCCACTCGCCGCCTTCCCGGCTATTGCTCCTCCCCAAATTTTGGCTACCTCCCCATTTTTGGATGTTTTGATTCTATTGGTGGTCTTAGTTTTCTAATCAAAGGTCTAGAACTCTGTGTTTGGGGCACACACAACTAGGGCCGAGAGTAGGATTGTGCTGATGTCACTGTTGACGTCACTGTTCGTCTTCTTCATGCAGAATTTTTTTTTTTGCACTTCAACCCTGATTTTCCTAAGCCATATATCATTCATCTCTGAACCGTTTTGCATGTTTTTTATATGGTTGGAAAAGATTTTTAATAGGGAATCTAACCATACAAGTTTTAAATCATAAAACTTATCATGTAAATAGATATAAGCATTTTCATTTTCAATTAGGATTTCATTTTTCTCTAAAATTACTAAATGTACATACTTCAATTTTTGCAGAGAGTTTCCTTATCATATGGGTAGTCACATATTAAAATTTCAGACATTTTCGTTGAGAATTATTCAAGTTACCATTAACAATATTCTCAAAAAAAAATATAAATTTTAACATAACCCATATTTTATGTATGAAAAAAAAATTAGGAAACAACCATTGCATGCTCTAATACAAATAAAATCTTTTTCATACAATCAACACATGATTTTCATACTTTTAAAATTCGAAATAAAATAGGATTTAGGGTTGAATCACTAACCCTTTTGATGCGCGGTCGAAAAGCAATCGCGTACGATTTGCTTTTGTTTTTCACCATCCAAATACCCTTGAATAAAATATATGAATTGCCACCTTCAAACTCTCAACAATAGAGTTTTTATTTTCCTCTTTTTTCTTTTTTTTATTTGGTGTTCTACCCTTTCTCTCTCTTTAGGCTTTGCACATAACGGAGAAGAAGATCATTTTTTGGAAGTTACCCACGTCCACACATTTTGTGTTGTCTCACACAAAAGTAAGTAACTCCCTTTTTGCTTTTCAAAATTCAAATAACTAAGGGGGAGTTGGGAGAAAAACTACCCCCCCTTAGTTTCTTATTTGAATTTTAGTAATGGGTTTGGGTTGGGTCAAACCCATATGGGTGACTCAACCCCCCTAATTTTCTACATGGTCTGTAACCCTTGGTCAAGTACTTAAATCGTTATGGGATTTCAGATTTCATGGTCCTTGATTAACCAGAGCAGGGGCATTGATGTCTTCGACTCACCGAAACTAAAAATCTAAAAATTTCTATGGAACGTTACCAGGATCTGGATCATAGTTTGTTGATTTTGCTCAAGAAATAATCATTGTAGAGTAAGAAAAGATGTTAGCGAGGAATCTAACTCTCTTTGTTGGAGACCAGCAAGAGTACCTTCTGCTTGGTTGATGGATCTTGTAGGATGGAGAAGGAAAACAAGGACCTTAAAAGATCAATGGCGGAATTAAGGTTATGAAACCTTTTGTCCTCCGGGGAGCAATTAAAAATCAATCACAGGTTTATGGGTTGCCATAGTAGTTGGCTTGTAATGGAGCCAGTAGTTGGCTTGTTTTAAGTTCATGTAATGGAGTCGTTTTTTTTTTTTTTACAAGGATTTGAACATAGATCATCAGATTGAAGGAGGAGGTTTGTACCACTAACCTATCCCTCGGAGACAATAGAACCATTTTCTCATGTTCATGTTGGAGTGCTCTCTCTTCTTAAATGGTCAAGGTCTTTTAGATTATAAGTTAATTTTTTGGAATCAAAACTTATACAATTTGCGGTGGCAAATTTAGGAGATCAGTTTCATCTAACTATTTTTATTAGTTGATATTTTTATTCAATCAATTATTAGATAATTTATGGGTAAATTTAATTGCATAAAAGTTCACAAGGTTAAGGACCATAAATTCCAGTTGGCATGACTGCACCTGCAACAGCCCATAATTGGATTCAAATCATGATTATTTGCTGTTTAGATTAGATCTAAGAAGCAAGAATTGGTTTGCATGTGCCTAGGCTTGTGTCCTTTCATCTATTTCCTACTTAAGGGGGCTCAGCAAGCCAAAGGGTAAGAGGGGTTTGATGTCCAAAGGAGCTAATCTTTATTTAATTCAACTATCTATCAAAATGAAGTATATCAAAAAAAGGGGGGGAAAGAAAAAAAAAACAAGCAGTGGACTCCACCACACCACTCCAGAAAAGTGAATAAATGGGAAAAAAAAAAAAAAAAAAAGAAGAAGGCATTGGAGAGAGAGTGGTCCCCACTGTATTCGATCGTTCAAACGTACACACATCCTCGCAAACACGGCTTCGTCATTACGCAATTTTATAATGATTAATATGTAGTACAATCCAATTATGTGATGTTTGAATTTTGTTGGACTCTCCTCTGACACCTTGGGCCGACCCAAGAGGCCTCCTTGGGTCGGCCCAAGGCCATCCTTATGTTGACCCAAGGCCTACTTTGGTCGACCTAAACTCACACCTAGGTCGAACTATCACGTGTCATTTGTCGACCTCAATGGCTCTTATTCTAACTCATATTTCCAGATTAGCTTTTACTTCAATTATTTCAATTTTTCTAATTTGATAATCATCAAAACTTAATTTTTATCTTGTCAACACCTATTAGAACACCTCATATCAATTTTAAAATTAATGTATTTTTTACTTGTCATTTCAAACTTTTATGATTATTAATTGTACTAATTAATGAAACATTCGTCATTTTTCTAACAAATTTTAATGTCAATTTAACTCTCCATAAATTCAAAATTCAACATATTTTATAATAATAATAACATTTCAATTATTTTTTTACATTTATTTCCAATGAGCACATGACCTAATATTTCATACAAAATTCAAAATCCACACCGCACACACGCGTGGTGTACTCCTCCTAGTTTTGTAAATCACCATGATATGGTAGTACCAATATATATAAATAAGTACCTAGTGTGAGACCATGCTTTGTATAGATCGGATAAAAATCAAGTATCCACATATCCAATTAGTATTAGTTTAGAATTATTAGAATAAAACAATCCAAGATCAACGATATTGAAGAATATACTTTACTTCATTCTAATGTCATTGTGCAATGATGATCACAAAACTTATTTCAGTTTTCTTAATAAAAATATATTGACATATTGGATAAGTTGTATAATTTTCTTTAAGCAAACATTTACTTAAATGATTATTATACCATATTTGACTAGATTGCTTTAGGCCATACAAAGATTTTTACAACTTGATGGAGTAAATTTCTCAAAAATTTGGATCACATGCTTTATGCAATTTAAATCCTTCAAGAATTTTTATGTAAATGTCATTTTTCAATGTCCCATATAAATAAGTAGTGACTATATTTATCAAATGCATTTCCAGTTTTTTTTTTACTAACAGGGCTACAAGAAACCATAACGTAATTACACCCACGGCATGTGAATATATATCATCATAATCAAGACCCGACCTTTCAAATACCCTTATGTTATGAAGCATGCTTTATATTGCACAATTTCAATTTTATCATTTTGTTTTCGCACAAAAAAAAAACAATTTATATCCAACACTTTTAGATGTTTAGATTATAGGTCCAAAAACTTTGTATTTAGCAAGTGAATCCAATTCGGATTAGATTGCATTTTTCATTTTATCCAATCATTTCTTTTCCAACATTCCACAATTTTGGTTCTAGATTCTTGACTTTTTTCATAATTTCAAGTGCTACATTATATAAGAAAAAATCATCTACATTTGTTTCAGCTCGATCCCAATATATCCTTGTAGCAATGAAATTTATAAAAGTTTCATTTAAATGCTCCTCAGAGTTTGAAATTTGTGTTCTTCGGGAGCTATATTTGCATTCTCTTCAGGAGTTTGAAACTTGTGCTCTTCGAGAGTTCTATTTGGCTCTGTAGCAATTTGAATTTTGTAATCAGTAATCTCTTGGAATTCTTTATTGTTCAACTTATTTGTATGATCATGATTAATGGATCATCTTTTCTTTCAAGGATTTTTATCTTTGACACCAAGAGATCTACCATGCTTTAAGCGTGTTTTAGACTCATTTGCTAAGTACTTATGGATCGTCCTGCTGGGATAAGTTTAATTG
This sequence comes from Dillenia suffruticosa, assembly GCA_033439265.1. Classification (NCBI taxonomy): domain Eukaryota; kingdom Viridiplantae; phylum Streptophyta; class Magnoliopsida; order Dilleniales; family Dilleniaceae; genus Dillenia; species Dillenia suffruticosa. The sequence continues at coordinate 4,984,382 of JAVTVX010000018.1, read as the reverse complement.
GCATATTTTATGCATGAAAATGCAATTTCATAACTTTTTTAGAGTTAGGGAATACCTTAGGCAATTGATTTGCAATCTTTTGTCAATGTATTATCTTTTGAACTTCTAATTCACAAACTTTAGTACTAGAATCAAGAGATGCTAACGATGACATATTTCATATAATTTCCTTTTTTGATTGTTCATTTCCTTCCCCTAATGTCGGGAAATCTATTTCATCAAAATGATAGTTTGCAAATCTTGAAGTAAAAGATATCAAATGTCAAAGATTCAAGATATCTAATTGAAGAACCAGTTGTGACAACCTAGAGGGGATATATAGGATATTTTGGCACTTTTCTCTTTTTCTGGGTTTTAGAAGAAGATTGAAAGAAGAACAAGAAGAATCACCATAGAGGATTTATAGTGGCTCCACCTTCCCCAATGTATATTCCTCCTAAATTTTAACCGGATTTTCTAATATACTATTTTTAACCAAAAGTAGTATATAAAAGTAGTTTGCCTAATTGGTGAGAGTTTCACTTGAACACTTACCACAAACTTTGTACAGGAGTGACCAAACCTAAATTTCTCATGTTTCACTCAACACTCTAAGCCTATATCGAAGAACTCTTTCTTCTGGTCTCTTACAAGAATTTACAAGTGAAACTAAAATACAAGAGATGAAGTTTTAACTTCTAATTTGTTGTTAAAGCTCAGATGAAAAATACAATACAAAGAAAATAAAGTTCGCAGAAGATTTTGTCTTTAATGATGCTCAAAAGATTTAAAAAGTTATTAATCTTCTTCTGGAGTATTGTATTTATAAGCTTGAAGAAGAGATAATAGCTGAGTTTCATTTAATGCAAAAATATAGCCATTGAGGGTGATTGAAGCTCATTTTATGTCAAAACAGCTTTTTTGAATCACTAGTCATTACTTACAATGAATCGACTCCTTCATTTTTCAAGTCAACTGAGTTTTGAAATTTTATATTATCCAGAACTAGTGGAAGTTGGCTACACATGTTTGCATAGTCGACTTGTGCTGTATTCTACCTAGGTATTTATGTTTTGCTATTCAGGCAAGTTGACTTATGCTCTCTTCATGTTGATTGTTGCTTATGAGTAAAGCATTTTCATATTGTGGCTTGTGCAAGTCAACTTATGCTCTTCTTCAAATTGACTTAGACTTTATTCTTCTATTGACTTGCTTATGTAGGTTGACTTCTCTATACTTCATGTCAACTTAGTATTACTTTCAAGTCGACTTGTGTTAAACATTACTTAAATATACTTATATTGTGTCTTGTGCAGGTCAACTTGGCATTGCTTGCCAAATTGACTTGTACTAGACACTGTTTAGGTATGTTTGCATTATGGATCATGCAGGTCAACTACTTATTGAGATGGGTCGACTTGGTTCAATTTGACTTAGCATATATTTCATTTTGACTCATGCAAGTTGGCTTACCATTGCTTGTAGTCGTTAATGGAGTGTTCTGTGAAATGTATGATATATGCAGGTCAACTTGTGCATGATGGCCTTTGAGATTTTCATTATGTTGTACATGTATGGTCGATTATGTATAATCCCTAGGTTGACTTGAGATTAAGCTCACTTAAAATGTTCTAAATCCGGTATATACAAGTCGACTTGTACAATGTATAGGTCAACTTGGCCTTGATTTTGTCTTGAGCTTTAGGTCTTGGCCTTTGACTATCCTGTGGTGGCTCGTGTCTTACCAAGTATCCTAGCTCGTGGCTCTTGTCCTAATGCCTTGTGACCTATGGCTTGTGAGTCAACTTTTCTTCAGCAAATTTTTCTAAATGTTAAAGTGGCAAATCGATTTATGACTATATCAGGTCGACTTGACCTAAATATAGATTGACCTAATTTTGTTTTGGCCATTACACACTTAAATTTTTTACCATTAGGACTTTGAATTTGTGATTTCTTTAATACCTTTACAGGATAGGTCGACTTATGTTTTAGGTAGCTCGACTTGTTCTTAGACTCTTACTTAGTCCTTTTTCATAGAATGTTTTTCGAGTCAATTTGGTGGCTAACCCATTGTCTAAATTCAGTAAGCTTATAAAATATGGCAAGTCGACTTGTATAACATTTTGTCTTAGTTCAAGATTGATCTTTACTTAGCAAGTCGACTTGGTTCCTGATATGAGTCAACTTGTTCAAATCTATAACTAAGTTATCTACTTTTAATCATTCTCAAACATGTTATAATTTCTTCCAAATTAGTCTTTCGTCAATCTAACCTATTTGCTCATCATCTAAACTAGATTTTGCATAATTTTGCTTATTATCAAAACACATTTTACTAACACTAATAACAGAGGGTGAATCATGCCCAATGTATATTCTCATCTTTCTTTGGGGCCCATTTTAGTTCGTTATGGTGTCATTATAGGGAAATAAATTGCATATCCAAAAATTCTCAAGTGAGAAATATTAACACTATAATATGGATGGCTTTTAGTGACAAAGATTAGTGGGGGTCATAAAAGTTGGACGCTATAAGTACTATTTTGTGGGGGGTCACTTTGGCCGCTACTAAATGACTCAACAATAGTGGCAACCAAAATTATCCGTCACAAAAGTATATTTTTAATGATAACAAAAGGTTTTGACCACCACTAAATCAAATGTGAAAATAATGATCGTCACTAAAATTATTTTTAATGACAAAGTGAAATTTTAACTATCACTAAATTATAACTTTTTATTATTTTTTAATTTACTTCTTTATAATAATTAAAATAAAATAATTTATTATATTGTGATATTATGAGATATATCATCATAAATAATAAACAAAATATATTATTTATTATAAAATATATCATTTATTATTTAAAATTTTGTGGATTTTTTAAAAAACAAAAAAAGTTACTAAATTTTTTATTGCACCCAATAACTTCTATTTTCTATTTTTTCTCAAATTTATTACTTAGTGACACTAAATAGGTATTAGTTAGTTAATATAATAAATGCTTAAAAAATAAAAAATATTATAAATAAAAAATGGGGCTCTTTTGATAAATACAAAAATAAAAATCTTATAACATTTTAAATAATTGATAAAGAATATAAAAATATATAAAAAAATTAAAATTTCAATAAATACAAAAATTAAAAAATAAACAACCCAATAACAAAAATATTATTAATAATTGATAAAGAATATATAAAAAATTAAAAATTTAATAAATACAATATATAAAGTTTATAACAAATTATACAAAATTTAAATATTGTTTCACCTATTCTTTGTATATATTTTTATTCCTGAATTAGATATCAAATTTCATAAATTCTATAAAATCTATTATTATAATTTTCACTTCAAATATGGTTTCTCAATATTTAATTGTTGGTAATAACCAACTCAACTTAAATTTTTTATTTATTATTTGAAAAGAAAAGAAAATATTAAATTATAACAAAAAGTAAGTTAATTTTAATGCTGAACTAAATGATAATTTTAAAAATATAATATAATTTTGGAAGTATAATATCGCTTGAATTGATTATATTATATAAGTATTCAATCATATTATATATATATGGAAAAAATATTAAATTAATTTTGAAAAAAAAGAAATAAATATCAAGTCATAAAATTAATCAAACTAATTAGATAATTAGGAAAGATAAACAAATGTTAAAGAGAGGCGAAGAAAGAAGAATTTTGTTGTCTCACATTGGAATTGAGTGAGAAGGTAGGAGACGGAAAGAATTATAAATAATAGAGCAAAGGAGGAAACATCTAGGGAGTTCGGCTGGTTATGAGAGTTGTTGTACAATTGGGGACTAATCAATTAAGTAAAATTTTCAAAGTTTGATTTTTTTTTTAATTTGATATACTAGTCATCAAAATTATTAAAATTTATAATAGATTGATTTTAAATAACAAAATATTTGATGACGGTTGTTTCTATTGTTACTAAATGTTTATATTTAATGGGAATCAAATTATATTTATATTGGTACTAAATGTTCATATTTAGTAAGAGTCAAATTATATTCTCACTAAATGTTCATATTTAGTGATAAGGAAACGGCCGTCACTAAAAGTCCTATTTAGTGGCAGCCACTTTGTTGACCACCACCAATACTTTTAGTGGTAGACTTTTTAGTGATGATCATTAATAACCATATAGCCGCCCCCACAAAGTTTTAGTGGCAACCACTAGCACATATAGTGATGACTTTGCCCCTACTATAAATGATTTGTGTTGTAGTATAGGGTCATAACTAAAAACCAATTGTAAAAGGGAGTATATATGGTAATTTATCGGTCTTGTGAGTATAAATGTTATTGCATGCAAAATAGTAAATCCACAAACAGATATAGGGAGTTTTGTTCTCATTAATAATGGTCTAGCAATCAATTATAATCTCTTGTAAACATGAACTATAGAGTATTCAATATTGATGTCAATAAACATATAATAGTCCAAAAAAGTATGAGATGAATATTCACTAGCATTGTCTAATTGAATTGTCTTAATTGAATAATCTGAAAACTGTACTCTTAACTTAATGATTTGAGAGAGTAGTCTCGAAAATGACAGGTTGTGAGTTAATAATAAACAAAAATGTGACCATCTTGTAGATGCATCAATTAGTATCATAAAATATTGAAAAGGTCCACATAATGGATGAATTGATCTACATATATCACTATAAATTCTTTCCAAAAATTTAGATGATTCAATTCCTACCTTAATGTGTGAAGGTTTCATTATAAATTTTCATTAAGAACAAGCAACACATGAAAATTCATTTGGTTTTAGCACCTTTTGATTTTTCAGTATATTACCATACGAATTTTCAATTATTCTTCTCATCATTGTCGACTTAGGATGTCCTACTCGATCATGTCAAGTGAGAAAATCTCTAAGATCAACAAATTTTTGGTTTACTAAATGGTGCATTTCAATTGTATTAATTTTAGAATAATATAGGCCCGAAGAAAGAGAAGCCAGTTTCTTTACTATACATTTCTCTTGAGAAACTCCACCATGGCCAATTCCAAACTTAGGTAAAAGAGAAAGGTTGTAGTAGATTGATAACCAGTATAAAACTCATGTCAAAACCAAAATGAGTGACAAATATTAGAAATTCATTGGAGCATTCCCTTCTCAGCGATGCATTGTACCGGATTCCATGCATAATGATAAGTTAGCAAGGGCCTCTAGGACGTTGCCCAAAAGCAAGGCCCCACATCATCACCTGGATGCAGTGTCATCTAGGCAAAAGTTCTCGCATTTATGCGAACATGTATGGGTAAAGAAGTTAGTCCATGAAGAAAGAATTTGCCTAACCACTTGAAACATAAAATCCTTAAGTGGTAAATTATGAGAGATATGAGAATATTGACTAGGCAAAATATTAATATTATGTGTCTTTAAGAAACTAAATGAGTAGGGAGAAAGTTAAAATAGTAGAACCTTATGACCATAAGATTGGTACACAAATAAAAATAGAACTACAAACGGGGTAAAAATAATTATCTATAAAGATTTACAAGATAATGTAGTTGAGATAAGAAGAAAATTATCAAGTTTGTTAGTAGAGAAGACTTAATTAATATAATCAGATTTATACACCTCAAATAGATATAAATGTAATTAGTAAATAATAGTTTTGAGAAATTTTAGATAAATTTATACAAATCATACCTAATGGGAAAAATTTATTGGAGGAGATCTAAATGGGTATGTGGGTAAGAATAATGAGCAATTTGAAACCACAATAGAAACGTTGGCTTTAATAGTAGGAATGAGATGGGGGTACCATTTTAGAGTTTGTTACTGTAGGAAGTTGGGAGGGTTGGGTTGCCCATGTGGGTTTGACCCAACCCAAACCCAATCATTGAAATTCAAATGACCACCAAGGAGGGAGTAGTTTTTCCAAAAACTCCCCCTTGGTTATTTGAATTTTGAAAAAGGAAGTTATTTTTATTATTGTGACAACACAATCCAAAAAGAAAGGGGGGCATCTTCTTGGACGTGAGTAACTTCCAAAAAGGGCATCTTCTCCATCTTTGGTGAAAAGCCTAAGAGAGAGAGAGAACACCATACCAAAAAAAAACTCCATTGTTGAGGGTTTGAAGGTAAAACTTCATATATTTTATTTAAGGGTATTTGGATCATGAAAAACAAAAGCAAACTGTTCGTGATTGCTTTTTTCGACCGGATATCAAAAGAGTTAGTGATTCAACCATAGATTTTGGATTTTTTTCGATATTGTTTTTGGAAGTATGAAAATCTTGTATTGATTGTATGAAAAAGATTACATTGGTATCAGAGCGTGCAATGGTTGTTTCCTTTTTTTTATGTATAAAATTATATGGGTTATATTAACATTTACATGCTAGAGTATTTTTTTTTTTTGAGAATGTTGTTAATGGTAACTTGAATAATTCTCAACGAAAATGTCTGAAATTTTAATATGTGACTACCCATATGATAAGGAATCTCTCTGCAAAATTGAAGTATACACCTAAGTACTTTTAGAGAAAAATGAAACCATAGCCGAAAATGAAAATACTTATATCTCTTTGCATGATAAGTTTTATGATTTAAAACTTGCATGGTTAGATTTCCCATTAAAAACCGTTTCCAACCATATAAAGAACATGCAAAACGGTTCAAAAATGAATAAGATATGGCTTAGGAAAATTATGGTTGAAGTACAGAAAAAATTTTTCTACATGAAGAAGACGAACAATGACGTCAGCAGTGATGTCAGCATAATCCCACTCTCGGCCCTAGATGTGTGAGATCCAAACACCGAGTTGTAAACCTCTCATCAGAAAACTAAGACCACCAATCGAATCATAACATCCAAAAATGGGGAGGTAGTCGAAATTTTGGGAGGAGCAACCGCCGGGAAGTAGGCGCGTGGAGGCCACGCGCCTGGACATCACAGCAACACGTGAGGGCGCGTGAGACACTCCTTCTGGTAGCAGTTTTCATCGGAATCATTTTCAGAACATGTTTGATTTTTTTTGTAATTTTTAATTATTTTTCTGAGATAAAAAATATTTTTTTATTTTAAATTGAAAAATCCTTTAACAAGTACAGAAAAATTATTTTTCAGTTTCAAAAATTTTTTAAAATTTTTTCATATGTTAAGAAAATTATTTAATAATTTTTTGCTACCTAAATTAAATTTTTCAATGTCCATTTGATTTTATGCTCATTAATTTATATGTGAAATTTTTGTTTTTTCAATATAAATTCATTAAATGATTGAGCATAATGATTATAAATGGTATTTTAAATTTTAATGATTAGTTTCGTGACCAATTTGTTGCTTACCCTATTTTTAGGAAATAGTGAGGATCATGCGAACTTTTTTTGTTCTCCGGAGGAAACATAAAATTGAGAAGACTCCCGAACGTTTGGCAAAGTTAGCTGACATGATGAATTATAAAATGAATCCAATTCATACTTTGCCACAATACTTGAGAGTGATGAATCGAAAACGGTATGAGCTTCTGCATTTGGGTCATTGGTTTGGGGGACATAAAGCTGAGATCGATATAATCAGGAATTCTCTCCCTAATAATCTAACTAGAATGGCTGATGAGATAATAGAAGAAGATGAACGGATCATTCTCAAGAACTTCATACTAAAATTGCTTAAAATGTAGCGAACTAGGCAGATAGAGACTCAGATGAGGAGATCACTATCTCTAAATTTCAATAACGGTCCACCAAAAGCTGTTAGGAAATTTGCTCCCACTGATAGACTTTCAGTAAAAATTGATTGACATGATTACTCGTATGTATATGAAAGAAAAGAAAGAAATAGAATAGGAAAAATGAAATTGTATCTCTCTTTATTTATTTATTAAATAGTTATGTACTATGATCATGTATAGTAGAGATCTATTAACATGCGTTATAGACCGACTCTTATATATATATATGAATTTATTTAGAATACTTTTAGAAATGCATATCTATGTGAGCATGCAACTATGTGAAAATGTTATGTTCTTATTTCGCATTATTCTCAATACGTGAAGTATTTTAGTAGGAGGTTTTAGGTTGAAAGAATTTAAGTAATTCTCACCTAAAATCTGATATTTTTTTGTTGCCTTGAAATTAAATTTATGGTAATTAAATATTTGAATCATGGATGATGATTGGAAACTTAGTGAACTTTCGAGTCTATATTTTGTGTTCGTTTATCATAAATGTTAATTTCAAGCATAAAATTGAAATATTATATGAGCATGAAAACTCACGTTTACCTCTCTTTGAAAATCCAGATCATGGTATCAAAATCCATAATAGCTGACCTTAATAAGGGTGATAAATTCAATGGCAACAATTATGACATCTGGCGACATAAGATATGGTATGTGCTAGAAGAGCAGGATGCCTTAGAGGGTATCTATCATATTATACAAGACCCTAGAGTTGGAAATACGGCTTAGCAGAGAAGAGATCAAGAAGCTTACCAGGCATGGAAAAAGAAAAATTCTATGGCACGTGGCATCCTGGTTAGTTCTGTGGTAGATGATCTAATTCACGAATGTGAATAATTCTCTACTGTTCATAGCATATGGGTGTACCTCAGAGAAAAGTATGAAGGTACTAGTGTAACCCGCTTGAGGCAGTTGACCATCAAGTTTGACACATATAAAAAGAAGTCTGATCACAGTATCAAATTACACATAGAACCATGCCAAACATGATAATGGAATTGAAGTCAGCAGGTCATGTTTTATCTGATGAGCAGCAGGTTTAAGCTTTAATCCGATCCCTTCCAGACCAGTGGGAGCACTTGAAAGTCAATCTAACTCACAATGATAGCATTAAGACTTTCGTTGATACTGCTCGTCACGTAGAACTCGAAGATAAGCGCCTTGGTGCTACAAAATCGATTTCTAATACCTTTGTAGCTGAATCTAGTTCCCAAAAAGTTTCGGGCTTTAAACGCAAGGGGAACAAGAACAAGGGCAAGAAAGGGAAGGAAATTACGGAAGAATCTAAGAAGAACAATTCCAACTGCAAGAACAAGCGTAAGCGGTTTTGGAAAAAGAAAGATAAAAGTAAACTGAAGTGCTACAATTGCAAAACTCTTGGTCATTTCGCTCGAGAATGTCCCGAGGCGAAAAAGGTAGCATCCTGTAACGTTTCTCTAAGTGTTATATATGTCTCTAGCATTGTTTTACTTTCTGAATCTTATCATGTGTGGATTATAAACTCAGGAGCAACAGACCATGTGACGAGAGATCGAGAAGCGTTCGTGGACTTTCGTCAAGTTCCTCCTGGTGTAAGATGGATATACGTAGGAAACAATACGAAGGTGGAAGTCAAAGGGATTGGTACTTGTAAACTAGAGTTACGAAGTGGCCAAACCCTAATCTTACATGATGTTCTCTATACACCGGAAATTCAACGAAATTTAGTCTCTGTTGTTGTTCTTCTTAGACTAGGTTATGACTTGAACTTTTCTTGTGATAGGCTTTGTATTTGTAACAATGGTGTGTTTTATGGTACTAGACATCTGTTCAATGGATTTATTACTTTGGATTGTGATAGACAAATGTTTAACTATTATGTTGATCGTTATATTTTGTTAAATATTTGTTCTTCTAGTAATGCTAATATTGATGACAAAATATGGCATGCTAGACTTGGTCACATAAGAAGGACAGGATGAATCGAATTCTGAAAGCAGGACTATTGGGTTCGCTTACTACAGTTGATTTACCAAATTGTGAATATTGTCTTACTGGAAAGATGACCCAAAAACCATTTGGAAAGGCCGTAAGGGCTCAATTCCCATTGCAATTAGTTCACTCCGATATTTGTGGTCTAATGAATGTGAAGACTCGACATGGAGCGTCATATTTCATTACATTCATAGATGATTTCACACGATTTAGTTATATTTATTTGATTTCTCAAAAATCTGAAACACTTGAGTGTTTTAGACGTTATATGAATGAAGTGGAAAATCAATTTGACAAAACAATTAAAACTTTGAGAACAGATCGAGGACGTGAATATCTATCGGATCAATTCAAAAATCTATGTAGTGAAAAGGGAATCACTAGACATTTGACTATTCCTCATACATCTCAGCAGCAGAATGGTGTTGCTAAGAGGAGGAATAGAATATTGTTAGATATGACAAGATCTATGATGGTGCAAATTAACTTACCAATTTCCTTTTGGGGAGATGCATTATTAACTGCAACCTATATTTTAAATAGGGTGCCTTCAAAATCAGTACCAACTACACCTTATGAACTTTGGACTGGTAGAACACCGAGTTTGAATGGACTTAGATCTTGGGGTTTGGGAACCTATATTCTTGACTCTTCCAATAAGTTTGAAAAACTAGGTCCCCGAGAAAATAAGTATATCTTTATCAGATACTATGACCAATCGAAAGGCTATGTATTCATCAGTGAACGCGAAGATGGTACTATAACCGAAATTGAATCACGAAATATGACATTTTTGGAAAATGATTTTTCTAACAAATGTGATATGACGAAAGGAGAGCCTTTGTTTGAATTAAATAATTCAAATGATGGATCTGTGCAAGATGGATCAAAGGAACCACGAGAAGTTAAATCCCTAGATGATCCCAGTGGGAGGGATTCAAATTCCAAAAATCCAACCGAATCATCGGTTCACAAAAGTGCTAGGAAAGGTGTACCCAAACGTCATTACGAAATTGAAGGGCACGCTTTTATCATTTCTCCACAGGACGAGGATAAGCCAAAAAATATAAACGAGGTTTTGTTTTGTCCTGCCAAGGATGAGTGGGTAAAAGCAATGGAGGAAGAAATGGAGTCAATAGATTCTAACCATATTTGGAAACTGGTTGATCTTCCACCTAGGCAAAAACCTATTGGGAACAAGTGGGTTCTCAAGCTTAAATGCAAGGATGATGGAACAATTGAAAGGTACAAACCTCGGCTGGTGGCAAAAGATTATACCTAACTAAAGGGTATTGATTATGAAGAAACATTTTCACCAATAATGAGATTTGCCTTTATTCGCCTATTATTAGCTATTATAGTAAATTTAGATTTAGAATTTCATCAGATGGATGTGAAGACTGTGTTTCTCAATGGAGAACTTAAAGAAGAAATCTATATAAAACAGTCAGTAGGTTTCATAGTTAAAGGCCAAGAAAACAAGTTTGCAAATTGAATAGATCAATTTATGGTCTCAAACAGTCTTCAAGACAATGGTATTTGAGATTTCACAGAGCTGTAATCTCTTACGATTTCGTAATGATAGACGAAAACCATTGTATTTACGTGAAAAAGTCTAATGATAAATTTGTAATTCTAAATCTGTATGTCGATAATATATTGTTAGCTGGAAATGATATGGAATATGTCCTGAATATCAAGAACTAGTTATCATCAAATTTTGAGATGAAGGACATGGGTGAAGCAGAGTATATACTAGGTGTTAAGATCCACAGAAATCGTTCCAAGAGATTGTGGGCCTTATCTCAAGAATTTTACATTAAAAAAATTCTGGAACGATTTTTGATGGATAGGTGCAAACCCATTGATACTCCTGTGGCTAAAGGCGAAGGTTTAAGTTTGGCGATATGCCCAAAAACTGTTGAAGAAAAACATGAAATGTCAAAAGTACCATATTCAAGTGTTGTTGGGAGTCTGATGTACGTTATGATGTGTACTCGTCCTGACATCTGTTATGCCGTGGGTTTGGTTAGTAGGTATCAATCCAATCCAGATCGGAATCACTGGACTGCTGTAAAGAGAATTTTGAGATACCTGAAAGGAACTGCAGATTATTCCCTTTGTTATCAAGGAAATAATTTGACATTAAGTGGATACACAGATGCTGATTGGAGTGACGATTTAGATGAATGCAAATCCATCTCAAGTTATATTTTCTTACTAAATAATGGTGTCATCTCTTGGAGAAGTAAGAAACAAACATATGTATCACTTTCCACAATGGAAGCAGAGTTTGTGACTTGTGATTCTGCAGTTCAGGAATGTATTTGGTTAATAACAATTTTACAACATTTGGGAATTGTAAGCGATACAGTGGAAGCTGTGACAATTTATTGTGATAGTCAATCAGCTATCGCTTATACAAAAGATCCCAAATATCATGGGAGAACCAAACATGTAGATACAAAGTACAATTTCATTCGAGACATTATTAAAAAAGGGGAGGTAATGTTGAAGTATATGCCTACGCATATGATGGTGGCTGATCCATCGTGTGGATATGCTTACATTCTTTTGGCTGTTGATTATGTATCGAAATGGGTGGAAGCAAAAGCCACCAGGACTGACGATTCTAAGTCTATTGTAGGTTTTATCCAGACTAATATTTTCAGTAGGTTTGGAATCCTTAGAGCCATCATAAGTGACCAAGGGAGCCATTTTTGCAACAGAGCAATCGAAGCATTGATGAAGAAATATGGAGTGCATCACTGGATCGCTACAGCATACCATCCTCAAACAAATAGATAAGCCAAATTTTTCAACCACGAAGTTAAATACATTTTGGAGAAGATGGTTAATCTGGGATGAAAGGATTGGAGTTTATGTCTAGATGATGCACTATGGGCTTACCAGACAACTTTCAAAACACCAATAGGGATGTCTCCTTATAGGTTAGTTTTTGAAAAATCTTGTCACTTACCGGTGGAAATTGACCATAAGGCGTATTGGGCAATCATAAGTTGCAATATGAAGATGGATGATGCCGGTGAATCAAGAAAATTACAATTGTAAGAACTTGAAGAGTTAAGATTGGAGGCCTATGAGAACTCGAGAATTTATAAAGAGAAAATCAAATTGTTTCACGATGGGATGATCTTAAGGAAACAATTTGAGGTTGGACAAAAAGTGCTTCTGTATAATTCTCGACTCAAACTCATGCCGGGTAAGTTGCATTCTCGTTGGGTTAGTCCATTTGTTGTCACTAATATGTCGTCTCATGGTGCAGTGGAAATCAAAAGTCTTGACACAAATAAGATCTTCAAGGTGAACGGGCATAGGTTGAAGATATTTCACGATGATACGGAGATTTCTACAATGTTGGACATTACATTGACGTCTCCAAATTATTCCTCCAGCTGAATCCACCATGAAGACCGTCGAGCATAACGACATTAAATAATTGCGCTTATTGGGAGGCAACCTAAAAATTTTTTTTAAGACTTTGATTTAATTTTTAGTAATTTCATTTATTTAATTTTAAGTGTTTTATTAGAGTTATTTATCCTTTCTCTTAATTTTTGCTTGTGTCTAGCAATTTTCTCAAGCCACGTCACAAATAGAGCGACAGTCAGATTTTGGACAGAAGCAGTCTTGGCATTAGGGCATGATCACGCGGTCTCAAAAGCCAAATAAAATTTTTGGGCAGAAGCACTCTCATTCTTAAGAGATGATCATGCGGTATTCTGAAGGTGCAATCCGAATTTGGGCAGAAGCACTCCTATTCTCAAGAGATGATCATGCGGTTTAGGGGATGTGAGAAGAGAGACACTCCTTCTGCGATCAAGTCACCTACACGTTCATCATCCTTTGCAACTCTCTCTCTGTCACGATTTCTCCTTGGTTCAATCACACCTCCATCATCACTTTCATTTGGACTGGGGATCAGGTGGAGAGATTGAACTAGAGTAGCGATTGATGACCCAGCATTCATCTTCTCATTCTTCGTTTGCTAGATACCCTAATTGCTAACCGCCGCGACTTTCCTTCCACTGCACCATCACCATTAATCACTCTTTTCAATTGCAGACTCCAACCCCCTCTCCTTCGTTGTTCAAACCGAACTGCCTCTGTTCAATTTTTCGACACCCAAAATTTTTCTGTGATTTTGCAGTTACAAATAAAAAGGGGGGAGGGACGATAGAGAGAAGAGAGAGACTACCTTCAATCATCACTCATCACTCATCTTCACCATCCATTGTTCCTTTCGATTACAGATTCAAAACCCTCCTCACACATCAACAGCCGTTTCACCATCCATTCTTCCTGTTCCACATTCCTCCTATTCTTTGTACACTGTTCGATAAAAACCCTAACCAACTCAAGCTTCCACAAACCTTCAGACCACGGTTTCTACATTTCCAATCAATCCATGGGAAAGAAACGCGTTGTAGAGCACAAATACGGGCTTCGGGGTCGACCACTTGCCTCACCACCACCCCAAGCTCCAGTTCAAAAATCCAAACGTGCAAGCACCTCCGGAGATCCAATCTCCCTTTCTTCTGAAGAGCACTCCTCTGCATCCGCAAGCCCCACCTCTATGACATCATCCCCAACAGGTCCTGCAGACACTTCTTTATAGCCACGTTGAGGACCTCGGGTGCGGCTACCTCGGAAAGAGAGTTCACAAGGGAGGCCCAAAATGTTATTGCCTCGATCAACTTCAACATCCTCTACTGTGGATACTGAGCCTGAGCCACATTCTATACCAATCGAGCCTACAGAGCCACCACCATCCGTAGACCAAGAGCCTCCAACATCTTCAAGCAGACCCAAATCACGATCTCGCATGGCCAAGGGCAAATCCATTCTGCCTCCAGCCCCTCTGAAGTTGGGGGGACACCTCAAGTTCGATTCTGCAAAGCACAAGCGCAGGTTCCTCCGATGCTGCCCATTCGTCTCACTCTCCTTCCTTAGCTCATATGGTGCAAGACATGCACAAACACATCTCTCAGATGGAGCAGAACATTCAAGCGCTCGCTGATTTTGTGGTATTTCAACTCCCATTCCCGTCACCACCTAAGGGGAGTTCTTTCTCTTTTTCTTCATTTTTTTCATTTCTAGCATTTCATTTCATTGTCTTCATTTTTTAAGTTCCCTTTTTGTGTTGGTTTATCTCTTTTATTGCGTAGAGTCTTCATTTTCTATTTCTAGTTTCTGGATTAAGGTAATGTTAGTTGTGACTTCTCTTTGTATTGTGCCTAGATTTTTTCTTTTTGCTTCTTTGAGGACAATGCCACATTTAGGTGTGGGGGAGGATTTTATGAACCCATGTCATCCCTTCTATTCTTCCTTGGAACTTTGTTACTCCCTTCAATTTTGTCTGAAAATGATTTTGAGTTGGTATGCATTGTTGATTTAAGTTGAAATGCATGAAGGAGACAAGTATGATTAGTTGTATTTTGAATAAAAATTGTTTTAAGCATTCTATTGACTATGATGATTGAATTAGATGCAAATGTGCAAGATTTGATACAATATTACACACTTTTGTGAGCATTTGAGCCTTAAGAGCATATTATCATCTTTGCTCTAATAAATTTTCATATGTGTGCATCAATCATAGTATGTTTATTCTAGAACTTGCTTTGCAATACTTTTCAAGACCAAATTCATGAATTCGGGCATTAATATGATGGGGGCAATTAGGTTTACACACTTTATCTATTTTAAAAGACCTTCCCGTGCATATTCGTCCCCTAGTGAGCCCATTTGAGCTTATATCCCTTTTCTTTGCCTTAACCTCATTGATTAGCACATAGTCTTCTTTTACGCTTAACCTTCGTTTTGTCCCTTATATCAAAGAAGCATGTGATTTGAACAAAGATTGAGTGGTTATTTGCAAAAGGGATTGGGTACTTCTATTGTGGGATTTATTCTGGGAAGTCGATTACACAATTGGGGTGGATTGTATATGCGTGGCATTTTCATTGATCCTCATTTAGTTTTCTGATTCAAAAAAAAATTTCCAAAACCTGAAATTGGGAAAAATGCAAAGGTTTGATTGAGGAATGAGATGTTATCTTTCTTGGGATGATTGTATTTCATGTCATGAGATGGGTTTGATGGTAGGAATGTCTTGTAATCTTTGACATGCTTTTTTGGTATGCATTACACATCATATTCCCCTCTTTCCTACCTTTACCCAAGCCAAGTTATAGATCCCCGGATTTTTGTTTTGAATTCTTATATTCAGTTGTAGAGATTTGATTAATAAGCAAACCTATGGTAATAGCATACAATGCCTTGATTTTGAGAGTTATCAATAAATTCCCTTTAAACAATTGAGTGCAAAGAGCGATCCCCTTGTGAGGGTAACGGATCTTGTTGTATTGAATTCTGATGAGATTGTTGAGTCTATTGGGATGCTTATATTTTCTTTTTAGGTTATAATATGATTACTTTCTTTCTGGATTGTGGCTCTGGCTTGAATGTTTTAATGTGTGCTGCTAGAGGTTGTTGAATGATGAAATGAAGGAGGGGAAGGAGTGAAAAGGAGAATGGTTGTATGACATTGGGATAGTGAATGCTTGAAGACAAGCATTGGTTTGGTGTGGGGGAATTTGATAACATGCAATTTATTGAATTTATTATTGTTATCATGGTTTGAATTTGAATTGTTTAATATTCTAATGGTTGGTTTTATTGAATTTTATTTTTAGAAGATTGAAATTGAAGACTTAGAGCAAATTGAGCTTAAGGAGACAATTTTGAGGACTAATTTGGTCAAGACATCTTATTGGGATTAGAAAAAGAGGAGCTTGAATTCTAATTTCAACATTTGAGTAATATTTTTACTTTTAGTAAAAATGTTTTAGTGGGAGAAAAGTTTTATAATTTACCTAATTTTAGATCTCCTAGTTGATTTAGAAGTCTACATGGAAGGAAAGAGTACATTCTCTTAATGATTCATTCCAAGAGGGCCGGCTGCCCTTGCTTATTTTTTACACAAGAAGTTGCATATTCAACCACTATATATATTTTCCTAAAAGGAGGGCTACACATACACACATTAATTCCAGAGGCCGGCTGCTGCATTTGCAAGGACTCCACGGCTGTTCATCCATTAGGTTTTTATTTTTCTTAGGAACATTATTTTTTCTTATTTTATTGTGTTGATACTTACCACCATGAGTGGCTAGTTCTTTTATTCTGATTCATGGGGAATTTTAATCGATTGTTTTTCATTGTGAGTTTATGTTTTTAATTTAATTTCTTGCCATTTTATTCAAGTATTCATTGATTCTTGATTTATTTTTACGGAAACATAATATTGGTTAATCTGACAATTTAATTCAATATTAGTTTTCCTATTGCTATTCAGGAATTCAATGATTCGTAATTGTTATGAATGAATGGTACAAGTAGCAAATAGGTTATTTATGTTTATGGGTCGTTACCGATATTCATTTTAACCTAAGGAATCGATGGAACAAAATCGAATAATTATATGACTATCCTGATTATTTGTATTTTTGTTTAACTATTTTCACAGAACTTAATGCTATCATTATTTGATATGGAACGCTATCGTGCCCAGTCGATTAATGATAAATTTTGATTGGATTGTAGGTTTGGTCAATTATTTTAGAAAACGCAAGATTTATTATGTCTATACTAATAGATCTAAGATTAAATACTTGAATTGTAAGAATAATATTTTCAACCAATGATCAATAAGACAATCGAATATATGAACGCTGGGATCGGAGTTTGGTAAATTGAATTTCTTCTCCAATTTTTAGTATTTTTGCATATTTGATTTGTCTTTTAATTTTAGCTATTTAATTTTTTATTTAGAAATTTATTTTATAAACCCCTCATTTTATTTTGGTATTTACTAAGGAGTTAAGTTAACATAGTTCCCTTAAGATTCGATCTGATAACCACTATTGTTGTAGTTTGTTGCATTTGGAAAATCAATATTAATTTGAGGGATTTGACAACCCGACCAAATTTTGGCGCCGTTGTCGGGGAGCTATTTTGATTTCTTAGTTGTGTTATCTTTATTATTTGTTTTGCTGACCTTTTTATTTTATGTCGTTCTTCTCAAGGAAGTGAATTGAAAGATATTCCTGAAATTGAGAAAACTGCTCGCCGATTGAAAAAAGAGGCCAGACAAAGAAAATGTAAGTTACGTCGAAGGCCAATTTTTGACATTGATTTGACAATTTGTGATAGATCTATTTTTGAAGAAAAAGAGGAAAAGATGGCCGATCGTGAGAGAACCTTGAAGGAATTGGCTGCACCCAATCTGAATCAACAACCCTTGTGTATCGAATACCCAACTCTTGAGATAGCATTCAAACTTAAATCAGATTTGATTCACTTACTACCTACTTTTTGTGGTCTCCCAGGTGAGGATCCACATAAACATTTGAAGAAATTTCATGTTGTCTGTTCGAGTATGAAACCCCAAGGTATGACTGAGGAACAGATTAAGCTGAGAGCCTTTCCCTTTTCCCTGAAAAATAAGGCAAAGGATTGGTTGTACTACCTACCTCCAGGTTCAATAAATACATGGAATGGGATGTAGAGATTATTTTTGAAAAATTTTTTCCCTACATCTAGAGCTACCAACATTCGAAAAGAGATATGTGGGATCAGACAAATTAGCGGAGAGACGCTATATGAGTACTTTGAAAGGTTCAAACAGCTTTGTGCCAGCTGTCCACACCATCAAATACCGGAACAGCTCTTGATTCAGTATTTCTATGAAGGACTTCTACCCATGGATAGAAGTATGGTAGATGCGGCCGACAGAGGAGCGTTGGTAAATAAAATACCTGAAGAAGCCAGACAATTGATCACAAACATTACAGAAAATTCTCAACAATTTGGATTGAGAACGGATGGAGTTACGAAACCTGTCAATGAGGTAAGTCACTCTCACCTTAAAAATCAAATTTCTGAATTGACTGTTTTGGTTCATCAGATAGCTGTAGGGCAAATACATGCAACCAAAGTTTACGGCATATGCTCGATACCCAGATATCCTACGGATATGTGTCCATCTCTGCAAGAAGATTCTACTCATCAAGCAAATGCCGTAGGAGGATTTCCTGGCCAACCTCAGAAGAAGTACGACCCTTACTCTACTCATTATAATCCCGGATGAAGAGAGCATCCAAACCTGAGTTATGGGAATCAAGAATGACAAACAAGATATTCTTCTCAGCAATTCAATAGGCCAACGCATGCACCAATACAATTATCTAATTCAGGTATGTCCTTAGAAGATATTGTGAAAGCTCTCACGACTAACACTCAACAATTTCAACAAGAAACGAGAGCTAGCATTCAAAACTTGGGAAATCAAATCACTCAGCTAGCCACTTTAGTTAGCAATTTGGAGCGTCAAAATTCAAAGAAATTACCTTCACAAACGGTAGTAAACCTTAAGGAAAATGCTAGTACAATGGTATTGAGGAGTGGAAACGAAGTGCAATCAAAACCACCATCACCCAAAAAGAGAAATGAGAAAAAAATGAAGAGGAAGAAGGCGAAGTTGCCAATAAAAATCCAAACAAGGTAAATTTCGATTCTCTTTTACCTACGAGTCCTCACATAGTTGTACCACCTTTTCCTAGCAGGTTTGAAAGATCCAAAAAGGAAGACTATGAAAAGGAGGTTTGGGAAACTTTCAAGAAGGTAGAAATAAATATACCTTTGTTGGACGCCATCAAGCAAATACCTAAATATGCAAAGTTTTTGAAGGAGTTGTGCACAAACAAGAGAAAGATAAGAGGTGATGAGAAAATAAGGGTCGGCGAGAATGTGTCTGCTGTTATCAAAAGATCTCTACCTGAGAAATGTTTGGATTCAGATATGTTTACTTTACCCTGTGTTATTGGGTTGAAGAAATTTGAACGTGCTATGCTAGATTTAGGAGCATCAATCAATGTCATGTCATATTCTATTTATATTGCTCTAAATCTAGACCCCCTAAAGGAAACTAAAGTGATTATTCAATTGGCTGACCGTTCTGTCGTGTATCCAGAAGGGATTGTTGAAAATGTTTTGGTGCAGGTTAATGAGTTAATTTTTCTAGCAGTTTTTTATATTTTGAAAATAGATGAAGACACCATTACATATTCAACACCGCTGCTATTGGGGAGACCGTTCATGAAAACGGCAAAAACAAAGATAGACGTGGATGAGCGTACACTCTCCGTCGAGTTTAACGGCGAGATTGTTAAATTCAATATTTTTGAAGCCATGAGGCACTCAAATGAGTGTCACTCGATTTGTTCTGCTAACATCATTGATTCGATTGTGCAGGAAATTTTTGAAGATGAAAATGACACAAGTCTTGAATTGGATGGGCAATTGAACATCAAGGAAAAGTTGGCTGAGAGTTGTGAAATTTCAGATTCAATATTAGAATCAAAACCAAGGTCATTGAATTCGAGTACCATATTGCCTATTACTCACAAGAAAATGTTACCTTCCGTTTTGTAGGCTCCAACATTGGAATTGAAGACTTTGCCGGCTCATCTTAAATACGTATACTTAGGTGCCGAAGAGACCTTGCCCGTTATTATTGCAAGAGAGTTGACAGAAGAGCAAGAAAATCGGCTACTCCAAATTTTAAAAGAGCACAAGACAGCAATTGGTTGAACCCTAGCCAATATAAAGGGTATTAGTCCCTCAATTTGCATGCATCGAATCCTTTTAGAAGAGGACACTAAGCCAGTGAGGGAATCGCAAAGAAAGCTGAATCCAATCATGAAAGAAGTGGTGATAAAGGAGATTCTCAATCTTTTGGACGAAGGCATAATTTATCCAATTTCGGACAGCAAGTGGGTGGGTCATCTCCATGTGGTACCAAAGAAAACGGGGATCATGGTGGTAAGAAGTCAAGACAATGAATTGATACCCATGCGAGTGCAAAATGGTTAGCGAATGGTCATTGATTTTAGGAAGCTCAATTTAGCAACTAGAAAGGATCATTTCCATTTACCTTTTATAGATCAAATGTTAGAGAGATTAGCCAGAAAATCATTCTTTTGTTTTCTTGATGGTTTTTCAGGTTATTATCAAATCGTGATTGCACAGGAAGATCAAGAGAAAACTACATTCACATGTCCATTTGGAACATTTGCTTACAGAAGGATGCATTTCGGTCTATGTAATGCCCCAAATACATTTCAAAGGTGCATATTGAGCATTTTTTTCCGAATATATTGAGAATTGCATTGAGGTTTTTATGGATGATTTCACTATTTATGGTGATTCATTTGACAATTGTCTAGGGCATTTGATCAAAATTCTGAAAAGATGCATGGAAACGAACTTGGTTTTGAACTATGAAAAATGTCATTTCATGGTAAAAGAAGGCATAGTGCTAGGGCATGTGATTTTTTCTAGGGGTATTGAGGTAGATAAGGCAAAGGTTGATTTGATCAAGAGTTTACCTTACCCTACAAGTGTTACGAAAATACGTGGTTTTCTTGGACATGCAGGTTTTTATCGCAGGTTTACTCAAGACTTTTCAAAAATTGCCTTGCCATTATCCAAATTGTTTCAGAAAGATATACCTTTCGAGTTCGGAGAAAAATGCAAGGAAGCCTTTGACAAGTTCAAGAACCTGTTAACTATTGCACCAATCATTCAACCACCTGATTGGAATTTACCTTTTGAGATCATGTGCGATGCAAGCAATTTTACTGTAGGAGCAATTCTTGGCCAGCGGATTAATAAGAAGAGTCACGTCATTTACTACGCTTCAAGGACATTGAACGCTGCTCAATGTAACTACACCACCACCGAAAAAGAGCTCTTATCTATTGTTTTTGCTTTAGATAAATTCAGATCATATTTACTTGGTTCTAAAGTAATTGTGTACTCTGATCATGCAGCTTTGAAGTATCTATTGGCGAAAAAAGAGTCGAAACCCAAGTTGATACGATGGATTCTCTTGTTGTAAGAGTTTGATTTGGAAATCAAGAATCGAAATGGAGCTAAAAATTTGGTAGCTTATCATCTAAGCAGGTTAGTGAATGAAGAAGATCCACTACCTATTTCTGAAATTTTTCCCGATGAGCAGTTATTTCACTTGAAAGGTATTACTCCTTAGTATGCAAATATTGTGAATTATTTGGTTACACACATCTTGCCTAGTGATCTTAGTAAGTCAAGGAAAAACAAAATTCGATGTGAGCCAAAACATTATGTGTGGGATGAGTCTTATTTGTGAAAATTTTGCTCTGACCAAATAATTAGGAGATGTGTCCCAGAGAATGAACATAAATCTATTTTAGCATTTTGTCATAGTTATGGTTATGGAGGACATTTTGAGCCAAAGAGAACTGCAAGAAAAGTTTTAGATAATGGGTTATATTGGGAGACCTGGTTTAAAGATGCTTACTTGTTTTGTAAAATTTGTGATAGATGTCAAATGACAGGATCTTTGTCTCATCGAAATGAGATGCCCAAATATCTCATTCTTGTTTGTGAAATATTTGATGTATGGGGTATTGATTTCATGGGTCCATTCCCTTTGTCGTGTGGATATGTTTACGCTCTTTTGGCTGTTGATTATGTATCGAAATGGGTGGAAGCAAAAGCCACCAGGACTGACGATTCTAAGTCTGTTGTAAGTTTTATCAAGACTAACATTTTCAACAGGTTTGGAATCCCTAGAGCCATCATAAGTGACCAAGGGAGCCATTTTTGCAACAGAGCAATCGAAGCATTGATGAAGAAATATGGAGTGCATCACCGGATCGCTACAGCATACCATCCTCAAACAAATAAACAAGCCAAAGTTTTCAACCGTGAAGTTAAATCCATTTTGGAGAAGACGGTTAATCCAGGAGGAAAGAATTGGAGTTTATGTCTAGATGATGCACTATGGGTTTACCGGACAGTTTTCAAAATACCAATAGGGATGTCTCCTTATAGGTTAGTTTTTGAAAAATCTTGTCACTTACCGGTGGAAATTGACCATAAAGCGTATTGGGCAATCAAAAGTTGCAATATGAAGATGGATGACGCCGGTGAATCAACAAAATTGCAATTGCAAGAACTTGAAGAGTTAAAATTGGAGGCCTATGAGAACTCGAGAATTTATAAAGAGAAAACCAAATTGTTTCACTATGGGATGATCATAAGGAAACAATTTGAGGTCGGACAAAAAGTGCATCTATATAATTCTCGACTCAAACTCATGCCGGGTAAGTTGCGTTCTCGTTGGGTTGGTCCATTTGTTGTCACTAATATGTCGTCTCATGGTGCAGTGGATATAAAAAGTCTTGACACAAATAAGATCTTCAAGGTGAACGGGCATAGGTTGAAGATATTTCACGATGATACAGAGATTTCTACAATGTTGGACATTATATTGACATCTCCAAATTATTCCTCCAGCTGAATCCACCATGAAGACCGTCGAGTATAACGACATTAAATAATTACGCTTATTGGGAGGCAACCCAAAAAAGTTTTTTTAAGACTTTGATTTAATTTTTAGTAATTTCATTTATTCAATTTTAAGTGTTTTATTAGTGTTATTTATCCTTTCTCTTAATTTTTGCATGTGTCCAGCAATTTTCTCAAGCCACGTCACAAATAGAGCGACAGTCAGATTTCGGACAGAAGCAGTCTTGGCATTAGGGCATGATCACGCGGTCTCAAAAGCCAAATAAAATTTTTGGGCAGAAGCACTCTCATTCTTAAGAGATGATCATGCGGTATTCTGAAGGTGCAATCCGAATTTGGGCAGAAGCACTCCTATTCTCAAGAGATGATCATGCAGTTTAGGGGATGTGAGAAGAGAGACACTCTTTCTGCGTTCAAGTCACCCACATGTTCATCATCCTTTGCAACTCTCTCTCTTTCACGATTTCTCCTTGGTTCAATCACACGTCCATCATCACTTTCCTTTGAACTGGGGATCAGGTGGAGAGATTGAACTAGAGTGGCGATTGATGACCCAGCATCCATCTTCTCATTCTTCGTTTGCTAGACACCCTAATTGCTAACCGTCGCGACTTTCCTTCCACCACACCATCACCATTAATCGCTCTTTTCAATTGCAGACTCCAACCCTCCTTCGATCGCAACCCACTTAAAACCCTAGCCTCTCCTTCGTTGTTCAAACCGAACCGCCTCTGTTTAATTTTTCGACACCCAAAATCCTTCAGCGATTTTGCAGTTACAAATAAAAAGGGGGGAGGGATGATAGAGAGAAGAGAGAAACTACCTTCAATCATCACTCATCACTCTTCTTTACCATCCATTGTTCCTTTCGATTACAGATTCAAAACCCTCCCACACATCGACAGCCGTTTCACCATCCATTCTTCCTGTTCCACATTCCTCCTATTCTTTGTACACTATTCGATAAAAACCCTAACCAACTCAAGCTTCTACAAACCTTCAGATCACGGTTTCTACATTTCCAATCAATCCATGGGAAAGAAACGCGTTGCAGAGCACAAATATGGGCTTCGGGGTCGACCACTTGCCTCACCACCACCCCAAGCTCCAATCCGAAAATCCAAATGTGCAAGCACCTCCGGAGATCTAATCTCCCTTTCTTCTGAAGAGCACTCCTCTGCATCCGCAAGCCCCACCTCTATGACATCATTCCCAACAGGTCCTACAGACACTTCTCTACAGTCACGTCGAGGACCTCGGTACGGCTACCTCGGAAAGAGAGTTCACAAGGGAGGCCCAAAATGTTATTGCCTCGATCAACTTCAACATCCTCTGCTGTGGACACTAAGCCTGAGTCACATTCTACACCAATCGAGCCTGCAGAGCCACCACCATCCGCTAACCAAGAGCCTCCAACATCTTCAAGCAGACCCAAATCACGATCTCGCATGGCCAAGGGCAAATCCATTCTGCCTCCAGCCCCTCTGAAGTTGGGGGGACACCTCAAGTTCCATTTTGCAGAGCACAAGCGCAAGTTCCTCCGATGCTGCCCGTTCGTCTCACTCTCCTTCCTTAGCTCATATGGTGCAAGACATGCAGAAACACATCTCTCAGATGGAGCAGAATATTCAAGCGCTCGCTGATTTTGTGGGATTTCAACTCCCATTCCCGTCACCACCTTAGCGGAGTTCTTTCTCTTTTTTCTTCATTGTTTTCATTTCTAGCATTTCATTTCATTGTCTTCATTTTTTAAGTTCCCTTTTGTGTTGGTTTATCTCTTTTATTGCGTAGAGTCTTCATTTTCTATTTCTAATTTCTGGATTAAGGTAATGTTAGTTGTGACTTTTCTTTGTATTGTGCCTAGATTTTTTCTTTTTGCTTCTTTGAGGACAATGCCGCATTTAGGTATGGGGGAGGATTTTATGAACCCATGTCATCCCTTCTATTCTTCCTCGGAACTTTGTTACTCCCTTCAATTTTGTCTGAAAATGATTTTGAGTTGGTATGCATTGTTGATTTAAGTTGAAATGCATGAATGAGACAAGTATGATTAGTTGTATTTTGAATAAAAATTGTTTTAAGCATTCTATTGACTATGATGATTGAATTAGATGCAAATGTGCAAGATTCGATACAATATTACACACTTTTGTGAGCATTTGAGTCTTAAGAGCATATTATCATCTTTGCTCTAATAAATTTTCATATGTATGCATCAACCATAGCATGTTTATTCTAAAACTTGCTTTGCAATACTTTTCAAGACCACATTCATGAATTCGGGCATTAATATGATGGGGGCAATTAGTTTTACACACTTTATCTATCTTAAAAGACCTTCCCGTGCATATTCGTCCCCTAGTAAGCCCATTTGAGCTTATATCCCTTTTCTTTGCCTTAACCTCATTGATTAGCACATAGTCTTCTTTTACACTTAACCTTCGTTTTGTCCCTTATATCAAAGAAGCATGTGATTTGAACAAAGATTGAATGGTTATTTGCAAAAGGGATTGGGTACTTCTATTGTGGGATTTATTCTGGGAAATCGATTACACAATTGGGGTGGATTGTATATGTGTGGCATTTTCATTGATCCTCATTTAGTTTTCTGATTCAAAAAAAATTTCCATAACCTGAAATTGGGAAAAATGCAAAGGTTTGATTGAGGAATGAGATGTTATCTTTCTTGGGATGATTGTATTTCATGTCATGGGATGGGTTTGATGGTAGGAATGTCTTGTAATCTTTGACATGCTTCTTTGGTATGCATTACACATCATATTCCCCTCTTTCCTACCTTTACCCAAGCCAAGTTACAATCCTTGTAAAGATCCCCGGATTTTTGTTTTGAATTCTTATATTCAGTGGTGGAGATTTGATTAATAAGCAAGCCTATGGTAATAGCATACTATACTTTGATTTTGAGAGTTATTAATAAATTCCCTTTAAACACTTGAGTGCAAAGAGCGATCCCCTTGTGAGGGTAACGGATCTTGTTGCATTGAATTCTGATGAGATTGTTGAGTCTATTAGGATGCTTATATTTTCTTTTTAGGTTATAATATGATTACTTGCTTTCTGGATTATGGCTCTGGCTTGAATGTTTCAATGTGTGCTGCTAGAGGTTGTTGAATGATGAATGAAGGAGGGGAAGGAGTGAAAAGGAGAATGATTGTATGACATTGGGATAGTGAATGCTTGAGGACAAGCATTGGTTTGGTGTGGGGGAATTTGATAATATGCAATTTATTGAATTTATTATTATTATCATGGTTTGAATTTGAATTGTTTAATATTCTAATGGTTGGTTTTATTGAATTTTATTTTTAGAAAATTGAAATTGAAGACTTGGAGCGAATTGGGCTTAAGGAGACAATTTTGAGGGCTAATTGGGTCAAGACATCTTATTGGGATTGGAAGAAGAGGAGCTTGAATTCTAATTTCAACATTTTAGTAATATTTTTACTTTTAGTAAAAATGTTTTAGTGGGAGAAAAGTTTTGTAATTTACCTAATTTTAGATCTCCTAGTTGATTTAGAAGTCTACATGGAAGGAAAGAGTACATTCTCTCAATGATTCATTCCAAGAGGGCCGGCTGCCCTTGCTTATTGTTTACACAAAAAGTTGCATATTCAACCACTATATATATTTTCCTAAAAGGAGGGCTGCATATACACACATTAATTCCAGAGGCCGGCTGCTGCATCTGCAAGGACTCCACGGCTGTTCATCCATTAGGTTTTTATTTTTCTTAGGAACATTATTTTTTCTTATTTTATTGTATTGATACTTACCACCATGAGTGGTTAGTTCTTTTATTCTGATTTAAGGAAAATTTTAATCGATTATTCTTTATGGTGAGGTTATATTCTTAATTTAATTTATTACCCTTTTATTTAAGTATTCGTTGATTCTTAATTTATTTTTAGGGAAATATAATATTGGTTAATCTGACAATTTAATTCAATATTAGTTTTCCTATTGCTATCCAAGAATTCAGTGATTCGTAATTGTTATGAATGAATGGTACAACTAGCAAATAGGTTATTTATGTTTATGGATCGTTGCCGATATTCATTATAACCTAAGGAATCGATGGAACAAATCGGATAATTGTACGGCTATCGTGATTATTTGTATTTTGGTTTAACTGTTTTCACAAAATTTAATCCTGTCATTATTTGATATGGAACGCTATCGTGCCCAATCGATTAATGATAAACTTTGATTGGATGCTGGGTTTGGTCAATTATTTTAGGAAAACGCAAAATTTATTGTCTATCCTAATAGATCTAAAATTAAATGTTTGAATTGAAAGAATAATATTTTCAACAAGTGATCAATAAGACAATTGAATATATGAACTCTTAGATCGGAGTTTGGTAAATTGAATTTCTTCTCCAATTTTTAGTATTTTTGCATATTTGATTTGTCTTTTAATTTTATCTATTTAATTTTTGATTTAGGAATTTATTTTATAAACCCTCCCCCAATTTTATTTTGGCATTTTCTAAGGAGTTAAGTTAACATAGTTCCCTTGGAATTCGACCTGATAACCACTATTGTTACAATTGTTGTATTGGGGAAATCAATATTAATTTGAGAGATTCGACAACCCGACCAAGTGTTATGAGAATCTTAAAAGTAAGGGAGATAGCAATGCATTTGAGAAATACAAGAATACAAAAAAAAAAGGCGAAGAAAACTATTCACGAATCAAAAAACAAGATATATAATGAATTATATAAGAAATTAAAAACTAAAAACGGAAAAATGAGATTTACAAAATTACCAAACTAAGGGATAGGAAAAAAAAAGATCTAAATGATGTTAAGTGTATTAAGAGTGAAACTAATAGTGTACTTATAAGGAGTGAGGACATAAAAAGTATTGGAACGATTATTTTGATAATTTTTTTAACATTAAGGGTATAAAAATTATCGGCGATATCATGATACCTTTAGAGAAATCAATATGGATTTTAAAAGCAAAATTCATTCTTATAAAGTAAGAGAAATCTTAAAGAAAATGAAGAATAATAAAGTCATAAAATCCGATGACATCCCAATTAAGGTATGGGAGTGTTTGGATGAAATGGGAATAGAAATATTGATGGATCTTTTTAACAAAATCTAGCAAACCCAAAAAATGGCCCAAGTATGGAGGGAAGACACAATTGTACGACTTTATAAGAATAAATGAGATATAAAAAATTATTCAAATTATAAAAGAATTAAATTTATTAGTCATACTATGAGATTATGGGAGAGAGTGATGGATCATAGATTAAGATCGGAGGTAAGATGTTTCAAAATCAATTTAAATTCATGATAGAATGATTTATCACCGAATCCATTCACTTACTTAAATATTTAATGATGATGTTTAGAGAATAGAAAAGAGAATTGTATATGATATTCATTAATTTAGAAAAAGTATACGATAAGACTCTCAAAGATACTGTAGTGGCGATGACAAAGAAATGGATCTCCTTAAAATATATTGATATCATCAAAGATATATATAGGAAAGCTATTACCAATGTAAAAATCTACACGGATTTAAGTGATAAATTCCCGATTAACATTGGGGTTCACTAAGTTTCAGCATAAAGTCCTCTCCTTTTATGTAATAATGATGGATGAAATAACAAAGAGTGCTCAAGATGAAGTATCATGTTGCATGTTTTTTTACAAATTCTATAATACTTGTTGATGAAACCAAAGATGGTATTAGTGCTTAGTGCTAAATTGGAATTTTAGAGTGATACGTTAGAATTCAGAAAATTTAAATTGAATCGGTCAAAATTATTTAATTTTTTATCTTTTTCTCTCATATATTGATCTCTCAAATGGCCGACCCCAAAATTTAGGATTAAGAGTCAGTTTGTTGTCGTTGTATATTGTATATTTCTTTCAAGAACTGATAGTTGTAATATACAGATATTCAAGATATCCATTTAGGCAGATATTTTTAAAACTTAGCATTTTTTTCAGAAGTTAGTACAATAGAGTGCATTTATTTATAGTTAATTTCATTCGTTCAATGAGACATATATCTACTCTACCGAAGTCTTCAATTAATTTTGTACTACCATTTATAGTATTAACAGTTGTTTTTCTCATCTTCATGTGGGAGAAATAATCCTTATTTTTTAATATTGTTTGTGTTGTGACACTGTCAATAAGAGATACATATTCTTTGCCTTATATTGATTTTAATTTTTTTGACAATATTCATATCTTCTTTAGGAAAAAAAATATAAAAACATAATTAATTTTCTTAGACAAAAGTATATTTCATAAATCAATTAGAAAAATAAATAACAAAATTCACATAACAAAAACATTTAATAATTTTAAAGTAATTATAAAATCAATTTATTTTACATTTCTATAGCATAAGTTTACATATTTCATACATTCCCATCATTAACATCCCACTTTTTGTGGCAATGTTTGCCCATTTGATTTGATAGGTTATAGTTATGAGTATTATTTTCGTGATAGTCATTTTGTCCTTAAGCACAATGACAACTATGACCTCTTCCATATTCATAATTAAAATACTTAGTTGTATTTGTTTTGAAGAATGAATTAGAATCAGTTGATTGAGTTTCATGATTTTTCATCAATAGTTCGTTATTTTGTTTAGTCACGAAAAGATACGAAATCAGTTTAACATATTTATTAAATCCCTTCTCTTAATATTGTTGCTATATAAACAAATTCAACATATGAAAAGTGGAGGAAGTTTTTTTATAACATATCGTATAACTTCAATTAAAATGTAATTTTAAATATTACAAAATTATGCTCACTTGTTAATTTGAAATCTTGTAAGCTTAGATGTAATCAAGGATATCGAGTTTTAGGAAAAACAACCATAGCCAGATAGTCATATCTTTCCTCTAAATTAGTCTACTAGTCAATAGGGTTTTAATATTAAAATATTTAGTTTTCAAACTTTCATCAAAACCATAAACAGATGAAAATTATTCCTTTGACAAGATTGAAAAGAAAATAATAAAATAAATGCTAGCTTCCTTACCTGAACGCCACTGCAAAAAACATTGCAGCAAAAAAAAATATGCAAAATTGCATATTTCTACGGACATGGCAAGATATGTTTTAACATGGCTCAATACACTTAATTGAGAGAAAAGCTTAGACAATTAATATAAAAATGAGATATTTTGTTTTTATTTTGTTTAAAGTTGATGGGAAGGATTGTGCCCTTCCTAAAATGATGAAGAATTGAGTTTTGAACTTATCAAGACAACAAATTCTCAATATCACAAGCTACAACTATTGCTACTACTGTCCCTAATGAGATAGTCTTATTGTCACAATCTCTCTTTCTAACCCTAAAATCTAGAATTCTAATTCTTGTATAACAAAAAAAAAAAAAAAAAAAACTATTGCTACTATTAATTTATGAGATATTAGACGATCATGACAATTTGCTAATATAATTCACAAACTAATATTATGAGAATATGTATGTAGTTCTATTGATAAGTTTCTTTGATGTATTAATTATAAATGTAATTAAATATATATTATGAAATTTATAACAGCAAATTGAGATTGGTAATTAGATCAAAACTACTACCACCTCGATATAGTTTTAGTCATCCATGCGCATAGCTACATAATTGTCGGCCAGCTCAATGAGTTCTTAAAGAGCTCCTGAGATTAAATTTTGTTTTTACAGAATTGTGAAAGTTTATGAGCCCAGGACAGTCGCCCTCCTAGACTCTGCCATTGGTAGCTTCCAGGCACTGGTAGCTGCCACAAAACCAACCTGTTAGTCCCCACAGAAAACCTCTATTCTTAGTTCACTTTCCAAAATAGTCACACCAGGTGCATATGTTGCCCACACGGACAAGCTTGTATTGAAAGTCACTTCCATGTCTAAATCTTTTGCAGAAAGGTGTTGGAAACTAGTCAATATATTGGCTTGAATTGTTTGTTCTTTCTTCCCTTCCACACAAAAGGGCTCGACCAAGCCTAGTGAAACAAACTTGTCTTCCTTGAACACATAAACCTCGATTCTTTCAAAGCGAATCTTCAACTTGTTCATGTTGTTCTTCTATCCCAACTGTAGTAGGTGATTGGTATCAAACTTGAATTATGGATCAAAAGATTATTGTTTGATGGAGTCATGGTAATGGAGTCTACTTGAAAATCTGGGTGAACTCATCCCAGTGACCCAAAATAACATGATCAAGATGATGAAAACGCAAAAACTAAAGGGACAACAGTCCTCAAGTGAAGGACAAGTGCAATTGAGAGTTCTAAGGGGTCTAGCAGCGCCAATGTGGGAAAGTGCAGTGTAAGGATAGACCCTAGAGGATGAGGAAGTGCGATAGTTTCTACGACGTAGAATTGTTATTGCTAGCCTGTGCAGGTTGGGTGTTCCCAGGTGGCCTTTCTACATCCAAAGCATGACCAGTTTTTCTGGTTGATCTTCTGATGAACTCATCATTTTCTCCCCTCTTTACCTTCGGAGAGGGGGGTTGTAGAACACCAAAACTCTTATGGATGCAATGGTCGGATACTACACTCTTTTAATCGTAAGTTTTGGTTTCGAGTTATAAAAATAAAAAAATAATATTTTAGAGAGTCACCTCTCTCCACAGAAGGCTTCACAGTACTTGAATCAGATTATTTGGATAAATATCAAATATCGATTAATAGCAAGTGATTCACTTATATCAAAAAAAAAAAAAAAAAAAAGGAAAGAGGAGCAGAATTTAATGTGGGCGAAGAGCAGGGGAAATGGTGTTAACATAACAGGATCCATGAACATCGATATAAAACAAGTTTGCAAATAATTTGTCAGGTTGTAATCTACATAGCATTCAATGGACTTGAAAATACTAGTCCTTAGGTGGCTTCACCACCTAGGCCAAGGAGGGTTGATTTGAGGAAAAAGTCCATGTTTGTCCATTAATGGAATATACTTTTATTTCCTTATGAAAAATGATGTGGCTTTCATCGTGGTTGTGTATGGAGATACTTAATTTCATTATCTATCAAGCAAATTGTTGTTTTGAGATTTTTTTTTTTTTTACCAGACTATTGGTATTTGAAAACACAATTAATCCAATTTGTTGTTATAGAGTTCAATTAATAAGTTAGTTTTCCTGATGCATATTGATTTTTCTATTCTTAATATTCAAATTTGAAACGTTGATTAAAAAAATCCTATCACTAAACTCAAGTGTTGATACTTATGACGGGACAACTTTCATATAACATAACAGTTATACTTCATCAACAAAGATTGGCGCAGGTAATAAGAAATCTATTGTCCGTTAACTACACAGGAGTTCGACTCCCTTTAGGAACGGAGAGAAATTTGTTGGGAGATCCCTCTCACCTCAGTGGATCCCACGGTGGTGGGTGATGACTAAATCATGATATAAAAAAAACAAAAGAAAAAAAAAGAAAAATAACAGTTATACACCAAGTTGAGACCAGCCCGCTCAATTGCCGCCCGTTTTTTTGGCAGGTTTGGGTTACGGTTAGCGCTGCCCAAGTATTTTTATGAGACCAGCTTAAAATTTGGACACCCATTAAAAACTAGCTAAGCCCAGCCTGGCCTGACCCGATGCTAACTCCGGTTCAGAACTCCCGAGTCCACGCAAAGTGAAGACGCCGACATGGACAAAAACCCTTCTCTCCCAAATTCAATTGCCATTGCCATAATCTCTGCAAAAATCAGGCATGAATTCATCCTTCACATGCCTCCCTCACGATCCAACCCCTAACACTAATCTCATCACCACGGTCTCCTCTCTCAACCACCTCACCTCTATCTCTCTCTCCTCCCTCCATTCTCTCTCCTCTTTCTCTCTCCCCCCCACCGCCACCACTAATGACCTCTCCCAATGCCCATTCGATCCTCACCACCATCTCCCTCCCCATTCTCTCTTCCTCCATTTCCTCACCTGCCCTTCTTCTCCTTCCATTCTCAATCCCTCAGACCTCCTCTCTTCTCTCAACTACCCCAAAACACTAAAACTACCCGAAACGGACGAGTCTCGGTTT
Source organism: Dillenia suffruticosa (assembly GCA_033439265.1). Taxonomy (NCBI): domain Eukaryota; kingdom Viridiplantae; phylum Streptophyta; class Magnoliopsida; order Dilleniales; family Dilleniaceae; genus Dillenia; species Dillenia suffruticosa. The sequence goes on along the minus strand of JAVTVX010000018.1, from coordinate 4,951,184 downwards.
ACTCAAACAATTCATGATCCGAATGTAGAACTCTATTTCTCTCTTGACGAGTATGTCGATTTTGGGCCCAATTTCTTCTACAAGGATTGTCCTGGTGCGGTCAGTTCATTGGATGATGATAATGCAAACAGAATGTTTACCATTCCCGGTTTCTTATCCGTTGAATGCTTGAATTTTAGCAATTTTAAGGTTACGGAGATTGACGATTTTTCTAGGGTTTTAATGAGGTTGCTTCCTTCAGAAGTGTGGGGTATTAGGTGTGAAATTGAGAAATGGATTGATTGCCCTAGTTTGTACTCCTTTGGTGTTCTTAGGGTGATTCTAGGGTTTGACATGATTGAAGGGTTTAATGATTTGCGAAGATGGTTGCTTCTAAATTCGCAATTATATGGTGTGGTGATTGATGGGTTCATGAGTGATCATATATTTTTGCTTTGTAGGCTTTGTTTGAAGGCAATTGTTAGGGAAGCGAAATCATCTTGGGAAATGATGGTGAAAGACGGGAATTCAGACGTCAATTCCAGGGATTTTAAAGTTAAGTGTCCGATTTTGAATCAAACTTTAACGTGGTTGGCATCACAGCTTTCTGTTTTATATGGGGAATGGAATGGAAAATTGTTATCCATTGCTATGCTTAGACAATGCATATCCAGTGTTGCATCTCAATTGTTGTTATTTCCTTCGGAACAGAAGTTAACTGAATTTCCTGCCAGAAAGGAAGTTGATAAGAAAGCATGTGCCAGTGGTGTTGATAGCATGTTAGGAATGTCGGCAGAAGTACCAATTGAAGAGTCACCAAAAACAATAAAAAATACGGGAGATGATCTAGCGGGTGCAGTTACTAATGGTGGGGATGTGTTTGTTTCACAAGTGGCTGCTGCAGTTGCTGCACTGCACGAGCGCTCAAAGCTTGAGATGAAAATTAGGGAACTGCGCCTTCTACAACATACCACGAGATATCAGCTGTAAATGTTCTTCTCATTTGCCTTACCTGTTGCTACTGGTTTCAGCATTACAATACCCTTTTCTTGAATTTAAATTGCATGATTGTCATTAATCTCGCATATATTTTATATCAAAAAAAAAAAAAAAAATCTCGCATATAATCTGTTGGATTCTAGTTGGTGAAGTCAATCATTAAGTTAAAATGGATTTTCTTTCTCCAAAATCGTGAACATCAATATGGGGTTTGAAGTACAAATGCATGGGAACAATGTAAGATGTCATGTTCTTAATTAAGACCTGATTAGCTTATCATTAGGGTGCTTGGAACTCTTAACATGAAGGGACATTGAGCTGAAGACTTTTGTTAAGAAAGACTAACGTACATTGTGACTCTAGGAAGTACAACAACTTCGGTTCTTTCTTAAGGAGTTCTTACTTATCTATCGGCTTCTGTGATATCTTTCTGATCCAATTTTGAAATTTCAACTATCTAAACATGATTTCTCCTCATATGTTGTTCAAAAATCGGAAGCTCACATAAAGTCAAAGCTAACGATTCAGTGAATTTTTGTTTGTATCTATGAGATATTCTGCAAGTTAATTTGCTGAGGGTGGTTGATTTGGATGTTCATTTTTTTTAGAATTGTTGATACTATTTTTTTTTTTTTTTGCTGGTCGAAATTTGAAATTAGAACTTATTTTGCTAACCAATGATTAAGCGACTGTAACCTGCATAAAGAGTTGCTACTCTGGTTGTGCAGATTTACACTACTACATAAAATATACCATTTAAATGGACACGTATCAGGTTGCAGTTCACAATAGTCTGCATGTGGATGCACTTTTGACACATGTGGGAGGCCCTTTCACTCTGGCTATTTTTGGTACTACTAACATTATGTTTGGAAGGAGGGGATTGGAGGTAAAGGAAGGGGAAGGGAGGGAATATAGTTCTCTTGTTTGTGTTTGGGAGTGTTTCAGATAACCTTGATCTCCTCCAAACTTTCAAAAACTAATCCCCCTCGGATTTGAGGGATTTTGGAGGGTAGATCTTTAGATTTTAATCCCCCCCTAAAAAATAAATAAAGATATACCAAATTTACTTTCTCTCACTTTGTTTTTACATCCAAACAAGTGGAGGATGTTTTGACCCCTCCCCTCCCATCCCCTTCCTTCTCTTACCTTATGAACCCTCCCCTTCAAAATTTCCAAACAATGAAATAGGGGCATGTGCTTGATTTGTTAGCTATAAGATTTTGTTGAGGAATGATCACCTTGTAGATGATGAATGCACGTTCACATACTTTATAGGAATGAAAACTTATTGTTTTAAAAAAGGAAGATTCTATTACAAAAAGGGAGACTTAAGTATAGATTTAGGAAAGGTTTTGTTAATTGTTTAAATGATTAGCACTCAGCACACACATACTTATATACAACAGAGAATAGACAAAGCTCAACAATTTCCTATTAACTGTTCCCTATGCTACGTTAACTTGTAACGATTCCAATGTTGTATTAGGTGTTGATGTTATTCTCAACAAAGAGATTGAGGAATTTCATGCAAGAAAAATAGAAAAGAAAATATTGAATTGTACAGTTTTCTAATCACTCTGAAAATCTGTCAATGAAGTACTCCCAAAACTACCTGAAATGTGACATTATGGGAAAGTAAGGAACACTATTCTATCCCGCTGAAGATTTGTTCGCGAAGGAAAAAAAAAATGAAAATGGAAGCATTCCTTTTCGTACATAAAATCCAAATCATGGAAACAGCATGCTTACATAGGTAATTAGTCCCTTTTGTAGAACTAAAGCCTTTCCACCAAGAAAGACAAGGTATATATTTTAGTTTTTTTCCCACGTATCATCCATAACCATTGGGTTGATGAATTTTTCTATTATGTAAGTTTAAATGGACAATACTTGTTAACATGCAGTATGGAGGAAATGAGATGTAAGCAATTTTCCCCAAATTTCTGTGAAAGCATTCACAGTGGATGAGCTGCACCAGAAGTGCTGCCTTTAGATGGACTATAATTGCATTTTAGTAGCCCAATTGATATTTCTGTCAATGATTCTGCTTTATTATGGTTGCACTATCATAATTCAACAGCTCAATAATTTGTGTGCAAGCTATAGCATTCTCTTGCTTTAAGTGAAAATAATTATAGCTGTTACTCTTGCTATATTATTGTGATTAGCAGACTAACCTTATTGAAATAATATTTGTGGAGGTTTTTCGATATTGTGAATCGTTCATCGTAGTTGTATTTCATGGTTGAAACCTTGAGTCTGTATTCTATGGAGTATTTTAGTTTTACCCAGGGACTCTTGATTTAGTCACTGAAAATTGAAATAATTTATGTAAATTTGCTTTTCTGCAGGGTGGCTGAGCATGATTCTATAACAGAGAAAGCAGATGAAAAGCGTGAAAAGTGTCCCAATTATAGACCCATTATTGAGCATGATGGGTTGCATTTCCAGCAGTCACATGATCAGGTATTCCTCTACTTGTTATTTAATTGTGTGGAAGACAGAACAGTGAGAGCATGATGCAGAACATATTATTTATGATAGTGCTTATAGTATTTTGGTATCTATGAAACAAATGTGTCATCAGGGATTATTTTGTTGTTATTGATCAGGATTCTAATTTAGAGTGTTTCCTTAATTATTTTTAGGATTCTGGGCCTATAAATATTGGCCTCAGGTTATTGAATGATTTTTAGTCTTGAATGGTTAGGCACAGTCATGACATATTATGGAAATACAAAGCGGGTTCCATTCTAGAAAGTCTGCATCATGTCACTCTCTAGAAACCAACAATGGTGTCTCAAAACAGAAGAACTTACAGAAAGAGCTGATGAAGAGTGTGACTTCTCCCTTTATTGTTTCTTCTAGGATGGTTCTATTTCAGGTTGTGGTTTTTCAGAAATTGGGTTCTACTGTTCTATGCAATAGAAGATGACTCAATTTTTGCGTTTAAAGTAAGAAATATGGTCCTAAATTTGACTTAGTTAGTTGCTATTTAATTGATTTTGTCATGGTCTAGCTTGCCGGTGGATGGACAATGACTTACATGTAGACCATTATTTTGTACCAAAATTGTGGTAGCTGAACTCAAAACTTTTCTTGAGACCTTGATAAGTTCATGAAGGAGTGATTTTGAATCTCCTAGACAGAAGTCAACTGTGTTTTGCAAAAATTCCTCTCTTCATAGTTTTGTCAATTGTTTCTATTCTCTTTGCTGCAAGACATGAACTGCTTACAGATATCTTTTTACTGCACTGCATTTCATAGCTTCAGCGACTTAAATGACTTATAGCATCAACGGCAATCTGTTACCTGAATATTGGTGAAATCAGTAGTCTTCCCTCTAATAATTTTAAGAGTCTTTCCTCCTTAACCCCCCTGAATGATTTCAAGGGAATGTTATTCTTTCTGCATCAGCTTACTTAAAACTACTATTTTGATTGGAATTTTTGAATAAAGCTAATGATAGCATGAAATGCCCCTTGGCCATGTTTTGAAATGTCCAGTTGGCATTCTATTCTGTAGCTCTTTCAATGCAAACAAGGAAATTCCTTTCAACAACTATTGATATGATGCTGATATTTGTTATGGTACAAGGAATCAAGTAAAACTAAAACAAGGGAGGAGTTACTAGCTGAAGAAAGGGATTACAAGCGCCGAAGAATGTCATATCGTGGCAAGAAGTTGAAGCGGAGTAGCAAAGAGGTAGTTGGCAGCTTAGAACTGAACGCAGCTGTTTTTTTCCATCTGCTCTCTCTTTAAGAATTTTGATATATCAAGGCAGGGCATCTGTTGTATGCCCTTCTCTAAGTCACACACAAATATTTGAAGCATTATGAATTGTATGGTGACTTTTGGATTTAGGTGCCAAAACAATCTCAGATGTTAATAACTTCATTTTATTATCTACACATGATTCTTCATCTGAATGCTGTTATTTTGGAAAATGCTATTGTCACCCCTGAGGTTTTCTGTTTTGTCAATGATTTTCATTTACAGAAATGATCTTTTCCCTTTCTAAACTGGTTTCCATGTAAAATAGTTGTTACAAGATGGGGAAATGTCATGCATGACATGAGATATATCATTGTTCATTGTTTTATTTTGGTACAGCCTCTGGCATTTTGTTTGAATAATTCTTGTCTCTAGTAACACTTAAGATTTGATCAATAAAACAACAGCGTACACTTACTGCATGCAGAATTATTACATGCATTCAGATGCTCTTGATGACTGTTACTTTGGTGTAACCTATTTGGTGTCATATGTAATTATTAATGGGTGCCTGATGAACAAATCTACTTGTTTGTATCGAACTCTCATATTTTGTTAAGATGGTACTTATCCTTTTTCTTGTAACTCTTTTATTGATGTCCTTTTCTATGTTAAACAAATGAATTCAAGTAAATCAATGCTACTTTTTTGTCACTCTCCTAAGCCCTCCAGGAATTTGGATTAGATATTTCTGTATCTACCATTCAGATACTCTTGCTTTCTGTGTTTTTTCAGGTGATGAGGGATATAATAGAGGAATACACTGAGAAAATTAGAAAGGCTGGAGGGACTGGATGCTTTGGAAGGGGTGTTGAAAGTGAAGGATTGATATATTCTAAACCATCTGCTCTATTCAGTAGCGAGGGGGCTAATGACTTAAAAAGCAGTCTACCTGACTCTTCTGAATCAACCTGGAGAAATTCTCAAAATCATCTGAAGGAATTACATTCTGATAATAATGTCAAATCCTCAAGATCAAGGGACCGTCAAACACACAGTTCTCCTCATCAGCATGAACACTCAGAATATCAAAGGCGAAGCAGTAGTTGGAAAGACAATGACAGAAAGTATTCTTTGAGGAGTCCAAAAAGGAAAAATCGTGACAGTGACCATTGTTTGAGAACTATAGAAAGGAAAGATCATGACAGATACTATTACTCAAGAAGTCCTGAAAGCAAAAACCATGACACTGACTATTATTCCAGAAGTCCAGAAAGGAAATACCATGACAGAGACTATTACTCGAGAAGTCTAGAAAAGAAAAACCATGATAGAGACTATTATTTGGGAAGTCCAGAACTGTACACAAACCATGGGCGTTCATATGAGCATAGTAGCCATCAACAGAAGCAAGATGATGCAAAAACAACTCGAACTAAGCATTATAAAAGCAGCCGGGTGTTCTCCTTAGAATCTAAGCATCGAAATGACAGATCACTTTCTCCTGCATCAGATTCGAGGAGTAATTTAGCCCAGGAGAAAGATAATTATCGGTCACAAGTCAAAGATAGAAAGCGAGGGAGTGGAAGTAAGCAATATAGCTTGGAGAGCATACTAGATACTGGGTTTGAAGATAGATATGATCCTTCAGAATCTCGTGATGGTTATGACAATGATGATGTTAGCCATGGCAGCAGCTATCGCACTTCAGATGAATATTACAATTGAAGCCAACTTGATGTTTGAGATTTCCATGAAGAATCAAGTTTGCAGACAAAAGCCACCCTATAGTTTCCACAAGGAATTAAGATATCTTCTTCCCAGCAGTTTGAGTGTAGAGAATTTTCTTCGTCCAACTTTATGGTAAGAATGCAGAATTATTTTCTAATGATTCTATTATGTGGAAATGACTTTCTTGACTTGTTTTATTCCTACTACTTTGCTGTAGGAAAGTTTTTCAGGCTTCAGCTCTTTAAGTCTACATCTGTATCCGCCTTTGTATCCTTTAGTTGCTTCTGTTGAATTTTCTTTCATTTTGTTGTCATTTTCTTTTATTTGATACATAAATAATTTGACTAGAAAGTGAGAAGGCACATATACTATGTTGCCATTCAAAGTCATAAATGACCCTTTTATTATAAAACGACAGTGATCAATTAATTTTTTTATTGATGCTTTGCTTGAAAATATAGTTTTTTTTTTCCAATTTTTGTTTGTCTCGGTGGTTGTTATCTGTTGAAATTCTTTCATATTTCGTAGTGCTAGAATCTGCCATAAAAGCCGGAAAAACAATTTAAATTCAAGTCTTTGATGTTAGCATGCTTTGTGTGCTTGGAACTAGTCATTTTCAAAATTTTTTTGTGATCAAACTTGGGCTAGCACTTAAGATGATTAGCACATGCTAAGATTTTTATCCGGTATGTGTGTGCTGCTCAACAATTATCAAGTGTTCAAATTCTTCTTTGTTAGAATTTTGGTCATGCTTGTATTGCTACTTGCTGAGCCAATTAATATGCTACAGTCTAGCTTTTAGTTTGGACAATACCTCGTGTGAAATATGCTAATTTTCTACAGTTCCAAAAGTTTTTGTTAATTTACTAGGTTCTTTAACCCCCAATAAATCACTTACCTGTTTAATATGGGCAAAGATCCTATATGACTAGGAAGCATTTATGGCATACGTCGGAAAAGAAACATTCATAGTTTAATGTTTATAAAACAAATGGGAAAGTACTCAGAAGATGAAAACTTGTCTTTATGCTGGTAGCCAACTTAGGTGATTGAACTTTTGATCCCTACTTGGTGATTGTTGGTGTTGCATCGTATTTAAAAAGTTAGTTTAGAAACATGAAGCACATACACAGCTTGCAGTTTGTGTACAACTGACAATAGGATCAACCTAGAACTTAAAATTGCAGAATGTCTCATGGTTTGAGAGCACACATTTTGCAAAAGTCATAGCATGTTGATGGAAAATAACTTTCTATGAGAAGGCATATTGTTGCAGGTGTCTTTGCCTGCTTGTGTCTTAATGATGTTGCTCACTATTTTATGCACTATAGATGGATTTATCTTGAGTTTTGTACTGATTATAAATGTCCAACTTGTGTTTGTTGAACATTGGATAAGTTTTCGGGAAAATGGGTCATAAGATTATGTGGTTGAAGCCGATTTGAATATGTCTCCAAAGTATTTTAGGTTTGTCTTGTCCGGTAATGAAGATGGGAATAGTTCCTTCTAGAAGTACTCATACAATGTAAGTATCAAGTATATGTTCTTGAGTTCTATTATCATTTTCTTATCAATCTAGTGCTATATTTAGCAGTTCAAATGCCACAGGGAATAATGTCTTTGAAACAAAGAGAAATACCACAAAACAAAAAGTCAAGGTCAACTTGGTGGTGCTGTTTATTCATATGGGGCCAGACAGATAGAGTCTACGCAAGATCCTTTATCACACAGCCTGGGAGTGCAAAACATAAGACTCCTGAATCAAATGAAGTAGATCAGGAGAAATTGTCATATATTGTCTCTGTCCAGGCTGGGCGGCAAATTATTTTCCAATTTAATTATAATATAATCTATGAGAAACAAATGGATTCACGGTAACGTAGAATCTTACTGAAATTTAAAGAAAAAAGGAGCAAATAATGATTTCTCCAATGGTGAGGCTGTGCGGACTTTGTTTTGGACCGCACTTTTCTTTGCTCATTCATTAAGAAGGTTTCGGTATTCCTCACTCAAACTGACTGGTATATTTCGTTATTTAGTTTCATGGTTGCTGTTTTTGTCTTGCACACAAAGACATAGTGGATATGTTGTAGTATAGCAGCAGTTGTTTTGAAATTTGCAGAGAATAATCAGAAGATTTGCCATGCCTATCGCACAAAGGTAAAATGAGAGCTATCAACGATCAAACTTCTGTCAATGATATTCTGTTGCAGTATGGCTGCATATGCTGAGTTCTCAGTTTTGTTAGCAGCTGGAAGTTTAAACCTTTTTCCCCTCATAGAATTTGTTGCATTACAGTGGCAATATTCTTTTGATTAACTTCTAGCTTATTCTGCTCCTTGTAGTTTTCGAGATTCAATGTCATTGTCAAGCAGCTGCGAAGTATGTCAATCATGGAAGCTTTTGAAAGGCATAAAATAGCAATGAGATGATAGTGATGCAGTGCTGGCAGGGATGTAATTCTGAGGTGATTGTTCTATTCTATTACCAACCTTCTTGATTGGCGACTTGGATTCTATTAAATTTTGAAATTTAAAAGATATATGCTTAGATTTTCTCATCATAATTTGATGCATGTTGTTTCATCACATGAAGATTATGTTGTCTGGAACTCTGTTATGGTTTTTAAGTGCTGGACCATTGTGTTTTGATCATTGTCGGTTGTCTTCATTCTCCAGCGACATGCTTTGTATAAATGACCTTATGGTAGTGTTTGAAATAGTATACACAGAACGAAAGAAACACATATTGAATAGAAAACATCATATTAGGTTTGCAGAGACGGAGATGGAACAAAAATAAACCAAACTTATGTACATCCTTTTTAAGGGGACATGGGGACATGGCAGAGATAGGGGTTGGAAACAGAAAAAAATTATAATTTTTTATTCAACTTTGCTCTAGTGCAATTAACATTTTCACCCCGCCTTTTTTGTCATATCTTGTCTCTACGTTGGGTTCAAATATTGAGAATGGAAAGAACTACATTGGAAGGGATTCTCATATAAAGGGTTCGATCGTAAGTTGAGCAGAATTAATAGGAATATGACTATATATATACAAGATATATATATCTTATCTCTACCATCTTATTCCTTGCCTTCCTTGCCTCCCCGCACTTCAAGCTAAATGCTACCAATGTGTGTTGCATTTTTTGTGATATTCTTCAAGAAGGGAAGGCCAAGCACATTTTTATACTTCTGCAACAGCAAATTTGATTTGCAACGTCTATCATAACGCGCCGGATGTCCCTAAGACCGGACGGGCACTCCATTTTTCATCCTAAATTCTATAAACTATTTTGCTTATGTCTACATGTACTCCTGTGTTTGGGGCATAGACACCTGAAGATTGATAACGTTTGCGACCTACCGCAAACATTCATTATTGCCCATTCTGCGGGAAGTGGGACACTGTGCCCAACCTGATGTGGGGCGGGTTGAGCAACTTGGAAGGGTATGGTTTGCCGGTTGAATCCATACGGTCTCAAAGAGATTACTCGAAATCTTGCTTGTACATGATTTACCTACCGTTGATGAGGCTATAAATCCTTTTTTATGGATGATTTTTTATCAAAACCTTGTTTAAAAAGCATGACATAGCATACTATCGCCAACTCTACTGTATGTACGAGTGGTTATTATTATTCTCTTTACGTGATTCAGTCACCTAATATTAGTTCTCTCCTACTCGTATTCAAATATTATTTCTTCAAGAAAAGAGTCTATATGGTTGCGTACAAAAATAGACTGAAACTAGTTAAATAGATTTTTTTTTCTCACCAGGAGAGACGATAAAATGATTTGTAGGGATTACAAAATTATACTAAGAGAGAATGTAACGATTCATATGTTTTTAGTTTTAAATGTATGTATATCTAAAAGATAAAAGAAGAATTGTTAATTTATAAAGTCAAGAGTTAAATGGTGGAACTCGAAAGAGAAAAATGTAGTAATCTTTAAAGATAAATTAATTTAAATAGTTACCTGATTTGCTAATAATAATTTGAAAATTATGTAAACACAAATGTCTAATAATATTAAGAATTTAGGTAATGTGACTATTGGCATATCTAAGGGTTGGGCACCAATACGCGGGAGTTATGGTATTAGAATGAAACTTTTCAAACTGTTATATGAATTAAACGAAAGTTATAAAAATTTTAAAAGTAAGAATAGTGATAATGTGAATGAAAAATATAAGATTTCAAAAAAAATGAAAAAAAAATTATTCACAAATAAAAAAAAACAATATATATAACAAATTAATTAAAAACTAGAAATTAAGGATGAAAAAAAATTTATATAATTGTTAAACGAAGAGATAGAAAAGAAAAAGATTTATCACACGTATTAAATGTGAAATTAACATGTCTTTGTAAGAAATGCGAATCGAAAAAATTATTTTGATAATATTTTTAATATTAAAAACACAAAAAGGTATCGATATATTAATATTTGCAAGAAATATTATATTAATATAAATTTTAAACTTTTTATAAAATAAATTTTTATGGTAATACTCGGTTTGACCTACTGTATAGCCCCCCTGCTTACGCCTCGAGGATTAAATAAACAAACTTAATAAGAAGTGGTACCATTTTCTCAGAGAGAGAGAGAGAGAGAGAGAGAGAGAGAGAGAGAGAGAGACGTAGGGCCATTTTTAGAGTAAGGAGGCAAACAAAATTTGTCGAGATTCGGGGGGGGCTGATGATGATATTATTCAATCATAATCTAAATAATTTCCATTTTTTTATTTTTGGGTGGTATCATTTTTTCAAAATCTGACTAAACCCAGAAGAGTTAGTCATTTCACTTGCAGCTGGAGAAAGCATTCAAAATTGAATTAAATAAGTAAGTACATTTTGCAGAGCAATCATCCGTTAAATGGATGTCACAGCTTTGAGCTGCTCATTCAAACCCACCTTCCTGTTTTTGGGTTATTCCAATTTTCAGTATTCACATCCAAGTTGAATAATTAAATAATTTTCAATTATTAAATTAAATAATTCAATTTTTTGAATTTAAAATGGAGAACTCTTTACCCACTATTGCAATTTGTTCATAATTCTAATTTAAATAGATTTTATTTGTTTTATTATTAGTTTTGTGCCGACGTCTAACACCCAGCTTTCTAATTTTTTTAATCTTTATAGACTTAAATTAAGTGATTGAAGCAGCCATTGATGAGATGTTAAGAAATTTAACCTCTCATTTATATATTTATTTAACTTTCATTCATGGAAAGGAAAATGATTGAAGCGAAAGATGAAATGAAAATGAGGCCATCAAGTCTCTCGGGATATCTCTATTTTTATCTTCTTCTTTTTTCTCGATTTGATTTCGTTAGTTTACATCTTCTCGTAAAAAAGAAAAAAAGGAGAGGGAAAGGAAAGAAAGTGGGCGAGGGGGGCGGGGGGGCCATGAAATGAGGCATCACGTGAAGGCTCCTCGGAAGGTCAGAGTATTGGCGTCCCAAGAACGTTGGCGGTCGGTCTTTTGGCTGTCGTTTTCTTAATCACAATGCCACTCTCTCTCTCTCTCTCTCTCTCTCTCTCTCTCTCTCTCTTCATTTATTTACTGTTACACGCACAAACAATACCAGATTTCCTTGCATTAAATTAAGGCTGTGTTTGGGCGTGCCTTCCAAAGAGAGAGCCTTTCTCCCCCCGCCCCCTCTCTCTTTCTCTCTCTACCCAACTTATTTGTCAGCTTGGCATTTCAGTGATAGGCTGTGAAATACTTGAAGAATCCCTTCTTAATTGTTTCACTCTTTTCTCTCTCTTGCTTTACAATTAATGTTCTGAAAAGGAAAACATGGGGAGAATCAAAGAGTAATTAAAAGGAGGCATTGGTAAAAAGGGAGAGCAATGGGTCGCTCCACGCCACCAAAAGTCTGCTCTCATTTGCATTTCAAAGTCAACATATAACTTTCAGCACATTTCACTCCCCGATGCAAATGAGATTACGACTGTTAAATTATTTCTTTAATTTTTATGTGATTAATTTAAACACCTGAAGTGAGACGGTGGAATAACTTTTTGAAAATTATTTTATGTTTACGTAAAGTTTTTTTTTTCTTTTAATAATTGAATAAGACAAATCCTCATATGTACAAAGGATAACGAATGATACAAAATTACTCAAATGGAAATGAAAAGGTTTGAATTTAAAACCGGGATGGTGCCGACTAATAATTTTATTGACAAAATATTAGATCTATGAGAGAGAGAGAGAGAGAGAGAGAGTAGCGGAGAAGTAAGTAACTAGATGACATTTCTTTGTAAGTTTTCCTCGTCGTCAGAGGACCAAAGCTTCTTAAATTTTTGCTCTCTTTATCCCTCATTTCTAGATTTCCTCGTTAGAAAACGTGGATTTAGGCTAGGGTGCAGCGTTCAATGTTTCCATTTGGAAGGGTCTGAATTCTGCGTAGTTGGGGTTAAAGTTGTACGGGCTTGTGCTGTGGGAATAGAGGACAATAAACTAGACAGAGAAAGGGGCAGGAGCCCTTTCCGAGACGTGCATAGATATAAATCAAAAAAAATTTTTAAAACAACTTCTGATATAAAATAATTTCGTTTGTGATAGTTTTTTATGGCAACCCGCGAAAGGTTATATGGCAAGTTAAACAACGCTGTAGGGAGGGAGAGGACTCCTGAGGTAGTGGGCGGCAGTGGGGGAGAGAGGGAAAGGAAGGCTCCGCGGCTGTAGAGGAGGGAGGGAGAGGGCTTATGTGGTAGTGGGGGAGGGAGAGGGGGGAGTGCTGCGTAATTAGGATAGCAACTAGTCACTTGGTGTAGTTAATATGGCAAATAATAATGGAAGTCGAATAGACCCACCAAAAGTGAAATCTCAGAACAACTCAAGTAGATTAAAAATTTTGATTTTGATTCAATTAATTAATTAACCCAAATTGGGTAGCCCTTAATTCCATCTTCATATTAGAAAACCCAACTGAACAAAATCATTTGAAGTAAGTCATTTTTTTTATAAATCACCCGTATTTAATAATTATATTATATCAAACAAAATTTAATTTAAATCAAATTAAATTTTTAAGCGAGAATCTCTCGATATCTATTCTTTTAATATATAAAATTTTAATTTAAAATTTTATTTAAACGGTATTAATATTACTGAACAAACTAAGTGTTACTGGCATACACGTTAAGGTTTATAGCATGGGGGAGGAGGAGGCATCCAATCAACATTCTTGGGAGCAATATTATCAGAACTGTACCATATATTGATCCTTAAAATTCAAAAATATGGTTGAATCGATTGGACTGTGGATTAATATGATTAAACCGCTGATTTTTTAATAATAATTAAATATATATATATATATAATCAATAATTATTTTTAAAACTCATATCGATAATTAAGAATTAAATAACTAAATTATAAAGTTATATAAAATATAAATTAAAATCATAATATCAAAAATTGATAGTCTCACATCTCATAAAAATAAAAATAAAAAAATCTTTAAAAAAATATTTTTTTAGGTTTTAACCCTAAACCGTGGTTTTTTAAAACCGACGGTTTAATCTCGGTTCACGGTTGAACAGCCGGTTCAATCCGGTTTAATTGTAAAACGATATTTTTATTCAATCGAACCGTAAAACTATTAAAAGAAAGGTTGAATCGGTTGAACCGGTTGAACCGGTTGAACCGACGGTTCGATCCGGTTTTAATAAGATTGCTTGGGAGGCTAAATTGAGTAACCAGGTCTGCAAAAAGCGAGTCACATTCAATCGCAACGGGTTCTCTTGTTAATGACCTATTCATTCCTTCTCTAAATGACCCAGACCACTCTAAAACACTCCCGCCCCATGTCCACATTAAGAATTTTCAATTGTGGTTAACCATGAGAATTAATAGATTTTTTCCGAATACAATAAATAGCAATAACTTTCATTTCCGTTAAATATTTAAAATTTTATTTCGATTAATCTTAACTGAGTTATTGGCAGATTTCAATCAGGAGTGAACTCTCCTGATATCATTTTTATTACTATCAATACTTAAATCTTGATTCTTAATATGAGATATTCTTCCCGTTAAACCAAGGAAACAGTGGTGTTGTCGATTTTTCTTTCTGAATTAAAGGTGAGAAAAGAAAAGAAATCTGATTTTTGTTTGATGACAAGTGCCTTTCTTTTTCATTCTTTTTTCCATTCTCTCTCTGCTAGACCTTAACTTCAAGCACCACTCTCCACGGTAGCCACCACTGTCACCCCCGTTCTCTCTCTCTCTCTCTCTCTCTCTCTCAACGTCTGTGGATTTGGATTCCCAACAGATTAGTAGTAGTAGATACCTAAAAATAGGTAAAAAAAAAAAACCACCGAGACCGAACCCAGGACAAAGGCGTGATTTAAGGAAAGTCTCTTTATGAGGCATGACACGCACGCACGCACGCATCCACGCATTTAATCCAACAACACGCAACCCCTCATTGACCCGTTGCCATCATTTCATAAATGCCAAAATTAAAATTCTGGACCAAGAAAACTATAATTAAGGTTTAAAATTAAGATATTTTATATTTAAGATTCAAAATTTGTTTGAAAGACTTCACTGCCCTTGGATAAAATCTTTCATCTCTCTCCTCTTTATCTCTCCTTCGTTGATTTTCTCTCTTCTCAATCCTCACTCTTCTTTCTCCACACCAACGTGCATTTGAATATTTTGGCATATAAAATTTCTTTCATTCTTACGTGCGAATGTACAATATCTGTTATCCAATGGCCAAAAAAAGAAAATATATTTCTAAAAATAAATAATATTATAAAGAATATTTATTATATTTTCAAGACCTATGATGATGTTTATTTTAAGAATTTTGAAAATTTTAATGAAATTTGATAAAAGAACAATATAACTTTTTTGTAAAATACAAATAATGCAAGAAATAATGGATTCATCTCTTGGCAAAATGACTAGATTTCCTGATACTCTCTCTTCTCTTCCCAATCTTCTATCTCTTTCATTTTCTCTCCATCTCTTTCTCTCCCACGGTTGATTGATGATTCACAAACCGAAAATATCAAGAAAAAATAATAAAGAGAGGGAAGAAGGATGAAAGAGCAACGAGATATCAAGAGAGAGGAGAAAGAAGACACGCAAAGAGAGAATATCTATGCGATAAAGAGATTGATTGATCTACGAGTAGATCGGTTGAGATCAGAGAGAAAGAATATCGTAAAGAGAACACAAAAATAGAGAATAGATAATCCGAACATCGAGTGGACATGGAGATCGAGGTGAGAGATGAGAGATGAAATCGAAAAGAGAAGAAAGAGAGAAAAAGAGAAGAGACACGAGAAGAGAGAGTGGTCGTCGTTGAGAGAGAGATGAAGCAAGAGACAAACAAAGATCAATGATCGACAGATCGAACATGATCGTAGATAGTCTCATCATTTTGGTGGGAGACAAATTCCTCATGTTTTACAAAACCGCTTATTGTTATGTTATCTTCAAAATTTAATCCTCATTTGCTTTTCCATGGTTGGTTTTAAAATTTTAGAATTTGGTTTTCGTGGTTTTTGTTATTCTTCCCTTTTTTTCACTTTTTTTTTATTAAGTTTCATTTTAATATTTTGATATGCAATATTACAAAAATCCCTTTGGATGCATCAACCTCACATAAAAATTTTTCCATAAAAAATTGTGACTTCATTCAGAAAGTCAATACCGTTTGACGGAATTTATTAAATTATTAATAAATATATATAAGAAAATATATAAATATATCGGATTTCACTTAATAGATTATGGAATATTTGTTTATGAATGATAAATTCATGTGGGGAGTGGACCCCAGGGTCCATTTGTGTTTTCTTATGTTCTGCGTGGACTGCAGTGAGTTCTACTCACAGTTTCACACTTAAAACACTGGTCCTCTCTCTCTCTCTCTCTCTCTCTCTCTCTCTCTTGCCCTTTTTGCTTTCTCTCTCCAGAATTTATATCCTCTGGCCTCTGTCTGCCCTCTGGAGTTTCTGGTGGGATCACAGACCCTTCCTTAACCTTTTCCTCTCTTATCCTTCCTGGCCCTCCACTTTTCCATTCATCGAATTCCACACCATCGACTACAAAAGTCCCTTCGCTTTCTTCTTCCCTTCTAACCCCTTTTTCTCTTCTAAGTCGCTCGCTCTTTCTCTATTTCTCTCTCCCACAAATTTTCCAATGGATGTGAGTCCTTCCACCTCTCTCCCTACCATGTCTTCTATTTTCTGGCACTTTATTTTGTGAGTACTACGTTGTTAAAATTGTTTCTTTTTTCTTTTTGATGTGTTAGGAGAACAAATGCAGTGGACAAATTCCAGCGTTTGGGAACTGGGATTATGCAAACGATCTGCCAATCACTCAGTATTTCGAGTCTGCAAGACAAGCTGGTTTACTTCGGTTCCGTAACTCTTCTGGAGAGAGTGATCTTTACATGCCTACTAATGATCTCTCCTCTTTTGACTTAAACAAACCTCTCCCAAGAAAGGCCAGCTCTCTCTCTCTCTCTCTCTCTCTCTCTCTCCCTCTCTCTCTCTCTCCCCCCCCCCCAAATGTAAATTCAAATTCCCCATTATCCCTCATGGTTTCTTCTTGATGTTCTTCCTATCAAACGATGCCTAACTTTGTGTTTTCATATAGTTTTGCTTAATTCTTTAAGAATCCAAACAAGGAATAGAAGTGGGGTTTTCATTTTATCATTTCCCACGTGCTATGTATTGCTGCAGGAAATGGTACCTAATTTCAAAATTTAGTTCATATCCCTAAATGTTATGGCATCCAAACACAAAAGGGCAAAAATAGTGGGGTTTTAAAATATTATGTTGGTAAATAAATACAAGGTGAAAGAGTGCCCACATGTTTTTTTTTCTCTATTAAAATTTATTCTTTTGCAAATTATAGAACTATTATCTTTTTGTTGGTGAACGAAAAATAATAGTTGGATTTATGTATTTATTTATTTTGGGTAAATGCAGGCAAGAGTAGGAGAAAGGAAATACGGGCATGTAAAGGAGCAGAGGAAGCAGGGGAGTAAAGTGTGCGATGAGATGGACCCACCAAGGAAACACGCGTATATTCAGAACCAGAAGAATCAGGACGACGCCGTTTCGCCTCCACACCACCCTGTCGTGGTTATGGTTAGGGCTTCATCCCCACCAAAGCCTAAGCCTGTGGATGAGGATTTGTACAAAATTCCACCTGACCTCCTCTACTCTTCCAAGCGTGTACGTTTCTCTCTCCCCTCTCTCTCTTTATGATTTTTTTGGGTACTATATGGTCAGGGAAATGGGGACTGAGTTTTGAATTATTTGGATTGGACAATGGACTGCAAGACTGACACGAATGTGATTTTTCTTATTTGGGGAGTGGTAAAAATTGGGTCATGTTTTATGTCTAACCATATTAACAAACTAAACATAAATTATGGGTGATGAAGAGCTTTGGCTGATGCCCAGGGGATTTGATTTGATTTGATTGGTGTTTTATGGTGTGCAGAAGAAGAGAGTAGGGTTCTTTGCGAGATGCTTGGTGCCGTGCGTGGTGTGACTTCTCAATGAGGTTGAATTCCCCTCATACTACATTACATACATAAAGGGGCATGAAAATCTTTGGCTTTGGCATAGGCATTAATTTTTTGTATGCAGTTTTTGTTCTATCCCCTGTTTTTAAATCTTAGAAATTATGAGGTAATGCAATGCACACTTGAAAGTGCTCCCTCTCTCTCTTTCTCTCCGTCTCTCTCTCTCTCTAGCATGTAAATTTAAACTCAAGGAGAGTGAACTCTTGTATGGGATTTCCGATTTAGTTGCTCATGTTCTTTGTATTATTATTATTTTTTTTTCCTTGGAAAGGACCAACTTGGTTAGACTTTCTATGTTACTTAAAAGCCAATCCTCCCATGGACAAATCATTCTTAGAAGTATATCTTTCTTCCCCCTTTTGGGTGTCTGCTGGTGGAAATCTTAGGTTATTGATTAGTCCTTAAATTCCTTTTTCCAGATCAAAGTATAGAAAAATTAGGGAAATGTTTTTCGGTATATGACAAAATACGAAATACTGCAGGGGTTGCAGTTTGTTGAGAAATTAAAGTAACATGTTGATTTATTTCGAATCAAATTTCCTCGAGTGGAATAAAACGTCACCTCACCAAAGATGAGTGGATCTAATGGTAAAGTAATAAAATTCTTTCAATCGATATTTCGAGTATTAGAAATGCAAAAACAAGTGCTGCTTTAAATTTAGGCTCACAATTGTGTTTCACCGTTGTTTGAACTGTTTGTTGATCCTGTGGTAAAATATTAATTTTTTTTTTGCCCTTGATTTTTTATATCTAAAATTTTGTTTCGACTAATTTAGGTTGATTTAATTGTCTGTACAGAGGGAGGTCTGTTAAAGTAGTCTTTTTAGTTTCTAAGGAGGTTCGAATACGAGCGTTTAGTTAAGAGACGTAAAATCTTTTTCATTGTATCGATTGACTTTTAATACATTAAATTTATTTAATTAATATTTTGAGACCGATTCTTAAAAATAATAATAAAAGGGTGTGTTGAGAAAGTCGGTTTTTAAATTAAGTTTTATAGTTGTGTCTCATGATAAGTGAATCTTTGCTTGGGAATGGAAAAAGGAAAAGTTAGTTTTTAAATTAAGTCTCGTAATTGTGTTTCATGGATAATTGAATCGGTTAAGTTTTCATATTCTGGTGGCTAAGTAAATAAATAAATAAAAACGTCTGGTGGAGATTTTGCTGAGACCGAAGACATTATAGGCATTAAATTAGGTTGGTCACAAGAATATCGAGCCCATAAGTCCCATGTTCTGGTATTTTCCCTGTTAACTTTGGGTATATTGCCTTAAAATTGGTGGGTCATGGAAGAAGACTGAGCCACGCGTCCAGGGTAACTTTTCCCAGTTCTGTCCTTTGATCTATGCCGACACATTACTTCATGACACTTGGCAATCAATTAATCAAAAGCATTGTTTGACAATTACATAGTCAAAGATTCCATATTTTGTGCCATAATGATAGAAAATAGAAAATGGGACACCATGGATAGCTTAATCAATCTGGTGTATTCAAGTTGATTTCAATCATTTAGTTCTGCTGTGTATCTACAAAACGACACATTCACGTGACTTACCCAACAGCTTATCTTGTTCATAATGAGATGCCCATGTGATGTTCTTTCAACTTTAGCATCATTGAGTATGAACAGTGAAAAGCTTATAGTAACAATGGCGGAGGAAGGTCTAGAAAACTTACTGTCGCCTTTGAGAGAATTAGAGTTTCTTGATTTTTACCTTTGAAGTTCATTTTAAATAGGGTTTTCTGCAAAACCCTATTTAATGAAAATGATGCTTCGGGATGGAGAAGAACTGCGTAAAAGAACCTTTGATGCCCATTCAGATAACAGCCATGGTGAAATAGTGCACTGGTGAAAACAACATACCCCTAATAAACCTGCACTGAGTCAGTGGCCATACAAGAGAACAAGGAAACGTATAACTAGTAAAAAGAAAATGGCAGCTATGAATTATCTAACCAATTAAAGTGAACTACATCACCTAACTCCTCACTTACATTTTTATTATTATTTTTTCTGCCAAAACATTGCAGCAATGGACTCCATTATAAACTTTGCCCCAATCAAAACCAACCGTTCAAAAGTTAGAAAAAGAAAAAGATGAATAATTGTAATTAAACCTTTTATATACCCCCCACTTTCGAGCAAAAATCTTAGTCTGTCCACCCCTTTTTGATAAATATGGATCGCGTCTCCTCTTGATGTCTCATTCTCAACAAATCTCATCAGGTATATGAGTGTATTCTATTTCATTTTAATAAAATTTCAATAAATTAGAAAATTAGCTTAGAAGAAGCAAAATTTGTGAAATTGACCATGTATTTTTCCTATTTCACAAGCAGAATATGAAATCTAATTCTTTTAGCCAAAGAGCCTCGGCTCAAATGACACGTTTCCCCTTCAGCTCAAATGATACATTTCCCCTTCTTTATGTAATATGCTCGAATTTAAACCCCAATATATGCACAAAAAAAAATCTAATTCTTTTATTCACAAAAATATGAAAGCAAAATATTATTGTTTTAATGAATCTCACAAAACTATGAACCATTTCAAACATCAAGGCAAATGTGGAAGCTAGAATTGTTGGAAATAATGCGGGTTAAGATCAAGTAATGTAATGTATTTCTAGTAATCTTTGGAAGAAGTATTTCTATGATTAGTTACTTGTTTCCAAGAAGGCAGGCATTCAGAAAATAAGGAATAGCTATATGATGAAGGTGCTAGTTTCTTTCCAATATGAAGCAATTATCAAGTTCCATGGCGTCCTTTCTGTGAAAATAAGGAAGTACATTCCCATTCCATTTACCAGCAAAATAAGGAATACCTAAGCAACCCTTGTTCCCATTTCATTCCCATGCAACGTTAAGAATTGTTCAATGTCGAAACCTCGGGTTTGGGTTTGGTTACTTTGTACACACGAATTTAGGTGCTCCACTTGCTATTTTGTTGCCCTCTTTTACAAGTAAAATGGGGTCAGATTCTCTAGAATGTGGAGTGGGGTTGGTAAATGCTTAAAGCAGGTCCTCTGAAACTCTATATTGTGTCTATAATGTCCCCAGGGAGAGCTCTTGGTCGCCTCCACAACATATATTTCCAAGGACTGGGATCGGGTATTATACAATTTTGATTTCTCAGAAGGATTGGATAAAGAAGCAAAGCATTATTTGTTAATCATTTTAGGTTCAATTTTAGTCTTAGGATAAGATACACTTTTAAAAGAATAAGACCCAAAAAAAAAAAATTGAAAATTTTAAAACAAATCAATAAATAATTTTTTATATGTAAATATTTTTGAATTTAAATTAAATTAAAATCCTTTTTTTTTTGGATGATAGAGTATTTTAAATAAGAAGATATTACAAAATCAAATCATATTTTATTATTCATGATTCTGATTCAAATGACGACCCGATAATAATCAACCTTTTTCAAGACCCTCTCTTACTTGGGACATAAGAAAAAAAATTTTATTCTTTCTCTCTCTCTAGAATAATGGGCTCCCACTCATTGAATGCACGCCCTTCCCTTGTTTTTCTTTCTTGTTCACGTCCTTTCATTCATATAAAAGGAAAAAGCCCCCCCTCTTCTTTTTGAAAAACATTAGAGAGATAGCAGAGTTGAGGGGTGGTTATTACAAATAATCGCTCCCTCCCTTAATTTAAGTTTAAAATAATTGGAAACAGGTGCGTCTACCCACATGCATGAATTGTCTCGTTTTTTTAACTTCCACTTACATATAAGAGTTAAACTTACGTATAAATTAATCATTATAATCGATCACCAATTTTATATTATTAGATAAATTTTATAATTCATAAAAATATTAAGAATTCTAAATGTACACACGGGTTATGAATATATAAAATCTCAATATTAATATGATGTTAAGAACGTTATATCTCATTAGAACTCATATTTCTTTTACTCAACACAATCAATGTATCTGTCATTTTTCAAAATAAAGTAAAAACATATTTGACTCAATTTCAATCATGTATTCATAATTATATCTGTATCTTTAAACACTAAATTATATATATAATTGACCGATTTATGAATATAAAGTAATGTATCCATCAAAAATAGTTTTTCTTTCGTACTACTAATTTTCAATTTTATCTTAACTGTTTTCCTAAATATACACTGTTAAACCAAATCAACTATGATTTTTTGGTGACATGTTAAAATAACAATACCAAAATAAAGTTTTAATAGACAGACAAAAGTTCTAAAGATATAAATTGAGATTAAATATGAACTTTCGAGTTTCACACAATGAAATGAAGAGGGATGGACCACCTCATTTGCCATATGATCACATAAGCATATATATTATGAAACACGTGTTACAATACTATTTCTTTTCATCTTGAAACGTGTTTTTTCTTTTCTAAAATTAATGTATCGTATAAATTTTGATTCAAATGTACACAATATTTAACTTGAGTTTTCCTTCTTATAGGTCCTCTAAATCTCATAATATCAAGAAAAACACACACCTAGCTATTTAATAAGTTCAATGGATTATGAAAATTCATTTCGATTACCACATATATATATACAATTGGTAATCTTATCTTAATATTAACTAAAACAACATATATATATATATATATATATTAATCCATCACAAATTAATACTGTCTCATCTCTACATGTTATACGGATATTAGAAACAATTGTTCATGTGAGAGAGTCAATTTTAAAACTTATCCGACATATTTTTAATCATAGACACCAAATTTTTGAATACAAAAAAAATTCAAATTTTATCGGATATAAGCATTATATCATATATATTTTATATATGATTACAATCACAATTACAGTAATAAATACTCTCACAATCTACACAACTTATGCTCTTTAACATGTCTCACAAACATGACTTTAAGTATTGGTTTCATAAAATGATAGTCATTATCAAGAGAATAGACATGTATTTCAATGTTACTTCCTTCTTTTCAATCACATTTATTAAACTTTGTGTCTATATTTGGTTTTATAATAATATTTGGAGTCTCTTGTATAAGTAATAGTTGACTAATCGTCAAACTCCCGTTGAATTGTTTATTACTTCCAAATATTGTAAAAATCTACTCAACTAAACTTTTTTTGAACGTGGAAGCACATATTATTCATATTTGGTTATCATGTCATCAATTATGGAGTTAACCAGGATCGCTCGAATAGTGGATCCTTTTCCATGGCTGGTACGTATCTTGTTTTCTACTCTGTGGAGTAGCATTACCCACACCAAAATCCTATATGACATGTTTAATATCTTCCAAGATATTTTATTCTTCTAGTACATATCAAATTTTATGGTGTCATATTTCATAATCGTCGCTATTCAAATTTTATGACATGAGCACACCAAACCCGCAATAATAGGTTTAGATATTATGATTTAGATTTCTAAGAGAGTGATACTAATACTAATATTCATATTATATACACATAATTTTGTATTTCAAAATTAATATTCATGACATATCAATATTATGTATATAATTAAAAATTCACTATATTTCCAATCATCATCTATAGTCTATGATTTTAATGTATCACTATCACAAATTTAATTTAAAATTATAAAATTAATAGATTTTTTGTGAGAATTTCTCAAATTTTTTCAACATAAAACCTTCTACTTAAATATATAAAATATTTAAATTCATTTGTCATATTTACAATTCCCTTATACAATTTATCCCTAATAGTAAATCTCTTTACAACTTGTGGAAAACTATTTATATTTTGTGATAGTCTTTTTTTTTTATTTGGATCTCTATATTTTTTATTTCTCAGTTTTCTATTAATAATGACTTCATATCGTCAAGAATCATATATCTATTTTTGACAAACAACACATCAACCACGCTATCCCAATAAAGAAATAGAGAATTTCTCAATATGTACACGTCATCCCCTAAAATGCATGATCTAATTAAATAAGTTTCAAACGTTTCTCTTCCATGATTTCTAGATGATCCGATAAATTACGAGATTGGTCCATTTTATAAGTCAACATTTGAGTTAACTTTATCAAATGATTTGCACTTCTCAAGTCTCTTTCCCTCCCCCAGAGACCCAGAATACTTTCAAAAAGACATCCAAATAATTTATATTAAAAAAACAAAAATTTCACATATAAAAAAGAGTATAAAATCAAAAAGAGGCTAAACAATTTATAATTGGGTAGCAAAATTAAGAAAATACTTCTCTAGCTCCATAAAAAATTTTTAGAATTTTTCGGATTGAAAAATGATTTTCTGTAATTTTTGAACAATTTATTGATTTAAAAATCAATAAAAAATAATTTTCAACTTTGAAAAATAAATTAAAATTTAAAAAATAAAATAAATACAATATTTATTTTCGTGAAAATTTCCGTAGAAATGAGCGTCTCACGTGCTCCCACGCAGCGCCGTTGTGGGTGGCTGTGCAAGAACAAAACAAAAAATGAACATCTCATGCGTCATCGCCGGCGCGTGAGTCCCAAGTGCTGCCTTCCCAACGGTGCACGACAATGAAATTTTGGTTACCCCTATTTTCGATATTCTATGTTCAATGGTGGTCTCGGATTTTCAATAATGCATTTCTAGCCTGGCGTTTGGGTTTCACGCGTAGGCTGTGAGAGTGGAATGGCGATGGTTACTATTCATTTTCTTCCTAAATGCATGAAAATTCAACAATTCGAACCAAATTTTGAACAACCATATATCTCTTAATTTTTAACCATTTTTTGCGATCTTTATTTTTTTTTTTTAGTTTTTATTGACCAATATCCAGATTGTGCCAATTAATCCGACCCGAGTATTGTGGAACCGACTCTCCCAAATCATTTTTCTCTATTTTTAGGTCTCAAATTTTAGACCTCTCTTTAAGTAATAGAGTATCCGACCATTCAAATCAAAAGAATTTGATCCAAACATAGACATATATACTATCCTACTTTAAAAGTTGATCCGGTTATAATATAATATTTAATATTTTTGTTGATTTATCGTGATTACTGAATACTTGTAATTCATAAAATATATATATATATATATATATATATATATATATATAATATCTAATATTGATCTTATGCTATTTAAAATTATAATATTTATTAGAATCTATAAAGGAATCTTTTATGAATGGTTAAGAATAAAAAACTTAGAAAATATATAGGTATAAAGGGTTGAACCATCGGGGAGTAATAGTCGATTGCTCAACTATTTCTTAGTTTCCATGAAGGTATCATGAATCATTCTTTTTGTGAATATTTTAGAAGGGAATTAAAAAAAATTAGTGCACAATTGTATAATATGTTGAATATTAGGGAATTCATATTATTTTTTTTATTATACCGATCGGTATCTAAAACCATATTCCGATTAATTCGGTTCAAGAGTTGCAGTGACCCATTTAAGGGAATTACCCACCCAACGTAGTTTTTTCTACGCAAGATGTGAATCGAACTCGTGATCTTGATTAAGGGATTTAGTGTCATATCTCACTAACCAAGACCGACGACGGAAATTCATGTTTGATTGTGCCATGCAAAAGAGGACCTAATTTTTGAACCCAAACCTGGCTCTGAGCTTCCTTTTATGCTGGGGATCTAAAATTTTTGGGACGGGTCACTTGGGAAATCTCTGGGGGATCATTGTAGTTTTACTGTACAAAGAATTGAATCTAAACATACCCCA
Source organism: Dillenia suffruticosa (assembly GCA_033439265.1). NCBI lineage: Eukaryota > Viridiplantae > Streptophyta > Magnoliopsida > Dilleniales > Dilleniaceae > Dillenia > Dillenia suffruticosa. Next base: position 4,925,464 of record JAVTVX010000018.1, on the reverse strand, counting down.
AATCAAATTTACAATTTAGGTTTCTATTGCATGAAAAGGAAATAAAATAAAAATAAAACTTACTCTATTAGGTGAAGTTTGTGATAACTCAGATGGTAAGTCATAATTTGGTTAGTGGGCAAAAAAAAAATTATGAAATAAACAGCACTGTAAAATGAATTTTTAAAAAGTGATGTTGTGCCCCTTCACCCAAGAGGATCTTCGTCCCTACCCATGACCAACGTGAAAACAATGTCAATGAAGTCCACAGATGAACACTAAAATTCAGCCATATTATTATGTATTAATTACTTCAAATTCTATGGACAACTATCCATCATTTTTCATATATATATATATATTTTTGTTATACAATGATTTGAATCTAGAATCATCAGGTTGGGGGAGGAGATTTGTACCACTAGATTGTCCCATCGATGACATCATTTTTCATATTTCAAGGTAGAAAAGCATATCACTAAAATTTCCATGCGTTCATATTTAATCTTGGGCCACACTCCATTTCACTTAAACATATGTCACCTTTAAGCTAATCATCCTCTGACTAGATAACTTTTTTTTTTTAATATGTAACTGTAAGCTTCAATGTCGAAATTTTCATCTCATGGCAACCCTCTCTCTCTCTCACTCTCTCAACCCGCGGTCCTCCCGTTTGGTCCATCCTTGACACAAATACACAAGTACTATAGAAGTAGACATCCATTCCATTCAGAATTGAGGCAGCATGCAAGTATCCTTCAGGTGATGATGCACTAATTCTGTTGTGCTTATACATAATGTCCATGAACTATCCCAAGTTGGTAACATATATAATTATCAAGGATTACACTGAAGATTGTGAAACATAAAAAGGAGAACAATTCAAGCACATTTGAGTGGGTAATTTGGAACACAATGTTTCGCGGGTGATTGAGAAGCTGGGGGGATCTTAGGATGGATGTCTTTCTTGAGGACTTCATGCATGGTTGGATTCGTGGGTGGCCACGACAGGTGCTTGAAGCTACGCCAGTAGGATTCATTTGAGATTAAATTCTCTCTCTCTCTCTCTCTCTCTCTCTCTCTCTATCTTAGGATTCATTTGAGATTAAATTTAGAGGTGGAAAAAAGTTCTCCGGGTTTTGCAAGAAAAAAAGTGGATAGAGAACACAATCTAATATAAAAGTAATTAATTTAAAATTATGAATAAATCTTAAAAAATTAATTAAAAACAAATAAATTATTCTTTATTTCAATCACGTGCTTCACACGTGACTTTAATGAAAAACAATTTAACAAACCCTAACGGAAGGATTAATGATTAATTTTATGCATTCTCGTGGTTGATGATAAATTTTTGTATTTTTTTGAGAAGACTTTCTGCATTTCGTTTATAATTGCGAGAGCATTTTTATACTTTTATTTTTTATTTTTTATTTTTTTAAATAAATCCCCGAATCAAGCCATTTCCACCTTATCACATTGACCAAGGAAATATTTCACACCCATTCAAAAATAAGAAAAAAAAAATTTATATCATTTTAATGGGACAGAGATGGTTTTTCGGGAAAGCTAAACTTAGTTTTCTTTTAAATTTGTTCACCTACAACATTTTGCAAGTAGTATTAAAATTTTCCTTTAACCCCTAAAAATGGTATGAAATTGATGAAGTGCAACCCAACTCCATATAGAGAATTTAAACACAATGAAAGAGCTTATGAACTTGCCACGATTTTGCGCTCAGAATTAGTAGGTCAATGAGCTTTGATGATGGAGGTAAGCTATTTTGAAATCAGAATTAGGAGGCTAATGAGCTTCGATGATGGAGGCGAGCTTCAAGAACGAGGGGGTAGGTTTATTTTGCATGGTAAAAGCTGAGGTCAAAATGTTGTCTTTCATTCTTTAGTATTGGCAACAAATTTCCCACTGAAATATTCTCTCTCTCATTGTTTCTACTCATTCTTCAATCAAACAATCTCCTACTGAAACCAATGGACAGTTGACTTAATAAATCTTAATAAATAAAGATGTAAATTACTTTAACCACGTCTCAGGTTTTGACACTTTGAAATTAAAAAGAGCCAGCGCATGACCTCAAACACCAGTTGATTCAGCCCAAAAAATTTAAAAAAAAAAAAAAATACCTCCAATTGGATGAAGATAGGCACCAATGCCTGAGAGATAATGCCAACCTAAAGGTTTACAACGGAATGCTTAGCTCTCTAGTCCTGTCTTTGTATTCAATAGCCTCATCCATCCCATCACGCAGTCGCAAGCCCTCCTGGGCGTAAAGCTATTATTATTTTTTTTCTCTTTATTTCGTACCCAGTATTTCATCCTTCGCCCACTTTTTGTCTGCTCTTTAAAAACCTCCCGCCTCACATACGCCAACAATATGCTTTGCCTGGGACTATGATGTCTGCACATGTGCACACAAGTACTCAGGTGGAGCGACCTAATCACTGGAAATTGCTCAAAACTTTCAATGCAAATAATTTCCCTCATAAGAGCCACCGTTAAATCAAAGTGAATCTCATTACAATACTACATCACAGAACTTCGACGGCTACACCTAAGCTAACCCCGAGACACCGATCCATCCGCATTGAAATGTAATGAAAAAACCATATCACATTGCATCATTTGAATTACTTGGAATCTCTTTAAATCTACTATGTAAACTTACTTCCAATGACTAAGCTATATATATAAATATAGCCTTTTAGAATCTCTTTGCTGGTATCTAAAATGCCGTCGCTTACCAGTTCATCTCAATGATCGTAAGGGAAGTCTAAATCATTCTCAGTAACTTTGAAGTGCTGGGGAGGCTGGCATGAGCAATGAAGATTCCACATTTTGAAATATGCTCTCTCCAGATTCCTCACCTAAATATGTTCAACAAGATAACAGTAAGAAGTGTATCCATTTCTATAAAAGCAGACATTAGTTTTTCAAGCATAAAATATTTCTACAAGCTTACCCAGCGAGCAGTATCAAAGAGGGGGCAGGTCATCCGGACTGACTTCAGTTTGTTCGTGAGGGCCTGGAGCTTTGGACGATTTAGTGCCAAAGAGACAGCCCTCTCTTCATACTCCCTCATGCTGTCAAACAAACATCAAGGTGCACCAAAATTGGAGTGTGCAACGAGAAGGAAAAATATAATATATAAATATAAAATATGTAATTTCCTTAAAGACGGTCTTGTAAGCATGTAGACAGCACAGCCCAATGGCATTAAAAATCGCCCAGCACATCCATAAAATAAAGGCCATACATTTAGATAAGTACTTGGTCATTTCATCCAAAATATTAGGCAGGCAAACTTTGATATGATCTTATCATACTTAAAAATCACCCACATAGAAAACTGACCAATGAATGTAATATTAATTAGTAAACCTCTGTAAAAAATAGAAACATGACGGCCAACGAAAATACTCTTATCATCTTGTCTTACTACAGGAAAATATTTCAAACACTTACTTGCCGGCAATCATCTCATCCCCAAGTCCAGTAGCAAGACAAAGTGAACCAGCAACTCTTGTGGCCATCTTTTCAAGAGGCAATGTCACCATTGGTAAACCAGCCCACAGAATATCAGTGCCTGTTGTGTGAGCATTACACAAAGGCCTGCATTGAAAGCAAACATCAGTACAAATTACAAAGATACCAGAAAAGTGTTATCTCCCATGGTAATATTTTCCTTTACGCAACACCAAAATAAAGGAGTTGAAAGGCAAGCAACGAACAAAAGAAGATATCTTACGTATCAAGGAATAGATCTGCTAAAGAGCTGCGTCTAATGTGTTCACTTTTCATAGCAACATCTGTGAAAATTATTTGGTCAGGCTGTACCCCTTGTGCTGCAGCATCTGCACCAGACCCAGCAAGTTAAACAATTTCCAAGAGATTTATCATGAATAATATAACCAGGGATATACAAAGAGAGAGAAATCAAAACAATCAGAAAAGAGGGGAAAAAGATGTGTTTGAGCTAATAGAGTGATTACATACATGCACGAAGTTTCATCTCGCCTGCAGAAGGGAACTTGAGAAGCCAAAGTGCGCTGTTGGGCACACGCTTGAGAATATTGCACCTGACAAAAAGAACACAGTATCATAAGATTTTAGATATGCAGGTTATTTCCAGAGTCCTATGAGCATGCTGCATTTACCATGTGTTAAATATTTCAGGATCCATCTTATACAGTTGATTGAAACATGCAAAAATAAATTTTCCATCAGGCAGACCATAATCTGATCGCTTGGGCTGACAGGTGGGATCCAGTACATCTTGGTTTTTCTGCCACAGGATATAATGAATTTGGGTATCATTGAGCAATAACATAATAATAATAATAATAATAATAATAATAATAATAATAATAATAATAATAAAATCCTGGAAGAAATTCTATGTTTTATGCTAAAACAACAACAACAACAACCTCGGCCTTAATCTCAAAATGTTCTATGCTACATTTGGAGAAAACTAACCTGTTTATAATCATTCACAAAGTAACAATGTGGAAGATGGACTATCTTCTCAGAGTAAATATGGCTGTAGTGCAAAGGCGAAACAAACTGGAAAAGGTAACACCATGATTAAAGCACAAGAACTAGGAATGAACAAATGGTACAACTAGAAAAATTAAACGGTTGATGTTTCCCACCTCATCTGTTACCAAATAATCAATGTAATTAGCACCCGTAGTACCGGGAAATCCCATGTAAGAGACCTGTATCGGTGCAGGCTGCATGGCAAATATTTCATTTCTGGCACCCTGAATTGTCAGAAAACCATTCTTCAGAAGTCACTAGTCCCAAATTACATACTTCTACATACTTCTAATGGACAAAAGTTCTAAAAATAATGCACCTTAGTGTAACCATTAAGGTTCACTAGGACATGTATCTTATCCTCATTGATCAGTTTGGCAATCACATCAGATGACATGGCTGAGACATCTATAAAGTGCTCAGCTTCAGACTGGATTCTTTGCCTCCACTCAGTACCATCATTTGGACTTAAAGCATAACAGAAAACCTGCATGAAAGAGCGAAAGGTCCAAATATTTTAGCTCCAGTGTCTAGCACAACTATAAACCATGAAATATCCTGCAAAGTTGAGAAGCATTGATAATTCAATTGACGGACCTCAACATTTCCTCTGTTATGCATGCCAAACACAGATCCCATCAAGTGGGACAGTGGATGATTACCAAAGTCACTGCTCACATATCTGCAATCATAGTTGTTTTCTTCTCTTGGTCAACACAAACACAGAAATATTCTAAATAGATAAGTGTGAAAATGAGCAAGGAATAAATTTAGACAGATAAACTTACCCAACTCGTAGACGGTCACTGCCTCCTTTTCTCTTGATGGGCATTGGTATCGGATGATTGAAGGGAGGAAGCCCAAAGCGGGAAGCAATTACAGAACAGTGTGCTGCATACTTACGACTAAAAGAAAAAAGTAATGAAACAATATCGTACTGTCAGTAAAATATCATCTGTAAGTCTCTCAAGTACAATCCAAAGTCAATTGAAGTGCTCACCTAATTTCAAGGGCAAGCATAGGATCTATAGGATATGCTATAGCATGGAATGGTTGGACACTGGGGAGCACTGACATCTGAAAATGCGGAAAAACATTTAACACCACAAACATTAGTAATGAAACTTATGTACCAAGATTTATTGGTGACAAAGAGTCCAGCTCCATTTTGTTCTGGAAAGGTACAGGGGAATACCTTTATTTGTCTTCTGATAATTGCCTCAACTTCATTAAACATTTTCTCTCTATCCTCCCAATTGCAGACACACTAGAAAATGACAACAATTAAGTAGTTCCATAAGGAATTGCTGGTAAATTACCAAAACAAAAACTACCCAAAAAATAATAATAATAAACACATCGACGCCAAGCAAGAGATCAGAACACTAATTTCCAAAATAACGCGCTTCAATACATGAAAATGAAGAATTCAAATGCAAAAAACAAATTTATGTCCAAAAAAATTTTACCATCCTTGAAATTAATATGAAAAGGAAAAAAACGCAAGTCACATAAATAACAACATTTTAATAAAAAAAAAATCAGATTTTAATTTGATTGAAGGTTCCTCTTTTTTAATTTAAGATATGCTGATTTATTTCAGCTTTCAGTGCCACAAAAAGCCACTATTTAAGTAAACATTAAACCATATCTTCTCAATACTACCATAAATGCTATTCTTTTCGGTTCTCTAAAGCAGAGATATTTGATGACCAAATAGCAATAGAACTTCCTTTTGAACTATTTTTGCTAGTATCTGTCCAATCATATGTCCATGTCCCAATTTTTCCCTACCCCAGCTTGTACCTACAAGTTTCTATTTTGATAAAGTCCCCCAGACAACCTGCACTTCAAATAATCTTTACTCGAGTACCCAATGGCCTTCCAAGGATCTTTCACAGATTAAGAGCTTTCTTAACTGTATGATATCTGGTAAAAGACTGCATTAACTTACTTTCTCACTTGCCTCCAACTTGATGTCAACAAATTGCACATTAAACATTGAATCATCCATTTTTAATAGGAGATCAGAGTGTTTTTCCTTGGAGACGGAAAATTCTCCAGCCAGTTTAAAGTCAAAATTCGTGTGGATTTGCTCCAGTAATCCTAGAGACAGTTTCCATCAATTCTAGGTTCTAAAAAATGAAAAAAAAATGGGAGAGAATACTAGATCACGCAGATAAGAGTAATTTCTTTGATCTTTCTACCTTTTTCTTTATCATATTTCTTTTTTCTCCATCATAGTGGGCAGGATTATGAAAGGGGGGGGGACCTCTCCCAGGGATAACGAATTTTAGCTGATGTCTGTGAAGCCTAAGCACTCTCTCCAATACTTGATGAAAAATTTTGATAAAATTAAATTTCACGATTCCTACATGCAATTAGGTGGCGTCAGGCCTTGCCCTCGGAGCTCCTTCATTTAACCTTTTGCTAGTAAAAAGAAAACTCTGCAAGTTATCCACCATCCAGCTTCTTCTTCTTCTTTAAATACGCTAGCATGTGGCCATATGGACGTCATGAACATCCATGCATGAGCAAGGAAAAGAGAGAGAGAGAGATTGCTGAGATAGATATTTTAGGACAGGAGGAAATAGAGATCTGATCATCAAAAATTTGACTTACCTATGCATGTTTTATCCTCTTTACAATCCTTTCAAAAGGAAGCAAGAAATAAGCATCAAGAGCATTAAAACAAGCAAAAGGCTCATAATGTTTAATTTTCTTACAAATAGTCATATGTGTAGTACCCCCCAAAAAGTCATGAAATGAAGCAATTCTCTGCTGCACTCAACATTAAACTAAAAGAATGTTTTCTTTCATTTTTTCCCCATAGGAAGAACAATGGGAACAATGTCGGGACACGGGGTGGCGGCTGCTGCCCTAGCTCCAATAATTCCTTCAAGAGTTTACGAAAAACACATGCTATATGGTTGTTAAAACAGCCAAATGCACCCCAGCTAATAAACTTAATTAAGAGGAAGTATGTCATGCCAATTATTTGATATTTTGGATAGAAGGGCAAGAATTTGACACAGATCTTTATAGTCAAATCATATAAAACGCCAATCATAAAAGGAAAAGGGTTGCTGTAGGTTGACACACAACGTAAAAGTTTTGTCAACACCATGAGAGATCAAAATAGGAAATCCTCTCTCCTATATTGGTCTCAAACACCCAACAACAAAATTTAGGATTAAGACTGAATTTGTTGTTGTCTATCTTTCAAGTTCTCAACTTTTAATATTTATTACTACTATATTTTAGCCGCATATTATGAACATTCATTTGGCCCAACATAGACAAAGATTCATACATTGTGTCTAAAATATTCATAACTTTTTTAAAAACATTAATTCTATGAGTTTATATAAGTCTTCAGATATTCATTACTCTTTTAAATACTTTAATCACTTGTTATTAACCATTCTTGATAATTAGTTTTCACAGCTTCCGTCCACAGTTCCATACAACTTTTAATTTGGTCCATATCTTAATTTAACTAGTAAGGTAAATGAAAAACTTACAAATATACTAATGCCAGCAAAGTCAGAGAAAACAAAAAAAAAAAGGGAGAAAGTTACTGACCGCTTTTCAAAGAACAAAAGAAGCAATGCACAATTAAATTTTTTCAATTAGGTCATTAATATGTTTACTCTTAATAGAACAGCTCTTTAAGAATAAGTAAACGACCTAGTATGAACTTGTTTTGTTAGGATTCTAGATAAATTTCGTAACTTTTAGCAACTACAAAAAAAAAGAAAAAAAAAATTATATTGAAGTGATCTCCATTCCTTCCCCCACCCCCCGCCGCGGGGGGGGGGGGGGACATCATGGGAATTTTTCCAGCCAATTATGGAAAGAAATTCCCAAAGAAACAGAAATTCCATACCGTGTTTACATCAAGCAACATTAATTTATGTAGGTGGAATTCAGAATTTATTTTGGGCCCCTCTAGACTAAAATTCTGTCCCCACTGCTGAATAAGAAGAAGCAATCAGATGAGTCTCCAGGTTTAGTTTGATGCAAGGAACTTAGGAAGGAAAGGAGCCTCAAATCTTTTTTTAGTTGAATTCACTGTTTTCCACAATTTGGAGCAGGGAAAGTAGTAAAACTTGGGTTTGTTTGAATATATAAATTTGGCCCTGCGACCTTTCCATCTAAGCCACATGATTTGAAACGCGTATATAGAAGATATTTAAAGGCTTTGTTCATTCTGGTCCTTGCGCCTATCCTTGAAACATCTTCACTTTCTGCTTTTAATGGAACTACCAATGTTGCCAGGGCCATGGGGGGAGGGGGTTGTTGAGGGGTTGGATGGAAGAAAGAAACATAAATAACTCCCAATCATAAGCAATGACTGGAGAACATATTCTAACTACAAGCTGATTTCTCAGCCAGTTGAGGAAAATTACTTGACTCTAAGGAACAGTTTCTTCTGAATATCAAATTAAAAAGGAAGCCTCACAATTTTTGCGGTTACCAAAATCAGGAATTTCACAGCAATAGCAGAGAAGATAACAAACCTGTAATGTATGTAAAAGATTGCATGTTGCTTCGGGAAAATCAGAGCGTAAAAGCAAGGCCTGTTGATAGCTTTTGATGGCTGCCTCCACAAGTCCACTGCAAAATGCCCAAGACCCAGGAGAGCAAGCATCAGTGTTCAAACTTAATTCAGCAATACCAAAATAGATATGTAGTCAACGCAACCTCACCTGTCCTTATAAGCAGAGGCCAAATTTGCATGGGCTTCTGCCATGGTTGGACGTATAGATATGGCACATATATAGTCTTGAATTGCTTCACTAACCCTACCAATCTCCTTAAAAGTGTTCCCTCTATTGACAAGCCCATCCGCAGCCAAAGGATCAATGCGGAGAACTTCATTGTAGCAAGAAATAGCATCCACATAGTTCCCCTGCAAAAATAAATAAAAAGAGGCCAATTTTACAAAATACTCACACTGTAATTTCAAAAGGTGATTATATAAAACTAGGATATCTGGGAAAGAGATTAGATAACAGTACTTGTTGTTTGTAAATTATTGCAAGATTACTAAAAGGAGCAGACAATCCCGTTGTCACGGCCAATGTTGCTTTGTAATATGTAGCAGCAGCAGCCATCATATTCCTGCATGTTAACAAATATGATTATAATAAAAGTGGAATGTAGCCCACAAACAGAAATAGGTGATTCAATGCTTTGGAAAAGCACATACCATTCCATATATATGTTACCAAGATTTGTAAGAGCTTGTGGATGGTTTGGTTGAAGAGAAAGGCATTGCTTCAAGCCATCCAAAAAAATATAAGAACAGGTAGTAACCGAAGCAATATTTTCATGTATTCCAATAACGCACGTCGGAAACAAAAGAAAAGGCAATAGAACAAGAAACTTACGTGATAGCACTGGATCGCTTCATCCGCTTTGCCAACATCTTTTAATGCATTGCCCTGCCAAGAACAAGCAATCCAACTATAAGTTAGAAGAGAGAGAGAGAGAGAGAGAGAGAGAGAGAGAGAGAGAGAGAGAGTTGCACAACTCATAAGGTTAAGAACCAACCAAATTATTGTAAGCTTCTAAAAACATTGAATCACAGGCAATAGCTTGCTTGTAGTGAAGGATTGCCATATCTGGCTGCCCTTGCTCATAATAAATGCTTGCCAAATTTCCTGCACACGTCGTTTACTTAACTGGATTAGCAAAAAATAATAACAATAATAAGGATTTACATTATTTTCTACTAGTCCAATACTTTTATCTAAAACAACAAACAATTAACTCTTGACAAATTAATGGATCACATGGATACAAAGATTTGATTTAAAAACACAAAAAAAAAAGCTGAAAAAATAGCTCTCTAGAATCATGACACCATTATAACCATAACTTTGTCCCCATTTAGTGAAGCAGAATGTAATGCATGAAAAGTTACCAAGGAAGCCCATGAACTATGGATAACGACAACTACTACACGGTCACTTCAGCAAAGGCACAAATACTCTTTCCTGTAAAAAAGAATAGTAATACAAGCTTTAACAAACAAAATATAAAATTCTTCATTGCTTCTAAGCAAATTAGTATAAGTATTCTCCTGATTGTTTCTTTATATATTGCTACCACACTTTTCTTGATATGAGAGAGAGAGAGAGAGAGAGAGGCCCAAGAGATGGATAAGGATGTGGAAGAAAGGTCAGGGGGAGGAGGGATACAAAAGTACACAGAGATAGTGAGAGAGAAGCCCTTTGGAAGCCAGAAATTGGAGTGAGTTGTAATCCAACCAGGAGATCTAATTAATTTATTGTTAGAACAAGATCTACATTTCAAAACCATACAGACTAATGCAACAAATTTAAAAATCATAATACAACATTTTTTGAAAGAAAAAGTTCCAGTATTAATGACAAATGCTTCTACAAACAACAAACTTGTTTTGAGAGAAATTAACTGTAAAACAAGCAGAAGAATAGAGAAAAGATTCATCCAAGAAAAGCAATGAAGATACAAATACAAAGGGGATTCGCAAGCACAAAGAAGGTTTGAAGCAACATTTCAATACAATGAATAAATAAATCAGGCAATAGAATAGAAATATAGCTATTAGCTAAAAAAGGTAACAAAAAACTGTTTCGAATCTGGGAGATATGTACACAAAGAAATGATCTTACCATAAGCCATAGCATAGTCTGGTCGAGCTTGAAGAGCATGCTGATAACAGACGATAGCCTCTTGAGGCATCCCAAGAGCCTGGAAAAGGCAAAAAAATATTTCTTGTTTTTCTCCAAATACCAGTCCAGGCATTTGCAGCCCCCTGACCTTATTTGCTCAAGGCACAGCAACTTACCTTATAAACATTTCCCAGGTTCAAATAGGCATCAGGAAATGTTGGCTTAAGCTTAACAGCTTCCTGAAAATGCAATAAACCAAACATAAGCAAGAGACACAAAGAACACAGAAACTCGATAATCACACAACAAAGCAATAATGACATACAAAGATGCATCTATCTACACAAAATGCACCAAGGAATTCACCATAACAGCATAACTACAGACAGGAAAACATTTTAGAACTGGATTCTGATTGTGATGCAAAAACAACTCACACCTTGTAGTATTGAAGGGCTCTGTTGAGATCACCAGACTCCATAAAAAGACCAGCAATGTTTGACCATGCAATTGCAAAAGTTGGTTGTAAGCGAAGAGCCTCAACATAGCAATTATATGCCTGCACAAAAGAAATGGATCTGAACAAACTGAAATATTGTGCATCCAAGATATAACAAGACCACCATCTGAGACCAGGCTCATTGGTAACAAGGTGACATTTGTACTAAACTGTAAATTTAGACATTGCTCCATACATGATCATATCATCAGTAAACTGACTGTGAAATGAGCAACACCAAGCTCAAAGTTCTAAAATCCCTCCCCTTTCTAGCTTTCTGTGGTGGACATGGGATCAGGGTGGACACTCTCCCTTTCTTTTCTTGTCTAGATCAGGTCCTAGACAAGTGTGGCCATTTATTCCTCTCCCAACAAGATGAAAGCCATTCAAATTGCTGTACTAGGAAATTAAGGAATGCACATCCTCTTCTTTGTTGTTCTGCACGCAGAAAGATAGCGGTAGTAGCACCAGCAACATCATCACATGATTTCACTACTCATATAGCGTTTGTAACTGAAATTGTACAAGAGCTGCAAGAAGCAAGCACACATTGCAACTTGCTACTGCACATTTGGTTTAAAATTGATAGCACAAGAGCAACATCAGAGGAGAGTATCTCAACAAAGCAAATATAAGAGCTATTTATACATGCAAGTCTGATATTCAACACTCAAGAAGTGAGAATTGTGGCTTCTATTCTTTCTCTGGTGATTAACATAAACTGCAAATTCAGAATTATATCCACTTTTCCTTTGTTACCAAAACTTTTGGGAAAGCAAATTTGTGCAAATTAGAGTACCACCAATAACACTGTTCTATCTTACTTCTTCAATCCAAAAATAGATTAACACCCTCAGGAAGTGAAATAAATACAAAATTAAAGAGTACAGCCTAAGTATCTGAATTAACTTTATTAGAAAAAAGGGATGGGAGATGAGAGTTGAGACTCTTTTCACTACAAAGCATTTAGGACTTACTTCTTGCACCAAGCCTTGAGCCTTCATTAAGTTCCCAAGATTGCTATGGGCATCAACCTGATACAATGGAGACAAACATGACATCAATAAGGTAATGGAATTTTATAATCTGTTTCCCCAAGCTACTTGCCAGTAAGGTGGAGAAAGAGGATCAAATTATGATTTAACATTTTATGACAAAATTCAGGTGAAAACTAATGAAACGAGAACAGCTTCTCTACCAGATGAGGATTTAATTGAAGAGCCTGACGACAGCACCGTGCAGCCTCAGTAAGTCTTCCTTTACGCATATATGCACTCGCCAAGTTTGACCATGCATCAGAAAAGTTGGGACGAAGCTACAATATCAAAAGCATGTCAAGAGAGACATGAACACAGTCAAATTCAACATGCTCCAAGAAAAAGAAAAAAAAAAAAAAGCAATTAAACTAAAGAGAAAGAGAAAGAGAAAGCTGAATGCAATTGCAACTATTTGATATCTTTGGAGACCTAATCTTTAGCTTGCATATCTGACTGTGCACTGAACCACTCTATTTCTCTTGCATACATGGTTCATAAAAAAAGAGTCAAAAGTACGCATAAATCTGACCATGTTTGAGTATGAATGTATAGAAATATATAAAAATAAATAGACGTGTAGAAGAGAGGAGGAAGAGGTCAAATAAGGAATTTAATACTCCTAACTCCTAAAAGATAAATTGAGCCAGAAAAGAAAAAAGGCACTCCACTTCTTGGCATTTCAGCTACATGAGCAGGCAACTCATTAATGGAAAGAATAAGCATCCAACATTATGACCCAAAACTGTGAAACTAAACATTTCTCATGGCAGAGATCGAGAAGATCATTATGATATGATAGTTACATGCACCGATAGGACAATCAACAACACCAGTAAAGATCAATATTGGAACAAACATAACCACTGATTACAAACCTCTATGGCAACCAAATAATAGCGGATAGCAAGGTCAATATTGCCTTTTTCCTGTATTCATACATATAGAGGAAAAATGAGCAAAGTAGGCATCAAATAAAAAAAAATATTCAGACATTATTAGGTAGGAAGCTGAAGGTACCTTCCAAGCATTTGCCATGTTTCCAAAGCACTCAGCAAAATGAGGCTCTATACGAAGAGCCTCTTCATTTTTCGCGATGCACATATCAAAATCATGCAACTACAAAGAAAGATGACAACAAAAATCCTACCATTAAGGTTCCATAATCGCATAAACAGGACGCAATGTTGTAAAAATATTGTGAAGAAATCTTTAAGAGGGGAAATGAAAGGCTAAACCTGGTAATAAATAGCACCCAACAGTAGAAGATTATCAGTGCGAAGTGGGCTCCTATCATAAACAACTTTGCTGTGCTCTAGTGCTTGTTTATAGCTCCCGGCCTTGTACAACTGATGGGCAAGCGTCAAATGAAATTCTTCATCAGCTACATCCACAAAAATTGATGTTTTATCAGCACTATTGCAAAACTCAAGACCATAATCCACACTAGAATGGTAATTTGATTAGAATGAAAACAACAATAACAAAATATGAGAGTGGTATGATTTTGTTAGTTCTGTAATCTTTGATTGCATCATGTGCTTCTCAGTGATCAATAAGACCACGCCAGATTAGATTCTGTCTACTGGGTAATTAACTTTTTCAACCCTAGTTCAAGTGCACAACCAACTGGGTCATTACACTACGATGACTTCTTCTGGTCGAAGTACATCGATCATCAAAATTAAAAATTAATATCGAATGGCTAAATCAATCAAGATAAAAAAAAAAAAAACCCTAATATCTTGCACCGCATGGGTAATTAATTAGAACGAAGACTGAAATTAATCATCAAAACCCTAACTTTAGATTTCAAACCAAAATTAGATTTTCAGAGAAGAAGAACAGAAATTCGAAAACCTTCATGAGAATCGGAAGTCTTGTGAAAAAGATTGAAATTCGACAAAGGCTCGGACTTCACAATCGCATTCTCATCTCTATGAAGCAGCAATTGCTGTTGCTGCTGATGAAGATGAGGGCGATTCCGACCCTCGTTTTGCAGGGAAATCATCGTGCAAATTTCCGCCGAACCAAAACCTTAAAACGACTCTACAATCCGCAGAAGACAGGGTTTCGAATGATTATAATAAGAAAGAGCTGATCTGAAGAATGAGATCGACAAAGCAAACCAAACCCCTTAAAAGAGAGGAGCAAGGGTTTTTTCTTCGAATTTCGCCTCCTACGCCACGTTTCCTCTCTCTCTCTCTCCTCTCTCTCCCAACTATTCTCTCTTTCTCTCTCTTGTTGTCGAGTGAAAAGGTAACGGATGGGAATGATCCAGGCCATTTAAGGTTGCGAGTCGAGATGGTTCGATTTGAGGATGCTTTTGGGTCCTGACCAGGTTCGGTTAACGGCGATTAACCAGTTGTATGTCGCCACGTAAGAAAATCTGCTGTGGGGATGCTCGTGCGAGGACTTGTCCTTTGGGGCTTTCATTGCCCACCGGGGCTCTTCCTATATTTTGAGTCTGGTTCACACCGAAGAATCAGAATTGTATTTAAAATAAAAAAATTTTAAAACTCATATTTTTAATTAGGTTACAAAAACTCATAATTTAAAATTCATTAATAAATCTTATTTTCATTCGATTAATTTAAATAAATTATATAAATTTGATTCGATTCTCGATTATGATTTATTTTAATTATATAGTACGACGTAAGTCAAGATATTACTATATGCGTGTGGGTGATTCATACACTCCCATGATTTTTTTTTTTAATTTTATTTGTAATTTTGAGTTATATAATATATAATACTTTAAGCGCATGAATCTTGTCTGTTGTAGATGATATTTCAAATATCAATTTTCTTAATTATTCTTGATATATCTCTTTTTTCCATCTAAAAGATATAAAATCAAGTATTTTTTTTTCAACTATTTTGAGTTGTGATATATGTATATATTACAACTAATCAAATCGATGCCGGTATATCAATAAAATAAGTTTCGAAATATATATGTACTATTTTTAAGTATCACCTATACATATTTTTACAACTAATCAAAATGATGGTGTGATAAATAAAAATGAATCTTAAATTAAATTTTCAGGAAAAAAAAAAAAGGAAAATGCAGGACGACCAACTATCTACAAACTTGCTAAAATTGTTATTGATGATGGCAGTTTTAAAATTATCGAAAAATAATTTTTTTGTAGATCTGAAAATCAAAATCAATTTTAATTTTAATATATAAATTAGAAATTGCCCATAAGATAATTGAAAAACAGCATCTAACCTTGTTAGAAACTTAGATGGTGTATTGCAGCAAATGAAAAAGCAGCCCTGCCTGGTAGTTGTTGAAATTTTATGATTTAATTATGCTACAAGTCCAAGTTATCATTGTTGATAATAAATTTGTGAATTAGATTAATCACTCAAAATGAAAAATAATAATGTATAGAGCTGTGATTTTTAGAATTTCAGAACTGAGGTAAAATCTTAAAATATTAGAATATATACAACATTTGCTATCTCAAATATTAAAATTAAGACTCAAATTATTGTTGTTATTGTTGTTGTATACGACGTTTGCTCCGTGGAAGCCCATGTTAGATTACTTAATCGAAAATCTTTAATTTTTAGAATAGTTTATTTATAAAATTGTTTATAATATCAATTTTTAGTTTACCAATATTTAGTTGATTTTATAATTGTATACTAATAACCCTTAAATAATATTTTAATTCGAATTTTGTGTATAAAAAAAACAAATACGAGAGAATTTTGCCTCCATGAAGGCCAACCCGAATTGAAGCGAATTTAATCGAATACAATATGATTATCGGATAGCAATAATTTATTAAAAAAATCAATTTATGATATTGAATATATCAATTTAATATTTTAAAATTCTGTTACTCTGTTACTTGTCTAAAATATGAAATACTAAAATCGGTTCTCTAGTAACATTTAGTCTTAAAAAAATAGTCAAGTATTTTACAAAATTCATTAGATTTAAGTCATTTAATGTTAGTCAGCAATATATGAACAAGAGTAAATGATGATGATGATGACGATTAAACAAGAGACAAGTAATTCCTTTGATAGTTTAATAATGCTTTTTAGTTACTTTGGCAACGTAACTTGCAATTTTACATACACCAAAATGGTGGGCCTAACCAGCCATGAATTGCTGTTGCTTGCTTGCTTGAGGCATACCAATCAAGATTGTTTATTTGAAATTTAAAACAGAACATGTATCTTTTCCTTCAATCTCAAGTTTTAATGGATTTCTTCTTTGCTTTCTTTTTTATTAATCTGTGACAAATGATTTACAAACACTTAATATGATTGTTAATCTGATTAAGGCATGTAAGGCATATTCAAAAATTGCATCCCATTCCCAATTTACCCTACACACTTTCCAAGTAGAGTTTAGATTTTTCAAATAGAGGGTGTGTCAAGTGCACTTTCCCATTGGTATGTACCAAAGATTTGTCCCCAGAAAAAATGAAGAAGGAAAAAAATAACTAATAGAAAAGGCACATATAAGAATCACAATTAAGAGTTTAATAAAGCAAAACCTATTTTACTAAAAAATGTAAAGATATATAATAGATCATTAACATAAATTACCTTCAAAGAGAGTAGCGCACTAATCATTTTCACTGCACTTCTAAATCGGCAAAAAAAAAAAAAAAAAAAAAAAATCTTTTGGCTTCAACATTTGATGCAAAACTGGAGACATGAAGAGATCACATGGTAGATAATGACTCCAAGCCACATGGTAAGGTACAAATCCCAGTTAAAATTGTCTTTTCACTTAATATTAAACCAAGAAACATGGACATTTTACTCTCCTTGTGCAAAATTGGAGAGCTTTACCTAAATCAAGCTATTTAAGATCATGCTCCTCAAGATTACAACAAAAGGGAGTGGGATAATACAAGAATTAAGGATGTATGGTGCATCTATGACAATGAAGTTGAATCATCAGCAGTAACATCAATTGTCTGTCTAGCAGAAATAACTCTATCTAGGATTTGGTCTGAAACTGTGATTCCTGTTGATTCCATGTCCGCAACTATAGCTATTGCAGCATCAAGTTCACCAAGGTCAAGGCAGAGTGAAATGATTTCATCATACAAGGGACTGCAAATGTAACAACGATGACAAATTAAAACGTGTTCAACATTTGAATTTTATTTATACAAAAACATCTTAGACCTGAAAAGCGGGAAAAACAAAACAAAAAAGAAACAAAAAACCTGCTCAACAGATTTCGACTTTCAAAAGGCTATGAGGTGTATTTGATATAGAGATTGTTCAGATATACAAGTAGTATTAAGGTACACCAAATTTGATGCATAAAACTTATACACCCAACAACATATTTCAAAATCAAAATGGAAAAGTAACCTGAATATAGGAGCTACACTCTGCCAACATAATGAATTACTAGATTTGTCACACACAAATTATGCCAAATGATCTTGGGAGGAAATAATATGTGATTCAGGGTTTCTGACTCCATGCAACAACACACCATCAGAATGGTTCATCTCATCAATAAGAGCAACCATGGACTTTTGTTAAGAATGTTCAATCAAAGAGGTAAGTCATTTAGTATTTCAAGAAACATGCTTCAATTGTCCATGGAGGAACTGCACTCTTAACTTAGCCGGTCATTCTAAGGAACATTTATTTGGCAATAAACTTTAAAACTAGAGCTTGGGAATGAAATGGAAAGCAGCTATGATTAAGAAAAAGCCAATTTGTAACAACCGCAAAAACAAAGGAAACATAGATATATCCTTGACTCTGGGCAGCCAGTTCCTCTTTTGCAATAAGATTGAACAACAACTTAAACATACGTGTACTAAGCTAGTCGAATCCTAACCTTTTATGACTTTAGAGGAGGTAACTTAACTTCTATTAGTTGTGGCTAGGGCATCCATTGGTTCTCCTGGTTCTCCATCATCTACTTCTATTTACATAAAATAGGTTACTTACCTTCCAAAGATGTATCCAAGACTATGCGTTGTCTGCAAGATTTTTAAGAATGCGGAAGGGAGAGGAGCCCTAATAGCCGCACGCAGTATCATGGCACAGTCCCCAATGGTTGGTGTCCCGCCTAGTTCTATCCCCTGAAAGGAAAGTTACATTATCATTTGCCCTGAAGCAGCATGAATAATCCAAATGCAAATGGCATACACAGAAACTGCCAAGGAAGCTTCTTTTGGTTGCATATAAAGGCCACTAGTTTAACTATATGAGAAAAATCATATTAAGTTCCCCACAAAATTTTCACTCCTGACAAGGCTTTTCGTCTGCAACTGTGTGTGTGATATATATGCATATTTTTTGGAGTACGAGTTGCTCCAAAAACCTAAGCTAATGGAGAAAGGCATGTTTATTTTTCAATACATTAACAGCTTTCTGAAAGGGGAATCCCATTTGAGGACTTCCCATAGGAATTATTCTCGTAACTCCACTTCTCAGATTAAATTTTTGCTTCAGACTCACAAAGAGCCAAAAAGACACATCAGAAGCATGCAAAATCATCCAAAAAGAAGCACAAGTGTATATCATATGCATTATTTACTTTTATCTTTTTAGTGAAAAAAAAACATGTATTGTATAAACATGTGCAAGACGATATTATTATTTTAGTGCTATGTCCTAGCCATGCCCATGTCCTATTTTTCTTTTTTGGAAATTTTCCATGTTGTGTCTGTCTATGTGATGGGAACAAAAAAGAACAATGAAGTACAAGATCACACTGAGGAGGATGGGGAACAAAAAGCACAAGAAGAGATCTTCAGAAGAATCAGAACATACCTTCAACATTATCTTAATGGCTAACTCAACTTCCCATTCTTGAGACCACCTGCGGGGAGTTCTATTTTTCAATTCTCTTTCCCATGTCCAACCCCAAGCATCTGCAAGAGTGTACATGTCTGATACATCAAAGATTTTTCTCTCCCTCATCTCCTTAAATGCATCATATATGTCCTCAGGAAACCAGTCATCATCATCTGAATCCTGCAGATATATGCAACATATATTATATGGAAATTCAATTAGGAAGGCGTAGAACTTTAGGTTCAGATGCAAGATTTGTGCAGGAAGCATGCCAATCACATAGAAGAAGCCAAAACCCTGGTCTGATCCGGTGAATGCAAGGGATAACATAGGGCTCTTAGAGCTCCAAACAAGGGATGGCACCGGACAGGGCTAGGCCAAGGAGAGCAAACCCCACCGCCTCCCCACCTTGAACTTCGCTGCAGCGGGAATTCACGTTCCCCATCAGGGACCGATTTTGGGGTCCCATCCCTGGCCCCACTGGAATGGGAAAACTAGGGTATTCCCTATCCCACCTGGATCCTCCCCAACCCACAATAAAAATTTATAAATTAAAGAAGATTAATTAAAGTGCAGAGTCATAAACAAATACAGTGATTAATTAAAAAAAAAAAAAAAACCTCAATGTAGCAAACACTGTGCACATGAATATCAAAAACCCAAATTTCTATAGTCACTGAATAGAGAAATATTAAATTTTAAAACAAAGTACTTAAATACACAGTGTGATTCTATACAAAAAAAAAAAAAAAAGAAAAGAAAAAACTCTTGTAAAACAAGAAATAAAAGTGAAGTTCATCAAGCAAACCAATAAAAAATTTAAAAAAATATGAAAGCAAGAAATCCAATAAAGCTTACAACAGAGAGGATTGAGAGAGAAATAACATCCAGTCAATCAAGGAGAAGTTCAGCACTGTAAAGAACAAAAAAAAAGATATAGAGTAGTTGTAACAGTCAAGAGAGAGACCCTTCAGAGAATCGTAGGGTGGAAACTTGAGAGGTGGATCATCTCAGATTTGCTTAAAATTACTCGAAGTGATCTGTCACTGGGAGGGGGGGGAAGAGAGAGATAGCGGAGCAGTTAAGAAAGGCAATATAACAAACAAAAGGCTTTGTACAGTATTTGCCGTAGTATTAATTTTGGGTTAAAGATAATAAATAAATTAGCTTGGGGGTTGCAAAACCTATCCTAGCCCTGCCTCTGAACATTTTCAATCTGGGAATATATATCCAACCCCTGCCCCATTTCCTGGCTAACATGTTGAATGCCCGCCTGAACCTGTTCCATCCCTGTTCCACCCCAAAAATTTTTAATCTGAAAATATCCAACCCCCCACCCGATTTCCCAGTCAACACGTTGAATGCTGCCCGCTCAGGGGAGGCCAGGTACCTGCAGGGACGGGGCAAATTGCCATCTCTACTCCAAACTTATCTCACCTGACAAGCATATGACATTTAACTAAAAAGATTCTTCTCACAGTGCATATTATTTCCATCAGGTATGCTGGTCATTTTGTAAACTAGTGGAAGCATAGACTGTCAAATTGCCATCCCAATTTGAAACTTATTCCACCTGGCAAGCCTATGATGCTTAGCTAAAAGGATTCTTCTCAAAGGGCATGTTATTGCCATATGCAAGTATGCTGGTCATACTCTAAACTGGTGGGAGTATAGACTGTTCAGCTAATGAACCACATCATTAGCATAGCAAGAAATAAATAACTAATCACCTCACTAGACATTTCACAAGTTGGGTCACCATTTTTAGTGGTTAAACAGGCCTTAGGCACATAAGGCACCTTGGACATCCATACAAATATGGCAGTCAGCACTTATGGGGCAGTCATGACACTTAAGAGTTCTCCTTGATTCCTTCACCTTTGCTTCTTGACCCTTTTATTTCTCTGCAAACAAATCACAACTGCCACATTTTTGCAGTAGTGGACGCATGTTGGACCAAGTATCATAACACCATATGTGGATAGATAAAGAGGGAATAACCAAACATTTTTCATGAATCATACCTCCACTGATATCCGAGACATCTTTCTTCTTGATTTTTTTGATGTGGTGGTTTCCTGTTCAGAATCTTTCAACAACTGGACTCCAATCATTTGAGGAGGCTTTGCAACTTCAACTTCCTTGTCCTTCACCCTATCTACCTGGTTTTCATTTGGTTCCACTTCCACTTCTGCTTCCACTTCCGCTTCCACCTCCTCCTCATCAGCCTCATCATCTTCACCTTCTTTTGTGACATCATCCATAGCATCAGCATCAGTATCATCAAGGACATCTAGTTGTTCCAAATCTTCCATCTCAATAGGCTTTGCATCATTGCCATTTATCTGTTCACCAAGAAAACGGGATTTCCAGAACTCTGTATTTCCATCTTGTAGCTTGATCCGGGAAATTAATTCATCTAGCTCTTCATCAACCTGCAAAAGAAAATAAAAATTGCCAAATTGGTAAACATGTTTGATCCAGCCATAGCAAGAGATCCAAAGATTTATACTCGAGCAAAAATTAGCTGCAGGAGCATTCAAAGAAGCTTGGGGAACTTGAGAAGGGATCGGATGCAAAATATTTTTCTTCTAAGGTATTTTCTCTTGCTTTCTCTTTTCCTTTCTCCAAGTAAATTTCTTGATTTCTAACATTTTGACATCCCTAATGAAATAACCTCTGTGTGTGTGTGTGTGTGTTTTAAAGGATAAGATATGTGTAACAATGTACCTCCTCCTCTTCCTCCTCAACAGGAGGAACCCAGAGAGGTCGACCACGTGAGCGATTTATTCTACGTGCTTTTTGTACCCGTTGGTAAAGTACATTTCTTGTTCCATCAGTTGGTAGACCCTGGGCTTCTAGTTCTTCTTTTAGTTCAGATACTATCATCTTGCTTGCAGCCTTGGGCTTTAATACATTTTGATCAGGACCCTTTATAATTTTCCTCAGCCTCTCCTCCACCCTGATGTAATCTGATTCAGATGCATCTCCTAAAGCTGCAAGTCCTTCATTCCTCAAGGTTCTCAAAAGCTTCCGATGATGGACCTTCCAATCTTCAAGACATCTTTGTTTGAAGGAGGTCTCTATAGGGTTTGAATAGACAAATCCAAAAGCATCCGGATCAAGAGGAGTTTTTCCTCTCCGAGGCACCCACCGTTTGCGCTCACCAGTAAGTCCACCTTCAGCAATGTACCTGATTAAAGATGATTACTATGTTAACTAGATAATGGCATAAACTAGAAGCACACAAATGATAAGCTTGGTCTCTTGTTACTAAATTTCAATTTCAGGATGATACACATTTTGAACCTTATAATGTTATACCTTGATGCTTTAGGAAAATTCAAATCAAACAAGATAAACTAAACAAATTGCACTTGGGCCCAAACATACACATATAGGTTTTAGTAGAGAAAATACACACCTTGCAATGTAATCAACCTTGTATCCAAGTTCAGCTTCTTCTTGTAGAGGTTCAATCCATGAGCTAAACAAAGTTCTATATTTCCTACTCAAGATCATGGCCCTTGGTGGGATTGGTTGATTATCCTTAGCCATAGCTTCCAAAGCTTCTAACAGATCAACAATTCTTCCTGAAAGTGAACATGATCACATTGTTAGAAAAAATATTTTAGGTTCTAGGCTTTTAATAAGAGTAACACACGCATAACATTTCTAATAATAATATATAAATATATATATGTGTGTATATATATATATCTTAAGGAAAGTGTTGAAAGAAAGCTTCACTCAACCTACCTAACATACCAACAAATTACTCCTCTCATCAACTCAATCAAGAATGTTCAACAAAGCTATTGGGTCTCATAAACAAAGTCCAAGAAAAGACAACAGAATCTGTCCAGAAAGCAAACAAGGGCATTTTGAGCAAAATTTATATTAGCTAGTTATTCTTTTCTCTCTACCGGCTAGTTTTTTTGTGTCTAACAGTTCTTTCCTTGTCTCCAATAGCTAGTTTTGGGTCTTGGATTATAAATAGGTTGTCTCATCTCTCTTGTAAATCATGAAAAAAATACTCTCATGAATTGTATGTAAAAACTCTCTCAAAATTACAATCAAATTCTGATTTCTTCAAGTACATTTTGTTCATTCTTTATTTCATATTTCAACATGGTATCAAAGCAGGTAACGCTCCATCTTCTCAACACCAAAGATCACCCAAATTGGGTGGATCTCATGCAAAAGTTGCTGAATTTGTGTGATGAATTAAGTCTCCCTTTGAAAGAGCCATTGGAGCATTCAAATTTTTAGAGCTATGGAGGAAGTTGCATTAAGATACCTCTAATATAAAAACACTTCAACATTACGAAGAGATGAAAGCCATCATTCAATAAATAAAGACATCTGAAATGCCTCAAAATCAAGGCCAGTATCTGAATGGAAGAAATATCTTTAACACAACAATGGAGCTGCAACAAAATCCTTCCATTCCTCTCAAATTCGACCACCAAGCTGATGCACGCAATGTAAATCCACTATCCTCAATAAGAGCCAAATGTGATGAACTTCAAATCAAATTGAATGAATGCATAAAAGGCTTGCAGCAACCGGCTCTAAAAGATCATCATAGTCCTAAGGTTCCATCCAATTTCGGTTCACAAGCAATAGATCAATGTGCAGTCACTTATACCTCTATGATGACCGAATGTTCTGCACCCCAAACAAGGGTAGACAATTGCTTGAAAGGGCACCAACAATCATCGTCATTAGTTGGTAACAATCAAAACACTTCTACTTATCTAAATTCAAAATATTTTCTTATAGATTCTGGAACCGATTGTCACATGATTAGAGATAAAGAAAAAGTTAAACATTTTAAAAACCTCCAAAACCATGTGACAGTTAGGGTGGCTAATGGACAGAAATTGGAAGTGAATAAAATCAGAAAAATTGATCTTTTTGAAAAAACAACAAATGCCTTATATGTTCCAAAACTCACTTCCAACCTTTTGTCCATAAGCAAGATTACTAAGAATCAAGGGTGTAAAGTCATTTTTGATCCCGATACCGTACCCTTTCAAGATCTAAAATCAAATAAATTGATTAGAAAAGGATCTAGGAAAGGAGACTTGTATTTTTTAGATCAAGAGCAACATGCATTTGCTAACCATACTCATGATGATAGCATTCTTTGGCATGCACGTTTAGGTCACCCTAGTAGTCAAACTCTAAAACACCTTTTTTCCAAATATGAGTATTGAAAATAAGTATCGTGAGGCATGCATTCTTGGAAAAGAAATTAGATCAACATATCCAATCACAGAAACTAGATATAATGCTCCTTTTGAATTAGTGCATTCAGATATCTAGACTACTTCATTTCATTTATTGACCAAAGGATTAGGTATACTTGGATATATCTTCTACATACAAATGATCAAGCTTTTGAAGCACTCAAAAGCTATATTAAATATGTGACCACATTGTATGATGCAAAAATAAAAGTCCTTAGATCCGATCATAGTGGAGAGTATACGAGCCACAAATTTGAAAATTTCTTGGTAGATAATGGTATTGTCCATCAAAAGTCTTGTGTTTATACACCCCAACAAAATGGGGTTGTTAAATGCAAAAATGGGCACATATTAGAAACAGCTAGGTCCATGATGTTCCATGTTAATGTGCCAAAGAAATTTTGGAATGATGCAATTAGAACCATTTTTCATGTTATATACTTAATTCCCACCAAAACTTTGAAGGGTGCATCTCCCTTAAAACTAGTCTTAAAATGGATCCAAACCTCTCACATCTTAGAATTTTTGGATGTGTATGTTATATCCACATCCCACCACACTTTAGAGATAAGTTAGACCATAAGGGAAGGAGATGTCTATTCTTAGGATATGCTTCATTCGAAAAAGGATATAAATGTTACGATCCAAAGACTAACAAAACATACACATCAAAGGATGTGATATTTGTGAAGGAGGTGTTCTATTTTGCAGGAAATAAGGCACATGAACCACAAAAAGAAGAGATTCAAACAAAGCCATGAGAGTTATTTGTTCCTTCTTATCAAACCCCTATGATCGAAACTCAAGGGGCTAATGAAAATACCCAAACAAATGAAGAAGAATCAAGTCATTCGAAAAAAGAACCATCAAATGATTCAGGGAGAGTTCAACAAATAGAAGAGGCCAAACACGAAGAACAAAATTCAGAGGAATCTGAAGAGCCTCCTAATTCTTCACCTCCCTTACGAAAATCAACTAGATTGAGGCTTCCACCATCAGAATGGATCAACTGTAGATATCCTATCTATGATTATTATACTATCTCACATGTTTCTTTGGGTCATCAAGCATTCTTGAGTAATATAGACAAAGAACAGGAGCTTAAATCATTTGAAGAAGCTTTGAGGGATCCAAGGTGGAGGAAAGCCATGGAAGAGGAGCTAGATGCTCTCACCAAGAATGGAACTTGGGAACTCACCAAGCTGCCTAAAAACAAAAGAGCCGTAGGATGCAAATAGGTATACAAAATCAAGCATAAAAGTGATGGCTCAATAGATAGATTCAAGGCAAGATTGGTGACTAAAGGGTTCTCTCAGGCTTATGGAATAGACTATAAAGAAACTTATGCCCCCGTAGCAAAGATGAATACAATTAGAGTGCTAATATCCTTGGCCATAAATCATGGATGGAGCATGTATCAAATGGATGTTGCAAATGCCTTCCTACAAGGAGATCTCAAAGAATAAGTTTATATGCAACCATCACAAGTTTATATGCAACCATCACAAGGACTCCAAAATTACGAAGGGAAAGTATGCAAACTTTACAATGCCATCTACGGATTAAAACAATCCCATAGAACATGGTACACCAAATTAAGTCATGCTTTCCTTAGTTGTGGGTTTTCAAAATACAATAGTGACTCATCACTCTTTGTTAAGAAAGATAGTGAAAAAATTACTATCGTTCTGGTTTATGTAGATGATATTATTATTATCGGGAATGACACATACCACATAGACTTAGTTAGAAATTTTTTGAAGACTAGATTTGAAATCAAAGATTTAGAAAAGCTAAAGTACTTTCTAGGGATTGAACTAACTTATTGTCCTAATGGACTAGTTCTATCCCAAAGAAAATATACTCTTGATTTGTTGTAGGAGACAGATCAACTAGGAACAAAACCAGCATGTAGCCCCATCTCCACATCCAGACAACTAATTGATGATGATGAGCCATATGAGAACGTTGGAAGATATCAACAACTCATAGGGAGAGTAATCTACTTCACCATCACTAGACCAGACATCGCTTATGATGTGAGTAGGGTTAGCCAGCACATACACACTTCGAAAAAGCAACATTGGAGGGTTGCTGAAAGGATTTTGCTCTATCTAAAGGGATCTCTCGGATTAGGAATTTGGATGAAGAATAATGAGGGTTCAGAAAATGTAGAATATTGTGATGCTGATTGGGCAGGTGACTCCACGGATAGAAGATCAACCACAGAATATTGCACGTTCGTAGGATGAAACTTAGTAGTTTGGAAGAGCAAGAAACATGTTGTGTTTAGATCAAGCGCAGAAGTCGAATATAGAGCCATGGCGGCTGCCACTAGTGAAATAGTATGGTTAAAAGCCTTAGTAGAGGAGCTAGGGCTCAAAGTCACAACACCAATCAAGCTCCATTACGACAATCAATCCGCCATTCATATTACCTCCAATCCAGTGTTTCATGAACGCACAAAACAAATAGAAGTAGATTGTCATTTCATACGCGAAAAAGTAGAAGGGATAATCTCTACAACATACATCAATGGAAGAGATCAACTTGCGGACATCTTCACTAAACGAGGAACCGCAACTCATCTTCAAGAAATAATGAACAAGTTGGGCACTATCGACATCTATGCGCCCAACTTGAGGGGGAGTGTTGAAAGAAAGTTTCACTCAACCCACCTAGCATACCAACAAATTACTCTTCTTATCAACTCAATCAAGAATATTCAACAAAGGTTATTGGGTCTCATAAACAAATCCCAAGAAAAGAAGACAAAATCTGTCCAGAAAGCAAGCAAGAGCATTTTGGACAAAATTTATAACGGCTAGTTATTCCTTTCTCTCTACCAGCTAGTTTTTAGTGTCTAATAGCTCTTTCCTTGTCTCCAACAGCTAGTTTTGGGTCTTGGATTATAAATAGGTTGTCTCATCTCTCTTGTAAATCATGAAAAAACACTCCAAAAAATTGTATGTAAAAACTCTCTCAAAATTGCAATGAAATTCTAATTTCTTCAAGTACATTTTGTTCATTCTTTATTTCATATTTCAACAGAAAAAAGCTAAACACTTGCTCATCAAGACAAAAAGGTCATATTTTCCAGTCATTTTTAACAAACTTAAGATGAAGATTCTGTAAGTAATAATTGTTTGCTAAATAGAAATGAACCAAATATTTTGTAACTAACTTAGGTGAGCGTATTACCCTAATCCTTGCATGTCTTTGTAGTATCCCATATGCATTCCCTCCCATTTTAGGATTCTGATAGGGTTTGCAAATAAGATTGAAAAGCCTGCTTATGGGGTCAAATCAATACATTATTTTGGCTGATTAATCTTCCAATATGCTAGTTTCAACAATTCTCGTTCTTTACATTTCTTCCTAGCTGCTTGGGCTGTGGTAGGTATTTGGCTCACTGCTTTAGGTATTAGTATCATGGCTTTCAACTGAAATGGTTTCAATTTCAAGCAGTGGGAGGAGTCCACGGCTCTAACCATGTGCTAGTTGAAGAGAGCCAGCGACTCATAGACACTGGCTTGGTTAAGGGAACTCACTGGAGACTAATATCATGATAACTCCAATAATCCAACTTTGAATGAATTGGGACTTGCAATAATTCCTTGTATAAATTGAGAGTGGGTTGAATTTGAGTAATACGGTTTCCAAAAACATATCTTTGCTGCCAGATAGCCATGGAGATTCCCTGTAAAACTTAATTCCCATGGGAGAGGGTTATAAAGAGCAAATATGATCTCCACTAGAATGGATAGGAGGACAATGTTTGAGTGAGAGCTTCTCATTGCAATTCTTTGGAAATTCATTTCATTTGTATAATTCTTTTTTTCCCTTGGTGTCCCTTAAGGTTGATGATAGTTCTTGCGTATTATTTGAGAGGATCTATGAATTGGAGGTTTGCCCCTTTCTATTTCTTTTCATCATCTCTGTATGTTATCTAGAATTCACTTTACTGCTATCAAACTTTTTTTTTTTTTAATAATTTGGGAGACACAATCATCTTCTTCAGATTTTCATTTCTTTAGAAATTAATGATAGAAGAGATAGTGAGTTTTCTTCTCTCACTTCTCCTTTAGAGATCTTCTATTTACAGTCCTGACACTAGAATCTATAATCTTGATTTTTCAAGTGCTTCTA
The DNA here is from genome assembly GCA_033439265.1 of Dillenia suffruticosa. Lineage (NCBI taxonomy): Eukaryota > Viridiplantae > Streptophyta > Magnoliopsida > Dilleniales > Dilleniaceae > Dillenia > Dillenia suffruticosa. The sequence goes on along the minus strand of JAVTVX010000018.1, from coordinate 4,896,516 downwards.
CTTGTAGATCTCTCTTTCATTATCTAACTACTCTTCCCCACACCTCCTTTTCATCTGTGCAATTTTGGAGGTGACTACCAAGGTTAAAGCTATCTAGTATATAGTGCTTAATAAATTAATACCAATGATCTTCTCCCAAAAAGGAGACCTTATAACGCTATCTCCCCGATTGTTTGTATCATATGCTACAGCAATTCAGAAACTAGAGACTACTTATGTGTGTGATAATGATTGGACTTGTCATAGAAGTTTTCTTGATTTGTTCCTTACTACTTTTAGAGGTTTTGAAAGGAAGAAATATGCTCAATTGTTGTGAAAATGCATGTTTTCTTACCATCCCATGATTTATTTTGGGGGAGCGGAATACCAGAATTCTCAGGAATTGGACCATCGAAAGTTCTCTTTTGTGGGACTAAGTTATTTTTTATACTTTTTTATCAGCTCATGCCTTGAAAAATTATAATTTAGAACATTTGAAGAGGGATTAAAAAGCAATTCCACATTAGCTTTCTTTGCTTTTTCTTGTTTTGACCTTCTTTTTACTTCTAATGTTTCAATCCTAGAGAGTTTTTATATGTTCTTCATTCATCTAATACGTCATTCTTTTTCTATCAAAAAAATAAAATAAAAAAGCAAATATTTTGTAACAAGTATCAATTATATTAATCATAAGAGTTAGCTCTTGATTCAAAAATAGACACTTTTGGTGTTTCAACCAGTGAAGGAAGCAATTTGAGTCTTAGTTGATTGAGAACCAATTGTTTATCCCAAACAATTGATATTAATATTTTGAAAAGTTTAAGCTTCTTAATTTTGAAAAAAAGGGGAACACGGATACTTGAAACTTGATAGTAATTGATCTCTTAACAAGGGCTTTGAAGTGAAATCCACCTGATTCTTGGTGTGAAATTCTCTCTTTTCTATGGAGTACTGAAGACTCTCCTATATTCAGAAGCTAAAAAGGGAACTCAGAAGGAAAAAGGGGAATGTTCAAATAAAACATGCTCACTTTAAAGAAAGTATAGACTAACATGGAAATTTTGTATTCTTTTTTACAAACTTTTCTTGAAAAACTTTAATTGGTGGTGTGAAAGTATTTTACAAAATGAACTTTCCTTGGAGTTGGCAATTTGGAGATGCATATCTTGACTTCTGAAGCCAGTTGGAATCAATCTGTAACAACTCTTGGCAATTATAGGGGGCCATTTATGGACACCAAGTACAGTGTGACTTAGACCAGTCAATTTTTTTCCTTGAACTTTGTCAAGCAATTATAATATTTTTAATACCTGTGGTTCATAAGGAGAAAAACTGAAGATGAAAGTAAAAGTAATTTTACAACCTCTACACAGTTGACTTGTGAAATTTTAGATCAATGTGTGCCAATGACATCAAATTACAGAGTTGGCAATATGTTCCTCATTTCAAATAGAAAGAAATATATATGCCTACCTTCTTGACACAAAGCACGAAGGTACAAAGAAAGCGGATCCCCAAAGTTCCCTTCATTATGTAAAACCTTAGTACCACCTTCAAAATTTTTAAGGGCACGGAAATGCCGAATTGCTTCGCCTATAACACAGTATTTGGTAAAACATTCCACCAGCAACCTGCAAAGGTAAAAACGAAAATTCAGTTCAAGACCTTTAGCCATCATGCGCTAACTCATGAATTCAATCAGCATTATTGCAAAATACCTCTTTGCTCCTACCATCTATTATCTAGGTGATATTTGTGCATCTTAAATGCATCATCTTCTGGTTAAGGCACATAATGAAAACATATATCAGGTTTAAATATTCTATTTACAAATCACAGCAGGATTATAGATCCCCTAAGTTGGCTCAAGTTTGAACAAAATAAACTTCAGATAAGTAGAAACAGGATTTACTCACGCATAAGTCTTCACATTAGGTTGCAATCGTTTGTAATCCTCAACCATCATGCCAAGTAATTCAGTAACATCTTGTACCCTGCACATCATTTTTCCATCCAAAATTATACCATTTATTACAATTATCACTTGTTTTGGGGGGCCAGGGGAGGCAGAAACATATGCTTAAAAGCAGAGGAACATCCATCTATGATACAAAACCCTAAACCCTTCGGTATACTTGACTGATATAATAAAACTACTAACCATCAAATTTAAATTTTGTGACATATGATAAGTGTTGAGAAAATTGTTGTTTTCTTAATTTTGATGATAACAAAATCTCTTATGTGGTTCTAATCAATTTATTTAGTGTGCAGAATTTTTTATTCAATATAAAAGTGATAGAACCAGTCATAAAATCAATCATAGAAGTAAGGGTTATTTGATCATAGAAATAAGATTTTTTTATATCTGTTGATGATCCAGTCAGCAAGGTAAGTATAACTTGGATACTACGCTTAGCCTATAATTGATCCTAGATGTACATAAAAAAAATACCCCAACATAAGGACAATTCATATTCCACCACTTAGAAATTTTTCCAAGTGTTGAAGTGTGATCATTTGGACATATTTGGATAGCCACATCTTTTTATGTGCTGAACTATTTTCAAAACCAAAAATTATGTTTCAAAGAAAGTGACAGTTCAAATATCTTGCGGATATATTAGAGAAAAATCAGCTGAAAGTTTGCTAGTTACTCATTTTTCACAGCAGAATTGTGTATCAAATTATGGCTGTCAAGTAATATTTGGCCTTCGATATCTTCACCATTGGTTTTGGATTTTTGAATTTGATTATACTACATTATAGTACTACAGTTGTACAGCAAATATGATGATTCGTGATACATTTACCTTGAGATTTTAGTGGAGAAATAAATGGACAAAGTTGGCTAGCTGTTCTAAAAAAGTCAGAACTGGGAGTAGATTTTCTGGAGTAGGTTTTGAAATTTTTGGAGAAGCAATCTTTTGAATATAATCAAAACAACTCTTGAATATGTTAGAGGGATGTTTAAACTTCAGGAGAAAAATATTTACTCTCGGTAAACATCACATTTCAAGAAAATTTGGAGCCTATTTTTCTGGGGCTGTTGCTGAAGTTGTTGCAATAACTTTGAGGATTTTTTACTGCAATTAATTGAGTTTCTTTGCTATCCAATGCAGCAACTATCAGCAGGTTTTTCAGTGTGAGAGAATAGAGAACGTGACTAGGTGAATGAGTATCATTTTCTGAGACTTCATAGCACCCAAAAAACTCAAGAAGAACTTCTGCAATTATGAGAAGCCTGCTATCACTTTTTTTTATGTTACATTTGCCGTAAACTTTTGATTGTTTTTGTGTTATTTGTCTTCCATTGTTAGACGAATCAATCTTCATGGAGTGAAGATCAGAAGTCAACAAGTGGATGTACTGTGGTGTCTTGGATCATAGTGGAAACTAGCAGATTGCTAGAGCCCAGTTAGCTTGGTTGGAAGAGTGGATGTAGGCACAAGGCCGAACCACTATAAACCAGGTTTGTCTCCTTCCATTCTCTTTTATTTTTGCTATATATTCTATAGATTGGCCATAGATTTATTTAAATCTAAATGCAGTTAGATAAAAATTTAAAAAGCCAACTTTAGACAACCAATTCAACCCCACCTTTTTGGTTGTCTTTGGGACCAACAATAAGGTATCTGAGTAGAATTTTCATTCTTCAAAACTATGCATGACTTGTTGGACTCTCAAAAATGAACCATTCTGCTTTTGTATTTCCACGTACCAGTACTTTATTTCCCTTGACCAAAAAATACCAAGTAAATTTTGCCAACAGGAAAACAATTGTTCATCACCATCCACATTATGAGGGCCATGTTCACTTTTTGGACACTTCCAAATATGAAAAGATGGCAATTCCAACCAACTTGGAAGGAAGAAAATTTTGAAGGTTACATCTGCAAGGATATCCCACATTCTAAGCTAGGATAAACTTCAGGGAAGAACACATGCCCATTTTTCCTCTCTATCTTATCAAGATATACATAGAAATCTTTTCTGTTATAGAGGTCCTCTGGTAGCGAGAAGATAGGTTAACTTTTTCTAAAATCTTCATACTGACTAAGCTCCAAAATGCATACCAATATCAGAGCGAAGTTACCTTTATTGTGCTCTCCTATTACTGCACTATAAAAAAAGCAGTAAATCATAATGATCACATTCTATGCTTAAACAAAAGGCTATCAACAAGGAAGCCCAATTAGTGCCCAAGTAAAGATGGTTAAGGGCCCAAGGGCTCTGGCAATTGAAACTCCTTTGACTTTGTTTGGAAGAGTTTAAATGAGGATATGATTGGAAAAACATAATATACAACAACAAACTGAACCTTAAATCTAATATTTGAGATTAGCCATTTGAGAGACAAATTTGAAAAAGATAGAGAAAAGAAAAATGAAATAAAAAAATATATAAAATAAAAATAAAAATAAAAGAAAAATAAAAAGAAAAAAAAAATAAATAAATCAATAGATAAATATCTAAAATATATTAATTTAATTTGTACAGATTCTTCTACGCCATCTATTTCTATCCATGACCATTTTCTCTTCTAAACTCTTAATTTCCATGACTTTAAGAATAACTTGCATCCAAGTTTTAAGCGGTCTATTTCTACGTTTACTACAACAACAATAACAAACAAACTGAGCCTTATCCACAACCGGTGCATCTTTGGGCCTTCATTGCACATGCCTGAACCACCTCAGACGACACTCTCGCATCTTATCCACAATTGAACTAACTTCCAACTTGTTATGAATCTTTTTATTTCTAATTCTATCTCTTATAGTTTTTCCACACATCTATCTAAACAATCTCATTTCTGTTACAGCCATCTTTTGTTTTTATTGTTGTTTAATAGCTCAATATTCAGTACCATACAATAGTGTAGGTCTAACCGCGATTCTATAGAATTTTCCCTTCAAATGCAATCGCTTCATGCGATCGCAAAAAATTCCGGATGCCTTTCTCCATTTTATCCAACCCATTTGAATCCTATGGTTCACATCTCCATCTATATTACCATTGTTTTGAATGATAAAATCTAGATATCTAAATCGTTCACTTTTGGATTCATCTTTCTCATCTAACCTAATCGTTTCTTTATCATTCTGATAACTTTCACTAAATCTACATCTCATATGTTCGGTGTTCGATCTACTCAATCTAAACCCTCTGGATTCCGATATAAGTCTCCATAATTCTAATTTAGCACTAACACTTTCCCTAATTTCATCAATTAGCACTATATCATCTGCGAAAAGCATATGTGAACAAAAAAGGTTCAATTCATATTAGACAATGTGAGATGAATTAGCTGTAGAAGGATTAGGAAAATCCTGTTCGGGGTACCTTGGGGGTGAGAAATGGTAGCCTTAGCTTCCAATTTTCATTATCCATTAGGAAAATTTCTGGCCTAAACTAAGGATGATAAAGGTTTAAAAGCTCATTTCCCCAGCAGTCTCCTTTGAACGGTTGGCATCTCTTTGGGGGTTCTTTATCGTGTCCAACTAGTTTTCAAATTTGGATCCATCCGGTAATCTAGAGTGAAAGGTGAATTGATGGGTTGGAGACATATTCTTGTTTCTACAGAGAAGAAAAAAAGTGGTTTTTTTACTAATGACGAGGGACCATAATAGAAGGGGATCTAATGGTGAAGTGAACCATATCTCTAGAAGAAACATTGTGCTATCAGGCCTGGATAAGGAAGAAGCTACATAAATGAATTTTGAACCAGATCTCTAATCTTTGTGGTTATTACCTAGCATTGAATACTAGTTCCAATTTAACTTTGGACTAGTTCAGGAATTTTCCCTGTTCCTGACCAGCTAAAGTTTCCACCACCTCCATTTCAATCACTGGGAAGCTGACAGAATTCACTCCTGCACAAGTCTTCCATTGTACTTATGAGAGAAAAGAGATAGAATCCTTGCACTAAAGATCTCTTAAGCTCTGTTCAGTACTTGCCAAAACCACTAACAGTGGCAGAATGAAGTATAAACTGGGAACTCAATTGCATCATCATGCCCATACAAAAGATTAAAAACCAATGACAATATGAAGTGGCCAAGCTCCTAATAAAAAAAGGAAAAAAAAATAAAAGAAAAAAGAACAACTAGGCAAGTTCAATAACCATGAAACACAAACTATACCTATCGTAGGATTCAGCTCTGGTGTATGCTTGGATAACCCAATTATATGACTCAGTGTCAGGTTTCATAAAATCTGCAATGTGGAGATAGTCATCAAGAATTGATTTGATTAATAAAATCACATAAACTAGAAGTCAATTCAAATGGAGAAGCAACCGAAAAATTGGCAAATTTATGTTTTGAACATGCAATATCCACAAATGGCTTATATATCTTCAGTGAAAAAAGTTGGCCTATAAGCCGGTGCATGAACCTAAATTAAATTAGTGATATATTATCAGGCCTAAGCAATGAATTGTTAGAGCTCCTTCAGTTTTTAACATAAAATTCACATGATTTATTTTTCTAAAAAAATAAAAATTAAAAAAATGATACAATAATCAAGCACCAAGAAGGTTACACTAATTACATACTGTAGAATCAACAAAAAATTGAGAAAACCGGCTGCAACCACATATGAATAAAAAAAGATGGGAGTAACACCAAAAATGAAGAGTTACAAACCATTGCATCAACACTGAATCAAACTCATAGTTTGGCAACAATCAGAACATGTTTTTCATGTCACCCAAGCGTAAAAGAAAGTGCCAACCAAGACAGAAGCATCCTGAAATGCCTCTTATTTGCGGAAAATTGGCGAATTAGTAGAATTACTCCAGGCAATTCTATTTTTGCCATAATAAAATTTCATGGTAACTCTCCACAAAGTGGCATGGTTTGATTGCAGCAGTACAAAACACAAAACATATATAAGCGGGCGCAGTAAAGGATATGAGTTACAAACCCTCCCCATATAGCATGTTCTCAAATGTTGCGAACGCTATTTCAGGTATACCACAGGTAGCCTGCAACATAGCAATAGAAGCAGAAAATCAGGGTATATATTACAATGATACTGAGAAAAGATGATTTAACTGTCACATGAGCCTTGTTTTGCCTATAAGGAAATATATATATGTGGAAGATGGCAGGAACTCATGTAGACCTGAGCGAGAGATATAACCTCTAATAAAATGTGACATTAATGACCAAGTTCCAGCTGAAACATGGGGGCAAATGATTTTCAAGAAAATGAATAATGCAATAAACAGCAATAGAAAGGCTAACATAAGAGAGCTTTATCTATGCAAATTGCAGTTTATTCAACCATCACTGAACATGAAAGTGTACAAGTCACTGATTAGTGGTTCAATGCCGGAGCCCAGATAAGTGAAAAATTAAGGAATACGAGGTTCTCTTAGGGAGAAGGGCATCCTTTTTCTCTTTTCAATACATGGTTTCTCCTTTTGAAAATCTCTTCCTGATTGAAATGATGGGGGTTGCACTGATGCAGCTCTTTTGTCAAATTTCTTTTTCCAATTAAAGAAAAAACAGGTCCAGAAAAACAAATAATATGTTTGTTTGTCAAATTAGGGTGCTGAGATAGATTAGAACCACACTGGTTTTATCAGAAAAGACAAAAAGGCAGTGCAAATTGGTGCTCCCTCGCAGCATTTGGAAATGGGATGAATAGATACCATTCTAAACCTTGCTTTCTAAAGGCACTTTTTTATGGTTTGAAGGAACGAATACATACCTAAGCAGAGGAGGAAAATTTTGTTATATTACAAACATTTAGTACAAATAGAAAACCTGTAACATGATGGTAAAGTTGGTTGCAATTTACTTGAGGTGACAAGTTCAACTCTTTACACATTACTTGCCCAAGACCCATGCATTTACATAATGCTCTAAGCACCACATGACCTTTAGAAACATGAAATATAATTAAAACCACTGTTGGTGGCTAAAATTGGTGGGTTAGCAGGTCCTACTTATGACCTTTCCCAAACTCCATGTAGCTTGTGTGTGAGAGTTCTCCCTTGCATAATCTGAGGACAAAAATCAAAAGAAAAAAGGAAATCTATACAACAACAAAAAACAGAGCCCTAATCCCAAATTTTGAAAACAAAATAATCTATAAATAAAAATAATAAAAAAGTAAACCATGATAAGTAGTAAGACATAATTTAACAACAGTCAAGAGTATGTATAATCTGGATGGACTAAACCTATGAAACACAAGCACACACAACTCAACACAAACACACATGCACTAAAATTCTATAATATAGGTCACAATATAGTTAGGACATAGGAATAACATCATGTAATCTTTTATATTATATTCGAAGAATTCCTTTTTAGATTTATATTTTATTTTACTTTATTTTTTGCATCATAAAGGTATCAATTTTCAAATTTAAAATAGTTCAGCTGATTAATACAGTCACAAGATTTAACAAGGACACCTGAGCACTCTGTAAAAGGTACCATCCATAACATTAACATAACCGTTCACAATCATAATACAAATGAAATAATAAACCATATTGAACATCAAAATAACAAGTTATCCAGAAATAAATGTTAAGAATGACATTCATTAAAAAAAAAAGGAGAAAAATCACTTTCTTCCACAAAAATCCATCATGATTAAGAAATTATCTATTTTCTCAACATGAAAAGCCCTTATTTTGTAAACTTTTTTGCTTATGCTTGAAAAATGGTCAATCAAACTACTTTCAAACTCAGTACCACTTATTTTTATTTTTCTAAAACCATCCCATAAACATATAATCAAATTAAAGTACTTGGATAAAAATTCGAATAAATACAACTTGCTTACCTGGACACTAAGAAGACGGTTAAAGTGAAAAGTAGTCGCCATCCGTCCAGCAGCCTCCATTTCATAGGCAATAGTCAAGGCATTAGAGTGGTCACCAGCTTTACAGTCTTCCTCAATTAAGAGATCATACAGCTCATCTGTAGCCCTAAGCCCACCTTTGGCTCCCTTTAGAAAAACACTATTGGCATCTTCCAGATGATTATTTCTAACAAGCTCCTCTGGTGAAAGGGAAATGGGAAACACAAAATGAACAACAAATCAAATGAGTAAGCAAGTAAACTAAAGTACATGAAAAAAAAAATGTTAGAAGACAAAAAAGGAAAAAAATCACATTTACGAGAAATAGACAAGAAATAGGCCAAGGTAATACCAACAAGAATGAGCCAAGCTTGGCGAATGTCATAACTCAACTTCTCCATTGCTGCAAGAATTTCTAAACCCCTAGTAGCTTGACCTTTTGAGCCAAACAGGCGAATTAATGCAACAAATGTTTCATGAAGAGGACGAAGTCCCACACTGAGTTCCCTCCTCAGAGATTGCATCTGCATAAATATGGCAATTCTCCGCTATGAATAAACTTCCATTGCATGTATCAGAACCAATCTGTAGCAAGCATTTAAATCAAATATGTACATTTTAAACAATTGTAACCAGATTTCTCTTCAAAATATATTGGGCCTGAAAAAAATGATAGCACACAGCCAAACAGAAAAGTAGACTCTCCAATGGGGTCAACAGTCGTTAACTTGAAGGGACTATCATATACGAACATTAAAGCCAATTCCAGCAGACAAGCAAGCACATGGAAAACCAGCACAAGGCATAGAGATCACGACAAAGGGATGACAAATATGGCCACCTTATTTCCTTTCCCATCCAACAAAGTGAAAATCATCAAACAATTGAATACAAGAATCACACCCAGGCATACTCAGCACTTTCTCAACAGGAACTAACACTCAATAATTGCATAAAAATAATTTGGAAACTGATTTTTCTTTTTTACAAATAACATCGTCTCATGTTCTCAATGGTACCTCTATGATAGGGGTCAAAAATTATTCAAAGACACTAAGAACTCAACATCCTAACGAGAAATTGATGCCAGGAACTTTGTCTCACCTTCTCTTATTAAATTTCCACTTGTAAGTGAGATCAACCAGAACAACCAAAAACATTCAATGATGCAAACAAACATTTTACTTTCAACTAAAATAAAACTCCTAACGCCTGAAATAGCCACAGTTTCTGCGTTGAGTTTAGGTAATCATTCATTTTAACCCCCTAGGCTTTGTTTGAAAACACTAACTACCTTGCAGTTCAAAATGCATAAACGTGCCCTCTATTTTTTCATTTGTTAGCAAATGTAATCCTTAGTATTAGTTTTTGTCAGCTAGGTCATGTTCGGGGGGGAGGGAAAACGATACAAGCACATAATTTAGAAAATTGATTTTATATGTACATGAAGTCTTATGCAAAGATGCCCCATGATTTTGAATGAAAAGGAGAATCTTATTACCCCCATTGGGGCTATAACAGCCACCTTTAGTGCAAATATATAGCGAGTAGTAGCATCAACATTCATACATTTTAGTGTTAATTTTCTAGATATACCCCCAAACACAATCCAAAGACTTCGATTTTACATTGGTGTAGTTTGATTCAAACTCACTTACCCCTTGTGATTTCAAAAACACATTAAAGTACTCCATGTGATTCTGCCTTGTGGTAGAACTGGCCCCTCAATTAGATTGACTGCTAACAGCACTGGAGAGGACACCTTTTGTTTTGGGTGGGCACTTTGACCTATTTTGAACCATAATGTGGCCAAGTCATTTTGGACCAAATGGGACTGGTTTAAACAATATCAGAAAACAAGCGATTTAATTCGCAATATAAGAATTTTGAATAATTGATTGAAACTGAAATGAGTTTACACATCAGAACTCTATCGAAATACTACAGCTCTAATAGTCATTAACACGATTCTTGGTTCACTCATAATGCAATCAAATATTGGCACTTAATTATAACTTGGGTGGTAATATATTTAGGTCCAGTTTCGATTAGGTAGAGGCAACCTTATACCGGAAGAAAAAATAACATCTAATGCCGAATTTTATAAACATAATAATCAATTAATACATTTTTATGTAAAATTTTATTTATTTATTTATTTTTGAAAAGTTCTCTTGAATCTAAACTGAAAATTTTCACCAGCATTAAATCCAGTAAACCTAATATCATCGCTTTATCAAAAAATTCGACTAAGTTGCAAGGAGCTCCCAAACAAAGTAAGAACAAACCCTACCCCAGATAAAAAGACAAGAAAAACAAGAGACAACAAAATTAAACTGCATCACAAGTTCACTCCGATTTATAAAAATAAAAAAAAAAAAATTCCCGAAACATAACCAATTTATCATTTAAAGCAGGAAACCAGATTCTTGAGAGAGAGAGAGAGTACCGCGCCAACATGGTCACCGTTAAGGGTGTGGGAGACAATCAAACCATGAAAGGAGCGAGGACCAGGAGTAAGACCAGCAGCAATCATGTCGTAAATGACTTCAGAGACTCCGGGAACATCGCGATTCCTCGCTCGCTCCATCAATTCCTCCATAAACACCAACCTCAGACCTTTTTCCGTAACCGAAGCGTCTTCTTCTCTCGGTTGTTGCTTTTTTCTTCTGGATTTCTTCTCCGGCGAAGAGACTGCTGAATATGCGATGAACCCTCTTGAGAATTTGCGACGTGAAGAAGACAAAGGTGAGTGCATAGGATAAGGAGGTTGGTTTAAGCGAGGGTGTGCGTAGGTTAAGAGAGTCGCCATTTCTTCTGAATTTGGGTCTGAGCGGTGAATGGATAGCGAGGGGGAGAGAGTGAGAGGGGTTTAAGCACTTTGGTCGGGTCAGGTGGAGGTGGAGGTGGAGGTGGAGGACGAATGGACGTTGGGTTTTGGGGCGTCTTTGGACGCAAGGTAAAAGCTGGAATTCTCACGATCTGGGTTACGACATTTCACATTATTTCTTTTACCATGCGTTTAGCATCCTCATGTGAAAAAAGAAAAAAAAAAAAGAGATAAAAGAAGGAAAGGGATAGAATAAAAAAGAACAAAGGGGATAAAATTTAAAATTATATTTGGCAGCAAAAATATGATAAAAAAGAGAGAAAAATAAAAGTAAAATAAAAAAAATCACAGGTGAATATATTTAAAAATACAAAAATTTATTATCTTATTTTTTTAAATTTGTTTTTTAAATAAAAAATATAAAAATAAATTTAATATTTTAAAAAGAAAATCTTTCCCTCCAAAATCCACTTATTTGATAGGATTTAAAAATTGAATTCAGAGAAATTCTATAAAACTTTTTCAGATTTTGATTCTTTATCATGAACCAAATGCCTCCCTCAATTTTTTTACCAAATATAGCGGATTTTTTAAAATCTCTCCTTTTCCCAAAATTGGATTTGAAAGAAATTTTTCAAAACCTTTTCCTCTAATAATTTCTTTATCAAAACTGAGTGAATTCTTTAAAATGTCTCCCTTTCTTATCAAAACCATCCATACAAATATAAAAATACATTACAATCATAATTGTCTCAACCACTTGCATCCCTAACACATCCTTCACTGAATGTTTGGAAAAATATCTGTCTTTCATTTTCTCTTGGTAAAGGTCCTCGGACTTGTTGGTGACATTTATATATTAAGAAATTCTTTTAGGTTAAGTGATTAGATACTATATCCCTTAACAAGAGATTTTGAGTTTAAATCTTGATAATGACAAAAAATGATTTAGAAGAGTCAACCCCTAAAATAGACCTCACAGTACTCGAATCGGATTAATAGAATACAAGTTCGGATACTGATAGTGAAAAAAAAAATGACATTGGTGCATTGAACTCAAGTGAGGAAAATCACGAGACTGCATTATAATATTTAAAAATATATATATATAATTTGTAGAGTACAAAATATATGACGGAACAAAGCCAAAATGTTATAATCTTTTAAAAATAAATAGTATTCTAAAGGATTTTAACAATATTTTAAAGATTTTTAATTTTTTCATAATTTTTAGTAACACTTAATAAAATATTTTTCAAAAATGATATTAAAAACAAATGCGATACATATTTTTTTTGTTTGTTTTCTCAAAATTTTAGCAGCAGAGAAGAGCACGCGAGAAACTGTGTCCATGTGACGGAGACAACACTTGTAAAGGGTTCTCTTTTTCGAAATTTCATAAAAAGAAAAGGAAGCTTCCTATGTCTAGAAATTTTGTTCTTCTTGGTCGATAAACGCGAGCTGAGTGGCTGAGGTTTTGCTGCAAATTTGAGAAAACAAGGCGAGCTGAGTGGCCGCGGCTTTGCTGTAAATTTGAGAAAACAAACTAACTAGAAGCTACTTTGAATGTAGACCTCGTTTGCCTTCCGCAAGTGCAAAACACCCTTTTGCGCCGGATGTTTTATTTTCTTTGTTCGCTTCCATTACTTGATATTTTTCCAAACATACAGTGAATGAACGTTGTGTTAGGGATGCAAGTGGTTGAGACAATTATGATTGTAATTTAAACCAATATACTTTTATTTTTATTTTTCTGATTTTTTGAAGAGATAATAAGTCAAATATAAAAAAATATTTTCAATGATTAATGATAAAAATAACAATATCACATTATTTGTTTGAAAATTTCATTTTTACATCGGCTGTTTAGATTTTATTTGATTTAATATATTCACTATTTATTACTTTTTTAACCGAAACTAATTATATTCGATCAAACTTGATAATTTATAACTTAACTCTAGTCACTCGAATGTTTGGTCAAGTCGTGATATTGTATCATGTAATATCCTAAACTATTGATTTGGATTTCTAGGGTATAAATTAGAGATATTTAGACTACAAAATGTTGAACTATTGATTTGGAGTTTTAGGGTATAGATCAGAGATATGAAACATTGAAATTCAACTTGTGAAAAAACTCATAATAATCTCAACTTAAAACAAATTCATCTCATTATCTATTTTTTATTTTTTATTTTTTAAATCCATCACAATCTTAACTTTAAATAAGTTCATTCCATTATCTTTTTTTTTTTTTTTAGTATTTTTTTACGCATTTTACTTATACCAAAAGGAAAATTCATTAATAGAGAATGGTAATAAAATAAAAGGTGTATGTCCTTTTAAGGACACATTTTATTTCCATTGAAACTCATGTTCATACTTAGACCAACTGCATATTATTACTGATCACCAGTTCATTCATAGAGAGCAACATGATGCATATTAAAATTTAAATTCTAAAGCTGGTCCTTTCTTGCACATATCGCTCTCTATATCTGCCATAGAGAGTTTAGTTGTCATCCTTGTTCAGCTTCTTAACCACAGATTTGGCCTTCTCCATGTTCAGTGGCTTCACAATGCACTCGTTCAGACCCGCCTCCATGAACACTTGCTTCTCCGATTCCGATGAGAGTGCGGTCACCCCCACAATCATGGCTTCCACTCCCATGGCTCTCAGTTCCTTGGTTGCCTATATAATGCAAATAAAAAACCTCATTAATGAATCTGAAATAAATGACTCACCTTTGGGAAATAAATTTTAATCCCCTCCCCCCCCCCCGGATTTATAATATGAGATTTTCCTTTCTCTTTTTCCAGGAGTGAACTTTTTGGTCTTCATTATTTTTATTATTTTTTTGGACAGAATGATTAGCTTTCTTCTATTTTTACAATAAATACTACCGTAACGCTTTCTCTAAATTAAAAAAAAACCTAGTACTAAAAATGAGCAAAAGTAAAGAAGTTATGTAAGTTAAAACTATAATATATGTCTTTGACAGATTTGGTTTAGTGCACTCACCTCAAGACCGTTCATAACAGGCATTTCCATGTCCATAAGAATAACTTCAAAGGACGAACCTAAAGTGTGCAAATCCACTGCCTTTTTACCATTCTCCACAACTTGAGTTTCGAATCCAAGTTTAGTCATGATCTTCTTGTGAATCTTCTGAGTCATGGTATCATCATCAACGATGAGTGCGCTCATTTGCTTTGTGTTCTCAACACCATTTGCTGCCATTGAGCGAGAAGCACCGGTTCCAACTATTATTTTGCACCGCAAGGTCTCTGTTAGCACAAAGCAAAATTTTCCTTATAATCTTCGAACAAATGGAGAAAAATGTTAACACTCAATGCAGAGCTAATAGCCAAGAATATAACTAGGGTACAAGACAATGACTTTTGTGACAATCCTGATCTCCACCCAAACATGCCTCAAAAGGGACAAATTGACAAGAGCTATATGCAAAAGATTTCTTTATTTGAACATGAACATGCCAAAGGAAGTTCCATTTCTATATGAAATACCATCAATTAGCAAAGTCCTGCGATCTAAACCCTTTGGTTAATGGGACAAAATTGACTCTCTGGCACCTACTCATTCATGTTGCAACCTTCAAAAAACAAGTGGACCAAAACTAATTGTTGCAACCTTCAAAAAAAAAAAAAAAAAAAAAAGGAGAAAGCACTATCAATTTGGAAATGAACTTGACAATGGACTAGTAATGAGAGGATGATTTTTTGGTGTTATACCTAAGAAAGGCAAGATTTGAGAGGTAGAAGAGACTAAGATCAGCTATGGAATGGCTTTCATCAACATTTGGTATTTAAGCATCTAGGACTGCAAAAAGACAAGGAAAAAGAGAATCAACTTTTGCAGAAGGATTTGCTTCTCCATTAAGCAGTTGAATATACTGAGAGTCACATGGTGAGCACTTTGTGGATTGCACAAATAGATTTGATGAACGTTATAACAGTGTAAGACTTGATTTTGTTAGATTTAGTGAAAAATTGATAATGCCGTAAAATCCGCAAAAATCACTTTTTTTCTAACCTTCGCTAATTAATACCATGAGATTTGCTTGTGGCAATTGACAAGGGCTCTTTTTGGATATGAAAGTTATGGTTTACTTGTCCTTTTTCTTTCTTTTCTCTGGCTTTTTATAGTTTTGATATTTGAATCGAATTTAGGTAGAGAAACCATTTATAGTACGGGAATTCTATTTTTCATTGTTACAAACTTATTGCTAGTGAGACAAAAACAATTGATCTTAACATCTTATAAATATTCACCCATACATGGTCTTAGCCTAAATTGTTTGCCCACACAGTATATATATGTATGTATACTTATATATCTTGGTGGAGAAAAGCTCATTTGGAATCGCAAAACTACATTCACATCTTGTCGTCTAATATGGCCAAAATAATCTTCATAGCAATAGTTTAACAAAATACCCCCCCCCAAAGAGTGCTAATCAAAAACAAAATAAAATAGTGATTTCTTATAGAAAATCAAGCTTGGGTACTTAAAAGCGCAGAAGAAATTGCAGTAAAATATTTTCATCCCCTAGAGAAAAAAAAAGTGCTAATATCTTTGCTTAGGCGCATAAAACTAAACAAGCTCAAACTCAAATTGACTGCAGCTTCAATGTTTTAATTTTTAATTTTTTGGGATAAATTGGTAAAAGTAAAAAATTTTTATTAGTTGCAACAGAGCTAGCTCATAACCTTAATTAGAAATTTGCCATATTCTACCATATTTGACTGATCCTCTTGGGAATTGATTTAACTTGTATCTTTACCCTTTTGTTTATTTCTAAATATAATTATCTTAGCTATGATTTGTAATTAACTGCAGAAAGAAGCAACATGCGAGATGCGGTTATGGATCCGGAGATGAGGAAAATGGATATAGAAATTATGAAAATCACATGTATGAAATTTGTTTGAAGCTTAAATTTCTACTTTTTGAGAAGATTTAGATTTGAAGGAGTTTTAGATTCGACTGTTGCATATGACGCTTTCGTAAATATACTAAATCTTTGATTAGAAGATGGTTAGAAACATATAAATTGACAAGAGGATCAAATTTGGTGAAATGATGAAATTGCATATAGGAAGAGAGAGAGCATCAACCTTTTAGACATTTTGGTGGAAAATATGTTGAGAGAGAGATTTTTACTCCCAAATTGTGAGTAATACTTGTTCAATGACTACTAAACCTGTAATCAAGTAACAAGTCCATCATGGTCTACACAACAAAATTTGAGCACTTGGCTGCTAGGAATAACTTAAATCCCCATGGCAACACTCTACTAGATATATCGAGGGGTTGAAACAAAAGATTTTGAATATAATTGAATTATTAATATTGAATAACGTCAAAGAAGCGGTTAATATAGTATTGAAGACCGAATATAATATTGAAGACTGATATGATAATGCACCAAAGAGCTACCTTAGTTAAGGGTTGAACATCCAAGAAGAAGACATATAATGGTGGTTGAGGTTAATTTGCTTAAAGAGAGAAATCTAATACTATGAAATCCTTAGACCAAGAATGTTGTTTCAAGGCCAAATAGAAACAATGGTAATGCGGTGATAGTTGATGTTATTCAATTAGAATGGATGAGTAGTTGAATAGAGATATTTTAAAAAAATTTTGCCTATTTAGGTATTTTAAAAAGAAAATGACAGAAATAGTGTTTGGTGGTTTAAATAGAAAAATAAGGAACACATAAAAGTTTTATAGTGATTCCACTAAACTTGGTGTACGTCTACTCCCAAATTCTTCTCAGACTTTTCACTATCAATTCATTGATACAAACTTGATTATAGGTTTAAGTTAGATCTTTATAGTGTCTCTCAAACACCAATTTTCCAACGCTATACAGATTGGTTTTCTCTCTCTAAACTCAAGATCGTGACACATTCACTGATCTTTTGAAAACTCAGTACAAGTAAGAATGAGAGGTCTAAGATATGAGACTTAAATTCTCGGATTAGATAGACTTGCCTTTTGCAAGTAGTCACACTCAAAAAAGATAAAATTAATGTAAAAGTAGAGTGTCTGAATACTAAAACAGAGTAGTAATACATTAAGTTCGTGGTGGTTCAGATCTTCAATAGAACATTAGCTATTTCATTTCTCATCTCTCTGATATTTATTGCAGTGTTGAAAAGAGCCGTTGTGTAGTTGTTGAAGTCGAACATTACTCATAAGTGTTTGCCAATTAAAATTCTACAACTATTCCTTGTTTTGTGTTGAAACTTCATTTTCCTACCGGTATCAATTTTCTTTTGACTAATTAAGAGATAATTTTGCTGCATTTAAACGTTAGCCTTTGATATAAATGGAAATGAATAGATAAAGTTGTGTTCAAACCATGTTCGAATTTTTGGTTTCTAACAATTTCAAGTTGACAACTTTAATTGACATATCGACCTGAATTCAAAATTTTGTATTGTGGATTTCCTTGGTCTGGTCAATATGGTAAGAACTTTGGTTGACCATAATTTGGTGTGTCGACATAATTTTAATTAGGTATCGACATGTCTAAATTAGGAACCAAGAGCCTTTGCCGACATATTAGAGATTTCAGGTCGGCGTGAACATGTTTTGGAATAAATTGGTGGGTAAATCATATTTTAATTGGTCAGCATATAAAGGTGGATCGACATATGTAATATCCACATCGACACAGTTTTATTCTTATATTCAATTGGTGGACCTGATATTTGAAATTGATCGATGTGTTTGAGGTGTCGACATAATTGAAATGCAGATTGTTGTGTGACTGCTAAGAAAAAAATAAAGCAGGCTGATAAGTTGTCGGGTATATTGACCATTCTTAATAATTTTTGTTAGATGCTTGTCGACATGTATAATAATGGGTCGATCCAAGACTTAAATTGGCGGACCTGACACTTTAAATTGATCCACCTGGTGTCAACAGGTCGACGTATAGTTTTTTTCAGGTCGACATATAAGGCGAGTAGATAAGGTTTTACTTTGGTTGACAGGGTGTGTGAATGAATATGTCGGATCAACATATTTTTGGGATTGTCAATAAAATCTCACTTAGACAATTAGTGTTATTTAACTTATTCAGGTCGACAAGAATTATTGAGAAGTTGACATTTTCATGATGGAATTTAAAATTGGTCGACATGACTCTTAAAATTGATGGACCTAGATGAGCAGATCGACAAGTGTTAAAAACAGGTCAACAAACTCTGTCAATTTAGTGATTTTTAGTCCTATTTTTTTATACTTTTAAGTCCATTTTTCTCCAATTTATTTATTTAATTATCATCAAAACCTAATACTCTCAACAATCTTCCCATTTTTTATAATAACAAAACTTCGACACACTTATCTAAGACTTGTGAACCTATTGATTCTTATTTTTGAAAACTTAACTAATTTCTTGACTTGTCAATGGGAATTGCAGGATCATGACTTAGCTGATTTAATTTACAATAGTGTCATCCCCACAAAACCACTACCTATTTCTTAAATTTCATGTTATCAATAGAGCCATTTCTAACAGAACCATTGCCTTACTATCAAGAATTGAGAAGTCCTGACCATTCCTACTAACCAGTCCTAAAACAGAGGCTCATTTAGTTTACCATCTTCTATTTTTCTTCTCCCTTTTTTTGTCATCAATAAAAAAGGGCTGGCACTCCTTAGCAAACAATCAGAATATATCAGTAAACAACAATAAACACTCCGAACCTATACATCAATACCTTTTGTCATCATAGCAAACAATAGCAAACCACCATAAACAACAGCAAACGGTTAGTTATCTACACTCTCCCTCAATCAGCAAACATTTATTTTCAGCAATTATCTTCTAGCAACAGTTATCTTTTTTCTAGCACCTTTTAGGTGCAGTTATCTATTATTCCCCCTCCATCATAGAAATATTAGAGTTCTTTCACTGCGATAACCTAAATAACACAATCAAAGTTACTCCCCCTCAGATCTGGACTTCTTCTTTTCAATCAATTAGGCACATCAACAATTGCAGTGAGTAACATTTTTCAATTGCCCATATGAATTTTAGATAATGTAACTAAATTATTAGAAAAATCACAGAGTAACAATCATTTAATTTGAACACAACAAATTCAAAGTAAATATTGAAGAAACTAAACTTATTAATCCTAATATATAGCAGTTCTACATGAGTGAGAATACTAACATGAATATTTCAGTAGATAAGACTTAAAACATTATTCATTTTCAGTAGATAAGATATCACAAAAAATGAATATTCAACACTATATAAGAGTGAGATATTTCAAACATGAAGTGCTATACACTTAATACATGGTAGCAACACGCAACACTTTAATCTAAGCCTTTCATACATTGTCTACACACATTTAAGTTTAAAGTTAAGTCAGACATGTGGTCATTGCAAAGCATTATGAGTTCAAAGATGATAACTAAATAAGTAGAGTATAATGTGATCACAAAATGACCAAAAAATATTACAAAAGGAAGAGAAGCTAAGGACATCAGACGAGGGTCTAATTAGTATTAAATAAGGTACTCAACCATAATGAGGGGTTTAAGTAGAACATGGAGATGAATCAGTAGGACGGGGATGTCTTAGGGTCACGAGATGTCTTTCCCTTGTTGGATGAATCAATTTTCTTTTCCGGTCTGTGCAGCTCCTACTAAAAATGAGATTAGCTTGTGCTTGCCTATTCAATCGTTCATTTGAAAGTGCTATGTTTTGCTCAATATTTTCCAATTTGTCCCAAATCATTTTTCCAAACTTGTTAGGAATCATTAGCCAATTAGAGCATATTTCATTCAAATACTTTTCGTACTTGAAGTTAACCTTTTTGAAAAACACCCGATCAATCAATTTCCCTTGATTGACTTTTCTCCGTAAGAATACTTTCTCGTAAAGATTGCTCTATTAAAGTGATTGAAATTCATGAGTGTTGAATTTGTCGATTGAGGCGGTGAAGAAGGAGGGCTTCGATGATGATGGCTTCGTTGTAGGCTTTGCAAGAGGTTTTGACGATGTTGGTTGTTTAGAGATAGACAATTTTTGTTTAGGAGCCATCGCAAATTAGGGTTTCATAGATCCAATCGTCAAGGGTTTCAGAGGAATGAAAGTCGCCTAGAGAGAGAAAGAGTAAAATTCAAATATGGGGAGAGAGAGAGACATGTGAATATGTTAACTGTTCATATTCCATTTTACATGTCATGGGTTGACACGTATTCATGCACGTCAACCTATTTTCAAGGCGTCCAAAGGTTAGCAGGTCGACAAAGTTTTAAAGATATCGACATGTTTTCGACTGCAATGCATGTCGACACATTAGCATATAGGTTGACAAAACTATATACATTTTTGGTTTTTCAATAGTAGGTTGACATGATTTCTAAGACAACGGTTAGTAGGTCGACAAGATTATATACTTTTCAATTTGTCAACATCTTTGTCAAATATGTTGACCTGAAATTTAGTTTTTCAAATTTTCACATACTCTGTTTTTTAGACTTCTTTCTTATTTATCCATTTCTATTATTCTTAGTTCTCTTCTTAGTTCAAAAAATCTATTCTTATCTAATAATTTGGTAAAAATATCAACAGTCTGTTTTTGAGTTTCTATATATTCAAAAATTATTTCGTTTTTCAACATATGATTTCTGATGAAATGATATCTCACTTCAATGTGTTTAGTTCGAGAATGATATACTGAATTTTTAGTTAGTTTTGTGACACTTGTGTTGTCATAGTTTATTAGGATACAATCAAAATTTATACCATAATCTTTCATTTGATACTTAATCCACAAAATTTGTGCAACACATTATCCAATAAAGACATACTCAGTTTTAGTTGTTGACAATATCATACTATTTTATTTCTTGGAATGCCATGATACCAACATATTTCCAAAGAATTGATAAGTACCACTGGTATTTTTTTTTATTTAATTTACATCCCGCAAAGTCAATGTTAGAGAACCCGTATAATTAAAAATTTGAGTTTTTATCATACCAGAGACATAGATGTGAGATGTTCTTAAGATATCTAAAAATTATTTTGACAGCTACTAAATGAGATTCTTTTGGATCTGAATGGAATCTAACTCAAAAACATATACTGAATTGTATGTTTGGTCTCGAGACAGTGAGGTCAAGAAGTGATCAATCATACTTGTACATAGCTTTTGACATACTGATTTGCCATTTTCATTTTCATTTAATTTTAGACTCGTGCTCATAGGTGTGACATTTCCTTTGCACTCAATGAAATCAAATCTTTTAATGAGATTTTTGATATATTTTGATTGATTAATGAAAATTTCATTTTCAGATTATTTAATTTGAAGTTTTAGAAAGTAATTCAACTTTTCCATCATACTCATTTCAAATTCATTCCACATTGATTCAGCAAATTCTTTACAGAGATTATCATCAGTACTTCCGAATACTATATCATCCACATATATTTGAAGTATCAGAAGGTATCTGTCATTTCTCTTAATAAACAAAGTGGTATCCACTTTATCTCTGTTAAAGCCATTTTAATGAGAAAATTACTGAGTCTTTCGTACTAAGTTCTAGGAGATTGTTTAAGATCATATAATACTTTTGATAATTTAAACACATGATTTGGGAATTTAGGGTCTTCAAAAGCTGAAGGTTGTTCTACATATACTGTCTCTGCTAACACTCCATTAAGAAAAGTACTTTTTACGTCCATTTGATAAGATTTAAATTCATGTGGCATGCGAAGGCAAAAAGTATTCTGATTGCTTTTATTCTAGTTACAGGTGCATATATTTCATCATAATCAATATCTTCTTGACAGTAGTTCTTTGTTACTAATCTGACTTTGTTTCTCACTATTGTGTCATTTACGTCTAACTTATTTCGAAAAACCCACTTTGTTGCTATAACTGATTGATCCTCAAGTCTCGAGACTAAATTTCACACTTCATTTCTTTCAAATTGATTCAGTTACTCTTGCATTACCAGTATCCAATTTTCATCTTTCAAAGCTTCAAGTGCATTTTTGGACTCTATTTGAGAAATGAAGGCTATAAATTTATATTTTTGTTTTTATGAGCTGATCTGGTTCTAACTCCTGATTGCATATCTTCGATTACATTTTCTACATTTACACTATTCCTAATTGTTAAATATTTTATTTCATGCTCATGGTTGTTTTGTGGAATGACAGAGAGATCATATTCTATTATTTCGTTCTTTGGTTTCTCGTCTTGAGCATTTTCTACAGATATTGGTTGTGGAGCTATTTCATCATCAACAATCACAATCTCTCTCATCGAATCCTTACATTCATCAAATTTCACATGAATGGATTTCTCAACTACCATAATTCTTTTATTGTAAACTCTATATACCTTACTATTGGTTGAGTAACCCAAGAAGATACCTGCATTGCTTTTCACATCAAATTTTTCCTAACTGCTCTTTCCCATTGATCAGAATGTAACATCTACTTCCAAACATATGAAGATAGCTTATGTTTGATTTTCTATTTTTATATAGTTCGTGAGGAATTTTCTTCAAAATTGATTTAATTAAGACTCTTTTCAAAATATAACAAGCTGTATTTATACCTTCTGCCCAAAAGTATTTAGGCGTGTTATGTTTGCAGAGCATGGCTCTTGCCATTTCTTCTAAAATTCGGTTTTTCCTTTCCACAATTCCATTTTGTTTTGGGGTTCTAGGGGTAGAGAAACCATGATTAATGTCATTTTCTTCACAGAATTCTTTTAATTGGTTATTTTTAAATTCTCTATCATGATCACTTTTAATTTTGTATATTGTATATCTTTTTTTATTTTGAAGTTTTCTGTAAAGTGTAATGAACTCTGAACATGTTTGTTCCTTCTTAACCTAGATATACCTCGAATAGTTATCGACTATTACAAATCTATAGTGTTTTTCTCCCAAACTCTAAGTTGTAATTGGACCAACGAGGTCCATAAGTAACAGCTCTAATGATCTGGAAGTAGAGACCACATCCTTTGATTTAAATAAACTTTTTGTTTGTTTTCTTTCATATAGGTATCACAAATTTTATTCTTTTCAAATTTTAGCTCTGGATTACCTTATACTTAATTTTTTCTTGTTAATTTTTTTAATTAGACTCATACTTGCATGTGCTAACCATTTGTGCCAAAGTTTAGACTAAATTTTATCTAGAACCATTAGATAGGATTCATTTGAGGTCTCTGATTTATTAATATCTATTACATATATATTTCCTTTCCTGATTGCAGTGAATTTTGTTTCATTTGAGTTTTTGCACACAATTAAACACATATTAGAATAAAAAATGACCCCATAGCCATTATCACATAGCTAACAGATACGGAGTAAATTGAATTTTAAACCGGATACAAGCAAAATATTTTGAATTTGAGAGCAGAAACTCACCTCCTATGTTACCAATTCCGATGATTTTTCCTTTGGAGTTATCTCCAAATATCACTTTTTCTCATTTCCTTTTCTCAAGAGAAGAGAATTTTGATGTATCTCTAGTCGTGTGTCTTGAGTAACCACTATCAATGCACCATATTGACTCTCCAAGAGATTCTTTTGATTTCATTCCTAAAATGAAATTCAATCATACTTTTGCCTTTAATGCCCACGTATATATTTATATATATATATATTTTTTGATTTCGACATTTTCAACTAATGTTCATGATAATAATAGGAGCTTTAGTTTGACCAAATTAAACTGTATTATAGGAACAGATGACTACAATCGTTTGCAAGATAGGACAAAATGCAGAAAAATATTTTCAGAAACTCAACAAAGCTCAGCTCGTGCATACTAGTCTCTTTATCAGATCAGTTGTCCTTCAACTTCTCAATGAAAGAGTTGGCTTCCTCAAAGTCGAGAGGCTTCTCAAGGCACTTGTTCAGAACAGCCATGGGGAATGCTTGCCTCTCAAATTCCGAAGAGCAAGATGTTAGCTCCACAATCATGGTTTCATCCCCCAATGGCTCACAGCATTCTAGTAGCCAGTCATGACAAAGAAAAAAAGAAAAGAAATCCATGTCACTTCATATACATGCAGTAAACTTTCTTAGAAAATGCAAATGCAGAGAGAGATAAACTCATCTGAGGGTCATTCATAACAGGTGTTTCCATGTTCATAACAATAACATTTAAGGAGGGACCGGATTCAGGCAAATCCACAGGCTTTTTCTTCTTGTAAACAACATATATCATCTCAAATCCAAGTGTACTTGATAGAAGAGAAGATTTCATTCCAAAAGGATAAGAAGAGGTAGCTTTATATACTCATCAACCATTAACCAGAGGCAAAACCAGAAATTTATTTTAGTGACGGCAAAACACAACATTCAGGTATAATGGCAGCGGTAGACGTCATAATTTTCTGAAAATAAAAAAGAATTTAGTTGCATTTTTAAAACTTTTAGTGGTAATTTTATGTAGCGTAGTGATTTTTCTCAATCTTTTAGTAAATAATTTTCTAAAATACCACTAAAAGTATACACATAATTTCTTCCCAAAATTACAGTGGGAGCGACAGCCCCCACAACAGTCATAATAGTTTCGTCACTGCCAGTAATTAACAATTCATCAAACTAACACTAACAAACACATCACTATGCATCCAACACCCCCTGTTCCCCCCACCCCTCAAATGCACATCTTGTTCAAGAGTATTAATCACAGTGGTCAAGTAATGTCAAGCCCCAAGACAAAATAATAAATAACATAACATAACATAAAAAAAAAAAATAAATAAATGAACAGGTTCTTAGACACCACTGCCAACTACCCAGATATCATTTTATGGAAATTTTAGCTTATTTTATTAGTACTACCTGCTGGTGGCTCAGCAAGAGTTTGTTTCCAGCAGCGGTTGTTGCAGGGTTTGGGAATGCTACCACAGATACCAGCAGTAGGAAAGGAACGACGCAACAGATAACCATACACCTTCCGATTAAAGCCAAAACCAGCGATAAATCTCTGCACCACTCTAGGGTTGATTTCAATCTGGACCAAATACTAGTTGAGACTAACCCCAATACCTCCAGATACAATGGCATGAAGGGCGTGGGCGTACCTCTCATTGCACATGGGCATTTTATCAAACACCAACCGAGCACAACTATGTCTTCGGAAAACACAGATCCCGTGCTTTGCTGCTGAACCAACTGGAGCACCAAATCAAAACCAAATCTCCCCTTGCAATACACCAACACGCAGTCCGAGCACCTTAATCGCTGCCGGCAAGGCCATGATTCCAGCGCTGATGATCGTTGTCTACAAATGGAAAACAGCACCTAAAGACGAAACTCCATTGTCTATCTAGCGAATCAGTACCATCCCGTGAGGTGGTATTCGTTATTGTTCATTCCTAGGATCCTACGGAAGAAACAGTAATACTGACCGAGAAATACGATGAAAATAGGACTGAAAAAGAATGAATGAGCGTGAAAATCAGAAAACACCTGCTCCCATGTAATAGGTTCTGGTTGTGCCTACATCGAGGGTCGATGGTGGATTTCCTAGGCTACAAACTCGATCCAATTTAAAAGTTGGCTCCTCATGATCGAGATATGAACGAATGAAATTTAGCATTCTGTGAACGGATCGTTAATATATTTTCTATCTATTACTACTTTGAAACAATGACCAAAGGGTCCGAACAGTTGGCTTACAAAGTTTTTGAAAAAATTTATAAACCTCATTTGATTTCTTAATATTATCCCCAAATAGCGGATAATATTAATTTTATCTATCTCCTCTCGTAAATAACTATACCATAAATAATTTATAACTTTTATTATTTTTTATTAATGAAAAATAAAAATTTCTTTTTTTAATTTTAATATTTAAAATTTTAGATAATTACTTTTTTTTTATTTAATATACATTCAATTAATATATATATATATATATATATATATATATATATAAATTCATATATTTATAAACTCATATCTATTCTTTGATCCTTAAAGTTAGATTCCGAATCTGTCACTCCTCCAAAATGCATACCAATGGTGCATTTCATACCCGAAGAAAAAAAAGAAACAAGAGAAAGGTAATAGAAGGAAATGAGTGCGTCCTTGAATTATACGAACACATTTTATTTCCATTCAAACTCATGTTCGTACTTAGACCACCTACATGATCACTGCAAAAGAAAAAAAAATGCAGGTTTAGCAATGGCCCTCTGGCATTGCGAAATTCGTGATGCAACTAGCGACACAAGAGACATGAATAGTGATGCCACAAATGAAGACGTCTTAAACTCATTGTTCATAAAAATAGCAATGCCTTGGGCGATACCCCATTGCGAGCTCACGCGAAAAAGTAGCACTGCAAGTGGCGTTGCAGAAGGCTTCACTATGCTTATCGTAAAATGGTGCAAAATATAGTGGCAGCTTCTGCGATGCAACATTTTGCTCTGGGTTGTGTGAAAAAGAAGCACAGGTGTTGTGGAAGGTATCACTAAGTTCGCATGTGTTGGATTTAATCGCACATGCGGAAGCGTGAATTAATTAGATCGGAATTTTTGGGATAAATACCTCGATAGGGCAGTCTCCAAAATCTACCGTGTCGCGATGTCCCTCGAACGGATCGCACGGTCGGATGGTGATCACGAGGTTAGTCGAATCACCACCTCAAATCCACGACGCCGCAATCCTCATGTCCGGTGATTCGTTTGACGATGAGAGATTTTCCTACGCGAAAATCTCCATCCCTCTCTCTATTTTCTCTCTCTAGAGAAGTGTGCGAAACCCCAGCCTCCATAATTGCCTCCCATGGCTTCTCTCCATAGTTGCCTCCCATGGCTTCTCTCCATACACAAGGTAGGAGAAGGAGAGTTTCCTCCATTGTTTTCTCTCCCAGAAGGAAGGTAAGACCAATATCACTTAATTGGTGGGGGTTACCAAAATATTGGTTAATGGTAATTAAGGATGGGAGTTACCCCATTCCTTAATTACCCAAATGCCCATAATGGGTATCAATAACCAACATCTCCCACTTGCACATTAGGGCATTTCACTTCCGTCAGTCACAAGATCGCAACTCATGCGATCTCTCATATCACCCTACTGGACTTTCATACTGGATTGGGCGTCGTGCGACCGGCGAGTACACCTGCAAGCAAAGACTTCTCGATACATCTGTTAGGATGATCGAGTAGTCACTGTTAGTATAAAAATGACTCGCTATACCCCAGACTCAATGCATTTACATCCATCGAGCCACTTTCCTCATCGAAAGTGATCCCCAATCAATTTGCTCGACTATGTATTCATTATTATGTTTGAATCCCAACATAAATTAACACAATAGGTCGACCTATGAATACATGACAATGATGTAATGACTATTGACCTTCCTTTTCCCAAACTCGAATCTATCGGTCTCAATTCAGCTGCTTTCCTAGACCTGCCCCTTAGACCTCAATTTATCTTCCGGGCCATAGGTAAACAGACTAAAGTAGCAACACTGAATCAAAACTTCTAGAGACAGCCGAAAGTAATAAGGGCATAAGAGATCCCACCCAATGGATCTCAGGTCTCACACAATGGGAACGGGGATCAAGATCAAACTATCGTCTCAAATAATAGCTCCCATTGTCCCATGGTCGTCTCATCACACGTGGTATGAAACACGTGTCACAGTGTTATTCCCCCATCTCTCAAAGGGCATATGTCAGATTTCTCTAACACTGTACAGGTACGGGACTCAGTCTACACATAAGACTTTACCCAGAGATCTCAGAGAGAGCAACTCAGAGACAATATCACAAATCGCAGGTGATATCTGAGATCTCAAACTGGCTACTTACAGGCAACATGGATGTGGGTATTTCCATGTCGGTCATATCGCATATGACCTCATCCTGAACATATATCAGGGCGACTTATGTTCTAGTAGGGCTACTCTCAAAGCCTCTTACGACTAGAATCCGTCTCATCTCCGCTCACTCAGAGTCAGAGGTGGTCACTCGTGTGAGAGAGTCGACCACGCCTGCCTGACACATCTTTTAATCACAAGATCACAATATATGACAACAAATGATGCATGAAATAAATATGTGACTCAATTCTGCATACATGTCATATATTAAAATAAACATCTAAAACAGTATATTAGGAGAAATGTTAAAGTACACTAAACCCAATGATTCCTTACCTCACAAAGGAATCTCTCACAACGGGTTTTCTGAAGAGATCAGCTCTCATGCTGAGGTGTACTTAGATGTCACAATACCCTTCTCGGTAATATCTCTCATAGTGGTCTTCGGTATTAATGTGTTTGGCTTTACTATTATACTTAGGGTCTCATTTGATGACAGTGTCGGTATGATTATCACAATAATCATCACTGACCTCCCACTATCTGTCACAATCCATAAGTCTTCCAAAAAATTTCTGAAGCCAACTATTCTCATGAACTGCAATTGAGCACACTACAAGCTCAATCTCTATCGTAAATAGAGATATACAGGTTCTCTTCTTACTACTCTAAGAAGATAAAACCTTTTGCGTTTATTCAGATCACTACTCCCAGTCAGTATCTGAATCTCAACCACAAAACGCAAATCACCTCATCCGTAACACATGGAGAGCTCTGCAGTTCAAATGAGATATTTCGGAATCCTTTTTCACTGCTCTACAGTGATCCCTTTCAGGATTTTATTAATACCTACTCACCAGATCGACTGCTAAATAAACGTCTGGTCATGTATGCCTCATCGCATACATCAAATTGTATATCACACGTGTATACCTCATCGCATACACTAGAAATGTATTTTGCACTGGAGTAAGGGATTATACTCATCTCCCTTATTTCTTTATAAATTCTACGGCATGGTCAAGATTCAAGTCTTTTTATCTTTAGCGATTAGAGTATCTTTTAAGTTGTCATCGCTCTTCTCGAAATGCTTAAGAATCTACCTGATGTAAAACTCTTGTTAAAGAGTCAACACCATTCTTAAGTGATCCCTATGGATCCAAAATCTGAGAATGAACTAAAACCTCGCAACCATGTTACAATGGTCATTGGATACTCTCTGTTGTTCCCGGCCAACAGTATGTCACCTACATATGAGAACATGCTCATAAAGGAGTCATCGGGGCGTATCTGATAGATACAATGATCCTACTCGATCATTACAAAACCATAAGATATCACCTTCTCGTGAAATCTCAAACGCCGCTATCTAGATGATAGCTTAAGGTCGTATTATGATTTCTAAAATCAATAGATCTTATCCACCTGATCTACTAGAACGAACCCAGAGGGATGCTCCATGTAGATCGCCTCATCTAGACTTCCACTACGAAAGCGGTCTTTACGTCCTTGTGATGTGACTCCTTGATCTATGTTAATGACAATCGCTCTAAAATAAAATTGGACTATGACTCCTCGATAGTCCACCCCTCAGTCTAAGTGTAACCATTGATTACTAGACGGGTTCTTTATCTCTTCATCAATCCGTTGACCTTCATCTTGACTTTGAGAATCTACTTGTTCCCAATAGTTCTTCCGCCCTTAGGCTAATCAACTAGATCCCAGACCCCGTTGATTCTCATCAATTCCTTCTCTTCATTTATGGCCTTCATTAAACGGCATTTTGCATCCTCTCGAGAGCCTCTCGGATCATTTTAGATTTCTCATCATCCTCTAGAGTAGCAACGAGGGTCTCACCCTCAATCGAGAAAACAATGTTTAAATACGCATTCTCGACACTCTTAAGACGAGAGAAAAATCTTTACCTCTTGATGGATCGCTCCCACTGAGATCAAGATCCGTAGTGGATTCTTATATCCCGCCGCTGGGCTCCCCGAGCCACTAGGCTCATCCATCGCATAAAGGGTAGGGTCCAAATTGATTTCTCATCTCTTAAGGAAATCATTCTCAAGAAATATGGTATTACGAGACTCATTCTCGATTATAGTGCCGTTCGTATTCGCCTATGAACACGTATTTTCTCGCGGGTCTAACTCACCGTGTGAATGCGAGAAATCGTGGCACAACCCCATAATATCAAGTGGCTAAGGTTAGGCTGCCTCCCTGTCCAAAGCTCAAATGGGGAACTGACTACTAGTCAGTAGTCTCGTAATACTCTTATCGAAACAGAGTCCCATGTGTAGTTTAGACGAATACTTGCGTTCTCGCTCGGTTCTGAGAGTCTCTACTCTCAAATCTAACTGATTCTCAATCTCGCTTATGAACCTCCTGAAGCAGTCTAATGCCTCAGACTTATGCAAGATCAGATAAATGAACCGAAACGCATGAAAGCGTCTATAATTATCTACACAACTCCATTTCTGACTCTCATGCTCATAAGACCACAATAAAAAGAAGGAAGACACAAAAGTTAACTGCAATGAAGTCCCAGCTCTCATTGCATCGCCTAATGGTTTTCTCGTCATTTTGCCGACTAGGCAAAACTCACATACGGGTAACTCGAATTTGGTCAGCGGGTCCAATAAACGTCTCACTACTAACCGATTCATCATCTCTTACCCCATGTGTCTAAGTCTACTATGTCATTTATTTACATCATCATCTACGCAATCAGATGTAAAGACAATAGTAGAACGACAAGAAACCATTACAAGGAGTAGCACCCAGTGCATACATTCCATCATGGATTAAAACCAGAATTATTTAGAAAATTATCGTATTAAAAACAAGGGAATGATTTCACGCATTTTGTAGTCAATTTTAGACAAGGTACAAATTTGTAGATCCGTCAAATACCTACAATATTGAGGACGTCATAGCAAGTGTCGTTTCCTCTGACAACGACGAATGCTCTGTCCTTAACGTAAATCCTCCAAGCTTAAGGATTCACCTGACGGAACTATATCTACGCACTCCTGTCTCGAGTTACGTGGTCGGTTGCTCCTGATTTCAAAGGAGAGAAATCAGCGAGTATTATAGTGAATGAGACAAATCTCAAACCACGTAAAGAAAAAAGAATATTAATTTCTGCTCGTCACACTCACGAGCGAAATGACCAAATCTACCTCAAACGTAGCAATTTACTTTGGTCTAATCAAATTCCTTCTTCTTGTGTTCTTGTACCTCGTTGTCGGTTTTGTCGGATGATTTTTATTACCTAGATCTCGAGTCTCGTTCGCTAGGCTTAGCGCCGGGGAAGTCCTTACTTGACTCCTCTGAATAAGCATGACTCGAGTGTGGCCTACTCGCCTCTAGGTGCTCCCCATCGAGATCACAATATGTACTCACGTCAACGAAAGTACGAATACTTTCGTCAAATGTGAGATAGGATTTCACGGTTTCCCATGAATCAGGTAAAAACTGGATCACATCCAGAACCTAAATTCCATCCGAAATTTACTCGTCCGTTTATATTAACTCGGTGATCATACTCGACATTTGTTTCATTGTATGATTAACCCTTTTCTTCTGCATCCTCACATAGAAGCCGAAGAGAGCAACACTATACTCTTTTGGGATGAGTCGAACCGACGTGTTCATAAAATATGACTCGAAAAACGAGACTAAGTCATCGTGTATGCCACTGTTAAGCGTTGCCCTAACTTGGCAAATCTTTTGTCCCATACACGATAGATCTCTTTATCTCGTATATTCTGAGGCGCGGTACCCACCCTGGGGCCCATCATCTCTTGCCTCAGATTCCCGTTAGATTTTTGTCTCTCGAGAATAAACCGAATCTACTGATAAAATCGCGCAGATCATATCATTCAGTTTACTCTCCTTGCAAAAATTTACAAAAAATTTAATACGACAGTTCTCAACGCATTAAGAGAGACATTTATGACTTGGAAATGCTTATTATCACATTTTTGTACGCCCTACAAAACATCAAGACCAAAATGACTTGAGTACGACCCCAAAGCGAGCGTATGAGTCAACGGACACCATACACCACAACTTGGAATCGCATCTTATCATTTGGATTGCGATTCGGCACACAAAAACCCACAAAAAGTCACATTTAAGGATATAGGACCCCCAAAAAATTGAAAAAATTCAATTTTTAACGACTTCACGCGCCGCCCGAGGCCCACACGCGCCGCTGCTTGCCGGCGGTGTAATTCACGCGCCGCCGCACGCCTCCACGCCTCCGGCGGTGAGCCACCACGCGCTGCCACGCGCCATCACGCGCTGGCAGCAGTCTGGCTCACGCGCCAGACGCGCGGCGCAGCTCAGACGCGCTGCCACGCGCCTGGGGCGGCGCGGCTCACGCGCCTTCACGCGCTGAGCCGCGTTGAGCCGGGTTTTGACCGGGTTGGTCAACGGGTCAGGGTTGACCCGACTGACCCGGTCAACGGGTTCGGTCCGACTCGGTCAACGGTCCGGTCCGACCGGTCGGGTCGGTTTGCGGGTCGGTCCGACCCGACCGCTAACTTCCCCACTCCACGCGCCTGTGTGGCGCGTGAACTACACGCGCCTAGCAGACGCGCTTCCTTGGCGCGTGCGCGTCACGCGCTTGCGGGTCTGGGCCGGTTCTTCTTCGCCCGATGGGTCCTGCAACGGGTTTTTCGACCCGTTTTCTGAAAAACTCGATTCCGGCTGTTGTTTCTTACTTGCATTTTTCGACTGGAAAAAATTTGTGGGCATCTTCCAAACATCCTACACTCGATTTTAGGAGGATTCAAGCCCAAAAATGGTGGGATTCAACCACCCCAGTCGCGGCCCTCCGCGGCCATTCGGAAATCCCAGTTTCCGGCAACCAAATCACACAATAAAATATATAAAACCGTAGATCTAGATGCAAGGAACTCATTTATATTATTTTCATGCATCGATCCGCCCTCTAAAGCCACAGATCTAAGGGCTTTATGTCCGTAGGATCGCAAATTTCGACCGGACATCTCATGGCCCAAACATACTCCGAAAATTAAATAAAAAATATATTTGTAATCCTTGGGCCATGGGTATGCTTGCAGTGTTCTCGGATTCACGAAACTCATCCGTGATCCGGACCCCAAAATTTTAAAAACCCCAAAAATAATTCTGAAAATTATTAAATTAAATCCAACCATCGCTCTGATACCAATGTTGGATTTAATCGCACATGCGGAAGCGTGAATTAATTAGATCGGAATTTTTGGGATAAATACCTCGATAGGGCAGTCTCCAAAATCCACCGTGTCGCGATGTCCCTCGAACGGATCGCACGGTCGGATGGTGATCACGAGGTTAGTCGAATCACCACCTCAAATCCACGACGCCGCAATCCTCATGTCCGGTGATTCGTTTGACGATGAGAGATTTTCCTACGCGAAAATCTCCATCCCTCTCTCTATTTTCTCTCTCTAGAGAAGTGTGCGAAACCCTAGCCTCCATAGTTGCCTCCCATGGCTTCTCTCCATACACAAGGTAGGAGAAGGAGAGTTTCCTCCATTGTTTTCTCTCCCAGAAGGAAGGTAAGACCAATATCACTTAATTGGTGGGGGGTTACCAAAATATTGGTTAATGGTAATTAAGGATGGGAGTTACCCCATTCCTTAATTACCCAAATGCCCATAATGGGCATCAATAACCAACAACATGAAATATAGCTACGGCTTCTGCAATGCCTATTACGTTACAACATTTTATGCGAGCTTGCATGAAAAACAAGCGTCATGAAGGCCTCACTAAATTCAGGCACAAAGTATAGCGACACCTTCTACGACGCCACATTCTTCACAATATTTTGCGCGAGAAGGGCATTGCGCATGGCTTTGCTAAACTCTTCGAGTCTTGGCGCTAAAGTGAGAGACACTCATAGTGACGCTTCTGGTGACACAGGTGGTAAAGCACACACTGTCCTTTTATAAGTGACGTGTCTCCTCAGGACCAGAAAGCCACTCTATAACAATGTCCTCCAGCATCGCAAAGCCCCTTTTTTAGTATTGGTTCGGTGGAGTTTTTATTTTAAAATTTTTCTTTTTCTTGTAAGAAAAAATAAAAATTAATAGTTATTAAAATAAAGTTAAAAGTTGTTTGATAAATTTATTTTTAAAAACAAAATGATTTTATAATTTTTGAAACAAAATTAAAAGTTAAAAGTTAAAAATTAAAAATTAAAAATTAAAAGTTAAAATTAAAAAGAAAGAGAGGACATGAGGGTAAATGAATTTATGATATGAATATATTTGAAATTTTATATCTTTCAAATGAGTATATAAATGGAAGAAAAAAATATATTTTCTAAAAAGCTGGAGTATAAAATATAAAGGAAATAAAAGCTCTTCCCAAGACTTTTTTCTTAAAAATTATTTTTAAAACTTTTATTCATAAAAAAAACTGTTTTTAAGGAGAAGAGAATCTGATTGGTGGGGTTTCTCCTTATAGGAAGAAGAGAAACCGAAAAATAACCCTAATAGACACTTAGCGTTTGGTCACTTTAAATCTAAGAAGTCATTTTATTACGCCAAGTTGGGTGTCGCTAAATGCTTTACAATAGCCTTTTTCAGTGATCTGTCACGACAATGGAGATACTATTTTGTGATATTTTTTTGTTTGCATAATGTTGGAATATGCCCATTGAGGTGGGCATTTGGGTAATTTAGGAATGTGGTAACTCCCATCCTTAACTACCCTATTAACCACTCAATCAAGTGGTAACTCCCAAATAATGAAGCCATTATTCCTTGATTGAATTTGAGGAAAAACAAGACTCTCCTTCCTTGTGGCGTGAACAGTAACCATGATCTGGGAAGAAGGCTAGGGTTTTCAACATTCTCTAGAGAGAGAAAATAGATTGAGGGGATAGAGATTTTCGCGTAGAAAAATCTCCTATCGTCAAACGATTCACCAGACATGAGGCTTGTGGCGTCGTGGAATTGCGATGGTGGTTCGATTGCGTGATCACCATCCGACCGAGCGATCCGTTCGAGAGACATCGTGACACGGTGGATTTTGGAGACTGCCCTATCGAGATATTTATCCCGAAAATTCTGATCTATTTATTTCACGCTTCCGCATACGCGATTAAATCCAACATTGATATCAGAGCGATCGTTAAATTTAATTTAAATGATTTTTCGGAATTATTTTTTGGGGTTTAAAATTTTGGGGTCCGGATCACGGATGAGTTTCGTGAATCCGAGAACACCGTAGGAATACCCATGGCCCAGGGATTACAAAAATATTTTTTATTTAATTTTCCGAGTATGTTTGGACCATAAAAAGTCCGGTCGAAGTTTGAGACCGTACGGACATGAAAACCTTAGATCTATGGCTTTAGAGGGCGGATCGATGTATGAAAATGTTATAAGTGTGTTCCTTGCATCTAGATCTACAGTTTCATGCCTTTTAATATGAGTTTTGGATGCCGGAAACTGGGATTTCCGAGAGGGCCGCGACTAGGGTAGTTGGTTTTCGCCATTTTTGG
Source organism: Dillenia suffruticosa (assembly GCA_033439265.1). Lineage (NCBI taxonomy): Eukaryota > Viridiplantae > Streptophyta > Magnoliopsida > Dilleniales > Dilleniaceae > Dillenia > Dillenia suffruticosa. The sequence continues at coordinate 4,860,461 of JAVTVX010000018.1, read as the reverse complement.
GCATGAATCCTCCTAAAATCGAGTGTAGGATGTTTGGAGGAAGTCCATTAATATTTTCCAGTTGAAAAATGCAAGAAAAAACAGCCGGAATCGAATTTTCCGGAAACCAGATCGAAAAATCCGTTGCAGGACCCGTCGGGTGAAGAAGAACCGGTCCAACCCGCGGGCGCGTTACACTCACGCGCCAGGAGGCGCGTCTAGCAGGCGCATGAAGCGGGGGGTTGGTAGCGGTCGGGCAGGACCCTGACCCGGACCGACCCACAACCGACCCGACTGGGTCGGACCCGGACCCGTTGACCGGGCGGTCGGGTCAACTCTGACCCAGTTGATTGACCCGGTCTGACCCGGCTCAACACGGCTCAGCGTGTGAGAGCGCGTGAGCCACGCGCCTCGATTGGGCGAGCGTGAGCCGAGCCGCGCCAGGCGCGTGGCGGCGCGTGTGAGGCCCGCCGCGCGTCTGGCGCGTGCGGCAGGCCACTACCGACGTGTGGAGGGGCGTGGAGCGCACCGTCGGCAAGCGACGGCACGTGTGAACCCCGGGCGGCAAGTGAGATCGCTTAAAATTGAATTTTTTCAATTTTTGGGAGGACTTATATCCATAAATGTGACTTTTTGTGGGTTTTTGTATGTCGATTCAAAGTCCAAATGGTAAGATACGATTCCGAGTTGGGGTGTATGGTGTCCGTTGACTCATACGCTCACTTTGGAGTCTGTACTCAAGTCATTTTGGTCTTGATGATTCGTAGGGCGTACAAAAATGTGATAATAAGCATCTCCAAGTCACAAATATTTCTCTTAATGCGTTGAGAACTGTCGTATTAAATTTTTGCAAGGAGAGTAAACTGAATGATGTGATAGACGCGATTTTATCAGTAGATTCAGTTTATTTTTGAGAGACAAAATCTAATGGAAATCTGAGGCGTGAGATGATGGGCCCTAGGGTGGACACCGCACCTCAGGATATACGAGATAAAGGGACCTATCGTGTATGGTAGAAAATAATTGCCAAGTTAGGACAATGCTTATCAGTAGCATGCACGATTACTAAATCTCGTTCTACGAGTCATATCCTATGGAAATGTCGGTTCGACTTGTCCCATAAGAGCATTGTGTTGCTCTCTTCGGCTCCTAATGTGAGGATGCAAAAGAAAATGGCTAATCATACAATGAGGCAAATGTCGAGTATGATCACCAAGTTAAGATATACGGACAAGCAAATTTCGGATGGAATTTAGGTATTGGATGTGATCCAGTTTTTACATGATTCATGGGAAACCGTGAAATCATATCTCATATTTGATGAAAGTATTCGTACTTTCGTTGATATAAATACGTAATGTGAGCTCGATGAGGAGCACCTAGAGGCGAGTAGGCCACATTCAAGTCATGCTTATTCAGAGGAGTCAAGTAAGGACTTCCCCGGCGCTAAGCCTAGCGAACGAGACTCGAGATCTAGGTAATAAAAATCATCCGAGAAAACCAACAACGAGGTACAAGAACGCAAGAAGAAGGAATTTGATTAGACCAAAGTAAATTGCTACGTTTGACGTAGATTTGGTCATTTTGCTCATGAGTGTGACGAGCAGAAATTAATATCCTTCTTCTTTACGTGGTTTGAGATTTGTCTCATTCATTATAATGCTCGCTGATTTCTCTCCTTTGAAATCAGGAGCGACCGACCACGTAACTCGAGATAGGAGTACGTAAATATAGTTTCGTCAAGTGAATCCTTAAGCTTGGAGGATTTATGTTAAGGACAGAGCATTTGTCGTTGTCAAAGGGAACGACACTTGCCATGACGTTCTTAATACTGTAGTCATTCGACGGATCTATAATTAAGTACCTTATTTAAAATTGACTAGGATACGCATGAAATTATTTTTTTTAAATACGACAATTTTTTGAATTGTTCTGGTTTAATTCATGATGAATTGTATACACTGGGTGCTACTCCTTCTAATGGTTTCTTGTCGTTATACTATCGTCTTTACATCTGATTACGTAGATAATGATGTAAATGAATAACATAGTAGACTTAGACACTGGGGTAAGCGATGACGAATCGGTTAGTAGCGAGAGGTTTATTGGACCCGCTGACCAGATTCGAGTTACCCGTATGTGAGTTGCCTAGCCGGCAAAATAACAAGAAAATCATTTGGCGATGCAATGAGAGCTGGGACTCCATTGCAGTTAGACTATTGTGCCTTCCTTTTCTAGTGTCTCATGAGCATGAGAGCTGGAAATGGAGTTATGTAGAAAATGATGCTTATAGACGTTTACGTGCGTTTTGGTTCATCTATTTGATCTCGCATAAGTCTGAGGCATTAGACTGCTTTAGATGGTTCATAAGCGAGATTGAGAATCAGTTAGATTTGAGAGTAGAGACTTTTAAAACCAAGCGGGGACGCAAGTATTTGTCTAAACTATACATGGGGCTTTGTTTCGAGAAAAGTATTACGAAACTACGGACTATTAGTCAGTTTCCCATTTGAGCTTTGGATAGAGAGGCAGCCTGACCTTAGGTACTTGAGATTATGGGATTGTGCCGCGATTTCTCGCATTCACACGGTGAGTTAGGCCCGCGAGAAAATACGTGTTCTTAGGCGAACACGGACGGCACTATAATCAAGATTGAGTCTCGTAATACCATATTTCTTGAAAATGATTTCCCTAAAAGAGGTGAAATCAATTTGGACCCTACCCTTTATGCGATGGATGAGCCTAGCAGCTCGGGGAGCCCAGCGGCGGGATACAAGAATCCACTACGGATCTTGATCTCAGTGGGAGCGATCTATCAGGAGATAAAGATTTTCTCTCCTCCGAAGAGCATCGAGAATGCATATTTAAACGTTGTTTCTCGATTGAGGGTAAGACCCTCGTTGTGACTGTAGAGGATGATGAGAACTTTAAAACGGTCCAAAAGGCACTTGAGGGTTCTGCAAATGATACAAAAGACCGTTTATTGAAGGCCATAAATAAAGAGAAGGAGTTGATAAAAATCAACGGGGTCTGGGACCCAGTTGATTTGCCTAAAGGCGGAAGGACTATTGGGAACAAATAGGTTCTCAAAGTCAAGATAAAAGTCAATGGATTGATGAAGAGGTAAATAACTCGTTTAGTAACCGAGGGTTACACTTAGACTAAGGGGTGGACTATCGAGAAGTCATAGTCCAATTTATCTCGATCCGTTTATCTTTCAGCGATTGTCACGAATATGGATCAAGAGTCACATCACAAGGACGTAAAGACCGCTTTCGTATTGGAAGTCTAGATGAGGCGATCTACATGGAGCATCCCTCTGGGTTCGTTCTAGTAGATCAGGTAGATAAGGTCTATTGATTTTCGAAATCAACATACGACCTTAAGCTATCATTTAGACAGCGGCGTCTGAGATTTCACGAGAAGGTGATATCTTATGGTTTTGTAATGATCGAGTAGGATCATTGTATCTATATGATACGTCCCGATAACTCCTTTATGAGCATGTTCTCATATGTAGGTGACATTTTGTTGGTCGGGAACAACAGAGAGTATCCAATGACTATTGTAACATGGTTATGAGGTTTTAGTTTATTCTCAGATTTTAGATCCATAAGGATCGCTTGAGAATGGTGTTAACTCTTTAACAAAAGTTTTACATCAGGTAGATTTTTGAGCATTTCGAGAAGAGTGATGATAACCTAAAAGATACTAGATTTTTGAGCATTTCGAGAACAGTGATGATAACCTAAAAGATACTTTAATCGCTAAAGGAAAAAGACCTGAATCTTGACACATGTCCTAGAATTTATAAAGAAATAAGGGAGATGAGCAGAATCCCTTATTCCAGTGCAAAATATATTTCTAGTGTATGCGATGAGATATATACATGCGATATACAGTTTGATGTATGCGACTAGGCATACATGACGTTTATTTTGCGGTCGATCTGGTGAATATGTATTAATAGAATCCTGGAAGGGATCACTGTAGAGCAGTGAAAAAGGATTTTGAAATATCTCATTTGAACTGCGGATCTCTCCATGTGTTATGGATGAGGTGATTTGCGTTTTGTTGTTGGGATTCAGATACTGATTGGGAGTAGTGATATGAATAAACGCAAAAGGTTTTATCTTCTTAGAGCAGTAAGAAGAGAACCTGTATATCTCTATTTACGATAGAGATTGAGTTTATAGTATACTCAATTGCAGTTCATGAGAAACGTTGGCTTTAGAAATTTTCTAGAAGACTTAGGGGTTATGGCAATAGTGGGAGGTCATTGATGATTATTGTGATAATTAGACCGACACTGTCAACAATTGAGAATCTAAGTGTTATTGTAAAGCCAAACACATTGATACCGAAGACCACTTTATGAGAGATATTACCGAGAAGGGTATTGTGACAGCTAAATACATCTTGACATACAGCATGATAGCTGATTCTTTCAGAAAATCCGTTTTGAAAGATTCCTTTGTGAGATAAGGAATCATTAGGTTAAGTGTACTTTCATTTCTCATTATATACTGTTTTAGATATTTATTGAAATATATGACATGTATTATTGGGTTACATATTTATTTCATGCATAATTTGTTGTCATATAGTATGATCTTGTGATAAAAGATGTGTCAGGCAGGTGTGATCGACTCTCTCACACGAATGACCACCTCCGACTCTGAGTGGACGGAGATGAGACGGATTCTAGTTGTAAAAGGCTTTGAGAGTAGTCATACTAGAACATAAGTCGCCCTGATATGTGTTCAGGATGAGGTCATATGCGATATGACCGATATGGAAATATCCACATCCATGTTATTTGTAAGTAGCCAGGTTTGATATCTCAGATATCACCTGCGATTTGTGATATTGTCTCTGAGATGCTCTCTCTGAGATCTCTGGGTAAAGTCTTATGTGTAGACTGAGTCCCATACCTGTACAGTATTAGAAAAATCTGACATATGCCCTTTGAGAGATGGGGGAATAACACTGTGGCACGTGTTTTTACCACGTGTGATGAGACGATCATGGGACAGTGGGAGCTATTATTTGAGACAATAGTTTGATCTTGATCCCTGTTCCCACTGTGTGAGACTTGAGATCCATTGGGTGGGATCTCTTATACCCTTATTACTTTTGGTTGTCTCTAGAAGTTTTGATTTAGTGTTGCTACTTTAGTCTGTTTACCTATGGTCCGGAAGATAAATTGAGGTCTAAGGGACATGTCTAGGAAAGCAGCTGAATTGAGACCGATAGATTCGAGTTTGAGAAAAGGAAGGCCAATAGACATTACATCATTGTCATGTATTCATAGGTAGACCTATTATGTTAATCCATGTTGGGATTCAAACATAATGGTGAATACATAGTCGAGCAAATTGATTAGGGATCACTTTCGATGAGGAAAGCGGCTCGATGGATGTAAATGCATTGAGTTTGGGGTATAGCGAGTTATTTTTTATACTAACGGTGACTACTCGATCATCCTAACAGGTGTATCGAGAAGTCTTTGCTTGCAGGTATACTCGCCGGTCGCACGACGCCCAATCCAGTATGAAAGTCCAGTAGGGTGATGTGAGAGATAGCATGAGTTGCGATCTTGTGATTGACGGAAGTGAAATGCCCTCATGTGCAAGTGGGAGATGTTGGAATATGCCCATTGAGGTGGGCATTTAGGTAATTTAGGAATGAAATAACTCCCATCCTTAACTACCCTATTAACCACTCAATCAAGTGGTAACTCCCAAATAATGAAGCCATTATTTCTTGATTGAATTTGAGGAAAAACAAGACTCTCATTCATTGTGGCGTGAACAGTAACCATGATGTGGGAAGAAGGTTAGGGTTTTCAACATTAGAGAGAAAATAGATTGAGGGGATGGAGATTTTCGCGTAGGAAAATCTCCCATCGTCAAACGATTCACCAGACATGAGATTTGTGGCGTCGTGGAATTGTGGTGGTGGTTCGATTGCGTGATCACCATCCGACCGAGCAATCCGTTCGAGGGATATCGTGACACGGTAGATTTTGGAAGCTGCCCTATCGATGTATTTATCCTGAAAATTTCGATCTATTTATTTCACGCTTCCGCATGCACGATTAAATCCAACACATCACAATCTATCTTTTAGTGATACATCATGTCATGTCAGTGATGTCTCATATGTTGGACGAGAATAGTGGAAGACATTTGAATGACCTACCCTAAGTTTGCAAAACATCCTATTAGGACTTTGTGGAGATGGCTTTGCGCCATTTGGTCCACCTGAAAATAATTATTTATGTTGATCTATAATCTTGACTCTCTACAATTTGCGATCTGGTATGTGGATGAAGATATCATTTGTACCCAGCCCAAGAAATCCTGCAAGATCGGATGTCCCCGAGGGGATGAAATCCTGCAAGATGTGTACATGTAACCAATAATAGAAGAGCTGCAAATGTTGTGTAACTTTAGGGAACAAACGAATGATGCAACCACGAGCGTAGATTTTTGAGAAGGGCTTTGTTTCTTTGGACAATAAGTAATTTCCCCGTGTATGGAATGCTATACTAATGGAGTACAATTGAAATTTTGGCATGTTTAGTATACATGGAGAGGAGATATTTTTGCTTGCAAATCTCTTATTCAGAGCAGATAGACACTATTTCATCAGAGGACGGGTTGAGAGATATGATCCAGCATCGAGGTTGACAAGTGAGGTGTGGCAATGTGTTGCCAATTTCCCTATGGCGATTGAAAACCCTTGAAACACAATATTCAAATTCAAAGTAGATCATAAGTGGATTAAACAGATATATTTTGAGACTTAGCATGTTAGATGAATAATTTTGTTTTAAACCACATCGACCGCACGTATGCAAAGAAGAACAATGCTACCAATATCATTGATATTATTTTGGATGTGCACGATCAGGCAAATGACAATCTCAATGCAAGGAAAGATTTATATCTTATTTGCCATCATTGTTCGCCGACAAGACATTTGACAAATGTAGTCCCGAAACCTAAAGCCATTTACTCTTTGAGTAGGGACTTGCGGAGAGGGCGACTGCATCTGATCTTTATTTATGAGAGGACTCAGCTTGTGAAGTCAAACACAAAAGGAAAGTTAAAAGGATGAGTTTGCAGATGACGAAGGAACATCCTCAAAGAAAAAGAAGATAACACACTCTTCACTTCCCAACGTCTTATTGACTCCAGGACCAACGCAGGCATAGTATGATGAGGTTATGAGGATGAATGAAGAGATTATACAAAAGGAAAGTTTGACTATGGGAGTAAATTCAATGTCTTAGTCTTGAAAATGCTAGAATGTGGAGTGATGTTGACCTCTTGCTCTTGATCTAAGCCACCTCCATGTTCGCCAGCCTCCGCGCCAACTCCAGGCCTAGCCCTTTTAAGCCCAATTTTCTACCCCAATTGAAATTGCTTCCATGTATTTCAATAACAATGATGGTCTTGAGGGACCAATGATGCATTTGAACATTATCATTTTTGGGTACTTTTTTTTATATTATTTTGAAATTTATGTAATTAAAATAATTTTATTTTTGATATTTTATATAAAAAAATAAATACTATATATGTTATCTAATTGTTATCGTCTAATTTTTGTATGATTTTAATAGTTTTATGAGAAAAATTAACTTTTTATTAATATTTCTTAAAAAATTTACCAATAATGCCAACAACATCAATGGTTGCTGTCGTTATAACTCAATAAACACACCTTGCTATGTTTGTCACAAAAACAAAACTCCTTAGCGACACTAGTATTCATGTCATTTTTTATGCTAGACATTACATTGCAAAAGCTCATCGTATTAGCAACACAACACAAACATCACAAAATGCCCAATCCCTTTAGCGACGTCACAATGGTGTCACTCTGGTCCAACTCGTTAAACAATGCCACCTTGTGCATCACTAGAGACTCCTAGACCTTAGCGACATTGAAGAATAATGCAAGAACAGAAGTTAGAAGAGTTGACACTTGTAAATTGAAGTTACGAAGTGACCGAACTCTTATTTTGTATGATATTCTTTACGTGTCAGAAATTCGACGAAATTTAATATCTGTTTTTATTTTTTTGAAACTTGGCTATATTTTCAGAGAGATAGTATAAATTTGCATTTGAATGATATGTATTGGTTCTGGACAACTTGTAAATGGTTTCATAGTATTGTAAAATAATTGACAAATATTTAACTATCAAGTAAAATAATTTTTTTCGATACTGCTATTAAGTAAAATATTGTTATACTTGTACAATGATGAAAAACTATTTGAAAAGGCCATTTGGGCTGAATTTTCATTATTATTAGTCCATTTGGACATTTGTGGTCCAATAAATATAAAGGCAAGACATGAAGTTTTGAATTTAATTATGTTTATATATAATTTCACGCGTTTTGACAATATTTATTTAATTTTTTATATATCTAAAGCACATGACTACTTTAAACGTTATATGAGTAAGATAGATATTTAGATGGATAAAACGATAAAGGGTTTTTAGAATAGATAAAAGACGTAAATATCTATTAAATCAATTAAGAGTTTATATAATGAAAGAGGTATAATCTGACATTTAACCATTCTTTATATACCTCAGTAGAGTAGTATTGTAGTAAAAAAGAATAGAATATTGTTAGATATAACAAGATCCAAGATAGTGTAAGCTAACTTGTTGATTTCTTTTTGGAGATATCTTGTTAACTGCGGGATATATTTTGAATAAAAGTATCTTTAAAATCAGTACCATCGACATTATATGAACTTTGAATCGGTAGAAAACCATTTGAATAACCTCATATCTTGGGAATCAACCGTCTGTGTTTAAGATTTCCAATAAGTTTGGAAAAATGGGTCCCCATGAAAGTAAGAGTATTTTTATAAGATATTCTGATCAATCTAAAAGTTATGTGTTCATTAGTGAACGAGAAAATCGTACTTTAGCGAATATTGGATCATGGATATCACATTTTTGGAGAATGAATTTATTAGTAGAAGTGATATGAAAAATATAGACTCCTAGTAGAGGTGACATGAAAAACATAGAGTTTTTATTTGAATTAATTAATTCAAAGAATAATTTTATTTATAGTGGATCATTGGAATAATATTGATCACAGTGAGAGCGATTCGAATTTTAGCGACCCAACTAAGTTACAAATTCAGAAAAGTGTTAGGAAAAATGTGTTTAAGTGTTATTTTGAGATTAAAGGGTACGCATTTATTATTTTTCCAAAAGGTGAAGAAAAATCTAAAACGTAAATGATACTCTATCTAATTCTGACAAAAATGAATGAAAAAGACAATGGAAGAAAAATTGGAATGAATGAGATCCAATAATACTTTAGGAATCTGCTGAATTTCTACTGGATGCTAAATTATTGAGAACAATTAGGTTCTCAAAACCAAGTATAGGGCAGATGGAATTACCGAGTGGTATAAGACTCAACTGGTAACAAATGTTATACTCAGTAAAAAAGTGTTAATTATGAGGAAACTTTTTTTCATTAATGAGATTTACCTCAATTCGCATATTATTAGCAAAAGTGGTCAATTTTGAATTTAAAATTACGTCAGATGGACGTGAAAATAGCTTTCCTTAGAGGAGAATTTGAGGAAAAAGTTTATATGACACAAGCAGAGGGTTTTTTCATTAAAGATCAAGAAAATAGAGTATGTAAATTGAGTATATCAATTTATAGTCTTAAATAACTTTTGAGATAATAATTTTTGAGATTTCACAGAGATGTGATTTCTTACGATTCCGTCGTTATGGATGAAAACCATTGTATTGATGTTGAGAAATTTGATAACAAATTTATAATTCTATTCTTATATGTCGAGAACATACTATTAGTCGTGAATGATAAGAAATATGTCTTTTAAATTTTGAAATGATTGTCTTCCATTTTTTAGATGAAAGATATGAGTTGAGATAAATTAGAAATTAAAATTCATAAAAATCGTTTTAAGAGATTATTGAAATTATTTTAAGAGTTTTATATTATAAAGGATTTGAAATGATATGAAATTAAAAATTGTAAACCCATTAATACTCTTGTGGTTAAAGGTAATGGTTCAAACGCTACCAAATGCTCTAAAATTTTTTATGAATAGATGAAATATCCATAGTACCGTATTCTAGCATAGTTGGGAGCTTGCAGTACGCTATGATGTATTCTCGTCCAAACATTTGTCTTGTTGTAAGTTTGATTAGCAGGTATTTGTCCAATCCAGAGAATAGTGATTGGATTGATGTGAATAGAATATTGAGATATTTGAACTGAACTATAAATTATTTCCTTCATTATTAAGAAAATGATCTATTATTAAAATAATATATAGATAATGATTTGGAGGTTATATTTGCTTGTTCAATGATAGCGTTATCTCATAGAGTAGTAAACAACAAATCTGTGTATATCTTTTTTTGATGGAAGTAGACTTTGTGGCATGTACTTCTGCAGTTCAGGAAACAGTTTGGTTATATAGATTTTTGTAATATTTAGGAGTAGTACACCATTCAGTGGGAGCTTGACGATTTATTTTGACAATCAGTCAGCTATTGCTTATGTTAGAAACTCCAAATATGATGACAAAAACAAACATAGACAAAAAAAATCAAATTTGTCAAATACATGATTAAAAAAAGAGATACGACACTGAAATATATACATATGTATTTAATGGTGGTTGATTTTTTTATGAACTCAATACCTAATGACATGTTAGATTATTTGAATTGTATAGGTTGTGACATCAATTGTCACTGTGATTGAGATTGTAATCATATACATAGTATATATGATATAATATTCATATTTATTGATATTTGAATTTTGTTTTTTGTGTCTAAAATTCTCATATTTATGGTTGAAAATATGTTGAACAAGTTTTGGAATTGGCCTATACACACGAACAATCGTCTCTAATATCTGTATGATATGTAGAGATAAGATTATGTTAATTTATATGGTAATCAATATAGATTCTTATAATCCAACGAACTTGTCTAAGAGCCAGGTGTGAGTCTTTTACTTGATGCTGTGAGTTTTGAGTATTTGTAAGAAGAAAAACTTAGATCAAGTATTATAAATATTTGAACTAAAATCTGTATGATTCATTAATTTTAGAAAAGAAGATATACGCTTTCAGATGGGAAGAAGAGTATCGTAACACGTGTTTCATACCACGTGTACTTATATGACCATATGGGTACTGAGATTGTGCATCCCTCTTCATCTCATTGTGTGAGATTCGGAAATTCAAATTTAACGTCAATTTATACCCTTAAAACTTTTGTCTATCTCTTAAGATTTTATTTTAATATTACTACTTTAACATATTATCAAAAAATCATGATTGATTCGGTTTGGTAGTGCATGTCTAAAAAATCAGTTAAAATAAGATTAAAAGTTAATAATATAAAAAGAAGATTGTTTTTTATCAACACATTACTTTATATTCATAAACCGATCAATTATGTCTATGACATGATGTTTAAAAATGTAATTGTGAATACATGATTGTGGTTAACTCAAATATTTCTTGCATTATTTTTGAAAAATGAGATATATATTGACTGTGTCGGGTAAAAGAGGTATGAGGTATAACGAGAAATGACATCCTCATCACCACATTGACATTGAGTTGTTATATATTCTTAATCGGTATATAGCTTTAAACATTTTGGTATTCTTGCGAGTTATATGATCCACTTTCCGGTACGAAATTAATGATATTTAATTATAATGATCACTTTATGTGTAACTCTAACTCTCATGTATGAGTGAGAGATATTGAAAAATGGGGCGAGTACGCCCATGTGGGGAGACCGAACCTTTCCATTTGTTTGAATTTCAAAATGAGGAGAGGGTGGTTATCGGAAAAACTTTCTCCCTTAACTCCCTTAACTCCCTTGACTCCCTTGACTCCCTTTTTCTCTCTCTCTTAACTCCTTCCATGCATGAACTTCCATTTTATGAAAAACATACGTGAGTGATGAAAAAAGAATGTACTACATGGAGATGCCTTTTTTTGTGATTGAAAATATAAGAATGAGAGAGGAGAACTTTTTGTAAGTGAAAAGACAGAGATTTCTTTCACATTTGAAAGAAGAGAGAGAGACTTCGAATAAGGGTTTGCGATCATTGCTCCAGCATGACATTTAGATTGTGAACAATAGAGAGCGATATGATTTTATGATATTTTCTCAACCTAAAATACCCAATCATTGGAAAAAGATAAGTGATTTTAATCCGTTTAAAATCTGAGAATTTGCATATCAAAATTATATTTGTTGATTTATTTAAAATTTTCACTCGAGAACTAAGTGACCCAAGGTGCCTTTGATACACCAGATACAAGTATCACCAATAACGCTACAAGGGGTTTTGCGTTGCAAAACAATTTTATTCGCATCACAAAAAAAATGTTGTAGAACTGTGTTTTTTGCGGTGGATATTATGATCGGTAGTTTATTCATAGAGAGCTACATCATGTCATATTAGAATTTAAGACCTAAATCTTGTCCTTGCCTACACATATCACTCTCTGTTGCTGCCCTTGAGAAATCAGTTGTCCTCGTTGTTTAGCTTCTTAACCATAGATTTAGTCTTTTACATGTTCAGAGGCTTCACAAAGAACTCTTCGTTACTAGAAAAATCAGTATCAGCGACGAATAAATACCGATAGAAAAAAATCCGTCGATAATAGCGACGGATCTCCGATGGATTAGTGACGCACTGAATATCAACAGATTACCGACGGAAAATTAGTAACGGAAATATTTCTATCGCTCAACCCTAAAAATAAAAAATAAATAATACTTATAAAATTATTACCGATGGAATTTTTAGCGACGGAATATTTTCGTTGCTAATCCGTCAGTCAATTGGTGAAGAAAAAAAAATAAAAAAATAAATATACAGACATTAGCTACGGATTACCGATAGATTTTTTATTTATTTTTTATTTTTTTAAATTTTTGTATTTTTTTTAAATTTTATTTAATAATTCTCTTTAATTTTATTTTATTTTTTCAAAATTTTTTATTATTTTATTTTAAGCTAAAATAAAATTATTTTATTATTTTATAATAAATTATAATGTTATATTATTTTATTATTATTAAAAAATATAAGATAAAGATAATAAGTAAAAAAAAATGAAATATGTGTAGATAACTAAGTTGGTCTAGTAGCTTGCCTGCTCTCATCACTTCCGTTGTGCATGGTTTCAAAACTCACGGAGGCAATTTTGACAAATTAAAGGGGAGTTGTGTCAGTTGGTCTGGGTAGTGGATCAGGCTCTTGGAGCAAGCTTTTTTTTTTTTTTTTTTTTTTTTTTGTTTTAGAATTCAAAAATTAGCGATAGATTTTTTTTTGTCACTAATTCATCGCTTATATTAGCGACGGTAAAAAATCTATTATTGATAATTAGTAGGGTCACTATTAGTAACAGATTGATAGATTTAGCGATGGAAAAAATTCATTCATGATATTTTTCGATGACGGAAAATGGGTTTTTAGCGATTGATTTTTCCGTTTCTGAAAGTCCATTTTTTGATAGTGCTTTCGGATCGGCCTCTATGAAAGGTTGCTTCTCCAATTCCGATGAGCCGGCAACACTTCTATGATCATGGTTTCAACTGCCATGGCTCTCACCTCCTTGATAGCATATTTAATAAAAAAAAACTTATAAATAAATATGCAATAAATGATTAAGTTGGTTCTATTTTTAGAAAATAAACACTAATGTGATGTTTTCTCTAAATTGGAAAAAAAAAATCAGTACAAAAAATGAGCAAAGGCAAAGAAGTTAGGTAAGTTAAAACCTTAATATATATATATTTGAAGGATTTGGTTTGGTGCAGTCACCTCAGGTCCATTCATAACATACATTACCATATCCAAGAAAATAACATTGAAGGAACATCCCAAGGTGTGCAAATCCAGTCTTTAGTTATGATCACTTTGGGAATCTTTTGAATGTTCACATTGTCATCAATAATAAGTGCCCTCATTCTCTCTGTCCTCAACAACATTAGTTGCCATTTAGCTAGAATCACATGTTAGCACAAAAGAAAAAATTTCCTTAAAATGTTCAAATAAATCGAGAAAAATGTTAACACTAAAATCCAGAGCTAATGGCCAAAGAATATAACTATAGGCACGAGCACAATGACTTTTGTAAAAATGCTAATCTCCGCCCGACATGCCCAAAAGGGACAAATTGACAACAGCCATATGCAAAAGACTTCTTTATTTGAGCATGACCATGCCAAAGGAAGTTCGGCTTTTGTATGCATGGAATATCATTAATTAGCAAGATCCGGTGATCTAAACCGTTTGAGTATGGGGACAAATTGACTCTCTGTCACCTACTCATGCATGTTGCAACCTTCAAAAACAAGTGGACCAAAAGGAGAATGTCAGATTTATTTGACACCACGGAAGCATGATAATTTTTGAAAAAAATTAAAATATTAAAATTTCTGATCTATATTAGTAAATAGATACAGAAAATTCAGGAACTATAAAATCTTTCTTGAATGATCTTACAGTCAGAATGATAGCTATACAAAATGAGTTATCATCATGATGTCACAACATTATAACCCTTAATCTGATGATTAAATGATGAAAAAAAATTCTTTACCTTGGAATTTTCTCTAGGCCCTCAATTGTTTTTTCTCACTGTTTTGTCATACAAATGTTGAACACAGTTTCAAGCAATTCTCAAATGCTTAGATCTCCCTCACACACCTTCAGCTTTAGAGAAGTTATCTCATAAGAGAGAGAGTTCCTCGTTTTTAGGGGATATCGGGAGTTAAGGGGATAATGGTCATTATCCCATTATCCCAATCTCATTTAAAATTTGAATGTTTTTAATTTTTGATAAAATGTCCCTACATGGGGATGCTTACCAATATTCTCCCACTTGTACGTTGAAGTATTTTACATCCATCACAAAATTACAATTTATGTGATCTATTATATTATCTTGTTGGAATTTCATATATAATTAAATATCGTGCGATTGATAAATATACCTGTAAGTAAAGATTTCTCGATACACCTATTATAATAATCGAACAGCCACCATTAGTACCAATGAGAACTTGCTGTACTCCAAGTTCAACGCAATACACCTATCGAGCTACTTTCTTCATCGAAAGTGATATCAAATTATTGCTCGACTGTATATTTATTATTATGTTTGAATCTCAATGTGGATAAATATAACAGATCGATCGTGAATATTACACAATAATTTTATGTCGATTGGTCTTGGTTTTCCTAAATTCGAAACTATTAGTCTTAATTCAGTTGTTTTCCTAGATCTGTCTCTTAGATTTCATTATCTTCTAGACCTTAGGTAAATAGATTAAAATAACAAATACTGAATCGAGATTTCAAGAAAAAACTAAAAGTAATAGAAAAAGAAAAAGGGTAAAGACACAATCACTTTGGAAATGATCTTGATAAAGGACTAATATAATGAGAAGGACGATTTTTGGTGCAATGCCCAGGAAGGCAAGATTGGAGAGGTAGAAGAGCCGAAGATCGGCTGTGGAGTTTCTATCATCAACATCTAGTATTTAAGAAAATTAACTTTTAGTTGAACACATTAAGAGTCACTTGTCCTAGATTGATTTCGGGAAATAAATTTGAGCGAACGTTATAGTAGTGTAAGATTTGAGTGAATATTCTAATAGCGTAGGATTTGGATATTTCAGAACAAATAATGAATTGGTAAAGCCATAAAAAATCCATAAAAAAACCCTTTTTCTAAAGCCTCATAGTTTCGTTAGATAAATGGTTTCTTTTTAGGATTCATTGTGGCGTTAACGAGGCTCTTTTTTGATAAATCCGGTTTACTCGTCCTTTTTCTTTTGCTCTCACTTTTTCGCTTTTGATATTTGAATCAAATATAGATTGGGAAAGCATTTTATGATATGGGAATTCTTTCATTAAGTTGGACAAACTTATTGTTAGGCTCAAAAGTCATTAGGGGAGACAAAAACATGAACATTTGATAGATCTTAAGTTAAATCCCGCTAAACATATCTGATTTGTAAGCAATCGTCTTAGCCTAAAGTAATAACCCCCCACCAAATAGAAGACATAATACCCCCCCCAAACAAGAAATTGCTTGTCAAAAACAATTAAAGTAACGATCTCATATAGAAAATTTAGTAACTCTAATCGGCTGCAGCTTCAATGTTTGAAATAAAGTTGGCAGGAGTGTTTTAGGAGATCATTGGGTTAAATAAAGTTGGTTAAGTTAGCATATCTCTTTGATTGCTTGAAGAATCAGATTCCCTAAATAATAAAAAAGAAAACACAAATTCTCGAATCATGGGGATAATGGAAAAGAGAAAATGATAAAACATCGGATTATCTAAATAAAAAAGAAGATCATGGATTATTTGAATAGCATATCATTGATTATTTGAATAAAGATAGCTACCTTAACAAAGGTCGAATTATCAAAATATTGTATTGCTATGTTGGCAGATCATCGGATCATGTAAATATAATCTCAATTTTTATGAAATATTAGATTATCTGAAAAATAAAATTTTAAATTAACAAATTCCAAATTATTCAATTAACATAAATGATAGTTGTTTTAAACACTAATCAAAGTCAAAGTGTTAGCAAATGTAAACTAAAATAGTGATACTCAATACTTACATGTGTAAGATTTGTCATAATTCCAAAATCATCATATCTTCAATTCTAGCTGAATTCTCATTTGAGTTTAAATTTTTATATGATCTAATATGTGGGCAAAAGTTCCTTAAAATTAAAAGTTAATTCACAATTTCCGGGTACACATAGATCAAGAGAGTTCATTTTTTTTTTCCCTCGGAATTTGGCTATGAGGTGTGAATGGATAATGGAGAGAGAAAGAGAGGGAGAGAAGATTTAAACCCTTTTGGTGTGGGTGTAAGGGGAAGTGAAGGATCTAGGGACATTGGGTTTTAAGGTGTGTTTATATTTTTAATTGTTGGATTAGACCATCCGTAATATATCTTTTTAATGTCATAAATTCTAATTCTGTACTGATTTTCTCTTTTGTTTTCTATTTTTTCTATGAAGAGTGGTCTTTGACAAATGGATTTAGGGTATAAATTAGAGATATTTCAGGCTATAAATAGGAATATCACTTTTCTTCTCGTGGCTGCATTATACATGATCCTGAGATGGGGCAGCTAGTAAGGACTGACCCAAGGTTTAGTGACTTCTTGAGAAAACTACACTTCATCTCCTAACAAACACAATTTGTGGCTTTGTCACTCCGGTAATTCTAATTCTCTCGAGTTGTGGCACTCTCATCTGGGGACACACTTCTTTCTCTAAAGTTTCTAATGGCTATTTGAGTTATATCTCTAACATCAAATTTGATTGCTTTCATTGTCAACTAGGAAAACAAAATGCATTTCCTTTTCCTTGTAGTGATTCTATTTTTAGTTATTTGACTTGATATTGCACATGTTGTGCACATAGTCAGTCAGTTTATAGCCATGCCTTGATTCACCAACTATGCTGCTATCCTTTGCATTCTCATATATGTGAACGGAACTATATTTCATGGATCAGACTTCTCCTCTGAGTTATCTTTAGAGCCACAGATTATTATTTCTATTTTGATAATTCTCTCTATTCTTGGCGAAGCAAGAGAAAGATTGTTGTAGCTTGAAGGTAAAATGCTGCGCTTTAGCAAACATGTTGCTGAGCTTTTGTCGCTTCATTGGCTTTTGTCAAACATAGAATTTATTTATTCTAGTCCAACCTTTATTGTGACAACTAGAGGGTCATCCAAATTTCACATAATGATGTGTTTCAGGAGCGCACCAAACACAATGACAATGATTTGCTACTTTATTCACCAACGTATGAGTTGCAACACTCTTTAAAACTTCAATTCATTTTTTTCAGGTGATCAACCATTTGATATTTTTATCGAGTCCCACTCTGCAAGTCATTTTCATGACATGATTTCCAAACTCAAGCTGGGTTTTATAACACCATCTTGAGTTTGAGAGGATGTTAAACATAAGAATAACATTTCACCACCCTCTTAGTTTAAAGTAGTCTTGTGTACAAAGTCATTAGAATAACAATTCATTTTCTTTGTTTTTTTTTTTTTTTTTTTTTTTCTGTGACATCTACCATCTCAAATGCAAATCTACTCATGATCACCTTTTGAATCTTCTGAGTAATAGGATGGTCCTCAACGAGAAGAGCACTCATTTTCTTCTTCTCATTCTCCACAACATGTCCCTCCGTTAAGCTAGAAGCACCGCTTCTGTGTGTTGCCAGAAATTGTTGAAAAGTCTTTTATAATCACCAAATAAATAGGAAAAAAAAGTATTCAATGTTGAACTTTATAACAAATTGACTTGGCCCATCTGCAAAACAATTCGATGCAGTATCATCAATTTGCTAAGACCCTTGGATGTAAAAGGGGAATTTGACTCTCTGGCACCTATAATTAGGTCACAACCTTGGAAAACTAGTTGAAAAAGAAAACAAACAAACGAACGAACAGAAAAGAGTGGAGATTGGAGAGGTAGGAGATATAAAGAGAAGCACTTTCTTCAATCCGAAACATTAGCTAAAACTATTCTATTTTGTCTTACACCTAAGAAAGGCGAGCTTGGAGAGGCAGAAGAATTGAATAACAGCTATGCCATTGCAATGATCACACAAGATTTATGGTGGTTAATGCATACTGGATTTGAGATTTGGTGAAATAAATCGTTGATAATGCTAAAAAATCAGAAGAAACCCTACTCTACGTTTTATCCAAAACCCCAAAAATCTCATCAACACCACCATTCTTTTGTTCTTAGTGGCTCCTTTTGGGTTTGAAAATCATGTTCTACTTCTTTTTCCTTGGATTTTTCCTGAGCAAACCATCACTTATATTATTTTCTAAATTACACAAATTGGTTCATAAGACATGAAATCATCCCCCGGGGTCAAAAGAAGGCACATATTAACTCAGTTTTTTTTTTTTGCGATTTAATTTTTTCCCCCTATTAGTGCTAGATGTACTAGTCAAGGCACATGAAACTTGTTAATTCGGTTCCAAAGTCATTTATTAGAAGTAGGGCACAATGAAAATATTAATAAAGAGTGTTTGATCGATCACATTACCCATCGATCGCAGACACAGATTGCCAAGTCTTTATATTTCAAAATGAAATTCCATAATCACATTTTTTTTTAATATGATTGTAAAAAAACTGGGCTATAACATGAGAGGTTTATGGTATACGACAGAAAATAGAAAACAGACTTTCATTATGTAATTTCTTACTTTTAGCGATACTTTTCATCGATGGATTTCTTACTTTTTAACGACAGATTTTTTTATCAATAATAATATATTTTTTAACGGTGATAATATCCCACGTTATCTTATATATAAAAAAATAGAAAATTTTCCTCTTCAGTTGAATCAGTTTTAAATTTCTTCATGGATCCTTTTTCTTTTTAATAATAAAGTTGCAATGACAATTGACACCTATGGCTGGTTGAAGGATGTTTTTTTGGTAACATTTATATGTAATGGGACCTGACTATAATTGTAACCGCCTAAACTTTAATAGGTAAGACTTTCTTGTCACAAATCAACTGTCTGGCCAAATTTTAATCATATGGGCCCAACCCTGCCTTAATTCTAGCATCATAAATGATTTTTTATTTTTTATTTTTTATTTTCCTTCACCCTTACGGATTGAGCAAGTTAGAAAAAGAAAAAGAAGACCCTACAAGAAAATACAACATTAACTTTGAAAAATTATTGATAGATTTTTTTTCGTTAGTAATAGCGACAGAATAGTGACGGATTAATATCGGATATAATTCCAAGAGATTAGCAACGAAAATTAGTTACTGAAATATTTTTATCGCTAATCCGTCGTTGTAGTGGTTTGAGTAAAAAAAAAAAATCTGTAAACTTATCAGTAACAGATTAGCGATGGAATTTTTAGCAACGGAATCTGTCGATATGATACTGAAGGGTAAGAAGAAAAAAAAATTATGTATAGCTATCAGCGACAGATTAACGATGGAAATTTTAGTGACGGATTACCAAGTGATATTGTTCTTTTTTATTTTTTATTTATTTTTTATTTTATTTATTTTAATTTAATATTTCTTTTTCTTTTTATTTTATTTTTAGAAAGATAATATTAATTTATTTCTTTAAAATTTTTATTATTTTATTTTAAGCTAACATTTTATTATTTTATTATTTTATAATAAATTGTTATTTTATTATTATTAAAAAAAATGTGAGATAAGATAACAAATAAAAAAAAAGGTCAGATATCTCATTGTGGTCCGGTAGTTGTAGTGTTTCTAACATTTTTCTTGTGTACATAATCGAACCTGGCCGGAGGCGCTAGAGGAAATTTTCATAAATTAAAGGAAGTCAGCGTGCTGATGGATCGTGTGCGGGCATGGGCGGGCGCTAGGGCGCAGGTGGGCTGGTCTATGGGCAGGGCACGTGAAGGCACGCGTGCGTTCCGTCGTTGATATTTTTACATATTATCTATCAGCGACGGATGATATTCTGTTGGTAATTTTTAAAGGGTTTGTTTTCAGTGACGGATGGTATTTCGTCGATAATTTTTAGCGGGATGGTTTTCAGCGACGGATTTAGCGATGGAAAAAATCCGTTATTAATACCTTTTAGCGATGGATTTTTATCTTTCGGTGAAATCTTTCGGTGAAAGATTTTTTCGTCGCTGTTATCTTGTTTTCTAATAGTGAGAAGATGTTGAAAATTCAATGAACCAAGAGGTAACAATGCTTCACCTAGAAAGTTTAATCATCAAAAGGGATTCCATAGACTACAAGCTATTGTTTAACAAGAATTCTTGTTGATGCTAATTCATCAACCCACACATGAAACTCTAAAAACCACCATTACACTAAAATCTAGCAGCAAGGGCACAAACAAACTAGGATAATATGAAATCCTATCAAATAAATCTCACAATCCCATATCATATGAATATAAGCTCTCCCAGGAAATCTGGCGTGACCATCCATTAGACCCTGGAATCTACTTCCATGATGGTGCTGAGGTTCATTGGGTGCATGTACTTGCTCGAGCCAGTTAAGATCCTCTGCACTATGATTCTGTTAGCCCTCTCTGATGGGTGGAATGCATCCCAAAAGGCGTAAATGTCCCTGTTGGGGCACAGGTTGGATAGAGCAGTGCAGAGTCCGAGCCCATTGTAAGGTCCTTGTCCACAACATGCCACCTTTGATGTCACAAATCCTGCCCACCAAAAGTTCCACGCATAAATGCATCCTAGCAATGTCTCTTTGCAAAGTGAATTCTTATCTACTTATACATCTTTAAGGGGTGGAAAAGAGGCAACTCCATGTTTTATTAACAGATTTCAGAAAGATAACAGGCATTAAAAGAATGATCACAAAATTCAGACTTAGCCTGCAGACTGCAAATTTCGAAAATTTAGTTCCTCACAGGTTAGCTTTTAAGATAAGAATGATGTGTGTGAGAGAGAGAGAGAGAGAGAGAGAGAGAGTTCCCTACAATTACTTCACTAGTTAATATTATTGTCTTTCATATTTACCTAGAAGTAGTACCATGGTAAATTTATCATAAATTTGCAAATAATTTCCTGATTCGATTTTTGACGTAGTCCTTCACAAATTAGGTAGGTCCCCACGCCTCCAAGGTTTTAAGAAAGAACCAATAAATATGTTGCAGTCATGATAGGAAGGTCATTGTCCTTCACACTAGAGACTACCCCAATTACTATGTGGCCATTTCCTATCAGAGTTTGCTTCCCTGTTACAACTATCCTAATTGAAAAACACTTGATAGTTTATAGCTCTCTCTCTCTCTGTAGTTGCTTTCATAATTAATGGAGCTAGCTAAACTGCCATACCCACGAAAAAGAAAAGGAAAAAAAAAATGTTAGTGGAGGGTTAGAGGCAAGGTTACCATAAGCTTGAGGATTACTAATGAAATCCATATGCATATCAAATGCGTTTGCAGAAATGAAGACATCAGATCCAATTTCGCCATTCAGACTCCCTAACATGTCCGTGAGTTGTGGATTGAACAAATTTGCAGCTCTTTGGAGTTCAATTGCACATTCACCATTTCCACTCCTCAAGGCCAACTCTGCGGGGACACAACCCAATGGTCCAGTACCAGTCACAAGTACCCTACGAGCTCCCAATTCATATAATTTCTGCAGTACACCATTGTTAGAGTCAAAGAAAAGTAAAATTAGCATAATGTTCATAAAAGCTTGTTCATGGAATTAAATAGTTCATATAATTAAAATATTGCAGTACATAGATTTGTTCTGGGGCAATTTGCTCATAATTGAAAGTTAGGTGGCAGTTGGAATTGGAAAAGGCCTAGACCATAGAGAGAGAGATAAAAATTCTATGCAATCAATGCATCACCACTAAAGGCTTAATGAACACGTGAAGAAACATCACATGATTTTCTTGTTTGGTAAAGCATTTTAAGGCCTGCCTCCCAAGCCTTTACTCCAAAAGTGACTCCCTTATCCATAAAAATCCATGCAAATTGCACAACCGGTACATACATCTCTCTCTTTCTCTCTCTCTCTCTCTGTCTCTCTTTCCCCTTAAACAAAGTTTTTTGCTAAGCACATTGTATGTTATAATATACTCAAATTAACATGAAATATTAAATGGGTCAATAACTAGTTAAATTACCGTTAGAACTTTGCGGTACTCGAGGATGACGTATCGGACATAGTCAGGGAGAGAGAATTGGCGAGATCTTGCAGAGTAAGGCACCAAGTAGTAGTTGTTAACAAAGTCATTGCCGCCACAAGTGATGAGCACAAGTGCACCATTCACTAGTCTTTGTGCTTGGGCTCGTCCAATTAGTGCACTTAACCTTTCTTGGTATTGTTGGAAGTACTGCAATTGCTTGAAAATTCTAATGATATTTAGCTGCAAAAGATTTTTCCAAAAAAAAAAAAGGAAAGAGGAAGGATTGGGTATTAGTAAGGGATATTTAACGTGCATTAGACCCTTTTGACCCTTTTCAAACCCTCAAGAAATTTAATTTCTTGTCGGAAAAGTACTCGTAATAATGAGATTAAACCTTTAATACTCTTTCACATTAAAAAAGTTGCTTGTGAACCAACGTTTCGTTGGTATAATAGGAAAAATACTAACACCTCATATTAAAAATCAAGATTTGAGTCTTGATAATGATAAAAATAATATTGGGAGAGCTCCATTCAGATTGGGATCCGACAATAACGGTCGAAATTAATCAGAGCAAAGTTTTAGATACTCGACGGTAGATCAAGTCCGATAAAAAAAAAAACAAAGTTGCTTGTGGCATTTTCATTAACTTAACATGTTTTGAAAATATTGACAAATCTAACTTAGCTTGTCATCTAAATTAGAAGACTTGTTACGTGAAAATTGACATAGGGAATAGAATTTTTCAAATGAGAGAGAGAGAGAGAGAGAGGGAGGGAGAGAGAGAGAGAGTCTAATAAATGTAGTCAAGGGAAAACAAGTGAAGGTGGGGTCATGAGGAAAAAAGTTTTGAAACTCACAAACTGAATTCCAGTGTCATTGAGAATTCCAATTCCAGCAGAGGCAAAGTTGGCACCGACCAACAATCTTTCACCATGAAGTTGGGGACTCAAATATGGCAACGTAGGTTCCATTCCAAGTGACTCACCTGCAGTTAGTGTCACATAAGTACATACATTATCACATTACCACAGCTTATATTACAAAAGCGTGACATGAAAAAACTAGACTAACTTATAATGTCTGGAATGTTGAGGCCATTGGAGAACCGGCCGGTGGGACGATGAGTTGGATAATCGATGCCATAGGGTGGCTGATCAGCTCGAGCTGTGGTGGCCAAGTAGTCATTGTTGCCATTGTCAACTAAAGAGTCACCGAAGACGAAGAATGCCCGTGCCTCGGCTTGATGAGCTATGTTTGCAATCAAGGTCACTAATACTACTAGAAATAACATGACCCAAGATATAGAAGCCAAAGACTTTTCCATTATTTTTTCCTCTAGTGAGAAACTTTTAGACCACAGTTCTCTCTAGAGAAGTCTTGTGTTTGTGTGCAAAATGATAGATAGGACAAGGTTTATATAATGCAGTGTGTTGTGCTCACCTAGTGGCATTATTAATGACTTTGTTCTACCACCACATGAGAGAGAGAGAGAGAGAGAGGACCAGCAAAGTTGAAGCTGGTTGCAGTTGCCAAGTAGAGAGTTCTGCGGTGATCTAGTTAAAGTTTGTTTGCTTAATTTAATGTTCTTTCCTGACTTTGTACTTGTCTTTAGCTTCTGAACTACTGTTGCATTGATCACATGACATAGATAAAACTGAGTAAACCTTGGAGATAGGAGAATATACCATGTTAAGTAAATTTTGTGCACATTTTTCAATTGTATATATTCTCACCCTTCAATAGTTTTAAATGCAATCCGCAATGACAGTCCATGCAACTTAAGCTAGAAAGTGGCAAACATTGAAATAAAATTTAATTAATGTCAAATTCATATCAGTTTAGAGGTTGTAATTTCTATAAAAAGTTATAACTCAACAGATATTATTCTTTTTTTTCTCAAGATTTCGAATTCAAACGTCTTCTGATGTATAAAAAGAAAAGAGCCTGCCACTTCTAACCATTGAGCTAAACTATAAAGCATTAATTTCTTTATAATTGCTCAAAAAATTAGTCCAAAATCAAATTAAAGATCAATTCTTAAAAGGGTTACGTATAAGGTTACTTTTGAAGTTTATTTAATTTTTAAAATCACAATGGCGCCCTAACCCTAATTAGACTCAATTCAGTCAACCCTTTAGATTTATATGAATAATTCTTTTTTGGGCTAAACAGTAAGAGAACTTTTATCATAAATAAAAATTTTAAGTCATAATTTTGATAATCGTTTAGGTCAAAAACTTTTGATTTTCTGCATAATTTAATTAAACCCCTTATTAATCTTAGTCATGGGCAAACTTTATCCCTTTTTATAGGACTTTTGTACACATGATGTCATATTTTTGTTTATGAGTGCAATCAAAGCTGCAATTGTTAGGTCTGACTTTAACAACAGGAACTCGATAGAACTATTCGTAGATATTCGTGGTCAGATCAAATTTAGGTTAGAGGTCAAATAAGATATCTAATCTGGGGGGGGGCAAATATAGAGTTGTTCATTTTCAAAAAATATAATACTGGTAAGGTCTAACTATGAATCCATCAACACACAAGCTTAAGGTGTCAATTACTTGCTACTCTTTCTGGGGTTATGATGGGGATGATGCCACCAACGTTGCCTGAGGATACAAAATAAATGGAACATTTTCTTTGTTTCCTTTTGGAAAACTACATCTAATCATATTAATTATTAGGCCTTTCAAGAAAAAAAGAAAAAATTCATTAGGGTCATAATCAGAAGCAATTTCTATTGATCAATGGGTTAACACCTAAACTTAAATACCAACTGTACCCTCTCTCATTATTTTTTCAATTTGGTATTTCCTTTTCTTTTAGTTCTTTGATCAAAATTCAGTTAGACTTGAGACATTGGGTGACATTGAATGCTTTCTTATTTAAGTCTTTTTTAAGAAACAAGATGTCACACCATTTTCCCTTAATAAGGTGATCATAGAAAGAATTATAAAAAACTATACTATATAATTATTACTTGAAGAAAAATGGAAAAAAGTAGGTAACATGAGAGAACATAATAAATGGCTTTGATTTTAATGAATCACATAGTGGGTTTCACATTTTTCCTTTTTCATAACTCTCAACCCCCAAAAAAAATTAAAGAAAATGAAAGAATTATCTCAAAGAATACTCCAAAAACATGTCAAGCCAAGACAAATGCTCTAATGGAAAAGAAATTTCCATAGTTTGGGAGTCCAACTGTATGCATTATATACATGTAAGGTTACACTACACAAAATGAAAATGAAGCTTTCAAATATATCAAGTTAATCAAATATATAGAAAGCCCCCTATCAATGCATTCTTTACCTTCCTCAATTTGGGAACTTCATTTATAAGAAGTGGGACGGGGACAAAGAGGAAGTTTTAATAAAGGTGCCATGTGAAGTCTATAAATTATGTGGGGTTGCATTTTACCTACTCCTGCAAAATTTAACCCACCATGAGAGTCAAATTTTCTTTAGGTAATTAAAAAGATCAAAACCATAATCTTAGATATTGTAATATAATATACAGAGTACTTGTTTGATCAAATCTTTATATAAAAACATAAGAAAGTCACGGTATGACATCTATAACTTCACGAAATTAAAGTTTATATAAAATTTCTTCAATTTCGTTTTTCATAAGATATCCAACTTTAAACCGATTTTAGAGATTTGATTTGCTCAAACCCAACAACAATGAGCTGTGCTATCTTAATCTAAATTAGGGCTAGCAAATAGTATTTCCCTTCAAATATCAAAAGTTACCAAAGTTTTTCTTAAAATGAGCGTAAAAGAATACATATTAGGAAGCACAAACTTAGACAAGGTTTTTGAATAAGGCCAAATAGCTCCCCAACCTAAAATGCTTAGTTAATCAAAAGGTAAAGGCAAAAGGACTTTAAAATGAAGTGAAATTGGGAAAGTGAGGTATAACTAGGACCAACTACTCTACAACAAACACCTTGTCACAATTACACAACTTTGGCAGAAAATAAAGAGATTCAACAAACAAAAACCATCCCCCACATTTTTTGCCCTAAACCTGGATCCAACTATCCTCCACAACCAATTTTTTCAGGCTCTTAAATACTCTATGGTACTATGGACATTAAGTGATGTCTCTATCTCTTCATTTTTCCTTTTTCTTTCTTGTTTCAATGGCAAGTGCTGCAATCTCATTCTTTTCTCATAATCTGAGTACAGAAGTTCACTTCTCTAGTAGCAGTAGAGTCGGTGATTGACTGTATTTTATCACTTGTCTACTTTATAAATCCGAATTAGTTGGGGTGTAACTCCAAATATCGATAATATAGTATCCAAAGAAAATAATCAATGTTACATATAATTCATGTTTACTCAAATCTCAATTTTCAACCGTGAGAATTGATTCATCCACACTTTATTATTTGCAAAAATAAAATGTTTCTAACAAAAACTAGCATATATTTTATTTCTCAAAGTGAAGAAAGAATGCATAATAAGAATATATATATATATATATATATATATAAATATAAAGAAAGAAAGAAAGAAAGAAAGAAAGAACTCACCACATGACATTTTGTTCATCATCGTTTGCATGATAATGCACCTTTGCCAACAGCCAAAGGTAAGATTTAGAGAACAAAAGATGCATGGATCCACAGTGAGCTTTATGACTCTTCCATATTTTACAGTGATCCTAATTTCAGAAAGTACATTTCATGCTTCCATGTAGGGCTAAAAATCCCATATGTAATTCAAGTTCTTTTTCTGTTCAATATGTATGCACGCACACACATTCAAGTGTTCTTAAGATGATAGTTTAATAGTCACAACTATCTCCCTAACATGAAAATCTCAAATTTAAATTTCTGTGTAAAAAAAAAAAACACTTTCATTTGTGTGTGTAAAATAATATAATTAAGGACAGATTCTGGGGGCCTTAGACCCCAGACGTTTATAAAATTAAAGAAAAAGACCCTATATAATTCTTATTATTTTACCATGTGCCCTCAAACAATTACGTAAATCCATGCAAACCGCCTCCCTTCCAATTTGTTCCGGATTTGCCCCTCTCTATGTATATGATTCATATATATATATATATATATATTTTTTTTTTCTACAATGGAAATTGCTTTAGTATATAGTATGGTACGTTTCGAAGATATCGATGATTTCTAGATCTTTTATGGTTGGAGAAATTAAATTTTGCATCCTAAGAAAAGATGGTATTCACTTTTTAAGAGAGATTTCCTTGTCAGAGTGTACATGAACAAACAAACACTTCCAAACCCTCAACTCCTTTTATCGGCTATTTATTTCTTTCAAATGTTAATGGCAATATAAATTCTATCTATTTCTAGGCAGGTTGTTGCCACCTACAAAAATAATGGTTCTGATAAAGTCATTATTCAATATTTTTTATATTAATTGAAAATTAAAAAAAAAAGAAAATTTATGGAAAAATGGAAATTGGATAGCTTAACTCTTTTGGACATATTAAACAAAACACAATTTCCTTTAGCTTCAAAGCAAAAAATGAAAATCAAGCCTATTTTAATTATGTGGGGTGCTCCTTCTCACATTATTGTCCCTAGTCCACCATCCTTATGTATATACAATTTGGTTGGGACCTTTCTTGTATTTAATATATGAAAACAAGAAGGAAAATGATTGTTCTTTGCTTTTACTAAATTAAGAAAATGATATCTTAATAGCAACTTTTCATTAAAAAAACAAAATTGTCTCTCACAGACAAGCACTTATGTCTCTATAGTTTTGGAAGCACTTACGTCAATTTTCATGCATCAAAAATCAATAAACATTAATTGTGGGTATGAACTTAGATGATGTGCTTCTCAGATACATAGTGTATATATATGTGACACATTTGATAATGATCTGAAAATGATATTAATTAAAATATACATTTTCTCTACGCCGCGAAAATATTTAATTTTGCTTAAATTATAATTATTGGCCCCACATTAGGGACTCCTTGGAATTTTAAATAAACAACACGAGAATGGAAAAATTAAATGGTCCAAGAAGACATTTTTTTTTTATCAAAAAATATATATTTTTGTATCTATTTTTACATTAAGATTATTCCATGTGATAATTTAATTTAACTCTATTGCAAAAATTCGTATATTGAAATCATTTTTCTAGTCTTCTAATTTGTCTATTCTTTTTGGGGATTCATTTGTGCAATATCCTCTTTAGTAGTGACATGACTAGTTTTTGTTTCATACCCTTTGGTTTGCCTTGTTTGTCCTTGTCTCCATATACTTTTATCGTTTGCCATCTAAACTCCTTCATGGTAAAAGGCATTAGAAAATGTTTTTCCATAAGATCAAAAAGAAGGAAAATATTTATAATTACAGGGAAAATAAATAATAGGGCTAACCAATCACATTCGATTCCGCATTACTAATTAAAAAAACCTTATATAACTATTTATCATTTGTTTTATTTATGACGAAAAAGCAAAATGAAATAGCTAAAATACCAACCGGTATCTTGTAACTCTTAATCGTAAGATTTTACATTATTTATAAAATTTAGGATTTAAGTTATAACAATTGTTCGTCTCTTTTACGATGGTCCACCATGAAAATTCTCCTAAATATCACAAATGGTTAAACCTACATTGCTTCTTCCAACTCCTTTATCGGCCATGGAAAAGTTCAAAGCATGTCGTTTCTTGGTAGACATTACATATACTGGTTCTATTCCTCCAAATGCCATTGTCACTTTACAAACTTATATATGTGTTTGCCTCAGCTTCTAAAAGCAAAATAAAATAAATTAAAGATAAAATATAGAAAGAAAAACATAGAACTCTTGATTGTTATAATATAAAAAATATGTTATCCTAATTTTTTGTATATATTAAAAGAATTTTGAATCTATACACTATCTGTTGATTGTTACATACATATAATATATATAAATATATATAAATATAAATAAATAAATAAATAAATATATATATATATATATATATATATAATTTAGATGCTTAAATTCAAAATTCTAGCACTTTCCTAATTATTTGCTTATCACTATAATTTATTTTATTGCCGAAATAAACTATTATCATGTTGACATTATTGCCGAAATCCTCAACTTGTCTCTATTTTATTTTATTTCACTTGTATTATTTTTCTACTTAACTAAAAATCTTTGTAAAAAAAAAATGCAAGTAAAAATTAAAATTTTTCTATAAAAGAACAGTAAAAGTACGTTTGAGAGTTTTGAAGAGAAAATAAAATATTAGTTAGGAGAGAAAATAAAAGAAGAGAAAAAATTTAATTTTCTCTCAATCTTTTTTTGGGAGTTTTATGAAAGAAAAAAAAAACAAATGAGTTTCTTTTATTTGAGAGTTCGAGAGAAATTGAGAAAAAAAAATTCCATTTATATCCGATACATGAGACTTAATGGAAATAAAAAAATTTTGTATCAGTTTTTGAAAGGTATTTTGGCATATAAAAAATATTTATTTTAACATTTTCTCTTCCCTTCGTTTCTTTCCACCTTTGGCAGGGAAAAATTTTCAGATTTGGAGGGTTTTCTAACCCATTCAAATCCCTTTTTTCTATTATATTGAAACCCCTGAAGGAAAGAAAAGTTGTAACTTTATCTTTTAGTTATTTCTTTTCTCTTCTAATCGTCTTATCCAAATGAATTGAAAAACTAGAAAAAACAGTATTAACGACGGATAAATACAGATGAAAAAAAATTCGTCGGTAATAGCGACGGATTTCCGATGGATTAACATCGAACTGAATAGCGACGGATTAGTGACAGAAATATTTCCATCGCCAAAATCTAAAAAAAATTTTAAAAAATTATAAATTTATCAACGATGGATTACCGATAGAATATTTAGCGACAGAAATATTCCGTCGCTAATTTGTCGGTGTATTGATGAAGTTTAAAAAATGAAAAAAATAAATATACAGTCATTAGCGAGGGAAAAATTAGTGACGGATTATCGACGGAAAAATTAACGATGGATTACTTACAGATTAGCGACGGATTTTTAATTTTTTAATTTTATTTAATAATTCTTTTTAATTTTAATTTTATTTTATTTTGTAAAAGAATAATATTATTTTATTTTTTCAAATTATGTATTATTTTATATTAAGCTAAAATAAAATTATTTTATTATTTTATAATAAATTATAATTTTATTATTATTAAAAAATATGAGATAAAAATAATAAGTAAAAAAAGGAATATAATTAGTTAAGTAACTTGGTTTGGTGGCGTGTTGCTCTCTTCATTTTCCATGTGCATGGCTTCGAAGCTCACTGAGACAATTTCCACAACATAAAGGTGGGGCTATGTGGGTTGGTCAGGCGCATGGAGCTACAAGCTTTTTTTTTTTTTTTCAAAACTCAAAAATCAATGATGGACTGAGTTAGTCATTGATTTCTTTTAATTTTTTTAATTTTTTTTCTGTTTCAACGATAAAAAAAAAATCTATCGCTGATATTTAGTGGGGTATCTTTTTTCGATAGATTTAGTGACGAAAAAAATCTATCGCTGATATCTTTCAGCGATGAATTTCAGGCCATTAACGACAGATTATTTCATCATTGATGATCTATTTTCTAGTAGTGTTATTGTGCCAACACTTTTCGATATGAAAACAACTATTTACAAATGAGCAGGAACTCTACATTTAAAAGATTAAAAAATCAATCTTTTTTCCTTTTCTACAATTTAATAATACTTTAAAATTTATTTTTTTACTATTAGTTACAGTTTTTTATAATAAAAACTAATATCAATTTAAATAATAAAGTTTGACTCATATTTCAAGAGAATTGTCTTTTTTTTTTCAATAAAATTTCTTCCATTTAAACTTTTTTTTTTAAAAAATATTTTCAAACTAATTTGAATTTTCTATAATTAAATCTAACCATTTCTTTATTCGGAAAGTATAAATGCACTTCAATAACAGGATGTAGAGAAGGATCACTGCTACAAGATATTTTCTGCTGGAGATAGGTGAGTAGTGTTACATTAATTAATTGTTTATCATTTTTTTAAAAATTTTTGTCATGATATAATTGTTCTAAGCAATTGAGTAGATTTAATTTTAAAATATTATTTTTGGCATTCGCCACGTGAGCTATGTTTTGAAAACTTAAATAACATGGTAAAGCCTTTCTATAAAGAATATTTTTATAATTGGCCTATGATCACGTTGATACATACTATATTACAAACCGCAAGAATGTTTAAATATAATAAAAAATAATTCAAGGAAGATGATCGAATATACTTCTGGTTAATCTCGATTCCGACGATCTCCGATAATTGTGATAACATCAAAATAATCTTTAAAATGTGCACAACTTTTCTAAACCCTCAATTTCACTCAATAGATGTTGTGGAATTTTAAAATTGGATTTAGGAATCCAATACATTAAGAGAAGGTTTATATAGACTCTTAACCATAAAAAAGTATTTAAAACCCAATAACTATCACCCTAAAATATTGCTGATCATTATGAAAATTTAATTAAATATTCATAACGGAAAAACAAAATTAATTATATGGAGCTTTAAATGAGATACCAAAATTTGGTCAAATACATCCCAATTCAAATCCCTTCCATCATATATTATATTTAATTCCTTTTCGGTTATATTTTTTCCATTAACTTCATTTTGACTCAATTAATTCATTCATGGGATTTGAATTTTTTTTAAAAAAATTCTAACATTCTCCCACTTGATCCAACAAACCGATTTGAAATTAAAATCAAGTCAATTTTATATGAAAATAAAGTATATGAGTTACGACGATAAGTCCTCTAAAAATAAATATTGTCTTCCGTGTACAACAATGTATTTCATTTTCTAACTTTATAGTGACATTTACTTTATGAATAAATTTTATGTTTATTCGGAATCTAAACTTGATGAATTTATCTCACGACAACAATATGTACATAACTTTATTGAGAAAATTCAACTTTAAGTTTCATTTAAATAAAGCAATAAATCCATATTCACAACATCATTCCTAAACCTATTTGGTGGCATGCCTTTGGTTAAGGGATCGACCAACATACAATCAGTGTTAATGTGTTAGATTACAACTTTATTATCTAACACTCTTTCCCTAATAGCTAAATATTTTATGACGGTGTGCTTACTCCGACTACCACTTTTATTATTCTTAGCCAAAAATACAGTAACTGTATTATCACAAAATATACGTAATGACTTAGGTATAAAATCTAAAACCCTAAATCTGGATATGAAACTCTTGATCCACACCGCATGTGACATACCCTCAAAACATACCACGAACTCAGCTTCCAGAGTAAAGGTCGTAGTCAATGTCTACATAGTACTCCTCCACGATAAAGCTCCACCGTCATCATAAAGATGTAACTCGACATTGATTTCTGGGAATCAACACAGCTGATAAAGTCTGAATCCGAGTACCCGACTACTTCCAAATTGTCGGTACTTTTATATGTAAGCATGTACTTCTTAGTGTCTTGTAGATATCTCAACATTGTCTTTGCAGCCTTCTAATGTTCCAAACCCGAGTTATTTTGATATTATCTAACATCCCCACAATATGCACTATAACAGGTATTGTACAGACCTGTGCATACATAAGACTTTTAACAACGAAAGCATATGAAATATTAATTATCGGTTCCTTTTCCAAATCTGTTTTAGGGCATTAGTTCAAATTGAACCTATTCTTTTCTACAATCGGAGCTATACTTGGTGAACAGTTCTCCATTCTATATCTTTTAAGTACTTTGTTGATATAACTCTCTTGAGATAGTCTCAAAACCTTATGTAATCTAACTTGATATATCTTTATGCCGATAACATAAGATGTATCACCTAAATCTTTCATCTCAAAGTTGTTAGAGAGGAACTGTTTCACTTAATATAGTATCCCCTTATCATTGGTGGCAAGTAATATATCATCCATATAAAGGACAAGGAAATAGAATTTGCTCCCACTGACCTTGAGATATATACATTGATTTACAATATTCTCTTCAAATCCGAATGAAGTGACTATATTGTGGAATTTCAAATACCACTGGTGGGAAATTTTTATATATGGATTTTTTGAGTTTGCACACCAAATGCTCACTACCACTAGAGGAGAATCCTTCAGGTTGATACTTGTAAATCTCTTCCTCTAGTTTCCTATTAAAAAAATCCGTTTTCACATTCATTTGTTACAATTCTAGATCGAAATATGCAACAAGTGGCAAAATGATACTGAGAGAATCTTTCTTGGACACCGGAGAAAATGTCTCCAAGTAGTCAATTCTTTCTTTTTGGGTAAACCCTTTAACAACAAGTTTGGCCTTATATTTCTCGATATTGCCCAATGAGTTTGTCTTAGTTTTGAAAACCTATATACATCCGATGAATTTTACCCCATTTGGTAACTCTACAAGATCCCAAACTCCATACTCCTCATGGAGTTTATCTTATTTTTCATGTCGTTTAGCCATATGTTCAAGTTTTTAGAACTCATGGCCTATGAAAACATTTCTGAGTTCTCTACGACTCCACGTTATAGTCAAACTCTTGAAGGTACACTATATAGTCATCAGGTATAGATGACATTTTTTTCTCGAGTAAATCTCTTTAATGTAGGTTCAACATTCTCCGTAGGAGAAGATTAACCAACTTGATCTTGATCAGTTATTTGTGGAATTTCTTGATTATCACCTATACTCTAATTTGTATCCATAGGCACTTGATAATCATTTTGGATGACAACTAATTTGGTACTTGAATTTGATAGGATACTTGATGGGTCCCTTTCAGGAGTTGACTCTAGAAAGTTATCCCTCCCACTAACCAAATCATTCTCTAGAAATCTAGCATTTCTAGATTCTATAAATATAGTATGGTAAGATGGATAGTAAAACCGATATCTTTTGAATTTTTCGGCATAACCGATAAAGTATCCACTTACAGTTCTTGGATCCAGTTTCTTTTCCCGTGGTTCTTATCTCTATAGGACAATTTCAAATGCATACATGTTTTAAACTAGGTTTCCAACCTTTAAATAACTCAGAAGGAGTTTTGGATACCGCCTTAGTTAGAACCCTGTTTAGGATGTATACTGCTGTCTTGAGAGTTTCAATTCTCAAGAATTTAGGCAATTTGGAGCTAACCATCATACTCCTAACCATATCAAGTAAGGTTCTGTTTCTTTTTTCAGCTACCCCATTCTGACTAGGTGAACCAAGCATGGTGTATTGGGCAATAATCCTATTTTTTTGAAGGAACTTTGTAAATGGATCTGGTGCTTGTCATTCTCTGTATACCTTCCATAGTATTCTCCACCTCTATTTGACCTCATGATTTTTATTTGCTTATCGCATTGTTTCTTTACTTTTACCTTAAAAATTTTAAAGGTATCAAATACCTCATCCTTATGGCGAAATATATAGATATACATATATGGTGAATAGTCATTTATAAATAAGATAAAATAACTATGACTATACGATTCTGTACTTGGATTACAAATGTCCGTATGTATGATCTCTAACAATTCTGAGCTCTTCCTAACACCTTTTTGAGTCTCGTTGGTCTGCTTTCCCTTAATACAATCTACACAAGTCTCAAATTCAATAAAGTTTGGAGTATCAAGTACTCCATCCTTTACCAACTTCTCTATTCTTTTTATAGAGATGTGTCCTAATATCCGGTGCCACAACATAGAAGAATTTTCCTCAATGACACTTCTTTTAACTCCTATATATGTTACATTCATGCAAGTATTATCTTGTAAAGTAATAGTATATAATCCATCTAATAATGGATCATAACCAACTACATTTGAACTATAAAATAATGTCATTTTATAACTAAATTAGAAAGAGTAATTGAATTGTACAAGTTTTGAAATATAAATTAACTTTCAAAAAAATTTAGGTACATAAAATACTTTCTCCAATTTCAAGATATGTCTGCTTATTAATGTGAGCTCACAATCACCAATGGTTTTTACTTGTGAGCCTATCTTGTTGCCCGAATAGATGAATTGTTCACGATCCACTGGTTTCTTTAGGTTTTGCAAGCCTTACAACACATTCGTAATGTGGATGGTACAACTAGATTCAATTCACCATGTGTCATGAGAAATCTTAGACATACAAGATTTATAACAAACTAATGAGATTTCTATAACTTTATTCTCTTGCCACCGTTTGTATTTGATACAATCCTACTTCATGTGTACTTTCTTTTTATAGAAAAATATTTGGACTCTTTCTTTATGTCCACCTTTAATTTTGTACCCTTTAGGTTTGGTTTGAACTTACCCTTCTTCTTTCCTTGTACTACCACATGTGTACCAATAGAACTTTGCTTCATCTCCATCAGCAGCCTTCCTTCCTCCTGTACACACATGGCCTTCAATTCATTAATAGACCATTTCTCCTTATATATGTTGTAGGAGATTTTAAAAGGACCGTAGGGCTGAGGGTGTAACACCGACACTCGGTGCCTGAACAAGTGTATGGGTTTTTTTTTTTTAAATATATATAGATATTTTAAAAAAAAGAAAACAGTGGAGTGCTACGTTTTGAGACAAAACGCAGCACCCCCCTCAATTTGGGATTAGGGCTTTTAGCCCAAATCTTTCACTCTCCCTCTCTCTCTCTCTTCCTCTTTCTCTCTCCCCACCTCTTCCTCTTCCTCAGCAGCACCTCCCTCGCCTGAAGCCGCCGCTCACCACCATCACCACCCCACCGTCTTCTTCTTCTTCTTCTTCTCTCTCTCTATTTCCATCTCTCGGTTTCTCTCTCATTCTCTCTCTCCCTTCGCTGTTCGCGATCTCCCTCGCGATCCCTCCACCGTAACCAATCGTGCTCCTTCCTCCCCGACTGCAGTGCCTTCCGCCACTGTGCACTCTCCCTCGCGCAACTGCGCGCTCTACCGAGCCCGAGCGCACACTGCGCGAACCTCTGCGCGAGCGCTAGCGCGCCCCTGCACGCCTCTGTATGCTCTTGCACGAGCACTAGCGCGCCCCTGCGCGCCTTTGCACGCTCCTGCACGAGTGCCAGCGCACCCCTGCGCACCTCTGCACGTTCTTGCATGAGTGCTAGCGCGCCCCTGTGCGCCTCCGCGCCCCTGTGCGCCTCTGCGCCCCCCTGCACGAGTGCCAGCACGCCCCAGCACAAGCTACCCTGTGCGAGCGCGCCCCCCAGCACGACCCTCCGCGAGAGCCCAGTGCGTGATCTCCCGCGAGCTACGCGATCCCTGCACGAGCGCGAGCATACCCCAGCACGACCGCGAGCGTGCTCCAGCGGGCGACCTACTGCGCAAGCGCGCGTGCCTTACAGCGTGCGATTTACTCGCGAGCGTGAGCCCTAGCCCGTGAGCGCGCCAGCCCACACGCCTCCAGCTGCGAGCGCACAGCCCGCGAGCCCACTGCGGCCTACTGACCCGCGAGCCCTCCAGCGGGCCAGCCTACTAGCTCGCCAGCCCACCGGCCTGCGAGCCTACTACGGTCCGCGAGCCCGCGATCGGCTTTTTCCTTTGAGAGCCATCTGCCATCCTCGCAGAAATCCTTCACTGTAGGTAACGGCTGTGTTAGATGTGGTTTTGTGTTAGAAATTGATTTAGTCGCTAACATGGTTTCAAAATTAAAAATATTACAGGTTTTAAATTTATCTGATAGGCGAATGAAAGCTAGGTTTGAGATTCGAGTAAACCTAGGTGAGGGAAATGAAATTATTTCCATACTTAAATTTAATTTGGTCGAATTTAGGTTGAATTTAGAATCAGAAGTTATATATATATATGTTGTTGTGGCTTAAAATCGATATTTAAGTTCTTAGAACATGTGGTTAAATGTGTAAAAATTATGGTGTATATTTATAAATTGAAGAATTTAGGGTTGTACGAATTTAAAGAAAATGATAAACCCTGACAATAGTCAAAATTTTGATAAAAATTGTGATAATTTGATTATATTGGTTTTCTTGGTGATTCGATTGAGGGGAGTTTTGATTCTACGTGTTGTGGTTTTATTGGAGAGTGCGCTATCCTTCCCAAATCTGTGAGTGAGATTTATTTTAATACTTTTGTTTAATGTGTAAACCCTATTTTAACATATTTGATAAATGAGCATGATTTGTAGCATGCTTGAAATATTTTGACTGGTTTTGAAATTGATTTTTGTGAACCGATGGAGTATCCAAAACTGTGTTGAAATATTGAAATTATGCATCTATGTGGTTGAACTGTATAATGTGTCATTTTATGCTATATGTTGTATTTGGTTTGTGAACCTGATTTCGGTACATTTTGATACGATTTTGGATTTGGCCTTGAGGGTTTTGGTATGTATTGTTCCATAACTACGAAGGACACTGTGAGAGACGCTTTGGTGGTGTCTGGATATGCCTAGGCCTGGGGTATCCCACGAGTTGTCGTGATTTTTATTAACGATATGGTACTATTCAGGTTGAACTCGAAAGGGGGAGGATTTGGATACTCTCTCCAAGTCTAGCACTTGAACGAGATTCGTCGCCAACGCTGGGGTAGATAGCACTTTAAATAAATTTGCATATAACACCTCTGGTGCACCTGTCATAGATCGCGGTAGACCTCTGCCAGGACATTTTCGGCTGACAGCTCTATGATTTTTAGTGACAGTGCTTTGGATGCATATTTGACTTGAAAATGCATGCTAATGATATATTGTTGAAATGAAAAATATGATGATTTGAAATATAATTCGTATACTTATGTTTTGACACTCCAGTTTCACACTTCATATTTGACGATTGTATTGACCCACTCACTCATTAAGTATTCTTCCCTGAGTACTCACTCCTAACTTTCCTTCTTGTTTCAGAGATAATATTTGACAAGAAGCGTTGCTTTAGGACGCTCGGTATCATTGGGAGATCTGGTTTGGAGTTGAGAAGTCATTATATATTTCTGTTACTAATTTGTATTGGTAATGTATATGCATTCTGAGGTTTATAGACGACCATTGTGTAATTCTAGGATGACTGTATAAATATGGACATTTAAGTTGTGGAACTCTCATATCATTGCATAACATTGCATTGAGACATTTCTTATTCGTTGCGTATGTACTTGGGAATGCGTTATGTTTTAGAAATGTACTCTAGGATCGCTCGGTGCCACCTCTGAATCACAGGAGGGGCGACTGGCGGCTGTCCATGTCTTTGACGGGGGCATGGCAGTAGAGGTTTGTGGCTAGATTGTTGGAAATTTTTATAGCGTTACGTTATTCTGGATGTTGGCTGTGGGATTGGTTGATTTTGGAGAGGCCATGATGGCTATTTGATTATTTTACAGGATAATTGTGATTTATACAGGATTAAGTGTAATTGGGAGACATTCGAAATATGAGGAGATTCTGTCCGATTTTTTATAAAAATACAGTCAGCATTCAGGACAACGGGCGGTTGTTTACAATCCCGGTCTGGGACGTGACAGTTGGATTGGTATCAGAGCCACTAGGTTGAGAGCTATGTAGGAAGAGAGTCTTGAAAACATTTCCGAGTATGTTGTGTTTAAAGTCCTCAATGCATGAGAGTTTCATACAGTCATGAAATCCCAGTATATGGTCATAGGTATATGAGTTCATCCATTTAGGGGGTTAGATACGGTTGTGTCTAACCTAACATGCTATTTTTTGGGATTCCATTCTTTTGTGAGGGTAGTCATGCTGTGACTAGTCCAAAATTCTTGAACAATGCCTATTTTGTTAACGATACCTAATAAGGATCATTCTCTTGCAGAAGTATGACAACCCGACAGAGCACCCGTCTTGCCCCACCAGAAGAATTAGACGAGCCGGAGGATCGTTCCTCAACTCGAGTGCCACCACCGGCACTTACTCAGTCAGCTGCTCAGGCTGAGACTCCCGTACCCACACTCGACGCCTTTCAGCAGGTGTATGAGTGGTACGCTTCACATGGGGTCTAGATTCCGCCCCCCACCACCTTAAACAGTTGCACCTGCACCTGCACCTGTAGCAGTGCCAGTTCTTTCGGCACTGGTTCCACCACCGGTGGCCGATCCTTCTACTTTGTCCGAGCCTAGTGAGAACACATTGGCTGCTCTTAGACGGGTACATGAGTTGACTCAGTTGGTTAAGGAGGCCCGTCAATTGGGGTGCACTGATTTCACAGGGCTTGGTGATGTTACAGCAGCCAAGTATTGGATTAACCGTACCCGTAGAATTTTGACCGATCTGGGGATTAGAGAGGAGCTCTGCCTGAAAGTGGCACAGCGAATATTAGAAGGAGAGGCCCTTTTATGGTGGAAGGCCCTCACTGATGAGGCGATAGAGCACTGCGGTGGGACGACTTCCTTCGGGAGTTTGACCGCAGATTCTTCCCACTCTACCAGCAGGACCAGATGAGGTTAGAGTTGGGACGGCTTACACAGGGGTCCAGATCTGTCTTGGAGTATAAGGCAGATATGCGGAGACTTGCCGCATTTGTACCGGATCTGGCTATACCTCAGTATTTATGGTTCAAATTTGAGGACGGTCTTAGTCTCAGCATAAAGAAGTATATGACTGTTATCCCGTAGTTCACACTGGCCGAGGTGATAGACTCTGCTCACCGCGTGGAGACTTTGGTTCGAGCAGAGGCTAGGCAGAGAAAGAGAGCAGAGAGTAGAAAAGAAAGAAAGAAAAGTCTCATTTTGCACAGAACTCTAAGAGGGGCAAGGGATCCAGTTCTCATAGAAACGGATTGGGATCTGGATTTTCTAATCTGGGACGGGGACAGTACTCCCAGGGGTTCAGACAGCCCGGTCAAACTCACCCTACACAGTATACTCCTCAGCAGCATCTTTATTGCCGCACATGCAATAGGTCCCATCCGATAGGAGCTTGTTCAGTGATGGTCACTTGCTTCCACTGTGGGAAGTCAGGGCATATTAGGAGTTTTTGCCCTGCGTTAGGACTCGAAGGACAGAGTTCGCAGAGCTGCACTAGTACTCCTCGTATGGGACAGCAGGGGTAGCCTGTATGGCCAGTATCTTCTACTCCCAGGGTGATCACTTGGAGTAACATAGTGCATACCCATGTACGACAGCAGCCTAGGGCTCAGGCCCGGGTTTATGTCATGAAGCAAGAGGACGCCCAGGCGAACCCCGACATCATCATGGGTACTCCTCCTTCTGATCCTGTAAAATAAGATCTCTATTCGTATTTCCACTTCTTTTGGGGATGTCAGTATTGTATCAGTCGTATAGGTATTTTATATTGTGTACTCTTTTGTCGACATGATACTACTCTGACATCTTTGTACACTAAAGTTGTAGAAGTCTTGGAGACTCAACTATTTTGACATATATATATATATACATATCAAGTTTGAAATTATTCTAAATCTATGTGCATTTTATTCAATGATAGGTACTTTACCTATTTTCGGAATAGATGCTCGTATCCTTATTGATACGGGGTCTAACTATTCATATGTGAGCGATCAATTTTTTTGATATTCTGACAGGCCGCTCTCACCTTTGGACGAGGAGCTATTGGTCACTACTCCTCTGGGTGAGCAGATTATGCGCGGCACAGTGTATAGAGAATGTGAGATCAAAGTTGGGGATACAGTACTGAAGGCGGATCTAATCCCTCTCGCCATGACTAATTTTGATGCCATCTTGGGGATGGATTGGCTACATATGCATCGGGATTCAGTTGACTGCTTTAAGAAGCATGTAGAGTTTCAAAGACCTGATTAGCCAGTGTTGATTTTTGAGGGCGAGAGGCGGATTTTACCCCACTGTATCATTTCAGTTTTGGAGGCCAAACGCATGATTCACTGCGGATGTGTGGCTTATTTGGCTCACATCATAGACACCACTGCTCAGGGACCCAGACTAGAGAATGTTCTAGTGGTACAGGACTTTCCTGATATTTTCCCCGAGGAGCTACCCGGATTACTACCGATTCAGAAGTTTAACTTTGAGATCGATTTAGCTCTGGGGACTAACCCTATCTCTATGCCGCCATATAGGATGGCGCCGGCTGAGCTGAAAGAGCTCAAGGTCCAGCTGTAGGAGTTGCTGGATAAGGGGTTTATCTGTCCT
This sequence comes from Dillenia suffruticosa, assembly GCA_033439265.1. Lineage (NCBI taxonomy): Eukaryota > Viridiplantae > Streptophyta > Magnoliopsida > Dilleniales > Dilleniaceae > Dillenia > Dillenia suffruticosa. The sequence continues at coordinate 4,818,592 of JAVTVX010000018.1, read as the reverse complement.
AGCATGTCCCCTTGGGGCGCTCCAGTGCTGTTTGTAAAGAAGAAAGACGACTCATTGAGATTGTATGTGGATTATAGGCAACTTAATCGGGTGACTGTGAAGAACAGATATCCGCTGCCTCGCATAGATGATTTGTTTGATTAATTGCAAGGTGCCCAAGTTTTCTCGAAGATTGATCTTCGATCGGGATATCATCAGTTGTGAATTAGGAGTCAAGATGTGCCAAAGACAGCTTTCCGCACTCGATACGGGCATTACGAATTTCTAGTCATACCGTTTGGACTGACTAATGCTCCCGCTGCATTCATGGACTTGATAAACAGAGTGTTTCATGACTATCTGAATCAGTTTGTCATAGTCTTCATAAACGATATACTGGTGTATTCGCGGAGTGACGAGGATCATGTTTAGCATCTTCGCACCATTTTACAGATCCTCCACGAAGAGTAGCTGTATGCCAAATGCACAAAATGTGAATTTTGTCTAAGACAGATTGGATTTTTGGGGCATGTCGTTTCTGCAGAAGGGATTTTTGTCGATCCGCAGAAGGTCGATGCCATTACGAGATGGGAACAGCTACAGACAGTGACTGAGATTATGAGTTTTTTTTGTCTGGCTGGGTATGTAGATTTGTTGAGGGGTTTTCCCGGATAGCTGCTCCATTGTGTAAATTGATGTAAAAATGTGTCAAGTTTGTATGGGATAACCGTTGTAAGGCGAGCTTTCAGGAGCTCAAACAACAGTTGACTACAACTCCGATTTTGGCACTTCCCACCAGCAGTCGGGAGTACACGGTGTACAGTGATGTTAGCCGACAAGAGTTGTGTTGTGTTTTGATGCAAATGGTCGGGCGATCGCCTATGCCTCTAGACAGTTGAAGAAACATGAGGTGAATTATCCAACACACGATCTGGAGCTTGCGGCCATAGTCTTTGCGTTGAAGATATGACGCCATTACTTGTATGGGGTGACTTGCCGGGTGTATACTGATCATAAAAGTCTGAAATATTTATTCACCCAGCGAGAACTTAATCTGAGACAGAGGAGATGGTTGGAACTCCTCAAAGATTATGATCTTGTCATTGATTATCATCCGGACAAGGCTAATGTGGTTGCTGATGCCTTGAGTTGGAAATCAGCTTCATCGTCTTAGAAAAACAATACGGCATACCTCACTTGTTTGATGAGACTCCGGGATTTGGGAGTCAGATTGGCTAGTGATGATCAGGGCACTCTGCTAGCCAGGTTTGAGGTCAGGCCGACGCTGTTGGACCGTATTAGGGAGCTTTAGAGCACTGATACTGAGCTCCAGGCTCTTATTGAGAGAGCCCGCAGAGGTGATATAAATGATTTCAGAGTCCATAGTGATAGACTTCTAACTTATCGAGATAGAGTGACTATACCCGCCGATGAGGATCTCTGTAGGTCCATATTAGAGGAGGCACACTCCTTGGCCTATGCCTTGCACCCGGATAGTACAAAGATGTATCGAACTATTCGGGGTAACTATTGGTGGCCAGGTATGAAGAAGGATATTGCGGAGTTTATAGTTAGATGTTTAGTCTGTCAGCAGGTGAAGGCTGAGCTTCAGAGGCCAGCGGGTTTACTGCAACCTCTTCCTATTCCTAAGTGGAAATGAGAGCATATTACGATAGACTTTATGAAGGGGTTGCCATGGACTTCTACACGGCATGATGCGATTTGGGTGATTATCGATCGACTTACCAAATCTGCACAATCCCTATCCGCGGTGACTATTCCTTAGAGGCGTTGGCACGTCTCTACATTGATACCATAGTTCTGCTTCACGGGGTGTCCGTGTCGATTGTTTCAGATAGGGACCCCATGTTCACATCTAGATTTTGGCCCAAGTTGCAGGAGGCATTGGGTACTAGATTGAATTTCAGTACGGCGTATCATTTTCAGATGGATGGCCAGTCTGAGAGGATGATTTAGATGCTCGAGGATATGCTTCGGGCATGTGTCATTGATTTTCATGGTAGTTGGGATCGGTACCTTCCACTGGTCGAGTTCGCATATAATAATAGTTATCAGGCCAGTATAGTAATGCCTCCGTATGAGGCACTGTATAGCAGGAAGTGCCGCAACCCGATATGCTGGGATGAGATCGGAGAACGATGTCTCAGGAGTGTTGAGTTGATTGAGCAGACAAAGGACAAAGTTAAGGTCATCCGTGAGCGGATGAAAGCCGCCCAGGATAGACAGAAGACGTATACTGATCGTAGCCGACGACCTCTTGAGTTTGCTACGGGAAATATGGTTTTCTTGAGGATATCTCCTTGAAATGGAGTTATATGGTTCAGGCAGCGGGGTAAGTTGAGCCCCAAATATATTGGGCCCTTCCGTATTCTTGAGAAGGTCGGGAGTGTGGCATACAGGTTAGAGTTGTCGGATGAACTTTTTCATATTCACGATATTTTTCATGTCTCAGTACTTAGAAAGTATTTGGCCGATCTTTCTCATGTACTTAAACCTCCACCTGTTGAGTTACGAGAGGACCTTAGTCTTCCGGTTTAGCCCGTGGCTATTCTAGACAGGCATGTCAAAAAACTGCGGAGCAAGGAAGTCACATTGGTCAGAGTTTTGTGGAGGAGTGATCAGGTCGATGAGAAGACCTGGTAGTCCGAGGAGGCTATGACAAATTTAACCATAAAATTAGCCACAAATTTTGAAATATATATATAAATTAGCGATGAATTTAGTTACAAATATTTTTTTGTAGTAAATTAGTGATGAATTTAGCCACAAATATTTTTTTGGCTATTTAGCGACAAATTTAGTTACAAATATTGGAATTCGTTGTTAAATTTTGTGACAAATATTTTTTTTGTAGCTAATTAGCGACGAAAAATTTTTATAGCTAATTAGCGACGAAATTTGTCATGAAATTTTTTCACACTAAATTTAGCGATAGAAATTAGTATTCATTGCTATCCATTACTAAATTTAGTTACAAAAATCAAAATCTTTCGTTAAATTTAGCGATGGAATTGTACTTATTCTGTTGCGAAATCTTTTTCCTTTTATTTTTGAAATTAAAATTTTGTATTTTATATTTTATTTTATTATTTTTTTCTTTTATTAATTTACTATTAATTTACTTTTTTATTTTTTATTTTTTGAAATCTCAGGAATGTTTGTAAATGGGCGGCCACCTCTTAGTAGCTCTCTGTTTCACTGTCGTCATCCCTGGAAACTACTATTTGTCTGCTTGCCTAGGAAGATGGATCACCGGACATAGATGTTTGATCCACTGTCTGATCGCTTGAAGACATTGAGCAGAGTTTTGATATGTTGTCTTCCTCGCCAATAACGATGATGATGGAAAATGAACGACTAAACTTTCAAAGTCGATCAAACTATCGATGAAAGAAGTGAACGGGTGGAGAAGATGAAGAACACGAAGAGTGAATTCCATGGCAATGGATGATGGAATATTGTTTGTCAAAATCGTTTGAATTATTTATTATAAAAAATTTTCAATTTGTTTGAGAATTATAACATTCACTATATATTCTATTAGATTTAAGGGGTGAAAAAAAGAGACATGATTATAAATATTTTATAATAGATTGTAAAAGGAATTTAGCAATAAAATTAGCCATAAATTTTGAAATGTCTATATAAATTAAAGACGAATTTAACAACAAATATTTTTTTGTACCAAATTAGTCACAAATTTGACGATAAATATTTTTTATGGCTAATCAGAAACAAATTTAGCTACGAATATTGGAGTTCATTGCTAAATTTTGTAACAAATATATTTTTTCGTAGCTAATTAGCAATGAATTTAGCAATAAAATATTTTTGTAGCTAATTAGAGATGAAATTTTCTATCTAAAATTTTTTGATATTATATTTAGTGACAAAAAGAGTATTTGTCGGTTAATTTAGTCATGAAATTTCTATTCATCGATAATTAGCAAGGAATAAATTATTCGTTACTAATTGGCCACGAATACTTTTTCATCACAAATTTCATCGCTAAATAGCAACAAAACTCTTTTGCGTCACTAAATTCGTCTAGCTAAATAGCGACGAATTTTTTCCGTCACCAAATTTCATCGCTATAACTGTGTTTGGGCTCCTAGCATTAAGTCATTTTTTTTTTATCCTTGGACAAATGTGTATAGAAGGGAGCTTAGTCTTTTGTTTTATCTTCTCATTTTAGCTTTTTCTTTGTACCATCATTGTTGGAAATGCTCAAATCTTCAACTTTTGAGGTTTCAATATCAATTTGTAGTTTATTTGATTCATTGTTTTTGTTTTCTAGTTCAGCATGTAAGTTATTCTTTTCCATTGTAAAACTATCTTTTAGATTTCTTGTTGAGTTCAACCTAGTCCTTTCTACTTCTATTTTAGTTATTTGTTTTCTTAAGGCACTGTTTTTCTTATTTATTCTCTTGAGGTACTTAAGAGACTCCATTAAGTTTTCATGCATTTCCTTTGATGAAGGTTCATCATTTGAATCAGAAAAATAATTGGATGAAGATGTTACCTCATCATCACCATGCTCCTCAAGTACCATGAAGCAAAGATTTGCCCATTCTTGCTCATTGCCCTCATCATCAAAGCTACTGTCCTCATCACTCTATGCAGTAAGGGCTTTCTTCTTTTCTTTGTTCTCCTTTTTATCAGCCTTCTTGAGCATTGGATAGTCAATTTTGATATGGCCAAGTTTTTTACATTTACAACATCTTATCCCCTCTTTCCTTTATGGCATTTTAAACTCTCTTCCCCCTTGTTCCCCTTATTCATCATACATCTTTTGAATTCTGGGTAAGAGGTGCCATATCCTCATCATCATCACACTCATGCTTTTTGTGTCACTTTCAGCCTTCAGTGCTATTGATTTTCTCTTTTCTTATTTCCCTTTCCCTTGGAGTTCATCTTCATTTCAGGGATTGTAGGAGAGGTCCATTGTGAAAGTCCCCAGATTCTTTGATTATTTAATTGCAGTTACCTTGGTTTCCCATGACTTGGGCATATAATGGAGGACCTTGTTAACTATATCCTCTTGTTTTATTCCTTACCCTAGGAGCCTCTGCTAATTTGTGATTCTATTGAATGTTGTGATAATGTCCCTTATGGTTTCACCATCTCTCAAATTGAATCTTCATACTCTTGCTAGGGCATCCTTATTTTGTTCTTCCTTAGCTGATTTGTTTCTTTATATGTGGCCCTCAGTCTTTCCCAAATCTCCTTCGTAGTTATCCATGAGGAAATTCTATTGTTCTCATTGAGGCTGGGAGCCAGGTGGAGCAAGTTAGCATCTTTGCAGTTAACTCTATATTCTATCTTTTCTTCTAGAGTCATATTTTTCATATTCATGGGCACCCAGACTCTATCAATCTCTTCTATAGGAAACTCTATCCCTTTTTCAATTATTTGTTAGGCAAACTCATCTTGAGCAATGATTAAGTTTGTCATCTTTTGCTTCCTATAATAATAATATTGCCATTGAAAAAAGGGGTTCTATTGGTTAACTAAGCTCGAAATGGAATGCTATCTCTATTTAGTACAATCTTCGGACCTTTTCCTCTGAGGATGTTAATCCTTCTCTAGAAAAATAGCTCTGATGCCGCTTGTTGGCATTATATGTGATAACCTAGAAGGGGTGAATATATTATCTAAGATTTGTGACTAATTTGCTGTAATATCGATTTTCGGTGACTATGTATCATGTACCACTTCTCATGATTTTATATGTATAAGCATCATTTTGAGACATATAAAATGAAAATTTATTTATCTATTTATTTATTTTGAGGTTTCGCCTCAAAGTTACTAAAAACTAAAAATTTATTGGTAAGTTGAAAAACTTCTCGGTAAGGCCTAAACAAGTAAAAAATGGCTAAGAGAAGACCTACACACTAAAATAGAGATATTTAAATGAAATTTTACATATTTAAGAAATTTCGAACAAAATTTTATAGGAACAAAAAATATAAAATTTTAAACGTTATGGGTTTAAATGCAATTAAGGAAAGTTAATGGACTAAGTTGCAAACCACTCAAGGATGGACAATTGGAGTCAAATGATTGGTCAAGAGGGAAGCAAGGTTGGTTAGTGACCACATAGGATTTTTTCACATTCAAAAAAGTTTATTGGATAGAAATTTATGTATGAAAGCTTATTGGATAGAAATTTTTACATGAAACCTAACTAGAATAGGTTGTTCTAGTTTGTGACACATCTCCCTTTGACAAAGTCGTCCACAAGACACCTAATGGAGTGCATGGAGGTTGCTTGAATCAACAATTATATGGTTTAAGTGTTAGGACAAGTGGAAGATTGAGATGATGCATGGAATGATCCAATAGTCAAGAATATTTGGTTAGGTTTATAAAAGAACTTGTTTAAGAAAAGTTTAACTAATTTTCTTCATTCAAACCACCCCTTGTATGAAATATATAGAGTCTATTTCCATTTTTAAGTTCAACTATGGAGCCAAAGAGGTAAGAACAATTAGATAGTAATTATTTGATGAATAACTACTTTGGCATCCATACTAGCATACTAGATAGTGATTTCTAAGTTGAATCTTTTGTAGTCTTGCTATGATATCTCATTCTGTAGATATCAAGAATCTAATATATTTCTTTCTTTATAAACTAGACTTCCTAAGCTTTAAAATGACATATCATATGAGGCATTTCATGAATGAATCGATTTTTGGTGATTTTTGGAAGTTTAGCATTTTTCACCAACTTTGTTTCATGTTCTGTGTATGACCAATTATTTGTGTAAATTTTTTAGGTATCTTCTATATAGAATTTAGAGAAATGTTAAAACATAAAAGTTTTATATCTCTTGTTTATCTTTAATTTGAGATAAAAATCACTTGAATCAGAGTTGTAGACAGAAATCTTATTAACTTGCCTTATATGTCAACCTGAATTAAACTCCACATCGACCTGTTGACCTTAGGTGGACAAATTTAATATGTCAAGTCCACCAATTTCAATGATGTGTCGTCCCGCTATTACACATGTCAACAAGCATCAAGCAAAAATTATTAAGAAGGATCAACATATTTGACAACCTATCAACCTGCTTTATCTTTTCCTTAGGAATTGCACAAAGACCTGCATTTTGATTATGTGGACACCTCAAGCACATCGACTAATTTCAAATGTTAGGTCCACCAATTGAATGTAAGAATAGAACTGTGTCAATATGGACATAGAATGTGTTGACCCATCTCTATAAGTTAACCAATTAAAATATGCCTTGTCCATCAATTTATTCCAAAACAGATTCATATTGACTTGAAATTACCAACATGTCGACAAAGGTTATTAGTTCCTAATTTAGGCATGTCGATGTCTAATAAAACCTTGTCAACACTCCATAACGTGTTGACCAATTTAATCTTACATGTCCAACAATTTAATGTAAAGCCTAACCTTGTCGACCCAAATTCTCACCTTGTCGACTTGACCAAGCAAATTACAATGCAAAATTTTGAATTCAGGTTGACGTGTAAATTGTTGTAAAAAAAAAGTATTTTATTTTGAGAGAAATAATTTTCTTATTCAAATTTTACGTGTAGAAAATAATATTATATTTATTAGTAAAAGAAAAATTCAAACATATTTTATGTTTAACAATTGCAACTAAATAATAATTTTTGTATATAAATTTAATTCCTAATTTATTTATATTACATAAAATTTGTTTCCTTCAATTACCATGTTCTAAATATTTACAAACGAGCAGGAACTCTAGTTTAAAAGATTAGAAAATCAATTTTTTTTTTTTTTTTTTTTGCCTTTTTTTACATTTTAATACTTTAAGATTTGTTTTATTTACTATTAGTTACCGTTTTTTTATAATAAAAACTAATATCAATTTAAATAATATAGTTTCACTCTTATTTCAAAAAAGATGTTTCTTTTCTTTTTTTTTTTTCAATGTAAAAGTTTCTTCCATTTAAATAATTATTTTTTAGCAATCCCTACGTAAAATTCTGATAATGCTATTAATATACATACACATATATGCACAATCAAATATACATTTAATATAATATAATCTCCCAATATAATATAATCTTTACATTTATGTATATATATACACAAACACAATAAAAATACTTAAATATTGTGGTTTGAATTAAAAGATTTCGAAGCAAGTCCTTCCCTATATAACATACACAATGAAAAACGAACTAAACTTGACCATTATTTTTGTATATGTACATATATCAGACATAATACGTATGCATGCTCTCTCAAATATATTTGTGATACTATAAAAATTATTACTATTATCATAATATACCCAAACATGTATACAAATATATGCACAACAAAATATTTTGATACTTAAATATTATGTGAGAACAAGCCATAGATACAAAAGTTTGTATGGTTTCTACTCCGATGCATTTTGAATACATGTATAGATTATACACATATAGCATATATGCATGTGCATTTATATGTTCAGATTCATGTTTACATGCATATACATAATATAACTATTTTCATACACTTAAAATATTAGACATTGTACTAGGTGAGAGCAAGAGATAAATGCAAAGTATTCATTCTGCACATATCTGAAATTTGGTGTATAGTAAGGGTTTGACAGATACCTCAAAGTACCGCTCTTCAATGAATTTAGGATAAAAAGCATTGCAATTGGGCTTACTAGGATTGGATGCCTTTAATGATGCCTTTTCAACAATAGGCATCACAAAACATAATAATTGCACATTGAAAATTTCGTCTTGAGCATGGACAGCGACGCTCTTTGCAACATTGGTCTCCTTAATACCAAAGACTCATAGTCCTTTCCTCAACCTAGATTGCGTGTGGTACAAGGACAAGTATTTACTATTTTCTTTAATTATGAAATGAGCAAAACAAATTTGTTAGTATTTTATAGTTAAATATTTAATTTTCTTTTTGTTAATAAGAGTTAAATACTTTACAATTGAACATTGACAAAAGTAGTTAAGTTTTGGAATAAAATAGAGGATGGGTCTTGAGAAATTTTCTGGTTGAACATTGTGAGGGAAAATGGTGAAATGTTTAGTATTTAAATGTTAATAGACTATGAAAGAATGAAAAAATAAATTCAATTATAATTTTTATTGTTTTATTTAATATATTTTATTATTTTCATTATAAGTTTTTTTATTTTATCTTTTGTAACATCCCGATTTTTTATATGGCAATATCCATTAGATTGAGGGCTCTACATAAAAATTTAGGTTGTCACACCAATAAGTGTAGAAATTCCCAAGTTACGACATCTTGTGTGTGGTTGTGCCTTGTGTGTGTTTTCTTAGCTTTAAGTCATGTGTCAACCCTTGCTCGAAGGGCTGGTATCTTTTCCTCCTCTATAGATATCACATAGGTGGCTGCTATCTCTTCCTCAACCAATGCCATACCTTTAAACCTTCAAACACTTCTACCTAACTTAATTGCTTAACCTTTCTTCAAATTATTCAAGGTCTTACAATTAATATGCTTGTAATACACATAATGTCTCATTTCAAGGTATATATATCTAATATGCTCATTTTAAGTGTACTTTTCTAAGGCATATGAACATTTAACTATTTCACAACTCTCTCTCCCCCTTAATCCAATACCTTTTCTTTCTATTCTAGTATATATTTAAAACATAATCAAATTCAAACATAATTATAGTGTTCAAAATTGATGTTTGATTACATAAAAAGCATCCTACTGCATCAATTAAAGAAACAAAACAAGAATAAGGGAACAACGGGTGTTTTTAGACATAGTTCATAAAAAGATGATGAAGAGAGAGCTCTAGGACTGGGGAGAGAGATATTGTCTTCAATGGGATCATGCTGGTCTAGAGTCATGGGGAGATTTCTCTTTGGCTATGACATCCATCTTGCTTGCAATTCTCTTTAGCTCCAAATTGAATATGGTGTGATGTTGGCCTAATGAGATTTAATGTTGATTGAGAATTGCCATGTTTACATCAATTCTTTCTAACTTCTCCCAAATTATCTCAGGAGTGATTGGCTGGGAGTGGAGGACTCATCAACACTTTCGGGGGCTGTCACGCCCCGAACCGGGATCGTGAACAGCCGCCCGTTGTCCCTGGATACCGGATGTATTTTTTACAGAAAATCGGGCAGAACCTCCTCATAAATCGGAGGTTTCTCATGTACAATTTTACCTGTATATCACATTCAATCTGTAAAAATAAACAATTTGTCGTCCCGGCCTCTTCAAAATCAACAAATACCACAGCCAACATCTAGAACAACGCAAGGCTATAAAGTTTCTAACAGTTCTAGCAACAGACCTCTACTGTCATACCAACTAGAGCATGAACAGCCACCACACTGAGCGGACTTAAATTCTACGCATATATAAAATAAATTCTCAAATTATATATTTTTTTTAATATTCACAAATGCCTCAATGTAATTAAATAAATCAATACGAGAGTTTCACGAATAAATGTCCATAATTTATACAGTCATCCCAAAAAAATTAGATAAATAGATTGGTCAAACTAAAATCTCCAATACATAACAATATCACCAATCATCGTAGCGGAAGAGATGGAAAATATCCATACCCAAGCCCAGTGATATCTTCTCGATCCAACACTAATCCTGTGAGAAAGAAAGCGAGGGGTGAGTATCTATAGGAGGATACTCAGTAAGTGAGGGGATTGACATCATACTATCAATATCGAGGGTGAATTTGGAGTATCAAAGCATAAAATAAGAAAATATCCACAGTGTGCAAACCGATCATATTATTTCAAAATTATATATCATACGCACACATCAGAAAACAAGATATGCATCCAAAATTTACATCAATGTCATGAAGAGCCGGCCAATGAAATATTCCCGGCAATGGTCTACCTCGACCAAGGACGACGCATTGGGGGTTTTTCCAAATGTATATATTAAATAATGGCTCTCTACCCCAATATTGGCCACAGACTATCCCAACTAGCCTGTGAATAATAATAATATACATATAACTAGTCGGTCGTGTATGGTGCCCCCGCCTGGTGCTAGATGGAGCCGTACTCAACGTCCTCTCCGATGAGGGTCAACCTGGGACACCCATACACATGAGGATCTGGCGGATACCTCCGACCGAAGCGTATCCGGACACAAGGGGTGCCTCTACCAGATGTCCTTCGTAGCTACGGATCATAATATCATATCGGCCGGGCACGTAGCCCCATGCATCCCATCACCATGTCGGCCGGGCATATAGCCCCATGCATCATATCATAACGTCGGCCGGGCATACAGCCCAAATATATAAGTAAATCTATTTCAAACCATGTGCCAATGCAGTGGAAACATTAAAACATGTCAATATGTCGAAAATATGGCTCAATATTCAGTTATCAAAACTTATGGATGCATATCAATAAAGTCAGAAATTTAGACTTCCAAAGATCACAAAACATTTCATAAAATATTCAAAAATTCTAACAATCATACATTTTACAGAAACATGTCATTTAAAAAGTATTTTTGAAACATGGTTTTCAATCAATAGCGAATGTCAAAGTCCCACTCACTGTTCTAGGGAGGGTGGTCACTCCCTATTTTCAAAACCAATCAAATCTGATCTGCTTTCTCGAGTCTCCAAAAAGATCAATTTAATCAGATCATCAAAATTGAATATCAATTTCTCAAGCATTTTTAGGGTTTATCCGAAAGACATGAAATGTATAATATCTTCCACTTTACGGCTCATTTCATTCCAACCCTACAACCCAGATACTTTCATGCATATTTCAGAGTTTAACTCTAAGGGAAATTATTCGAATTCACTCGACATGATTTTGTGATTCTATAGCATGCTTCTTTCGTATCAGACCATCTAGTTTCTGTAACATTCTATACTTAACCTTCAAAGTCACATATAATCATTTCAGAATTTGTATTCTATTCGCATTCTACTTACACTCTAAACATATGCAGAACCTTTCATCTTAGATTCAATCCTGAATTCATTCAATTTATCAATTAGAGCCGAAATCTCCTCACATAGGGTTTTCTCGAAGCGCCGAGTCTCGTCCGAAAGTCGCTTCGGTCACTCCAAAATCTGTAGGGTTTTCTATCAAAACAAGATTTATTTGTTAGATCTAAACACTTAGATCCGATGCAAAACCCTAAGTCATTTATCTGCATGGAGGTTCGTGGGTTGTCACGAGCTCACGGGCTGTCACGGACTCGTGGGCTACAGCTAGCGGGCTCGCTGGTCTGTGGACTAGTGGGCTGGCGGGCTAGCGGGCCTGCGGGCTGGCGGGCCTGCGACTGGTGGGCCTGCAACTAGTGGGCCTGTGGCTCGTGCGCTGCATTGGTGCTTGCCCATGCGCTGCGCTGGTGCGTGCCCGTGCGCTACTCTGGTGCAGGGTTCGCGCGAGGCGCTGGGTGCGCGCGTGCTCGTGCGCTGGGTCCCCCCGCTCTCGTGTGCTGGGTCCGCGCGCGCTCGCGCGCTTTCTAGTGCTCGCGTCCTGACTCGCGCTCGCGGGCTCAGTCCTGCTCGCGGCCTGGGTTTGCGTTGCGGGCTCGAGCTGGGGGATAGCGCTACGGGCTCGAGCTGTGGGATCGTACTGCGGCTTGAGCTGTGGGATTGCGCTGCGAGCTCGAGCTGTGGTGAAAGGCGGTGCTCGTGGAGGCTCGCGGCGGAGGAAGGCGAGGCGGAGAGAGAGCGATCGCAGGAGATCGCGAGAGGGAGAGAAAGAACAGTGAGATAGAGAGAGAAACCGAGAGGGAAAGAAGAAGAAGAAGAAGAAGAAGAAGATGATGAGGAAGGTGGTGGTGATGGCGGCGGAGCTCGCGGCGAAGAGCGGCGCAGTGATGGGGAAGAGAGACGAAGGGTTGGGAGAGAGAGAGAGAGGGAGAAGAAGACGAAGGGGCGAATTAGGGCTTTAGCCCTAATTTGATTTGGGGAGGGCCAAAACGCTGCGTTTTGGCTCTCCCTTTTTTTTTTTTATATATTTCGTGTTACAGGGGCAATTTGAGACTCAACAATTTTTAGAATCCCTATCTGAGACTCGATATGCTGAGGTTGACTTTTATTTCATATAAGTCGACTTATCCTAGTTTAAATTGGCATGCAAGGTCGACTTATGTTTGTCATGAGTCGACTCCCATCACATCAGCTCGACTTACACACCTTGCAAGTCGACTGCCACAAATAACTTTTCTAAAATTCAGTTACACGTGGACTTATGTTGTCTATAAGTCGACTTATGGCTATAGTAAGTTGACATAGACCATGTCAAACCTTTGAAATTCTTTTATAATTTCAAACGCTTAAAACAAACACTTTATTTAATTTTAGACATTTTTTTCTTGAGAATTCATTCCATCATGCCTAATTCTTTTCCTAAATTATAAAATCTCTCTCTATCTAATGGTTTTGTGAAATTATCTACTTTTTACTTTTCAGTTTCTACATATTTTAGAATTATATCATTTTTAAATCCATAATCCCTTATAAAATGGTATCTAATATCAATGTGCTTAATTGTAGGGTGATAGACTAGATTTTTAGTTAGATTTATAACACTAGTGTTATATATTTTAATTGGTATATCTTCTAAATTTCCACCATAGTCCTCAAACTGATATTTGATCCATAGAATTTGAGCACAATATTACTTTGCAGTCACATACTCTACTTCCATGGATGAAGTAACAATACTATTTTGTTTTCTAGATTACCATGATACTAAGATGTTTTTGAAGTATTGAGAAGTACCACTTGTGCTCTTTCTGTCTAACCTACAACATGCAATATCAGCACCTGAATATCTATACAATTCAAATAAGGAATTCTATCATACCATAAGCCTAAGCTGCATATATCCTTCAAGTACCTTCAAGTCTAAGAAATAGTTCAATTTACCTATCTACTCATCTCAAGCTTAATAAGCAAAAATTTAGCAAATTCTTGACAAAGTTCCTTATTGATTGCCTCAAACAATATGTCAGTCTTATAAATTTGCACTATCAATATCTCTTTGTCTTTTCTCTTAATGAATAAGGTTGTATCAATATTATATCTCTCAAAATGATATTTAATTAGAAAGTTATGAAGTCATTCATACCAAACTCTTGGATCGATACAAAGTTTTGTTCAATTTAAATACATGGTTCAGATGATTTGGATGTTCAAATCCAAGAGATTGGTTTTTATAAACTGTTTCATTTACTATATCATTCAAGAATGTGTTCTTGATGTCCATTTAGTATAATTTAAAATTAATGAAACAAACGAAGGTTAGTAACATTTTAATAGTTTATAATCGATCTATAGGGGTATAGATTTCATCATAATCTATCCCTTCATTTTGGCTATATCGTTGAGCTACTAATCTTACTTTTTTCCTAGTAATTGTTCAATTTTCATCTAATTTGTTTCTAAACGCTCATTTTGCTCCTATCACTGATTCATTTGTAGGTTTAAAAAACGAAGTCTCATACTTCATTTCTCTCAAATTGATTCAACTCTTTTTGTATAGGTAGAATCCAATTTTTATCACTCAAGGCTTTGTCAATAATTTTAGGTTCAACTTTAGAGATGAAAACTACAAATTCGTATTGATTTTGAGTAGCAGATCAAGTCTTTACTCCTACCTCTACATTTCTGATTATATATTCCACACTGAGACTTTTACTTACAGCAAGAAACATTACCCTTTGTTCCTCATGTGGTTTTACACTTCTCTGCACTTCTTCAACTCTTTCTTTTGCAAATTCTTCCTTAATTTCTTCATTTTCTATTGACTATTGATCAATTGTCTATCTATCTCTTGAGTTTCATCATCAAAACTCCTTTCACTCAAGGGATCACTCTTATCAAAATTCATAAGAATTGACTCCTCAACTACCATTGTTCTCTTGTTACAAACTCTATCTACCTTACATGTAGTTAAACAACCTAGAAAGAGGCCTTGATCAATTTCAGCATAAAACTTCCCTAAGTTGTCTTTTCCATTATTTAACACATAACATTTACATTCAAAAATATGTTAGTATCCTATATTTCGCTTCCAACCGTTATATAACTCATCAGGGGTTATCTTGAGAATAGGCATAATCAATGCCTTATTAAGAATATAACAAGATGCCTAGTCATTTCCTCTTGAGTGTTATTTTTCCTCTCCACAACTCTATTTTGTTGTGGTGTCCAAAGTGCCGAGAAATTGTGACTAATTCCACTTTCATCTCAAAATTCTTGCATTGTCGTAATTTCAAATTCCATAGTGTGATCACTTCCAATACTATTATTTGTGTACCCTTTTTCATTTTGAATTTCCCTGCATAGTTCAATGAATGCACTACTAAATTCTTCCTTCTTAGTTAGGAATAAGACCCATGTGTATTTGGTAATCATCAAAGATTACAAAACCACAGTATTTTCCTTCTAGACTTTATATCCTAGTATCTCCAAATAAGTCCATATGAAGCACTTCTAATGACCTAGGTGTGAAGACTACATTTTCGGATTTGAATGAAGACTTGATGTGCTTTCCTTTCATGCAAATGTCACATTGTTCATTCTTTTCGTATTTTAACTTTGGTATGCCTTTAAGTATGTCTTTTCTAACTAATCTAGATATTAGGTCAATTCTGGCATGTCCTAATCTCCTATGCCATTACTATGCATCATCATTTCCTAAGGTCATCAAACATGCTTCCTCTAGTTCACTTATGTTATCTAAATTAATAACATATATGTTTCCTTGCCTATTGCCTTTAAATTTTACATCTTTGTTTAGCTTGTCTATTACTTTATAGCACTCACAATCAAACAAAATGATATAACTTTTGTCACACAATTAATTAATGTTAAGCAAGTTATATTTTAGATCTTTAACTAAATGAACATGTTAAATTTGTGTAGGGAACAAATCTATATTCCTTATACCAATGATCTTTCCTTCAGAGTTGTCTCCACAGACCAATTTGCCTCCTTTCTACTCCTCTAGACTGTTGAACTTTGAGAAGTCTCCCATTATACACCAAGAGCATCTACTGTCCAAAGAACCATGTATTTCTAGAAGCTTTGGCTCTGAGACAAATCTAAGCATGAGAACAAAGCATTGGTCTTTGGTACCCAAACTTATTGGGTCCGGCAGTGTTGGTCTTTAGGTACCCATTTCATCATTGTTTTTTTTTTTGGGTATCATGTTCCAAAACCCACATATTTCCATATTGTGATCAATGGCAATGCATACATTTAATATGAGCTGTTGGTCTTTTATTTTGATTCGTGTTGAATTTCGTTTTGAGTTCACAATGGTGTGCATTGTGTCCTAGTTTCATATAAAGATAACATCCGGTGTTTGAATTTGTATTCTTTGAACTAGGTACAAAGAAGCTACAGAGCTTTCTTTGAGTCATGGCAGGATTATATCCTAAACCTGTCTTATCATAAATAGCCCTTTCATTATGAAAAACACGTTTTTGGTCACGGATTTAGTGACAAAAATTTTAGAAAAATCTGTAACTAAATTTTTTAACGATAAATTTAGCGACGAAAAATTTTTCGACGCTAATGACATGTCACAAAAATTTAGCTTTTTCATCACTAAATCCATTACTAAAAAATTTAACGATGAAAATCAAAATAGCGACAGAATTCCAGAATTCATTGTTAAATTTTTTCTGGTGATGCCCAGACAAGGGTTACAAACTGCTTGGTCACAAAAGATTCACAAAATTTGCGATGCTCCATGAACCAGCATCCCCATTTTGCAACACTGCATATTCTCCGCAGGAAGTGATATCATGTTGCTAATAGGTGGATTATATAACGACACAAGTTGCGTTGTCCTTCAGGTGTCAGAAGACGAGTGTCACAAATTGGCAAAAGACTTTATTGACGATGTTCGTGGTGTCACTAAACTCACATTTTGTCTCACTACGACTACAGCAACACCATCCTTTGTGAAACAAGCAGCACTAGGCTTTTGTAATGTCATTAAAAAACAGCGATGCCATGGTTGGCATTGCTAGATTTTTAAATTTTTTTAACAATATTTAATTTGTCTAAATAAATTTATAAATTAAAATTAAATTTAAAGTAAATAGTTCCATTAGCATGAAATTAAATATTAGGAAAAAATTATATTATTTTTCGTATACAATAGGAAAAAAACAGCGATTGTCGTGTATAGTGAATGACATTAGTGTCTCTATTTATGGGCCCCAATATGGCTATTATGATAGCTATTGCATTTATTGTAATAGCAGTTACAATCACCATTATTCTCATCATAATATCTATTACACTTATTGCAATAACGGTTACAATGGCTCCACACTACTCCCTCTTAATTACTTCAATGTAAACTAAAATTCAAATTTGAATTCGAAGCCTCATTATGCTTTCTCTTGAGGAAACAATTCAGCTTGCTTCACAACCATTAAATTAGTCAAGTTAGTTTAATATTCTAGTATAAGATCCCTTGCCTTAAAGGGTATCGGTTCAAATCTTACCATCTACACTTTTTAATATTTCATATGAAAGCCCTCAACATTTTCATGTTCAAAGGTGCTACACATTTCGGCCATGTTAAAGCCCATGTGGCAGTGGATGGATTATGTGTGTGTCTATGTGACAATCCATGTGTCGTAATGACTAGGTGCCGAATAACACACTTTTGTGAAGTTAAAGCATTCATACTTGAGGAGTTGTCATATGCACATAGCTCGTATGACCTTAGACATGCAATCAAACTCTTTTCTTTATGCTATTGTTAAGTAAAGTACAAGAGATTTTCTTCTTTAAATCTATTTATGACTTATCATAAATGTAAATTTAAAATGTTTATTCGGAACTATTTACAGCTTCTAGTATAAATGTCAATTTAAAATGTTCGTTCGGAACCATTAATAAAGTACAAGAGATTTCCTTCTTTAAATCTATTGTAAATGTCAATCATTAACCATACCTCATACCCTAAGATGTGTTGATGCACGGTTTGGCTCATTTAATCCTTTCATGTGAGTTCAAATTTTTTTTAAACTCATGAATTGTACCAAACATCAAGTGCACTTGCTCATTTAAGTCATCTTCATCCTTGAAAGCTTATTGCTCAAAGCAATATGCCCATGTCTTCCAAGTATAAATGACCTTTTCCTTTTACACTAACTATTTGATGAATCAAGACTATGTCCTCACCCAATCAGGGTTCTATCATATTGTATCTCATATAGTCATTTAGGGCATACCCGTCAGAATGAACACAGCAGCCTTTATTCATCAAATGTTAGTCAATAGTCATTAAGGGTATTAAATAATAAAACAAAAATGATCACAGAATCTCACATACAAGAAGGTAGGGATCACTTCTTGTTTTCTTTCTTGGTCAACTTATACATTCATGTTATGTACATGTGTCACAGTATTACATTCCACTTTAAATGATTTCTGACCATTAAGTACATTTCACTCGCATTCAAAATCATTCAATGTGGACTTCTTAGGGATTCATTCAAGTGGACTTCTCCCAGAACTAAGAAGACTTCAAAGTGAACACTCCCACTTGACAAAGGAGATTTTTTTCACTTGTTTCTTGAAGCATATGTCAAAAATATTGTTCAGGTGGAAATTGAATATTTTCAATTTACCTTCTACTGCATAATCTTATGTATGAGTAGCCATACATGTCCAGTAAATTGTTCATACTTATAAATTGTTCAAAACTCATTTTACTCAAGTGATCACTCTCATCAAAATTCATTAGAATTGACTCTCAACTACTATTATTCTCTTGTTATAAACTTTATATGTCTTACAAGTAGTTGAATAACCTAGAAAGATACATTCATCAATTTTGGCATCAAACTTCCTTAAGTTATCTTTTCTATTATTTAACACATAACATTTACATCCAAAAGTACCCCATATTTGGCTTTCGACCCTTATATAGCTCATCGGGTGTTTTTTTAAGAATAGGCATAATCAATGCCCTATTAAGAATATAACAAAATGTGTTTACAGCTTTTGCCCAAAAATATTTGGACAAATTATACTCACAAAATATAGTCGTAGCTATTTCCTCTAGAGTTTTATTTTTCCTCTCCACAACTCTATTTTGTTGTGGTGTTCTAGGTGCCAAGAAATTGTGATTAATTCAACTTTCATCACAAAATTCCAGCAATGTCCTATTTTCAAATTCCTTAGTGTGATCACTTCCAAAACTATTAATTGTGTACCCATTTTCATTTTCAATTTTCTTGCATAGTTCAATGAATGCACTACTAAATTCTTCCTTCTTAGTTAGGAATAAGACCCATTATTTAATGTAATCATTAACGATTACAAAACCATAGTGTTTTCGTCCTAAACTGTGTCCTAATAGGTCCAAATAAGTCCATATGAAGCAATTCTAGCAACCTAGTTGTGAAGATTACATTTTTGGATTTGAATGAACACTTGATGTGCTTTCCTTTCATGCAAATGTCATATAATTTATTTTTTTTGAATTTTAACTTTGGTATACCTTTAATTATGTCTTTTCAAACCAATTGAGATATTAGGTCCTTTCTTGCATATGTGAGTCTCCAATACCATAGCTATGCATCATCATTTCCTAAGGCCATCAAACATGCTTCTTCTAGTTCACTTATGTTATCTAAATTAATAGCATATATGTTTCCTTGCCTATTGCCTTTAAATTTTTCATCTTTGTTTACCTTGTCTATTACTTTATAGTAATCACAATCAAACAAAATGATATAACTTTTGTTACACAATTAACTAATGCTAAGCAAGTTATGTTCATTATAACGGAAATGACTTATGGAGACAAACGAAAACCGTGAGGAAAAGGTGATAAATCCATCGATAAAATCTTCTCCAATGGATAAAGGTTCAGTTGGCTAACAAGGGGTCGGGATAGAACTATCCCAACATTTGTGATGATCGTTGGAGCAAGTTCAACATCCGGACGGTTAGAGAAAGTATCGGTAAAAATCAACATTATATCATCGGTTGTAAAAGATAGTAAAATTTAGTACATTTATCATCGGTTGTAAAGGGATAGTAAGAGTTACTACATTTATCATCGGTTGTAAAGAAGTAGTAAGAGTTACTCATTTATCATCACTTTTGTAAAGGGTAGTAAGAGTTACTATATTTATCGTCACTTTTGTAAAGGGGTTAGTAAGAGTTACTACATTTATCATCGGTCGTAAAGGGTTAGTAAAAATTACAATTTTTATCGTCACCTTGTAAAAAATTAGTAAAAGTTATTACTTTTTTTATCAGTTTAAGGGTTAGTAAAAATTTTTACCTTTATCATCAGTCAATGACTCAATATAACAATTAGAATTGGTATAACTATTTATTGTCGCCAATGAAATAATAGTATGTTAAGAAATTTTATAACTTTTATTGTCGATAAATACAAATATCAGTAAATATTACTACAATACCATCGGATCTTAGGACATAGGAAATTTGAATTCTTTATTGTCACACGTGGGTTAGTAAATATTACTATCTTTATGGTCGCATACAAAAGTATTATGTTAGTAAATATTACTACCTTTATTGTCACTTATTGAGTCAATAAATATTATTACTTTTATTGTCATTGTCACTTACAGAGTCATTGGTCAGTAAATGTTACTGTTTTATTATCACTTACAGAATTATGGGTCAGTAAATATTACTACGTTTGATATCGATTACAGAAATAATTTGTTAGTAAATGTTACTACATATATTATCGTTGGAAAGTAAATATTTCTACTTTATACGGAATTGTTGTTGGTGAGTAAATGTTACTAGCTGAGTATATGTTGTTTGTTATTTAATATTGATAACCAAATGTTACTACTCTTTTGGTCGGTTATCACAAAATTAGTGAATGTTAGGATATGTCAATACAAATAATACAAAGAGTTAGGAAAAATTATAAATACCGTATCTTAAGAAATGAAATACATTTTATATCATCATGAAATATACATGATAATATTACAGATACATTACAGGAGAAAGAAAAAGATGATAATGTTACAGACACATTACAAGAGAAAGAAAAAGATAATAACTTCCGGTCAATACATATTTTCATATCTTCTGAAATGAAATGTTCATGCCAAAAATGTTGACTTGAAGCACCCAAAATATTCCAGCGTCCGTGGCATCCGGTTCCAGGATCCAGCATGATGTGTGGTATCATTCCATAGTAATGAAATTAATATAATTATAAGATATATTATAAAAACTTGTACATTTAAATATTATCTTTCGGGATGGACTGAGGAGGTAGTGATAATGATGATGGTTGGTTTCAATGTGCACTCCCAGTATCTTGTATCGGAGGAAGCTAACAATACAAATGCAAATAATATGGATTATTATTCAGAAATAAAAGTAGTTAGATTATGGTAAGAAATAAAGAAATGATATTTGTACCTCAACACCAGCAATGAGTCTTGCTTCATTAACAAAGTTCAACAATTCATTTCGTTGTCCACTTCTGACATGCATAACAACATGCATAAGAACATTGCTCACCAGATTAGTAAGATTCTGACTTTGTTGTATTAATCGTTCCATCATAACAGTCATATGTTCGTTCTAAGGTTTGCTTGAATGCTGCCGTTGTGATGGAGTTGTAACTTTGCTAACACATTTGATTCTTCCCCTGGAATCAGGCCCTTTAACTTTAAATACGATATCAGTTATCCAAGATAAATTTGAACTTTGTGCTTCACTCTCAGTATCCATTCCACTCTTCATCATTTTCTATGTAAAAATGAATTAAACCCTGTGTAAAATGAATTAAAGGTGAATGTTCATACAAAAAATCAATTGAGAATACAAAAAATCAATCAATCATATACCAGAAGTTCTGATGCTTTTGTAGATACTAAACTCCCATCTGATTGGGTTTTACTTGTAATATAAAGTTCAACTTGACAAGCTTTTGTCCCAAATTGTGTTGTCTGATAAAATAATTTAGTTTATATTATGATGTAATAAAAATTAATTTCAAATAAAATAAGATATAAATTGTTTATATCTTCTCATGTATGAGTTTGACAAAGGACTTAGATCCTAAGCAATGTGGATCGCTTAACTTTGCACGACAATCTGAATTTCTTCTACTCATTTCCTAAACAGGAAAAAATATCATATTACAATTAAATTTCCCAAAGAAAAAAGTAAAAGTAATAAACTTCTACCTTCCCTTTATCACTCAACCAAAAAACAACAAGGTTCTTGTACTGATTCGGATCAACTCTCTCATCCTCCATTTTCTTTATATTTTCATCTATTCCGAGTAAATCATCGAACCATTTTGATTTGAGAGAATTTTTAAAACTTTTCCATTTGTCGGATAAATTTGCAAGAACCCATTTCTTGGTATCATCTCTGAGTAGGTTGAAGGTAATCTTTGACTACAATATAAGAAAAAGAATTAGATATCTTAATTTTCATGTATGGCTTGATTCGATTGAGTAGTAGAGGTAGATATCTCTATAATTTTTCACATATCCTCTTTATATTCGGTCGGTATGTCACGCCAACTTGTATTATTTATTGGAGCAATGGAATGTACTCTGACTATGAAGCCAAGAAATCTAGTGAAGATGATACTTTCGATTCCTATTGGTTGATTCAAATCGTTTATTTCAACCCGCATACGTTTCCCTTTTTCTAAATCCCAAACATTTTGACAATGGGTTGGGCCCCTACATTTTCTCTTTAGAACTAGTGCAAATGAAAAAAAATAGATAATATAGTAATTACATAGAAATGTATTAAAAAGATGAAATGTAATATAAACATAAATAAAACCAAACCTCGGATATCATCTTCGAATAATTGGGTTTCTTCAGAGTTAACTTGTTTTTCGGATGGTTCTGATTCTTTGTCTTCAGCTACGATGGTAATTTTTCATTTATTTCGTCCCATAATTTTCGTTGAAATTTTTGGTTGAAAATATTTGATGGAATGAGATTTTGTTTGAGTTAGAAATTTTGAGAGATGTGAGGGAGGAGTTTTTGAAAGAAATGAGAAGTTTCGATATTTGTGAAGGGAAGAAGTGTCTGTGGTATATATATTTTGGTTTAGTGCCAAATAAATTTTAGTTTGTAGTATATATAATTTGTTTAGCACGAAATAAACCCGCCACGCCATTTTGCCCTGTTTTTCACATTTTAGTTTTTGAATTATTTACTGTTTACATCTTTTTTAATTTGAGCAATTAACAGAAAAGTTTTGACTTTTACCTATATGACTCCGTGAAATAGTAGTAAATATTACTACCATATTACGTGAATTAGTAGTAAATATTATTACCATATTACTAGATCTCGGGCGAATGCCTACACGGCACAACCGTTGGTAGAGCTGCCCAGGCAAAAGCGCGCGGAAATGCCTGGACGACACAATTGCTGGCTGAGCCGCCATACGCAAATGCCATCACGGCACAACCTGCGGCTTAACTGGACAGCGTAATTTAAAATAATAATTGAATTAAAATAATAATATAGTGTCATAATACATTCATTAAATTTTTTTATGAATATATAATTTTGAAAAAAATCATATATTACAAAAAGTCATTGTTAATCTTATTATTATTACATTATTTACATAATTTTATATGATCATATAATTTAAAATAATAACATTTGAAACTTAATTTATAATTTAAATTTCGCGGGATAATGTGGTTTGGATGGATTACATATGATATGATGTATGAGTATAAGTTATTTAAATTAATAATATAAATTAGATACGCTAATGTCTAATTTATATTTTAAATTTTATAATTAAGGAATTTGATAATTATATTTAATATTATTTATTTAGAAAGGTAAGGAATTGAAATCAAAATATATGATAGCAAACTTTACAATCCATAATATTATCGAAATTATTTTAATTAGTAATAATTTAATTGAAAATAATAATAATAAGAAGCTAAAATAATTAAATGAGATATGAAAAAAAATAAGAAAGCTACCATAAAAATATTATGAGTATATATACTAGTACCTTATATAAAATGTTACCCTACCTTAATAACAATAATTAAATTTAATAATTATTTGATATTAGTAATAGAACATGATTATTGAAATCAGTAAGTAATATTATTTAGTAATATTAATATTGATAAGTAATTAAGTTGTATGGAATAATAATATTAAATTATAGTAATATAATGTTAATCAAATAATTTTGATAATCATAATCATAATAAATTTATAAATTTATATTATGAAACAATATCATTTATAATTTATAAATGTATATTATGAAATAATATAATTTATAGTTATATTATATTGGACAAACAACATATTTATGTGTGTGCTTGAATTATACCGCATTCATATTCAAATACTAATTATGTTCAAGCGAAGCCGTGGGAAATGTTGAAAATCCATCCGCGCATTTTTTCCCTCCTTTATAAATTTATTGGGAGTGGATTTTTAAAATTTTTACCATATGGTTATAGTTTGAATTGAATGATTACAGTGAATACTCTTGGAGTAGTGTTTCATATGTATTATTTTATTGTTACTTATGTAATTTTTAATATTACATTATTTTCCCTATTTATATAAATTTCAGATTTAAAAAAAAATACTTGTTACCATAGTTGTTACTATTTATTACCATTTGTACGAAAAGAAAGTAATAATTCTTGCCACTTGTTACTACGCGACCTTGTTCAATTGTTACCATTATTCAATTGTTACAATTATTACGATATTTTATTACACAAAATTTTTATAATTATTGTCTTACCACTTGTTACATTTACGTTGGACCAAAACCACTTATTATCATTACTACAATAAAAATCATTGTTATCAGAGTTAAGAAGTAATAATTGTTACCACATGACACACTTGTTACCAATTGTTACCATTGATACGATATTATATTATAAAAAATTTATATAACTATTGTCTTACTATTTGTTACATTAAACCAAGATCACCTGTTCCACTTATTATCATTGTTACCATAATAAAAATTATTGTTATCAGAATTAAAGTAATCGTTACCATTTGTTACTATTTATACGAAAAGATAGTAGTAATTCTTACTACTTTTTACCATGCAACCCACTATTGTTACAATATTATATTATACAATTTTTATATAATTATTGTCTTACCATGTTATATTAAACCAAGATCACTTGTTACCACTTATTATTATTGTTATCATAATAAAAATTATTGTTACCGGAATTAAATTAATTATTACCATTTGTACAAAAAGAAAGTAGTAATTCTTACAACTTATTACCATTTATTCTTTGTTAGTTATCACTTGTTATATTGTCTGGGCGGCACAACCGCTGGCTGAGCCACCGCACGCAAATACTATCGCGGCACAACCTGCAACTCAACCGGATAGCGTAATTTAAAATAATAATTGTATTAAAATAATAATATAGTGTCATAATACATTTATTATATTTTTTATGAATACATGATTTTGAAAAAATTCATATATTACGAAAAGTCATATATTGTTTATCTTATTATTACTACATTATTTATATAATTTTATATGATCATATTATTTAAAATAATAACATTTGATACTTAATTTATAATTTAAATTTCGCGGATAATGTGGTTTGGATGGATTGCATATGATGTATGAGTATGAGTTATTTAAATTAATAATATAAATTAGATACGTTAAAATAATTAAATGAGATATGCAAAAAATTAAGGAAGCTATCATAAAAATATTATAAGTATATATACCAGTATCTTATATAAAATGTTACCTTACCTTAATAACAATAATTAAATATAATAATTATTTAATATTAGTAATAGAACATGATTATTAAAATTTATAAGTATTATTACTTAGTAATATTAATATTGATAATAAATTAAGTTGTATGGAATAATAATATTAAATAATAGTATTATAATGTTAATCAAATAATTTTGATAATCATAATCATAATAAATTTATAAATTTATATTATGAAACAATATCATTTATAATTTATAAATGTATATTATGAAATAATATAATTTATAGTTATATTATATTGGGCAAACAACATATTTATGCTTCGCGCTTATATTATACCACCATTCATATTCAAATATTAATTATGTTTCCAGTGAAGCCACGGGAAATGTTGAAAATATATCTGCGCGTTTTTTTGCTCCTTTACAAATTAATTGGGAGGCTTGAATTTTTAACGAGGTTTTTTAAATTTTTACCATATGATTATAGTTTGGAATGGAATGGTTACGGTGACTACTCTTGGAGTAGTGTTTCATATGTGTTATTTTATTGTTACGTGTGTAATTTTTAACGTTACATATTTTTATTAGCATTATTTTCCCTATTTATATAAATTTAAATTTTAAAAAATATTTGTTACCATATTTGTTACTATTTGTTACCATTTGTACAAAAAGGAAGTTGGAATTCTTACTGTTTGTTACCACGCGACCTGCTTGTTACCACGTGACCCACCATTGTTCAATCGTTATCATTATTACAATATTCTATTATACAAAATTTATATAATTATTGTCTTACCACTTGTTACATTTACATTAGAACAAGATCACTTCTTACAACTTATTATCATTACCACAATAAAAATCATTACCATCAGAATTAAAGTAATTGTTACCATTTATATGAAGAGAAAGTAGTGATTGTTACCATTTGTTACCACGCGACCCGCTTGTTACCAATTGTTACCATTGATACGATATTATATTATACAAAATTGATATAATTATTGTTTTACCAATTGTTACGTTAGACCAATATCACTTGTTACCGCTTATTATCATTGTTAGCACAAAAAAAATTATTGTTACCGGAATTAAATTTATTGTTATCATTTGTTACCATTTGTACAAAAAGAAAATAGTAATTCTTACCACTTGTTACCATTTATTCTTTGTTAGTTATCACTTGTTATATTGTCTAGACGGCACAACCCTGACTAAGCTGCCGCGCGGTATTTTCAACCAGACAACGTAATTTAAATTAATAATTGTATTAAAATAATAATATAGTGTCATAATACATATATTATATTTTTTATGAATATATAATTTTGAGAAAAATCATATATTACAAAAAGTCATATATTGTTTATCATATTATTACTACATTATTTACATAATTTTATATGATCATATTATTTAAAATAATAACATTTGAAACTTAATTTATAATTTAAATTTTGCGGATAATGTGGTTTAGATGGATTGCTTATAATGTATGAGTATGAGTTATTTAAATTAATAATATAAATTAGATACGTTAAAATAATTAAATGAGATATGAAAAAAATTAAGGAAGCTACCATAAAAATATTATGAGTATATACACCAGTACCTTATATAAAATGTTACCCTACTTTAATAACAATAATTAAATATAATAATTATTTGATATTAATAATAGAACATGATTATTGAAATTAGTAAATAGTATTATTTAGTATTATTAATATTGATAAGTAATTAAGTTGTATGGAATAATAATATTAAATTATAGTAATATAATATTAATCAAATAATTCTGATCATCATAATCATAATAAATTTATAAATTTATATTATGAAACAATATCATTTATAATTTATAAATATATATTATTTCATAATATAATTTATAGTTATATTATATTGGGCAAATAACATATTTATGTTTCACGCGCTTGCTTGTATTATACTGTCATTCATATTCAAATACTAATTATGTTTGAAGCGAAGCCGCGGAAAATGTTAAAAATCTATCCGCGCGTTGTTTTCCCTCCTTTACATATTTATTGGGAGGAGTTTTTTTAATTTTTTACCATATGGTTATAGTTTGGAATGGAATGGTTACAGTGAATACTCTTGGAGTAGTGTTTCATATGTGTTATTTTATTGTTACGTATGTAATTTTTAACATTACATATTTTCATTAGCATTATTTTCTCTATTTATATAAATTTCAATTTTAAAAATTACTTGTTATCATACTTGTTACTATTTGTTACCATTTGTACGAAAAGGAAATAGCAATTCTTACTACTTGTTACCACGCTACCAGCTTGTTCAATTGTTACATTGTTACAATGTTCAATTATACAAAATTTATATAACTATTGTCTTACCATTTGTTACATTTACATTGGACCAAAACCACTTATTATCATTATCATAATAAAAATCATAGTTATTAAAATTAAAATAATTGTTATCATTTGTTATAAGAGGAAGTAGTAATTGTTACCACTTGTTACCATTTGTTACAACGTAATCCATTTTTTACCAATTGTTATCATTGATACGATTTTATATTATACAAAATTTATATAATTATTGTCTTACCATTTGTTATATTAGACCAAGATCACTTATCACTTGTTATATTTTATTATCATTGTTACCACAATAAAAATCATTATTACCAAAATTAAAGTAATCGTTACCATTTATACGAAGAAAAAATAGTAATTCTTACTACTTTTTATCACGCAACCCACCATTGTTACGATATTATATTATACAATATTTATATAATTATTGTCTTACCACTTGTTATATTGGATCAAGATCACTTGTTACCACTTATTATCATTGTTACCACAATAAAAATTATTGTTATCGGAATTAAATTAATTGTTACCATTTGTTACTATTTGTACGAAGAGAAAATAGTAATTTTTACCACTTGTTACAATTTATTCTTTGTTAGTTATCACTTGTTACCTTGTACATACAGAATAAAATTTACCATTTCAATTTTTATTATACTATAATAAAAGTACACGTGGAGTTTATATTTGTTATTTGTTATTGATCATTTTTTATCAAGGATATTGATAGAAAATAAAGGTAAATCTTACCATTTGTTAGCATTTATAGGAAGAATAAGTAATTATTATTACTATTTCTTACCACTTGTTCGATGTCACGTCACAACAAAGAAGAAGAATGAAAGTAAAGTGATTAAAAATAAAAAAATACAGAAGATAAGAAAATAAATGTGTATAAGAAATTACATTTCATACATATATGTATCATATCCTACTCTATCAACACTTTTATCATCATTCATTTCTGTTTATACATTTCCTTCATCTTCATCTACATTAGTCCGAACCCATACTTGAGTTGAGGGGTTACTTTTTGAATTCATATGTTGATTGATCAATGCATCATCCATGTTAAATTCATCTCTAACTTCACATATTTTACAACAAGCTATCCTTTATGTCTTTTGTCAGCTACATAAAATACCTTCCTTGCTTAGGATGCCAAAACATAAGGATCATCTACCAAATCAACACCCGTATGATTGAGATAGGAGAAATTTACAAGTGTTAAACCAAATCCGTCCTTCTTACATCCCCATTGTAGATCAACCCAATCACATCGAAATAAAACAAAAGTATGCATTCCATTATAGTTTACTTCAATAATTTGTCGTAATATTTCATAATAATTAACTTTATCTTGAATGGGTATTTTATTGCTCGTAGTTATATAGGTAATATCATCCACTGCTACCACAACTCTAGAATTCTGAGTTTGAAGGCATTTCTCATGATCATTTATATGGAATCGAAATCTATTGATTATATAACCATTGTAATTTCTAACGAATGGATGTGGTCCATGAACGATCCATTTAACTTCATCTCTAATCTCTGTGGTGTTTTTTGAATTCGTAACCTGAAAGAAGAAATCATTAAAAAACAATTAATAAGAAATTTAACCCATAATATATATTTAAAAGATTAAATATCAATATACTTACACGATGAGAAAATCAGCTGCTGAAATCTTTACTGTGAAGTTTGTCAATTTGAAAAGTACTTAACTTTTTTCCACGATTTATTCTTAGAAGATGTTGTATATGTTCCCTAATCATGAACACATGATTTTATATCACAGTTTAATATTTTTAAAAAATATATGAGAATTTAGACTTACAGTTTAAAGGAGGCAAGTGAATCACTATTAAATAGTATATATCTATGGCATTGCTCCAATGATTTCTCATCCAAACGAATTCGAGATATCCTCTTTTTTCGTCTTTTAGTAGATCTATGTGTTCTTAGTCCCAAAGGTCTTCCAATAGTAGTAAAAGCAGACTCATCTTCTCCATATATAATCTGGTTGTCATCATTTCGCAACACACGATTAAACCTTGTCTCAGCTCCGTCTAAATATCTCGAACAAAATAGCAGGCACTCATTTGCTATATACCCTTCGGTGATAGATCCTTCGGGTCGTGTTCTATTACAAACATAAAATTTTAGTTGAAGCAAGTATCTGCATGGATATATATTGCAATAAGTTAACCTAAATTAAATGAGCATCATTATTACTTAAATAAGCTATGGAAATAAATAAATTATGAGAATAATAAAAACCTTTTTAAGTGTATCATACTAAGTAAAAACCTGTTGTTAAGTACATGATTAAGTGTATCATACTAGTAAAAAATGATGGCGGAAGAATCTTTTCAAGCTCACACATAATTTGTGGAATTGATCCCTCTAAATCCTCAAGTTCTCGTGGGTCAAGGACTCTAGAGCAGAGATTTTTAAAAATGCTACATATTTTAATGATAACAGAGCTTACATTGTGAGACAACGATCCCCGAATTGCTAAGGGAATAAACTCCTGCATTAAAATATGGCAATCATAACTCTTTAATCCTATTAATTTCCGCTGTTTCAAATAAACACATCTAGAGATGTTAATAGAGCACTCGTCAGGAAGTTTTAAATCCTTCAAAACCTTGAGAAAAGCATCTTTCTTTTGCAGCGTCATTTGGTAACATGCTTTAGGTACAAATATATTTGAAGAGTTTGATATACGTAGATGTAGATCTTTTCTTATCCTTATATCTTCAAGATCAAGTCTACTCTTATAATTATCCTTAGATTTTCTTTCTTGCCCCAGAATTGTACCAACAATTGCATCAAAACAATTTTTCTCCGTATGCATCATGTCAATATTATGTCTAATTAAAACATGTTCCCAATATGGCAAATGAAACAATATACTCTTTTTTTTCCATCCATGCATATCATTCGGATTTATTAAGTCAATCTCATGTAATTCCCGCAAGACATCAGCTCATGTCCGTTGTTTGGGAGCAACTCTATATTCCTCGGTCCCAGCGAAAGAAAATTTATCATACCTGAATAGATGAGTTGAGTCCAACCATCTCCGATGTCTCATATAACAAAACTTGCGGCCATGACTTAACCACCGAGAACATGTATCATATCCACATACAGGACATGCAAATCTACCTTTAGTGCTCCATCCATATAGATTAGCATATTCAGGAAAGTCATTAATAGTCCATAAGAGTGCTGCATACATTTTAAATCTTTCACCGACTGAAGAATCATATGTATCTACTCCCACATTTTTTAGTTCTTCCACTAGCGGTTGCATATACACATCGATCTTATCACTAGGACTTGTAGGACCAAGAATAAGTAATGTCAGTATAAAGTTTGTAGACTTCATGCACAACCAAGGAGGGAGATTATATGGTATGATGATTAGTGGCCAAGTGCTATATGCAACATTCATTATTTTAAATGGATTAAACCCATCCGCGACTAACCCTAATTGAATATTTCTCGGATCAGAAGAAAAATTAGGGTATAGGGTATCAAACTCTTTCCATGCAGGAGCATCAGCTGGATGTCTTAGGAGTCCATCTTTTGTTCTCTTATCATGATGCCATCTCAGTGGTGTGACATGAGGCATTAACCACCGGCACAACCAGGTGATGGATGGGCAGAGTGGTGCGGCATGAGGCATGATCCGGTGACACAAGGAAGTTGGAGCCGGGAGGTATAATTAATTAAATTATATAACATATAATTATATTTAATTACAAATGAAAAAAGTTGGAAAGTACAGACATACATTCATACTTTGATACATCTTGATCACTACATATTCAAGCAAGAAACAAATTAAAAACCTAAATTTATAAATAAATACAAATTAATAAAGTGAAAATTATGTAAATTTAACTCTGGGACCATATTTTTTCGATTGATGAGAAGGCGATGGACTTCCAGCAGAGGATCCAATTGCAGCAGCAGGAGAAGAGGATGAGGATAGTGTAGGAGCTACAACAGGAGAAGATGGAGCAAACGATGGTGGTGGAGCAGTAGAGGATGGAGCGGCAACAGCAGGTGCATATGCAGATGCAGGAAAATGAAATGGATTATGCCGAGGTAGAAATGAAGATCTCGGGGGAGAACCAAATGGTCTAGTCAGAAACATATAACCAGTTGAAGTAGACTGAGGATGAGGTGTAGAAGAAGAAGAGGGTTTAGCTCTACCTATGGTTATGACCCAATCCCTTAAGGATATAATAAAATTTGAATTTATCCTTGCAACATCACTCATTTGCGTCAACTCGAATAAAAGTTGTTTAAACTGTTCCTCATTTCATTCCTAGAATTTGTCATTTTGGTGCTTGGACTGACAAAAACTCTGTTTCATTCCACCCATTTCGTTTCGAACTTCTGCCATTTCTCCCCGAATTTCTTCAATTTCCCTCCGAACTTTATCAAATTTGTTATCAACATCCGTGAACCCTACTTTGAGACAATTAATAGATTCAATCAGTTCAGTCCATCGATCATTCTCAATTTCCTTCCCACTCTCTAGCTCTGCAACTGCTGCTTCATCTGCCTTTGCTTCTACCCTATAATTTGCATCTCTTCTTTTAACATTAATCCAAGAACCATCTTCAATATTCCAAAAAGCTCTTTGTACCGTTCTCTCATTTATGGAATGTGTAATACTTAATTGCACATGGTCTTCTTTCCTTAAATTTATTCCTTGACTTTTTAAAATTCCCCTAACCATGCTACAATATGCCAAATTATTTGAAGCACAGCTACTCCTTATCATAAAATGAGGAATCAAAAAATACAAATTTGGATTTTTTCTTTCTGTAATTCGAGCCATCAACCAGAAATCATCACGGGTAATAGTGGCAAAATTTCCTGCGTGGGGCTTCATTACATGTACTACTAAAAAGTAAAGAATTTTTTCATGAAAATTTAATTCTGAAGCATTTGTACCAAAACTCTATAAATTGTAATCACCAAAAACTATTTGAGCATCCATCAATATGTCAGTTTCCAAATACTGGGCACATTCTTCATAGTCAACCCATTGAATACCTCCCTCATTGCAGATCATTGTCAGATCAACGTAAATTTTTTGTCCACCAAAATAACTTCCAAAAGCACACACCATATTTTTACCATTAATAACAATGTCATGCTCACCATGAATTTGTTCTATATTATTATAAAAAACTCTAACGGCATGCTCATAAACCTTTTTACTTGGATTTACAAGCCAAGAAGAACAGATATGTTTGATAAAACTTACGTGTAGAAAACGTATTTTATCCAAATAATTCCAATCAATTAAACGACCATGAGTGACTTTTCTATCAGAAAATACCTCATCAAAATTTTTGCTTTTTCTAAACGAAGGAAAGTAATTGCCATTGTAATTTTGTCATTCAATGATAACCCCTTTCCGTTTTCAAGAAGACGCCATATCTACGATTTGAGATATATCTAATGGAATGGAAAGTAACAAGGTGTTATTTGGTCCACAGAAGAAGAATAAGATGAAGAAGAGTAAAGCCGAGAGACAGATTTGGGGTTCTTCGTGATTTTGTATGAGGAAGAAGAAGAAGAAGATCACAAGTTTATGGTGTTCTGAAAGAGAGAGAGATAGGAGATTGTGTGTAATGTTAATCCGGCAACAATAAGAGTAAGGACAATTAATAGTTAGGTTGAACCACAATAAATGGACGTAGTTGAGCAAGAGTTTAATGGGATTTAATGGGTTGTATTAGAGTTGTGGTAGAGTTGTAATAGAGTTGTCAGACTAACTTTACAATAACATAACTTTATTTGTTTTCCTTTCGTCTTATCCGTTCATTTCGTGTTTGATTTTCAAACTCCCGCACATGCCTACTGCACAATTAATTTCTTCCTGCTGCACATCCTTTTTGTACACGGTAGCCTTATGCACATTTGCTACCGTCACATCACATTTGTAGCCTTTAGTCCAAAATTTGAACAATGTGTACTAATTAGACTTTACATAACTGTAACTTAACAGTAACCTAATAGTAACTCTTATATAAAATATATGGTAACATAATAGTAACCGTTATATATTAACAATATAAATTTAATATATTAAATATAATATAATATTCTAGTAATAGAGAGTGATATAGTTGTAATATCATATAATAAAAGAATATAATTCCCATATTATTACTTATTTTATATATATATATGTAATAGTAATGTTAACGATGTATTACTCTAATATATAGTAACATAGTAGTAACCCTTACCATATATGTAATAACATAGTAGTAACCCTTATAATATATATAGTAGCATAGTAGTAACCCTTACAATATATATAGTAACATAGTAACTGTTACTCTATTATAATATATATCACTATCATAATTATAATATACAATATAATATAATATTATAGTAATATATATGGATGTAGTTGTAATATAATAGAACAATATAATAATAATATTACTAATTACATATTACCCATATATGTGATAGTACATTACCTTAATACTAATAATAATGATAGTAACATAATAGTAACCCTTACTCTATTACTACGTAAATATAATATTAATAATTACTATATTACAAAAAAGATATATTACGAATATAAATATAATCACATATATTATATATTATATAGTTGTAATAACATATATTAATATATTATATACTTGTAATAACATATTATATATATATAATATGTTATTATATATTATATAATTAGTTTGTAACTGTTAACAAATTTTAAGTTAGGGTCATGAAATTCAAATATAATAATAATGATATTTTAATTGGGCGATTAAAACCTACGATTAATGGCTACGATGGGTCGGGTTGGGGTTTCAAAAAAATTTTGCAAGAAATATATTTTCAACTCCCTCTTCCTTCTTCACTCAAGATGGATGCTTCACCTTCACCGTAGATGGATGCTTCATCGACGGTTACGATTTCTATTGACAAATAATTTGACAACCCTAACCTACCATCACGAACGAACAAACCCACGATTCCACCGCCAATGAAGATCAACAACTTTTCCAAAAGCAGAATACGTTTTGCAAACTACAACACAGAAAGAAGAAGACCGGTAGAACGAGAGAGTGGAGTCACAGTTTCGGAAGATCAAAAAGTTGAGAGAGCAAAGGGAAAACCAAAAACCAAAAAATGAGAACCAGGAGAAACATGGAGGAGAACACAGAAAACATAGTCCTAGAAAATAGAGGAAACACTGACAACACTGAAGACACAGAAGAAGAAGATCACAGGTTAATCTATTTTAATATGTGATAGGTTTTTTTTATCTTTATTTTTTTAAAATATAATCAAAGCTTCATTTCAAAAAAGTTTTTAGCATCAAAACAATTTGCATATTTGTATGGATCTGACACATATCAACCATTTTTCCTAAGATAGAGTGAAATTCACCTCTGGCTTGTGCTTGGTTCCATTCATGGTTAGTTAGTTTTTTCTTTTTCATTTCTATGATTATTTAATCTTATAGTTAGTTTCAATTATGTATATTGTTATTATATATTTTTTCATTTGTCTGTTCTTTGTGAATAGACTGAGAATTGGAAAGAACATGAAGATCAAGAGAAGTTTCAAAAATTGGATAAGGTAAGGAGGAATAGGACAGAAACAATGCACATTCTAACAAGGTGCTCTCTTAAACAACTGAAGGAATTATTTTCTACCTTGACTGATGAGATAAAAGTTATTATATAAAATATGGGATTCGGAAAACTTTTGAATATTACATGTGACACACTAAGTAGAAAATTATGTTAAGAACTTGTCATGAGATTTGAACCTATGGAAAAACGTCTTTACATTGCCGGAAATCAAAATTTTAAGCTAACTTCAAAAGAGGTAGGACGAATTTTAGGTATTCCTTATAGGAGACATGATGTTTTGGGTTCTCTCAATGAATCGTCAAAGGAATCCTCAAATATGAAAAAGTTTTTCTCAAGAATAAAACTTAGTCAGTTAAAAGAGATGATGATGAATACTGAAGATGTCTCTTCCCCTGACTTCAAAAGATATTTCCTGTTATTTATTCTCAGGTGCTTTCTGTGTCCTACAACTAATGTATTTCCTGCTTCGAGGCACGTTTCTGTTACCATTACCATTGATCTTGATAATGTTGGAGAATACAACTGGGCCGAGTATGTATTACAATGCTTAGCCGATGAAGTGTGGCATTTCAATGGTCTTCTAAAGACAGGAAGAAGAGAGGAGGAAAAGAGGAAGAAAACAAGAATTGGTGGCTGTTTATTTCTACTTATGGTAAGTTTACTTTCAATCAATGTAATTGAATATTTATCAATAGTACTCTAGAAATATATGATGTATTGTCATGTAACTCATCTGTGGTTTGTGGTTTCTGCATAGCTTTTTTATTTTGAAAAGGTGAGGGCTGGTGATTTAGGGAGGAGAGAACCAAACTACCCGTTTACTATTGGAGTACTGAACGGGTTAATAGAAGGATCGGATTTGAGCATGTGAATGAAAGTTAAAGATCACTTTATATATAAAGGAATCAATCATCAATGTTCTCTATAAATAAATTACCTGTTTATATATTCTTTCAATATGTCATCAATATATTTCATAAACTTGTTGCCAGGGTTTGTTGTCTCTAAAAAAAGAAACTACTATTGAACCAGATGCTGGTGAAGACAAAATTCAGGGCCAAAAATTAAAGGTAAACTTCCTTAAAAAGCACCCGTCTCTGTAAGTATGTCAATGTGAACTTATCATTCTCTCAATCTTACTATCTCTTTTTTGATAGAGAAGCATTAAAGAGGAACTTAAAAATTTCTTCAAGGAGTCTATTCAAATTCACTCCAAGCTGGTCCAGATGCATTCTGATATGTTGAATCAATTATGCTCAGAAGATGATGATACAGATAATGACAATGATATAGAGGATGTACATGAAGAAGAGAAACAAACAGAGAATAAACAAGGGAAGGGGGCAAAGAAGCAAAAGAAGCAGCGGAAAGGAAATGTGGAATTGGAGCCACAGGAGGATAGGTTTTTTTAAGATGAGGAAAGGTTAGATAAGGATGAAGACGAGGACGAAAATGAAGATGCAAATCCTGAATTATATGAAGTAGTCAATACATTAAGTGAAATGAAGGAAATGAAGAAATACACAACTTCTCATTTTCCCTTTGCTAACCTTAGGGATTTTTCAGAGGAAGAAGAAACTGTTTGGATTTTCTATGGACGAAAAGCCATAAAAAATAATGCAAGGCAAGTGTGCAAATTTCCCATTTCACATTTATGTTGTTTGTCCTTTATGCTATTTGATCTTTGATTGTCATACATCTTACTTATTTCAAATTTTATGATATTTGATAGAACAATTTTGTGTAATATTTCTTAAAGCTACATGTCGTGGAGTGATGCTTATGAATTGCTTCCCCCTTATTGGATTGGGACACTGGTATGAATTTATAAATTTATTGCAACTTTTTTTTAATATTATGATGATTATATTATGATTATAATATTATATATTTTTTAGACTATGGATTGCTACATCTGTTTCCTCAGCACCAACACCTTCGATACCAACATATTTAGATGCGTTCTTCTATTATGGTTTTTGGTAAGAAATATTTATCTATATATTTCATCCTTCCTATTCTTTCCTATTCCATCAACGTCTGCCTTCTTCTTCTATTATTCGAGAAAGATACTACTCCACCAAATGGGTATAAAGAGCACATCTTATTAATATGTATATATACATAATGCAATATATTATAATTATCAGTGTTTTATTTTTTATATTGGAAACATATTTCCTTTTTTCTATTCGGTTGTACTTATTTTTAATTTTCTATCTTCTCACATATTTCATTTTATTTTTCCTCTCTTAATGGATGTCTGTGGTTTCTACCTTTGAGACAAAACAATAAACCAAAAGCAATGAAACCAATTGGGAATTTTCTACGATTGAAAGTTCCTTGTCGCAGAAAGCAATTGGATTTGATTCCGTTTCTGTGACTTAGTAAGTTATTTACATCAAAGTCGTACATTTCTATTAAGCATATACATGTCTAAATATACTATTCTATTTTATATTTTGATTACAGGTTTTTATTCCTGTGATTTTCAAACAACATTGGTTCTGTTATGCTCTTCATTTGGCGGAGCAAATTATGTATATTCTGGACTCAGGATCTTACTTTAGACGTGATGAAGATTATCACCTACAAACTTTCATGGTAATTTTATTTATTATATTTAAATATCAAAATTTTAAATTGGTTCATTTATAAATTTTTCGTTTTTGTCTTGCAGAAAGATTGTATTGAGAAGATTTATGAAAATTCTTTTATTATCTCTCAGATTGTGCTTGTTAAAGTTCCACAACAGCCTAACACGTAAGATTAAGATTAAGATAAGTTTATTTACTCATACTACATCTTTTTAAACTGTTACTTTAGACTTTATATCTAAATATATTTATATTAGTTTTTATATGTAGAAATAATTATGGAATTTTTGTTATGAGATTTTTGAAAATATGGGAACCGGGCATGATTATAAGTTTACCCACTCAAGAAGGAAGTTGTCTCTGACTATTTTTTTGTTTTGGTATTCTCAAATTATATTTCTCTGCTTATGGTTTTATGATTGATTTATTGCAGGATCTTAATTTCTTGAGAAAAGAATATTTTCTCAAACTTCTCATATCTCACCATAATATTGTTCATCCTGAAATTATGGCCAAGATGGAGAAAGTAAGGGGAAAAAATTTAAACGAGGATCAGAAGAAGAAAGGAAAATGCACAAAGAAAAACAAAAATTGTGAATCTCTTAAATTTCAGATTGTAATCATTTTCTTCAAAATTGTAATTATCGGAGGTTTTTCTCTGCTCAAATTCAATTTCAAGAAAAGAACTTTTTTTCTCCACCAATCCTACCATCAAACGATAAATCAAACCCATGATAAGTCAAAGTAGGCTGAATGAAGGATGAACCAGGTGTTAAATATCAATACAAATCATTTTTTCTTCTCCACCGTGTAGCGATATGAATCAAACTTACCACTAAGTATTCATCTTAACTAATCATCTTGCATATGAATCAAAAACTACAGTTTACCTACTCACAATCTACTAAATTTATCACAATCCACTTACTAACCACCTATACCAAATTTATCACATTCACATTTATCACATTTATCACACATTAGGATATATATGTAATATAATTCAATTTTCAAAACCATGCACGCAAAAATGCCTGGACGGTACAGCCAAGCCGATGCCGGCGGTACAGCCGTGCAGGCGTGCGTACACATTCATTCTCACATGCGCGGCACATCCGCACTAGTCTTCGCGATACAGCCGTCCGTGGGTACCAACGCAATAATTATTTTAGCAGCGGCACAGCCATGCTGCCCTCACGGCACAACCATCTAGGCTTGAGAATGCATGTGTTATTGCATGCCCGGCACAGCCGCCCTTGCCCCACGACACTACCGTTTAGGCTTGTGCGTGCATTCTTGTATACTATAATATAGTAACGCTCACTACTACAAAATAGTAATGCTTACTACTACAAAATAATAACATTTATTATAAATTAGTAATATTTACTACAAATTTGCAACATTTATTATTATATGTAAAAGATGGTAAATTTATTTCTCTCTCGTGATAGAAAGATACTAATCTTTACTTAAACTATCCACAATAATCAAATTAACAGATAATAACTTACAGTAACAATTACTATATAACCACAATAAAAAATAGTAATATTTACTATTATAATTAACATATATGAAACGTAGCAAAATTATTTGTCTCTCATCATAAAAGGATAGTGACATTTACTATTAATTTAACCACAATAGTCTAATTAATAGATAATAACATATAGTAACTGTTACTATATAATCACAATAAAATATAATAACATTTACTATTATAAAAATGGATGTGAAAAATAGTCAATTTATTTATCTCTCATGATGAAAAGATATAACATTTACTATTAAACAAAATACAAAAGTTCAATTAACAGATAATAACATATAGTAACAATTAATATATAACCATAATAAAAAATAGTAACAATTAATATATAACCATAATAAAAAATAGTAACATTTACTATAAATTAGTAACATTTACAATCATAATAACACATATAAAAGATACCAAAATTATTTGTCTCTCATCATAAAAGGATAGTAACATTTATTATTAAGCTAAATACAATATTCAAATTAACAAAAAATATCATATAGTAACATTTATCATATAACCAAAATAAAATATAGTAACATTTACTATAAAATAGCGATATATACTATTATAATAATGGATGTAAAATGTAATAAAATTATTTATCTCTCATGATCAAAGCATACTAACATTTACTATTAAGCTAACACAATAGTCATATTAACGGATAATATGATATAGTAACATTTACTATTTAACCATAAAAAATATAGTAACATTTACTATAAAATAATAGTATTTACAATTATAATAATGGATGTGAAAGGAAACAAATTTATTTATCTCTCATGATTTAATAGTAACATTTACTATTAAACTAACACAATAGTCAAATTGACAGATAATAAGATATAGTAATATTTACTATGTAATAGTAATAAAATATAGTAACATTTATTATTATAATAACGGATATGAAAGATAATAAATTTATTTGTCTCTCATGATTAAAGAGTAGTAACATTTACTGTTAAGCAAACCACAATAGTCAAATTAACAAATAATAAAATATAGTAACATTTACTATGTAACAACAATAAAATACAGTAACATTTACTATTATAATAACACTTGTGAAAGATAGTAAAATTATTTGTCTCTCATGATAAAAGGATAGTAACATTTACCATTACGTTAACCACAATAGTCAAATTAACAAATAATAATATATATTAACATTTACTATATAACCACAATCAAATATAGTAATATTTATTATAAAATAGTAACATTTACTATTATAATAATACATGTAAAATATAGTAAAATTATTTGTCTCTCATTTACTATTAAGCTAATCATAATAGCCCAATTAATAAATAATAAGATACAGTAACATTTACTATATAACTATAATAACATTTACTATAAAACATATATTTTGTGCAACAATTGAGACACCTTTCAAAATCATGACTACAAAACCTATGTTTTGCCATCACAACTAATAGCCGTAAAGATAAGAATATATAAATGCAGATATTCTTATATCCGTAAGTATAAAATATTGTTTATACAAACGGTTTGCTACTTTTACTCACAGTTCAAATTGTTTTATCGACGATCATATTAATACCGTCGAGAAATATATACTACTCCCGATGATTTCAACTATAACCGTCTGTATTGTTTCAAAAAACCATCGGCAATACGTATCGACAGTAAAAGTCACCGTCCATATAATGCTTTTAGTTTGTAGTGGTTCCAGATCTTAAACAAAAAGAACATGTCTGTGTTGGGAACAAATGTGTATTCCTTATACCAATGATCCTTCCTTTAGAGTTGTCTCCATAGACCACTTTGCCTCATTTCTTCTCCTCTAGACTACTGAACTTTGAGGAGTCTCCCATCATACGCCGAGAGCATCTGCTATCCAAAGAACCATGTATTTTAGGAACTTTGGCTTTGAGACAAGTCTAAACATGAAAACAAAGCATTGGTCTTTGGTACCCAAACTTTCTTGGGTCCAGTAGTATTATTCCTTGAACTATCTTTATGTAACCATTCCATTGTCATTTTTTTTTGGGTATCATGTTCCTAAACCCACCGGTGGGTGTCAATCCAACAAAAAATAAATTTTTCCTACTTCAAACAATACGAGTATAATCTGAGTAGGGTCGTATCCACAGAGAATGGTGGATTCATTTCTTTAAGGAAAATAAAAATATGGGGGTTTGAGAAATTATCTAAAATTAACAAAATCAATAAAATTAATAAAGTAAGAAAATTAAATACTATCAATAAAAAGAAATCCTAACCAAAAGAATTATTTCCATCTTGATTTCATACGATTGATCATTGATCTACCTAAATATTTCAACACTATAGATAAATTGGTTATAACCATCAAATATCACGAAATGATCAATCTTTTCTTACTTTTTCG
This sequence comes from Dillenia suffruticosa, assembly GCA_033439265.1. Taxonomy (NCBI): domain Eukaryota; kingdom Viridiplantae; phylum Streptophyta; class Magnoliopsida; order Dilleniales; family Dilleniaceae; genus Dillenia; species Dillenia suffruticosa. Next base: position 4,776,246 of record JAVTVX010000018.1, on the reverse strand, counting down.
GTAATCAAGATACTATCATTAATTATTTCCCTAATCGAAAGATAACGCAAAAGACACTCGTTGGATTTAATGTTTTGACAACATTAAGATTTAGAGAGATCCAATTCTAAATAGCAAACACATACCGGGATTACTAAGATTAAATTATTCAATTTCATGACATAGATATCATTCACCACTCTATTAAAAATAAATAAATTTTGTTATTTTTAAATAGTTGTAAATTATTTTAGAACTTTTAAATATTGGTCACTATTCAATAAATTCTAAAAAATTATGATTCATAAAATACAGGAATTAAATAAATAGCTATAATATATTGAATTATTGTACTCAATTAGTTTTCATAATCATTGAAAATCAAGAATTCAATAACCATTCGACTAGAAAATTAAATTAAAAATAAAACATGAAAAAAAAAGAAAACTTACTAAAATAAATAAAAATGATTGAAAATACTTCTCGGCTGTGCCTTCTCCCAAAATATATATATATATATATATATATATATATATATATATGTTTGTGTGTGTGCGCGCGCGCGCGTGTGCATCTTCCCAAAGTTAAGAATAAAAAGAATGTATCTAAACCTATGGCTGCCGGCTGCCTCCACCTCTCACAATGTTATGTAAAAAAGGAGTCCCTTCCTTTTTCGATTAACAAAATTGAACTTGCAATATACCTTTTTAATGGAATACATTTGAATTTTAGTTATTTTAATTTATTTTGTGATTATATAATAAAAGTTGTGACTATTGTGTAACCTTAAATTGCCTCTTCATGAATTTTTTATTTAAAAAAAGAAAAAGAAAATTTCTAAAATGATGAGAAAACAACAAAAATCACATGACTTTAATTACAAATATTCATTTAGTTTAAAATTTGTTTAGAAATGAAGGAAATTAAAACATCTACAATATTTGTCATTATATTTTCACGAACAATAAATGATGAGAATTGTCGAAGATGTAAGAGCCAAAAAGTTGAAGACAGCCTCCTCTCTATTCTGTCCAATATGCAATGAACGATCAACCAACGCCTGCACCTTCTTGATGAAAAGGACTAATAGGGCACTTCACATTTTCAGCGAGGGTAGTTTAGTCAATTGAAAGATTTCATGTATGGTATAAATCCCGAATTGTAAAACAAAATTTTTTGTTATAAATATGATTTCCGGATTTCCGGATTTCCATATTAATCTAAAAATATGTGTCGTTATGTAAATTTATTTTCTTTTATTTATGTCATTTTACGTGTGGAATCGTAAACCCTCACACTTTAGGTATATTGATTTTGTTGGCTTTATATATTTACACAGAAGGCTTCTAGACAGAGAGAGATTGATGGAGAGAAAGAGGGTGGCGGAGAGACAGCAAGAAAGTGATGTGGAGAGAGAGAGTGACTGACTGGGAGAGGGAGGGGAGGATTGTGTCACTGGAGCGAGAGAAAGACAGAGAGAAGGAGAGGGAGAGGGACAGGGATTCGCCAATAGGAGAAAGAAATGACGGAGAGCCGTTATAAGGTTGCCACTACACATGGAAGTTTGTGAGATTTGCAATCCACTCTACAATGAATTCTGGATAAAAGGCATTGCAATTGGGCTTACTGGGTTTGCGATGCCTTTAGTGATTCGTTTATAACAATAGGCATCACAAAACATAATAATTGCACATCGAAAATTTTGTCTTCAACATGGACAGCGACGCTCTTTGCGACGTGGGTATCCTTAATACCAAGGGCATTGATTGTGTTTGCGATGCCTACTGAGCATTGCAAACTTAATGGAATAAACGGGGAACACGCAATTGATACTAAGAGAAAATGCTAGTTTCTTCCTGTTGCGCCATTACTATTGATCCCATTCGCATCCATAAAGACTCATAGTCCTTTGCTGAACCTAGATTGAATGATACAAGGAGAATTATGTAGTGTTTTCTTTAATTATGAAATCAGCACAACAAATTTGTTTATATTTTATATTAAATGTTTAATTTTCTTTTTGTTAATATTAACTAAGAATTTGTATGTGTTAATTACTCTACAATTGAACGTTGACAAAAGTAGTTAAAATGGAATATGGGTCTTGAGAAATTTTCTGGTTGAAAATCGAGTGGCAAAATGATGAAATGTTTAGTATTTAAATGTTAATAGGCAATGAAAGAATGAAAAATTAAATTAAATTTTTATTTTTAATGTTTTATTTAATATATTTTTATTATTTTCATTATAATTTTTTTTTATATGGCAATATCCATCGGATTGAGGGGTCTAGGTAAAAATTTAAGGTGTCGTTCCACACGTTTTAACAGACCTTTCTAAGTGTAGAAATTTTCAAGTGACGACACCTTATGTGTGGTTGTGGTTGTGGTTGTGTATGTTTTCTTAGCTTTAAGTCGTGTGTCAACCCTTTCTCGAAGGGTTGGTACCTTCTCCTCCTCCGTAGAGAGCACACCATTTGCAATGATTCAGGTGATGCCCAGACAAGGGTTACAAACTGCTTGGTCACAAAAGATTCACAAAATTTGTGATGCTCCATGATCCGGCATCACCATTTAGCAACGCCGCATATTCTCCACAGGAAGTAATATCATGTTGCTAATAGGCAGATTATATAGCGACACAAGTTGCATTGCAAATTGACAAAAGACTTTAGTGACGATGTTCGTTGTGTCACTTAACTCAGATTTTGTCTCACTGCGACTACAGCAACGCCATCCGTTGCGATGCAAGGAGCACAAGGTTTTTGTAATGTCATTAAAGAACAGCGATGCCATAGTTGGTATCGCTAGATTTTTTTAATAATATGTCTAGATAAATTTATAAATTAAATTTAAATTTACAAGTAAATGGTACCATTAGCATGAAATTAAATATTAGGATAAAATTATATGTACATATATTTATTTTTGGTTTATAAAACAAGCAAAAAATAGAGATGTTTTAAATACATAATCACCGAAATAAAAAATTATCCACAAAAGATATCCAAATATGTCAAACACGAAATTGGTCCAACCATCATTATCATTAAAAAATATTGATGTTGGCTTCTTGTTGGACAAGCATGAGCAAAGTTGAATCACATGTAGGGGTGAGGACTATTCAGTTAAAACCGAAAAAATCGGTTTTACCAAATCATTTATTTATATTTTGGTTGGTTTATTAGGAATTTGATTTGATTTTGGGTAAAACAAAACTTTAATTTGGTTTATTTGGATGGTTATCACTTTTAATAATTTTATTTCGGTTAAACCGAATTAAGTGAATTAATTAAAAATATTATATATTTTTTGGATAATTTTTATTCATATAAATCTTATTATAATAATATAATTAGAAATTAAAAGAGAAAAAACCTAAATATTAAAATTAATACATGGAGAGTACACAATTAATGAAAGAATTTTACTTTCTAATCTATTTCATTGTTCTTCCACTCTCAAACTTACTCTCACTCACGCCACTCCTTCTCTCTGTCACTCTGAAATTTGGTAAATTAAAATTATAAATAAATATTAAATTTTAAAATTACAGTTTATAGTTATAAATTGATTTGAGTGATATATATTACATTTATATTGATATGAATAGAAAATAGCTTATTTAAAAAATTTTTGTAATAAAATATTTCAATAATTTGATTAATTTAGATAAACAAATTGAATTAGTCACCTAATTTGGTTAAACAAAATTTTAATTTTTAACCTATTTGGTTAGATTATGGTTATAAAAATTATATACCCGATTTAAATTGGTCATATCAATTTTAATCATTTTAGTTACGGTTTAACCGAATACTCACCCCTAATCACAGGAATAAACTTTCAAACTCCTTCCTTGAATTTGTAAGAATGAAATCTCAAACACTTTACCCAAATCATCCAAAAATAAACTTTTTCTTAAAGTAACTTTGGAGATTTTCTCAACAAGCTATAGCACTCACTCTAGAATGCTTATTCTCTCTACTATACTATCATTTGTTATGATTGTGGTGCGTAGAGAATGGCATAGGACTCTCTATTTATAGGCTCTAATATGGCCATTACAATAGCTATTGTAGTTATTGCAATAACAGTTATAATTACCATTATACTTATCATAATGTCTATTGCACTTATTGGAAACAGTAACAATTGCACTATTATGCCTCTGTTAATTATTCCAATTCAAATTCAACTTCAAATTTAAATTCACACGAGAGTAATTATGTTTTCTCTCAAGGAAACAATTAAGTTCACTATACGACCATTAAGTTGGTCAAGTTAGTTTAATACTCCATCATAACATTCCTCTCCCCAAAGGGTGTAGGTCCATATGTTTTAACATTTTTTTTATTATACAAAAATTTAAATCTGAAATCACCAAATTAGAAAAGGAAGGTTGTACCAGCTGTCCCATTGGGGACATGTTTTAACATTTTCATATGTTTTAATGTATGACATGGTTGTCACATGTCCTAGCCTTGCATGCCAAACGTTCTCATCATTTGACTCAGTCATGGCATGTATACTATCATTGTTTACATTGTCATATAATGTAAAGAAACCTTCATTTAGGAAATAAGTGCAAACTTTATTATCGTTTTGATAAATATATAAAATATTTGTTATAAAAATTCAAATGATAACCAAATCCCAACAAGCATAAAACGGAGATTAAATTTCTTCTGATATGAGGTATGTATAACACATCAATTAAGGACAACACATGTTCATTATTCATGGGAATTCTCCAAATCCCAATACCTTTCACTTCAATTTTTCAATTCTCTCCAACGTAGACACATCTAATCCTTATTGGTGAACAGATCAGGATTCCTTATGATGCAATCAGTTGCACCTGAATCAGTAATCCATAAAGAGTTAGATTTTATCATAAAAGTATATGACAAACATGTACAAATGAAGTAAAAAAGGTATGTTTCCTTTTTGGCTTTTTGAAATCTTTTGCAAAGTGTCCTTTCTTGATGCAGTTGAAGCATTTGATTTCATTCACTGAGCTGACTTTTTCTTTTTTTCTTGAATTTCTTTGACTTATTCTTGAATTCCTCTTTTCTCTTTCCCAATAGAAAAAGATTTGTCAACAACATATGCTTTTAAGTAATTTTTGGTATTTTCGACTTCTACTTCCAAAAGTGGATGCGGTGGGATATCATCAAAGGTCTTGATTTTTATATTGTGATGTAAATTGACCTTCATCAATTGTTACCCATCATCCAGCAGAGATCGAATGATAGCTTGCACTTGCTATTCATTTGTCGGAACATGTTTGAATGATTTCAAATTTGAGATCATACATGACATTTCACGCAAATGACAACTTAAATTGTGATCATTCTTCTTGATATAATTCTCAAATTTGAGAATAATCATTCTCTGTTTCTCTAAAAAAACATTACCAAACTTTTTCTTTGCCACATGCCATATAGCTTTGGTAGATTCAAGCATGGAAAAATCCACCATTAACTCGTCACTTAACAATATTGCACGAGCTAAAGTATCCTTCCTTTTGAAGGTCTCATATGCCCTATTCTCTTCCACCATGGAATTTTGAGTTGGTTCATTAACCCCCATTCAATCAAGATAAATTGAACCTTCTGCTACCATACGACATAATTATCTCCATTGAGCTTAAGGTCTTTGTTCAATTCAGCTATATTGCCATCTACATCAAGCAATTATGTATCTTATTCGCATATTCAATAACAACTAAACATTTTTAAAATCAATATAATAATAAAATAATTTATTCATGCAAAAAAGAACCAAAACAAATAACGGTATGTAAACAAATCCATTTATGCATAAAATTGATTATTTCATTTAATATTATTTTGAAATGTCTTTCATTTTATTTAATCACTTGCAATCACATATCAATGAATTAGGAAATTTCTAGGAAAATTGGGAGATCACAATGATTCTATTTAAGACTCAAATTCCTTAGGCAATAATTGCCCTTTTGACAAAATATCCAAATTATCTGTATTTAGTTGCCGGTAATTATATGATTACTTATTAATCATATTTTCTAAAAAAAATTTATTCAACCAAAGTCATATTTAAAATCAAAAATTCATATGAAAACAACCAAACTATGGAAATCTTTTATGATGTGGAAGAACAAATTAAACTATAACCACAGAGCATACTAAAAATAGCCGAAGTCATTTATCATTAATTTTTCTAAAAAATCATATGAAAACAACTAGACTAAGGAAGTTTTTCCTGATGTAGAAAATTAGATTAAACCACAATCACAAAACATATTAAGAATAACTATAATCGATTCACCATCAAAAATTCAAATTTAACCATAATTGAATTTGAATTATAATTGAGAGATAAGCGTATAAAATACCTCAGCTATATCACTAATGTTATAAAAATGTGAGGAGAGTTGAATCATAGGAATGGACCTTTAAGCTCCTTGAATTTGCAAGAACGAACCCTCGAGCACTTGGCCTGAATCATCCCAAAATCAACTTCTTCTTAAAGTGGCATTTGAGATTTTTTTCGCAACCTATCGTACTTTCACTAGAATACTTATTCTCTTTACTATGCTATCACTTGTTGTGATTGTAGTACGTAGAAAATGGCATTTGGGGTCTCTATTTATAGGCTCTAATATGCTCATTATAATAACTATTGCACTTATTGCAATAATATTGACAATCACCGTTATGCTTATCAGAATGGTTATTATAATTATTGCAAGCCCAATTGGAACTCGAATTCAAATTTGAATTCAAAATCAAATTCAAATTCAAATTCAAATTCGATTGAGCCTAATTATGGTTTCTCCCAAGGGAACAATTCAAAGCACTACACAATTATTAAGTTAGTCAGGTTGGTTTAATATTTCAGCATAAGATTCCTTTTCAGGCCGTGGTTTCAAATCCTACTATTGGCCATGTGAAAGCCCATGTGGCAGTAGATGGCCCATGTGGCAGTAGATGGACCATGTGTATGCCCATGTGGCAATCCACATGCCATAATGACTAGGCACCTATATGGTGTTATTACATGATGACATTTGATACAATTTTATTGGATTTGACCTAAGATACAACTTGAATTTTGATCAAATTAATCTCATGCATCAATGGTTATTTATATTCAAATATATCCAACACTTCCATGGGGGTAGAAGAATGCGTTTGAGAGGGCTGGACTTAAGACTCAAGCTAAGGCTGGGGCTGGGCCAGGGCTATTGAATGGACTGTGGAGGCTAATACGAAGAGCAGGGGATGCATACATGCTGAAAAAGAAGCTCAAGTTCACTTCGAAGGTTCGCATTTTCAATGTGAATTTGATTGTAGTCAAGAGTGAAACGTTGAACTTGCTCTTGTAGTTCAGCACTCCTCTCAATATCTTGTTTCATAGTTTGTAAACTAAACCATTTAAGCCTCTTATTGTGTCCGATACTACTGAACACATCCAAGCATAAGTCACGATCAAGAGGGAACTTTGAACATGCAGATTGAGAATTATATATTGGATTGCTACCTATCCCTAGATCAAGAGTACATGAAAATTTTATTGATAAGATCTTTTCAATTATAACCAATATATTATTACGATTAATTCTGGCAATCTAAAGAGTGAAAAAGGTAAATAGCTATGACAGAAATGGTGCGATTTGATTCTTTATTTATTTTATTATTTTTCTTTATTTATTTCTCTAAAAAAGGATTATTGAAAGAAAATTTATGCTTGTTGAAGATGAAGTTTCAATAAACAATAATTTATTTCTCAATTAATGCAGGCTTAGATACTCCAATTTTAAATTCCGATTCTAGCATTGGGCAAAAGGTTCTGTCTATAGGTTCTAAATTATATGTCAACTCTACTCCACTTCTACCAATCAGTAGCATAGGGAAGAAGCACTACACCTATGTATCAATATTATAAAACTTTGATATAAATTAACCCTTTGCATTATTGGTTTATTGAGACTTAGTCTATGAAGAATGTTTGGGACAACAAGTATCCATGTCATTCGTACTTTCAGAACTTTGAAACTTGATAACCATTGAAGACGGATGAAGTGAATAGTTCCCAAAAATTAAAGAGCATTTTGAGGACAAAGAAATTTTTGAAGTTGCATTTCTATCTACTTCCAATACCTTTTTTGTTAATGTTAAGAAAACAACCTTTGCATGAAGGTTGGCCGGAGATTTCTTATAAAAACACTATCCCTGTTCAGCTTGTAAGTCGACTATTTCAATCTTTTTTGTTTGATTTATTATTCACCATGCACATAAAGGAAGGAAGGGGCCATAAGAGAGAAACTTTCATGTATGGTCCTGAATCAGAGATTCTGCTTAGTCAAAGGAAAATTATACAGAAGTTTTACAGAATTATTTTGAAGCTATGCAACCAGAAATTGATCCCTATGATCGAAGTTATATGCCGTATAAAATAGGCCTTGTCAAAAGCAACGGAGGACATACAAAACCTTTAGAATATTATTTTCAGGCGCAAGAATGAAAACTCATTCTTACAACAAGCTTTCAATAATATGGCCGTGACTTGTCAGAATATCTCCACTACAGAAAGAAAAAAGAAAAAGAAACTCTAGAAAACTAAATACTGCAAGAATAAAAGAAAATGGGCTTTCTACATATTATGTGTCATCCAAAATAATGATTTTTATCTGCCGTAGCAAAGAATGAAAGAATACGCTTTCATATAAGTCAAAATATAAAGAAATATATATACCTAGATATGTTATGCTATAGATAAAGGATCTAATTGATAGAGAAAGCACCATAATCATACTTTCGCTCATACAATAAAAATTGCTTACACATAGATGATATTAAATAAAAATCAGGAATGAACTTTTGTGATAGAGTCGATCCAATAAAGTTTTGAGCAGCAATGTATGGGATAGGAAACTCTCATGTATGATTCTAAGGGAAGGGATTGACCCCTACTCACCCAAGGAGAGTAGGTAGGAGATTCGTAAAATGTGGATACTTGGTCAGATCAAGCCACTAAATGTTCAAAACAAACAGTAGCCTTGAAACTATATTGAGGCACATAATTGGTTGAAGACGACAAGGCTTGTTGAATAAGAACACTGTGATCTTATTATTTTCTGTATTTAATATATTATATTTATAATTATATATTATAATATTATTATATATTCAAATATACATAAATATATAATTTAGTTTAACTATAAAAATATTTAATTTAAATTAAAGTTATTACTTATTGTTATTCGCCGTTCTCTTTTATTCTATTTTTATTTTTCTTTTATTCTTCTACTTATATTTTATATTCTATTTATATTTTTTATTTTGTTATTTAGTAGTTCTGTAATCAGTCTGCTTTCAAATTACAATTGGCTCTTCCATTCATTTTTGGGAGGAACATTGGCTTGACGTCGGATCTCTTAATTCAAATTTTGGAAGATTTTTGCCCTTTGCTCTCTCCATGATGCACCAATTTCTAAGTTCTATTTTTGGGATAATGGTTCATGGATCTAGACATTTTTTTTCAGTAGATGTAGTTTAGACCAGGGGTTAGAGCAATGGAGAGCTCTTTCTAATTTGCTAAATGATTACAAGTTAGATATTTCTTTGCTAGACAAATTGATTTGGAAGCCATCTTTTAGTGGCTTATGTCCACCTTCGTCCTTCTGCAATCAATTTTTCTTTTCAACTATTACAACTGCAACTAGTCCTCAGATAGTGCAATGAGCTTCAAAGAAGTTAGCATAATCGAAAGTAGAATTTTTTTATTTATTTATTGCTTTTGCAAAAGAAATCGACTGTTAATGGGGATCTTGTTTGCCGGATGTACTTTCACAAGATCAAGTTCTGTGATCTTTTTGTTATGTTGAAATTGAAATTATAGATGTCCATGACATATTCTGTGTTCCATGATCTTTTAGCTAGACAAATTATAGATGTCCCCAAGGGGACAGTCTGAAATCCCCTCCCCAACCCTAAAATTCAGGGTTCGAATTTTTGTATAACAAAAAAAAATTAAAATTATAGATCACTTATTTATAGACCGACCCTTCTCCTGGCTTCTATTGCATAAATGTTTTGCAGATAGCAGAGGATTATTCTCACACTTATTATAGTCATTTTATTGAGATATATAATGGGATTCTTGTTTCCAATGACCTCCCCTGCGCAGAGTTTTTCCCAATTCTCCAGCGGGGTTGAGCCCTGTGTGACTCTGATACCTCAACTATACTTTCACATGCGCCATTTGGAGAACCTCTTCTAAATATTTTGAACATCAGTATCAAAAATTGACTCAAAGAAATTTCCAATCCTAGTACCATTGTCCACGTGTCATAGATTTTTTTCCTTAATTTTTTTTTTCGCACTGTTCCTTCTGGAGAATGTATGGAAGGCCTGAAAAGAGAAATTCCATGCTAATAGGTTTTAGAAACCTATAAAGTTGGCTAGATTGATTCTCACCGGAATCATTTTATCTTATTAAAATTGCCTCACATGATGATCTCGGTTTCATTCTCTCTTGTTTTCTTTGGTCTCTAATCTCTTCACTTTAGCCATCCTAATTGTTATTTTTAAAATTATTGTGAGATGTGTTTAGTTTGTGATTTCTAATTTTGTAATATGTGCAAATAATAGAATATGACATGGTTGCTGCTCGGAAATCTGATCGAAGCGTGGACACATGGATTCCAAATGGTTTTGTAATGATTTGGATAATTTGTAATGACTATCTGGTATATTAAATTTAAAAATACTGAAAAATGATTTTGTATATAAATCTATATTTTGAATATAACTGCATGATATATTGATATTTTAAAATTTATTTTGTTAAAATACATATTTATTAAAAATTTAATTATATATTATTATTTTAAATATTAATGATATAAGTATATGGCGCACAGAGACATATTGGAGTGGTAAAAATATGATCTTTAAAGATCTTTATCAGTGTTTTTTGGATCATTGCCGATGGCTAAAAATCTGTAGGCATAGAATCTGACCTATGTCAGGGGCCATGTTTACCACTGGCATAGATCCTGACCTATACCAACGGCTAGATGATCGCCGACAAATATCCAGAACTATCCATCAGCCCGATGACCTCTAGCATAGCCCGATGACCACTAGCATAGCTCGGGATCTATGCCAACGGTCACCTATTCACCAGCATAGATCAGAATCTATGCTAGCAGTCACATGGCTACTAGCAAATGTTGATATCTATGCTAGCAATCACGTGACCATTGGCATAGTCCTTTACTAATGCGAGTATAGCCTGTAGAAATGTTGATCATCGGAGATCACCCCACACTCTGTACCAATGGTTTTTGGGTCTTTACAAGTGGTTTTTGACCGTTGGTAAAGAGCATTAATTTGTAGTGTTGTTTCATTTCCAGAAACTATTTCTTAGTCTTTTTTTTAATGCTTGGATGGGGTTTGATTTTTCAGCTAGGAATTAATCCATTTAGCAACTTTTATTCTATGTTGTAGTTGATCTTTGTGATTACATTGAAATAAAATAATCTTCAACAATGCTAACATTGATTCATTGCAGTTGCTCTCAAAAATACAATATAGGCTAGCACAATATTGCATAACCTGTTAACTCGATCTAAGACTAAAAAACAACTCTTCTATTTAAATATCTCAAATATTCGGGTTTCTCTAGTTGTCAAGAAAACTCGGCCACGTGTTGCTTGGATTCCGCCCCCAATAATACTTTGAAGTTCAATGTAGATATTTCCGCAATTGGAAAACCATACCAGGCAATGTTTTAAGGAATTCGGATAGATTCTTTGTTTGTTTGTTCTCTGTTTCTATTTGGATAAGGGACTCAGATGCAGTAGACTCATTAACAATTAAAGAGACTCTTTCTTTATTTGTTAATCGAACTTCCACTTTCATTGAAAGTTTGTTGATCGAATCTGATTCTCAATTAGCGACTAAGACCAAGTTTAGTCTCCATTTCACAACATTGGTTATTCTGGATTTGTCAAGGTATTCCTTACAAGATTCCTTTTCAGGTCTAGTTGTAATTTAAGAGAAAAGAGAGAAAATTTGAGATCAATATTTTTGTTGGGCTTAACTTTAGAGTGAAAATTAAATTTGATTTTTTAGAAAACAAAAACTTAAAATCAATATGTTTACAAAGGAAAAACATGAATTAAATTTTTTTTAGAGAGATAAAACTAATGTGTTGAATTTTAAAGAGAAAAAATTGAACCGAGTATTTTTGAGACACAAAAAATTAAAACCAATATATTTAAAAACACAAAATTTAGAATAGCTAAATTTTTTAGAGAGACAAAAATAAATTTTGATTTTTTAGCGAGAGAAAACTTGAAATTAATGTCTTCAGACAGAGAAAAAACGAACAAAATTGGTTTTTTTGGAGAGAGAGAAGTCTAATGTCTTTAGTTCTAAAGATATTTTTCAATTTATAGAGAGACGACACAAATATGTTTAGAGAGACCAATTTAGAATAATTAAATATTTGTAGCGACAAGAAACTAATTTGATTAGTTTTAAAGAGGAAAAAAAGAAAAAATTTCATTCTTTGAAAGGGAAAAAAAATGTTATGCTTAGAGAGAGAGTATGAAGTAAATTAATTTTTTAGAGAAAAATTATTTGTTTAATTTTAAAGAAAGATAATTTATATAAGTCCGAATTGAAGAGAAACAAAAAAATAATGATTAAATTATAGAGGAGTAATGAAAATTCAGTAGTGTCAATGCACATGCGAAAAACTGAGAAACGTAAAATATTATGTCTCAATCATTTATCAATTTAATATTTTCATCTCTAACATTTTCGTCTATATGTTTCGAACTTTACCAAAGTGATACATTGGAAAATTTGAGTGATTTGGTAGTTCCTATAAACAAAATATATACAACGAATAAATTAATCAAAATTCACAATATTTTATATTCATATTCTGATAATACACAAAATATACAAATACATATATACGTATTCAGATACACATTTAGTATAATATATCAATGTGTTTAGACAGGAAAAACATGAATTAAAAATTTTTTAGAGAGATAAAACTAGCGTTTTTAATTTTAAAAAGAGAAAAATTGAATTTATTTTTTTAGAAGAGAGAAAATTAAAAACTCAAATGTTTTGAGAGACAAAATTTAGAATAACTAAATTTTTAAGTGTGAGAAAAACAGATTTTGAAATGAAAAAATAAATATATAGTGAGGCAATTTAAAATAAATATAGTTAGAGAGATAGATTTTAGAATAATTAAATTTTTTAGGGAGAGAAAATTGATTTGATTAGTTTTAAAATGAAAAAAAAAAGATTAAATTCCATTGTTGAAAGGAAAAAATAAATAAAAATATTGTATTTACAAGAGAAAATATAAAGTAAACTAATCTTCTAGAGAGAAAAAATTAATTTGTTTAATTTTAATGAAAGATAATTTCTATAAGACAGATAAAAGTAATGATTAAAATATAGAGAAGTAACGCTTATTTAATCATGTTAATTCACATACGAAACAATATAGGCCGGAAAGGTAAAATATTACACCCCTATCATTTTCCAATATAATATAATTTTCCATCTCTAATCTTTTCCTCTATATATTTTGAATACTACCAAAGTGATAAATAGGAAAATTTCGTATGAATTGGTATTTCTCATAAACAAAATATATAACGAGTAAACTAATCAAAATTCATAATGTTTTGCATTCATATTATTCCAAGTCAGAAACTAAGCTAATGGCATCGACTACTCGGCATCGCTATCAGTATCGAAAACTTTAGCAATGCCCATAAAACCACTGTTAGTTTTCTCTGGCCAGCAGCACTATCATACGTACATATAGATATATACATACATGTATGTATGTATAATTTAGATGTTTAAATTCAAAATTCTAGCTCTTTCTTAATTATCTGCTTATCACTATAATTTTGGTACATTATCATGTTAACATTATCGTCGAAATCCTCAATTTGCCTCTATTTTATTCTATTTTATTTGTATTATTTTTCTACATAACTAAAAATCTTTGCAAAAAATATAAGTAAAAATTTAAATTTTTCTATGAAAAGAACATTAAAACTAATACCATGTCAACACTTTTCACTATGGAATCAAATTAAAGTAAATTAAGCACACCCCCGAAGAAATTATAGAAACAAAATTAGTTTGCTTTTAGCTATTTTAGAAATAATTTTCTTATAAAAATTTTTCAAGTAGAAAATAATATTGTATTTATTAGTAAAAGAAAAGTTCAAACATTTTTTTATATTTAACTATTGTAAAAAATATATATTTATTTTTATGTATAAATTTAATTCTTAATTTATTTATTTTTTACATTTTATCCACAATTGCTTGCATCATTGACATTTTTATGCACTTCACTTTTATTTAGATAAAATTTATTTCCTTCGATTGTCACGTTCCAAATATTTACAGATGAACATGAACTATAGGTTTAAAAGATTAAAAAATAAAAAATAAATCAATCTTTTTGCCTTCTTTATTTACTATAGGTTACAGGTTTTTTTATAATAAAAACTAATGTCAATTCAAGTATTAAAGTTGCACTCATATTTCCAAAAAAAAAAAAAGAAAAAGTTACAGTTTTTATACATACACATATGCACAATTAGATATACATTTCGTATAATATAATATCCTAATATAATATATAATATTCACATATACGTATACATACACATATGCAATAAAATTTTGTTACAGTATAATTGGTCTATGATCACGTGATATTCCGATAATATACATAATATATGTACACATACATGCACCATCAGATATTTATTTAGTATAATATAATATCCTAATATAATATATAATATTCACATATATGTATACATAAACATACGCAATAAAATTTTGTTACAGTATAATTGGTCTATGATCACATGATATTCCGATAATATACATAATATATGTACACATACATGCACCATCAGATATTTATTTAGTATAATATAATCTCGTAATAAAATATAATGTTCACATATACGTATACTTACACAATAAAAATATTAAAAGATTTCAAAGCAAGTCCTTCCCTATTTATAATATACACAATGAAAAATTAACTAAACTTGACAATTTTCTTGCATATATATACATATTAGACATAATACATATTCAAGCACTCTCAAATATATACGTGATACTATATAAATTATTACTATATCATAATATACCCATACGTGTATGCATGTATATACACAATAAAATATTTCGATACTTAAGTATTACATGAGAACAAGTGATAAATACAAAAGTTTGTGGGATTTGCACTTCGATGCATATTGCATACATTTATGGATAATGCACACATAGCATATATGCATGCACACTCATATTGTTCAAATACATGTATACATACATATACATAATATAACTATTTCCATATACTTAAAATATTAGAGATTATACTACGTGAGAACAAGTGATAAATGCAAAGTATTCATTCTCCACATATATGAAATTTGGTGTATAAAAAGGGTTCGACACATACCTCAAAGTACGCATTTTCCAACAATCTAGCCATGAATTCAGTTCAAAGAACAGTTGCATGTTTTGCTATTTTTCTTCTGTTCTTAAATGAGTGCAATGCAGACGAGAGAATTTGGGTGACATTTGAAAATAAACTACCAGTTAATGTGGAGATTCATTGTGGATCTGAGTGGGGCGTTTTCGACGTATATAATCTTATTCCGGGTGATACGTGGTTCTATACTTTTCAACGAGATCATTTGCAAAGGACATACTTCGATTGTAGTTTCAAGTGGGCTGATGGGCCCAAATTTTTCCCAATCTATGTCCAAAAAAGGGACCAAGATCTTTGTCGTGAATGCTTGTGGCGAGTTTTTGAATCAGGACCATGCATGTTTAATTGGGATTCTCATAAATATGATCTTTGCAGTCCATGGAATCAAGCGCCGACGTTAGTACGCAGTTCCACCCGTGAGCCATGAGTTCAATCAATTCTTCTATCATTCCTCCTGACCAAATAAATAAATTGATATGCCGGGAGGCATTTCCCCTATTTTATATGTATTCAAATGTTGTATTACTCCCAAATAAATTGGAATAAAGTTGAAGTTGCAAAATAACAATTTCTAGAAGCAAAAGTAGGTATAGTCGGTCTTGCACCCAATATACCTTTTCTTATGCAAAACATTCAAATTTTAGTTATTTTAATTTATTTCGTGATTGTGTAATAAAAGTTATTACTATTGTGTAACCTTAAATTGCCTCTTCATGAATTAAAAAGAAAAAAAAAATGAAAATTCTAAAATGATAAGTAAACAACAAAACATACATAACATTAATTAGAAATATTCATTTGGTTTAAGCTTCGAGAACAATAGATGATAACAGCGGTTGAAGAGGCAAAGCCCAAAAAGTTTTAGACAGCCTCCTCCCTATTCTTTCCAATTTGCAATCACATGACTTTTTTTTTTTTGTTCAATTCATTGACATGATCAACCAATGCCAGCACCTTCTTGATGAAAAGGACTGATAGGGCACTTTACATATTCAGCAAGGGCAGTTTAATCAAGTGAAAGACTTTGATTAGTTTGAAAAGTTATGAGTTGAAGTGTATGGTATTCATACCAATCGTTATCTATGGTATAAGTGTATGGCAGTTTAATCTAAAAATTTGTGAAGTCATGAGTTTATTCCAATCGTTATGTAAATTTATTTTCTTTGATTTATGTCATATAATCAAAAGCCATGTAATTCAAATTTAAATTCAAATGTTATGTAATTCAAGGGTTTTATCGGGACTTTATAAAAAAAATAAAAAAATAAAAAAGATGACACAAAGAAAGAAATCATTAGTCTTCTATATCTTTTCTCTTTTATCATATATATATATATATATATATAATTTAAAACAGATGGAGTCGGGATCTATGTTTTCATGGTCAACTTGAGTGATAGATCCCTTTGCGATAGAGGGTATCTGTAAGGGTCTTCTCCTTTTAAGCCCTGTTAAACTCTTCCCGATTGTCCTTGAAATTGAATCTGTTGAACTTGCGTCGACCCTCTCATCTGATGTGACTCCCTCTCATCTCGTGTTCCATATTCTCTAGGAATATCAACATCTAATTCATTGAACTTTCAATCACCGAGTGATTTTTATTCATAGAGAGGCAATAGTTGTATGGATGTTCTTACCATACTAGGGTCGTCGGTCTCCCCTAAACTTCGTGAGTTCCACTCTCCTTCTCATAAGATGTATCGTTTTTTAAAACGTGATATCTGGGATATGATTTCTTTTAGAAATTAATATTTTCCCATCCCCCTTTGTCACATAAAAAAAAAAAAGCAAAATCAAATTCAAATCTCATATATTCAATACAAACAAATATTTTCAAATTATTCAATTAATTATTGATCCAAAATCCTTATTATAAACAAAAGTTCTATCATTAACTGCATAGCAAAATTTAAAAAAAAAATAACATTTTACAATATTTCATCAAATAGCGTTACAAGTCTCATATGTAATACTAAAGTCCTACAACTAAAAATTTTAAAAAGATTATCTTTTAAAAAATTATTTATTTGCTAAAAACTATGATATGTGTCCTGGTCCTTCCTCTACGTTATTATATTATATTAGTATGAAAATATTAATATTGCCAATTTATAACAAAAGCCATCAAAGGTCTTCCGTTTGGTCACGGGTATTCATTTGCCTAAAATTCATAGTTTGAGGTGCGGTGGAAATCTCCCACGCCTCCTCCCTTGCTGATGCAACTGCAAATCCATAAATAATTAAATTGAAAAAAAAAGGGGAAAAATAAAAAAGAGTTTGTTTCCGTAAAACGTGGTGAAGTACGCCTAGGATCTTCTCGTTTCTCAGCTGCTCCTAATCAACACCTGTCATCCTATGTTGTACAAAACCATTTCAGAAACATTCACATTTCCCAAACATTTTGAAAATGTTCTACCATTCCAAATTAATTTATATTTACATTTTTTATATTTTATATAATTACATATTTTTTAATTATTTATTTAATTATGATTTTTATTTTTTATATTAATTATCTTATAATTAATAATTACATATTAAATTATTTTAGATTTTTATTATAAAATATGACTGTTCTATTATTTTTATACGATAATTAATATTTATATAAAAATTTTTATATTTTTTATATTTATATATTTATTCACGTTTTTATTTTTTATATTTTTGTTAAATATCGTTTGGCTTCGTGAAACCATTTCGTATCCACTTTTATATTTGATTTTTGTTTCCATGCAACACATGTCATCTACTCTGTCTTTCAATGGCGTCTCTTCTGGTGGTGTGTCTGGGCTCTGCATCGCAAGGACAAGTCACAGATGTTCTTACTCCTCTGCCGATCAACATCTTCAAGATTTTGGGCACTGCAGCTGAGAGGAGAGAGATAGAGATAGAGGCAGGCAAGACACTCGTCATGCTTAAGAAGCAAGGAGTCCAACAACCTATACAGACAGGTGTTGCGGTGCTTGACACGTGGCATTCATTCATCAAGCCAAGCCCATGCCTAACCATCTTCTTTCCACGTGTCAAACACCCACCACTCTCTCCGTATATAAATCCCTTCTGAATTTGCTTATTTGGCAAAAACAGAGGTCCTAGAGAGAGAGAGAGAGAGAGAGAGAGCGAGAGAGGAGAGAGAAGCTGTTTATTCGGTTATTAGCTTTCCTAAATTTAGAAACCTCAGCATGGACAAGGGAGTAGTGAAAAAAGTAACAAAGAAACCAAACATGGGGAGATCAAGGAAAGGGTGTATGAGAGGCAAGGGAGGTCCAGAGAATCCATTTTGCACATATAGAGGAGTTAGGCAGAGGACATGGGGCAAATGGGTGGCCGAGATCCGCGAGCCAAATCACGGTGCCCGCCTTTGGCTAGGCACCTTCAACACCTCCCAAGAGGCCGCCCTAGCCTACGATGAGGCTGCGCGCAAGTTCTACGGTCCCTCCGCAAAGCTCAACTTGTCCCCTACTATACCAACTAATGACCCTCCAACCACTTCATCCTCTAATGACCAAACAGGTGGCCTGGTGCAAGAAACAGCTACACCAACTGAGTCTAATTCGACCGGAGAAGGAGAAGAGGTTTCGTTGTCTAAGAAAATGAGCTCTGAGGGTTTGTGGGAGAGTCCGGTTTGGAGCTTCCGTGTGGAGGAGAAGCCAAGCTGGCCAGAGGTGGTAGGCGGCGGTGGGTATCCCATGAATGGGATGTTTTACGGGGACGAGTTAGGGTGGGATGGTTTGCAAATTCCATGGACTTATTAAGATAGTGCTGTTGGCCCTAACTGAGATAGAGAAGCAGACGGAGCTTAACTAGGCACATGTCAAAGTTTTTTTTTTTATAATGATATGTTGACCTATAGAGCGGTCTGCGTGTGTGTGTGTGTGTGTGTAAAGGCCACTAGCCTTTTGCTTTATTGTTTTTTCTCTTTTTACCCCTATTGTAAAAGATGTTGTCTCTAGTGGGTTTTTCCTTTTTCTTTCATCTTCTTCTTTTTCTTCTTCTTCTTTTTTTAGCTGGGGGGTGTATTTTCAAATCTCCTAGCTGGGTTGGTAGGGCTTTTCTTTTGGGTTTTCTTTATGGGTCATTTTAAAGAGGTTTTTCACCCTCTACTTGTGGTTTGTGAGAAAAGCAGTAATTTGTACTCTTGATCTGGAAAAAAATAATAATAATAGTAATAATAATAAAGAATAAAGGGTAGGCAGTAACTTTTCTGTAATTTGGATTTTTCTCTTTTCTATATCTTCTGGACTTGCATGTTTTTTTGTTGTTCCTCTGCGCCAAATCATTGCCTTCAAGGATTCCGCAGAAATATTTGTGAGTGTTTTAGGACATCAATTGATTGCAAGTCATTTCCTTTTGACAAACACTTCGCCTATTTGGACCTCTCCTCTTATCTTCTGCGGATTAGTATTTTTTAGTATCATTTGCAGTATTTTTATTAAACAAAAAATTTGAATGAAAATATGAAAAGTTGTGGAATTGTTCACTGTGACAAAAGATTTCAATGAGACTCTAAAATTTTAAAGAGTCAAACAATTTTTTTTTTATTTTTTTATAAATAAATATAAAGTACTTTTTATATATATAAATTTTAATATTAAGACCATTTGGCGGCGCAATATTTAAAACATTTGTTTGCGGAGAAAATAAATATCAAAGTTTAAATCGAATTTAATTGAATTTAAAATAATTATTGAATATCGATGATTTATTAAAAAAAGTAAAAATTCATATACAAAATATAAACACACCCATTAAACTTTAATTTATTAGAACATATTGCGAAATTGGGGTAGAATTTTATACAATTTAGTTTAAGTTTAATTATTCCCTCTTCTACAAGAACATTAATTCAATACCCTTTTAAAAAAATTACAATAACCAATTCAAGAATTTAATATTCTAACTACATTAAACCCTCTCTCATAAACTAATTCGATCGAACTTAGATATGTTCAATAATTTTAATTTTGAATTGCCCAGAGTAAAAGCTTTGATCCAGGTTTTAATTCCACACTTTGTGTAAACTTTTTATTTTTCCTCAAAATTCAAAATGATATGGTCTGATTTTGATTCTTAATAAAAATTATTAAAAGAAAATTAGAATTTTAATATAAAATAAAGATTTCTTTATCAGAAGAGAGAGAAAAAAAATGTCTTAATCCCCAAGGGGACAATCTAGTGGTCATAATCCCCCTCTCTCGACCTAGAGATCCCAAATTTAAATTTTTGTACAATAAAAAAAATGTCTTAAATTTGAAAGTTATAAGGATCAGAGAGATTATATGGGTTAACATAAAATTTTGGAAAATCCCTTGGAGTTGTAATACCGAAAATTCGAAGCATTGTTTCGCAAATATTTTATTATAATTATTTGATATGCATTATGGATATATTACATAAATTATATAATAACCAAATCGAATTCAATTTTAATAGTTAAAATAAAATTTTAAATATGTACTCAATTGAGTTGTAATTCCATATATAGGGGTATTTGGATGTAATTCCAAAAAAAAAAACTTCATCATGTATAAATTTTTAAATTAAAGTTATAAATTAGTATTATACAAAGAATTCTTCTTTGATATTATATACAAACAGTCCAAAATTCACACATTAAGGGTGCATTTTAAATTTAACGTTTAACCTTTGTAATTGTGTCGGTGAAATTTTGAAAGTAGACCCAAATTTAGCTCCTACGGTTTGTGAAAACTATTATAAAGAATTATTTTCCTAAATATTAGATTTACGAATCAAAAAAATAAAAATATTAATATTTTAAAAAAGTACTTTTTATTTATTAAAAGATTTACATGTTTAGAATTAAATAATAAAATAATTCTCATCACAAAAATTTAAATCTATTTAAAATTATCAAATATACTAATTATCAAATTGTGTCTCTCTGTACTAAAGACAATCGAATAATAAAGAGTTTTTATTCAAATATCTTTTATAAGAACTCGTGTTTGAACCTTTGTGGGCATGTATTTTTCGTGGTCCCTATGTAAAATAAATAATTAATTAATTAATTAAATACTGTATACATATTACATACTTTGTAAATTATTTGTACATGCTTGGCAACTTAGCATGGCTTAAAATTATGATAATGATGAATTATGAAAAAGAAAAGAAAAAGAAAATTGCTTCAGCCCCCTGGTTTAATTCGGAACGCAAGGGGTTTACGAAGGACTCGTCTTAAGTGAACACATACATGGGAATCTCTCTCTCTCTCTCTCTCTCGGCCTGAAATTCAAAGGTAGTTCATCTCACAGTTCGTCACTCTCAGATCAGTGAAGCGATTTTGTTCAGGCGAGTGTCACCTCTCAGATCTAGATTTTCCTATCTTCCTGATGTTCATGAATCTGATAATCACTCTTCTCCCTCCTCTGATTTGGAGATCATTTTATTTACGTAATGTTCAATTGTCATTTTAGCGTTTACTTATCAGTTTTCTTGGATTTCGGATTAGATCAGATTGAATTTTCATGATTTGTGTTTAGGTTATTTCAGTTTCTTATACAATTTCAATCGCCCCCATCCATGAATTTGAGTGTTTATTTTATGAAGTATTGTTCGTTTCGGGGATGGGAATCAAAATTATGTCCATTTTTAATTCAAGTGTTTGGAAATGACCAAAAAACCATGTCTTTAGGGGGAAGAAGAAGGTGAATTTTAGTAGGGGGAGAGATTTCATAGAGAGGGATAGAGGGAAAAGAGAGACTGACTTTGTGTGCGAAGATAAAAAGAATGTGTTGGTGTTTTTATTTTCTTTGAAGAGAGAGAGAGAGAGAAAGAGGAGGGGGAAGTGAAGTTTTTGGGAGAAAGAGAAATTATTTTCATTTTTTGTAGAGAGAGGAGATAAAACGAATTTTTTGAGAGTAATTATAGCTTTTAGGGAGTTTAAATTTTAGGGAATGATATTTTTAACACGAGTAATTCTTTAGACATGGGGAGAGAGTATGAATCTTTAGAAAGAGGAGATTGATCTTTTGCAGAGAAAGGAAGGACAAAGAGAGTGATTACCTTTGAGGAGAGATGGTTAATCTTTTAAGATTGTATTTTTGTAGAAGAGAGAATAACTGTTTTTGTTTAAGAAAATGAATTTCGTAGAGAAATGGTAAATTGTGGTAGAGAGTGTAATTTTGTGTTTGGTGCATATTTTGTCTTCTTTAAAAATAATATGCATCGGAAAGAATCATTCTATAAAATGTATATGATTGGAAAGAGATCTTTTAGAAGAATATTTAGAAACAGTAAGAAGAAAGTATTTTTTTTTAAAAAGAATAGTAGTTTTCTTATTTTAATTGATAGCTATTTTCTTAAAAATAGTAGTTAGCTTGGTTTTAGAATTCTTCATATTACGAATGATTTTAGAAATTTGTTTTTGGTAGAAAATCTATTATAATGTAAATCCTACTTTCCCCTACTTAAAGTTTGGACTGCCTTAGAACAAAAGTGATCAAAGATAAAGACAAAACTTATTTGTATTAGTCAACAAATGCACAGAGAGAGAGAGTGGGACTTTTGTCCAAAAACAAGAGAGGGATGATTGCCTTAATTTGAGTGAGAAATTGTATATGAGAAGTGGGTTGATTACCCTTTATATGAAAGAATGAGAAAGAAGTGAAGAAAATTGTTCCACCCCTAAATAGAAGATTATTCTCTAGGCTTTCTCAAATTTTCCCCATACTTCAAATGAGAGACAAGTGAGGTATTTATAAGAAAATGAATCTGAACTAGCCAGTAGACAAAAACTAGCTAGTAGAGAGAAAAAATCTAGCCACTAGAAATTCTACCCAAAATGCTCCTGATAGATGGACTGTATTATGGAACTTTTCTAGGCTTCTTTGGGCTTCCTTTCTGGACCTTAATGAGTTTGGAATAGGCCGGAAAGGATGCAGGCCTTGAGCATCTTCTTGGGCCATTGGATTGATTGTTTCTGGGCCCTAACTTGGTCTGGGTTCTAGCTAGATTGAGCCAGAACCCAGAGTACATTTATCACTGGCCACTTTTGGATTAGATTTTGAACACTTATGGGGTCAAGATTTGGGCTTCCTTTTGGGCTGGACTTGGGCTTGAATTGGGTTTCACCAATCGCATTCTCTAATGACCAGTAGGTCTTGTACTGATGGCTGATTGTTCTCCTCTTGTTTTCAACTATATGATCAATAAAGAAATAAGTCTAATTTTGATAAAAGAAGTGTGGTAGGAAACTTGTTAGAGACCGTCAAACCTAGGGTTTAGGAGAGGAAAAACTCTAGCAAGTGAAGAGAGGAATTCCTTGCAGAGCATCCATTGACTAGATCATGTATTAGGGTGGGTCCATATCAATTTGATATTAGAGCTAGCCATCATGAAAAACTCTGCAGAATGGTTTAGCCGAATGGAGAGGTTCATGAGAAATTCGAGCAGCGAATGGAGTAGCCACTTGTTTGGGTGGAGGAACTATAGGAGCCCAACAAGAAATTGCTGCAACAAAAGCAGACAACACTGATCTCGCAAATGGAAGGGTTTCTGCTGGAGCTGCAGGGGTGCAGCAAGGTTCAAAAGGTGATGAGTAGCAGCCACATCCTTGCAAACCAAGGGGAGGAAAGGAGTAGACTGTTGGAAGGAGGGACTGTCATATCCAAAAAGTACCCTAACTTCAGAGACATAGTAAAACCACTTAATATGGCATCAATTGATGCACTAGCATCAGCTCCATCCCTTGCCATTGGCAGTCCTGGGTTGTCTGCATTGCCCTTGTTGGCTGAGTTTACTGCTGGAGATGGAAACCATGGTAATGCATCAACCTTGGTCTCCGGCAAGTTAAGTGTTTCAAAGCAACCAAGGGAGCGTCTTATGGGAGTGGTCAAGTCAATGTCACAAAAGACATTGAATCAGTTGTTAGTATGATTGATAGGATGGCCGGAATGGTGGATTGCATAGTGGCTCTATCAGAGTCTAGAGGAGACATTGTTAAAGCTCAGGAATTTCTGAGAAAGAAAGGCCTAGCAAGTTCAGAAAAGAAAGCAAACAAGGCTACTACTAAAGGAAAAATTGGCCCATACATTCATGACAATAGAATTGGTGTCTTGATAGAAGTTAACTGTGAGACAGATTTTGTCTCTCGTAGAGATATCTTCAAGTAACTGGTTGATGATTTGGTCACGCAAGTAACTGTCTGACCACAAGTTTAGTATCTTGTTATGGAAGTATATCCTGATGATTTTAAATCCGCAGGAAAGGGAAATTCTGGGAAGTCCAAAGAAGAGGACGAGGGAGGAGCCTTCATGGGAGCTCTTGAAGACTTGAGAAGGCCCGTCCTGAATTCGAGTTTGAGGACAAACTTTTTGTCTAGTAGGGGAGTAGTGATATGCACAATGCATGCATATCATTGGAAAAAAATTATTTTAAAAAGTGCATATCATTGGAAAGAGATCTTGTAGGAGAATATTTAGAAAATAGTAATAAGAAAATATTTTAAAAAGATAGTAGTATCCATTTTAGTTGATAGCTATCTTTTTAAAAATAATAGTTACCTTAATTTTGAAATACTTTATTTTAGCTATGATTTTAGGAGTTTGTTTTTAGTAGAAAATCTATTATATTGTAAATTCTAGTTTTTACCTATTTAAAGGGAGTATGATCAATAAAAAAATAAGTCTTATTCTCATTAAAAAAAAAATGTGGCAAGAAACTTGTTAGGGAAAAAGTTTCCAGCCGTCAAACCTAGGCTCTAAGAGAGGGAAAATTCTAGCAAGGAAAGAGATGAACTCCCTTGAGAGTATCTATTGACTAGATCTTGTATTAGGGCCATATCATATTCTTAGTCTAATTTCCTTATTCCCACCTCATATTGAGAATTATGGCTCCCACTCTAGCCCTTTAATAGTTTTCAGCTCATTCCGATTCCAAAATAAAGCGAGATTTTCAAGCATGCGAGTGAATTTAAATTAGTAATCATTCCTATTCCCACTAATCAAACTTGACCTTTGAGTTGCTAATTGTATAGGACATGTTGTCACATGTTTCAAATCTATGATTTTGAAAATGATAGTGGAGGCTTTGGTGGATTACCCCCAAAATAAAAAATTTTAAAACACTGTTTGACCTCATAAATTCTTCTAGCAGTTGCCAGAGAATCAGTTCTGATTCTTACATTTCATTCTCTTTAATGCAGGTGCTTAGTACATCTTTTATCTGCATTACTGCTCGTAATTTCTGCGCATCAGTCTGGTGAAGATGGTAAAGCTCCAGCTCTGCACATTTTGTTTTCTTAAATACTTAGAGAGGAGAGATTTTGTCAATTAATATGGACAAAGTTGTAGTTTCTTGTATTGATTGGATGCATCATGCATCTTAAGTGTCATGGGTTCTTGGAGTTAGACATAGAAATCTCTTGATACTAGTAGGAGCCATGTTAGACAAACTGTTAGTCAACGTGAAAGATCATTTTTTTCTTGTTTAATTTTTGTGTCCGATCTATGATAGGAGTTTCCAGGAAGTGTAAACATTATTACTTGTAACTTTCAGATTTTTCCATGTTTCTTATGCTTTGAATATTTTCATTTTTGCCACTTCTAAAGTTTGATTGCTTTATAAATTCTCTGAGGTTGAAACATTCTCTATCACCCAAATATCTAAAGTGACATTTGTTTAAAGAAAGTGAAAATAATTTTATTACACAAATTGGTTGGATATTACAGGACAACTAGAAACATTATCTGTAGTTGGATTTGTTTCTTTTGTTACATTTTCTTTTTGTCAACTTAAGTGCTAAACTATTTTTCAATAAATTTTTAAATATTATTTTTAATGCGTTTTCCCTAAAGCGGCTTTTTCTTAGTATTATTTTTCTCTGAACACATTCCATCTTCTTGGTTACCATTATGTATCCTCTCTACCATCTTGAGCTCTCAAAGTAGTAGCCAGGCATATGCAGCAGTGGCTATGTATATGTAGTGTTTTATTTTTGTCCTGCTTTTTTTTTGTTCCTCCATTGTTTGTTTTCTTCTATTGTTGCACTTTGATTTGCCTTTCAACTAGCGAAAAAGTACCGTGGCCTCCATTTTCTTCCATCATACTATTGTTTAGTAAAGGCCACTGTGTAGAATGCATGTTCCAATATTCCAATATTATGAACTAAATATATCAAAGATAGAGAAGTTATTGTTGGAGAGAATGTGTAGTTTTGAATGATTATTTATTGAAAACGAAATGAAGAAGTTATTGTTGGTAAGTTATGTGGTTTTGGGAATTTAAAAAAATAATAATAATAATAAATTACCATGTCTAATTAGAATTAATTTTGTCTTGGCTTTCAAAATATAACTTTTCTTATTTTTCTTTGTTATTAATATAAATAAAAGGCTAAATTGGTATAAGTCTCACAAAATTTCACACACATTGGATATTTTCCCAAGGGCTAGTTCTATATGTAAAAACAAAAGGAAAATGAAAAAAACTGGGCTGGGATCTTATAACTGAAATATGCTTTGGCCCATCTTCCCCCACTTCTAGTAACTAAAGCTAATCTAAGTTGACTAGGAGACAAATACATCAAGATTAGAGAATAATTCTTGTGACAATTAGAGGTGAAATTTTCCTTCTTTTTTTTTTCCATGATTCAAAGCAAGGTTCTCTGCTGTCACAAACAGCCCGTGAAAGGGATTGCTAGTGGAGAAGATCAATTCAGTTGAATATTCTCAATCGAAATAACCTTTTTTTAATGTCACATGCACAAGTGCCTGCTTGTTCTCACATATGATTGCTCGACAACTTAAGCATCAAGTGCCCAATATTTCTCTGTTTGTTTCAGATTCACTTTGTGCTTCTGATCAGCCGGCAAGGAAAAGTGAGGTTGACAAAATGGTACTCAGCTTATTCCCAGAAGGAACAAACCAAGGTAGGCTTATGTACACATGCTTATTTGAACTGTCTTAGTGATTATCACTATGCAACTTTCTTTAATGTCTACATATGGAAAAGAAGAACAGAGTAAAGGCCTTGAAGAAGCTACCTTAGTACAAGCAAAAATAAGTACAAAAGAGAGATCTACAGAAGTCATAAGACTAAGAACCTTGGGAAAAAGAGAGATTGTGCTCTAAGCTTAGAATCTATGCCAAAGAAGAGCTTTTGAATTGTTCGTAGACTCTTATGTTTTTATTGAGTTATGTTGTACTTTACTACCGGAATGTATCTGGCTACATGTAAAACCAATTTTGAGACCCTTCATTTGAAAACAATTTTAGGTTAAACTTTTCCTTGCATGAAGTACTTTCTTTTGCAAGTGGTGTTGCCCAATGCCAAAGAAAACATCTTTGTAAACTCATAACACATGGATTTGCTGCCTCCTAAGGGAGGAGAAAACAACATGTTGAAGTTTCCTTCCAAACAACCTTGAAGGAGTCCATCCATGATAATAGAGTGTATCTTTTATGTTAAAATTATCCCTCAGCAGCATCTTGATCAAAAGAGAGATGCTGGGATACACACTTTCTTCACAATGTGTTCCAAGGAATTAGGATCAGGATCAGGATCAGTTTGTTCTAGCAAGCCTCCCCATCTAATGACCAATTGAATAAATTGACTGCACTTTGGATTTAATCCAACTTCGTGTGTCCCTTTTTACCACTCCTGCATGCAGATCAACATTATTTAGCCAGCGAAAGAAGTTACAGAACCTCTATTCCCAATCTTAGAATTATTGTAGAAGGAAAATCCTACCTCAGTTGACCCGAGGAAACAGAAAATCAGGAGCCTGGACTCGCCTTTTCATTCTTAGACAACTTATGGAAATGCAGGGTTGCCCCTTTAAAAATATTTAATTGTACAACATGTGGGGATAAAAACAAGGAGGTGGCATCATTGTGTAATATCCTATTTCTATTTAACAGCGTTGCAAAAATTCTGTATGAAGCCTCATCTCCAGAGTTAATTCCTTTCCCCTCCTCAAGAAGAGAAGGCCCAAAGACTGTATTGTTGAGAGAAAATAGATGGCCATTTTGCATGTTCAAGGAAGGCATAAGGTTACTGCTTTTACCAATATGTTTATATATAAATTTCTTGTGCAGTGTTACAGAGTTAATCATGATGTACTTGAGGATGTGGAAACCGGATATGATGGTTTTACTGTTTGCAAAGTACAAATATGGAGGTGATGCATGACTACCAAGTCACTAGTCTCAATTTGTGATTTTTTTTTTCTTTTTTTAGCATTGAGATTGCTGATGGGTGGGGAGGATTATCTTTTCGTGAAGAAAGAATGTGATGAAAGCTATGAATATTGGGCTAGGCCAGGTTTTTGCATTGTGATGTTTTAGGCTGTAGAGGATGTCAATGTCCATTCACTGGCACTTCAGGAGAGATGTCCATTCTTGTCAAGTTGTCGATGAGAGCAAGGTCAAAGGGCCTATGTAGGTGGATGAGGAATCGATATGTGGTGGTGTTTCCTTACAAAAGTAAATGGAAGGGGAAAATGAATTGACTTGTAATTCGTTGATTAGACAATTCTTATTCCATGGTAAATCATCCTTTGGTTATTCTCATTGGGAGGTAACTGCACTTGGGGTAACTTATAGTTGGAACCTCACTCTATAGTTTGTCAACTTGACAGGTGGAAATCAAAAGACTATAGAACAAAACCACCAAAAAATAATAAAAATAATAATAATAATAATAATAATAATAATAATAATAATAATAATTGAGTTTTAATCTCAAATTTTTGATTCCGCCTTTTAAGAGATCAATATAGGATAGAGGAGAAATTTGTAGAAGACTATTTTCTAGCATTTTGTAGAAGCTTTTTTGAGTTTAATCTCTGATCTGTAATCAGATCATATTTTCCATTGCCCTTTGCCTTGTTTTGTTTTAAGCTATGTGGTCAAAGGTGAAAATGTGGGAAAAAAAAATAAAATAAAACAAATAATAATATAGTGAAATCTTATTTGGAGGGACAATAGGTGGCAGGGCTTTGCAAATCCTTATGTGACTTCCAAATAATTCTAAGCTTAAAAATATTCTTATAACCCTAATACTCTCGAGACAAATTGTTCCTAATATTATTGACGTATTATTACAAGCATTTCTTAACATTTTGCCAAGCTCAAGATGGTAATATAGCTGGCCAACTTGATTGGAAATCTCATATATGTTCTAAATGTGAAAGATTTGAAAAATAAGATAATACAACTGATTAAGATTAATATTTCTTTCTGTTATAAAAAATTAAGATTAATGATTGTCATGTGAAAGATTTCATTCATCAGATGCAAGAGAAATGAGAATATGAATTAAAATGCTCCCTTAGAATGTGGAACTCTGTAGAATATAGAAACGTCCCAAGGCTTAATGGAATTTAATCGACACCTTCTTACTGATATGGAAGCCCTAGACCTTACTGCTTTGATTGCCTTGCTGCAAAGATTTATTTTATTTATTTAAATTGAACCTTGCTGCAAGGAATTATTTGCCGAATAAAAAAATTTTGGAACCTACACATGGTATTTTTTGCATGCAAATAATTCAATCATTTTATGAAAATTCCAGGTTCCCCGTCATTTTTGCCATCAAATTTTATTTGAGAAACTAAGGGGGCATTTGGTTAAAGTGAATCGGAATCAAGAATCAAATTGAAACTCATATGATTTGTTTGGATTAATGGAATGGGAGTAGGGATTTAGGAATGAAACCCCCAAACTATGGTGTTTCTGAAACCCAAATGAAGACATCCGTTTTTGAAACCCATTTCCAAGGCCTTTGATTCCAAATCCAATTTCGATTTCTGTGTACGAACCAAGCACCCCCCCCCCCTAAGATCCTTCCCAAAGTTTAAAAACCTTTATTTGGTCTATGGCTCTTAATAGAATAAAAATGAACGATTTGTTGCAAAGGAGAAGAAGCCCTTTCCCTTGACATCTGAGCCATGCTGTTATTCCAATGTTCTAGAATCATTCTTTCATTGTCATATGGTTTGGGTTTGTGGTAGAGTTTATTTGATGGCTATGATAAGCATTGATTCTGCCCCCAGAGTGTCAATAATTTGTTTAG
Organism: Dillenia suffruticosa; assembly: GCA_033439265.1. Classification (NCBI taxonomy): domain Eukaryota; kingdom Viridiplantae; phylum Streptophyta; class Magnoliopsida; order Dilleniales; family Dilleniaceae; genus Dillenia; species Dillenia suffruticosa. The sequence continues at coordinate 4,745,653 of JAVTVX010000018.1, read as the reverse complement.
GACAAAATTGAGAGGCATTGGACCCCAGAAAGATGCTATTTTGTTATTGAAGAGCACTACAGTGGCAGCAATTTCAGATATTTGAATGGAAAGAAATGCTATTTTTTTTTTGGGGGGGGGGATAACATTGTGCTATTCCTTGCTTCCTTTTGTCTCATGCTTCAGGTGCCTTCAAAAATTTTAATTTGGAGGACTTGAAAAGGGATTGGAAAGAAATTCCTTTTTGATGTTCTCTTTATCTTTTTTTTTCAGAGGATCTCTTATCCCCTCCACAACCCTTCTCTTGCTGATTACATTCTTTCCTCACAATTAGTACATTCTTTCCTTGAAAATAGACTGTAATTGAGGCCTCATACACCAAGTAAATGTGACTAAAGGGACTCCAAAAGTTGCCATATTTGACTATGGAGTCTGTAGAAGGGCATATGGAGCTAGGTCTGTTGTTAAATGGCAGTTTCCTCTTTTATTCTGGATTTCTCTTATACTTCACATCTACCTGAAGTCAACAGTTGAAGCTTGAGCTTATTGATACTCTTTGATAGATTAATGCTTATATTATTCAGTTGGAGTCCCATTAGCCTATCTGGCTAACTTGTTGATGATAGACACATGGCATTCGCTGCGAGTATCAAAATTTAATTTTTTGAAGAATGTAAAAACTGAGTAAAATTCTAACTGATTTGAATATTTCTTTACTCAATGTTTTACAGTAGCTGTTCTGTTTCTAGCTTACCATGTTCTTGACTGTTCTTGTGGGCTAGTTGTTTCTCAAAACACGTAAGTAGATCTATGTTGTTAACAAGTAGGTTACTTGTGCAAACTCTTGGGACTTCTCTTAGTTATCTGCAATTCCTTTATTTAAATGTAGTAGTGAATGTGGGTTGATTTGTGAAGGTGATCCGAGAGCTCAGTGGAGTTATTCTCACAAGAGGCCCTAAGCTTTGCAACTTTGTTGATTGGAGGGGATATAAAGTTATCTACAAAAGGTAAAGCGCTATGCTTGGCTGTTTACCTTACATGGAATCTCGAAATGTAATGTAATAATCCAAGATATATTTCTTAATCATTTTCAGATATGCCAGCCTATATTTCTGCATGTGTATTGACCAGGATGACAATGAATTAGAGATCCTTGAAATGATTCACCACTATGTTGAGATCCTGGACCGCTATTTTGGCAGTGTAAGCCTGCTATTCTTTTCAACTATAGAATGAAGGGAATGAAAATTAATCTGCTGTTTTAAATCCAAGTATTTATGGCACTCCACTCTGCTTGCTTTTTCAGGTCTGTGAGTTGGACTTGATCTTTAATTTCCACAAGGTAATACCGAACTTAACCAACTAGTAGAATTGTGGCGTAATTCATTTTCCTTGATGATTCATTATTGGAGGAAACTCTAGTCTATTGTAAATACTTACTGAATGATTTAGGCTTTACTGCATAAGTTCAGTTCAGAGTGGATATTTAGATGGCAGAAGTGAAAGCATTACAACCAACTGAAAGTACTCAAAAGCCTGTTTTTGACCCGGATAAAAAGTAATAATGTAACTCTACCAATTAAGATACTGATTTGTAATACTGTGCATAATTTTGTCTAATGCAGATGAAAGTTGGCAGAGCGTAGTTCTGCTGACCTGTTTGTTCCTAGTGTAGTTTACTTTAAGATGCAGGAAACTAGATGAGTAACAATTCTACCAAAGAAAAGATAAAATAAACAATGAACAGCTTAGAAAAAAATAGAGGTTAACTCTCTATTGTACAAGAGATTACAATTAGTGTATGCAGATAACATCAATGAGGGAAGTAAAAGGAATGTCACATGACAGAAGCCATAAGAGAGAAATATGTTGGACTTCGTCAATATCCAGCATATTGGCCAGTGTGGTGATTTATTTTTACCCTGTATCAGGGGGATAAAGGCCATTTCAGTCGATAGAGCAAATCTCAACCATCATGGCTTCAGCCTGCTAGCGAATTGTCACTGATGTGTAAATCATTGGGGAAAAAAAATGGCATGTGATGTATCAACTATTATGATCAGCACGAATGGACCGTGCATTGACCAATAACATGTGGCTATCTATGGGACATCCAACAAATTTGAATTAGGTTGGGTTGTGTATAACAAGTTGATAACTTGAAACTCATCCAACCGTTTGGTCCAAGTATGATCAGTATTAAGCCCCTGCCAGGTGTAATGGTTTCTATTCTAACTACTAATTTCATTTTTATCATCTAAATCGCAGGCTTATTATATATTGGATGAGCTTTTGCTTGCTGGAGAGCTGCAAGAGTCCAGCAAGAAAACAGTTGCACGGTTAATTGCTGCTCAGGTGTGTAGCATCCATGCACTTGTATTTTGCTTCAAGCTCATGTTAAAATTCCACGGGGAAGTGATGCTGAAATGTGGTTTGGATCGAGTTGCAGGATTCTCTGGTGGAGACAGCGAAAGAGCAGGCCACTACAATAAGCAATATGATTACTCAGGCAACAAAATAATTGCAAAAAATTCAATGTCCAAATTTGCCGCTCTCTCTCTCTCTCTCTTTCTCGGTTTGGAAAGTATTTGCGTGGATCTCTTTCCAAAAATCCAAAGCCATTGTATGATGAAGGAAAGATTGTTTGGCGCGAGTTACTTTATTCATTAATTGACCACGTTGTGTAGGTCCTTTATAACACTATGGTAGAGCTTTCCCTTTTGTTTTGGGAAGGTTTCTCCAAATAGCATGAATATGATACCATCTTTGTCTGTTCTTTTAAGTTGGTCCTTTGTACCATATTTGAACGTGGAGAAATTCTGACAATCTAGTCCTCCGCCCACCTGCCATTTTTTTTGTTCCTTAGAAAATTATGGTCCTTTGATTCATGCCCCGTAGCTAAACAAGCATATCATTGGATAAGGAGCCATTGAATATGCCATTTTTGCCGGTGCACCCTAGTCGAACCATGGTAGGGCCCATGTTGGCCCCTTGGCTTGTGAGCCACGCAATGAACTTGTGAGGCTCTTGGGTGATAACTTACATCAGGTGCTCCCTGCTAAGAAAGACGGATGGAATTTGTTATATGCAGAGTAAGTAAAGCAAAGAGGGAAAGTGCTTGCTCCCCAAATTACCGACTCTTTTCCCCCTTTTCTTTTGTATGGAGAAGAGAACAAAATCATCATCAGAACTGTTAGACTTGAGCTTCAAAGCACCCCTGATTTTGTTAATGCCGCAGCATTTAATATTAAAAAAATAGAATAGAAAGAAAAAATAAAATTAAACTTTGAACGTTATAATGTTTCATCGCTACTAAAATCCATTGCACTGTGAATGTTGAAACAATTGAACGACTCTTTTTAACTTTAAATGGAGAAATGAAAGGCATATAATAAAACCTCAAACTCCAAACAAAAGTAGTATATTAAGACTTAAATACTCAAAACTCCCTTGATTCACCGCAGTTGTTGAGAAAACAAGCATCACTAGGCTAACCAAATCTTCAAAATACTAAAGCTCACCAATATTTTCCTTACGAAAACCCACTTAAATTAGGCTTATTAGCCCTGCGATAGCTTTTGCAATTTTTCTTGATATTTCTTCTGCAAATGGCGAAGGAATGCAGCAATTGGGATCGGCTTTTATTTTATTTTATTTTATTTTATTTTTGATTCTCATCGATCGATATCCAAAACTATAACCATATTCTAACTAATTTGATTCTACCGTTTGCAAAAACCCAATTTAGGAAAACAACTCTCTTCACATAATATTTTTCATTCCAAGTTTCAAACCCGACCCCATCCCATTACGCTGACTATCTGTTCGTACATTTGGGCTCAGCATTGTAACTACTTGGGAAGAGCTTGGCTCCACCTAATATCAAGATAGATAATTGACTTTGGCCCCATAAATCAAATCATTCATCACATAATCAGCGGTCATTCTAAAGCTTAAGTGAACTAAAACGAGCAGATTCAAAGGTTGAAAAAGAAACAAGACTTGAGAAATAACCCCACCCTTAAAATTGATCAGCTAAAAGAAAAGGAAATTCACCCTAAAGCCCCAAACCAACTAAGTGACGAAAATTCAGAAAATGATGAAACTTTTAACACTAACAGTCTTTTTCCTTATACAAAGAAGCATACACCATCCAACAGAAATATCATAGCCTTCTGTTCCAACCCTACCCTCGGATGCTTAGCAAACTTAATTGTGGAGTAAAGCTTTTAGACCAAATTTTGCTACTTTAATCAAGAGGTCTAAGATAAATAAACCCAAATTCACAACATGATATTCTACCGAAGAAATCATCGCCACATGCTCAAATGAAAAGAGCGGCTTCGCGAGATAAGGAAAAGGAATGGAAACAGGGATCAGATAAATATAGGTGAATATTGTCCTCTATCGGGTTATCCTCCATCTGGAAGGGGTTATTTATTCCACTTCACCTAAATAGTCATCAACTTCAGCTGGGGTAAGTACTCTGAAAAAGCACATTAAAAATCAATTAGCATTGAGCAAATTAGGCAATCAATTCATAAAATCAGAAATTCATCTGAATATGTATTAATGAAGAAAAAGTTGCAGCCGGAAGGTATTTACTCTGCTCAAAAGCTCCTATCAAAAGTAGGTCACCAATGGAGACTGTAATAGTAGCACTGGCAAAGCAAGTGTTTGGCAAAGCAAGAAACAAATAGAATTCTATTATCAGTAGATTTGTAACAATTCCCAATTATATAGGAGACTGTAATAGTAACACTGGCTAGGATTTCAGCACCAACACTTCTATTGATTATAGCCATCAACACACATATTGGGAATCGATGACCATTTTCTCATAGGTGTAGTGTTTTACATAATCCTAGGAAATATTTCAGAGGGGATTGTAAAAACTTTGTTGTTCATTGCCGGCCTTGGATTCTTAGATAGGAACTCACATTATTTAATGGATTAGTTTTTCTCCATCCTATCATCTTCATCAGTTACCCATGCCTTCTCACTTCTATTTTATTTGTTGAATTTCTTACCATTACATGCACTCACATGGTAGCTCTCCCTAACTTCTCTTTTCAAATTTACATCAAAATCACATTACATGTTCAATATCAGAAAAACAAGAACAACAATGAAGTCCAAAATTGGTTTAGTTCTGGAAAAAATAGAGGAAGATACTTGCCTGAACGTCTTATCTTTGTCTCCTATTATTCCAATCTCAATGTTTTTCCCTGAAATTTGCCCTTCAAATCTGGACAGTAGAGTAACTCATTCAGTACTAATGCAGGATATATACATACTTATAAATGTTGTGAGTACACATATACATGCTTAGAAAGCACACCTGCAGCAATAGAGGAACACCCATATAGATGTTCAGCAGTAAAATCAAACAGTATTTTGTAACTTATTAAATGATTGACCTGATTGACAGTTTAGAAAACAACAGGAAGCATGTTTAAGGAAGGTAGCTTTAGCAAACATGGCAAGGACACTAGAATGATCACCTTCCATCCATACCATTTAGTTTGCAATGCATTTTTGTTTCCCTACTTTTGTTAGCTTTTGCTGAGGGCAGGCTCCAATTACTAAATAAGGTGTCAGATACAGTCTGGGATTGGTAATTTTTATCAAGGCTCTAGATGCATAGCAAGCCCACAGAATTTTTTTTAATGAAGCAGCAATCCATACATGTGACAGATGTACTTTGACTATAATTTTTTTTTAATCTTTAAGCTAGTGAGATTTCTGGGTGACAATTTTGATGTGGTAAGTTCACCTTTCATATCACCCCCCCCCAAAGAAAAGTCACCCTTGCCTCATATCATGATGGCACAGAAAAAACAGTAAGTATATTTAAGGAATGTAGTTCTAGCAAGCATGTGAAAGAACACTAGGTTGACAGCTTCCATCCATGCATTTAGGCGGAGGGCCAGGGCTTCTATCACTAAATAAGGTTGTCAGATACAGTCTGGGATTTTAAACATTGTACCAAGGCTCGAGATGCATGCTATGTCCTCAAAGATCATGATTTTTTTTAATGAAGCAATGAACCATACATTTAGACAACAAAGCTTCCTTTTAGAGAGATGTTAAAAGTCACCCACCCTTCCTTCAGTGTTAAAATAGCAGTGTGGACTGCATCATCAAGTTCCATATCATCTGTATACCTACATGGACAAGAAGGAAAAATTAATTTTGTTGCTTAATTAAACAATAACAATAAATTGAACATTAACCCCAAATTTTGGGATCCGCCGTTTGAGAGACCAATGTAGGAAAGAGGAGAGAGGAGAGAGAAATAAATAAATAAATAACATAACATAAAAATAAATAAATAACATAAAATGGGGAACTTGTTGCTGAATTAAAGGAAAAGAAAAAGAAAAGCCTAATCAGAATGAAAATGGCAACCACCACAAATGGCAAAACATAAATTGCAATGACCAAGACAAACACTGATATACACTTCATTTTAAGATTCCGATAAAATTGGGGAACTTGCTGTCGAAAGCCAAAGTATACTAAGACCTAATGGCCAATTGGACAGAAGTAGACATAGTGAGAAACAATAAAGGACGATCATGTGACTGTCACACTCACATCTATAAACTATTTATTCGATGCAACTGATTGCTTTCTGCTCTAGGATTAGATAATTAAGTAAAAGATTTGTCAAATCCAGCACTAGTTACTCCTCCCCCAGTCAGCTTCTATTGGTATATTCATGTTTCACTTTAGTTAGGCATGTTTGTGTAGGACAAATATAACACTTCCATGTCAAAACAAAGACTCATTTTAATGCCTGAACAAGCATTTTAAGAAGATTAACATGTCTCCAGGATAAAGAATAATTCTTCTATTGTCAACCACAGGCATGACATGACAGTCTCTACTTGAAGAACAATAAGATGAATACAAAATGTGATGGACTCTTTAACATCCAACACAGGAAAATGGAAAGTTGTCTTCATCAACATAAAGTCCCAAAAAAAAAAAAAAAAAAAATCTCCTCAAAGCAGCATTTTGCTTCAGATAAAATTTATTCAATGTTTGAAAGGGATGGAAAGAAATGGGTGGGCTTATAGTTTGAGTGGAGGAATAGGTCTGCAGCTCTGTGGTGTCATCAAGGTGGGATTTGAACTCTAGCTGTGCTATGGCCAAAACCACTATTCCCATCCCCTCTTAACAAGAAAAAGGAAAAGCAAACAGAAAAAACAATGAAAAGAGAGTAAACAGACAAATTGTTGAAAAAGAAAGAAACAATCCTAGTGCACAAAACCGTGCATCTCAAGAGACTATAATATTGTACTTGATGATCCTCAAAGCACAACATTCAGTGGTTTGCATACTTTGGCTTTGATACAATCCTGACCTATGGCATCAGAGCATGACCTAAACATGCTAGAGCAGATGCAAGGGTTGAGGTCCAGACAACAGTTATGGCTAGTTTGTGTCACTTTCTTCACCATTAAAAAGAAAGAAATAGTATATCACCCCACCAAATCCAAATAAAGAAATTACCTACTCATATTTTAGGAATAAATTTGATCTAGATAATTTATCTCATCAATTAATGAGAGCTGTTATCCTCTTAGGGGTTCTGGTCAGGTTAACTGTGGCTTGTTCTCAGTGAAAGAGTGATCAAAAATGCTCTTCAATTAGTTATTCAGAGAGATGTATAATGATATCAGATTCTCCAAAGGAAGTGCATACAAGATTAGAAACTGGAGGTGTTTGTGACTTCACGCATTCTTCCAGAAGATGGTGGATCTTCAACAGCTTATATGGTTAGTAATTTCAAGGTGAATTACCATTATTTAGTGTTATATTAAAGCAATGAACTCTTCAAGTTTTCCTTTTCTATTTGATTGGCAAGGACACATTGGCATTTGAGAAAACATTCTTCTTTGGTTAATTAGTGCAATAAACTTTTCTATCCTAAAATATAGTCACACAATCAACTCTTCATCTTTCTTCTTTTTATTTGATAGGTGATTGGGACTCATTAATTTCATCCAACTAGTCGCTTTGCCTCCTTCAATCGGATAGGTCTTGCCATGTTCCTGTCCAAATATTTTCGATTGACCCAAATATTCACAGGCAGCCATACAGAGACCTGAAATGTTTCCCAGGAAATCATTTACTTTCAAACAAACACAGAATTTTCTTTCTTCTACATGATTTGGTAGTTAAATGCAGCACTCTCAACATACCCTTAAGTGCAACACTTGTATCAAAATATTATATATTTAAATTGTATCAGTTGATAGCTCTACCAAAACTTATCTTAGGCCATGGCTAATTATGCCACTACTGTATGGCAAGTCCCAGAGGCATATGTCTATACATTCAAAGTAGCTATCAATTACCTTATAAAGAGGGATAAAACCGAATAAAACAACAAAGAAATGTAAATAAGTAGACAAAATTGGAAACCCAAGCCAATGATTGAAGCAAACACTTCCCGGTCATTTCTCAAAAAATTCATATCACTAAGAAAACTATTTAGGTGGAGGATGAAAGAACAAGATGAGAACCATGTGGGCTATCCATAATTGAACTATGAGGCAATACAAAGTTAGTCCTATAAGCAACTATAGTAGCAGCAATTCTGCATCATGATTTTGTTTAAGGGTAGGTAGTTTAGAGAGAGAAAAATACACTGGCCTACGGCAATGTGAGCATGCTTATGAAGTGTAGGCCACATTCTTATCAGTACTCACCAGCCCCCACATCACTGCATAGTTTCATAGCCATCATTTATGGAATGACAAGGAGGATAGTTATAACAACAATTTCACTAAAAAGCTAGTTTAAAGAAAGAAATTAAGCCACATATTATGACATGTACCTTTCATCTACTTCTGTATCCAAAGTATCAATAATATAAACTTGGCTTCCATGTGAATGAGCCATTCGTAGGAACAGCACTTTAAAAGCACGCCTCTTCTACCTCACCTATTAGGAAAGCTACACCAGTCCACTGATTTTGCAGAGACCAGTATTGAGGACTTCAGATGCATCAGTGCAAAGGGACTGAGAAGGAGGAAGAAAGAAAAGTGGAGAGAAGTAGATAATGCCAATCAAGAGAGAATGGAAGGGGAAAATGGAGAGCAAGAGGGACAAAATATATCCCAGGGAAGTAAAGACGCCTCGATTCATTTCCAAAAACTTATCTTTTTTGTGATACAGTTTCATCAAAACCCTTCTATGGGTTAGATCAACTGAAGTAAGTTGGGAAGACCAGACCACAAACAACCAAAAGAACCCATATAAAACACTATATAAAAATTAGGATGACACTAAATTCCCAACTCAAAATCTAAAATATCTCAAAAAAGAAGCAAAATGCAACTGGAATAACTCCTAAAAAAAACAAGAAGCTGAAATTTAATCCCAGATTTTAAGGCCGACCATTTGAGAGACAAATATACGATAAAGGAAAAAATATATATATAATATTAAAGTTTGAAAACAAAAATAAAGAAGATAACATTAAAAAAGATAATAAAAATAAAAATAAGAAAAAAAACTGTTCATAGAAATTTAGAAAATAAAAAAGATGATTTAACTATTTCGGATTCTCCTACGCCTATCTTTCCTATCTAAAGTCATCTCATCAACTAAACCTTTGACACTAATATCTTTATAGATAACTTGCGTCCAAATTTTCAACAGTTTACCCCGACGCTTCACTAAATCTCCTACATTTAAGGTCTCACATTTCCTAAATGGTGTTTCTTTGGATCTTCGTTGCACATGTCCAAACCACCTTAAGCGATATTCTCGCATTTTATTTATAATTGAACTCAATTCTAACTTAATATGTATCTCTTTATTTCTAATTTTTTTCTTTCTAGTTTTACCACACATCCATCTGAATATCCTCATATCAGTTATAGCCATCATTTTGGTTGGTTTTACGCTAACTGTCAACCTATTACAACCTTCCATCTTTACCAGAGCTTGGGACCGGCCACGGCGGAGTTGGAATAACTCCTAAAGATATCCGAAAAGAACAAACTAAGACCAAAAATTTAGTATAAATACCTAGTAGGCTTTTTATTAAGCATCAGCCGATTTTACTAGAAATCGTATCAATCAACTAGCTAGGGACTCATGTTTAAGTGTACACCATATTATGTGGTAATTCAACATCACTGGACCAACAAATTCTACAAGTTCACAACAAGCTGTTACCACATTTAGATTGAAATAATAAACAACTTGACTATGCAGAAAGAAAAAATGAAATCAAAAGGAGCATCTTCTACAAAAAAGCAAGACAAAACTAGATATTCCAGAAAGAGTTCACCATGATGAAAGTTCGGTAAAGGTATTCATGGGGAAACTCTATCTATCAGGTCAACCTTTTGGGCCAAAAATTCCAGTAACTGATGAAAACACAAAAAGAAACTCCAACCCCTAAAACTTATGTTGATGGGAGTAGAGACTGGACACAAGGCACAGATTGCTTTATTAACTCAAATCATTAAGGATGTCTAAAGAGCTTTTTACTACCTCTTCTCAAGGAATGTCTTTGCATTAGAGACATTCTTTCCCATTGCTGAGGCTTTCCATGAAAAATATGAACCTGATGGATCCACCTACACAAATGAAATTACAATGAAGTATCAGCAAAAGTTTACAGTTCTCAAAATCTCCAGTTACAACAAAAGATACAGATATATAATAAGAAAAACTAGCAATTAGTCTTTTAGTAAGAAGTTTTAATTTTCAACTTCAACTGGAAAAGGCTTTTCCAGAAAAGAAAAATTGCTACTCAAATGATGTCATAGGAATTTGTTAAAACCTTCAACTTTTATATCCCAAAGATCCTGACAAAACTCATTCCAAAGGTTCCGCCATCAGTCTAGACTATGAACTTAAAAGCCCTAAAACAGGCCACAGGGATCTTCAGCATTATCCTTTATGCTAAGAGATATAGGACCAAACTACAACTGAGTAAGGCAGAAAATAAAGCACAACCAATGCACAAATGCCAAAGGCAAGTCCAGCAAATTTTATAAAATGCTTCCAAATAAAAGAAATAAATAAATAAATAATTGAAATTACAACATGCTTGTGAACACTGTTTCACGATATTGTTAGTGTAAATGGTAAAAATGATCTAGACTCCAAAGTATGGTCAAAAGATTCTTAAATATTTGTATGGAAGCAATTCAAACCAGGCAAATTTTGATTTTCATCAGGTTCAAAACATGTCAAAACTGCTAGAATCCCACAAAAAAAAAACCCACAAAAAAGGGGCATTTCAAGAGTGCATATTGACAACCATTTTATTATACACCTGTCTCCAGACCTAGTCAATTCATTCCGTGCATGAATCATATGCTAATATAAGATCAAAAATTTATACATTTTTTTATACATCATTTTTATAATGTAACCAAAAAATGTACAAATTTAGTGCAAAAAATGAAAATGAAATGTGACATAACAAAAATAATTTAGGTAGTTGATCTATAATACCAAGCCAAGACAACAGTCTGATACCCAGTCAGTAAGTATACCTGATATAACTGCGGACCATTGTCATCAAAACCAGCAACAAGCAGAGATACTCCAAATGGTCTTACACCACTATTAGGGAAACAAAAAAATAAAATAAGATTAACTTCCTCAAAATCAAAATTTAGAGAGAAAGAGAGAGAGAGAGAGAGAGAGAGACTTCCCATCAATTATTGATTTGGAAGGAAATTACATGCCCAACACGTTACTGAAGTTAAGACTAGGTCAAGAGCAATCTATGATAGTTTTGGGACATAGATGAACTTTAAGAATAAAACCAAGAAACAGATATGGTAATAGTTTCCACTATTAAGTCAAGAAGCATTGAAACAACAAAGTTCAGTACACTAAGTCCAACTTCAAGATATTATAGCAGGCATTGTTGAAAAATAAATATTAGAAGATAGCATAGCAAGTACTCCACTTCCACATATAGTAGTATCCTATTAATCCAAAAAATAAACTATAATATGGAAACAATCAAGGGAGATGAAATTATGCATCCTAGTGATACGCATATGCATATCCATGAAAGTATAATTATCGCTAGAAAGCCAATTTTGAGGAGAATATTTTAGGCTAATTTTGATATTTTGGAATCTATTTTGTGTTGTAATTATTATTTTCTTCGATACAAAAAATTATTTCAGGACTTAGCTTAGTTATTGGGAATCTTTGTTTGTTTTAAAATGTGAAAGAAATTGTAATGCTAATCATGAAGGACTCTTGCCTCCCAGACATTTTCTCTCTCTTCCCCCTGCTCTCTTCTTCTCCATGCGCACTTTTCTCCCTCTTCTGTCTCTTTAATGGTTTTAAACTGTCCTGTAACTCTCTCTCATTCTAAACCAACCCCCCACTCCATAAAAAAATAAAAGGTTAGGAAAGCCAGTTCAGGTAACTCACTGTGTGCTAAGGATGTAACTTGGAATAAGCGATCCTCAAGTGTGAAAAAATAATGATATAGACATAAATTTAGCATGTAAGAATTACCCGGACTGTGTGAACTCCTGCATAACAGCAGCAGTTTCTCTTACAAGTTGTGTGACAGGGATTGGCTCCTGCAATGGTAACAGAGAGACAAGTTATATGTACAAACTACTATTTGAACATGGACCAACAAAATTCTTTTATCTCTATATATAATATCTTAGAACAGATGAATTTCAAATTTTCAACCAAATACCCTCCTACAAATGATACAGAGGTTACAAAGAACTTGATCATTTTGAAAGTTCACAAAATATTATCAACCCTCAAATTAATAATTTATAGCTACATACCCTCATGAACAAACACTAAAATGATAAGACTACTCCATGAAAACAGAGAATAGTATAAGGACATTTAAGCACGTCTGAAAGAGAAAGCCAGTCAAAAGAAGAAAAAGTACCTTGTATAGCCTATGATATTGTTCAGCCTGCTTCCTACTTTTCCGAACCAAAACTCGAAAATCAGGACCCATACCGCTGCAAATAATTTTATCAAAAAAGGAAACAGATGCGTGTTAGTGTTAGAAAATAATCGAGTTGGACAACAGGGAGAAAACAGACAAAGGGGAAGAAAGTAAGATGCTAGCAAGAGGGTTAGCAAAAGGAAGACTTGAAAATTATAATATTTTTGTAATTATTTGGCGAGAGATATGCCTCATCAAAGGGCCAAGTGGTGTGAAACATGGATGGCTGCAGGAACTTTTGCTAAAATAATGAACCGCAGATAAGCCTATCAATGAGAAACCTAAATTTAGAACTTGGTAGACCACCCAGGCCTAATTGGATCACAACCTCTGCACAGCATTTAGATAAGCACCCCCAGACAAAACTCTCCATTCTTTGCAAGCTATTCAGAGCCAATTCACTCTCCCATTGCAACTTACTTGGCGAAGGAATTTTCCAATCACTACCCACCATCGCCAACAATATCTTTAAGAAAAAAGGAAGAAAAATACAAAACCTCAGCCTCCCTATATGGATCCCCACTATTCCCACCAACACCAACTCTCCATTCTGTATTCGTGCCATAACTCCATCCTATAAAACATTCCAATATCCCCTCCCAGTCCATCTGAAAAAGAAGAGCCTGTAAAAGTCTCAAAGACCACATATGGCCAACCATTGCAAAACGGCACCCACTCCCTGGGTTTCAATCCTCACAAAGGAAATGGACAAAGGCAAAGAGCAAAAAGTAGAATAGAGTAAAAGAAAGAAAAAGCCATTCACTGCTCATCTGGAAAACATTTTTTCTCCATGCACAATTTAGGCTAATCTAAGAGTGCACAAAGAAGTTGCAAAGTCATTAGTTTATGTCCTGTGACTTTTATTAACTTTCTACCACCAAGGCACTACATTACTGTTTTCATTGAAGAAAACAAATCATTCTACAGCCCATGAATTTTACCAGTACATCCACCATATATTCACATGAATGGATAGGTAATAATGTAATAAGAAATAAAATAAAAGGAAATCAAAAGGAAAAATAGATCAGAATAAACATGCACTTTGAAATGCAACCTACTAATTGGCAAAAGGCAAAAAGAGGGTGGCAAACCTGTATACAACTCCAATATTTGGTGTCAGCAACTGTATCTTTTTAACCTATAATTAACATAACAAATATCATCAACCACCTTCTGGTGACTTTGTAGGATAAAACTTATCAATCAACAAGCTAACACTGATTTTTCCATGAATAATTTGTTTGCTTTGCATCTATTTTGCGAAAAGGGGATACATGACAATTAAGTGCTTGACCTACTACATGCCATCAAACAATCCTCCTATTTGTTATTACTGAGACATATGAGGTTATTAACTGAAAGGGAATAATTAAACATAACTCACTTACCGATGTCTCATCAACCAATATAGAAGGTAGTTTCTTTTCAGTTGCAATAACAACACCATTGGCAGCTGCATGACCAAGCGACAATAATTAAATGACAACTTCAACAGAGTTAATTAAGAAAAGCTTTTTGTTAGATTTTGAAAAGATGATGTTGCTAATTTACTACCAGACAACCAGTAGAATCAACGAAGCATGTCAGTACCATTCAAAAAAGAAGCTTCCCCCCGCATAATCTGAGGTGAAAAGCAGTTGTGGATTTATGGGTCTATAAGGATGTTTAAAGTTTTTACAGACTGAGCAAAATGAATTAGCTCTTTTTTGACAAAGAAATAAGAACATTTTCTTCAGAGAGGAAAGCCTTGTATTTAACTGGATTCTCATCCAAGATTTCTTAAGTTCATGATGGTATCAAAAAATTCTTTGTACATGCAGCTCAATTGTCGTTTTTCACAGAAGTGAAAAGATAATTGTATCACTGTTTCATTGATCCACGTCCTTTGTATCAAACTTTGACTCTACTCGAGCTATACCACTTTGTTCTGCCACTTTTAGCAACTTCAACTTTACTAAAAGAAAATGGTGCCAAACACTTGAACAGACTAGGTGACATAAGTCTTTTTTCTTGGTTTTGAAGGCAATTGGCACACACAAGCGAATGATGCTCCCACATAACTTCGCCAAATCTACTACTAATGGGATTTGATTCCAAAACCTCTTGATACTATCTCAACAAAGTTTATGAGCTTAATAGTGACTAGGTGGCATTATTGCTACAATATTTCATAGCATATTTGACATTATCATTACAACATCCACATATTTTTTTATTCCAAAAGCATCCCCACGCTAGTAACATATGCTCTCAATTCAAAGTTTCATGTTTTCTATTTCAAATGTAACATGTAAACTGCAGGTGCCACATTTGCTTATCACCAGATTTAGTTCAGGCACAATCCCTGGTTATTAATAGAGAAATTCGTAGGATTTTTTTTTTTCATTATTTCTAAATAAGTAAGGGGAATTTACAAAAGATAAAGGGGACCAAAGCCACAACCTTATAACCTTTAACGAACCAAAAAAAAAAAAACCCTAATATCAACACTTCACAAAAATGGTGATAACGCTTCACACGTTACTACTTCAACATTTATCAATATAAAAAGAAAATAATTTCTGATGCGAACCTAGTTCCATGACGCTTATATCAAATAAACCCTAAAACCCTAAATTTGTCACAAATAGTCCCGATGCTTAATTAATTGAAGAGAAAGTGAGCTTTCAGGAAATACCTTTAATGCCGAGAGAAGTTTGGCCAGATCCTACAGCCGTCAATGCGTGCTCGATCTGAACAAGCTTTCCTGTGGGACTGTTCCAACAAACGACACCAAATCAAGAAACATAAACTACATGATCGATCCAATGTAAATAGTTTTCTCTTCTTACCTGAAAGTAGTGAGAGAAAATGAGTACTGACTATCTCCCATTTTCGATCTGGAGAGAGAGAGAGAGAGAGAGAGAGAGAGAGAGAGAGAGAGAGAGCTGGAAAAACGTAGACGGAAGAAAAGAGGCCACAGAGGCTTTAAGAGAAGAAGGTTTCTCTGTACCACAAAAAAAAAAAAAAAAAGGTTTCTTGTTGGGAAAGAAGGGTACGTTTTGACCTTGGGCCGCCGGTTTTGGGCTCACCCAGAAACGACAGGACCATAAGGTCAATCGCATCTGTCAATTTCGCCGGGCTGGCCCTAGCTCTGCCCATTTTGAAAAGCCTTGTCTGGACATAAGTGGGCTCAGTCCGTTATAGTTTTGGCCCCATTTACCCATTCACAGAAACATGTTTTAATTTTTTTTTTAGGTATTTTTTGACGTAGTAGAGATAGTTCCGTCGCACGATAATGGCCCCAGTCATCTTAGCACTGTGGCAAGTGCCCACCAAGATGTCCCCAAAGGGATAGCCTAATGGTTACAATCTCTCTCTTCCAACCCTGAAATCCAAGTTTCGAATTCTTGTGTCACATAAAAAAAAGTGTCCACCAAAATATGGCCTCTAATGAAAACAGTCCGAGTGAAAGGACATTTTTTATCAATGTATGTTCCTTCAATAGTTTCATGAGAAGTCTTAAAAGCCCAACTCAATCCTCTTCTAGAAGCGATTGCTTCCCCTTCTAGATCTCTTCCCCTTCCCTGATTTCTTCAAGCAAAGAAACATTTTGGGTTGCTTAAGAAAAGCCTTCTCAGTCTGTTCAGCCATGATTGGAAGATGGAGGTTGGAGAAGTTGCGAAAGAGAAACTTTAAACCCTAATTGTCTCTCTAAAGTTGTACGGTTAGAGTGGCAGCATGTTTTAATTTTTTTCGGCAATCTTTAGTTTGTCTTTTGGAACTTCCTTTTTACCGATTCGCCTCTCTTTCTCTCTCTCTTTGATTTTTTTGAGTTTGAAGGTTCGAACTCGAGTTTGGCCCAAAATAGGACCGAGACCCTTTTTTTAGGTCGAGATCGAGCCTTGATTCTTCAAATTTTATCAAGTCGGGTTCGAGATCGGACTTATAAAATTTTAAACAGATCAAGCCTGAACTTTACAAAGCTTGGTTCAGAAAGCTCAATTGTCAACCCTCCTTGGGTTCATTTGAAAAAGTTTAATCTAAATTTAACTAAAATTAAATAAAATTCTTCATATAAAATATAATTAATATAATAACAAAAAAATTTGAATTTTAATTAAAATTTTGTTATTTATATAAAACATGCTTTAACTAAAAAAAATATTATAAATAAATGAGATAAATTAAAATTTTCAATAAATTAAGATTTCTCAAATAAGTTATCAATATATAGTACTTCCTTTGCATAACTTTTTTCGGTTTAAAATTAAAAGTTAAACTAAACAATTTTTAAAAAATTATTTTTAAAAGTTTCTTTTTCAAAGAAAAAACATAAAAAAGGAGAAACGGAATTTTTAGTTTTCTACTCTATGACTTTTTAATCAAAATATGAGTCGTATTTTAAATATTATAATTTTATCATATATATAAACCTAAAAAAATATTTAAATAAATTCAATATTATTTTGCCACATATATATATATATATATATATATATTAATTATTTACGAAATTGTGTCTTAAAAAATATATGAACTTTAAATATTTATAAATTTTTTAAAATTTTTTAAAATTTTAAAATATTTATTTTTAACTCATAAATAATTTAAATTTATTTATGAAACTAATATTACTTATAAATCCCTAATATCAATTATCCTTTATTCTAATTATATTAAATATTAAAACATGTTTTGTCACATAATCTCTTTAATAAAAGAGTTTATATATATATATATATATATATATAATTGGCAAACAGTTTCTTAAATTTAAAAAATTTTACTTTTTATATTAATTCATAAAACAAAAATGAATGACATAAGAAAAAATTAGGCAAAATGTGCTCTTAAAGTTGAAAATATTATTATTTTTTTAATGTTCAAAATGATATGCTACTTATTAAATGCATTTAATTTTTATTGGTCTGTACAACAACTTAAAAAAATAGTATATTTTCTTTTGAAAAAACCAAATATTTTGCATTATTTTGGTTACCATGTGCCAAGTTTGTAAGTCCTATTGGACTCAATCTTGGGCTTATTGGCCTAAGAATATTAGCTAAATTATTTATTTAGAGATTAGCCCCCAAAACCCAAAGGGAATAATGACATTCTATTTATTTAGAGTTTTCATATTAATAAATATTTGAATAATTTACTTGTCAAGCTCTTAAATTATATCTCAATTAATAAATAAAATATTAAACTTTAATTTGTTATATCTTAGGTTTTAAACTTTAATTTTGGAATAATTATGAATGTACTATCAATGAATACTACCGTTATAAAAGAAAAGACACTTTGAAACTAGTGAGGGAAGAAAATGAGGGAGGTGACTGGGATTCACATCAACGTTGGCTAGGGTTTCTGTTAGTCCTACTTCCTACTGCAACTTGGTGATTTCAGTGGTTAAGGTTTTTACTTTCAATATTTTTAAATTTGTATTTTAATTTTTTTCGTGAATCTGTTGATTTGTGAAATTAGGTATTTAGGGTTTCAAAATTTTCGACTATTGGATTCTTAGGGGTGGTTCATTGAATTTTTCTTTTTAGATCGACTTTTATAGAGCCTTTTTAGTCATTATCCAGAGGGTTTCAGTTGATCTCTCTATCAAAAAAGTTATTTTCATCACTTTTTAAGTTGACATCTCTTTCACCTATTTGAATCATGCAACCATCCACTTTTAAAATTGAACCGGCTGTCTTCTTTACAAAGGATGACATTGATAATCTTGTTGCTCCTTTTAAGCTTGCATTGGTGGGGAAATTTTCTCATGGGAGACCAAAGTTTGAAGAGATTAGAAAATTTTTTGTTACTCAATTTAAAAAGGTCGATTATAGTTGGCCATCTTGATACAATGTATATCTTACTAAGATTTTTTTAGGAGGGAGATTTTCTTCAAATATGGACAAGAAGTTTATGGCAAATGGGGAAGTTTCCTATGAGAACCTTTTGATGGACACCCAATTTTCATGTCTCCAAAGAATCTTTGATTGTCCTGGTATGGTTATCAGTGTCATGTCTACCAATTTATTTTTTTTTATATGCATAGTCTTTTTTCAATCATGAATTCCATTGGCAAACCATTGTATACTGATTCAACATCTTCTTCAACTCATCCGTGGCAAGAGTTTGTGTAGAAGTTGATTTTTTGAAACCGATATCTCAAAGTATGGCTAGGATTGGTTGGAGACTCATGGAGTTTTTGGCAACTAATTATCTCAGAAAACCTTCATAAATATTGCACAAAATGTTGGTATTTAGACCACGATCAGATTGAATGTCAAATAGGTATAAAAAAATAAACCTTAGCAAGAAAATGAATTCGGCCAACAAACAAAAATTCAGGAAGGGAATTATCATAATTTAAAAATGAAATCAATTTATGTTTCGATGGATCGGAAAGAAATAAACAAAAAAGAAGATGAGATGCAACAACAATTGGAGAAAAATTCAAAAATTACTAATCATATTGCTAACAAAGAAAATGAGACTAAGAAAAATCCAGATTATCTAATAAGGGTGAAAAGGGAAACAGGTGTTCTAGTCAGGGATGCACAAATATGAATGGAATAAAATTGCAAATTTAACATGAACGGAAGGTGGTGAAAATCCAGTTATGAAAAGAGATTCTTCAAAGAAAATAGGACAACTGGGTACGAAGACGTATACGAGAGAAATCGGCAAGAAAGTGATCCTGATGATATATTAGTTTTGGCCGATCAATGTGAGAATCCGTTAATGGATGTCTCTCTTGATACCGAGAAAGATTTGGAGTTCATTCATAAACTTTTGATGAAGAATGTTATCTCGATAGGAACTCATCCCTCAGGGCAGCTTCTCCGATCACGGATCCGATGGAGGGGAATATTCTTCAAGAAGAATACTTGAGATGTATGGCAAATTATAATCTGGATTCTTTGGTTGAGGTGGAAGTGCATAGAGAAGACTCAAATGAATTTATGATAATGACCTCTAAAAATCGATCTAAAGGAGCAAGAGCAAAATTTCCTTTACACCGAAATTTTTGATTGAGGGTAAAAAATTCTATAAATTTTTTTCCTTGCTGTCCAATGATTAATATTCTTATGTGGAATATTAGAGCTGTTTCAAAACCCCCTCAATTTAGAAGATTGAAAATTTTCATTTGCTTGTATAAGTTGGTTTTGGTTGTTATTTTTGAACCAAAAATTTCAGCTAGTAGAATGGAAACGATTTAATTGAGATTGGATTTGGATTTTACTATCTCTAACTCTTGTGGTACAGTTTGGATGATGAGGGTTTTCTTTATTAGTTTAAGAATGACTGTTAAAAGTCCTCAATATCTCTCGGTAATAATCAAGCATTCATTGCTTCCTTATGATCTTTAAACTTTCATGAGTACATGCTAAATATATGATGGAAGAAAGGCGAGATCTTTGGTCTTCTTTGGTTGATGCTCCTTATTGTTGGTGGGGATTTTAATTGTATCGTGGAGGAAGGGAAAAAAGGGGTGGAAGGGAAAAAAGGGGTGGAAGACCTTTTAATGTTGTTGAATCTATTGATTTTTTATCCTTTATGTTGAAAGCTTCTTTGGTTGGTGCTGATTTTTTGAGAGGAACGTTTACATGGTGCAATAATAGGGAAGGTATGGTTCATGTATGGAAGTGTTTTGATAGAGTTCTTGTGAATGATTCGGTATCTCTTTTAAATGATAATTTGTTAGTATGACAATTGGCTTGGGATCCCTTAGACCACTTTCCACTTTTATTATCATTTATATCTCAGCTTGACAAAAAACCAAGGCCTTTTAGATTTCAAATTTTTTGGACATCCCATCAGAAGTTTTTGCAAATAGTAAAGGATCATTGGAATATTGAAGTGGATGGTCCCCATTGCAAATTCTTGTTGTCAAACTAAAAAATATTAAAATTGTTCTTCAATGGTGGCCAAAAAAGGAGTTTGGTGATATTTTTCCACTTGTTACGAATGTCAAAATGAATCAAAAATAAGCTGGAGATTACCTTGCTTTACATGATACTATTGAGGCCCGAACAGAAATGATGAAAGTTAGAGTAAAATTGAGACGTGGCTTAATTATAAAAGAGAAATTTTGGCTGCAAAAGGCAAGAATTAAGTAGGTTAAGGATAGGAATCGAAATACTAAATTTTACCATGTAGTGAAAAAGGAGAAAAGAGCTCAAATAGCCATTCATAGAGTAAAGATACCCAAGGGAAGATTGGTAGAATCGTAGGAGAAAATTGGAGTAGAATCCTTCCGATTTTATTCTGGATTGATTGTTCAAGAATGAAATAGGTGCCAATCTAGGAGATATGCCTCACTTGGTGCAGCCGGTCCTCTCGTCACAAGATAATGATATCTTATATGCTGTTCTATCTTTGGAAGAGGTACATAATGCAATTTTCTTGATGGATAAAGATAGTGTTGCTGAGTCATATGGTTTTACACGAGAGTTTTTTTAATGTGGGTGGGAGATTATTATAAAGGATGTGTATAAGGTGGTGGTGAACTTCTTTTTTATGTAGATATTCCTTGTGCAATCACTTCTACTACTCTTATCTTAATCCCAAAGGTTAGTTTCCCCCAAACATTTTCTTAATTTCGGTTGATTAGTTTGTACAACTTCACTAATCAAATTATTTCGAAGATTTTGGCCATGTGATTATCTAATTTTTTACCTCATTGGTTTTTCAACATCATAGTGGTTTTGTTAAAGGTCATGTGATCTCAGAAAACTATTTTTTGGCTTATGAATTAATTTCATATATGAAGAGAGGAAAAAAGGAAAATATTGTTGTTGAGTAAAATAGATTTTGATAATAATTACGAATGACTAAAATTGAATTGAGTTAATCAATTGAAGTTCTAATAAAATAAAAAAATTATTAAAATTAAAATAAATCTAGGCAAGTCAACCTACTTATATAATGAGTCGACTTATATAATTAGAATATGTAAATTTGATATATCGTATCGACCTTCACATATATCAAGTCAACCTATAGAGTATCAAGGAGACTCCATCCTAGCATTAAGTTGACGTGAAGTTCAAAAATTTTCAATTTTATCTAAGCATGAAACTCATGAAGTCGACCTGAGTAAATGGCAAGTCGACCTAAGCAATACAGGTCTCAAAACTCTAAGTTTGCACATAACTAAGTGGATCTGCCATTGTAACAAATCAACCCGAACTTATAGATTATAAAACTTTAAGTCATCTCGCACTTAGAATAAGTCAACCTGTCAAACATAAGTCTCATAAACCTAGTCTATAATTTAAGCAAGTCAACTTATGAGAAATACAAGTTGACTTGAGCACTTGAATTGAAAATTTATCTAAGTATGGAAAATCACAAGTCGACTTGAGAAGATTGACAAGTCGACCTGTTAAATCAAGGTCATAGAAGTGTACTTTGTAATATAATTGAGTCAACTTGCATACTAGGCAAGTCGACATGAACCCTTGAAGAGCTAATACAAAGTCAACATGACAAAACAAGAAGTTGACCGAACCAAAGGAAAATAGGTACATAAGTTAACTTAGTCATAAGTTAAGTCGATTTAAGGATTCAAAATCACAAAAATTAGTGTTTGTAACATTTGTAAGTCGACCTAAGGCTAAAACAAGTTGATTTGAGACCATATTATGTCGATTCAACTAATTTGTAAGTTGACTTATATTATGTGTAAGCCAACTCATGAGAAAACCAAGCAAACCTGCCTCTCACAACATGGACACATTCAAGTCGACCTATGTATTTATGAAGTCAATATGAACAAAGTGCAAATCATAGAAATAAGTCAACCTAAGCATTTAGCAAGTCAACCCAAACAATTCAAAATTCAAAACTAAGTCAACTCAGATCTTCAACAAGTCGACAGCATGTGAGTAACATTCAATTGTTTAGAAAACTGTTTCGAATTAAATGAAACGCTCACCAAGCTCTGCGATGCACTCAATGATCTTCAATAGGCAAATCATCTTCTCTGAGTATAAATATGGAAGGATCTTTTTAGAGCACTAGAGCAAGCTTTTGAAAGTAATTAGTCATACTCTGTTTTCTGCTCTTTTACTTCTCACTCTTGTCTGAACATCAAGAATACACTTGAAGAGATTATCTTCATATTGTATTTTTCTTTCATTTTTATTTGTTATAAAAGATAAGAATATTGTTGTGTCTCATCTTGGGATTGTGAGATTAAGGGAAAAGTCTTAGATCAAGTGTGCTTGCTTTTTGGAAAGGCAAGTGTGAGTGTTAAGATAAAACACTTGTAAGGTTAGCTAGCATCTGTGAAACTAGTGTGTAAACTATTGCTAAATAGTAGATTTAAAAATCCATATGAATTCTAAGAGTGGATATACACTAAGAAAATAGAACCATTATAAATTATGTATCTTCTATCTTCTTCATCCTCTTTTTTTATTTCTCTTCAAACAAATTATTTTTCCTTTTAAACACTAAAAAGGGTCATAGTTTTAGATAAACTATCCATTCCCTCTAGGTTATTACATTTAGAGTTAAGAGTTGTTATTAAGCTAGATATGGAAAAGGTCTATGATCGGGTTTTTTGGATTTTTCTTACTAAGATGCTTTGCATGATGGGATTCAGTGAATGCTCCATTGATTTGGTGTGGAGACTAGTCTCTAATTGTTGGTTTTCAGTTAATATAAATGGAGTTAATTTTCTGAGATAAGTTGTCGAGGGGATTATAGCAAATTGATCCTCTCTCCCCAAGTATGTTTATCATTGGTTCAAAATTTCTATCTCGTCTCCTTAATGCTTTGGTTGATCACAAATATTGAATCATATCCTTTTCACATTGTTATAGAGAAGCTAATAAACTTGCAAATTTTCTAGCTAATGTCGGGATAAGTTGTCGCTCTGATATTATTTTGTTTTATTTTTCTCAGCTTCCATGGCTTACATGAGATTTCTATAAATTAGATCCACATCCCTTCCTTTAATTAGATTAGTGAAATAATCTTTGTATAAGAGTGTTACACCTAAGTTTCATTTTGTTGTTAGAAAGTTAGATTTATGTTTCCCTCCTTGTATTTGCTTTTTTAAATTAATAAATTGGGTTTGCCTTTCTCCGCCAATAGGGGTTTTTTGCCCCCAAAAAAAAAAGGAGAGAAAAGAAAGAAAAGTTGTACGTAATTGTCACCTGAAGAGAGAAAAGAGGGGTTAAAATTGCCTGTGGACTAACAAAAATAAAAAGTTTGTTCAGACATTCTTTTCCTCAAATTTCAATTTAAATATATCATATGGATTTCAAAAGCTAATCTTAGAGTATATAAATTTGTTATAATGATTATGAATGTAATAATAATCTAATTTCTTTTTAAAAATTAACTTTAATTTGCAAAATCTAAAATTTTTATTGAAATTTTATTTTAAATAAAAAGTATAATAAATAAATAAGATAAAATCAAAATAATTTGAGACATACTAAAATTTGTCCAATGACACTACAAAAAAACATGGCTTTAGTGACCGAATTTGGCAACGGAAAAAATTCGTTACTATATTGTGACAAATTTAGCGATCGCTAACTTAGCAACGGAAATACAATTCCATTGCAAAATTTAGTGAAGGTAAAGTTATCCATCGCTAAATTTAGCGATAGATTCTGATTTTCGTTGTTAAATTTAACGACGGATCTTGGTTTTTGTCGCTAAATTTAACAATAAAAAATTTTTATAGTAAATTTCGTCGCTAATTAATTACAAAAATTTTTTATCGTTAATTATCCACAAAAAAATTATTTGTTTCAAAATTTAGCAACAAACTCCTATTCATGGCTAAATTTATTACTAATTAGCCGTAAAAAATATTCGTAGTTAAATTTATTACTAATTTGTTATAAAAAAATATTTGTAATTAAATTCGTTACTAATTTATATAGGTATTTCAAAATTTCTAACTAATTTCGTTGCTAAATTTCTTCTCTAATCTATTATGAAATATTTTTATTTTTTTCTTTTTTATTTTTCTTTGTAATTGTATAATGTAACATCCTTTTATTTTCTTTTATTTTTATTATTTTATTATATTGGGTAAATAAAAAAATAATTTATGATAAAATTAACAAATCATATTCCTTTTTATTGGATAAATCAAGAAAAATAATTTATTATTCTATCTTAATTAATCAAATTTATCTTTTTGGTTCAAAAAATATTTTGTTTCTTTATTTCTTTATTTAGTACCAATTTAATCAAAATCGAATTTAAACAATAAAAAAAGTTCAATGAGAATAGAAAAGAAAAAAAAAATTATTTCAAGGTAAAGGAAAAAAAAACATACACTAAAAAAATTTCAATGAAAAAAAAATGACCCACAGGTGAAGAAGAAAAAAATAGAGATGAGAGTGAGATAAATATAAAAAAAAAGTGATAGTAAGATAATAAAAGAAAAATAAAGAATTCATAAAAAACATTGTGGTATAGTGATTGTGATAACTCAATATCACGTTGCATGCACAAGTTCGAATCTGAGTGAAGACCTTTTTCAAAAAAAAAGGAGGCAAGCATCCTAAGGCGGCGGGTGGAAGTTCAGAAAAGATATCCGTCGCCAAATTTAGTGATGGAAAAGTTATATGATAGAAAAGATATCCATAGCTAAATTTAGCAACAGATTCTGATTGTCGTCACTAAATTTTTTGCAATGCATCATTAGCGATGAAAAATTTTTTATCGTTAAATCCGTCGCCAATACCGTATATTTTTGTAGTGTGAGACTTGAAGCATGCAAATGCAGATCCAACCATCTAAATTTTGGAGTTTTTTTGAAATACTTGATTAGGAATGTAATCTAACAATTCTTGAACATCTAAAGGTTTTGTTTTTTGTTTTTTTTACTTACTTAAATGTAATGTCTACTATAATTAGTGTGTGAATTATCACATAAACACATTATTATTTGTAGCTTTAAATTAGAATTTGAAATTTAAATTAGCCCAACCGAACATTGACTCCTTCGCAAAAGACATTACAAAAGTATTGTGATGGTAGTTTTGATGCCTCATTAGAATTTATCGTCACAAATATAATAAATGTCTATCGGTAATAAGAAAAGAAGGTGTGTCAAAAACTGTATTGCAATGCATTATGCAAGGCATGCATATTCCTTACTACCGAGGAGAGTAAGATGTGTCGATGGCTCTAACAGTGGAACTAGCAACAATCGAGTAGCTGCGTCACGAAGTACATCAATACAATATGCGTTATGCGATGCATCTTGTGACATTTTTGGTAACTAGCACCGCAAAACTCATAGTTGAGCTAATTTTAGTTTAATTATTTTGATAATTTATTATTTTCAAATGCATTACATTAGCAAAGCAGTTTAAAATCTTAACAATTTTGGATAAAAAAATAGATAGTAAAAGTTTTAAATATCTTAATTAAAAAAAGAAGTAATATAATTTGCATATAATAAACTTCTAGGAGAAAAAATGTTAATTCGTTGACTAGTACAAAGAAAAACCTTAGTAGCATCATGTACTATAAATTATAAGAACTCAAATACCAAAGTATGCATATCATAACTTGTATAATAACCTCCATCATTATGTCATCTCTCAATTAAATTGATATTGATATCATATCTCTTGGAAAACCTAAAAAAGAGCAAGAGTTTTGATACCTACCCAATATTTTGTTTGGGTCATAGATCAATGTCATTGTAATTTATTGTTTTGTAACTGTAAGAATTGTGCATAGATCAAGCCATGTGGGAAAATCCCAAAATTTTGTAAACATTTTTTTATATATGTATGGAATGAATGGGATAATCAATGAAATGAATGAGATAATCAATGAAATGAAAAGGGTTTTTATTTTTTATACCTATCATCGATATTCAAAATCATACTCACTAATCTGATTTTAGTATTTGCATGCCCTATTTAAGGAAGCTGTTTTAACGTAATTTTTTTCATTTTCAAATTTCATCCGAGACTTGATTAATAAATTTAATATTTAATTTCACTAGACCAATTATCGGTTGGTACAACCTTTCAAGTTTTAACTATTGTGGTCGAGAAGGGGTAAGGAAATTGAAAACAAGAAAGCTTTAAGCCTAATTGGGACCCATCTAGTCACTGACCTTAAATTTCATCAATAGGGTTGCCTAACCTTAAGTCTGTTTGAATTTACTCTGTAACTCTATTTGAGCAACTCCTAATTCCAACTTTACTTGGAGATGGATACGTGTGTGTGTGTATTTTTCTTTCAACTCTATTAAAAATTATCATCCATTAAACCATGTTACTGGTCATCATGCGAGTCATAATGCTATAGGTCAATAATATATGTTTGTTCTCGTCACACGCATTTGTAGTACCTTGCAAAAAAATAAAAAAGAATAATTTGCGGATTTAGTTGTTAATCAAAATTTCGAATTCGAGTTTTAGGAATAGAAAAATAGGAGTTGAGAGAGTCACTTCTTAATTGGGTTCTATAGCTACATGAACAGATTAGTCAAATTTTTAAATATTGGTAGTCAAGGAAAAAATCATAGTTACTACATTTAAAGACAAAAAACGCCATAGCAAATTTATTGTATTTAATTTGCAACAAAGAATGATCACAAATTATGAGGCCCATGACTAAAAAATTCAAATAATTATTTAAATACGAAATACTAATATATTTTCTCCACTAAAAGCTTGATTTTCTCTAATAGAGCAAAGATAGCATAGATCATCTGTTTTGATAAAACATTCTCTATGCACCTAGTTGAGAAGCCTGAACAATAAGTAGATCTAAAATATATACCAACCAAACTATCTGATTGATCCAAAACACCAGACATGCATCTAGGAACCATATCAATGTTGTAGTATTCTGCAACATGCATAATGTTGCCTCTATGCTGACTTCCAGCAAGAAATTAGTATACTCAAATTGTACTTCTTTCGGAGTTTTAAGGGGCCAAAATGTGGCCGAATGGAAGTTGAAAGGCCAAATGTGATTTAAATTGAACTACTGATGGTGTGGACCTTCTTATCATAGAGCAGCATGCATCAATCACCCAAGCACTATTGAAATAAGTTTCTCTATCATCTTTGAGAGAAGTTTGGAAGCATCATCTAACTTACAATCCTTGCAATGGCCATCAACTATAGTGTTGCACACAACCATGGTAGGTTTACATGTTGCTTGTTCCATTTTCTGAAGCAACTCCATGGCAGCATTACTGGTACCGGTTTTGCAAAGGTCAATTATTAGTGCCCATAAGTAATAGCATTAGGCTTCAAACCTCAGTCCACCATTTCACTCAACAAATCTCTAGCTTTGCCTGACTAGCACTTACAGATAGTTAGTCTAGTGGGAAAAATGTTAGATCTCTCAATCAAATCTCAGGTTTAAAACTTGAGAATAAAAAAATATACGCTAAAAAATCTGTCCCCCTAAAATATCATAGAACTTTTGGCTTACTAGTTATGGTCCCATGTGGGAACTTGACCTCAGGCCAAAGTTTGATTTATGGTACCCGTAGATGCAACCAAGAGCTGTCATATAAAATGGGCTCGATAAGTGTTCGAATCAAATTAGTTAGAATATAACTCCAAATAACAGTTAGAATAGCACTAAAAAAACGAGTTTCAAAGCATTACTTAGCAGTAAATACCTACAAAGGCCATCAATATCAATTAGTGAACACGGACATATAATCCATGTCCAAGTTGATCCCACCTCCTCATACACATCTTCTCTCACTTTGGTCTCATCGTTATCTCCATCTCCTCTCTCTCTCTCTCTCTCTCTCTCACATGGATGGAGAGAATAAGTAGCATCCTAAAGTAGTTATATTGTGCTTTGAAAGTAAATGAAAACTAAATTTAATTTATAATTAATTTCTTAATTCATTTTATTTTATTTAAATTTCTTTTACTTGAACTCTAAAAGTAAACTATTAAGTTCAATTCAATTTCACTATCTAAATCAACCAAACCGACTTTAAAACAATTTCAAAACAATTATTTAATAGTATGAAGAATAAAATTATGTAGAATTATTTATTTTATTTTTATTATTATTTTTCTTTTGTAAAAGCAAGCGCCCATGGCCTAATGGATAAGGCGTCTGACTTCTAATCAGGCGATTGTGGGTTCGAATCCCACTGGGCGTGCTTTTACAACATTTTCATTCCTACATTGATTCAGTGGAACATGCTTTTACAATATTTTCTCCTCTATATTGATATTTCAAATGGTTAACTCCAAAATTTGGAATCAAGACTCAATTTATTATTTTTCTTTGAACTATTTTTATTTCCTCAATTCAATTCCTAACGATACCTTTACTTTCCTCAACTTGATTCCTAATGATCCCTTTACTTTCTAAAACAATAAGAAACAATAATCAACATATCTTCAACTCCTAATGATCTGTAATGTAATATCCTAATGATCCATTTTTCTCATTGCATTCTGGCACAAAAACTCATTTATATCTTATGAGTTTTATATCTTTAGATGCTTGGATTATAGATCCAAAAACTTTACATTTAACAAGTGAATTCAATTCAAATTGGATCACATCTTTCTGTTTTGTCTAATTATTTCTTTATTGACATTCCACAATTGATTTAGGTTCAAAATTCTCAACTTCTTTCATAATTTCAAGAGCTACATTATATACAAAAATATCATCCACAATTGTTTCAAGTCTATCCCAACATATCCTTATAGTAATGAAATTTACGGAAGTTTCTACATGCTCTTCAGTTAACTCTGTAGAAATCTGAATCTCTTGGAATTCTTTATTATTTGATCACTATCAATGGATCCTCTATTCTTTCGAGAATTTTTATTTTTGATGTCAAGAGATTTACTACGCTTTAAGCATGCTTTAGACTCATATACTATAGGACTTGTAGATTGTCCTACTGAAACATCAAGTTTAATTGGCACATTTTTTACAAGAAAGTACAATTTCATAAACTCTTTTAGAATTAATAAACACATCAAATAGTTGATTTGTAATCTTTTGCTAATAATTACTTTTGTATAAGGATCAGGAGATGCTAATAATGACATTTTCATATGATTTCTTCTTTGATTGTTCATTTCTTCCCCTAATGT
This sequence comes from Dillenia suffruticosa, assembly GCA_033439265.1. NCBI lineage: Eukaryota > Viridiplantae > Streptophyta > Magnoliopsida > Dilleniales > Dilleniaceae > Dillenia > Dillenia suffruticosa. The sequence continues at coordinate 4,715,605 of JAVTVX010000018.1, read as the reverse complement.
CAAGATATTTACTACATTAAAATAACGATATGTAAATCTTGCAGTAAAAATATCACCTCTCAAAGGTTAAAGATATTTGATGATAAAAGGTGAATCATACCCGATAAATATTCACATCCTTCTTTGAGTCTCATTTTAGTTTAGTGAGGTGTCACTGTAGGGACATAAACCCTATATCTAAAAATTCTCAAGTGAGAAATATTAGTCTCACAACCAAGAGCCAATCGTAGAGGAAAGTATATATGGTATTTATCGGTTTGATAAGTATAAATGTTGCTACATGCAAAATAGCATGTCCCCAAGCTGATATAGCATGATTTGTTCTTATTAATAGCAATTTAGAAATTGATTGTAATTGTTTGACAAATATTTTGATTAAACAATTATGTGTATGAACATCGGTTACAATATGTTCAATATTGATATCGGTGGATATTTAATAATTATCAAAGGTATGATACAAATATTTACCAACATTGTTTAATCGAATAGCCTTAATTGAATAATCTAAAAACTCTACTCTTAACTTAATAATTTGAACAAGTAGTCTTGCAAACGCTAAGTTGTGAGTTGATAATAAACAAAATATATGATCATATTATAGATGCATCAATTAGTACCACAAAATATCTAAAAGATTCACATATCGGATGAATTGGTTTACATATATCACCATGAATTCTTTTCAAAAATTTAGAGGATTCAATTCCCACATTAATTTGTGAAGATCTCGTAATAAATTTTTTTTTGAAAACAAGCAACACATAAAAATTGATTTTATTTTATTATCTTTGGATTTTCCAATGTATATCCATGAGAATTTTCAATTATTCTTTTTATCATTATCAATTTGAGATGTCCGAATTGATCATATCAAGTGCGAAAAATTTTGGAATTAGTAAACTTCTGGTTTACTCAATAGTGCATTTTAATTGTACTAATTTTAATTTAATATAAGCCAGAAGAAAGAAAAGATAATTTATCTATAATACATTTCTCTCCAGAAATTATAGTAGTAATACACAAATATTCAATATTTGTGTCGTCTATTATTTCAATATGATACCTATTTTGACAAATATTTTTAAAATTTAGCAAATTTCTTCGAGATTTAGTAGCATATAGTGCATTATTTATAACTAATTTCATTTTGGAAGACATATATATGCTTTATCAAACCCTTTAATTAATTTTGCGCTAGTACTAATGGTATTAACAATTATTTCTCTCAATTTCAGGTAAAAGAAAAAATTCTTAGTTTTGAGTATTGTAAGTGTTGTGCACTATCAATGAGACATATATCTTCTTTTCCTTCTATTGATTTCAAATTTTTATCAATATCTATATCTTTTTTGGGAAGAAAATATAATAAATTATTAATTTTCTTGGATAAGAGTATATTTCATAATAAAAACGATTGAATCAAATAAAAAATATATAATAAAATGTATTACATAACAAAAACATTTAATTAACTTTAAAATAATGTTAAAATCAATTTATTTTGCATTTTCATAACATAACTTTACATATTTCAAAATATCTGAAGGTGTTTGGTGCAATATTAATAATTATAGACTGATAAAGGAAATAAAAAGTCATTAATTAATATTTTCCACTTTTTTTCTTGTATTTCATTATGATTTTTCCCCTTTTGGTAGTACAATGGACATGCATGACTACTTCTAATGGTTCGATAAATTTGCATGACCGTTACGATCATTACGGTGTACTTTCTAACCATGACCACGATTACAATTATGGTCACATACAAGACAACGGCTATTTCCACATCATCTTCCATATTTAGAATTATCATGAATTGTTGAGTTCATTTCAGGGAATGGACAAGATTTGTGATATTTCATTAATAACTCATTATTTTGTTCAGTCAAAGTCAAACAAAAAAAATTAGTTTAGAATATTTTTAAAAAATCTTTCTTAATATTGTTGCCACAAGAGTGTATTCGAGATATAAAATGTGGAGAATACTTTCTCTAGTATATCAGAATTAATAATTTTCTCTTCACGTAATTTCAATTAAGAACTGATTTTAAATACAGTTGAATTATATTCAATTGCTAATTTGAAAATTTGAAATTTCAATGAATCCGATCATAATAAGTTTTTGGATGAATTATCATACTTTGGTGGTTAAACCTTTCACCCAAATTATGGAATGCAAGTTCCTTAGTATTTAATCATACAAATACTTATATAATTAGCAAACAAATATATATAAATGGACATGTAATATTTAAAGTTAATAAAATATCTCTATATTAAATTATAAAATGATAAATACAATATATCATACTTATTTGATTATGTTTCCTTCTTTTATCTTCTTTGAATAATATTTAACCTCAATTTATCAAGACTTTGAGCTCAATTGGTCAGAGTTTTGATTGATAACCTGTTATAAAATTCAAAAATTATGATAAATTAAAAAAAAAATGGAATGCAACATAGAGAGAATGATTTTCGAGAGAATAATATTATTTTCTTTATTGTTTTATATATATCCAATATATTGAACAAAGAGTGCATTTATACAAATTTGGGTATGTAAATAAAAGGAAAGACTTAAAGTCAAACTAATAAAATATTTTTCTAAATATATGATATGTTAACATATTTTTATATCTGGTTTAATATAATTATATATATATATATATAAAAAGATACTGTTAATAATAATAATAGCGTCATATGGTATTATATATATCATTCGAGAATATTTATTTTTTATATATTAAACATATATTAAATATGTGTGGCATTAGATATTTTATGAATATTCATCCGAAGTCTTAAAATTTATAATAACTTTATAATTTTATGGATTTTTTTTTGTCTTTTGATTTCAAGTATAACCTTAACGAAATCAAAATAACGATAAAAATTGTATTACTTTAAAAAGATAAATTTTAATGTTTAATTTTTTTTTACTCCACAAAATAAAACTTTGTTAAAATAAAACTCTAATAATAATTATAATGAAAATAATTCAGAACTTTGAAGGTAGAATCAAGTATAGCCAAGAGAAACAACTCATCATCTTTTTCTCTCTCTTTTTTCTTGTTTTTAGATTTTATATAATAAAAGATAATTTTTCTTTATATTTCTTTTTTTTATATAATTAATCTATTAATTAAAATTATTATTGAAAGAGAAACTTATGCCTTTTTTCAAAAGAAGTGTTAATTACATCAATTGCCGACTTACACGTGCTTGCACCGACCCTCTCCCACCTCTTTTCTCTGGCTTTTCTTGACATGACCGAAAAGGACACCCACCCATTTGCTTGAAGACTGCATTTATGAAAGAGTTGCCAAAGTTTTCAGGATGCCTCATTTTTTCCGTTTTTATTTCAATGATGGCATGGGATCTCCTTTGTCTAGGATTGGACCGGCCTTCTTAGGACCACGAGTCCTCTTTCTCTCTCTCTCTCTCTCTCTCTCTCTCTCTCTCTCTCTAAACTATTAAGACTTGTCATAAAAGTTGTAACGGTGAAATGCACCTCAGGCGAGTCCAAAAGGGCAGGCCAAGACGGCCTCCAATTGCCTGACTTTTTTTTACATCTCTTTTTCGTACGAGCAGTCAACATTTGACTGGACATTTCATCATCCCTACATTGCGTTATTAATTTTTCTTGTTTTTTGTTTTTTTCTGGAAATGGAAAATGACTTGAGAGTGGAAATAGAATCAGGTGTTGAGCTAACACATGCGAACGAAGGAATTACTCTCATGGATACTTCATTTTCCAGTGTAAAAGTATTTAAGTTACAGCATGAAAAATGACTTCAACTCTAGCAAAATATCAAGATGGGGATTAGCACTGCACCCCTTCAATTTTCATTTTCTTTTTTTGTTTTTACAAATTCTTATTTTTGCATTGAAAAAATAATCCCAATTTTAAGTAGTTCGTAAAAGAATTTCCTCAAATGTTAAATATTGTTAAATATTAGGAAAGAAAATTGATAGAGAGATAGAGAGAGAGAGATACAATTGAAAACAACAACAAGAAATGTGAACAAAATCATGATCGGAAGTTCGATCTCCCATAAAAACGGAAAAATCAGTGTCAGGAAATCTGCCCCTCAATTGGGTCCCGAAGTAGTCGACCCAGATTAATCCGGGGGAAATCCCGTGTACTGGATTGGTATTCTAACTATGATACCAAAAAATAAAAAAAGAAATGTGAACAAAATTCTTAAATTGTGTGAAGATTTGTAGTCTGGCTCATATGCTTAGATATATGGCTACAAATGGGTGTAAGTCTAACATAAGTTATCACGTATATTAGTGGACATGTCCAATATTCTAAACTGGAATTGAAATCATGCCATTGGTTCTGATGTGGTTTTGAAAACCGAAATTTTTTACTATGGATTTAGTTCTAGGTCTTGATTTTTGAAACCGGAATTAAAATCTTTAAAAATTGTGGAATAAGAATTGAGATAAAAGCCATTAAAAAACCATGAATGAATTGTTAAAAAAAAAAAGTGCAAAAATTATAAAAAATAAAATAAAATAAAATTGAATCAAAACTGATTTGGAATGAGAATCGAAATCATCATCTCGGTTTTTACTCTAATTCTTTCTTCAGCCAACAGGAAAATATCTGTTTAGATTTCGATTACTTAGATAGTTGTTTGGGAGGAGAAAACCGCATGTGACAGAATATACACTACAAAATATATATATATATATATACTTTTTTCGACAGTCTTTTGTTTTATCATTCCCAACCATTTGTAAATGTCGTTGAAGGACATGGTGATGAAAGAGTAAATATTGAACAAAACATCGGGAAAAAATTTTTCCGATTAGTCCTGGCATTTGTAGATAAATGTCGGTATGTTGCCGACGTTTTTTATTAACATAGGAAAATATGAGTTGATTTGCCGATGCTTTTCTATAAAATGTCTGCAAATTCGTATCCACTTGCCGACGTCTATCCTTAAAAATGTCGGTAATAGCTATTTTTTTTTTTTAAAAAAAGAAAAAAGAGTATGGTTTATTTATGTTTACTACCAAAATTTGCTCCAAAATTCAAATCAAAGCCAATGTTGGCAAGCACGTGTCTACTTACCAACATTTATCTTTAGAAACATCGGCAAGAGTTATTCCTTTTTTTTTTTTAAGAGTTTGGTTTGTTTACATTTTAACCAAAATTTGTTCCAAAATTCAAACCAAAGCCAAACATATTTCCACATCTCCATTAATCACAATATCAAACATTCACTATTAAAAAATAGACTTTCAATGACGAAAAATTATCGACGGATTTTTTTCCGTTTGTAATAGAGACGAATTATTAACGAAAATTTTATCGACGGATTAATGATGGATTTTGTATATTTTTTTAATTTTTTAATTTTTAATTTTTTTAATTTTTTGTAAACCTATTAACGACAGATTACCGACGGATTTTTAAAATTTTTTTAAATTTAAATTTTTTTTTAATTTTTTGTAAACCTATCAGTGATGAATTATCAACGGATTATCGATAGAAATTTTAGCAATAGATTACTGACGAAAAAATTAACGACGGATTTTTTTTTAATTTTTTAATTTTTTATTTAATATAATTATTTTTATTTTTATTTTATTTTGTAGAAGGGTAATATTATTTTATTTTTTTTAATTTTTTTATTATTTTATTTTAAGCTAAAATAAAATTATTTCATTATTTTATAATAAATTATAATTTTATATTATTTTATTATTATTAAAAATATGAGATAAAGATAATAAATAAAAAAAATAATATGATTAGATAATTATGATAGTTCGGTGGTTGTGTTATTCATGGAATTTCACTATGCTAGGGTTCAAAGGTGACCGGAGGCGTTTTTTAGAAATTAAAGGTTGCGGGTCGGGGCTACCCGGAACAAATTACAATTTTTTTAGAGAACTCCTAAAATTAGCGACAGATTTTTTCCATTACTAATCCGTCGCTGATATTAGCGACGGAAAAAAATCCGTCGCTTATACTCTTCAGCGACGAAAAATGGACTTTCAGTGACGGATTTTTCTGTCGTTGAAAGTCTATTTTCTAATAGTGATTCACAATATTAAATATCAACCACAATAGTTCCAAATTTCATATTTCATCCGTAATTCATTTTTTATTTTTTATTTTTTTAGTGATAGATTTTTTTCCATCGCTAATATCAGCTACGGATTTTTTCGTCACTAATCCATCGCTGATTTTAGCAATGGAAAAAAATCCATCACTGATACTCTTCAGCGACTGAAAATGGACTTTCAATGACGGATTTTTCTGTAGTTGAAAGCTTATTTTCTAGTAGTGATTCACAAAATTAAATATCAACCACAATAGCTCCAAATTTCATATTTTATCCGTAATTCTTATTTCAAACAAACAACCATTCAATCACGAATATATAATATACCGATCACATTTGAACCAAAATGATTCATTACTTCAAATATAATGCAAATTTCAAAAAAAAAAATAAAAAAACGTGATTTTAAAACAAAAAAAATGAAGATTTTGTTAATAAAAACGTTAAAAAAAAAAAATTAACAAAAAAGGTTAATAAACTAACCTCCTGTTACATACAAAATTTGCATAAGCTCTTAAGACATAGAACCACCCCTTGGATAGAATGAGAGCCATCACTTTCACCAGGCAAACCATCATCAGCATGTAAAGAACAAAAATTAATGTGTCATCTAAGATGTCATGCAAGATATTTATATTGTATAAAGAACAAAATTTAATATATTACCTATTCCCATATTTCAAAAAACTATTTCCATATCTAAAAATTTTGAGATAAAAATTTGAAAAAAATATTAAATTTTGCTTTTGTTTACTTTAATTCTTAGTGCACCTCGGCTAACTCTTTGGTAGAGTTAGCTTTTGTACGAGAATATGATAATTTTTCGTGGTAGCCGATAGGTATTAGCCTCATTTCTTTACCTCTAATTCTACCCAAATATTCCTTGCCAACCACTTCTTGAAACACTCGGTTTTCAATTTGATTGATGAACTCTTCCATTGGGATGGCTTGTTGAGTTATCATCATTTTATCAACTTGTTTCTATATATAAAGAAATGTATATGAAAATATCAATACAAATTCTAATAATAATATTAACAAAAACACTTAAAAATAAGCAAAATCCAACATTCATGTGACTTATCTTCATATTGACAAATTTTGCGTTCACATATGAATCCTTATCTTTCTCATGGGTAGTTTAGTACAGTTAAATTTTGTCGAGAGATTGTTATGTCTTTAATTTTTTAAAATAAAATTGTTAATAATTTAAAAAATATAATTAAATACAATATTAATATTTAAAATAATTACCGATTCTTTCGTCTGTGTTGCAAATGACTTTGAGCTGCATCAACTGGGGAAGGATGGGAACCATAATCTGTAGCTGCAATTTAATACAAGTTACAAAATCATAGAGAAAGGTATACATGTAGGAAAACCAACACCAAGAAGTATAACAGTTGTGTAATGCCACTTATCTACACTAATAAAAACAGTTGTGTAACAGTTGCAATTTTATATCAGTTATTATTTCACAAAAATATATTTTTTTTATGTTTTTCTCTCTCAATTACATATTTTCTTTTTTCGAATTACACCAAGAAGTTATTTATTATGCTTTGAACATTGCACCTTGTTCACTACAAGTTAAGGGTGATATTGTAAAATTTGAGTGTTGTTCCTTAACAAATTTGTATTTTTCATAGAAAAATTTGAGTGATATCGTAAAATCTAATATATATTTGTGATCAGTTGGTCAAACGATTAGATATTATTACCCTTTATACCAGGTTTTGGTTTTGAGTATTATATATAGTGAAAATAGATACCGAGAGAATTTTGTTTTCAAAGGTTCAATATAAGTCGAAACGGATTTAAATAATTTCAACGTGATTATCGATTACTGATTATTTATATAAAAAATATGATATTTGATACTTCAATTAAGAATCTTATAAATAAATAAAAACTGGGTTGTTCCTTAACGGAGTACTAGTCCAATTTTCCTAGGAAAATGGAAAAGAAATGTGAAAACATTATAGGGTTATTTACTAAAATAATATTATTTAAATATAATTCTTTTTTTTTTCTTTTTCAAAATATTGATTTCGCACTCATAAAGTGTGAAATCATGATTTTTATTTAAAAAAAAAAATTCAATTTCATACTCTGTGAGTGCGAAATTAAACAATGCCAATGAACTATGCCAATCCAATGCATGTCTTTTTTTTTTTTTTTTACAAAAAGTATACTTTAAAGTTACTCAAAAAATTAAAAAAAAAAATTGATAGGTTTATCCCTGTGAGTGCGAAAAAATCAACCGTAGAAATTATACTTTTTATGATCTTTTTCCTTTTTCCTGTTAATTTTATCCAACTAAAAATAATTATTTTAAATAAAAAATGAACAGAGTATTAATTATATTTTGTTTAAATAATTATTTTAGTTTGATGAAAGACCATTTGAATCCATCGACGGTAGAAATATCAGTGCGACTCATCATGGTTAATTTTTATCCGACTAATTATTGCCTTCTTCTTTTTTTTTTTTCTTGTGAAAGTGAAATAGAAAAAACGGAGAAAAAAAATAAAAAAAAAAACAATAACCACTCGAGATATTGTGGTCTAATGGTTATCACTTACATATTTTATATTCTCAGGTCTGAGATTTAAATCCATCTACTTAAACCTTTTGTAACAAAAAAAGAAGACATGCACCGGATTGGCACTATTCATTGGCTCGTATTATGAGAATGCAAAAATGAATAGTGTCACCATCGTTCATTTTTACACTCACAGACTACGAAATTAATTTTTTTTTCTTCATGATTTCGCAGTCTGTGAATGCAAAATCAATATTTTGGGAAAGAAAAAAAAAAGAATCATATTTAAATAATTTCTTTAAAAGTAATATTATTTTGATAAACAACCCAAACGTTATATTTGTGTTCAAATATAATATTTTACTGTGGAAAAAGGAAAACGTTTTCCTTTTTTTTTTTTTTTTTCCCATTTTCTTAAACAAAAGTTTGACCTCAGAGCACATGCAAAACATGTTCTCCAGAATTTTCTATAATGGAACGAGTACTTGTCTACCGGTTTTCCAGATCTATGATTTTGTTCAGACAAAAATGGGTTCAACCAAATTTTAACTCTCCTTAGCCTAACCTTTCATATAATTACAATTTTATCCTTTTTTTTTAAGTATTTATATTAATCGTATTTTTGAATTTCCTAACTTGAAAAAAATTATAACCAAATTTTGATGACCGCATATATTTTCTAATTATGACTAAAAGATAAAAACAAAAAATAAAATTAGAATAATAAAAAGTATATTCTGTTTTCGAAAAGCTTTTCGGGGATAAGATGTTTTTCGTCCTCACCCACAAACTATGCCCTTCGCTTTATAATAATTCTTGGTGTCGACAAAATAAAATAATTGCTGGTGGGGTGGGAGGTGATGGGATTTTGGTTGGCGTGGCGTTATTAAAAGTAAGAAAACATGGCAATAATGTTTGTCGCTCTAGAGACTCGAACTCTAATATTTTTTATATTTAGATCGTATTTAAAATTATATTTTAATTAATTAATTTTAAATATTATTAAATTTAATTTAAGATAAATTTTTTTAATATATTTTTTTTTATTTTTAAATTTTAAATCTGAAATTTGATTAAAAAAACTAATATTCTTACTCACTAAACCAATTCTTCATTAATCTCTCTCTTTTTTTAAACTAATAGATATTTAGAATTTTAGTTTAAATGTTGTCGATTCGATTTAGAAGAGTTTCTTTTTTTTTCTCTCTCTTGAAATTCCTTTTTCACTTATCCATTTTAAAATATAAAGAAATATTAATTATTTTTTTTTCTAATTTTACCTTATCACCTATTATCTTACTAAATATTCAATTTTAATATAATAAAATTTATTTTTGAAAGAGTAATATAATTAATTAATTTTTTAAATTTTAAATTATTTCCTTAATTCTTTTAGGATAACTTTAATACTAGTCAAACAGGGTAACTACAACTTAAGTAATACACACGGGAACGCACCCTCATCATATCCAAATCATTTCTTCCGGATCGTCTTCCAAGTCTCACTTGGTGAAGGGTAAGTTCAACTACATTCAACCACGGCTCTTTCTCTCTCTCTTCTCTTTCTGGTATTCAGTTTCATCATCTGCTTATGATACATTAAATACTCGACTCCTGTTGGTCTGTGTATTTTGGTGGGTAGAGATGAACTTCTATGTAATTTTGAGTTTTGTTTGTTTGTTTTGTTCAGCTCAATCCCACCATTAATTCAATTCAGACATTAGATGAGAATTCTATACTGGGACATCACCGAAATTTTGTGGGGTTGGTTCAGTTTTTCTTAAAAAAGGATAATAATGGGAATTCTGTTCTTCCATAATCCATTCTAATTGTTTTAGCTCTGGATCTTAAAATTTTATAAGTCAAAATTAGCGTTCCAATTCAATTTCTTCATATTCTCATATTCCGATCATATCAACAATTGCAGTTTTATGTTGTTTGTTCTAATTTCTAGACCATCTCGATCACCCTCTGCAAAGAGACTTATCAAACATTTGAATTTCAAGACATACGTTAACCTTTGATAAGATCCTTTAGTATTACTATGTAAGGAGTTCACCTTGCTCGTATTTTCCAGGTCATATTTCTCACATTCCTATGGATCAAGAAAATGGGCTTGACATTGAAAATGATGGTAGGGAGATTGAAAGATACTTGTCGGGTATTTCTGATAAAAGCTTCATCAGCAGAGAGCCACTTCTCAGGAAAAGGGTCAATACCACCTCACAGATTGCCATTGTTGGTGCCAATGTCTGCCCCATTGAAAGCCTTGACTACGAGTAAGCGTTATTGTTTACTATATTGCCATTCCCGTGTTGGGTGCTCATCTTTTGCCAAGCCTTGATAGTTATATGCCATCTAGTTTCCTACAAATGACAAGGAATTTCATTTGGATTTGGTGTAGATGCAGTGGCTCAAAAATGGAGGACGAAGCTTATCTTATGACAAAAATTTCATTTGAGAACTTATGTTCAGTTGAGTTTGTCTAAGTAGTGTCATAGAGATTGATGTTTAACATGCAACCTAGGTTACTCATATAATTGGTGTTTCGAAAACTACATAGTTGTAATGGTTCACTTTTTTTTTTTTTTTTTTTTTTTGAGAAATAGTTAAAAATTGATAATTTCTTCTTTACCTGAAGCAAATAGAACATATACTATGACCTTGGTGGCCTTTTTCATCGGGTTTACTTGTGATATATGTGCACCAGCACTAATGAGTCCTGAGAGATGCTGGCTTGATTGCAGTTTGGATTCAGGTGTCTTATGAATCTTGTCCTATCATTGCAAGTTATGCCAAAATGATACTTGGGACTGTTACAGAAGAATGTGTTGCCTTGATACAAATATTTTCTCTAATAGTGAGTCAGTAGCATTTTTGTGCTTTCCTGAAAAGGAAAATGGGGCTATCTGAATTTGAAGTGGTCTTAAACATTATTCTAAGGTGCCATCCTTAATTTTTGTCATAACTTGTTGAGCATGTTATTAGGGTATGTCTAAATAAAACTTCTATTGTCATACCAAAAGGTTAAAAAAAAAAAAGAAAAAGAAAAAACAGAGAAGTGCATGAAGTATATATTCATTTATGTGTTAATATGAGATTTTCAATTTATACCTGTTATTACTTTCCATTAAAGCTTTCAAAGTGCTCAGTGCACACTTGGAAAGCTGGTAAGTGGGATAGTCAAGCATTTGGAGAATTGCACCAATATGCTGGCATCTAAGTTAAAGGTTATTTCTTGGCCTCCATAAGATCAATAATGTCCCCAAGCAACAGCTCTTGCATTTGTTCAAGGGTCAAGTCCACACTAGGATTCCAAAATCTTAAAATTCTAATTGACTGTGAAATATATTTTCTTCCCTCATAGTGCCAAACCCTGAACTATCCTGAAATAGAGATCCTGGACTTCAGTGAAAACTTATGATTGAACATGAATTAGAGATTGTGAAATCACCTTTCTCATTCAGTAGGATGTTTGTGCAAACAAACTTCTTCGTTACTCCACCACAGTTATAACATTGCCTTTGGACCAGAAGTGTTCGTTTGTTCCTCTTGATGTTTATCTTTTTCTTCATTATGTTAATAAATGTGCAAGAACAGATTGAAGAGTTTCCTTGGATGTTGTAATTGTGATTGTTGAGGTATTAATAAACGTGCCAGATATAATCAGTAACTATGCTATTTCTAGATTCTGATATAATTTATGGGGTGTTCGATAACTGTCTTAAAGCTAGCTTAAAACTGAACATGTTCAGCACTTGCCGAGAATACGGGAAAGAATTAAGCCATAATATGCTAGCTTATTGCCTAATGCAGAAATATCTTTGTATCTGTTGGTGTAAGTTGTTAATGGTCAAAAATTCAAATTAGGCTTAAATTTTGCACTTTCGCATACTTTACTTTATATTCAGCTTTTTTATAGTTCAGCACTTGATTTCCAACTTGCACAGCTCCTTACTTTTGTTTGTCTTATTTGTTTTATATCAGGATTATTGAAAATCAATTGTTTAAGCAGGATTGGAGAGCAAAAAAAAAGATTCAGATATTTCAGTATATTGTCCTTAAATGGGCATTTGCACTTCTCATAGGGCTTGGTACTGGGCTTGTTGGCTTTTTCAATAACATCGCAGTCGAAAATATAGCTGGCTTCAAACTGCTGTTTGTTAGCGATCTCATGTCAGAGAAAAAGTAAGCCTATAATATCTTTTAATTCTTCATTTTGATGTGCCTGTCTCTCACAATTTCTGCTAGTAATGGTGTTCGGTTGAGTTTGAGTTCTTAAGTTTAGTGAGGTAATGCTGGACAATAGTCCATGACTAGTTGAAGTTCTTTGACAAGAGTTATGTGCATCAAACTACGAAGAAACTAGAGTGAGGATTCTTGCAGCATCATGAAAGGAAAAACATCATTGTTTGGTCTCTGACATGGTCAATTGATTTCAAGATAGTTTCACTTGAGAAAAGTAGGATCATCATATTCATGGACAAAGGGGTGGTTTCTAATAATCAATTCATTTGAAGTTATAATCATGTCTTGTCAACTTTTGCCAAAGATATTGTAGATTTTTGGTTTGAGGGTTTATGGCTGTCTAAAGTGATTAAGCAATGGATTGGATTAGGTTTAGTCCAATCTGGTGTTGGCATCATGAGGACTAATTTTTCACTCAGACTTATGCCCTGAGTCATGAGTGGATTGGATTGCACTAATTCTGTCTATAGACACCTTCAGTGTCAATGCAATTCAAGTTTGTGTACATTGCCATTGAAATATACAAGCAACAGCATATATGGATGCATAAGCGTACAGAATGTAACTTTCTTATGTCCAGCCCCAAAGAAAGAATTGGAGTTGATTCCAACCAATCTAATGCTTTTCTCTCTCTCTCTCTCTCTCTCTCTCTCTCTCTCTCTTTTGATGCGGTTGAAGAGCTTTTCTGGGTCCTCATTAACTTGTTGCACATCGCAATTCTGGTTCACACACTTCACAAAGCTTAGATATTTTTTTGAGCTTTGAAAATTTTAATTCTAATAAATAAATGCTGTTAGTTTTGAATCTTTTTTTTTTGTTCATTAATACTCTCTTATTTACATGTAATTCATTGCTGTCATGAAAACTCTGAATCGGGTCAGTCTTTTGATTTTTTTTTCCATAAGTTCCCAAATACATAAAACAAGGTAGTAGTTGTAGTAACTGCTTATATTTTCTATAATTTTTAGTGAAATGTCCACTGTAATGTTGGTAAATGACGCAGCCAGCAGGCAGTGAATTTTTAAGTCATTTTTCCTTATCTTTAAAGATGATTGTGTCATAATATTTGCTCCAGTGCAGATATTACCTGGCTTTTGCTGTATATGCTGGTTGCAATTTAGGTCTGGCAGCAGCAGCTGCTGCTCTTTGTGCTTATGTTGCTCCTGCTGCTGCAGGGTCCGGCATTCCTGAGGTGAAAGCTTATCTCAATGGTATTGATGCTTATTCCATATTGGCTCCAAGTACTCTCTTTGTGAAGGTAAAGAAAACTTTTTTCCCCATTATGAAGACAATTTGTGTGATAGATTATGTTTTTGCTTTACTAGGATTCTTGGCACACACTGTGCAAATTAAAATTATTGCTGGAAAAATAGAAGTTGTTGGCTATGAGGGAATATGAGGAAATGATGAAAAAATCCTAATGATCCTTCTGATGCTTTGTGATTAGAGTTTTTAGATGGTTGATTCTGATAGGAGATCTAGTACATGATTTAGTCAATGGATACTTTGCAGGGAATTCCTCTCTTCCCTTGCTAAGGTTTTCCCTCTCTTAGTCCCTAGGTTTGACGGTTGGGAACTTGTTTCCTAATAAGTTTCATATCACACTTCTTTTATAAAAAATTAGACTTATTTTTTTATTGATCATACTTCTAGGAAAAATATGGTTTACAATATAATAGATTTTCTATTAAAAACAAACTCCTAAAATCATTCTTAATATGAAAATTTTCAAAATTAAGATAACTACTATTTTTAAAAGATAGCTATCAACTAAAATAAGGAAACTATTATTTTTCTAAAATATTTCCTTCTTATTAGTTTCTAAAACTCCTCCTACAGATGATATACACCTTTTAGAATAATTCTTTCCAAAAATATGCATTGTGCATATCAGAGTATTATGTGTATTCTCTCTCGTATTCAAAATCTTGGAGATATTCAACATGGTATACTGGAAAATATATGCTGTTAGAAGTGATGGGTTGGTTTAGACTGGCGGAGACATGGCAAGCCTTGTCCTTGCTTGAACATAAAACTAAAATGCAGTTTACTTAATTGTACTTTTTGTTGGCTAGGATATTCCCACATTATTCTCCCTTTAATTTTCATTTTCTAATTGGCAGATTTTTGGTTCCATTCTTGGCGTTTCTGCTGGATTTGTGGTGGGTAAGGAAGGTCCTATGGTACACACAGGTGCATGTATAGCCTCTTTACTGGGACAAGGGGGTTCCCGCAAGTACCATTTGACTTGGAAGTGGCTTAGATACTTTAAGAATGATAGGGATAGGCGAGATTTAATCACTTGTGGAGCTGCTGCTGGTGTGGCTGCTGCCTTTCGTGCACCAGTAGGTGGTGTCCTCTTTGCCCTTGAAGAAGCAGCTTCATGGTGAACCCTGCTCTCTCTTTCTCTCTCTGCATGCATGTATTCCATTTCTATGATGCACAGCATCTGCACTCAAGCATTTGTGCACGCATGCTCCCTGTGACCTCTACTATTAGTGTGTTTTGTTGCGGAGTTTAATTTTACTGGCTGAATAAGGGAAAAGATGTAATCGACTTGGGGGATAATGTGCTTCCATGAGCAGAGGGAAAGTAGTTCCAGAATCTGTTGAGAATGTTTATGGCTGGAGAAGTCCCAACTTTATTTTTTGGCATACGTGAGAAAGTAGTTCCATGGGGCCTGCTTGCCATGTCTTCTGAATTTTGCTTCCTCCTACTCCCTACGTTCTAATTCTTCTAGTTTTTTTGCTTATCTTCTAAGAGAGGAAGTTTCATACTTGATGTGATACAGGTGGCGGAGTGCTCTTCTTTGGAGGACATTTTTCACAACAGCCATAGTTGCTATTGTTTTGAGAGCATTCATTGAATATTGCTGGAGTGGTAGCTGTGGACTATTTGGGCAAGGTGGGCTGATAATGTATGATGTTAGTTCCGCTGAGGCTACATACAGTGCCCCAGATTTATTAGCTGTGATCCTCCTGGGAGTTATTGGAGGCATATTTGGAAGCCTATATAACTATCTTGTGGATAGGGTCCTTCGCACTTATGCTATCATTAATGAGTATGTTCAACCTTTCTTTTATTACAATTGTTGACAGTAATTACTGCATTGGTTTTTTTTTTTTTTTGTGATAAGATTTCTAGGTAGTGAGATAACACAAATACATGTCGACATGTGCACACCATACTGCAGTGGTACTTCTAAAAGTGGAGATGTCCATGTTGGAGTCTGGACACTATATTTAGACGTGATATGATACAACACCTTATAGTAATAGATTTTAATTTTTCCAGGCTACCATTTCCATGTCGTATTGTTTCCCATGCCCTGTGTTTGCTTTTGTTCTTCAGAGTTAGCAGACCTCCCAACAACAGATAGCAAGCAACTTAGAAATTTGAAAGGTAGATGGAAAGAAATATAGTTAAAACACCTGCCTCAGATGTGCTCTCCAAGCTGTTTTGACCATAAATATGTGTTGAGAGCAGTACATGGTTTGACCTCATTGATGCCACTGGGACCTTGCTAACGGCATTTAAGGACTGCAGTCAATGGTGGCAGATGTTTCTTTTTTCTGAGTTTAAATTGTATCTCATTCTCTCTCCTGCTATGCAGAAAAGGTGCTGCATTCAAGATCTTGCTCGTTGTCACAATCTCTATCATCACATCATGCTGTGCATTTGGCCTTCCATGGCTTGCTGAATGCATTGAATGTCCCAGTAATCTCAAAGTGAGCTGCCCGACTGTTGGTGAATCTGGCAACTACAAAAGCTTCCAGTGTCAATCAGGCTATTATAACGACCTTGCTTCTCTCTTTCTAAACACAAATGATGATGCCATCAGAAACCTGTTCAGCACCGATACACAGAAGGAATTTCATATTTCCACTCTCTTCATTTTCTTTACTGCAATCTACTGTCTGGGAATTATCACCTATGGCATAGCCATACCCTCCGGGCTCTTCATTCCAGTCATTCTTGCTGGTGCAACCTATGGTCGCCTTGTTGGGAGACTCTTTGAGTCCATCTCTAAACTTGACACAGGTCTTTTTGCCCTACTTGGAGCTGCCTCTCTCCTGGGGGGAACCATGAGAATGACAGTTTCGCTGTGCGTTATTCTGCTTGAGCTTACAAATGATTTGTTATTGCTTCCACTAGTGATGCTTGTTCTCCTCATCTCCAAAACAATAGCTGATAGCTTCAACAAAGGTGTTTACGACCAAATAGTAAAACTGAAAGGGCTGCCCTACTTGGAAGCACATGCTGAACCATACATGAGGAATCTGGTCGCAGGTGATGTGGTTTCTGGGCCATTAGTTACCTTTTCCGGCATCGAGAGAGTGGGGAACATACTACATGCTCTCAAAACAACGGGTCACAATGGGTTCCCGGTGATTGATGAGCCACCATTCTCAGATGCCCCAGAACTGTGCGGGCTTGTTCTGAGGTCTCATTTGCTTGTTTTTCTCAAAGGAAAGAATTTCTTTAAGGATAAAATGCTTTGCCAGGAGGAGATAATCCAGAAATTCAGGACATTTGATTTTGGTAAGGCGGGATCAGGGAAGGGACCCAAATTGGAGGATCTAGATATTTCGGAGGAAGAGATGGACATGTTTGTTGATCTTCATCCCATTACAAATGCGTCTCCTTATACTGTGGTGGAGACAATGTCTCTTGCCAAGGCTGCAATTTTGTTTCGCCAACTTGGTCTTAGGCACATGTGCGTCGTACCAAAGTCTCAAGGGGTAAGATCATTCTCTCTCTCTCCCTCCCCCCGCCCTCCCCCCCCCCCCCCCACCCCCCCCCCCCCCCCCCCGGCGCAGGCCCGCCATTTGCATAATATAGGGCAGAACTCTGCATGCCAATCACACTTCAATTCAGCATGTGCTATTTATAGTAAATTCTGTCTATCATTTTCTTTTTCTTGGATGCAGAGGCCTCCGATTGTTGGTATTCTGACGAGACATGACTTCATGCCAGAGCATATCCTGGGACTCTATCCCCATATGAATCCTCACAAGTAAGCTGGTGCTGAATTCATCTACAGTTTTATGTATCTTAATTCCAGTTAGTGTCAATTAATATTTCCTTTGTGTCAGTGGGGACTCTTGAAAATGAGATGTAGATAATCTGATTGTCAGCCGGGCGGCCTAGAAAGGCAATAGGCAATATTGTACGCACAATGTCTGCCTCCGAGAGGCCATTGAAGCAAATAGGGCACACTAGATGATTTCATGGCCATTTGCAAGCCAGACACGGACAGACAATCCCCATAGTAAAAGGGTTTATTGGTGTGCTTTTTTTAAATTTATTTTTTTCATTTCCTTTATTCTTGAAATTTGTTGTTATACTTTTTTCAAAAGAAATGAAAAAATAAAATTTTAAATATTTTCTTGTATGATGTCAAGTGCAAATTAGTGAGTTTTGTATGCAGATAACCTTATGTTTTAAAAAAAAATTTTAAATCAACACTTTTCAAAAAATATTTTCAAAAATAACATATATATGTCGTGACTTAAAGTCACAATATGTATTGTTCATCGCGGTCTCATGTCGTGACTTGAAGTCACGACATGGCACTATTCAATGAACAGTAAATATCGTGACTTGAAATCACAACATGAGTATGTTAAATTTGAAAATATTTTTTGAAACGTGCTGTTTTAAAATTTTTTTTGGTTTTTGAGATTAATTCGGAACAAAGCTCCAAATTAGTCACTTGGGAATTTTTTATTTTTATTACAGAGTACAACTTTTTCATATTCAACCTTAACAAGCTACTGTTAAGTCTAAATTTTGATGGAACTTGAATGTTTAAACATAGAAAGTTGTAGAGAGAAAATATTTTTCTCTTAATTAAAATAAGGTAAAGAAAAGTTTCAAAATTAGATATTTAAATCAACAGGCTCACTGAAATCGGTGGAACCCCAGCTGGATTTTCTTGAAAGCCAGAGCCGCCTCATCAGGGTCCGAGCTCTGAGAAAACCCAGAAATCATGGCATTCCAAGCCACAACATCTCTATGAGTGATTTCATCAAACGCTTCTCTCGCCAAGCTCAGTTCACCCAATTTACAGGACAAATCAACTAAACCAGTTCCATTATAGACATCAGATTCAACCGTTTTCTTTCCACTTCTTTATACTCCCATCTCCAAATTCAAATCTTTCTCGCAAAGTGTGCTTATCAGGCTCTTCCAAAGCCTATCATTTTTTTTTGTAAAAATTAAGAGCTTCATCAATTTGATTGAACCTAATATGTGAAGCATAAAATTACAGGTGGGTTTTTTGCAGAATCAAAAACTAATTGAGAAAAATGACACTTGTTGAAGAAAGAAGTCAAATTTATCAAATGGGTATTGGCGTGATTGTTGTTTCGCAGACCTGAGACTAGTAATTGGGTGTGAACCAGCAAATGGGACTTCAAATTTTTGCATTAAGTGAGAAGATGAAGATGGGATTCTGAAAGTTTTGATCTTTTGGGGGTTGAGCGAGGGGGTTTTAGAAGCTGTGATTGCAAGCGAATGTAGAGGTCGAGGAATTGACATTGTATAAAGCACAAGTGTGTTCACAATTTCAGACCCATTTATAGAATCTAAGTGCTGAGGTTTTATGTTGTTTGGTATAGTATTCTTGTTTTCTGCGAACCACGAATACGATGAGAACACGAAATTAAACGACGAAGTTGAGATTCTAAAACAGCCCCACATGGCGCACCCAGTGATTGCGAATTGGCTGTCTTTCGATCACCTCACCCTTTTTCTAATTGCTTTTTCCCAAGCAACTCCATAGATTGGTTGATATTACCCGCAAGGGAGAGCCCCTTAAGCAGAGTAATAAGAGGGGTGGGTCTGACTCGATACCCATTTTGAAGATTCTGGAGAAAACAGAAAAACCCAAATCAACTCATCCCGCACAAACAATTGAGAACAATGTTACAAGTGACAAGATTAGGATTACAAAAAACAATTCCAGACAATCCAATCTCTTGAGCAATGAAACGGCCGTAAAATAACCAATGAACTATAGGGCAGACTAAATTTTCTTAATTAAGATTTTGAAACTGAATCTTAAAAATGAAAAGACAAGTATTGAGTGAGATAATCTCTTAATGGACTCCACAATACTCAATTAGATTAATCCAATTAAACTCGGATATCGGTCGATGATAAATATCTACTTAAATAAAAATAAATGATGGTAGAACAATGGTTGATATGGGGAACTAGCCCTAAAACGTTACCCAATCCCATAATTTTTTTATGATCATTTGTTATAAACATTACATACATGACTCAACATCGTCATATCATAAGGTTTGATACTAAGGTGTCATATGTATCAACTGTATTATCATCAAGAAATTTTATATTTTGAAACCCAAAAAGAGTAATTGGCCAACGTGTGCAGGACCTTCTAGATTTTTCCAAAAATCTTAGATAAAAATGGTGGCAATTTCTTTAATTTCCACGAGACTCCAAATCAAAACAAAATTTAGATATTAAGGAACCCAATGAGGAGATTATTTGTGCTCAAACTTTTCTATACGTAATAAATATTGTCATTTTCATCAGAGCAATTAATAGCACAAATTATTGTTCCAAGTCAAAACTAAGTGCCCCACTCATGCTATCATATGCAAATTGATTATATATATATATATACATATCTATATCTATATGTATATGTATACAAATAGATATGTATATATATATATGTATGTATGTATATATATACAAACAGATATGTATATATATATGTATGTATGTATGTATGTATGTATGCCCACTTGATCATGCTCCGCTTTTTTTTTAATAAACTGATATCCAAAACTATATTCTGATTAATTTGATTTGTTATAAAACCCAATTTAAAAAAAAACACTCTCAATATAATTATTTTTATTCTCAATTTTTGAATATGAGATTTAATTAAGAAACCTAATATATTTAGTCACTAAATCGACTATCATGAGTCATGCTTAGCTAATTTACTATCCGTTTGGTAGGGATATTGTCATCTTCTCTTCTTCTTATAAAGAGAAACCATGTCAAATAAATTCTCTTCTCCTTAAAAATAGTTTTTTTATGAATAAAAATTTACAAAATAAATAATTAAAAAAATAAATTTTAAGAAAAAGTTCGTAGAGAAGCTTTTTGCTACTTATTTTTTATGCTATAATTTTTTAGAAAATATATTTTTTTTCCTCCATTTATATCATTCTTTTGAATGATATGAAATTTTAAATATTTTCATGTCATAAATTCATTTACCTTTATGATCTCCATTTCTCTTTAACTTTAACTTTTAATTTTTAATTTTTAATTTTTAATTTTATTTCAAAAATTATGAAATCAGTGAGATTTAAAAAAATATATATCAAATAATTTTTAATTTTACTTTAAAAACTATTAATTTTTGTTTTTTTTTTTTTTTGTAAGGGAAGAAAAATTAAAAAAAAATAAAAAACAAAAAACAAAAGCCTCGGCACTTAATGTCATGGTCAAGTCTCATAAAAAAAGTCAATCATGATAACTTGTAACAACACGAATTCAAGTGATCCTAGTGAACTAGATTCCATGTAAATAGTTTTCAAGATCTAATAAATGGACCGTATTAAAATAAAAAATAATTATTTATGTGTGTTTTTATTAAGTTAATTTTTTAAAAGAGATATTAATTACACAAAATATAAAATGATATTCTCAATAGATACCGAGAGAAATATCTCTAAATTAGATTTTACAATTATTCGAATCGAATTAGTTAAATTTTTTATTACCGATAATCATATAAAAATATTTATGATTTCAGCCTCTTGCCCGGCATGTGAAAAGGAAAGATGCTAAGATATAACTTGTTAACGTAGGTGAGAAGGGCATCTTTATCCCTTAATCAGATTGGGAGTTCGATTCCCATTGGATACGGAGAAAACAATGTTGGGAGACCTCCCCCTCACATGAGGCCCGACAGTCAGATCGATTCTGGATTAATCGGGACGTAATCTCAGATATCAGAAGGTCCAAGTACCAAAAAAAAATTGATAATGTTTCTTTTCATAAAATTTTTGAAATAAATAATAGTTATACATAATAACATAAGAGAAAGTATCATAGAGATAAACTCATTATTCTAACGATGAGTATAATTGAAATTGCACGTTTCACAAAACAATGCCCACCTCTAAAAAGGAATTTTTTATATCAATTACTTGTTTATATTTTGATAAGGAAAAATTATAATACATAAGAGATCATTTTGGTTATTATGTTTTGGAGAGTCGACTTCTCAAGTTCTAGGTTGGGGAGTTAAAGGAAGCTGACAAATAATTTTTTATAATTTTTCTTCTTAAATAGAGAGAAAAGTCATTAAAGTTTATTACAATATACTAAAAAATTAATAATATAATCTTTATTTGAATGATTGAAATGTTTTTTTTTTACTTTTTTGATTCAAACCCCACATAGACAAGAGTATTTTTTTATGTACGTCGCTTATTTATCACAAATCAGTATTTCAGTTTTGTCTCATTAATCAGATGTTAGTATTGTGGGTCCTATTAAAAGGTTGATTTTCTTAAATCCCTTTCTCCATTTTCGTGACACAAACTCGATACCTATGATTAAAAAACTATAACGTAGGATCTCTGCACCACAGAAGTTTGGTTGAATATGAGTGAATTGATAGCATATGTAAAGGGAGGTTTTTCTAGAACCAAAGA
This sequence comes from Dillenia suffruticosa, assembly GCA_033439265.1. Classification (NCBI taxonomy): domain Eukaryota; kingdom Viridiplantae; phylum Streptophyta; class Magnoliopsida; order Dilleniales; family Dilleniaceae; genus Dillenia; species Dillenia suffruticosa. Next base: position 4,692,998 of record JAVTVX010000018.1, on the reverse strand, counting down.
ATACTCATAAAACAACCAAAATAGAAGTCTCCTCCTCATACATTGAAATTCAAATACACATTGGTTTCCAAAATTCCACAATTTCAAAGTCCAAAACCCAAAATTTTACACTAGATCTTGATCTTATCCCAATGATCGATTTTTCTTAGTTGTCATTTTGAAAAAAAGTGGGGGCATGCATTCTCGAGAGTGACACATTTAAAATTCCATTTGATTTTTATTATATTATGTTTTCATTTATTGATAATTAAGTATGAAGAATTTCTAAAATAAACTACATCATCAATAATATTATATAGTTTTTAATCTTGCAGTTTAGGTACATAAACACATTTGCTTTCTTTGTACTCCATGCAACTAAAAAAAAAAAGAAATATATCAATATATCAATATAAGTATAGATATGAATATATATATTCGTGAGGGGCAATCATTTTAAAGAGAGTTTATTATTATTTCATGCTTCTAAAACTAAATTTCCAATTATATTTATCAAAATTTTAGACAAAATTGGACGTGCAGTTCTGAATTATTTTCCATCACTATTTATAAACTACCATGCCAATATGAGAATTTTTTTAATAATTATTTTTTTAAAACCACCAAAATTCGATAATTACGTTAAAATTGATTGAATCTGGTTCAATTCAGATTGAACTCTTAAAAAATAAAACTCCCTTAGTGTTTGTTTTTGTCATACATAAGATTCAAATATAAGATTTTACTTAAATGATATCAGTGTCTAATCTCTAAACTAACTATAAAAATGTTCTTAGCACTCAGCACCATCTCAGTAGTATAAGTGTAGCTTATTTAGTAAAAGGGTTATAACATGTAATTGTCATAATTTTTATGTTTAAAAAAAAACAAAAAAACAAAAAAACCCTCGTCTAACTTCATTGTTTACATAAAGGAATCTCTGGGACATGGGAGAGTCCAAACATTAAGAGAAATGGATCAAAAGACAGCCATAAAAATTAAATATAAAAAAAAAAGGAAAAAGAAAATGCCTTCATAGTAATTCGGGAACTGCAGTGAGTAGTTAATACAAAGTTTCAAATAGGTTAAAATTTGTGAAAACAATGTTTGTAACAACATTTGCGGAATAAAATTAAAGGACACTTGTTACTAAAGTATATGTTAGTGGTATGTCTTCTTCACGTTTCTAACATATGCTACTTATTTTTAGGAGAGAGAGAGAGAGAGAGAGAGAGAGAGAGAGAGAGAGAGAGAGAGAGATGTAAAGACAGTTGTCATCTGGCAGTAGTTAAAGGGCAGGGAGTATACTTATTGCGTGCAACTTTGGGATTGAAAATTAAAGGTAAATACAAAGAAGGAGAGACCGAGAAGGAAAGAAAACATACAAGAAAACAGATGCGTATATGTGTGTGTGATTTCAAGGAACAATTAATGGTCTGGATTGTGTGTGTGGTGGCAGATGCAATATATTGATTCATATTCAAGAGGGAGGGCGAGAGAGAGAGAGAGAGAGAAGGGAAGTGCAATAAAGTGGGTGTTGGAGATGGGTAGGTTTGAGTCTTTATAATGTTTTGTCTGCAAAACTTCAAAATCCTTCTCTTCCCCACCAAAAAACACAAGACACGCACACCCACTTACATATATACACATACCAAATATAAAAAATATAATAGGGACGAAGATTTATTGTGCTGATTCCAACATATATGAATCCATTGCAGGCAACGATGATGATGATGACTCTCAATGGGAGGGTTCGGACTGTGTGCAAGAGGGTTAATTAAACTTCCGCACCCACATCTCCATCTCCTTCTGAGAGAGAGAGAGAGAGAGAGAGAGAGAGAGAGAGAGGATCATCTTTGCAAGTCATTGTCGTGTGGGCTTTTCTTGTTGGAAGTGTTGGTTGGAATGGGATGTGATCATAAAGAAAGCTTATAAGATCTTTTCTATTTTTCTCTTTCCCCTTCTATGCAGCGTGCGTGGTCATGGTGTTGTAATTCTCCATCCTAGTTTTCTTTGGGGCACTGAATGAGTGATGGATATTGTAAGAAGGAAGAGAGAATTGTTTTCGTCATCTCTTCCTTTTATCTTCATTCTTGTCTTCTTAGACTCATTTTCACTTGTTTGGGGATTGAACTACACCAATTATAGACAAGTTAGTAGCTTGAGACTTGAAAGGATTCAAAAGCATCTTGATAAGATCAACAAGCCTCCTGTCTTCACCATTGAGGTACTCTCTTTTTCTTTGCTTTTTTCCTTTTTTTCCCTCTTTTTGGCTTTAGATGTTACCCATTGAACTTTGTCCTTTTTCACATGTATATTTGTTTGTTAATTTATTATTTTTACTTTTTTGGTTGGTTTTTAGAGCTCAGATGGAGATATCATAGATTGTATTCATAAAAGAAAACAACCAGCTTTAGATCACCCCCTTTTGAAGAATCACAAGATCCAAGTAAGAAAACTCTCTCTCTCTCTCTCTCTCTCTTGCATACATCCAAAGTTTCTTAGTTTGGTGCTAATGTGGGTGAGTGTGCGGGTAACAGAAAGAGCCACCAGAGAGGCCTAAAGTGAAAACTACCCAAAAATTGGATGACGATGATGATGATCAACAACAATACAATAGAAGCAATGTTGTGGGAGGGAGAGGTGCATGGCAAGCATGGCATCACAAGGGTCAAAGATGTCCAAAGGGGACTGTTCCTATCAGGCGCACCACTACACATGATGTGTTGAGAGCCAAGTCTTTGTATGACTTTGGGAAGAAACAGCGTCGAATTCCTCTCACTCAAAGGTCTGATGCACCTGATGTGATCAGTGGCAATGGACATGAGGTACCCTCAACCCTTTCCCACTACCTTTTCTCTTTTGGTCCTACCTTTCACAAAAAGAAAAGGACTCAAGTCCCTTTATACTACTGAATCAAAACGCTAAGATAACACATTTATATTCTGCACCGTCAACATTTTTCTTTCATTTCATTTGACTATATTGGGATAGAAACACAAGTGTTGGTTTCTTTATTTTCTGGTCGTTGTATTCCAAAGGGAAAATTCAATGATCTAGGCGCTCATTCTTCCGCAAATCACTCGAATAGCAGCCCAGATTGACCTATAGATTGGTATTCAAATTATAAGATATATGTGGGTGTGTGTATATATTTTTGATATAATAATCCGGAATTATATTTCAATTAATTTAATTCAAGTATTGACGGTCCACTTTAGGAAGAGTCTTCCAACATAATTTTTTTTTTATTTTCAAAAATTAGAATTTGAAATTTAATTAAATGACTTAGTATTCTTATCCACTAAATCAACTACGCGTATGAAATGCATGGCATGTGAAACTACCTTACTCTCGAACATCACAAGTTGGTGTTAAAAATTTCGAGTTGAGCTCAGCTTGTCTCAATTTCCATCTATTTTATTTTATTTTATGTATAATATTTTTTTAATTAAAACAAAAGGGTTTTAGTAGAAAATGTGTTAAATATTGCAAATAATAGTTAAAATTTTCACTAAAATAGATTTAAATCAACATCTTCATCATCAAAAAGCTTTTTACATTGTAAATTTATACATAATTTTGTTGTTCGGTTCATCATTCGGCAAATACAGATATGGTTGTATTTCATGCTTAATAGCTTCTTCACTAGAAAACCATGATTCAAACCCAAACAGGGTTGAACATATACAGCATCATTCCTAGCTTAATAAAAAGGAAGCGTCAGCATCAACGTCATAGGTATGCAATCGATTCCTATTGAAGCAAGTACTCTCGTCCCCACACACCGGTGGTACTCTCTCTTCATCTGAGCTCTCAAAGTTTAAACCTCTGCTCTTTCTTCTTTAAGCGATGCCCTCTTTTGGAATAAAAATTTCATAATTCATATTCGAGTTTATATTTTAATTAATTTATTTTAAATATTTACAGAAATCCTATTTAAGGAACGATTATTCTAACGTAATATTTTTTATTTTTAAATTTTAAATTTTAAATTTAATTAAAAAAAAATTGTAATATGCAAAACTAATCAAAACAATTATTAGGCGTACGGATTAACCATAGATAAAAATAATAATTATGATCTAATCAATCAATAATGTCTCCCTTACTAATTAGTACCTTCTGATTGGGTCCCACAAGTTAATTTAAATTTCGATTGGTACAACCTTTTAGTCTTAAGTAGCATTTTTGGACATTTAATTAAGGTTGGAAAGTCAAACCGAGAGAACCCTCTGTGCTGGGTAGTTCCAAGGAATCAAATATGGAAGAATTGATGGTACGATAACAGGAGGACAAAAATGTACCTCTGCTGCCTCCTCCCCCCTGTGCACTGAATTTAATCCTCCCTCCCGTAACTCCGTTTAATCATTTCTTCACTCTTCCTCGGCCCCACCAAATTTACTTCCTTTCCTTGTCCTCTACCCCCGTCTTCATCCCCTTTTTAACCGGTCAGATGTATATTAATTTCCTTTTCGAACCCATTTAATAATTAATTTATTAATTTTAATTAATTTAAATCAAATTAATTATTAAATTTATTAAAAAATAAACTCTTGTTTTTTTCTTCCTTAATACGAGTGTTTTCCAAAATTTGTAGCTTTGCTTGGTTGATCTGATCCAACTTAGTGATTGTCCGTCCACCTTCACAGCATGCAATCGCCTACACGGGATCATCGCAAGAGGTTTATGGGGCGAAGGCGACCATAAATGTGTGGGACCCATCAATACAAGCGTTGAACGAGTTTAGTCTATCACAGATTTGGGTGCTCTCGGGATCATTTGACGGCTCGGATCTCAATAGCATAGAAGCCGGATGGCAGGTACTTCTTCCATTTTCTACACTCTCCCGCACAGTGTCCAACGCCTTTTCAATTTTTTAAATTTCGTATTTTTTTTTTATAAATCAATTCGAGATTTTAGAAAATTTGTTAATTGAGAATCTTTGAAATTCTGATGCTCTGATTCTTTCTACTAGTCAGGTCAGTCCGGAGCTTTATGGAGACAGCAGGCCCAGACTCTTCACTTATTGGACGGTCAGATCTCTCTCTCTCTCTCTCACTATTTTCCTTATTTATTTATTTTATTCTATACATTTTTTATTACATAATCATGCCATGGAATTTTTAATACAGTGGATAAGATCAAAAATTAACTTTCATCTGGGGTGGATCCCTCGCTCATTTTTCACCTATGGGATACGTGAGTTTTTTCTTAATAATTCAATGCAAATATTATAAAATCTATTTAGATATTAACTCTTTTAAATCTTTTTTTTTCATCGTCAGAATTCAATTTTAAAATATTTAATTAAAAAGTAAAATATCTAACCATTCAATCTAAAATATTCAATTCTCTCTCTCTCTCTCTCTCTCTCTCTCTCTCTCTCTCTCTCTCTCTCTCTCTCTCTCAAATGAATGAAAATGCATATAATAATCAATTGCCAGCCATAAGGGAAGACATGTTCGTTATGAGTTCTGGGCTTTAGCATTGTGTTTGACACCACCATTCAATACTTGTCTTTAAACCAATGCAAAATGGTTCACATCGAATCTATTCTATTTTCGACTAATCATTCATGGCCTTTTGGCAGAACAATTCAACTGATCATATGTCAAGAATAATATTTTTTCAGCATCGAATAATCATGGCCCTTGGTCATCAATATTCGAAATTATCGAATAATCACGTTAAGTTTTACTAAATTCGATCCTGATCGAGTTAGATTCTTAAAATCTAAAATTTTTCTTACGTTCATCTTTTTCATATATAAAAATCGAATTTTAAATCTTTTTCAAAGGAATCAATATTCAACAACTATATCAATTAAATATTAATATAAATCAGAATTACTACTAAAATTCGAATTTGTTGTATATTAGAAAAAAAAAAACTACTAAGTATATATTCACAAAATTATATCTCTTTGTATAATAATTTCGGATTGTCAAACATATGAGTAGGTGAATCTTGATATGATAAACAATTTATGATAGATAATAAATGGTAAATGTAAAAACTTGCCAAAGTTGATTTATCATGAAATGGGAGGAGTTCAACCATGCTAGCATCCAACATCTGGTCTATTGAATGATGTGGTCCGGATTAATGAGCCCCCGAGCCCTGAAATTGACACTCACATGGTATTGTTTGGACATGGTGGTCCATTCCATCCTTCTTTGACTAGCATTCGAATCAGATCTTTTTTGCTTTTCCTGTTTTTCCCATTTTTTAATAATGTTTAGGAAAATTTTATGCTAGTTCATTTTCTTCTGTCTTAATTTCTGTTGTTTATTTTATTTTGAGCACACTTGGATGGTTTTGTGCCGATAACTTTTATTTTAACGGATTTATTTTATTTTATTTATATAACCAATCAATATGTAGAATCATATTTTGATTAATTTAATTCAAACATTATCGAGTCTAATTTAGAAAAAAACTTTTTAATGTAATATTTTCTATTTTCAAATTTTGAACTCAAAATATAGTTAAAGCATCCAACACTCTTAAACCGGGGTTGTTGGGACTTGGTTTCGAACTAGGTTTATATTATGTTGTTTCATTAGCAACTAAAGAAAGATACTCGCAGTCCCCAAGCGGATAACCTAATGGTACAAACATCTCCCCAATCTGATGATCTCAGATTCAAATTCTTTTATAACTAAAAAAAATACTAACAAGTGATAAAAAAAATTTTAACTAATGCTGAGACTTTTGTTTTCTTTTTTCTTTTTTTTTGGGGGGGTGGGGAGGGAAAGTCTGAATTTTTATAGAAGTAAATTTTGATGGTAATTTGTATGCTGTCGTTGCAGAGTGATGCATATCAAGCAACCGGATGCTACAACCTCCTTTGTGCCGGATTTGTGCAAACCAACAACCGAATTGCTATCGGAGCTGCCATTTCACCGGTCTCGGCCTACTCCGGCAACCAATATGACATTACAATCCTCATTTGGAAGGTCTATAAAAATGCTAATCCCTAACCAATTCATAAATTTGTTTCCCTTTCATTTTCTTTTTTGTCTTTCTTTTTTTCAAACTAGTGTCTTGTCTTGTTGTTCGGGTCAAAATTCAGGATCCAAAGTTAGGGCATTGGTGGATGGGCTTTGGGGACAACACACTAATGGGATACTGGCCCGCTGAGCTATTCACCCACCTAGAGGACCACGCAACCATGGTGGAGTGGGGTGGTGAGGTGGTGAACTCACGGCCCAACGGCGAGCACACGTCCACTCAAATGGGCTCGGGCCACTTTGCCGAAGATGGGTTCTCAAAGTCTTGCTATTTCCGAAACCTAGAGATCGTGGACTCAGATAACAGCTTGACCTCGGCCCAGGGCATCTCAACCCTAGCTGAGAACACCAATTGCTACAACATCAAGAGCTCCTCCAACGATCAATGGGGCACCCACTTCTACTTTGGCGGGCCTGGGAACAACCCAATGTGCCCATAAAAATCACTGTTTTGTGGTTATGGTTGTTTTGTAATATGTTATTATTTAGCATAAAGTTTTCTTTTTCCTCCCTGGTCTGTCGTCAAATAACCAAAAATAAAATTACCTACTTCACTAAGACGAGTCTAGGGTGAGTAGGGTCGAATCCACAGGGAACAGTAGATTTATCTCTTTCAAGGAAAATGAAAATATGGGAGATTTTGAGGAAATAATCTAAAATAACTAAGCAAATAAATAAATGAAAATTAACTAAAATAAAATGATGAGATAATACCAATGAAAGGAAATGATGTCAATGAGAGAAAATCTAGTCAAATGAGTTATTTCCGCTTTGATGTGTTTGATTGATCATCGATACAAAAATTACTCGATATTATGCGAATAAATTGGTTATAGCCGCTAAGTACCACGAAACGACCAATCGCTTCGTACTTCTTCGGTAATCAAGATACCATCGTTAATTACTTCTCTAATCGAAAGACAACCGAAGAGACTCTCGTTGGATTTAATGTTCCGACAGCATTACGATCTAAAGAAACTCAATTCTAATCAGTAAATTCCAACCTAGATTTATTTAAATTAGATTACCTAATCTCTTGACATAAATCCTACCGCTTGCGAGACCATAAAATTATGTCAATTACCACTCCATCAAAAACACACAAATCTTGCTATTTTTAAATGGTAGTAGACCATTATAGAGTTATTAAATATAGCGCTCTATTTAACAATCCCAAAACAATCATAAACACTAAGTATAGAGATTAAATAAATACTCACAAATATCAAGCAAATAAGATTCACAATCATCATTTATTAAACTTTCAATAATCCTTTGACTAGAAAAGAAATTAAAACAAAATCATCTAAAAAGAAAAACTCACAAATTAAATTAAAAATGAAAAGAAGATGTTGGGCTACATGGACAATGGCTGCCGGCTGCTACTGTAGACGTGAATAGTGCTGCCCCCAAGGGGGCTGCCCGACTGCCTCCTCCAAAAAGTTCTCCTCCAAAAAGTTTTCTTTTCCAAGGTATGGAATACTCCTATATATATAGGAGTAAAAACCCTAAAGAAAATAAAATTTTCCCTATTTGTAAAATGTAAATATTTCTAACCCTAATAACTACTAAAGGAAAATAAAAATAAAATAAAAAGTAAATTTCCTAAAAATTTGAGATTTACATTTTCAAAAATTTCTTTTCCTAAATATTAGGAATGGAATAAAAAATCTTCAATATCTCCCATTTCATCCCAATTTCCTCTTGAATGTGTAACTGGGAAAGGAAATTTTTACTGTTGTAAATCTTCAAAACCTCTTGCTTGCCTCTTGAAATCCACGTGGGCACGTGCTAATGAAAGAGCATTGCTGTCCAATTTTCCATACTTTACAAAATTACTCCAATTTAAATCATTTTTCTTCATTTTTCAAAATAAGTCTCCTCCTAAATCAAATGTCACAAAACATAAATATTAGTGTAATATTTATTCAAAAATAATACAAAATCAATCACGAATATTACACTTATTTAAACCCTATCAAATTCCCCCACACCTAAATGATATTTGTCCTCAAGCATCTCTAATAAAATAAAATTAAAACTGTCCAACCTAATTTTTTTTTTCTTCCAAGCATCCAAGTCAACAATTACTATAAGAGTCAAACAAAAAATACAATCGAAACAACAAGTATTTCACAGCGATCCGCACTAAAACAACCTCTACATATCCCAACAGTCACTTATGAAATCAAAACAACAAGATTCGACAATTCTCTTCAAGGGGTCACTCTAATGCACTCGAAAGGGTGAAAAATATTTCAATAACACTTAAATCAACACATTGGAATTGGCATTACCATATGCTTGCAAATATATCAAATCTCCACCACTTAAAAATTAGAATTTCATGTATCAATCAAAAGATCTTTTATTTGGTTGTAATGGGGTTTGGGTAAAGGGTAGGATAAAGGGATATTTAAGGGTTAAAAACATACCAAAAGAAATATATAATTAACTACATAATTCTCATGATATCGATTGATCTTTGCCTCAAGCAATCAACACAAAATTCGACTTCTTGCTCTTCAATTATATAACCAACAGCAAACAATATACAAGATGTCAAATGATTTCTCAATTTTTCATAATTGAAGTATAAATAAATTTTCAATCAAAATACAATATTTCTCTTTTTCATCCACTTTTTTTTTTCTTTTCTTTTTTTTTTCTTTTTTTTCAGCATTTTCTTTTTTTTTTGTTTTCTCTTTTTTTTTCCGAACATATATCATCTTCATGAAAATGTCAACATCAAAATTTCAATCATCATCTTCCTATTGAGGCAAACATAAAACCAAAATCATGCAATTAAATATATATACCTTTGGTACTAGGGTTTGAAACGAAAGCTAAAATCAAAGATTAAGTGTTGTATTGAGTGGGTTTTAAAGAAGAAAAAGGGTAAAGGCTCAAATTGGGTAACTAAGAGTTTATAAAATCAGGGTATGGATTTTAAGAAAGCCAAAAATAGGATAAAATCTAAGTGTCTTTATCATTTCAATGTATAAAATCCTATATGTGGTCTCGAAATGCATAACAATGCAAGTTCTAGAATGTGCAATCCAAGTGTGATAATCACTCATCAAGAAAAGAAATTCCGAGCACAAAGAATGAATTTGCTTGTTTATAGCTCAAAATCTCATTTTTTAAGTAGGGTTTGTGTCCAATTTTGTATGTTCATCATTAAAAAAAAAACTATTAAAAACATGAGAAACCATTTTAAGTACAAAAACCACATTGATACAAGTTATTTTTCATATATCTCTAGCCAACCAAATAGCATACATCAACAAAAAAAGTTCGAAATTTTTTTTTTTCAATTTTTTTTCCATTTTTGAAGAAACAAAATTTAAACTAATAAAAAAAATAAATATAGTGTCAAAAACCAAGACAAAGAGAAAAACACCTAACATCCCCCCACACCTAAATCATACATTGTTCTCAATGTATGCTCAAGTTAAGAGAGATAAAAAAAAATGTATAAATAAATCAAATAAAATAAAAGAACAAAGAACAAAGGACAAAGAAATAAAAGAGAAATGTGAGAACAATACTCCCCTAAAATAGAGTGGAGAATGGAGGAACAATTCCAACGAACTCGAGAAAAGAGCTATGACGTGGGCATGCCGTAATTATCAAGCATTTCGGTCCATTATTGAGGTTTCAAGGTGGAGAGAGAAACCCATAAATCGTTTCTGATGTGGGAGTTTGTCTTCAAGAAATTTATCCCATTTTGCAACATCTTCTGTCATGTTTTCCTCAAATACAAAATCCAATTCATCTTGCACAAAATTATCATGAACAATAAAGTCTACCATACTATAATGAAAAATAAATTTAAAATCATTTGAATATTTCATGATATCAAAAATATTAAAAGTAACAACTTTACCATTAAACTCAAGAGTTAAATACCCAAATCCACATAAATTATTATCTCAACTGTTTTCATGAATGGTATTGACACTTGCTTTGTTGCCTCTAAGAGAGAAGTGTTGAATCCTTCTTTCGGAGAAGTTTCCAAAATCTCATTCTCTTCCTCTTTCTTCGGTTGTGCCAACCTGCTGAGAACATGTAGTAAGATCAAAATTTTTATTTGAAAAGTGTTGGACTCTTTACTTACCTCCTCGGTGGATTCATTCGCTGTTGATGATTTCTCTATTTGCTCGTTCTTCGTATCTTCTTCAGCTTTTGATGAATTGTCTTCCACTTCTTTTGATAATTTTTCTAATCGACTCACTGTTGCCATCAATTATGACATTTGATTCTCTAAATTCAGGATGCTGGTTCTTGTCTCTTGTTAAAATCGTTGGCTTTCCTGTTGAATTAATAGAGTGCTGTTAGCCAAACTTTTAACAATCTCTTCTAAAGACGTACCTTAGGTCGAAAAAGTTTGTTGAGACTGAAATTGAGATTGGACTTGTGGTTGTTGTTGGAATCCTTGTTGCCAATTTCCATAATTGAAATATGGTTCATTACACCATCCTTGGTTATAGATGTTCGAATATGGGTCATCATAAAGAATGAGACACTTATCGGTTGAATGATCTATCTCTGAACAAATTCCACAAGTTTATACCGGTTGTGTTTTTCCTACAATAAAATCACTCATAAGAGAAGTTAGTTCTTTCAATTCTCGACGAAGGGAAAAATCACTTACCTCATTGACCCTTTTTGAAACATCTTGCCACATTCCAAATTGTCGAGAAATCTCAATATTAGAAAAATCACTGCAAAATGTATGTTCATTAAAATCCGAAAATAACAACTCCTTTAAAGTCTTTTGTGTGGCCATATTCTCGTGGTTGATGTCCTTCTCTTTGAAGCCCTTGACAACTTTTGGCAAGTTCCCTACAAAGAGTTAGTCTTGCAAATAAGGAAAAAAAAAATTAAAAGAAATAAATCACTTAACACTGTTCCCCGGCGACGGCGCCAAAATTTGGTTGTCGTCAAATAACCAAAAATAAAATTACTTACTTCACTAAGACGAGTTTAGGGTGAGTAGGGTCGAATCCACAGGGAACAGTAGATTTATCTTTTTCAAGAAAAATGAAAATATGGGGGGTTTTGAGGAAATAATCTAAAATAACTAAACAAATAAATAAATGAAAATTAACTAAAATAAAATGATGAGATAATACCAATTAAAGAAAAGGATGTCAATGAGAGAAAATCTAGCCAAATGAGTTATTTCCGCCTTGATGTGATTGATTGATCATTGATACAAAAATTACTCGATATTATGCGAATAAATTGGTTATAGCCGCTAAATATCACGAAGCGACCAATCTCCCAGTACTTCTTCGGTAATCAAGATACAATCGTTAATTATTTCTCTAATCAAAAGACAAACCAAAAGACCCTCGTTGGATTTAATGTTCCGACAATATTACGATCTAGAGAGACTTAATTCTAATCAGTAAATTCCAACCTGGATTTATTTAAATTAGATTACCTAATCTCTTGACATAAATCCTATCGCTTGCGAGGCCATAAAATTATGTCAATTACCACTCCATTAAAAACACACAAATTTTGCTATTTTTAAATGGTAGTAGACTATTATAGAGTTATTAAATATAGTACTCTATTTAACAATCTCAAAACAATCATAAACACTAAGTATAGAGATTAAATAAATACCCACAAATATCAAGCAAATAAGATCATTTAGATCTCACAATCATCATTTATTAAGGTTTCAATAATCCTTTGATTAGAAAAGAAATTAAAACAAAATCATCTAAAAAGAAAAATTCACAAATTAAATTAAAAATGAAAAGAAGATATTGGGCTACATGGACAATGGCTGCCGGCTGCTACTGTAGACATGAATAGTGCTGCCCCCAAGGGGACTGCCCGGCTGCCTCCTCCAAAAAGTTCTCCTCCAAAAAGTTTTCTTTTCCAAGGTATGGAATACTCCTATATATATAGGAGTATAAACCCTAAAGAAAATAGAATTTTCCCTATTTGTAAAAAGTAAATATTTCTAACCCTAATAACTATTAAACGAAAATAAAAATAAAATAAAAAGTAAATTTCCTAAAAATCTGAAATTTACATTTTCAAAATTTTCTTTTCCTTAATATTATGAATGGAATAAAAAATCTTCAATATCTCCCATTTCATCCCAACTTCCTCTTAAATGTGTAACTGTGAAAAGAAATTTTTATTGTAGTAAATCTTCAAAATCTCTTGCTTGTCTTTTGAAATCCACGTGGACACGTGCTAATGAAAGAGCATTGCTGTCCAATTTTTCATACTTTATAAAATTGCTCCAATTTAGCTCATTTTTCTTCATTTTCCAAAATAAGTCTCCTACTAAATCAAATGTCACAAAACATAAATATTAGTGTAATATTTATTTAAAAATAATACAAAATCAATCGCAAATATTACACTTATTTAATTCCTATCACTCCCCCATTTTATCAAATTTTTCCTATCTTCTCTGTAAGTATAGAACAACTTGTTTATGCTATTTCCACCGTTTTTGTCCAATCTAAGATGTGAAAAAGTTCGAAACCTCTCAGTTCCCTTCCCATTTCAAGACTGGTTTTGCTTCTCGCCGGCTTGGGCCGGCCCAAATTTTGGAGGGACGATTAAGGAGCCCAAACGTGGCCCGCCCAATAAAATCACACCATCACCGACACACCCCCCCCCCCAAAAAGAAGAAAAAAAAATCTGTTTTTAGTTTGGATTGTCTAGTTTATATTAATAGTCAAATGTTATTCGCATAATAAATTATTCTCATTCTTATGGGGAAAATGTGACCATGCAGTTGAGAGCAATTATTAGAAATTGCAAAATCAACGCCTAATTGTTCTTATATCTCTCAAAAAAAAGGTTAGGTGTTTGAGTTTTATATATAATAAAAATAGATATCAGGAAAGTTTTATTTTTTAAAAATTCAATTCGATTCAAACAGAATTTAGTCAGATTTAACATGGTTACCGAATATCGATGATTTAAAAAAATCACATAGATTTGTTTAATAAAATTTTAAAAAGGGAATTTAGAGATGGCAATATGTGATGATTTGGATTTATTTCAATTAATTCAGAAGGTCAAAAATCTTTTTTTTTTTAAAAACAAAAAACCTTATATTTAGTGTCCAAACCCTTCTAATGCCTAATCAATAACTATTAATAAATGAAATAAGATCATATGGTGATTCCAAATATGTTAGCATGTTGTCTTCCATAATATTTTTAAAATACAAAAATTATTTCTTTGCGGAAAAAAAAGTAAAGAGGCATAACTTCTTCACAACTATCCATAATTTCTCAATTCTATATCTTTCTCTCAAATGTATGTTTTTGACATTTTTTATTTAGTTATAACATTCATTGTTTTTTTTTCTTTTCATTATCGTACGTTCAGATATATATTAAAAGATAATATTGATTGGTTTCACCGACACTCATTTTGATTTCTTTTTGCCTATAACCGATATTATCACCAAAATCCCCAAAATTTTGGAGTACACAACTGGACAAGCCCAAGACATCGATCATAGTTTGTAATATGTTGTGCGTATTTATTCTATATTAAAAGGTTAAAGAAAATATGATGGGTATATAACTCATTAAATTTAAAACCATTCAAATTTGATTAAAATGGTGTGTTAGAGGAAAAATAGAATTTTCAATAAATGATCCTAAATGAATTAATTAAATAATTAATTAAGGGTCAAATATAGAGCACTTGGGCATTAGAAAATAAATGCTTTTCGGTTATTTAATTTTTTATTTAAAAGACACAATTTGAAAATTAAATAAATTAATGTCTTTTAATTAAAATGTTATTTTCTAAAAACCAAGTGTTGTCTATTGAATAAGTGATTGTTTTTTTTTTTAATTCAAAAGGATACATTCATTGTGACCTTTGAATGAAAGAATTTCTTATAATTGTAATCTTTTATCTTTTATAAATACTCTCTCTCACCATTATGGATACATATTTCAGATTTTTCTGTCATTGGTAATTTTCGTTTTTTGAAAAAAGTTCTATTTCATTTTTGAAAGAAATTTGAGATTTTGTTGTTTCAAATTTTTATTTTCGATTTGTATATCCTAAAGAAATTTATTGTCAATTCAGCCAATAATATAGTGGAGGTATAATTTTCTTAGGAACAGTGATTGTTTCACGTGTAAATCTTTTCATTTTTTTGTTTATCTCAAAGTCTTTTCAAACTTTCCAACGTTATCCCAAACACCATTCATCAATCATCATGCCAGGCTTTTGAACTCCATAATTGTTAGAACAAGTGCTTGATTGCCAACAAAAGTTGAATCATCTCTCACTAGTATGACCCGATCAGCTCCAAAACCAACAACGCTTCCACCATCATTTCCATGCTTTCTAAACATGAACAAAATTGCATTCTCATCATTCCCAGATTTGAGTAAAACTGGGGCCTCCCCATGTCTCAGGTCTTACTTTATCAAGATACTGAGGAAAAAGTATTCATGTGTGTCAAGTTCAGGACAGCATCATGTGTGCTGAAACTTTGTCTCTATGGAAACATGTCTCGCATTCGTCCTCTCTCTTTTCTTCTATCATTTGCATCAGCTTTTGAAGTCATTAAGAACTTCTGATAGAACAAAGCTCAGAAACCTTCCAACCTAAATTCTAATCCCCAGGCAACGGTTGGTGTTATATCCCAGGAAAACACATGGCCCCCTTCAACATTTTTGCAAATGTATTTTAATAGGGCATTTTGTCCCATGGAAAAATCCTACAACTCTTTTTTCTTTTTTAAATGGATTTTTTACGATTAACTGATATTTGAATATTATCTCACTAATCTAATCAACTCCTGTAGAGTTTATTTGTTAGAATATGCCCAATAGGGGCATTATGGTAATTTGGGGGATAATGGGAGTTACTCCCATTATCCCGTTAACCACACCCTATTAACCACTAATAATGACCCATCTAATGCCTTGGTACATGGCTACGGGAGTTGGGGATTCCTTACTCTTCAATTGTGAAATGAAGGTCATAGGCTTGAGTGTATGTTCTTCCATTGGAGTGAACAGTAACAATGGAGGAAAGAGACTAACACTGCACAATACTCTAGAGAGAGAAAAGAGTGAGGGATGGAGATTTTCGCGTAGGAAAATCTCCCATCGTCAAACGAATCACCGGACATGAGGATTGCGGCGTCGTGGATTTGAGGTGGTGGTTCGACTAACCTCGTGATCACCATCCGACCGTGCGATCCGTTCGAGGGACATCGCGACACGGTGGATTTTGGAGACTGCCCTATCGAGGTATTTATCCCAAAAATTCCGATCTATTTAATTCTCGCTTCCGCATGCGCGATTAAATCCAACATTGGTATCAGAGCGATCGTTGGATTTAATTTAATAATTTTCGGAATTGTTTTTGGGATTTTAAAATTTTGGGGTCCGGATCACGGATGAGTTTCGTGAATCCGAGAACACCGTAGGAATACCCATGGCCCAAGGATTACAAATATATTTTTTGTTTAATTTTCGGAGCATGTTTGGGCCATGAGATGTCCGGTCGAAATTTGCGACCCTACGGACATAAAACCCTTAGATCTGTGGCTTTAGAGGGCGGATCGATGCATGAAAATAATATAAATGAGTTCCTTGCATCTAGATCTATGGTTTTATATATTTTATTGTGTGATTTGGTTGCCGGAAACTGGGATTTCCGAATGGCCGCGGAGGGCCGCAACTGGGGTGGTTGAATCCCACCATTTTTGGGCTTGAATCCTCCTAAAATCGAGTGTAGGATGTTTGGAGGATGCCCACAAATTTTTCCCAGTCGAAAAATGCAAGAAAAAACAGCCGGATTGGTGTTTTCCAGAAAACGGGTCGAAAAACCCGTTGCAGGACCCGTCGGGCGAAAAAGACCCGACCCAGACCCGCGGGCGCGTGACCCACACGCGCAAGAAGGCGCGTCTGACTGGCGCGTGTAGTACACGCGCCACACAGGCGCGTGAACAGGCAGGGGTCAGCGGTCAGGTCGGACCCTGACCCGGACCGACCCGCAACCGACCCGCCCGGGTCGGACCGGACCGTTGACCGGGTCAGACCGAACCGTTGACCGGGTCAGTCGGGTCAACCCTGACCCGTTGACCAACCCGGTCAAAACCCGGCTCAACACGGCTCAGCGCGTGAAGGCGCGTGAGCCGCGCGCCGCGACTGGGCGCGCGTAGCCGCGCCGCCCCAGGCGCGTGGCAGCACGTCTGAGCCGCGCCGCGCGTCTGGCGCGTGAGCCAGACTGCTGCCAGCGCGTGGAGGCGCGTGGCAGCGCGTGGAGGCTCACCGCCGGCACGTGGTGGCGCGCGGCGGCGCGTGAACTGCACCGCCGGCGAGCGGCGGCGCGTGAACTGCACCGCCGGCGAGCGGCGGCGCGTGTGGGCCCCGGGTGGCGCGTGAAGTCGCTCAAAATTGAATTTTTTCAATTTTTGGGGGGGTCCTATATCCATTAATGTGACTTTTTGTGGGTTTTTTGTGCGTCGAATCACAATCCAAATGGTAAGATGCGATTCCAAGTTGTGGTGTATGGTGTCCGTTGACTCATACGCTCGCTTTGGGGTCGTACTCAAGTCATTTTGGTCTTGATGATTCGTAGGGCGTACAAAAATGTGATAATAAGCATCTCCAAGTCACATATGTCTCTCTTAATGCGTTGAGAACTGTCGTATTAAATTTTTGTAAATTTTTGCAAGGAGAGTAAACTGAATGATATGATCTGCGCGATTTTATCAGTAGATTCAGTTTATTCTCGAGAGGCAAAATCTAACGGGAATCTGAGGCAAGAGATGATGGGCCCCAGGGTGGGCACCGCGCCTCAGGGTATACGAGATAAAGAGATCTATCGTGTATGGTATAAGAGATTTGCCAAGTTAGGGCAATGCTTATCAGTGGCATATACGATGACTTAATCTCGTTTTTCGAGTCATATTTTATGGACATGTCGGTTCAACTCATCCCATAAGAGCATAGTGTTGCTCTCTTTGGCTCCTATGTGAGGATGCAGAAGAAAAGGGTTAATCATACAATGAAGCAAATGTCGAGTATGATCACCGAGTTAAAATATACGGACGAGTAAATTTCGGATGGAATTTAGGTATTGGATGTGATCCAGTTTTTACCTGATTCATGGGAAACCGTAAAATCCTATCTCACATTTGACGAAAGTATTCGTGCTTTCGTTGATGTGAATACGTATTGTGAGCTCGATGAGGAGCACCTAGAGGCGAGTAGGCCACACTCGAGTCATGCTTATTCAGAGGAGTCGAGTAAGGACTTGCCCGGCGCTAAGCCTAGCGAACGAGACTCGAGATCTAGGTAATAAAAATCATCCGACAAAACCGACAACGAGGTACAAGAACGCAAGAAGAAGGAATTTGATTAGACCAAAGAAATTGCTACGCTTGAGGTAGATTTGGTCATTTCGCTCGTGAGTGTGACGAGTAGAAATTAATATTCTTCTTCTTTACGTAGTTTGAGATTTGTCTCATTCACTATAATGCTCACTGATTTCTCTCCTTTGAAATCAGGAGCAACCGACCACGTAACTCGAGATAGGAGTGCGTAAATATATAGTTCCGTCAGGTAAATCCTTAAGCATGGAGGATTTACGTAAAGGACAGAGCATTTGTCGTTGTCAGAGGGAACGACACTTGCCATGACGTCCTCAATGTTGTAGGCATTCGACGGATCTACAATTTAGTACCTTGTCTAAAATTGACTACGATATGTGTGAAATCATTCCCTTGTTTTTAATACGATAATTTTCTAAATAATTTTGATTTTAATCCATGATGAAATGTATGCATGGGGTATTACTCTTTCTAATGGTTTTTTAGTAGTTCTACTATTGACTTTACATCTGATTGCGTAGATGATGATGTAAATGAATGACATAGTAGACTTAGACACATGGGGTAAGAGATGATGAATCGGTTAGTAGTGAGAGGTTTATTGGACCCGCTGACCAAATTCGAGTTACCCGTATGTGAGTTTTGCCTAGTCGGCAAAATGACGAGAAAACCATTAGGCGATGCAATGAGAGCTGGGACTCCATTGCGGTTAACTTTTGTGTCTTCCTTCTTTTTATTGTGGTCTCATGAGCATGAGAGCCGGAAATGGAGTTGTGTAGATAATTATAGACGCTTTCATGCGTTTCGGTTCATCTATCTGATCTTGCATAAGTGTGAGGCATTAGACTGCTTTAGGAGGTTCATAAGCGAGATTGAGAATCAGTTAGATTTGAGAGTAGAGACTCTTAGAATCGAGCGAGAACGCAAGTATTCGTCTAAACTACACATAGGACTCTGTTTCGATAAGAGTATTACGAGACTACTGACTAGTAGTCAGTTCCCCATTGAGCTTTGGACAGGGAGGCAGCCTGACCTTAGCCACTTGAGGTTATGGGGTTGTGCCACGATTTCTCGCATTCACACGGTAAGTTAGACCCGCGAGAAAATATGTGTTCTTAGGCGAACACGAACGGTACTATAATCGAGATTGAGTCTCGTAATACTATATTTCTTGAGAATGATTTCCCTAAGAGAGGTGAAATCAATTTGGACCCTACCCTTTATGCGATGGATGAGCCTAGTGGCTAGGGGAGCCCAGCGGCGGGATACAAGAATCCACTACGGATCTTGATCTCAGTGGGAGCGATCCATCAAGAGGTAAAGATTTTTTCTCTCCTCCTAAGAGTGTCGAGAATGCGTATTCAAACGTTGTTTTCTCGATTGAGGGTGAGACCCTCGTTGCGACTCTAGAGGATGATGAGAAATCTAAAACGGTCCGAGAGGCTCTCGAGAGGAAGCAAAATACCGTTTATTGAAGGCCATAAATGAAGAGAAGGAATTGATGAGAATCAACGGGGTCTGGGACCTAGTTGATTTGCTTAAGGGCGGAAGAACTATTGGGAACAAGTAGGTTCTCAAAGTCAAGATAAAGGTCAACGGATTGATGAAGAGATAAAGAACCCGTCTAGTAACCAAGGGTTACACTTAGACTGAGGGGTGGACTATCGAGAAGTCATAGTCCAATTTATCTCAATCCGTTTATTTTTCAGCGATTGTCACGAATATAAATCAAGAGTCACATCATACGGACGTAAAGACTGCTTTCGTAATAGAAGTCTAGATGAGGCGATCTACATGGAGCATCCTTTTGGGTTCGTTCTAGTAGATCAGGTGGATAAGGTCTATTGATTTTAGAAATCAAAATACGACCTTAAGCCATCATCTAGACAACGTCGCTTGAGATTTCACGAGAAGGTGATATCTTATGGTTTTGTAATGATCGAGTAGGATCATTGCAAATATCCGATACGTCCCGATGACTCCTTTATGAGCATGTTCTCATATGTAGGTGACATTCTGTTGCCCGGGAACAACAGAGAGTATCCAATGACCATTGTAACATGGTTGTGAGGTTTTAGTTCATTCTCAGATTTTGGATCCATAGGGATCGCTTGAGAATGGTGTTGACTCTTTAACAAGAGTTTTACATCAGGTAGATTCTTAAGCATTTCGAGAAGAGCGATGACAACCTAAAAGATACTCTAATCGCTAAAGATAAAAAGACCTGAATCTTGACACATGCCCTAGAATTTATAAAGAAATAAGGGAGATGAGTAGAATCCCTTATTCCAGTGCAAAATACATTTTTAGTGTATGCGATGAGGTATACACGTGTGATATACAATTTGATGTATGCGATGAGGCATACATGACCAGACGTTTATTTAGCAGTCGATCTGGTGAGTAGGTATTAATAGAATCCTGGAATGGATCACTGTAGAGCAGTGAAAAAGGATTCTGAAATATCTCATTTGAACTGCAGAGCTCTCCATGTGTTACGGATGAGGTGATTTGCGTTTTGTGGTTGAGATTCAGATACTGACTGGGAGTAGTGATCTGAATAAACGCAAAAGGTTTTATCTTCTTAGAGCAGTAAGAAGAGAACCTGTATATCTCTATTTACGATAGAGACTGAGCTAGTAGTATGCTCAATTGCAGTTCATGAGAATGGTTGGCTTCAGAAATTTTTTGGAAGACTTAGGGATTGTGACAGATAGTGGGAGGTCAGTGATGATTATTGTGATAATCAGACCTACATGTCAACAAATGAGACCCTAAGTATAATAGTAAAGCCAAACACATTGATACCGAAGACCACTTTGTGAGAGATATTACCGAGAAGGGTATTGTGACATCGAAGTACACATTGACATACAGCATGAGAGCTGATCTCTTCAGAAAACCCATTGTGAGAGATTCCTTTGTGAGATAAGGAATTATTGGGTTTAGTGTACTTTAACATTTCTCCTTATATACTGTTTTAGATGTTTATTTTAATATATGACATGTATGCATTATTGAGTCACATATTTATTTTATGCATCATTTGTTGTCATATATTGTGATTTTGTGATAAAAGATATGTCAGGCAGGCGTGGTCGACTCTTTCACACGAGTGACCACCTCCGACTCTGAGTGAGCGGAGATGAGACGAATTCTAGTCGTAAGAGGCTTTGAAAGTAGCCCTACTAGAACATAAGTCGCCCTGATATGTGTTTAGGATGAGATCATATGCGATATGACCGACATGGAAATACCCACATCCATGTTGCCTGTAAGTAGCCAGGTTTGAGATCTCAGATATCACCTGCGATTTGTGATATTGTCTCTGAGTTGCTCTCTCTGAGATCTCTGGGTAAAGTCTTGTATGTAGACTGAGTCCCGTACCTGTACAGTGTTAGAGAAATCTGACATATGCCCTTTGAGAGATGGGGGAATAACACTGTGGCACGTGTTTCATACCACGTGTGATGAGACGACCATGGGATAGTGGGAGCCATTATTTGAGACGATAGTTTGATCATGATCCCCGTTCCCACTGTGTGAGACCTGAGATCCATTTGGTGGGATCTCTTATGCCCTTATTACTTTCGGCTGTCTCTAGAAGTATTGGTTCAGTATTGCTAGTTTAGTCTGTTTACCTATGGCCCGGAAGATAAATTGAGGTCTAAGGGGCAGGTCTAGGAAAGCAGCTGAATTGAGACCGATAGATTCGAGTTTGGGAAAAGGAAGGTCAATAGTCATTACATCATTGTTATGTATTCATAGGTCGACCTATTGTGTTAATCCATGTTGGGATTCAAACATAATAATGAATATATAGTCGAACAAATTGATTGGGGATCACTTTCGATGAGAAAAGTGGCTCGATGGATGTAAATGCATTGAGTCTGGGGTATAGCGAGTTATTTTTATACTAACAGTGACTACTCGATCATCCTAACAGGTGTATCGAGAAGTCTTTGCTTGCAGGTGCACTCGCCGGTCGCACGACGCCCAATCCAGTATGAAGGTCCAGTAGGGTGATGTGATAAATCGCATGAGTTGCGATCTTGTGATTGACGGAAGTGAAATGCCCTCATGTGCAAGTGGGAGATGTTAGAATATGCCCAAGAGGGGCATTATGGTAATTTGGGGATAATGGGAGTTACTCCCATTATCCCATTAACCACACCCTATTAACCACTAATAATGACCCATCTAATGCCTTGGTACATGGCTACGGGAGTTGGGGATTCCTTACTCTTCAATTGTGAAATGAAGGTCATAGGCTTGAGTGTATGTTCTTCCATTGGAGTGAACAGTAACAATGGAGGAAAGAGACTAACACTGCACAATACTCTAGAGAGAGAAAAGAGTGAGGGATGGAGATTTTCGCGTAGAAAAATCTCCCATCGTCAAACGAATCACCGGACATGAGGATTGCGGCGTCGTGGATTTGAGGTGGTGGTTCGACTAACCTCGTGATCACCATCCGACCGTGCGATCTGTTCGAGGGACATCGCGACACGGTGGATTTTGGAGACTGCCCTATGGAGGTAT
The DNA here is from genome assembly GCA_033439265.1 of Dillenia suffruticosa. Lineage (NCBI taxonomy): Eukaryota > Viridiplantae > Streptophyta > Magnoliopsida > Dilleniales > Dilleniaceae > Dillenia > Dillenia suffruticosa. The sequence goes on along the minus strand of JAVTVX010000018.1, from coordinate 4,670,093 downwards.
TTATCCCAAAAATTCCGATCTATTTAATTCTCGCTTCCGCATGCGCGATTAAATCCAACATTATTAAATGGTTGATTCGTTCGATATCTACCTTTTTATTTTTAAATTTTAAAATCGAGATTTTAATTAAAAAAATTTAATATCTGACCATAATATCCGTACGTTATTGATAGATCCTGCAGGTCGTTGTTGTCAATATATAGAACTCTCTTCAGCTGTTCATCTGAAGTTGCGTTCTGCACGACCAATCTATTTTTGGACTTGTTCTTCAAAATTATCACTTAAAAAAAACATAGAACTCTCTTCTTTTGTTTAGAAGCCCGGAAACCCCAGGCCTGGTCCCTCTGTCCATTTATGAAATTCAATTAAATATTAAATATTAAAATACATAATTGCCCATGCGCGCATTAAATATTTAATTCACCAAACATGGTGTTCAAATTGAAAAACTCAGCCTAGGGCAAAACCACAAAACCAACGTTTCAACAAATTAGGAGAGAGACAGAGACAATGGGGATGGTTGAGAGAGCAGAGGAAGAGGAAGAGATGGTAACCCCAGGAGAAGTATTGGGAAAGGCCACAGAATTGAAAGCCGGAAGAGGAGCCTACGTTGCTCCCCACAACAATACCGTCTATGCTTCTCTCACTGGCCGCCGTTCTCTTATCCCCCCTCCTTCAGATTCCTCTGACCAGGTTCTCTCTCTCTCTCTCTCTCTCTCTCTCTCTCTGCTTTCGCTTTCTAGGGTTTAATTTTGTTTCTTGTTATATTCTTTCTTATGATTCTGAGCAGCTGTACATTTTGAAAGCTTAAGAAAAGAAATTTTAAAATTGTTTTAAGACCCAGTTGATACTAGGTGTTTTGAAATCTCTGTTGAGCAGGACAACTGGGTTTTGTGCTTTTCTTTCTCATCGCAAAATTGTGGTTGTGGGCTTTGTGAATACCTATATGAAATGAATCCATCATTAATATTGGATTAATTTTTAATTTGTGTAAAATGAAATTCCCTGGTGTTACTAATCCTGTTTTAGAGAGTGGGTTTGAGGAAATTTAATTTTATGGAAGACCCAATTGGAAATAATTTAGAGCTAGAGTTTGCTGTCTGTGGAAGCAGACAAATGGTATTTTTTTTTAATAGTATTTATTTTGCAAAATTATGGATGTGGATTTCATGCATTTCTATTTTATTTGCCCATTACTAATCTTGGGCTATCGTTATCCATTTATTTAACATATGTAACATGTTGGTGTTCTGAACGATGTTGATGATTCTTATCATTGATTAGAGACCCACTGTGGAAGTTACTGGTCACAAAGCCCATGGTGCTGTACCTGTGCCGGGGTCTACTGTCATTGTCCGTGTAAGTTATTTTGAATTACATTTGTTTGTGTAATGGCTAATGCTTTCTTCTTGCTTGTTGTTCCTTATTGAAACATTCGAGTTTTCAGATGGGAAATTAATTTCAGCTTGCAACATTTTAAAGAACAAGCTGGATAACTATTAGAATCAGATCAGCAGCTTGATTTTTCGAAACTTTTTTTGTACGTCCTTAATGGTCGGTGCTGATATGATGACAATCAAACATTTTACCAGTTGTGAAACTGCCTTTATGAAACAATTTCTTTTGTCTTTGTGCTTACCAAGATAGAATGTAGCATCTCTTTTTTAAGTCAATTTTCCTATCCTTAAGGATGAATAGATTGATTCCGTAATGCATTTTTTCCTTTACTTTGTCATTGTTGTAAATTTGTCTTTACATTGAACTCATATGGAAAACTTAGGATAGAAAGAATCCTTATTAGTTTTGCATTGTTGATATGGCCCATTGAGTCTATACCCCAATATTCGTGACCAAATTATGAAAATGTTGAAATCTTAGATTTAGGAGTAACTTTAACATTATGTGAGTTCTAAAAATATGGAATGGGTTTTTAAGATCTGAAGTATTTCTTCGTTTTAAAAGCCCAGGTAGATGATGTTCCAAGGTTTTATTGTTTTAGTCAAGGGTCACCATCTGGTGTGCCACACTAGATGAAAAGTCTGAAAACCCCATATTTAGCAGTTTCTTTATGGAGTTTAACTTGCAAAACAATCAAAATTTTGGTCTCGCAAAACAATTGGTGCTGTTTCTAATGACAGCCCTACTAGAATGATGTGGTCTTTGAATTAACCTCATTGTTGCCAACTAAGCATGAAGCTGTCCTGGAGAACCAACAAAGCATTCTTTAGTATCTAATCCAATAATTTGATTCCCTTCACTGGAATATCAATATTGCAAACAGAGGGTTTGTTTTAATGGACCTTATTTTGGTGTTATGTTCAGATTACAAGAGTTATGGCGAAGATGGCTTCAGCTGACATAATATGTGTTGGCACCAAGGCTGTTAAGGAAAAGTTTAGTGGCGTTATCAGGTACTAATGTTTTCTTTATGTTATCGTTAGCTCCACTTCAGGATACCTCTAGCATTACATTTTTGACATTTTGTGAAATATCCAAGTTTTATTTGGTGGGAAAATCAGTTTGATGTTTGTAATGAAATTTAGTTTGGTTATGCATCTCTTCTCTGCTAAATTAGGAGAGGAAGAATGCACAATTTACTAAGTTAGGCCTACTTTCTAGTTGAGGCAGGGAGGTCCTAATCAACTTTTGTCATCTGCCACTCCAACAACGTTTCATTGGATCTAACACATGCAACAAAAGGCCAGATTAACATGTTAAGTAACCTTGGCAATAAAATAATTTAATTATCCGTTTGACTGTATTACTTAATTGTCCTAAATAGTTCATGTATCTGCCAGTATTCCATATAATTAGATGGAAATCAGTGTAGGCCTGGCTATTATAAACATGATGCTCCTGGCTCCTCTCTCTCTCTGGTTGATTTGAAATTGAAAGGGGGAAAAAGAAAGAGGGTCATCATATGCATTATGCAGAGAAATGGTAAGTTTAATACTTTAGAATATAAGTGTTGTGCCTATTCAGTTGATCAAACTTTTGGGATAACAAAATAATGGACCAGCAAGGTCTAATACAAACAATTTCTTTTTTCATTTCCATTGGCAAGTGAAGTGGGATGCTGACATGGATTTGGTGTTTTATAAGATTGAACATTTTTTTTCCTTTGAAAGGTGTGTATGGCAAAGTGACAACCATTCAAGATCTTTCAAATGGTCTTGGGAGACCATGATTTTGAAGGTGCAAACTAGAGAATTTATAACTAAGTTTGTGGCAAATGGCATAACAATTTCCATCATCCAGTAAGATGGGATCGCATACAGTTCGATTGGAACCTCACAGGGTGGACCGAAGACCAAAACTGATAGTTCATTTTTTATGCTTTTAGAGGCAACTTCTTCCTTTTAAAATGATGGAGTCCTAGTTTGTATGCAATACTTTGTTTGACTTCATTTGTTGCTCTGTCTTGATGCTTTGTACAAGTCTTGTTGCATCATACGGGATGCAAATGACTATTAAGCATAGAGTCAATGTGGTTGAATTGCTTGTGTCCACTATTGGTTTTGGAAACAGTGGATTGAAACTTCATTTCTCTATGGAACCATAAGCTGAATGATTTAAGGCCTGGCATGGCAGCAAGCTCCAATGAAGTCTACTTTCGCTGTATTGTCTTGGAATTTTTTGTTGCTGTGATTAATTTTTATTCATTTCACTTTTTTAATGAAGTTACATGAATATTGAAACTAATAATCTTTTTGTTTCAGACAACAAGATGTAAGAGCAACAGAAATAGATAAGGTGGATATGCATGCATCTTTCCGGCCTGGTGACATTGTCAGAGCTTTAGTGGTATCCTTGATGCCGTTAATTTAAAAGATTTTATTTATTGTTTTATTTAGACCTTTTTGCCATATACTTTTATTAACTTGGAGTAAGCGGAAAATAAAGTAATGTGTTTAGATAAGAAAAAGTATAGAAACACTAAAAACTTCCATAAGGCATGGTCACAAATTTTGCCAGGTTCGGACAGAATCATAGCTTGTTAATGTTTAACAGTAGATGGCATCAAAACTCTACATATACATGTAGAAACACATACAGTTAAATGGACTCACTCCTTTTGTGAGCTTAGTCGGGGTTGTTGAGACTTTGTTGTCTAGCCTTTTATGTTAGTATAGGCAACTTGCTCTATGCAAGTCCATAAGGCCTCTCAACTCTGGAAAAGAAAGGCGGTGTTTCAGAAAGAGTTGGTTGGTGTTTACTTGATCAAGTATCAGCTAGTTTTGTATGGTTCCAATCTGAGTTTGATCCTTTGTTTGATTGAGCGACAATAGTATTGTAAGATCTTTTGTAAAAGGCCAAACCACAAAACCCCCCCCCCCAAAAAAAATACTAACTTTGAAATTGCACCCAAACTTTGCGGTCAATTATTCTCCAAACACTTTCAAAGTAAAATCCAATGTCCCCCCATAAGCCGACAGAATTAGCTTTCTAGCAGGGTTTTCATGAAATTCTGGTGAACATCTCTTTGGTGATGATTTTTGACTAGTGTGAACCGCTGAATCCTAATTAATGAAGGATTGTCAGCAAATTTGGAGATCAAATATGAAATTCTTTTGAAAAATTGAATTACTATTAAATTTTTGTGTAAATTATCACTGGAAGAGAGTGAAATCAAACACCAAAGTGATGCTTATCAGAAATTTTGTAAACTCCTTGCGCTAAAGTTTATCTTGGTCTCAGACGGCGGACATGAAGTTTTATTTTAAAAGTTTCGGTGGGTATTTGATTGCAATAAGAGTTTAGGGGATGATTGAAAGTAGGCTTAAAGTTAGGAGCTTTTTGTGGTTTTAGCCTTTGTAAAATAATAACTTTATGATCTGTAGTCTTTTGGTTAGAGGTTTGCAGCAGAAACCACATACTATTTTATTGATAATTATTACTGACCTCTATCATGTAAAAAATTTTTTGATAGAGCAATCAAGTAATTTTCGATGTCTGGTGCTCCATAATGAACACAAGAGGACAGCTAATGCAATGTAGTGGACATGCATTATCTTTTTTCTTTTCAGTATGCAGGTTTCATTTGGAACCTCTAAGCCCCTCCTTCCACCCAGAAAAAAAGGCACACAATCTTTCTGATTGCACAATTGATCTTAATGAATTATTATTCTAAACATGGCATATATCTTGTCTCAAAATTTGTTAAGTCAATTTGCAGTCCTTAATTTACCTAAATAAGCTCTCGCTTGGGGATGCACGTGCATATTATTTATCAACAGCACAGAACGAATTGGGTGTTGTATCTGCTGAGAGTGCAGCAGGTAAGAGAACATCTCAGTTTCCTAGTACGAGTTCCAACATGATTTTTATCTAATTTATGGCATCTTTTTTGAAATAAACCACCTTCTGCCAAAAGTTATTCACTTGATGGGTTTATATTAGTTTCCCTGAAGACCATTGCACTATTTGTTTTCAAATGAGTTCATGTTGGAACCTGTTATTCTGAGAATGTAATCTGTTTCTATTTTCATCTCATAATGTGCAACTTGCAACGAGTGAAAATTCTCTCTCTTTTGCATTTATTTTGGGTGACGTATAGCTCTATGAAGAGTGAGTTGTGCGTTTGGAGTGGTGTGAGGGTTTGTACAACAAAGAGGAGAGCCATCGGGAGGCTTCCTCTACATGTGTTTTGGTTGGTGTGGAAGGAAATAGATGAATTCTTGGGAGTGTGGAGATATCTTTCAGGACTTTTTGTGGATATTTATAGTATTTCTGTTTTTTGTTGATTTCTAATTCTTTAGAATCTTTTGTAGATGTTGATTTCATGGACTCTTGCTTTGTAGTCCCAATGGGTGTGATAGATCCCATTCAAAGCTAAATTACGGTGGCTTAAATAAATAGGATTCTCCTAGGGTGAGAATAAACTTCATAGTTTGAATAAAGACGTGCTTGCCTTTTTTTATTGAATTTTAAAGAACTTAAATACATAGAGTTTAACTGCCACTCCTACACTCAAGACCACCCTTGCTAAAAAAAGAGTATTCAACAGCTATTTAACAGTTAGCATAAGTAAATAACAGAACCCAGTAAAATAGCTATTTCTACTGCATAATGTGAACGTTGGCTTGGACAATTCTTGATAGCACATCAATCTTCATGTTCTCATGCACCACCTAACATAAAGTTTAACTGCCACTCCTACACTCAAGACCACACTTTCTAAAAAAGGAGGATTCTACAGCTATTTAATAGTTAGCATAAGTAAATAACACAACCACTAAGATAGCCACTTCTACTGCATAATGTGAATGTTGGCTTGGACTAATTCTAGATAGCACATCAATCTTCATGTTCTCAAGCACCACCTATGTACCATGCGCACATGCCATGAATTTTGGGTTTCTAGTAGGAATGCACTGCGAATATCTTGGCTTAACAGGGTGAGCACTTCCTTTCTGCTTCCCCCCTCCTTGTGTTGTTTTTCTGTGAATGGAATTCTTTTCACCAATCAAATATGTATATGTATGTACATATGCACCTTCCGGTGCTAGTGTTGTTATCCATGGAGGTACAGCAAAATTGTTAGAATTTATTTGGACATTGTTCTGTTAGTCAATTCACTTGGTCCTTGTATAGGAGGTGATATCTATTGCTGTTCATACACTTTTCTTTTCTTTAGAAATGTAGAGAATTAATTTATCTTTATGCTGCTTGCTCAAATCCCCTTTCCTTTGCTTGCTTCCTTGAAGAAATATTTCAGTATTTATACTGACAGTTTCAGTACTTAAGAATTGTTTATATATCTTCTTATTAATTCTTTGGATTATTTGACTCTGTTTTATTGCAAGAATTTAAATGTATCAATTTTCGTCTGGTCTTTCAACAGCCCTGGGGATGTAATCCTGCAATTGAATTTTTGGGAGAGTTACTTGTATTTATTTGTAGACAGACTAGTACATTTGGGAAACATCATTGCAATGGTTTTTAATACAGTAACTTGCTGTCTATGACACTTGTGTTCATGACACATTCACCAGATATATTTGAATGTTACTTGATAGTGGGTGCTCCCATAAGTTTAAATGTTTGGTGTTGCTACAGGTGCGACATTGGTGCCAATTAGTTGGACAGAGATGCAGTGCCCGTTGTCAGGCCAAATCGAGCAAAGAAAGGTTGCCAAGGTTGGAGGACAATGAACAGAAATGTAGTTGAAGATGCAAGCATACTTTTGATTATTGTTTTCAGATTATTTGAGTGGGTTCAAGCTGATATAGAGGCTGGAGTTGTAGTTCTCCCGTCAACCGATTAGTTTCCTCTGATTTTTTGTGCCCGTAGTATTCTTGTTGATCCAGCTTATCCCATTGTGTAGATGAGGTTGTCTTTCTGTGTGTGAGATCTAGATCTTTGGCTTAGATAAAGGTTGTTTAACTTGCATTGGTAAAATTTGCCCACAATCTTTCTGCTTTACCTATCTTCCTTTGGACAATAAACATATAACAAAGCAATTCTTCAGTTTTCTTTGGTTTAGTCAAATGAGAAGGTGAACTCATGTCCCCTTTTTTTTATATTTTTATAGGGGTGGGGGGTTGTATGGAGCATTGAAACGGAGGGTTGATATTGATGAGGATTGAAAAAGTAACATAGATTTTTCTTATTATAATGTTGCTTTTAGGACGAATCTATCACAATAACTCAATCAAAATACTAAGGAGTTTAGTGATAAAACATTAAATTTTTTTAATTAAGATTTGAAATTTGACTTTTGAGAATGAAAAATAGATAAAATAGTTTGTCCCTATACTAAGTTCAACGGTGTTTGAATGAATTATATTAATTTGGTAACTCTATTGGTTAGTCAAAACAAAAAAATGCATTGTATTCATAACATAAGTATAATATGTTTGACAATTGATTTAATTTTTTATTTTTTTGGTACCATGACTTGATTAGTAACCCAGTATTTGGACATTCGTCCCAATTAATCTGGATCGATCGTTTACAGAGTCCACTTTGGGAGTAGGTTTCCCGGTGTTGATTTTTTCGTTCACATGGGATCGAAATCCCGATTATGGTTAAGCGGCGTCAATTCTCAAATCAACTGTGTTAATTTAATGGGATAGGGTATTAGATCTCCTAACTAAATTTCGAATTTAAAATTTGAGAATGAAAAATATAACACTGAGAGAGTCGCTTGTTAAATAAAGTTCTTGTAGACGCTTAAACCGTATTAATTATAATATGACTCTGGATATCGGTATAAATACAAAGAAAAAATTAAATGTATTATGTTTTTATAAATTTTTTTAATGGAGTATCAAGCTGCTTAACCCCAAAATTAAACTATAACCATCTTGTAATCCCTCTCAACCCTTTGGTATTACTCCAAAGTCTTATTTAGCGACTAACTTTTGCTGCATTACATGACATCAAAAAAATTCTAAACCGATCAAGCAACCTGTGGCTGTACATTAATTCCCCAATGAAGTGCCGGACGGGACGTAGAGTTTTTCTAAAATATATGATTTTTCTCTGTAAAATTATTGTAAAATAATTGTTTTTATCAACAAATCTTGTAGTGCATCTTAAAATTTCTTCTAATTCGACTTTGTTGCATAACTTTTCATGTATTTTTATTTTGAACATACAAAAACATTAGCAATTTTTTTAAAAAAAATTAATAGCTATTGCTTGTATTAAATGCTTATGTTCACTATACATATAAGAAAAATTATTAATTAATTATTTTACGGAATAATATATAAATTAACATGATATAAGTTGCTACAATTTTATTCGTTTATTTTTATTATGTTGAAATTTTCAAACACTAAACAACCGCAAAAAAGCTCAAATTTAATATCAAATTTTAGAATCGACCGTTTGAAACCAATATAGAAAAAAGTAGAGAAAAACCGTGTATAGAAACTCAATAATGATGATATATTATTTTAATGAATTCGAATTCTTCTACGTCACTTAGTATTATATAAATTCATCTTCTCAGCTAAACCCTTAATACTCTTCTTTACGAAGAATTTGGATTCACATTTTCAACTGTCTACCTTGACATTCCATTAAATTTTCTATATTTAAGATTTTGCTCCTATTGATCGGTGCATTTTTGAGTTTTCATTATACGTGTATAAATCACCTTAAACGGATTTTTTTCATTTTATTTATAATTGAATTCACTCTTATTTTAATACATATCTCTTTATTTCTAATTTTTTCTTAATATTTTCTATTTTTATACATATTTATCTCAGTATCCTCATTATAATTACAACAATTTTATATTTTTGTTATTTAATGATCCAACACTTGGTATTATATGATAATACCAGTGTTACTAGAGGTGAGCATAAACTATCCTGTACCTGCAAAACCATCCCATCCCGTCCCGTTCAAGCGGGACGGGTTATGGACAATGTTTTTTTTTTGTACAGAACGGGAACGGAATGAATTAAAAAAAAAAATTGTTTTTTACGGGACGGGAATGGTTTTACTGTTGTGGTTAACCGACAATTTCCATCCCGCCACACAAATATAAATAATTTAAAATATATATATATCTTATATCAATTACAAATATAAATAATTTAAAAAATATATATATCTTATATCAATTATATAAAGAATTAAAAATAATTTAATAAATAAATAAAAGTAAGATTAAAAATAGTTTAAATATCAAATGATATTTTTGTCTTTTTAATATTTTTTTAACTCTGATCTATGTACCCAATTTCATTCCCTATTCAATGTTTGTGCCCCCAAACAACTAATTCTTTCTTCTCTCATCTTCGAATCTAGCTAGAGCCACATCTCTCTCTCTCTCTCTCACTTCAAACCCTAGCCGCACCTCTCTCTCTCTCTCTTCTCTCACTTCAAACCCTAAGCGCATCTCTCTCACTCATCATCTTCAGCTCCTTCACTTTTTTCTGTAAGATTTTGTTGAAATTCTCTTTCTAGTACAATTAAACAAAAGTTTTATTTATTTTTCTGCAAACAAAAGTTCTTTTTCTGTCATTTCTCTTAATTCTTTGTTTATTTTTGTTTATTATTGTAGATATTGTCAATATAAATCAGCAAGTCTTGTTTCATAAGTGTTGATAAAGGTAAATCATTCTTGTTACTAAAACCTGTGGATTCTTCTAGATCAAAGAATGCTAAATTTAAAGTTTAGGATCATTTTTCTTTAATCAAATCTGAGGATGATAGTAAGAAGGCTTCTTGTAATTATTGTGATAAAATTATTAATTGTAACAACAAAAATAGGACTAGTGGGATGATCAATCACCTTCAAAGATGCAAAAAGATTCCAGAAAATAGAGATAAGAGACAAAAAATATTAACTTTTGCATGAGAATCTAACGTTGAGAATCCAAACAATGACAGTGGTTCTTCTTTGTAAATATGGAACTCTGATCAAGAGATTTGTAGGAGGTATCAAGTGAGGATGATTATTTTAGATGAAATACCTTTCGAGACTATCGATCGAGTATAGGGGGTTTAGAAATTTTTTGAATGTCTTGCAATCTAGATTTAAAATTGCATTTCATTTGACTATTGTGAAAGACAATTTGGAACATTATTTGAGTGAGAAGAATAAATTGAAATTATATATGGAAAGATCTACTCAAAGAGTTCGTTTAGCAACTCATATACGGTCTTTTAGGTAGAATTTTAATTACATGTGTCTTACTGCTCATTTCATTGATGCTGAATGGAAATTACATAAAAGAATTTGTACTTTTGTCTTATTGCTAGTTATTCTAGTGAAATAATTGGAAAATCAGTTAAAAGAATTTTGTTTGAGTAAGAAATTGATAAAGTTTTTACCATCACAATAGACAATACTACCTCTAATGATCTAAAAATTTTGTATCTTAAAAAAGGCTTAACAATTGGAAATGTAGTGTCTTAAATGTTGAACGCTTGCATATGAGATGTTGTAATCACATTCTTAGTCTCATTGTAAAAGATGGTTTAAAAGAGGTAGACACAAGTATATTAAGAATTTAGGCAGCGGTTAAATATGTGCGATATTCTCCGGCGATATTGCAAAGGTTTGGATCATGTGTAGACCAAGAAAAAAAATAAAGTCTTGATGTCAACACTAGATAGAACTCAACTTATCTCATATTTGAAAGTGCTATTTCATTTAAGCAAGCATTTGATAAGTTAGAGGAAAAAAATGTTAAGTATTGTGATGAAATGACTGATGGAAAATATTGGGGTTTGCTTACTGCTAACAATTGGGAAAATACTCGTAAGTTTATGTCATTTTTGAAATGCTTTTATGATACCACTTTACGGGTTTCGGGTTCTAATTATGTCTCTACTAATAATTGTTTTCATGTGATTTACTCTCTTGGGATCAAGATTGGTAAGTATGCTTTTGGTGAAAATTTTAGTTTTAAAAAATGGCAATTAAGATAAAAAAGAAGTATGACAAGTACTGAGCTAACACAAAAATATTAATCCATTACTATTTATTGTGGTTGTGTTTGATTCTAGATTTGAATTAGAGTAGGCTTGTTATGACACCCGGGTCGAGCCCGGGGTATCACAATACCCGAGCTCGGCTCGAGTCTGTAGGAGGTGAGCTCAAGCTCGTCGAGCCTGTGCTTCTAAAGCTCGAGCTCACTTGAAGTGTCATCGAGGAGCTCGAGCTTGAGTGTCGTAGGCCTCGGACAAGATTGGGTCCAAGCCCGAGCCCAAAACCGTATCCAAACCCGAGCGCAAATAGAAACCCGAAACCGGATCACGAGTCACAACACCCGAGAGCTTGATGGGGAGAGCAGAATCGGAAGGCGGAGGGCAGAAGGCAAAACTCTGTGAGAGAGAGAGAGAGAGAGAGAGAGAGAGAGAGAGAGAGAGGAAGGAGATCAGACCTTTGATCGCCGTGGTGAGAGGATCAGAAGGTGAAGGAGTCTTTGATCGCTTGGGGTACGGTTGAATCATCCTTCGATCGCCGCCGTGGTGAGAGCATTAGAAGGTCGATCGCTTGGGCTGTGGTTGAATCGCACTTCAATCGCCCCCGTAGTGAGAACATCAAAAAGTCAAGATGGCCGCGAGAGGCGATAGCTGCACGGCACTACTCTGCAATGTTAGGTCACTGCGAGAGGAGAGAGCATTTCGGTTCGAGAGATCGAGAAGAATGAGAAACGAACGAACGAAGGAGAAAGGAGAAATGAAAGCAAAATTACATTTTCGTCCTTCAAAGTTTTACAAGTCAAGAACAACAAGTAGGGCATTTACGTAATTTCAAAAATTTCGGGTAGCTCGACGAGCCTTCGGGCTCGACACTATTTGGGCTCGGGCTCGACACTAGCTTGAGATACAAATACTGGGCTCGTGCTCGATCCAAGCTTGAGTTGACCGAGCTCGAACTCAAGCATTGACCGGGTAGTGTCATGGATACCCGTGACACTATCTGAATGTCATAACAGCCCTAAATTATTATAGTATATGAATTTTGCCATTGATGAAAATTATGAAATACCGAAAAATGATGAACTATGAAAGAATGTGAGAGAAGTTCTTGACACTCTATTTGCCTTTTATTCTAGTGCTTGTGTGATTGTTAATGACGCATCAAGCATAAATTCACAATCTTCTGAAAAGGTTTTGAATGTTGAAGAGAATGATCTTGATTGTGATATTCTTAAGTTAATGTCCAAAAGAAAAAAAAGGGAGGAAACCGATTGGGAAAACAAATCTCAACTTGATAGCTACTTGGAAAAAAACCAAAAAAGAACACATCAATTTAAAAATATTAGAGCAGTGGAAAGTGAATTCTTCCAAGTATGCTATTCTTGCGTCAATGGCCAGGGACATACTAGCCATTTCAGTGTAACCGTAGCATCAAAATCTGCTTTTAGCACTGATTGTAGAGGTGCTTATTTGTTGTCAAAACTATCTACTTTCTAATCTTTTATCAGTTGAAAATGAAGAAAAAATGCTTGAAATTGAATAATTTGAAAAAAAAAATACTTAACTTTCAATTTATTATGTTATCACTCATATTATTGTCACTATTATTATATTTATTTAACTAATTATATAATTTAATAAGTGTCAAAGGTTTGAAGTTCAAGAAATGCAACATTTCAAAAGGATGGATTTAAAAAGAAATGAAGGTTTGTTATTGTTGCTGTTGTTATTTGTCTACTTGATTATTATCCGCAACTCTTTCTGTTTTCACGGTATTTGTTCATAGTGATCACAATTCTTATCTACTTATTTTCTATTATCTCCTTGCTTATCCACCATGGTGCCTATTCTTTGCTTGCTTTCAATGATGCTCATCATGGACACGGTAGTTTTAAGAGTAATTCTTTTTAGACGACAGGTTTATATCTGCTCATATTGGATTTCTGATTGTTTTGCTTTGGTATTTTTTTTATTTTTTGTTTATTAATCATCAAAGAGACCCATTTTTTGGATGTCATATTTATATTGTCCACATGGGTGGATATAAAGGTTAAGCCTTTGACCTCAAAGAGATAATTGTCATATTTGGATTCTATTTGGATATAGAGGTGAAAGCTAAAAAGTGACTTTTTTAGTACTAATATTTGATTTTTTGTATTTTAAACGTTTATATAACTTATTTTTGGATTTTAAATACTTGATTTCATATTTGGATTCTATGTAATTTTTACGTTAACTATGATGTGAAATTTGCGATAATTGATCTTATATTTTAAAATATTATGTTAATATTTTATAAATGCTAACGTCTCATTCTATAGCTATCTTGTTTTTATGGGACGATTTTACGGTCAAGAATTTTTCTTTGATAGGACGGGGCATTTGGTGGGACAGGAACAGTATAAAGTAGATGAGATGGTTAACCATCCCGTTCTCACCCCTAAGTCTTATGGTGATTTTATAAAACCTCCAATTCAATTACAATAATATCATGCAATCATAAAAAATTACAGATATTATTCTTCATTTCATCTAACTCGAATGGATTGTATAATTCATATTTTCATCTATATTGTCCTAATTTTGAATGATAAAATCAAAATATCTAAAATGTTCACTCTCTGATATATCCTATTTTCTTATTTAATTATTTCTCTATCATCCTAATGTCTGCTACCAAAAGTACGCTCAATTTTTGATTAACTTAATCTAAATTTTTTATATTACAATGTGTTTATCCGTAACTTAGTATTAATATTCTCTTTAATTTTATCAACAAACACTATATTATTGAGAAAAAATATATATCATGGTATTTTATATTATATACTATTTATTATTTCATCAATTACTATCGTAAAACGGTGAGGGCTTAGTGTCGAATTTTGATGAAATTCAATATTAATAGAAAATTTATAATATCGACCCCTATAAATTCATACATACATAATAGTTCTCTAATATCTATCTCTTATGAGATTAATATATTTTAAAGAGATCCCTTCTTTATCAGTATCCACTACAGTATGTTTTTGGAAATCTTATTTTATACTTTTTCTAAATCGATAAATATCATATATATAAGTTTCTCTTATATACTCTAAATGTTTTCATCAAATATCTAAGTTAGTAAATGATTATGTCTAAGTTAGTAAATGATTACGTTAGTGGATCATTTTAATATGAATTCAAATTAATTTTGAAATACAATTACTTCCGATTTCAATTTATACTCCATCACTTTTTCCCACAATTTTATAGTATGATTAATAATTTTAATTTCTTTATAATTGAAACAATCTTATATGTTATCGTTATACTTATATAGTGGTACAATTGTGTTTTCTCTCATCTTCGGATGTTTTCTTAATTCTTCAAATTTTGTTAAAAGATCCGTCAATATTTCTATTCTCACTTCATTCAAATACTTTCATACCTCAATAGGAATGCTATCAGACCCTGTGACCTTATTATACTTTATTATTTTTTTAAGGTTCTTCTTATTTTATAAGAACGAATTTTGTGCTTAAAATTTATGTTGATCTCTTTTATAAGTATTGCAATATCACCATATTTCTTATACTCTCAATGTTAAAGAGATTATCAAAATAATCTCTCTAATATTTTTTTTTATGTTATCATTTCTTGCTAAGCACGCTGTTACTTTCACTCTTGATACACATAATACTATTTAAGTTTTTTTTCCTTTCTTATCTCTTAGTTCGTTAATTTTATAAAACCTTTTTTTCTCCGTTCTTAATTTCTAATTTTTTATAGGCAATTCGTGAATAATTTGTTATTTTCAAACACACAATTTTCTAAAAATTTTACATATCAAATCTTTTATGTCCTAATTTTAAGTATGTGTATTAAATGTTTTAAGTAAGTTTTTAAAACGAAATATATATATATATATATATATATATATATATATATATATATATAACATATTGGTTAATGAAGTGAATGTTTGGAAAATAATTTAAAATGATATGGTACCTTTTAAACCAGATATAAATCTCCTACTCTAGTTACATAGAAAAGGATATTAATAACCAGATATGGCTTGCCAGTTCTATGTTAAGTAGATTTTTTTTTTTTTTTTTTTTAAGTTCAGTTCTAATTTTAGTAACTTTTATTTATTTAGTAATTATATATGTTTATGTTATATTTTTATTATTATAATTAACAAAATACTACTAAATAAATTGTTTTAATTTGTCTTGAACGTGAGTGGTTTTTTTTCACTATTTTTATTTTTATTTTGTCTGAAAAATTTCGCTTTTGTTCATATTTTCAAAAACAAAAAAAAAATATTAAGAACTATTTGTTTGAAGTAAGATAATTTGGATAATTTTATCTCCTTGAACTGGTAATTGGTATTGTAAGAATACTTTTCTATAATTTGCAAAAATTTGAATATTGTAAATATCATTTTTTTTTCTTTTTTCCTAAGAGATTCAAATTATATTAGTTTCAGATTTTGGTTTATCCTTTTTTATTATTTATTTTTTGGTAATCCAAATAAAAAGCCTAACTACCATTAGGACGTAGTTTAGGTATTTGAAAAGAAAAAATAAAAATAAAAATAAAAATTCAGATGGGTGATCCTTTGATGCACAAAAAGTCTTCAATACTAGTGTTTTTGGTTTCCGAAATGTTTTCTTTTTTGAAATATTTCAACATATTAAATTAATTGATATTTATATAAAAATCTTTATATTCTAGTATTTATATATTTTTCATATTTAATGAATTATTTAGATATTTAATTATAATTATAATTTTTTACCTTATTTATTTTATAATTAATAATTATATATTTAATCATTTTAAATTCTTATTATGAATACGGTTATTCTATTATTTTTATAAAATAATTAATATTTATATAAAAATTATTGCATTTTTATATTTATACATTTTGTCCCATTTTTATCTTCTGTATTCTTGTAAATTACCATTTTTTCATATATTTTCGAATCTATTTCTATTTCTTAGTTTATGTTTCTATACAATCTAAGGGCGACCCCATGAAAAATACAACAATTGTAATTTCAAAATCCACCTAATGATAGTTATTTGTTCTACACATAGATTTATCAAAATTTTTAACTCATACTATGAGAAAATTTATTGAGGTCATTAACTCTTGAAATTAACAAGTAATTGGGCTCATAAAAGTAACTTATGTTATATGATTGATTTATGAATTATTTAGCCTAATCCAACAAGTTAACACGTACCAAATTTAAACAAGAAATTTTTAATGTTAATTTAAGAATTTTGAGATCATTCATTGGCTACAAAGGTCAAATATATATAATTTTTTATTTATAACCGATCGATATCCGAAATCATATTCTGATTAATCCGATTCGAATATTATCAGGCTCAACACAGGGGAGCTATCTCAACATAATTTTTTTTCATTTTCAAGTTTTGAACTCAAAACTTGGTTAAGAGATTCGGTACTCTGACTCACTTGGCCAACTGTCCGTCGCTATAGAGGACAAATATTAATAACAAAGTTCATAGTCATGTTGAGCCACACTTAATTTGCTTAATTAAACACCCTTTGCCCATTGTGTGACACTTTAATGTAAATATAATGCCCCAAAATACCATATTGAAAGTTGAACTCTACCCAAAATGCAGAATTTAATTTAGAGTTGAAAATTGAGATACCCTTAGCTTATATTTATGAATATCTATCTTACCACCTTTTATTGAAAGTAAATAGTCAAAAACTGTGATTAGACTTATGGATTTTTTCTTCATATATTTATTTTTTAATTCCTTAATTTTTATCTGTTTATTAGTATGAAATTTCAGTACATTTGACTTTTAGTTTATCGTACACAAGTAAATTCTTAAAAATTATATTTCACTTAAAATATTAAAACTATGTTTTTCTCCGTTTAAGGGGAGAAGTGGTTAATTATGATAATATTTTCAAAAACTTTGAGCTTTCAACTATGTTATCTAATAGGCCTATACTAACTTTACTCTTCTATAAATATTTTTTTATTCTTTTTTTGTAATAGATCACTTGATATTCAAATTTTATCTGATTAATCCGATCAATTAGATAGAACTCATTAAACAATTGACTCTCTCAATTTTTTTTTTCATAACTTGAAGTAAAGGTCAGATCACTTTTTCAATTCTAATTTTAAAATGGTGGGTATATAAAATTCATAGAGTTTAAAAGAGTTTGGAATCTTTGAAATTGGATTTTCACATGTCAAAAGGCTTTAAAAAGGAGAGCCAGACCAAGCCCTCTTCTCTCTCTCTCTCTCTCTCTCTCTCTCTCTCTCTCTCTCTTGTATATGATAAGGATGTCATCTAGAGCTAAGCTTGACCGGTCAGAGAAAGCATTAAAAGCACGTTGAAATAGACATAAATATAAGATAAATATCGGATAGAGGGAGAGAGAAGACATGCATTGATTGGATTACTTTTTTGTTTCTTTGACCACAAAGCATCTCAGCATTAGAAAAGAAGCTCCTCTTCTTGTTTCTTTCCATGACAAACTTAACACTACTCATTCTATATTACAAAAACTATTAAACAAAACATAGCAACCAAAACAATGATTAAATATTGCACACTTAAAAAGACCCTTTAGAAGAAGGAAGGAGAAGAGAGTTAGCTTAAGAAGATGATGATGGTGGTGGTGATGATGATGAAGAGTCGAACTTGTAATGTTTGTCAACAGCAACCGAGACATCCCAAGTACAACTGAGTCCTTTTGGGATGATAACAAGGTCTCCTGCACCAAACTCTACATATTCAGATGACCCTTTTGGATATGCTTTCACTTTTCCTTTGAGCAAATAACATGTCTCCTCTGCATCAAATTTCAGTGTAAATTTCCCTGGTGGACAACCCCATCTACACAACATAATACAATCATATAACTTTCTATAAACATCCATTTTTTGTTAAAAACAAAAGAAAAAAAAAAAAACAAATGGGTATGCAAATAATGCCTCTATGAGATATGATTCTTTATGTTCTATTGCCCAACCAAAAAGTGAAAATCAACACCCATATGTTCTTGAACACATGAAGGTTTTGTCTATGAAAGAAAACTATATGTTTGTGCAACTAATGCTTTTTCACCCATAGCCAACCCAGAAAGAAGAACATGTGAAAACAATAAATCATGACTTACTTAGGCCATGACTTGATACCCAGTTCGGATAATCGAGAATCTGAAGGATCTTTTTCAACAATGATGCTGAGATTAGGAGATGATGACTCGGGTTTCGATGGTGTTGCCATGGAAGGAAGGAGAGAGAAACCCTAGAAGAAGATGATGACAGTGGGGGAGATGACAAGGAAGATTACAAAGTTTGAGAATGATGGGTTGTATTGGCTTTTCTCTTATAAATATTTGAACACTATGATTAAGAAGGAAAGAAGGAATCTTCTTTATACATGGAAGGGATTGAGCACCTGGTCATATTTTAAGGTGGTTTAAGGTGGTTTCTATTTGTACATGCTTTTGTTGCTTCTGGTCAAATGGTTGACAGGATATTTTAGCTGGCATTGAGCACCTGGCAATGAGTGATTGGGCATCATATTTGCTTCTTTGACCAAAAGTACTGTGACCTGTAATATCATTTATGTTTGAATGGGCTGTGTGTGCGTCTGTGATGTACAATGGGTTTAGTGTTGGGTTCAGATTTGGAAACATATGATTGAACCAATGGATGACCAATTCAGAGAGCTTAGTGGCATCCATTAGGATTATGCGTTCAAGGATGCAGGTTTGAATTTGTTTACCTTATTATTTATATATAAATAAGATGTTATGTGATTGTAAAGATATCCGAATAATTAAAAACTCTTATTCAAACCACTTTTTCAAGACTCAGCGATTAAATCTTCGTAAATGTATGTATTTTTAAGATTTTAGTTATTCTTTTTTTTATTGTATAAGAATTTAAAATTGAGATCATTAGGTTAGGGGAGAGACATTTGTACTATTGGGGCTGTGTAACAAAAAATATATATATATTTTAATTGAGTACGAGAAAATTATTAATTTATTATGATATACAATATTTTTTTAATATTTCTTCAACTCAACACGATATGATAAAAATCATTTCATTTTGAAAATTACAATAATTTTCAATGCATCTACAAGTTTATTTGTAATCCAATAAAAAAAAAATCTCTTTTTAGACCAATGTAGGATATAAAATAGGTCTCAAAAATATGACTAAAGGAAAACATGAGGTAAACTAGCCGCATGCATTAGGCATGCACTCAAAGACTAGATCTGATAGTCCCCAAGGGGACAGTCTAATGATTATAATCTTATCCCTTAATCTGGTGATCCCAAATTCAAATATCTGTATAACGAAAAAAAAAAGACTAAATCCGATAAATGTATCATTGACTCTGTATGTGAAAACAAAGTAAAAGTTGCAGCAAAGTTTGATAAAAGCAACTATAGAAAATTGGTGACTTTGATACCATGTTAAAGAATTTGATAACGGAAGCAATCAAAAGTACGAAATCCTAATAATGTATTTTTTTTGCCGCACTATTATAATAGATTGTGTTTAAATAGAAAACTTATTATCGTAAATATAAAAATATATAAAAAAACTAAATATTGAATCAAATTATTATGATCAAATTAATTATTAATTTATTCTTCTACACGATAATCTCTAATAATTATAGTGATCGGTTCGTTTATGGTTAAATAATTAATGGTTATAATTCTGTTCCTTGTGATCTATGCCCATGCCATATTTACTCATTCTAAATCTTTTCCTACTCATTCTAATTTTTCTTTTTTAACTTGTATAGTAATTAGTAGTAGTTCTTTTTTTTTTTTTTTTTTTCTAATTTTTCATTTTTTTTAAGATTTTGGTGGGTGCTGGCCTTTGTTTGTGGGCCATAAATGGAAATTTTTATTTGAACAAAGTCTTTTTCATAGCATAGGATTACACTGTTTGGTTTTCTTCTTTAATTTATTATAGAAGACAAAGCTCGACGCACGCATGTGCATACGTTATTGAGCACAACACACGGCACTTCCATTCCCTCAAATCATTATTTTTTTTTTTCTCTCATTGTTATCGATTAATCCGTTTTGGTATTGTAAAACCCATTAAAGAGTTGACTCTTTCAAGTTTTATTTTTTCACTCCCATAATTCAAATTTAAAATTTATAATTAAAGAAATATAATGTTTTATAATTATATTCATGAAAATTTGATCTAAACTAGATATTTTTATAATTATACGTAATGTCTCAAAACTTCATCTCATTTATCTATCTATGTGTGCCTCGCACAGGATTGCCTTTAGAGTTACCATAGTTGCTCTGAGCGCACCTCGACCATTTGTTCGGTAGGTTAGAGCTTCATGAGTCTTACGAGCAATCATAGTTTTATTTAGTTGAACCATCGACCTAAGGTCCGTGCCAGACCAAGCATGAAGAGATTCGTAAGATATTTAAGTTTTATCACGCATAATTTATCAGCTTATTAATTTTATTAATTAAAAGATTAAGACTTGTTCTATAAATTTTTAAAATCTGAAAATTTTAAATTTTTCGCACTCAAAATTAAAAAATCACATCCTTCCAAAGTAAAATTGGTATCGATGTTATTTACCAAGAACGCCGATGACCATTTTTATTACGGCATCTCTTTTATGCAAAATTTACGATTACATCACTTCTTGTTATTTATTTATTTATTTATTATTTCCGTCTTAGAAAAGCCGGAAAAATGTAATGGTAGTGTTTGATATGGAATGAAAGTGTGGAGGAAAAAATAGAGGAATAATATTTTCTCATTTTCTGTGTTTGATATCTAAACTTTATATTTTATCCTTTGATTTTTTATTTTAAAAAATAAACTAATATAAATTATGTTTCGAAAACTAAACATATTTATTTTCTCTCTCTAAAATATCGATGTATATTATAATTTTCACTCTAAATATATTGGTTTTATTTATTCTTTTTTGAAAAAAATAGAATTTATTTTTTGACGCTAAAATTAATTATGTTTATTTTTTCTCTATAAAAAAAATTAAATTATTCTAAATTTTCTCTCTCTAAGTAGAATGTGGCATTAAATTTTCTCTCACCGAAAAATATCAAAATTTATTTTTCTCTCTCTCTTAAAATTAACCCTATTATTTTGCCCTCTACAAATTTTAAACTATTTTATATTTTCTCTCTAAATATATTGATTTTTCATTCTTTCTCTCTAAACAACTAAATTATTAATTTCTAAAACTAAACAAATTACTTTTTTCTCACTAAAAAATTAATATGATTCATATTTTTTCTTTTTAAACACTTCGATTTTAAATTTTTTTAGTCTCCAAGAGAATCAAATTTATATTTTCTCTCTCTAAAACTAAATACATCAATTTTTCTCTGTAAATAATTAATTATTTCATATTTTCTCTCTCTAAAAAATTAATATTAAGTTCACTTTTTAGAAATATAGTAAATTTAATTTTTTTTTCCTTCTAAAATTACTCTCTAATCAATTATTTTGATTCGCATTTTCTCTCTCTCTAAAAACCAAAAATATTAATTTATTTCCTTTAAAAATTAAAGTTTTATCTTCTCTAAACACTATTTATAATTTCTCTTTCTAAAAATTCTAAATCCAATTTTTCTTCTCTTTAAAACTAACGAGATTAACTTTCTCTCTAAACGCTAAAATTATTTTGGTTCATATTTATTTTCTAAACACATTAGCCTTAAATTTTCTCACCAAAATTAATAAATTTAATTTTTTTCTCTCTAAAACTTAGGATATTAATTTTGTCTCTCTAAAAAATTAAAAATTCGCTCTTAATGCATCGGTAAATCTAGATTTAATTTTCTTTAAAAAATCAATTTAATTCTTATTTTTTTTCTCAATACATCTGTTTCAATTTGTTATTATTTTATTTTGTAAGAGGTAATGATTTTAACCTCTTCAAAATGGGAATACTTTTACTCTTAATTTGGATTTATTTTTACCATCTTTACTATATAACCAAGTTGAATTTTGTATACTAAAAATGAGTAAAAGCTATCCAAATAGACATGTCCAAAGTTTTGGTGTTAAATTGAAATCAAAGTTTATAGAATCAAACTAGAACTTGGTTTCGATCCTATTTTAGAACCGAAACCTTCAAGCAATTTGTTCAGTTCAAGTTCTTAGATTTTGAAATCAAAATCAAAATCAAAATCAAAACTATTACAAAACAAACATCAAAAGAACGCAAAAGCAATGGAAATTGTAAAAAATTATAAAAAATTACAAGAATCATAAAATTCAAAATTAAATCAGAACAAAAGCCATTCTAGTCTAGAATGACAATCGTAATTTTCTAAATTACCCTTAAACAATTTATTAAACTTATTGAAAAATTTTCATTTTTTTCCTCTTGCACACTAATTTTATATATCTGTATATTTATTTATTCAATATATATATATATATAACACATATAGTTTAAAACTAGTTCACTTATATATACTCTTGATCGTAATACATTAATCCCAAATAAAAGTTGTACGATTCGATTCAAATTATTGAATTATATTATTTGTAACGAGGAGTAATAAAAAATTATTTATGGTCCAAATAAAAACAAGTTCGAGGATCTAATCCAATTCAAAGAGCAGCCAAATCATGCTCATGCTAACTAAATTTTTTTCTAAACTATGCAATCAGAGTTTAGAATTCAACCGATAAAAACTTACTAAAAATTGACTCAGTATTTAAATAAAAAGGCCAAAAATAGCAAGTAATAGTGTAGGCAACAAAGACAATTCATGGCAAATGTGGACCCTAGATTATTAATTTAGTAATTAATATTTAAATTGTCAATAGTAGATTGAATTTGTTATTTATGGTATGATTTTTATTATGATAATTAAGAATTTTTTATCTAAATTATTCTCTATTCGTCATTTTTGATTGTATTCACCGCCACTTTATTGTACAAAAATAGCATGTACGTACGTTATATATGTATAAAGTTTGAAAAAAAATAAATATACAAATATATAAAATGGTGTGTATAAAAAAAGAAAAGAAAATTTTTTATAATTTAATTTTCACCATTATTTTTGTTGAATGACTCGTTATAAAGTTTTAATAAAATTATTAATAATATCAATGAATTATAGTTTAAATGATATTATCTATTTCTCTTACAGATCTCGACGAGTTTCTCTCATGTATTGAAAAATATGAAATCACTAATACTGCTATTTCACAAAATAAGTTATAATAAAATCACAAAAATAAATTAAGTATCTTACTAATTTTTTTATTATGAATAAATTAATTTATAATAAAATTAGCAAGAATTAGTGAAATTAGGTTAGATGAGATTTTATTATATTTTAATTTAAATTTTTTGATAAAATTTTTAGTTTTAAAATTAGATTAACTAAATATTTAAAATTCTTTTATTAGTATTATTCTGGAAATATAACAAAAGAAGAGAGAGTGGCAACCTTTCGCCTTTGACGTCGACGGGGAGGACGGCGAGAGAGAGAGAGAGAGAGAGAGAGAGAGAGAGAGAGTAGAGAGAAGCTTCGAAACCATCGTCGTTCAGATCCGCCGTAGAAGTCTTCGCTCTTTCTAGCTTTTATTTTCCCGATCATCACTTCGTTTTTCCGTCGCCGATTGCAATAAGAGATCCAATTTCTCTCATGCTTCTCTCCTCTCTGAGTTTCTTCATCTTCAATTGGATCGCGAGACAGAACAGATCTCTTCGCTGATTTGAATCAAGCAAACATCAACTAGGTAATGTATAAGTTCGTCCGTTTTTGTGTGTTGCATAATGAAAATTCACAAGTTTAATCAGAGTCTGATTAGGTTTTCTTGCTGAATTTCAGTCAATTGCTTGATTTATGCATTGCTTCATTATATCTTCTGGCGGATTATAATTAGGATTAGTTTAGAAATTTAGTCTTCCGATTTCTGAATGAAAATCTTTTTTGCATTTGTGATTTTACAATTGTTGTTGTAAAAGAAGAATTATTTCAATGTGTAATCATACAATTGTTGGTGTTGCATGGAACTTGCAATATCATTGGATTGTCTTAGGTTGATTGCTAGATGAAAGTATGAGTATGTTTGGGAGGAGGGATTGTTGTATCATACGATGTGTTGTGCAGCTTTTAAAGGTTTGTGCTTTCAAATATTCTTCCAATAGTTATATCATACGTCAGAGCGGTGAAGAGCACATCCATGGTCCATTAACTCCTTATCCCCCTTATTACAAAAGGGTCCTCGGAGTATTTGTTGAATTAGGTAGCGTTACACCATGCATGCCGTAGCACAGTCTCGAACAATGGACAGGATGCAGTGACACACCAAAGTTATAATAAATGTTTTATAATATTCTATGTTACAAAGTGTGATACCATGTTGTGTAAGCTTTGGAGGGAAAAAGGATACTTGATAACCTTAGAAATGCGTGTTTTTGGCTATTCTTTGGTATTGAGGAGAAAAGAATGCAAGAATTTTCATAAAATAAACTATTGATCCCTCACTTCTATATGATAAGATTGTTTTCTTTACTCCTTTGTGGGCTCACGTCCCAGGTTTCTGGGATTATAGTTTGGAGGAATTGAAGAGGGACTGGAGATTAGTGTTTCATTGGTTGTTTTTTTTTTTTTTTGTTTTTTTCTTGCTTTTGCAACTTAATTTTCTTGCTCCAAAGGATTTCTTGTCCTTTCTTTAATGGATGGATGATCTCTTATCCTTTGAAATCCTTGTACATTCATATTCACCTCTAATATATATTTCTTTTTCTATAAAAAAAAATTGTGATATCATGTTGTGGCTGCCAATCCTTTGAACGTAACATGGATGTTGCTCAGTTCTAGAAGTGTCCATGCAACATAGACTCTACATCATACCTAGAAAAGTATTCTATCCATTTGCCACATTGCAACATCGACAACCTAAAGAAGGACATCTACCCATCTTTTGATAATTTCGCTCTAAGTTGCATCACTAAAAGACCCAAACAGCTTATTTTCATCCTTGCATTGTACTTGATCTCATAGTTAGCCTGAATTACTGCCCTTTTGAAATGATCTATTTCTGCTATAAACCCTGAAGCCGCTTCCCTGGTTGGGTAGAACTCATCCAATTGTCTAACTAATCACAAACCCATCAACATAATTTGTATTTTCTTCTTTGTCCTTGAAATTTCTTTAGAACACTCAATTGTTATGCTAACCAAGTGGGGGTGGGAATAAAGATGTAAAACATTATTGGGAGACTTGTGAGAGTTCTCAAGCAACATAAATCCATTTCCCTTGGATAGGAATCTCCTACTTCACCGCCAATCTCTGATCAAACCTCTTAACTGCGCTGATCTAAGTAGCTCTATTTTCTGCTTGGTTCCTGTGTCCATGAATAACTGATAGGCAAGCTTCCATCCGACACACAAGAATCAATAGAAGTCCTATCCACCTAGATAACCACTCTTTTTTTATGGACAAAGAAAAGAATTTATTATTCTTGAATTGTGAAATAACTCTACTCCAAAAGCTTAACCTTGTAGAGGGAGGTATTATCATTTAATCTTTCAGGGTTTTTTGTCACGCGTTTAGTACAACATTTAAACACATGGTATGTTAAATAGAGTTAATAAATGAGTCTGATAGGATTTGGACTCGAGACCTTGAATTTTATTCCCATGATAAATTTTGTGAGACATTTATCAATTCAAAAAGCTCAAACTTGTGGGAGATATGTACTTATTATTTTTGCACCAAAGTAGGAAAAATTTCATCCGGGAGGATAGGGCATCCAACCAGAAAAAAGGTCCAGAAGAAAAGGGAACTGAAAATTAAGAAAGAGAATAAAAGACAAAAAAGTAAGAAAAATGATCAATTTGGTTGACCAATCTATTTGGCATCTTGGACAGATAACACCTTGAACAAACTATACGCCATTGTCCGCAGCAAATTTATGAAGAAGACCTTATCTCAAATGAGGTTGACCATAAGAAGGTCTACTCTTTCACTGGTTTTTCTTAACACAACTGCTTAATAACATAGAAGAAAAAAGTAAATATCCCTTTGTTTAAGCTCCAAGAAAAAACCGAAATGACTCTTGTAGGACTTGTTAACCAAGACAGAAAAGGTAGGGAGTGGAAATAACCTATAGAAGGCTCGGAGGTCTAACATAACACCTCCTTAATGTTCCCCAAATCCCCCAAGGCTTCTTCTTGTTTTATGCTTTACTGATTTTTTTTAATTATTATTTTTTTCCTTTTGGGTAACTTCACTTGGAAAGTCAAAACGTTCACTCCAAGTTCAAATCACTACTTTGGTCCATACTTGGTATTATGATCAGTAGTAACTACTTGTTACAATTTTAGGAGCAGATGCAAGGTGTTTTCCTTGATTGGTTCATTATGTATGTTGCTGGTGGTTAGATGCATGGCAAATCTTATCTTTTCTTTGACACATGGGAGGTGTGGCTTGGCATTTCAGTATTTTGGGGGAACCATGGATTTGTTTGTGTAGCTTATTTTGTCGAAGTTGATTTAGGCTTTGGTTTTGAAAAGAGGCTGAACTCATGTGGTTGTGTGCGATGTTTGTTGTGATTTGGTGCTGGTGAATAGTAAGGAACTCAAGTTGATCCTAATCAATCCGCTTTTATGGGAAAAAATACATTGACTGAGCTGTTTTTGCTGCTGTCCTGTTATTTTTATGTTCTGCATTGGGAGATTAAAATATAAATCATTAACTTCATCTCTTCCAAGAATATTTTTCATTTTTAACTTTCATGTTCTTAATTTTTTTTTTTTTCATTTTATCAACCATAAAACATTTTCTGTTGGAATATCTTAGGTCGCAGCAGGTTAGTTTATGGGAGCATAGTTATTGGATTCTAATCAAGTAAGCAAAATGAGACCCACGGGGACAGAGAATCCTGGACGGCACAATTTCCCTGTTAGACCTGCTTGTACACCATTTGCTGCTTCTCCTCCACCAATGAGCCCTTTCATGTCATCTGGACCTGTGGTTGGATCAGATGTTTCAAGCTTTAGGCGCTCACAATTGCCTGGGACAAATGAAGCAAATATACCTACTCTGCCATCATCATCTGCAACCCCATCAGTTGGAAACTATCCACATTTCATGGCAACTCAGTTTCCCTCCACTGCTTCATTATCCAATGTACGTGCTCCAGCTGGGCCCTCTGTTTTTACACTGACAATGCAACCATCTGCTAATCAAATTGTGCCCCCACCAGTTTCTTTTGGTCCACAGCCTCAGAAGTCCTCAGTGCCAATGGGCTCTCCGCTCCAAAACATGAACCCTGCTCCATCAGGTGTGATTCCTCAGCCTCCATTGGATTCATTTTCCGCACCCAGACCAAATTTGCAGCCACCAATACCCCCTTCTATGGCAGAGCCTTTTCCTGGATATGCCAATAGGCAATTAAATGCAGGGCCACAAGGTCCACAAATGCAGTCTACTTTTCTTGGAAATCAAGGAGGCTATGCATTAGCTCCACAAGTACCACCTCCTTTTCTTGCTCAACAGGTTGCATCTATTCAACCTCCTCCACTATCAGGTTCAGCTGTGCAACATCCTGGATCTGGACCTCCATTGGGTCCTATGCAGGGCCTGGTTGAAGACTTCAGCTCCCTTTCTCTTGGGTCTGTTCCTGGATCAATGGATACAGGTCTTGATGTGAAAGCATTGCCAAGACCATTGGACGGTGATGTGGAGTCAAATTCTTTTTATGAGTTTTATCCTATGAATTGCGATTCTAGGTACTTCCGTCTTACTACCACTGCCATACCAAATTCTCAGTCACTGATATCAAGATGGCATTTACCTCTTGGAGCTATTGTTTGTCCTCTTGCACCGCCTCCTGTTGGGGTAGGATTTCTTATAATGTACATTTTGTTTCTGTCATTGTCTTATTATTGGTAATTGCTCATCTGTAATATATATAATTAATTTTTTTGTTCTTATCATTCTCTACTTTATTATCTCAGGCAGAGGTGCCAGTTATTAATTTTGCTTCAAGTGGAATTATTCGCTGTAGAAGATGTCGCACGTATATCAATCCCTATGTGGCATTTATGGATAGTGGGAGAAAGTGGAGCTGCAACATCTGTTCTTTGCATAATGATGGTATGTTTCCTACTTGTATCGACACTGATGATATTAGTATGTGGTCTCATGGGGATTTAAAAAGAATTATACCCATTGATAGCATCAAGAAGAAAGTGAGATCGGCATATGATTTTTGTGAAAATTTACTGTTTCTCATATAACGTTGTTGCATTAGTTGTGGTGTCATGTGAACTAGACAAATTTTGGAGGTGAATCTCTCAATATATTCTGGCAATAATGTCACGAATATAGTACCATGTGCTTGCTTGCTTGCTGATATATTTTTAATATTTGGACCATATCTTCCCTTTTGTTCTGTGCCATTAATTTCATGCTTTAAAGGTGTTACCATCATCTGGTGCTTACACTTGATCTATGAAAAATGCTGTTTGAAGAAACAGGGTGTCATTTCCCTTGTCTTGCACAGTGGAACTTATCCTTGTCCTCCTCTAAGCCCACTGCTCTTTCTTCAACTAATACCGTTGCCTGTAACTTATAAATGATAGGACACTGCTCCAGTTAAAAACGCTTCTAAGGGGCAGCATTAAGTGATTCATCAACTTATCTTGGGCATAATGCAGTTGCTTCCAATTACCACCTTAGGAGATTATCCAGAGCCTAGTTCTCTAGAAATGAATTACCAAGAAAATGCAGGAGGAAGCCTGATAGGAGCCCTTGACTTCCAAATGGGCCTCAAACAAGCCTTTGTATGGTGATGTCACCCTTACATATGTCCTGTTGTAAGATGTCACATCAAATATATTCCACAATAAGAACCACTGAGTAAAGCCAGTTCTTGTGTGACAACTCTGTTTGAGCTTTAAACAAATCAAATGGCAAGTCAAAGAGCTTCAACTTCAATCTTAATTTTCATAATAAAGGAATAATTCACCTAACTGTGCCACCATTGGGAAAGATAGTCAGTCACAGAACGAGTTTCTTTGTTCTTGGTAGAGTAAAGTGACACCACCCTTTGAAAAGTGAATGGCCAATCTGCTTCCCACATCAAATCACAGGTATGTGCTGAATTGCCTCCAATCCTTCCAAGTTGCTTTCCAATCCCTCCACAAACTTTCTTATCTCTCTGGGTACTCAACAACCAACACAAATATACTTTCCAAGATGGCCAAGTTTGTTTTTCTATTAATTTTTTTTGTTTATTTTCACATTATTGCATTGGGTGGTGGGTGGAATATCTTTACTTCCTCTTCTAGGCTTACTACACTTTTGTACTATATTAATATGTGGCCATTCTTTCATTTATTAGAAAGTGCTAAACCATTTCATTCTCTAACGTGCAGTTCCTGGTGAGTATTTTGCCCATTTGGATGCCACTGGTAGAAGAACTGATTTGGACCAAAGGCCTGAGCTTTCAAAGGGTAGTGTAGAATTTGTTGCCCCAACTGAATATATGGTGCGACCTCCAATGCCACCTTCATATTTTTTCCTTATCGACGTCTCCTACTCTTCAGTTAGAAGTGGTATGCTTGAGGTAAGTTCTTTCAGCTCCAGATCCGATTAACCATATAATAAAATGATCATGTAATCTCCTGCATATTTTAGTTTAAAATGTTTGTCCGGAATATCAGCTGCTTCCTGGTTGCTTTATGCAAATATTTTAGTTTAACATATCTTAAAATGTTAAGACATATTAGACTCTTTCTAAACACTCTGTGTGTGTGTGTGTATAAGTAACATATATTGATATATTTAAAGGAAATTTCGAAAAGAATAGGTATGCAAGAAGTTAATTAATCTTTTTCTTGAAAAATGGCAGGAAAAACTTTTCTTGAAGTTATTAGAAGTTTCAAAAGGTGGGGTATTTATTGGTTAGATTTTTTTTTTTAAATATAATAACATTAAAGGTGCTTTTGGAATAAAAAGCATGACATGTCTGAGATTCCATAAGGATCTGTGCTCATGTTGTCCTGCTTTAAGGTGGATGAGTAGCTGCCTCAGATACATGGTAGTGTGAAGTATTTCTGTGCATGAATTTCTTTTAATGGAAGTGTACATAATAAGAAAGGAGAAAAATCAGAATGTAACAAAAGAGAGGATAAGATATTCTCCAAAAAGAATATTAGTAATTACAAAAAAAAAAATTAATTAACTAAAGACACTGGTACAATGCCTCAGGACAAAAGAGTTTTCCAAGCATGTTGAGTGTCTCGCAAAAGACTGATCTTACAAACTTAAGACCATAAAGATGCTAAAACAACGTTGTCCCGCAAAAGGATGAAAAGGGAGAGATTGTTCCTTAAAAAAATTCTTGCATTTTCTCTCCAGCCAATTGCACCAAATCACAAACATAAGATGCAAATTGCCTTCATTTTTGTCATGTGGGTATTGACAGTTTGGGCGATCTGCTGTGAATTGCATGGAAGTCACTTCCCATTTAATTTGTTTATCGTAGTTGTCATTTCTGCCTGAAGCATTTAAACATAAGCAACAGTTATGTTCTTTTGTGTCTATGGCATATAATCATTTTGCATTGACCTTTATCTTCATAGGTTATGGCACAAACTATAAAGTCTTGTTTGGATGAACTACCTGGCTTCCCCAGAACGCAGATTGGGTTTATAACTTTTGACAGCACAATACATTTTTATAATATGAAGGCAAGTGATTCTTGAAGTTACTTTTAGAACTTACCACTAGAAATGTTCTTTATATATCTATTTTCTTCTTTGAATAACTTTTGACTTTTCCTTTTTCCAGTCATCTCTGAACCAGCCTCAAATGATGGTGGTCTCAGACTTGGAAGATATCTTTGTTCCATTGCCAGATGATCTCCTAGTCAACTTGTCAGAATCAAGAAATGTGGTTGATGCATTTCTAGATAGTCTACCCTCCATGTTTCAAAACACTGCAAATGTGGAGTCTTCTTTTGGTCCTGCTCTTAAGGCGGCATTCATGATTATGGTGTGTCAGTTTATCTGCTGATGCTTAATTAATGAATTAGTTATGTGTTTCTCTCAGCAATTATTGCCTCTCTAATGTCATCTCTGGTTGTTATTTTTACTTATGCCTATCTTCTACTTAAATGCAGAGCCAGCTTGGTGGTAAATTATTAATCTTCCAAAGCACATTGCCATCTCTTGGCATTGGTCGCTTAAGGTTACGTGGAGATGATCTTCGTGTCTATGGAACAGATAAAGAACATTCATTAAGAATAGCAGAAGATTCATTCTACAAGCAAATGGCAGCTGATTTATCGAAGTATCAGATAGGGGTAAATGTTTATGCATTCAGTGACAAGTACACAGATATTGCTTCCTTGGGTAAGTAAGCATCATCTTCGCATTTCTGAAGCACCAATAAAACAGCTGGTTTGTTTCTCTACTTCTCTATTATAGTTAATAAATTATCATTGTCCTCTCTCTGTATGTTGCAATAATCAGCATTGTTGTTATTTCTCTCTGTAGCTCAGTTGTTATAGTCCTTTCAACAAAAATTATGTCAACTGAATGAGATTGGAGCCAAAAAACCAGTGCAGAGTACGGAAGTATACCCTCAAATAATTGATCTTGAATATTTGTCCTTTTAGATGACTCGGGGCTGTCCTATTTTGGTCCGGCACGAATGCAACATTCCTTATGATGCATAATCTGTGTATATATATGTTGGAACCTGGATTAGTTTCTGTTATTTTATTTTTAAAAAGGGGATCAACCAAAGATGTGCATTTTGAAACCCCAATAGTTGATTATTGATATTGGTAATTATAATCATTCTGGTGTTTTTAGTGTAAATCTGTGTTCTTTTTTGGTATGTTACTTTGTAACTTGTCATTCATTATATATTGCTTTATATTTTTGTGGAAATAGATAATTCTACATTATTTCTTGTCCTCTAAAACCTTCTGCCTGGGGCTAATTTTTTATATAAAATTTTCTGCACTCTTACAAGTAGCTTTATGATATGCATTGTACTCCTACTTTCCTCTTATAGGTACTCTAGCAAAGTATACTGGTGGTCAGGTCTATTATTATCCAAATTTCCGGTCAGACATTCATGGAGAGAAGTTGAGACATGAATTATCAAGAGATCTTACAAGGGAGACTGCTTGGGAGGCAGTTATGCGAGTGAGATGTGGAAAAGGTTTGCCAATTCAAATGTCTCTTTGCGACATCAAAGATCTGAAGTCCATTATTTTTATCTTTCCATATTGATTGTTGATGAGTACTTCTTTGAAGTTTCTATTCGTACAAATTCAGGGAGTTTTACATATTTCTTGTTTGATTGCTAGGAGTGCGGTTCACAACATATCATGGGAACTTTATGCTCAGGTCCACAGATCTATTGGCACTTCCAGCTGTTGATTGTGACAAGGCCTATGCCATGCAGCTTTCCCTTGAAGAGACATTACTAACAACACCAACAGTGTATTTTCAAGTTGCTTTGCTGTATCCTTGAACTCTGAATTTCCACAGATGATGCTTTGTGTAATCTCTCTAGCAGTGTACCACTTCCATATAAAAGGGGGTATCTTCGTACTTCTTGAGGCACAAGAGGACTTAATTATATCATCCTAGGGAAAACAAGTATGGTTGATTATCCCTTGTGTGCTGGTGTTAGACATCTTGTGCGGGAGGAATGTAGTCGATCTATCATGCTAGGCTATATCTTTTTGTTAAATTTTTGTTTTGGGGATGTTACAAAAGATCATTCTAATTGAGTTTCAGTATTGGTGGTAATAATGGGCTCTGTTTGGGTGGCTTTGGAGAATTAAATGAAATGGAGAAGAGAGAAGACAGAAGTTCCCATCATATTCCCGCTTTCTTCCCCAGTTCCTGAAGGAATTAAGCCTTTTATATGCCTTTCTTCATTCCTGGAATTTTGTGCTTTGTTCTTACCTTGTTGTAGCTTTAAAGAAATATTTTTGGTTTGTTTAACAAAACTTAGGTACAAGGTACTTAATTGTTAGATCTCTTGTCATTTGTGCTTAAACTACTTACGTTCCCCACCTCCAAGCCCCGCACACTTATGAAAGAATTGACAAGACTTAATATTTCCTTAGCAATCAAAAGATATACTTCATCTTCTGGGGAAAGGCGTATTAGAGTGCACACAGCAGCAGCACCAGTGGTGACAGATCTTGGTGAGATGTATCGTCAGGCTGATACTGGAGCTATTATCTCAGTACTTTCTCGGCTAGGTACACTTCCAAACCCCTATATGAGTAATGTTGTTACTGGGTTTAATTATACCAATGAGGATATCCTTGATTATTGTGCAGCAATTGAGAAATCTTTGTCCCATAAGCTTGAAGATGCCCAGCAGTCCATACAACAAAGGATTGTTAAAGCCTTTAGAGAATATCGAAATCTTTATGCAGTGCAGCACCGTTTAAGTGGACGAATGATATATCCAGAATCTTTGAAATTCTTGCCTTTGTATGGATTAGCACTCTGCAAATCAACAGCGCTTCGTGGAGGGCATGCTGATGCTCATCTTGATGATCGCTGTGCTGCTGGATATACTATGATGGCATTACCGGTTAAAAGGCTGCTGAAGCTTTTATACCCTGACTTGATTCGCATTGATGTGCATCTCTTGAAGGTATATTTGTTGTACCAATTTATTGATCAGTCTACTTGGCCATTGGCTGTAGGACAAACACTCATATCTTATCTTTTCCTATCCAGGCATCTGTTCAGACTGATGACTCCCAAAGCTTCTTGAAACGGCTGCCCCTAGCTGCCGAGAGTTTAGATTATGGAGGCCTTTATATTTATGATGATGGATTCCGGTTTATCATCTGGCTTGGCAGGATGCTTGCAGCTGAAATAATAACAAGTCTACTTGGGATTGATTTACCTATGGAGTTATCAAAGGTGTGTCATTCAAAAATCATGGCTTTGATAGCTTTACAAATTTTGGCTTTTATATTTCTTCATGAAATTTTTAGAAACTCAGCTGTTGCTTTCTTTAGTGCAAGTTGTTTCCATGACAACATGGTAAGTGGAATATTTGTTACAATGTTGGAATGTTCGACAAGCAAGATTGGATATCTTTTTAATACAGGATTTTGAACCATAAGTTGCTTTATAAGGATCCTAAGGTGATAAGGGATGGTTTGGATGTTTTCCTATGTGGATATGATAACAAGTTGCACGGAGGATGACATGGGAAACAAGGTGTATATGGACAATCAATGATTTGAGGAAGGATGTAGAAAGAGTTGGTGACTTGGGGAAGTATAGTCCAGAAATTTTAGTTCTAACACCTAAGCATGGTGCATAGTAGGAATTGTTTTTGGAAGAAGCTAAAATCTGAAGGGTTTGGTTGACATCATTCTATTAAAGTCATGTTTTTGTCCATGCAGCTTCTGCCATGCCATTATTCTTAAAAGAAACAAATTGAAAATATTGAGAAAATTTTGACATTTCTTCGTAGCTATCTAGTATGGATACACACATAGATATGACACGTAATGGCAGGTGACATGTCAAAATTATAAAAGATGCACGCTATTGTAAAAATTTTATAAAATGAATTTGCCTCAATGGGCATTTTATAAATAAAGAATGT
Source organism: Dillenia suffruticosa (assembly GCA_033439265.1). Taxonomy (NCBI): domain Eukaryota; kingdom Viridiplantae; phylum Streptophyta; class Magnoliopsida; order Dilleniales; family Dilleniaceae; genus Dillenia; species Dillenia suffruticosa. The sequence continues at coordinate 4,635,007 of JAVTVX010000018.1, read as the reverse complement.
GGGACAATGTCCAAATATATTTGGAATACAAGAGGGACAATGCCCTGAGAAAATTACAATGAAACAATGCTCAAAAATGTGTGAGACTTTGCTCAAAATTGAGAAACTAATGCCCTATCTATGAGGGTCATTTAGCCCTCTATCTGGTAGAATTTTCTCCATGCTTCAAAGGCACAAGGGAGTGCCTATTTATAGAGAAAGAGGGGGAGAGGTTTGTGAGAGAATTGAGAGAATGTGAGAGACGTTGGGGGCTGTCCCCAACGGCCAGTTTTTGTGCCAGCTGTTGGGGGCCCTTTGGGCCCCCTTAGCTGGTGCATTGCTGGGACCATTTGGGCCCAGCTATGGCCTGAGGGCAGGGCTCATTTAGGGCCCAAGGGCCCTAAATGGGCCCATTTTTCAGCCATTGGGGGCCCATTTTGGGCCCCTTAACTTGGACTTTGACTTTGCTGGTCCCTTTTGGGCCCAACTGTGATTAATAGGTTGGGCCCATTTAGTGTCCCTAAATGGGCCTACAATTCTGGACAGTAGGGGGCAGAAATCTGCCTGCTTTGTGTCTTACATTTTGGGCATACTTTGGACCTAGATTTAGGGTTACAAAATACACCCATTTAGGGTTAATTACATGCCCTTATTATGGGCTACAAAAGTTCTCTTGGGTTGGACACAGGATTGCCTCTAAATGAACTTTCCACTTGGACCGTTTCGGTTTGTGTTTTGGACATTTCTGGACTTCTCCATGGACCACCTCTCAGGGTTGGACTTAGGATTGCCTCTTAATGAGCTTTGCACTTGGACCGCCTTAATTTGTGTTTTGGATATTTTTGGATTTCTCCATGGACCACCTCTTGAGGCCTTGAGGTTCGGCGGGTCTTCCCCGAGGTTCATGCTCCATCTTTCCAACAGCTATTAAGTTAAAAAGTGTTTTGAAGTATTGTGTCAAGAGGACATGTCCTCTCACTTGTAGACGTGTTCGTGCAACATAGGTTCTTAAACTATGATAGGATGATCTGCTTCCCATTGTCTTTACTTTTGGCTAAGGTAGTGCTATAAGCAGAATTTGAGGACTCTGCATGGAGCATTTGAGTGCATGTGTATATATCTTCACTTTTCTTTTGACATTATTGTGCATCCTACAATTATTCATTTGAGGGACAAGCTCTTGTGCCCTGGAGCTGTTTTTCTGTAACAAAAATTCAATAAGCATCAGAAGAGCTCCAAGAGATAGCTCCAACATAAATGATTTCCTCTAATTTTATGCGAAAGCCCTAGTTTTCATCGATGGTAGGAAGAGTTAGCTTTATTTTATAGGGAAAAATGCCCAAGGGGGTCACTTCCTAGAGTTCTATTATGAATGGGAAGGACGTACCCATCGCGTGTTTGGTTTGTTAATAGCATCAGTTGATGCTAGGAAAGCTGGGGATTCTTTTTCTTGATAAAAACAAAATATTTGTTCAAAAATGGCACCAAGAAGGTGCGGAAGCACAAATGTGCTGATAGGTACATTTTGTTACACGATGCCTGTTTCGACCGATACCATTACTAAAGCAACCACTGACTGCCAACATGCTGTGATTTACATCCATGCATATGGCATCAGTGCTGGAGGCCATATGTATAGCATCTAATGTGTCCATTTCTTGTGGGGTGGTTAGTATCTGGGATGGCAATTATTGCAACCTTTGTCCCTTGAAAGATATTTTTCTTTCTCTTCATGCTGTTTTGTTTTCAGGTTGCCTTCCTAGGAGATTGTGTTGTGATTACTAGTTGAGTAGTGAAATGGTGGTTCGTTTCAGTAGGCATTCTGGGTATTTGAAGAAAGTTTAAACCCACTAGGTGTGCAATAGTTCCCTGGAAAAGAAAAGGAGCAAACTGCTTTTGTTTCCTCTTGTAGGTGTTGAGTGAGAATAACGGAAGTGCCTTTTGTTTGGCTGAAATTCCTCCTTTTGTGGGCTTTTGGGCATTGGAAATGTAAATGTGATGAGCGATTTTGTTGATTCCAGGGATTTTGTGAGAGTGTTCTTACCTGGCCTTGGTGGCACCTCAAGAGCAGTATTCTTTAATCAATGCCTGTTTTCCACTTGGTTCCTTTGTTTCTTCCTCTTTTATTTTCTATTCATCACTAAACTCTTTGTTTACAAGTATTCATCACTCAAAGTTGTTCAGCTTTTACTCAAGTTTAGGTTAGAAGGATAGCTATTATATGTTGTTCTTTCTCCGTTTTTAAGGTATGTATAATTCTGGGTTGGATTCCCCCCCCCTTCCCCTCTCCATTTTCAATTAAAACCATGTTTTATGGGTGAAAAAGAGACAGGAGGAAAGATGCCTCTTGGCCTTGGAGGTGCATTCCTGTTGCTATTCATTGGCATATTTGAAGGGAATGAAATGCTAGGATTTTGAAAAAATCAGAAGTTTGGTATCCCTCTTCTTTGGAACAAGAATGTCTTTCTATGCTCCTCTTTCGGCTTGTGCCTTGAGAGTTTATAGAGATTATTGGCTTGATTGAAGAAGGATTGGACAGTTATCCTTTATTAGTTTCCATTTTTGTTTATTGTTCTCTTTTTGACTCGTACGATATATATATATATATATATTTTAAATATCCTTTGAGGCTTATCTATATTCTCTTCTTTATTTAATACAATTCCTTTTTCTATTTAAAAAAGTCTTGGGGTGGAGTTATTCATCTGCCTTTTCCCTACAGTTAGTCTTTGTCCGTGTTCAATGCTTTTTGGACTTGTTATTGCAGGTTAGCATTTTTGAACGTGATAATGAAATATCCAGGAAGCTATTGAAGATACTGAATAGATTAAGAGAGAATGATCCTTCATATTACCAGCTATGTCATCTTGTAAGACAAGGTGAGCAGCCGAGGGAAGGATTACTGTTTCTGACAAATCTTATTGAGGACCAACTTGGAGGTACAAATGGCTACATTGATTGGATTCTACAATTACACCGACAAGTCCAGCAAAATGCCTAATTTATCAGTAATAGGTAAACTACTTTTTCTTTTTATGTTGGTACAGGCATCTAGACTATAATTCATAGAAAGAATGACTATTTCAACGAGATTGTTTTCTCAGATAAGATTATGCATGAACAGTTGTAGAACTATGCTTCCCACTCCTGTTAGATAAGGTAGTTTGATGCCAGTTTGATTCTCCTTGGTTTGACTCCTTGGTTTGATTCTCCTATTCAGCTAGCATTAAGTGTCACATTACCCATTTAGGTTTAGAAAACTGGTGTTATGTGAATATATGGTTCCATACACCCGTTTGAAAAATCTGCTTTTTTATATTTTCATCTCAATTTTTCTTTAAACAGTTAATGATTTTAGAGCATGTCATTCCCCAAATGTCTAGGTGATAGAAATTCTCATTGCTGATTCTTTTAAGATATGTTTCGGACTTGATGTTTATGGGACATGTATCTATGTTCTAGTTGTGGTGAGGAAGCCAGGAAATAAATAAATTTATCAAAGAAGGCCTTTAAACAACCCTATCTAGAGGTGCACAGAACCAGTTAGCTATGCTCGAACTTATGTTTCTTGTGCTGAAGTCCTTGATTTTTCTCCTCTGCTCCTCTGATATTGCATGCATTTTAAGAAATGGTCCATGAAAAGATTGCTTTAGACAATGTCGAATGGGAGTGGCAATCTCTATTACACTGCATATATTTGTTCATATGTTGACCCTTTTCTTTTCTTTTGGATAATATTTTATTTTGATATTCTGTTTTCTTATTTTCTTCTCCCTCTGATAAATTCTTTTCTAGATATCAAAAAGGCAAAGGTGATCTTAACAATTATGAAGTTTTATAATTAGTAAAATTGCTGATGCATCAGATTGAAAGAAGGGAAGCTGAAAACCTTTAGTAAAGCATTCCCCCCCCCCCCTAAAATGGACCTTATTAATGTGGAACAATTAATTCCACCGAGCAAGTAATGCCATTTTTCAACCTTCATGCATGAGTTATTATCAAATTGGGTTAAGACACGTGTACTGCACGTATTTTAAACTTAGGTTGCCAACATCAGCTTTCATTGCTATTCCGAGTAATATGGGACATGGCAGATATTCCAAAAGCAAGTACCGTTGCCTGCTACCTGTCTTGATCTTATGACTTTTTGGTTTATTAGGAGCAATTCCAACTTTTTAATGGTATTTTATTTTTCTTAAAACATCTATGAACATTCAAACTGTATGATTTTGCTAAGCTCTCTTGTTTGTCTCATCTCTTCAGTTGGAATCTTACTGGCAAAAGGATTCGGCTTCAATCCGTTTAGGGAAACTCCGGCCTTTTGCGCCCCAATGTGCAATAACCAGAGTCCTCCCCAGAGGGTTACTGCTCCCTGTTTGAGAAGAAGAGATGCTCAAAGATAGACCGGCAAACAACAGTCATTTTTTTACGGAATAATTCAGGGCCTCTAGCTTTTTGCCGAGTAACACAACCTAGCTGCACTTTTTGCCATGGGGGAGAAAAAATGACTAGTTTTGTGTGTAATATTATGGAATAATTTAAGTTTTTCTTATTTATGTGTCATTTTTCTTCCTCCTACATTTGCTCATTTGGGAGGGATGGTAGATCCGCATGTTCAAAAGGGGATATTTGAACATTTCTGTACAAATTTTTAGAGTTCCTATTCACAGAAATTAGTTTATCGAGTCTAGATGTTTTAAACTGGGCTTTTGCAATTTTTTCTTTGTAGAAGATTTCTTCTCCATATTAATCTTTCTTTGAGGCTTGTTTATGGCCTTTCCTGATAGCTCCCCTCGTCCCCTCTAGTTTCTTGTGAGTATCAACTCACCATTCTAAGTATTATATTCAAATTCTATATCCCTTTTCGAAAAGAAATCAATTTTGATTCATTGAGGGCTTTTTTTTTTTGGGGGGGGGGCCATGGAACACTTTTCTTTCGACCTATATTTGAAGTTATATTTTGACTAATTTAATTCAATTCGCGATCAGGCCCATTTATTGAAGGAGTATTGAAGGAGTTTTTTTAACGTAATTGTTTTCATGATTTAAATTGAAGTTTTGATTAAGAAATCTAATATATTTTTTACTAAATCAAATCTCAGTTGATTCTTTGAGGTCTTTTATGAATGTTACTGGTGTTCGCCTGTTTCCTCTGCAGTGCAAGAGTTATTAAGAACCTATGTGTTTTTCTTTTTCTTTTTCATTTTGGCTTTTGAAGAAATTAATAAAGTGCTATGTGAATATCAACTTAATAGACAAATAACTTAAATAATAATGGTGCTATGTCCAAAGAGAGAATTCTATCAGGGCAAGTACGTGCATGAATCCTTTAACCAAGAGAAAGAAAAAGCAAGAAAATAGAAACATGTGATGAAAAAGAGAGGCCCATATATTATAACTTAAAAAAACTCAATGTTCATATTGAATTTTTATGAAATACAATTCCATTTTCATGAAATACAAAAAAACTCAATTTCAAGGGTAAGGGTCTTGTCCTATTTATCTCATTTTGTTGGCAAAAGTTTCATGTCGGATATCAACTTATCGTAAGCCTCCTCCTTTATCTGACATTGGAACTGACATTGTTAAAAAAAAACACGGGCGAGTGGTCATGTCCTATTTATCTAAACAAATAATAAAATAAAATATAAAACATTCTCTCACTTTATAAAATCCTTATTGAAGAAGGTTATATTGAATTGATAAATTCCCTCAAAGTTGAATTTATATTCAACTGATACGTCTTCCTTCTCATGCTGTGTGTCCATCAAAGTGCTGATTTCTAAGGTCCCATTGACATTAGTTCTATAAATTTGGGGGAGTAACTGGTTTAGAATAGGCTTCAGCACTGGCCTCCTTAACTGCAACTTCTTCGAAAGCTCTTCAATTGTTGAAACATTTTTCTCTTCTTCTTGCTTTCTGAAGACAAGAAAATGACCAGTTTTATGATCACGATTAGTCTTAGAGAATGCAGAGAAAGATGAATAAAAGGGATGTTATGAGTCTAGCATTTGAGACAAGTGAAAACCAGGATCCACAGGCACACATGTTACAGTGGAAGCAGGGCTGGGAATCCCCAACTTGTTTCCTGACAAGAATTTGGAATATGCAACCCTGAACAAAAAGAAGTCTTTGAAAGGATAAGAGAGAGAGGAACATGTCTAAACTGACCTGACTTCCCATGCCAATGAAAGCTGTTTCAATTCATCCAACATGATTTTCATTTCCTTGAGGAGGCTCTGGTCTTGAGGATGTCTACTTTCTAGATTTATGTCATAAGGTACAATCATGCCCAATCCTACTCTCCCTTTATTTATTCTCCTTGAGCTGGTGCGATACTGGGGACTCAAAGGGCTCTCACCTTTACTATGAAAACGGTTCTTTTGAAAAGTTTGGGACATGGAATTTGTGATATGGTGGATATGTTTTTCAACCTCCATCTGTGTGGAATTATCCAAGCAGAGTAGACAAGGATGTTATGATTCCTTTTTTCTGTTTGGAGTTGGTAAATAATGGGGAAGGAAAGAGTTTAGTGAGTATAAAGCCAACGATCTCAAAGTCAAAATAACCGAGAAACAATATGAAACAATTTTAAGATACCTTAAGCCCCGAAGCATGAGAAATATTCCTTGCTCTACTATCTTCTCCCTACAGAAAATCAAAATCATCCAATACTTCCCAGATGCATCCATAAGCCTTTTGGGAGTCACCTCCTGCTCCAGTTCTTATTATCCTTGCAGTTTCCAGTTGTCAATCTAAATCAGATACAGGACTGCAAGACCAAGCACCGCATTCTTGATACCACCACTATTTGAAGAATGTGCTTTGCTGCTTGATGTGGTATTTCTTCTAGCAACATGTTCGTCCTGGGAAGTTTTGATACTCTTTGGAAACAATGCTTCCAGAAAGTCTTCTCTTGATCTGAATATGGTCATGTCAATATAAGTGGCTTTTGGACATGAAATATTTGAACGATCACTTCTGAAACGAACTACTAAGAGAGGATCTTCAGTAGTTTCAGGTGCATCAGCGAGCATATTCACAGATTTGTAATTGTCTTCGGATGGCACCCATGAATTCCCAAGGTAAAGGCCAAGCAACACAGCTGTGCCCAAGTAAATGACACATAGACAGAGCAAGCACAGGGTAACAAACAATCTTGTACCAGAATTGGATAGTGTATTGGTTCCATCATGGTTTTCATAAGCCATTCCTTAGTTTCTTGCTCATTTAAAAGAAGCTGATGAACCATGATGGCGAGAAAATCATAAATCCTTTCAACATCTGATTGAGCATCATCTCAGGTCGATTTACGTCCATTCCCGGTAAATAAGCCATTCAACTAACGGAGATTTTGTTGTGAAGAATTTGCCTTGCAAGCCAAGTCAAACGCCTCTCAAGAAGATAAATGATAGAATCAGGTGATATATGGTCAGATTCCATTCTGCAGTCAGCTGTGTGCATATGCTCCAGTGCTACACAGAACTTATGAAGGAAAGACACTTCTTTTTGTGTTTCACTCACATGACAGGACAAATTCACCTTTCTAGAGTTGGTTTGTGTTATCTTGCCAAGAGCAACAATAAGTTCCCCCATGGCTGGTTCTTATTAAACCTGTTTGCAATCTTCTTTAGCAGATCAGCAGTTGGCTTGCCAGACCCAAGAATCATCATTCCCGTTTGGCTTTTCCGATCCATCCACCTTTCAGTTGATATTTTGTACAATGAATTCACGTACTACATTTTTAGCATAATTATATTCACTGACAATGATTTTCTCCAGTTCAAAGGAAATATGTTACCAACATTTTGACCAAGGTATTTCTCCAGTCTCTGCCTCACAGAACTTGGGTTTCATAAGCTGAGACCCATAAAAACTTTACTACCTCAGAAATATGAATGAGATACAAGCTTTAGCAAAATAAGGACAATTAAGTTCTTAGTTGAGACATCATGGAGTTCTTCAAGAATTCTCAACGCCCTTATTCCAACAGACATTCTGAACACCAAGACCTCTGGGCCGCAGAAAAAACCGGCAAGCATCAAGGCAGACCAATTTCCCACTCCTCTGAAGAATTTTCTTTTCAATTCCTCTCAACAAAATGACATGGGAGTTGAGCAAAATGAAACTAGTGTTCAGATTATTCAATTGCTTGGTTTGCTTTTAGCACACGGTTTGATACTCCAATATGTACACAATCTTATCTTTCCAAAAATTCCACTAGCAAATGAATTTTTCAACTGAAATCTAGTTCTTGGATAACCTGCATTCAGAATATCTTAGTGGATTGGTGACCAGCTCATAGTCCCACATATACTATGAAACGTCACAACAAAACTGAGCATCTGATGCTTTTCAAGTAGACAACATTTTGCCACCGACACTCTTATGCGTCAGGGAAGCACACAAACGTGAACATTTTTGCAATTCAAACAGACTACTAGTGTTAGCCTCAATGACAATAGCATCATGAAAGATGTAGGGCACTTCTTTTCACAATCAACTGTGCCTTCACTATAAGCTCCTCCTTGTTCATAAATTGTTCCAAGAGCCAGCCATATCTTCCAGATGACCATAGAGTTAGACATTACATATTGAAGAAGAAGCAAAGATGCTTCCGACTTCTCCAGCAAATCAGCCTCAACTAGAAGATCCCCCTTCAGTAGTGTGATCTTGATAACCTCTCCAAAGTTCCCAACTTCTTCCAACCAAAAAATCTCATCAAGGCAAAAAAAGGGGACGCCTTTTATCCATGGAGTGGAACAATCTAACAAACTTCATCACCTTTTTATTGTCTTTAACCTTATAATAGAGTAACCCGGACTTCTCCAGAAACTCCTGTTCCAATTTGCCTAACTCTTGATAGATGGTCACTGCACCTCCTTCTGTTGTTGCGTGCTGTTTCCAGTATTTGATGTGTTTTTCAAGTTCATGCTTAGACTTTCAATTGCAACATGACTCTTTAAAATGTAATGCTATTTGGACGAAATGAGCAAATGAGCAAATGAATCAATTCTGCATGGCGGTCCATATCAACAAAAAATCAGAACCACTCAAACTCTATTTTGAAATGGCCAAAATACCTTTCGAATTCGGAGAAAAAAGTTTAAAGCATGCTGATCGATCTATGTAGCTAGTATTTGACTCACTTCGTCTTTCTCATATTCATGTGATTGTATTATACTCTTCTTCATGAATAAAGAACGAAAGTAATTGATGCCAGATATCAAGTAATCCCCCACTCAAGTTGTTTAATAATGATGACAATGTTCTCTCCAACTCTTTTATTTCTTTTTCTTTTCCTGTGTTCCCACTGTGATTGGCAAAAACATATACTCAGAGAGAGCACATAACATTGTGCTTCGCCTGACTGAAATTTGGAGACTGTGGAGTGGCAAATTATGCGTAGGTAACTCTCATTTGATTTTTAAAAGGAGATGAGGAAGAAGGAAAAAAAAAAAAAAAAAGTTGTATGACTACACATCATACATAATCGCAAAAGATGATGTGAATGAGAATGCGCGATTCTTTGCTATGCAGACAGATTGAACATACGCCCGACAATTGCATGCTCAGACCAAATCATAGAGGAAAGCAGCCAGTTGATTTTAGACATAGTCAACGTTTCATCACCATACACAAACATTATGAAGGGCAGTGAAAGCCATCATGAAACCCAAGAACAAAGTAGTAGTAATAAGTCAGCAATATCCATATCAGAAATGATCAAGTCTCTAAGTACAATATGGCAAATTAAAACTACAAGATGATGGTAAGAAAATCTATGACAAATATAGTCAAGCAAGAACATAAAAACATGGAATTTGCTTACTGATTGGCAGAAGGGTGGACATGTAGAAACTAGAAACCATATCATATCCTGCAAAATGTGAAAAAAAAAAAAGTCCAAGAGTATAATCAACTGTAGGCAAAATGTGAAAGGGAATCATATCCTGAAACAGTTGCAGAACTTTATGTTGGATAAAAAGCTGTTCTTTCTTCCCATAAATTTATATCAATACTCATATGTCAAGTTTTGTTAAGGTGAAATTCACATTACTGACGCATCAAGTCCCCAGAGAGATAAAAATAAAAGTAATTGGATAAATGGGGTATCTCTAAATATAATTTAAATGGTGATTATAAAAAATTAAAAGTAATATTTTACAAATTAAAATTATATATACAATTATAGCGTTTTGTAAATAATAGTCAAATTTTTCATAAAAATATTAAAATGACGATTATATTATTTTATTAAAAATTTTTCATAAATTTATTGCATTTGATCGCTCATAACTTAGCAAGTCTAGATTGATAATGCCTTTAGGATGATTATACATGAAAAGGAATCTTTAATTGAAATTATTTTCATCATTGCTAGTTATCATCTTAATAACATTGCATCACTTTCGTTTCCATGAAATTTTATTACAATCAAAGAGGTATATATTCTATTTGTCAAAAAACTACGTATACACAACTACAATCAAATAGGAACAGTTTAATGATCATAATCCGTTCTCTAATTCATTCATGTTCAAATCGTTATGCGACAAAAAAATAGATAAATATATAATTAGACTATTAATAATTTATTAATTAATCATAAAATTTTTAATAATTTTTAATTTTTTGGTGTATTTTTATAAATAAATTTTTTAATTAAAGTTTTGAAGTCATAAAATACAAGTCAGATTTTCTTTAAATAACTATACTTCAAAGGAGAGAAAATGTCTGAAGCTCCCCTCCTGCGATCATAAAAAAGAAAAATAAATATAAATTCAGTCTATCACTTCATCCCAAACTCCTAAATAAAAAATCTTCCCAATCCAAAAGAAGCCACCGATTTCCATCTGTAAATCTCTGCTGTGGGCTCGAGATGAAGGCCCCAGTTTCCAATATTATCTATAATTTTTTTTTATTATTATTATTTTTAACTTCCTAAACGACTAAAACTGCTGCAATGGCTAAGCTAAGCCTGAAGCTAAACTAAACTGAAGAACAATTGCAAAGTCAAATAAAATTTGTGAAATGGGTTCCCTTCTTCATCAATCTCTCTTCAAATTCTGTTCTCATCCAACCCAATTCTTTCACCAAAACCGTAATTTTGTTCCTTCTCTCGTTCCTCAAAAACCATATATATACAAAAAGCAAACCCTCCAAAAACAACCCTCAACTGTGTGTGCTCTTACTGAGTCTGATTCTCCTAAATCTTTAGAACCAAACCCAGAGACCATTTTTCAAGAACTTGTGGTATGCCCAAAATTTGTGCTTATTTGAACCACAAAACGAGTAGAATTTTGATTGTGGCACTCTTCTTTTTTGAATTGATGTTGTTTACTGTCTTGTCTCTGCAGGATAGTTTTGATCTTCCGCCAGATTACTTCGCGCAGCTTCCCAACGATCTTCGGTTAGATGTAAGTAATGCTCTTTGTTCTTCGTTTTTGGCAGTTTTTGGATTTTTTTTTTTTGATGATTGATTTTTGTAGTTGTTGAACTAATTGAGTTTTGGAAGTTGTTGTTTGGTAATGATGTAGTTGAATGATGCAGCTTTTGATCTCTCAAAGGGACCCGTCATTGATGAGGTTAGTTGTGATTACTCAGTTATATGGCATGTAGCACTGTTTGAGGAATTTAAAGTTTCTATTCGGTTTTCGGTTGAAGCAAATATTGAATTTAAATTTCTATTGAGTGGTGTTTCCAAGATGGAAGAAGAGTGTTGGATTAATTAGTACATTCTGGAAATACAATTGCAATACATCTTTTACTGTGCATATGCAGCCGCAAATGTTTGGTAGCATGTAGATGTTATCAAGAATTCTTCCGAGCATTTAATAGTTAGTCCCTGTTTCCTTTGTAATTTAATCCAGAATTCTTCTTATGTTCTCTTACATGAGCTTGAAACTGCATTTTGTCAGAGGCAAAAGTGAATTAAAGAACATACATAGGTTTTACATGCATAGTCAACGGAATTGATGATATTACTCTTTTTCCAGGTTGGTTTCATGTTTTTATCCCTTGCTTCTAGTGTTCTATGACGATGATCTGGCATTATTTTTATGGTTCTCAAAACACACTTTGTTTGATCCAGATGAGTAATCGACTATGAGCTAATGGAGGGCACTTAAAATGGGGGCCTGGGGGCCTTTTTCTGAAATTACTATGTCGTAATGACAGGGAACTCCTCTTTTCAACCATCCATACCCGTACTTGAATGGCCTTATGGCTGATGTGCTAGGAAGGAAAATCTATCATGGGCTTGGCATCCATGAACAAATAATCAAAAGGCATTCTTAGTTGCCTATCAAAACTTTTTTGACATGGTATACAAGGTAAAACTTGTATATCATCATAGGAAAGTGCTGTACAGAGAAGAGATGGTTGTGCTTGAGTTGTTATACACTAACTTCTTATGTCAACACCATACTGTGAAGGTATGAATGGTCATGCAACAATTATTTGTTGGGAATGATTTGGAACTTGATATTCTAGAGCAACTTTGGTTCAAATGTGGCATGATGGAGGATGTTAACTTTGGATAATATATACAAGGGAGAAACTGGTTAATGGAAGCAAACTTCCTTAGTCAGGTGATATCAATAAGAAGTTTTCCTTAGTCCGGCAATATCAATAAGAAGTTTACTTTTTGCTATGGCTGGACTCCGAAGCTTTTGCTTGTTGGCTACTTCCGTCATAGATATTATGGTAGACGCGTTGAAAGCTTGGTGGTAGATACAATGTTTAGTGTGTAAGTGAAAGTAAAAACTACCGATATCTCTTCTTGTACAATAATAACAACAACAAACTGAGCGTTAATAATAATAATAACAACAACAACAACAATAATAATAATAATAATTATTATTATTATGCTTCAAATGATTTGAATTCTTTTACATCACTCATTCAAGAAAATCTGAAAGTGTTGAGAGTGGGATTTGAACCCACGCCCTTTCGGACCAGAACCTTAATCTGGCGCCTTAGACCAACTCGGCCATCTCAACTTATATTGATCCCTCTTCTTATACTTTTTTAAATTTATGAACTCATTTTGATTATTTTTAGTCAATAAAATAAAGATAAGGGATTCTTGTTTTCTACTTTATGGGAAAGGAGATATCTTTATCTACTCTTGTTTGATGATTGCCTAGGAATTATAAGCATTAGTATAGTAGTAAGTTCCTTGGAAAACTTTGTGATCTATTTCTTTTGTAGATTTTGTTTCTTTCATGTATATGTTGGATTCTTGCAAACTTGTGTACAGTTTTCTACACTATGACGATGCCACTGACACTTTCAATTTATTTCTCTTTCTCCATGAGAAAGTGAGCTTGTAAACATACAGTGCAAATGAGATCTATTCTTTTGAATGCAGTGTGGTCAAGAGCTTGGGCAAGTACTACTGAATCTGGCTCGAGCATGGGAACTGGCTGATACATCGACTTCTCATACTTTAGTGAGCAAGTTTCCTTCATTACAGAGTTCTTTGACTGAAAATGCCAAATCAGGCAAGAATAACCGTATCAATTTATTCCTGTTTTCTTTGTTATGAAAAATATATCTGAATCACTTTACTTGCATTTTTTCTGTTTAGCATTTGGGACGCGTCTAGTATCTGCTGGGAGGAGGTTCCAATCGATGGGACAATATGGCCAAGGGGAACCACAAAGGGTATTTTTGTATAACTTGAAATCTGTTATGATTATGTAATTGTGAAAAGCCTCGGCCTGATTCAATTCAACTGAAACTAAGCTTTATGTCCCTAATTAACTGAGGATAGCTACATGAATTCATTTTCCATTCACCTTTATCCAAGGCTACATTAAATGTTAAATGCTATAATAGCATGCCATTACCACCTCTTCTAATTTCTTAGGTCCTCCTTGATCTCCAGAATCTCCTTGAATTGTATGCAATCACTTCCCTTCCCTAATATATTAAAAAGGTCATGTTTGGACATGAAAATCATTTTAATTTTCTCTCATTTTGCAGTACCTGTAACTTTTTCTTGATGTAGTATTTTTTAATCTTATCTTTTCTTATGGACCATTTATTCATTTTGGAGTTCTAATCTTCATGGCATGTCCTCATTTTCTTGTATGTTGTTTTGTAATCTTCCAAGACTGCCTTCCTAAAGTAATAGAATCTTTATTGTAGTTGTCTAAAGTTTGCGTCATGGTTTAATTGGAATTCTATGATCACAAAGAACCCAAGGCATTTCTCCATTTTATCTTGTCTGCCCTAATCCCCAATGTCACGTCTTCCTCACTATTTCCAATCTTTTTGAATGATAGTTGTCAAAAGTTTGCCTCTTAGGCAAACCTGTGCTTCGAAATGCTTGGTTTAGCTTCGATATGAGCATACTGTTTCTTTTAGCTTTTCCGACACTTCAGGCATTTCATCACAACATTAATCAAACAAATTTTACATATGTTATCTTCCTACATAACGGATATATGCATTTCAAAAAAATCATCATAAGAAATGTCATTTTCTGCTCTGCTCCCTACGGATCAGACCACCTGTCAAAAAAATTCTTCGTAGTTCCAACAAATGTTTTTGGCATGTGTAAATCAGCTTCTATAGACTGTCTTAGGTGATAGAAGTCTCTTTGTCCTTCGGCGCCTTTGTAGAAAGAAACAGCAATGCAGTATGCCAATTCCTGCATCAGATTCGATGGTTATATTGGAGTGTTTACGTCTTGGTTTTGCTCCAATTCTTAGATACCAATTTAGTAAAACTGTCGCAGCAGTATTGCTGTATTCTTTTCAACTCTTACAGATTGCACAAACAATGATAGCAACTGGAAAGCTTCTGTCTGCTAGTCCAGTGTCAACAACAATAACTCCACAGCCCACTCAGGAAACAAGAATGTTCAAGGTAGATCATATTTATGTGGCCTTTCGGTGAAATAAAATGCCAAAAAAAGGCAAAACTGAATTTTCATTCTTTGCTGCAGTTTGGTGAGCTACAGGTTGCGATAACATCAGACAAAGCCAACATTGGGGCTGTAATTGGTTTTGTTTTTGGGTAATTTCTCTGTTTATGATTCTCTTTCTATTTGGAGTTTAGCAGTATGAGATGATATTAGTATCTTCATGTTTTGGATCTCAGATTTCTGTCATGGCAACTGACACAAGGCATTCAAAGCATTCCCGAGAGCTCATTGCAGTATGCAAATGACAATGCTTTGCTCCTTGCCAAGGTAATTCTGAGTATCATCATGAACTCTTGTTCTGTTATTATTACCTAATTGTGCTCATACTCCTTACTTAAGCTTGGAAATACTTAAAATGCAGTCCTTAAGGGGAGCTTTGCTCGCACTAGGCTACTCATCAACGGTTTTGTCTACTTTTGCCACCATTGGACTTTTCCTTCTTGCTAGACAACTTAAATCAGAAGAAAAGTGAGCTCCATGTTATTCTCTTGACCTCAGTTTTATTTGTACGTAGTTGCATGTTAATATGGATTTCATGTTCCAATTATAATAAAAGTGGGTTTGGGAATTTGGCATCAGTTCTATTTATATTGTGGATAAATTTACCAAATGCTGAATTGAAGCTGCGGAATCTAGTTCAATTTCAAGAGCCATGTTCCCCCTTTATCTTCCTTTCAGTTTGTCAATGTTTCAAGTTCCTGTTGCAATTATACTATCTTATTTGTAGAGTGAAAATGTGATTTGGTTATCAAGGAGTGGAATTGTAAGGACAAGCTTGATGATCACCTTTGGTTATGTGGATCAGTACGCTTAGCTGTTGGTTAGACATTTAATTATCCAACAGGTTCTAGAAGTTTCATTTTCCAATGAAAGAAAAATACTTGGAGACTGCTCCAAATTATAGCCATGGCCTATATTATGAGTATTAGAAAGCAAGCATGTTATTCAGCCCTGATTGTATACATTTCTAACCTTTTCTGCTTCTTTTCTTTTTTTTTCTTTGTGGGCGAGGGGGGCATGGTTGTCTCATGGACTATGCTATTAGAGAGGATAAAGTATGAAAAGGCGCTGCATTGCTAAAGTTTAGTTTGTAAAGAGAAAAAAGATGAATAACCAACTGAGACCACTTCAAATGCTGGGGGAATTATCGATTCAGAGTTTGTTGAGTAATAAAACAAGACTCCTTGAAGGATCTTTCAGTGTAATAATTGAGGGGGATTCACAGTAGGGTTTTTTTTTTTTTTTTTTTTCCTTTTTGGGTCTCAGATTCATTCAGAATTGATGTTGTATCAATCTCTATATCTGGGGGATTGTTGAATTGCTTGGGGATGATAGGAAAGGTTTAACCCAAAATGAATGGAAGAAGAATACCAAAAGTAATGGTGTTGCAAAGCAAATTTGGGTGGATAGAAGAAAGCGTGAAAGTACCTAGGCTGATTGATGATTATATTTTAGAGGTGGAAGTAGAAAAGTGTACAAAGCATGCCCCAGTATAACGTGTACCACTATCCAATTGCATGTGGCCTCTGAAAGCAAATTTCTTCTTGATCCAAAAAATTTCTCTAGGCTATCTTTCATAATCAGGCATAATTGTTCTGGTCAAGGCCTACCTTCAAACTCTTACAACCTTTTCATATTAATTTTGAATAAGTGAAATTTTGACCCATTCAAACTTTGTAATGGCTGGGATTAAAGGAAGAAAATGCACAAAGAGGATACTATCTGAAGTAGGAAAAAAATTTGCTAGGGATCTCCAATACATTTTTCAAAATAAGAATCTTCGTTTCGATAATTGAACAGTATGGATGTGGTAGAAACCCAGGCTTTCATTTTTTTTTTAGTGGTTGAATTAAAGGCAGGATAAAGCCTGTGGATGTAACCTAGTCATTTTCTGCCATGACTTATCACTAGCATATTTGGAATAATCTATTCAGATGCAACATGTCAACAAATTACTCATCATAGAGCAAATACATTGAACTTTTAATTGGTAAGACATACATAGTACATCGAGTTGAAATAAATTAATCAAATGATGTAGAATTGGAATCAAGGGTTTCTTTAATTTTGTAGATTTATTAAACTGTTAATCATTATTGCTATGGACATAAACAGTGGGATGCTACATTAATGCCTTCTTCTACAGGTTGATTCACAGATCCTGAAGATTCTGAAAAACTGGTTTTAGGTTGTATTTGTATATTTAATGGATTCTGTTATGGTGATTCCAACTACTTCCCTTATTTTTGCTTACTGTTGTGGATGGTGCTTCCTTGGCTAGCTACAGAATATATTTTGTCATCATGACATGTGTTAAGTCAATCAAGGATTTATACCTGCAACTCAACCACAGGAATTTAATGAAAAGCATATTCTGTCCAACGTGCTTCTCTATGTTGTTTCACTCTTCAACTGCATTATTCTTCAAGGATACATGTCTTTTCGATTTCAAGGCTTTATTCTACTTCATTACTAATGGCTTGCTAAAAACTTTTTCAATGTGTATTTGTTGATTTTCAACTTAAAATCTGCACTCTGAGGATCCAAATACAAAATGTTGTGTTCTTGAAGTCATTGTTCACGTAAGTCTTTCCAATTTAGTCACCTATGTTCAGTTCTGAGTGATGGTATTCCTCTTGAAATTTGAAAAGAAATGAAGGGAAACGAAATACATAAAGCTCGTTCTAGTTTCAAAAAATTTGGCACCGGAACTGCTGGTGTCTCACAATTTTTTTCCTTTTTTTTTTAGATGTTATACCATTCAGTATCCAAAATCATATTTTGAGTAATTTGGTTCGAACACTTGTCAGACCCATTTTAGGGTTAACTCTTCTGATGTAATCTTTTTTATTCTTAAATTTTAAATTCGAAACTTGATTTAAAGATCTAGCAGTGTTATCCACTACACCGAGTGGTGTACAGCAAGTTTTGACAAACAATGAATTCACTCACCTTGAATATGGTACTCTTCTCAGATAAAACAAGTGTTTTAGCATAATTCCAGTTATCATATCTGAATTTCTGAATTCGATACCCATGCTGCATTTGATCTTGTTGAGTGCCACCATTTGGAGTTTTACAGGGTTTGGGTTTAATCCGTGCTCTCCACGAAAGGCATTAAAATGTTTTCTTTTTATTTTTTTGAAAGAATTTTGATGGAGCTGAAATGGAAAATGGGAGTTAGTCTCGGTTGAGTTGCGTAATTAGGAGATAGATTAATCGATTAGAAGCTTCCTTGGTGATGCCGTTTTAAAATTATGTTGAATCATTATATTCGTTCTAGTCATATCTGACACTGTTTTGCCTTGGTATATATATTTTTTTCGTGGTACAAAGATTTGAACTTGGGATCATCAGATTGGGGGAGGGAGATTTGTACCACTAGACTATCCCCTTGAAACGCCTTGGTATATATTAAGCCAACATGGTGGATACCTTAAGTGCAGCTCCATGGAATTTGTTCCAAAATAATATCTTACCACATTATTCAAAGTTTAGTCCGATGAATGATGTCGAGAGTTGTGCTGGATATATCCGTACTCTGCAGGTGTTGTTCACATAGGAGAGGAGAAAAATCAATTTAATGTATCACATAGGAGAGGAGAAAAATCAATTTAATGTATAAACATTAGAGAATTATTGATAACAAGAGTTCAATTATTGATTCTTTCATTCGCTCGGTATTCTCAATGGTGTCTGAGATCTTCTTCAATGAATCATTAGGAATCAACGGGGACGTTTGGTTTGCATTTGAAAATTGGAATTGGGGTTTCAGATTCGCATGCTCTATAATTTGTTGGTTTTATTCTTAAACCTTCATTTTCATTTCATTAATTTAAACAAATCATATAAATTTTAATTCATTTTAACCAAACGTCACCCGAGTCACAGCAGTTCCTACGGATGTAAAGTGATCATTGATCAACAAGGCAAGCATATATGGCTTGTTGACTAGGAACTTCTGGCTCTAATCTGCATATCAAATACTTCTCAAATCATACGAATTTACATCAATATTCACTGCTTAAAATGTAGACCATAATTTATGTTTAGAAAAAATGTATCTCCATTAAGAAAGCATTCATATTTCTGGAACCCCGAATCCTCTCTTGTTATTTTATGAATATAACCTGGTCTGATGCACATCAACTCAATGTTATTTCTTTGATGACATTTCCATTTTTTTCCTTTTGCAAAGATGTGCTTGATTGAGTTGATCTGAAAGCTCTAAAATACAACAAAGAGGCCAACAAAGTTTCGCACATAAGATAGGATTTCTGATTTTTCATGCTATTTTGTGAAAATTCGTTGAACCTAAATGCTTAGTACTAACCGGCTTCATCATGTGAGTCATGAAACCCCTTTGGAAAAGACTGCAGATGGAATCTGCCTTTGTAGCCCACTGATACTTGGTCACCCCTTCTAACCAACAGGTCAGGGGTGTCCGCGTGATTTGACCACCCTCAAACGCAAAGTTGTCATTTAACATAATTAAATTAAATAAGGCAAGGTTGAACATGATTTTGCACGTAATTTGAGATCCGGGTCTTCTTCAAATTGCCATGGTTGTACTGCTGTTGGGTGACTTTGCAGCATGCCCCGCTCTGCTGACAACATGACAATGATACAGATCCAATTGGAATATTGATTATGTAATACCATTACACATTATTACAACTACTACCTAATTGTTTTCTCTGTCTGATCTTGTGACGGGCAATAGTAAAAATGCTGCGGCGAACGGTAAGGGCATTGGACTTTGATGAATATCCTTTTTATGATTCAAAACTTAAAGATTTTTCAGCTAATGAAACAGGCAATGCTGGAACACTACCCTTATATTATATAAGCAAGTTTTTGTTTATCTAGGGGCTGCTTCTGACTTCACTAATGCTGTCATTTGTATAATAAACAATGCAGTTAAGTGGCTGTTCAGGTGACTGCGGCTTCATTGAAAGGCCAAGTTGTAGGTTGCTTCTTGACCTTTTCCTTCAATTTAATAATCCATCTTTCATTTTCAGTATAAGCTATCTGTGGCTATGGCTGTCATCGGTTATTCAACGCCCAAGATTTTTCTTCTGCTCTAGCTATTGAATCCCCGAAAAGGGTTCCCCTAAGCCGCGTTTGGATGCGGCAATCGTTGTATCAAGTTGTATATTACCTTTGTATAGGTCTTATGTTGTGTTGTGACGCTTTAAAACACATGAAAATATGAAATCTTAATAATCCAGAATCGTTTGAGAATCTTTTATAACATGTTTGATTTGAGTACATAATTAGAAAAATCTATATTGTTTTGATGTGGGTTTTCTTTTTTTTTTTTTAAATTGTTATTTTTTTGGGGGGTGGGGTGGGGAGGATAGAGTAATATACTTTGTGCAGAATCCAGTTATGGGCGAAGGGGAAGACTTTTTTGGTTGATGAAATTAAGTTCACATATTTGGCAATTATTCATCATCATTTTTTTCTTCGCTTTTGGAGCTAATAAGTTGAATCTCATATTTCTTATCCCTTCTTTCAAACCTTGCAATTATTGTTCATAAAGAGTCTGAAATTTTTGTGCCAACTTGTTGGCCCACAAAAGAAGTGAAAATAATCCCTTCACTTCTCTCCAACCCACAAAAAAATAAAAATAGAAAACAAAAAGACGGAAACCAGAAAAAATAAAACTAAAAGCAAGATCAATTACGACCATGAAAATGATATCAGGCTGTGAAAACTCTTTAAAGAATGATATACACAACCGATCTCACCTAGTGGGATAAAGAGTCGATCGTGTTCTTGTTGGGATACCCAAGTAATAAAGAGTTCTTGCTCAAATAACTTTCTCAAGATCTTTTATTTAAATTTTTGTTAGCATGTATATTTTTATGATTTTTACAACTCATATGTAACAAAAAAAAATACAGGGTTGATCACCGTCGTTGTTGTTGTTATTGTTTTTTCTTAATTTTGGTTTTGTTATTTTATGGGTTTTTATGTAGCATGTGAAAAGAGCTTCTAATTCAGATAAGACTATTGCCTTTTCAAATAGCACACAAAATTTTTGTATAAGGGAGGGCATGACATTGCTCTATTTGAAAAATCTATTAGTGTAATGCTTCTGCGCTTGGGACTTATTAAAAAACAAGATAGATCAAAGCCATAGGTTGTAGAACTTAAAAATTTCTTCAAGGACAAGTCAAGGATTAGTATTTTTAGTAATTCTTGAATATTCATACTTTGAAATTCATAGGGTAGAGTCCCACTTGGCCATTACTATTTTCGTAAGCAAGTAATTAACAATAATTTTTTCTATGAGGTTTCTAATTATTTTCCGCTTATACCTTTAACTACTACCTATATGATCCATGTTGCCACCTCATGGATTCCTCTCTCTCTCTCTCTCTCTCTCTCTCTCTCTCTCTCTCTCTCTCTCTGTGGGACACCCACATGTTGCCCTTACATATTTGGAAGTTGGGATAAGAAAATGGCCTTTCTGGGTTTGACATTATTAAGCTACAAATCCAACATTTGCCGAGGTGGGCAATGTTTTAGTTAATGCTCAAATTGGGGAATTTGTTCTATGCGTCTGTAGGATACGACACTGGACCAACATTATAACCCATATGGCAAGATCATTAGAATTCTAAATTTTAATTTTAAACTATAATATTTTAGATAATTTTAGGATATTCTCCCTATCAAATACAAGTATTTATTTGTTGATTGGGTAATCATGAAAGATTTGCAGCTAAATCAGGCTTGACCAGTGGAAAAATACTGCACTGCTCTCTCTGAAGCAATCCAAAATCCAAGATGATGAATATTAATGTTTATCCATTTCAAACAGGGCGCACCTTGTTTCCTGGTAACTATTTTTTTACTAGAATTGAGGGGATTATATTTGTAAAAAAGAAAAAAAAAACAAAGTATCATACTCATCCATGTCAAGTTACTAAACTTTATATCAAATTCATAATTAAATTCTTGAATTACAGAACATAAATGAATATTCAAAATTTTAAAAATATAATAATTAAATATATTCATCACTAGCAGAGGCAACGTGACCGTTAAATGCAAAGTTGACGTAGCGTGACACGTGTTCTAAACTTTTGCATTCTAATATGGCATAACATATTGAATCACTTGCTAACATGACATATGTCATTTCAGCATATTTATACGACACTAACATAACTTAACAAAATAATGGCAGGACATATATCATGTTAGCAAAGTGATAACATGGTTCATGCCAAATCAGCATATTCTCGCAATATTTATATCACGTCACTAAAAAGTTTTGATATGATAATAACCAAATTACGATTTAGTATAAAATTCAGAAAGACATATGTAATTGATTCTAAATTTCTAATTTTAATATATTCAAAAATAATAATTTATTTCTAATAAAATTACTAAATCATTTACGACATATAATTAACATGGTACATACCACGTGAGCAATTGATTCTATGTACCATGCCACATTAGGATGCAAAGAATCCAACTCGCATATCACATCACGTCATCTCAACACTTGATGTACACCCTAACACCGTTAATGACGGAAAGATTTAATTATTATATTTTTAGAGATTTAAGTACTCAATATTTATATTTAAAATTTAAAAATTTAATTGTGAATTTCATATAAATTTAGAAACTTTGACGTGTAATTAACTATTTATCACCATCACCTTGAATCATTAAGTGACCTTTTATCTTGCATTAAAGCCGTGGAAATTTTGAGCCTATGATAAGGGGGAAAGTAATCTAATTTGGCTCTCCAACGCCATTTTTTAACATCCCACAGTCAATTTTGAATGACTTTCTTGGCTCTGAAGTTGTATTTTACAGTTTTCTCCATCAATTATTAAATTGTCATGGTTTTGATTTTGAAGGCCACTTTTGCCAGCCTTAGCCCTCAGCCACCAACCTCACGTTGATTTTATAAGCCACAGCTAAGCCCTTATGATTGGTTAGATCTATTCTAATCACTTAGAAATGCACCATCTCTCCTATGTATGAAGAGTAACCCATTTTAGATTTTTTAATTAAATCTCGATATCAAAACTTGAGAATAGAAAAAATTATAATGGGAGAATCACCTCTTAAATAGAATATCTATAGATGCTCGAACAAGATTAGTAGAAATATGATTTCAGATATTGATAAAAAGAGTAAAAAAAAGATCCCTCTTGCATTCCCAAAAATATTTTAATTTTTTCCTTTTTTGGGTCCGAAGGGGACCTACGATCCTGAATACAGAATTTAGAACAAAAGCGAACAGGAACCAAAAAATACATTTGCAGTAACATTATACAGAGCATTTCAGCATTCATCATTATAGTAACAAATGTGATTATCACGTATCAGTGATTTATTTTTTTAAAAAA
This sequence comes from Dillenia suffruticosa, assembly GCA_033439265.1. Classification (NCBI taxonomy): domain Eukaryota; kingdom Viridiplantae; phylum Streptophyta; class Magnoliopsida; order Dilleniales; family Dilleniaceae; genus Dillenia; species Dillenia suffruticosa. The sequence continues at coordinate 4,611,700 of JAVTVX010000018.1, read as the reverse complement.
ATCATCATTACAGCAACAAATACCAATTAAATTCCTTTAACTTTCTAATGAAAATTCTAAAGTTTCCTTATTGAAGATGCTTAATTTTTAATAGTAACCTCACAACTGGGGGGGGGGGGGGAACCTATACGGGAGAGCAATGGCGTTCCAAAAAGGATCGTCCTGAGTGAAACTTACAAATTATTAACTTTCAAACAATTGTTAAGCATCAGGATCAATTTATGCACAATCAAGCTCTTTATGATTAGTGCATCCGACATTTTTTTTAAAAAGTAAATTTTAATTTATTTAATGATTATATAAAGAAATATTATTTTGAATGAATAATTCTTAACCCATGATTCTTTTAATTACCCAGAGAGAGAGAGAGAGAGAGAGAGAGAGAGAGAGAGAGAGAGAGAGAGAGAGAGAGAGAGAGAGAGAGAGACTCAATTTATGGTGCATGAATCAACTATTGTTACGAGAAAAGTAAGATTAAATATTGGGAGAAAGTGGAAACTCTTATAATATCATTAAAAATGGGTAATATTGTGGTTACTCTTTTTGCTATCAACAAAGAAAAAGAAAAATTATTTCCTAATATATGGAATTTACTATATTGGATTGCATTTGATAGATTTAGAAGAGAGAAATGGGAATTAGCGGTGTTATTAGAACTGAATCAATCCGGTCAATTCGACTTGTTCGATCGAGAATTATTCTATAATTCAGTTTGATTTTTACTTTTAAATCGAATAAAATTAAATTTAGTTAAAATCATTTAAAATCGATCAAAACCAATAAAATTGGTGAACTGTTCAAATCGATCAAAGAAAAAAAAATGTATCACTAACTCTTTTTATCCCACTCATTTTTTTTTCCTTTTGATCTTATTTTCCTTTCGTACTCTTTTCTTTTACTCCGTCATAGTGTTTTCTTCCTAACCCCGATTCATGTATTACTGACATATCAAATTCATTTTTTTCATAAATATATATAGATTTTATTTTATTTTAAAATATATAATATATAAATTATATATATAATATCATGATAATATCAATTGGTTTGTAAAACGGACTAATCGATTTGACTAATAAATAGATAAATGGATTGAATTATTTACCGATTCAACTTTAAAAATATTGAAAATTTGTTGCTTTCATTTGAAGGGTAATCAAAGAAAATTCAAGGGGCCAAATCATAGATTACAAGTGTTTGACCTTTGGGTGTCCTATTATCAAATACATGATTTGGATTTTAATAACTCCTCATTTAATCATTTTTTGTAATTGATCACGCTATCCTATTAATCTAATTTGAGCAATTATAAAATTTAATTAAATATTGACTCTCTTGGTATTTTTTTTTATTTTTAAAGCATGAATTTAAAATTTTAATTAAAAAAATTTAATATTCTGCTATTAGACTATGCAATACTGAATGTATGATTTAATCATTTATTATCACAAATCATAAATGCCTGCACCCACGCATTTAGTGAATCAACATTTAGAAATTTAAAATATGTCAATATATTATAATTCAATTGAAATTATCGTACTCCTCCGACTTATGTACTAATATCTATATAGTAAATCAAATCTAATGATTCCTTGATAATAGCATCTATAATGTGTATATAATTTAAGTTATTGAAGTTCTTGTTGTTTTCTTCTTTTTATAATGTAGGTTTTGATTATTTTTTTTAATTGAGAATTTGATGTTTAAAATCTTACATAATTATATGAAATGTTTTGAATTTGTTCATAGAATTTATTTAATTTTTTTATTCAATTTATATAACTTATGAATTATTATGCATATTTAACAAAATTAAATTATTTTATTAGAAAAAAGTATTAATAATAAATAAATTTTATTAATTTGTGGCATAATTAGAAAATTTATACCATAAATTTAAACAACTAAATTTGTCACTACCCCATTTCAATTTTTTTTTCTTTTTTTGTAAATAAAGATAGTTATTAGATTGAAATTAGATCCCAATTAGAGAGAGAGAGAGAGAGAGAGAGAGAGAGAGAGAGAGAGAGAGAGAGAGAGAGAGAGAGAGAGAGAGAGAGAGAGAGAGAGTGAGATTTCAGAAGCGATCTATTCCAAAATAAAACATTTACACTTTGATTTCACCTTGGAACTCAATGATATTTTGCCAACATACCCTTATAAGAAGCTTCTCAACACTTCCTATTTGAAATGTTTTTGATTTTCAAAATGTTTACGTATATCAAATTAATTAATATTTATACAAAAAATTTCCACCTTTTATATACATATTTAATGAATTTATTTATTTATTTATAATTTTTATTTTTATATTATTTTGTTAATAATTACATATTTAATCATTTTATATTATTATAAAATATAGTCATTCTATTATTTTTATAAAATAATTAATATTTATATAAAAGTTTTTATATTTTTTATATTTATATTTTTATATTTACATATTTTTCTCACATTTTCGTTTTATTTATTTTTATAAAATATTATTTTCTCATATCATTTGTTTTCATTTCTATTTCTTTGTTTCCATTTCCATGCAACCTGATTAATAACACTATTTTGCCTAACAATCAAGCTTATTCTTAAAAAACAATTAAAAAAAAATTCATTTTCCTAATTATTTTAGAACTAGTTTTTTTTTTTTACCAAATCTTTTTTTATGCGTAATTACGTATAAAAAATCTTTTTTTTTAATTCCATACGTTCATTTCCCACACAAGGGCGATGTTGATGACAAACTAGAAAAGGTTACAGAGAAAGCAGTTGAATAATTTCTAATAAGGGAGTATAAATCATAAAAAGAAAATCTGAAATTGCTATTCTCTAATTATTATTGACAGTAACTTCTTTGACAAAGAAAAATATAAACTATAGAGAGAGAGAGAGAGAGAGAGAGAGAGAGAGAGAGAGAGAGAGAACCCCAATAGGAAGAGAGAAAAAAGTCTTCTCCTTTTGTCCTATACCATCCCCATTTCATCTATATAAACACCCCACAAGAAAATCTATACTCCATTCCATAAAACCTCAAATCATCAACACAAAAATACACTGTCATCCCACCTCTCTCTCTCTCTCTCTCTCTCATGGCTTCTCTTTCCTGCACAGCAACTGATCTTACGCCGCTCCTCGGCGGCACCACCACCAATGCAACAGCCCTCGCCAACTTCCTCTGCACACGCTTTGACTCGATCTCAAACACCCTCTCAGACGCCAGCTATGCAATCAACTCCACGTACCTCCTCTTCTCAGCCTACCTCGTCTTCGCCATGCAGCTCGGGTTCGCCATGCTGTGCGCCGGGTCAGTGCGGGCCAAGAACACCATGAACATCATGCTCACCAATGTCCTTGATGCAGCCGCTGGCGGCATCTCCTACTACCTCTTTGGCTTCGCCTTTGCCTTCGGTTCCCCCTCGAATGGCTTCATAGGCAAACACTTCTTTGGCCTCAAGGATGTCCCTTCTTCCTCCTTTGACTACCCTTTTTTCCTCTTTCAATGGGCTTTTGCAATTGCAGCCGCTGGTATTACCAGCGGTTCTATAGCTGAGAGGACTCAGTTTGTTGCTTATTTGATATATTCCTCTTTCTTGACGGGCTTTGTTTACCCTATTACTTCCCACTGGTTTTGGTCTGGCGATGGTTGGGCCAGTGCTTCCAAGCCAACTAACCTTTTATTTGGGTCCGGCGCCATCGACTTTGCCGGGTCGGGTGTGGTTCATATGGTAGGTGGAATTGCGGGTCTTTGGGGTGCTTTAATCGAGGGCCCGCGGATCGGGAGATTTGACCACACGGGCCGGTCCGTGATCTTGCGGGGCCATAGTGCGTCTCTCGTGGTTCTCGGGTCATTTCTACTTTGGTTTGGATGGTATGGTTTCAACCCGGGTTCCTTTCTGACTATCATGAAGGCTTATGGGGAGAGTGGGAATTATTATGGACAATGGAGCGCCGTTGGAAGGACAGCGGTCACCACAACACTGGCAGGATGCACGGCAGCTTTGACTACCCTTTTTGGGAAAAGGTTGCTCTCGGGTCATTGGAATGTCACTGATGTGTGCAACGGTCTATTGGGTGGTTTTGCAGCTATAACATCTGGATGCTCCGTGGTTGACCCGTGGGCTGCAATCATTTGTGGATTTGTAGCAGCTTGGGTCCTAATCGGGTTCAACGTTCTTGCAGAGAAATTGAAGTATGATGACCCGCTTGAGGCGGCCCAGCTCCATGGCGGGTGCGGGGCGTGGGGGCTGATATTCACCGGGTTGTTCGCCCGAAAGAAGTACGTGAATGAAGTCTACCCGGGCTTTCCAGACCGACCCTACGGGCTCTTCATGGGTGGTGGAGGAAAACTATTTGCAGCCCAGTTGATCCAAATTTTAGTCATTTTTGGATGGGTTTCATTCACAATGGCCCCACTATTTTATGGGCTTCACCAGATCAACCTCTTGAGGGTGTCTAGAGATGATGAGATGGCGGGTATGGATCTGACCCGGCACGGCGGGTTTGCCTATGTGTACCATGATGAGGGTGATTCCCCCAAACCTGGATTCATGTTGAGGAAAATTGAGCCATCCACAAGCCCAATGAATCAATCACCAAATGTATCTGTTTGATGCAGCACATCAACAGGAGATAGCGTTTTGGTTAATATGGGGGTCCCATTGAATACTACACCCAGAAGGCTCGGGCGGAAGGGCCCTTTTGACTTTTGATTAATAAATTAGTGTTTTTGAAGTGAAATCAGTATGTGATAGTTGGGGGGTTTTTAATGTTTGGGGTACATATGTATGGAGGTGTTGTCCCAGTAAAAGGAGAGTGTTGGAAGTGAAAGAAAACAGTGGAAAATGTTTTTCTTGTTTTGTGCACTTTCTATCGGTTTTGAGAAAGACAATAGAGTTTGATACAAAAAAAGGTTTTATGTGAGACTACTGGAATAGTCTCCGTTTGGCCTTTTGTTTCGTGGGATGTCATATGTCTTTGTGTTTCTGGACATACATGTATGAGATAAGATAGACAGCATTGAGAAATGCAACAGTTGGTTGGCAACTTGGAGGTATTTTTAATGCAAATCAAGTTGTTGTGAGACAACATTGCTTCACAACTAAGAGGGGTCATCAAACCCAAAAAGAAATTAAAAAATATTGTACTTGTTTACACCTAATTCTCTCTCTCTCTCTCTCTCTCTCTCTCTCTCTGTTTTTTATTTTTTCTTTGTCGCTTGTGGTGCCATAGATAAGTGGTTTTGGAACCACAAAATTGATGCCAGAGATAAGGAGAATTGTGCCACAAAATCCTTACAAATCAAGTACAAGAAGCCAAGGGAGAATAAATGTACAAATTGGACTGACATTATGATAAAAATCGACGATCAAGAAGCCTGTGAATGTGAATCAATACCAATTGTGGCGGATACACACTTTAGGATTTGCCAATTTGGGTAGCCAAAAATTTTTCTTGCTTTTCTTCTCTCAATATCATAAAAATGCTTTGGCAAGTTTCACGGAAACCATTTTTCCAAGAAGAATTGTGAAACTTCTTATTCATTTGTGATTTTCAATGCAAGTCAATCATGCCTGCATTGTTGAGTAATAGCTAATTTTTTTTTTTTTTTTGGTTCTTGACCCCGATATCTGAAGTGTCGCTCTAACTAATTTTGGTCAACTTGATTATCGGGTCTCCTATAGAGGGGAAGGTCTCTCAAAGTAGTCTTTTCCATACCCAAGGAGGATCAAACCCAAGCATTTGGTTAAGAGACACAGAGTTCTTTTCACTGCGCCGACAGACCTTTACTAGTAATAGCTAAATCTTAGATAAATTAATTATTAAATTCTCTTTTGTCTCATGAAAGTAACTTCTTACACCTCTTACACCTCTAAGAATTTTAGGAGAACTAATTCCTAAAATAGACCCAGAGTAATCAAATCGGATTAATTGGATAAAACTTGAATAGGCGAAAAAAAAAATGTGAGAAGAACCGGTTCCTCACAAAGTTTGGGCTGTGAAAAGACCCAAATTGGGTCTTCAGAACAAACAATTTATTGGGTTTAACTATGACTAGCCCACCAGGCCTTGTCCAAAGCAAAGCCACTGAGAATTTATCATGCTCTCTGATGAAGATGATGCCACCCCAGACAACCAAGCAACTAAGGTTGTAAGATTGCAAGTGAATCAAAGGTTCATAAATCCAGATCGATTAAGGTCGGGTGTAACCAGATTCATTTAAAAAAATTAAATAAATCAATCACTCAACCTGACTAATCCAATTCAATTCAACGTAACTTACATCTCAACATCACATCGCACCCAAAAAGAATTCTGATGCAGTAACCCAATCCCATCTAGAATCATCAAGCTTTCCTGTTTGGCAAGTACTTTCTACCAATTCCAAAGATCAATTAACATTACGAGGTTCTTCATTCAAAAGATGATCAAAATATAGTCGTTCAATGACTTTATAAATAGAGATTGCCGAATATTATATAAGCAATTTAGACCGTGGTAAAAGGAGGGCAATTTATATATTACAATGAATGAGGATATACAGACAAAGGAACTTGGGAATAGTTCAAAGACTAATATTTGTGGTTTTGCTAAATCATAAGCAAAAGGGATAGTGGTACTAGGGTGAAGTGCAGGCGCGCAGTGTTTCTATAGAAACCTTGTCCAGTTGCCCAGAAAAGGGAAAAAGGCAATCAACAACCTCATCAATAATGGGGTGTCCCTATTTCTCCTACTTAGTTTCCTACCCTTCTTTAGGGGGCTCTGTGATCCATTTGCTTTTGTCGTTGGTCCATGCTTGCCGGACATATGGACCCACGCTTTTCTGTCCAGCTCATCCCATCCTCCAAAATTTTGTGCATTTTCACCGCCCTTTGTGAATGAACCATCATTTGCAGCCTGCCTAGGTCGATGACTCTCTTTTTCTTGGCCGGTCCTGATGTTTTGTTTGTGTCCTTCGTCAGGCATTCTCATATCTCTGGCAGCCGTGGAAGATGGTTTTTTCCTTGCTCTACGCCTTGGTTTCTGTGGGTCTGGCTCCCACACCTTGTCAACAACCAGAGATATAAAAGATTGCCCTAGGGGCAGTGCTAGGGCCATTAAGAAAGCATTAGACCCTGTTCCAAGAATCATTGACAAGAAAACAACAGGAAGCATCCAACCAAAGGCTTGGAAAACCTGCATGAATCCAAAACAACATATTTGAATTACAGAAGTAAAGCTTAGGGTTACACGCAAGTCATGCATTAGTGAGATTTGGGGGTAATCATAGTAACAAATACAAATCTGGATCATGGATTAATTTCCCTTCCATCAATCAATAGGATTATTCACAGTTCTAAGAAGGTAGTGACAAATTCTACAAACCACAAAATCTACAAGTGGCTCTGGATAATGATCATAGCTTGATTCCTACCTGCTTGGAAGAACTTCATAAACCTGTGCCTGAAGCTGTTATCTTCCCCCTATCTTTACTGTTATTTACACATAATTCCAAGTTATTCCCTAATACGATGTCCCCAGAAAATTCATCTCTCTTTCAATTCAAAGTTTAAATCCAATAAAGTGCAACAATGCCTATATATCTGTTGAAGTAACAATACAAGGCAATAGTAGAAACCTCTAAAATAATTTACTCATTATCACCATACACATAGAAACACATCAGCATGTCAAACCTACTTTGAACCCATGCACATCCGTATGTGGCCAAACTAGACACAGAATAACAATTCCCAAAAGCAGGATTCATATATCAGTGCTATTCCAAATTACAGGAGTGCTATTCAAGCTTAGATGTCATGGATAGCTAATTAAAATTTCATTGAAATGCGCAATATACTTGTTTGAATTGCAATACAAGACCAGCAAACCTTGAACAAATGGAATACAGATCAAAGTAACTAAAGCCTCTTAAGCCAACACAAACTTTCAGACTCTCCACAAATATATTTTTGTCATCACCCAAACTATTCTCACATTTTTTGATGTGTTTTGAGAGTTGGGAAGGGTGGTAATTTCATCAATCTAACATAAACATGTGTCTAATGCAAGTGTGTAAATCCAGCACAAGGTAAGATGAGATAATGTGAGATGAAGTGCCATACCGCCTGCCAAGATGCTTTGAAGGTTATTAAGAAAGGATTTACTTTAGCAAAAGAAAACACTAGAAGCATTTGAAATTCATTGTGCTGATGAAGGGTATTAAAGATCAAAACACCAAGGCCAGAGTATCACAAGTGATATTTGAAAAATAAGAGCGAGGAAAACGGTAAAACATAAGAAAGAAAATGACATCTATAATGGTGAAGGTTTAAAGTAAATAGTCAACATGGAAAGGTGGAAAAAGAAGGACCAGTTTCAGCTACCAATAAAATTTCCTTTCAAGTCAAATTCTAGGAGGAAACAGCAAGCACCCAGAGCTGTTTATTCAAAAAAATGTAAAGCAGCATTCAAAATCATGAGAAACAACAAATTTCAATCATCCACAATTCCACATGCATACTTAATGTAAAACAAAAGGTACAAGGGGATGAAATCTGGCATGATAATGAATTTGTATGGTCTTGTGGGACCCACTTGTTCCTAAAAATGTTCTAAGAAGCAATGCCCGCTTAATTACCCATTAGAAACACCTTCTTAGATGAAAATGCTCCAAAATATAAACTCTATGTAAATCCAACATGTAACAGGTATGAATACTATAGGATGAATACTTAAAACCATAGTATTGTGGTTTGCAAACCCAAGTTATCTATATTTGAGGTAGATTGACTATGCCTGATGCCACCCTTCAATCTATTGTTTGTAAAAGCAGTCGATTTTTTGGAGAGAGAAAAGAAAAAAGCCATGTAGTAGTTGTTCCATAAAAAAAATGTACATCTTAAAACATTTCTAGAGCAGGAATTTGAATAAACTTGAAAAATAATTTCTATAAGCATAAAAGGTTATATATTTTCATAACTATTAATAAAAAATTAAAATAAAAAACTTGTATCACTGATATTTATATAGGAGAACCTTAGTATAACAGTAAATTTGCTAGACTTAAGGTCCTGATTTCATCAGCCTCTTATTTATAAAACAGATGTACCTCCGTGTCCATATTGCTCATCCTATACGCATTATTATTGGGAAGTTTTAAGAGCCAGGTGACCTTTTCTTTTATCCTCCATATGTATAATAGTATGTTCACTCTCATACTTGCTGCCCAGCCTCATAGGATCGTGAAGGTAAGCATTGCCACCCTTTTTTGTGTAATTTGTTCTACCCATGCCATTGTTATCCTAAAAATTCCTTTGTTGTGTTACCCAGCTCCCTCTCAACAGCCCACTAAAAGGAAGAAAAGGGTAAAAGAAAATCAGCTTTCACTTATCCCTTTCCTCCCACATCCTACCTCCAATCCCCCCCCCCAAAAAAAAAGAAAGAAAAAAACTTTTTTCAAGCAAGAATCCGAAGCATGCTATGAAGTGTAATTGCTTTCATCAACAGGATAACAATCTAGCTTCTGTTAGTAAATAAATTTAACAAGCAATCAGATGCCATTACACTGAAGAGTTGTCATCTTGCGGAAGAATCAAGAGAAGAATATACTAATCAAAACTGACACAACTCCATCATGATGGACAGTTAGACTCTTTAGACACATATTGTTTCTAAGTTCCAATATAGAAATGACAAGGTCCTCACAACCATGTTGACTTTATGTAATGCATCATTGTCTACCTATGGTTCAGTGTTTGGCAATAATATCGCAAACCCTGCTTCTCCGGTTGGGAATGTAGCCCAGATTACAAGATACACCGCCATTGACCCAAAAGTCACTCAAAGAGTCTTGTCCCCAAAATTCAAGGTACCAAACATGATATTACGACCATCAAATTTCATATAAATTGATAAACTCTATATACTTGGTGATTAAATGTCAAATATCAAACTAGATATGCCATACAGTAGGAACATAAAAATTCTATCACTATTTTCAATGCTTGTTCTAATCAAGCCGTCTGAGCTCCGGAGCTGAAGTAGACGGTGCCCAACTACAATTGTTAGTCAGAGCCAAGGATTCATTAGGCATAACCTAAACTTGAAAGATCTAATCAAAAGCACTAATTTCATGTTATGATAAACTCCATATTTCACTACTTAACAACCAACAAATTCCATCACTTGCAGCTCACAATTGCCGCAAAAAGTATCAGTCATATTCAGCTTATGAAAATTCCCGTGAATGCAATCACTCAATTCCTCTAAATAAATAAATAAATAAATCTTAAATTTTATTTTCTGGGTTACCTTAAATATCCAATTGGTGTCAATAGAATCCTCCAAGAACCCACCAAACCCATCATCATCATAATCATCCCAAGATTCATCAGACCACCACTTCCTCTGTTTTCCACTGCTTCTAAACCCAAACCCATATCCATCATCGTCTTCTTCTCCTTCATCGTTGTCAAAATTGAATCTCGGCCGTCCATTTCTTATTCTCTCAGAACCGGAAGCACTTCTAGTGTGGAACCTACCAGTCGAGCAGCAAGGGACGCTATCAGAAATTCTAGGGTTTCTAAATCTTGGGTTTGTGAGAGGTGGTATAAAATTTGAGAGTGCAGGCAGACGAATTGCCATTATCCTATTACATTTTTTTCTGCGCAAGTGAGAATATCTTGGACGCGTTATCCTCCCTAATCCGTAGCATCCATTCCAGCCAAATTTCCCTTATGGATCGAACAAAAAATTTCCCTTATCATCAAGTCATTTAATTGATTTTTAGTAGGCTTAATATTGTAATTAATTAAATCACCTTAAATAATTAAAATAAATCAGAATTATTTTAATAATTTGATTACAAATCTAAAATGGATGATAAATATAGTTTTAATTTGAGAAAATAAAATAAAAATTTTAAAATATTAATTTTAAAATTTTTTTTATCAAGAACAAAATTGATAAGTAAATGATTTTCATTTCTAAAATTATTTCAATAATGGTAATCATATCCACTTCAAAAAATAAATCAAACAGTTGACGTCGAAATTTGATTTTGATTGCAATTTCTAATATTTTTTTATTCCGATTCAAATTTCAATTTTGATTTCAGAGTGCAAATCAAAAACCCCCTAACTTCTGTTTGGGATGATTAAAAAAAAGCATAGTATAATCCCTTGAAATATTACTAACGTCAATTAAATAAAATTTTGATTTTATAAATAATATCTTTTTCTATTACTATGTTGTCTATGAGTTATTTTTTTTGAATTTATCGGTATTCAGAATCATATTCTGATTAATTTGATCTGAACGTTCTTAAATCTAATTTAGGAAAGATCTCATAATATATTTTCTTTATTTTTAAATTTCAAATTCGAAACTTAACTAAAAGATTTAGCACGTATATTTATTAAATTAACCGTTCCTCGGTCTGGAATGGTTTATAAGTTATTATATATACTAAAAATAGATTCTTATTACAAGCTCAAAAATTATATTTGTAATTTTTGTCTTCGTAGAAAAGTTTTAAGTAAATAAGAAAAGTGAACGTCACCATTTTTAATAAAATATTAATTTTTTGTAAATAGATATACTAAATCAATGCTTTTGTATTAATTAAATTATAAAATACCCCTCGATACAGAGGTAGATAGGATGCTTTCCCATTCGCCACGCTATCTTTTTTAAGGGTTAATTCATCTGATAACAAATTTTCATCGTGAAAAGAAGCCCTAAATTTTCATATGCAATTTATAAAATTAAGATTATTTTGAAATAGTTTCTATTGTTAAATAATGATATCATGCATATATTTAATTTATATGAAACACTCTATTTTTCATGTCCAAATTGATCTTGTGTTTCATCCAAAAGTCCGACCATCCGTATTTTTTAAGTAAAATTTTATATTTGAATTAGTTGTTGAGTTTTATCTTTTAAAGATTTGATTCATTTCAAATCGAATTTAATTAGATTTAAAGATAAAAAATTAATAATATATAAAAACTGTGTGATAGGAATGTTAGAAAATCCGATTTGATGAAAACCGTTATCAATATATTTATATACCCTAGATCTCATGTTAAATCACTAAGAAATATGAGATAAATTAAAGAAAATATATCTGATTCCATATTCATCCAGGTGTGTCTTCAGATTCAGACCATAACCCTTTTAAGATAACTGTCAATGTTCTTTTAAAAATTTAAAAATCACCTCTTATCTTTTAAGTATTTCCATTCTGACTCATCATAAAATAGAAATTACTATTTGGTCTCTGCACTTTGAAAAATTCCACACCGTTTTATATACATTGAAGTCCTATAATAAATATATTATAACAAATAACTTTTATTGGGCTATACTTAAATGGTAGTTCAAATACATAATTATTTTACATATCAGTCCAATGTTAGATTAAAAAATCCAACAAGGGATATAGAGTTATAATTATACCAATAACAAAATGTATTTTCTACCATGAAATATAAGATATTGCATAATGCTTGTGCTAATACCAAAAGTTAAGGAATATGGACTAAAATCTGAAATTTGCATTGGCATGCCATAATTATATTAAGTAAACTAACAAAACTAACACTTGTTGGATTGATTTCTTCTTCACTCTCCCATTTCTTTGGCACATAAACCGTTCCCTTCTACTTTTACCACCACAATCAATTTCTCATTCTATCACCATTTTCACCATTTCTCACACACCCCTTCCTCACCATTTTCAATGCATGTTCATCTCCAAACAAGATCACCATAATCTCACAAAACAACCTTCATTATGACAAATTTGAATAAATTCACTACTCTCTTTGTCACCACCACCATCATCATCTCAATCATCCCAATCTCACTTTGTGAAATCAAGGACACAGAGATCATGGATGATGCTCGGCCCATGATCCTCTTTGAGCGATTTGGGTTCTCCCCAGGAGGCCAAGTAGACATCTCTGTAAGCCAAGTTTCTTGGAAATCAAGACAAAAACAAAAGCAAGAACTAGATCCATCTCTCATGGGATTCTTCCTTGTAAGAGATGGATCGTTACCCCTCATTGTCAATGAATCTGAATACTCCCCCAACTTTTGTGTTATCCAAAGCCATTTTGTCAAGCTCTTCTTCAAATTTGACAATGTCTCCGTTGGTGCAACCTACCATAGCATGGTCGTTGTGAGCGAACCAGACGTATATAGCCTAGTTTTTGGTAATTGCCAGCCTGAATTCTCCATCACAATGCAAGTTCGCACTGCCATGTATAATGTGATTGATGGTAGAAAAGACTATCTCCCTCTAGGCGAGATCGAACTTCCAAAATTATACTTTTTGTGCTTCCTTCTATACACATTTTTCTTCATTTTTTGGGTGTATATTTGCTTCAAGCAAAGGCCAACTGTTGACAAGATTCACCTCATAATGGGTGCGTTGTTGCTCTTCAAGGGATTGAAGATGATTTGTGCATCTGAGGACAAGGTTTATGTGCGAAAGACGGGTACCCCACATGGTTGGGACGTTGCATTCTATGTTTTTGGATTTTTTAAGGGTGTGACTCTTTTTACTGTGATTATCCTTATTGGGACCGGATGGTCTTTCTTGAAGCCTTACTTGCAAGAGAGAGAGAAAAATGTTTTGATGATTGTGATCCCACTGCAAGTGCTTGAAAATATTGCTTCGGTTGTGATCGGCGAAACAGGTCCTGCAACCAAAGATTGGATTACTTGGAACCAAATTTTTCTTCTCATAGATGTTGTCTGTTGTGCTGCAGTGTTTTTTCCAATCATTTGGTCTATAAAGAGCCTCAGAGAGGCATCCAAAACGGACGGCAAGGCAGCCAGGAACTTGAAGAAGTTGACATTGTTCAAGCAATTCTATCTTGTGGTTATTGGGTACTTGTATTTTACAAGGATTTTGGTTCCTGCAATGGCCACTATTTTGAATTTTAGATTTGTTTGGGTTGCCATAGCCATCGGCGAGACTGCGAGTTTGGCTTTCTATATGTTCATTTTCCACAATTTTCAGCCTACTGAAAGGAACCCGTACTTGGTTGTTGATGAAGATGAGGAAACTGAGGCTGGTAGGATTTTGGAAGAAGATGACTCTTTTGAACTTTAGCAAGTAATCTGGGAAGCCTTTTTGTAGTTTTTGAGTGCTCTGTACACATTGATCAATTCAAGTCTTATTCGGTTTGGGATTTGGAATGTGGTTTTAGACGCCACATGTATAGATTATTGTTTGATTGATACCTTAAAACATGAATAACCTAACATAAGGTTATTTTTAGTAATGCAAACCAATTTCATATGACTTACAAACTATGATACACGTAAATATTTGAATATTAACGTTTTCCCATTTTAAAAACGCTTTTAAAATATTTTCACTTAATAAATTAATTAATATTTCTTATATTTTCTATATTTACATATATTTTCTTATTTAATACATTACTTATTTATTTACAATTTTTATTTTTTATTCCTATGATTAATAACTACGTTTCTGATCATTTTAAATTTTTATTATTAAATATAGTTATTATATTATTGTTATAAAATAATTAATATTTACATAAAAAACTTTATATTTTTTATATTTACATGTTTACTTACATTTTCGTTATTCTTATAAAATGTTATTTTCTTATATCGTTTCATATCCATTTCCATTTTTCCTGTGTCCGTTTCCATTTTTGTGTAACCTAACTTATAAAAACCCTACTAAAAGGTTATTTTCTTGTAAGAGAAAACAATTGTGTTCGGCTCTAAAGCCAGATTTAATTTTGCATCGAAAAGGTAACACTAAAGTGTCCATCTCTATTAAATTCCTTTGGGTTAAATGATCAAACATTTTACTTCCTTAATAGAGATCTCGAGTTCGAGTTTTGAGATTTATGAAAAAAGATTTAGGACAGTTAACCTAAAAACTAAATCCTACAATACTCGAAACGGATGAATTGAACAAAACTTGAATACCGGAAATGAAAACACAAAAAAAAAAAAAGCGTCCATCTCTGTCTAGCCCCTCCTCGGTGGCCAGCAGTTGGTGGGGAACGAAATTCATCACCTACATCACCTTTACATTTTTGTCTAAGATACCTGAATTCAAATATCTTGAAGTGCAAACTATATTACAAAATTAGCTAGGGGTTCGTGCTGATACATGGAGTGCATAAGATGCTAACCAATTTATTAGGTCAATAATTTATTTTATTTATTTTATTTCCTTTTAATCATATATTTATTCGCATATGAAAATAATTGTGTATATATTTGAAGTCAAATTTTGCTATTTATATTAAGTTTTATTGTGTTTTTTGTTGCTAAATGTATAAAAAAAGTCCAAATTAAATATAAAAAGAAATATGATATGTACTAATCTATATCATAATAAAAATGGAGGCCAAATTACTGATAAATCTTAATTTTATTTTTTAAAAAAATTATCTGTATTCAGTAATCATGTTGTATTCAATTAAAATTCGATATACAAAATTTGAATTTGATATCTTATTTAAGAAATAACAATATTCGATCAATCACTGTACTTACACTAATTAGATATTGATCGATAAGTTTTAAATTAATTTTATTTTGAAGGAGGGAATTAAATGCTATTTATGAGCTCTCTTTCTCTCTCTCTCTCCCGATGTTGAAATCCCTAAACATATTTTTTTTTTAAAAGAGGATTAAATGTTATTTACTCTATCCCTTGCTCTCTCACACACAATATACATTTATAGTTTTCATAATTGTAATAAATAATTATATCGACGTGGTATTTATTGAAAATTTTCAAATTCTAAATAACAATTTTAAGCGATTTTAGTGTTTATTTTTTTATTTTTTATTTTTTCTTAATTTGTGATTTTTACTTGTTCGACTATCATATATTAAAAAAATACAACTGCAATTATAAGTATTGTCTTTTATTGTTTATTTTAAATTAATTATTATTGTCTTCTTTAAAAAGTTTTAAATTCAAAAAAAAAGATTTTGGTATGAGTAAACATAGAAAAAAAAGAGTTTTCTTTTAAGAAAAAATATCTAAATATATAATTTGGAACAAAATAATTTGAAAAAAAGAAGGAAAAGAAAATTCATGTACATATAGTGTATTAAAATGTAAAATTATTTAAAAAATATTTATGAATTAGATTCTCTTGTCATTAGAGACACTTATGCTTTTAGATTCTTTAAGCGTTTTAAAACTTCAATTTATATAAAACAATTTATAACTGTTTTTTTACCCATTTGTATTAATTATGAATATTGTTATGACTATTTTATGAGATTTTATTATTATTATTATTATTATATATTTAACTTTTGCTTGATTTGTGTTTATTACAAGAAAACAGAGTATCAGCGATGGAAAATTACTGACGGAAAAAAATCCGTCGTTAATAGCGATAGAATTGCGATGGATTAATGTCAAATGGAATACCAAGAGATTAACGATAAAAATTAGTTACGAAAATATTTTCGTCACTAATTCATCGTTGTAATGGTCTAAAGTGAAAAAAAAATAAAAAATAAAAATTTGTAAATCTATCAACGATACATTAGCGACGGAATTTTTAGCAAAAAAAAGCATCCGTCGCTAATCTGTTGATATAGTGGTGAAAGGTAAAAAGAAAAAAATATATATAAATATGTATAGTTATCAACGATGGAAATTTTAGCAATGGATTAGCGACGGAAATTTTTTATTTAATAATTCTTTTTCTTTTTCTTTTTATTTTATTTTGTAGAAGAATAATATTATTTTATTTTTAAAATTTTTTAATATTTTATTTTAAGCTAGCATTTAATTATTTAATTATTTTATAATAAATTATCATTTTGTATTATTTTATTATTATTAAAAAAATGTGAAATAAAGATAACAAATAAAAAAAATAAGGATAGATATCTTATTTGGGTCCGGTAATTCTGGTGTTTCTAACATTTTATGTGTGCGCAGGATCAATTCTGGTTAGAGGCGGGCCGGAGGCATTTTTCGCAAATTAAAGGAAGTAGAGTGTGGGCGGGCTGATGCGTAGGCGCAAGTAGGGCACGTACGGGCGCGTGTGCGATCTAGACGAATCGCATCAAGGCGTGTGCATGCTCCTGAGGGCTCTAAGAATCAGCGAAGGAAAAATTTTATCGCTGATATTTTTACATATTTTCTTCTATTAGCAACGGATAATTTAGCGATAAATTTTTTTTCGTCGTTCATCCGTTGCTGATTTTAGTGACGGATGGTATTCCATCAGTAAATTTTAGCGAGATGGTTTTCAGTGACGGATTTAGTGACGGAATAAATCCGTCGCTGATACTCTTTAGCGACAGAATCTTTACTATCAGGGACGGATATTTCCATCGCTAATACTTTGTTTTCTAACAGTGGTTCTTTACTTGTTTGATTATTAGGTTTTTAGAGAAATACAACTACATTTGTTAAGTATTGTCTTTGATTTTGTTTATTTTTAGATTAATTATTATTTTTATTTTTTAAAACGTATTTAGTATATTGGTTTTTAATAGTATAAAGTAATTAGTAAACAAAATATAAGTCGCAAAAGTTTTAAAATTTTCCATAAAATTTTTAAAATTTCTAGGACAATTTTAAAAGGTGTCAATATTTTATCAAATATTTATAAAATATTAGAAAATTTATTTTTTAAAAAAAATTTAAAGTATTACATAATTATTGTAAAAAAAAATTAATTATTATTGTAAAGTTTAGTAAAATTTCAAGGGGAAAAGAAAGAGAAACTTGGGAATAAGGTTTAGCATTTAGTCAGTCTAGTGAAGTTAGTGTTAAATCTTTTAGTTAAATTTTGAGTTTAAAATTTAGGAATGAAAAAAACTCAATTGGGAGAGTCGTCCCTAAATATGGTTCTACAAATATTCAAATTAAATTAATTTCAAATTTTGAGAATGTGAGAGAGAGAGAGAAAATTTAGTTTCTCCTCAAAAGAAAAATTATTCTAAGACCTAACAATAACTTGGCCTCCACTTTTACATATAGTTTAGACTAGGAGGGTTCTGGCCACACAAGGTGCGGCCCTGGCCCAAATTTTTATTTTCTTTTTTTGTGTGTATTATAAATATTGAAAGAAAATGGTAAAATATTAAAAAAAAAAGAAGTAAAAAATGGAATAATAGGAAATCGGTAATAGTGGAATAAAAAAATAGTGAAAAAAAGAATGGCGAAGGGTGAAAAAAAAAGAAGTAAAAAGAATAAGAAGAAAAAAAAACCCAAAAAAAGTTAAAAGTTAAAAAAAAAAAAGGAAGGGTGAAGGGTGAAGGGTGAAAAACAAAAAGAAATAAATAAAGGGTAAAAAGTGAAAAAAGAAAAGTAAGAAAAAAGGGAAGAAAAAACCCAAAAAAAAAGGAACAGAAGGAAACTATTCTCATCTAAGGTGGCAATTCTTCCTACCTCCCCCACACCACTTGTTTCTTTAAAAAAAAAAATTCAATGGTATATAACTGTACATGCATATGGTTTTTTTATGGAAGGTATTTTAGTAAATTAAACAAACAAAATAGGCCAAAAAAACGGAATGACCCGAAAAAAATCAAATTGCACCAAATGGCATCAAAAGGAGGAGGGACTTCTAAAGAGAACTGTGAAAACAGTGAAACTCATAAAAAAAAGAACTGAAAAAAAACGGAGAGAAGAGAAGAGATATATTAATAAGGAAAAAAATATGAAGGCTGAAAAAGAAGTAAAAAAAAAGAAGAAGGGTAAAGAGTGGAAAAAATTAAGTAAATAAGAAAAAGAAGAAATAAAAAAAGTAAAAAAAAAAAAGGAATACCAACCGATAATAGAAGAATCCAAGAAAAAAAAGAAAGTGAAAAGAGAAAATAAGAGTGAAGGGTAAAAAAAGTACAAAAAAAAAGAAGAAAAACTGAAAAAAAAAGTATTTTAAAAAAAGGTGAATGGTGAAAAAAAAGAAGAGTAATTGGTAAAAAAAAAAAAAAAGACAAGAAGAAATCCAAAAAAAAAAAATGGGAACAGTAGCCAACTGTTTCCATCCGAGGTGGCACCCCTCCCACTCCCCCCTTCATACTTGTTCTTTTAGACAATCAAGAGGGTAAAAAAAAGGAAATGGCTCAGAAAAAACCAAATTGCACCAAGTGGCATCAAAAGGATAAGAGACTTTGTTGTGAAAACAGTGAAATAAAAAAAATGGAAAAAAAAGCAGAGAGAGGAGAAGAAATAAATTAATAAGGAAAAAATAATGAAGAGTGGAAAAAAAAGAAACAAAGAAAAGAAGGGCAACGGGCGAAAAAAAAGATAAAAAAAAGGAATAGCAGCAAATTAGTAACAATGGAATCCAAAAAAAAGGAGTGAAAAAAAAAGAAAAACGAAAGGTGAAAAAAAAGAAGTAAAAAAAAAAAAAAGCAAAAAAAAAGTGAAAAACAAAAAAAGGAAAGGTAAGAGGTGAAAAAAAAGAAGCAAAAAAAAAAAAAGAAAAGTAATTGTTCAAAGAAAAGTATAAAAAAAAAAAAAAAAAGCAAGAAGGGAAAAAAAAAGTTGGGAATGATAGTCTACTGTTCTCATTCGATGTGACACTTCCTCCTCCCCCCTCTCCACCTGTTTCTCCAACAAAAAAATGTAAAAAAAAAAAAAGCAAGAAGGGAAAAAAAAAGAGAGGATGAGAACAGTAGCCTACAGTTTCCATCCGAAGTGGCACTCCCTCCCACACCCCCTCCCCAATAAGTAAAAAAGAAAAAAACAAGAGTGTAGGAACAGTAGCCTACTACTCCCATCCGACACTCCCTCCCCACACTTGTTTCTTTCTATTATAGAAGGATAAGATAAGATATATATATATATATATTGACTAGTGAAAAAAAAAAGAAAAAAACAAAAACAAAAAACAAAAAAAAAACAAGTTAAAAAAATAATAATAGCAAATCGGTAACAGCGCAATCTAAAAAAAATGAGTTAAAAAATAATGATGAATGGTAAAAAAAAAGAAGTAAAAAAAAAAGGAAGGGTGTAGAGTGAAAAAAAAAAGAAGTAAAATAAAAAGCAAAAGAGGGTAAATGAGTGAAAAAAAAAGTAAAAAAACAGATAACAGTGAAACAAAAAAAAGGAGTGAAAGAAAAGAAAGGTGAATAATAAAGAAAATAAGAAGAAGAAATCCAAAAAAAATAAAAAAAATGGCGGAGGGTAAAACAAAAAATCAAAAAAGGGTAAATAGGTGCAAAAAAAAGTAAAAAAAAAAAAGAAAAAAAAGATGAAATAGTAGCCAACTGTTTCCATCCGAGGTTGTATTCCTTTCCACTCCCTCCTCCCCACGAGTGAAGAGCGGAAAAAAAATAAAAAAGCAAAAAGCAATACAAAATAAGTAAAAAAAAAATAGTAACAAATTGGTAATAGTGGAACCCAAAAAAAGAGAGCGAAAAAAAGAAGGTTGTAAGATAAAAAAAAAAAATATAAAGAAGAAATCCAACAGATGTTTAAAAAAAAAAGAACGGTGAAGGATAAAAAAAATAAAAAGAAACAAAAAAATAAATGGGTAAAAAAAAGTAAAAAAAAAAAGAAAAGAACAGTAGCCTATTATTCCAAGGTGGCACTCCATTCCACTCCATGAAGAGTGAAAAAAAGAAGTAAAAAAAACGTAGCAACAAACCGGTAAGAGCGAAACCTAAAAAAAAAAGAATGAAAAAAAAGAGTGAATGGTGAAAAAGATGAAGTTAAAAAAAAGAAGTAAAAAAATGGAAGAAGAAACAAAAAAAAAACCCAAAAAAAAATAAACATTAGCCTACTGTTCCAATCCTACGGGCACTCCAACTCCTTTCTCTCTCGGTTGAAGAAGAAACAAATAAAAAAAAACCCCAAAAAGATAAAAAAAAAAAAAAAGAAAGGATGAATAGTATCCTAAGTTCAATTCCTATGTGGCACTCCCTCCCACTTCCTCTCCCCCACTTGTTTGTTTCTATTATAATAAAAAAAGGAAAAAAGAAAAAAAAGAAACAAAAAAACAAATAACAAAAAGAATAATAGTAAACTGGTAACAACGCAACCCAAAAAAATGAGTAAAAAAAAGAACGATGTATAGTAAAAAAAGAAATAAAAATAAGGAAAGGTGAATTGTGAAAAAAAAAGTAAGAAGAAATCCAAAAAAAATAGGTGAGAACAGTAGCCCAATATTCCGATCCTATGTGTCACTCCTTCACCCGGAAGTGAAAAAAAAAAGACGTAAAAAAAAACGCGCAAAGGGTGAAAAAAAAAAGAAGTAAAAAAAAGAAGAATAGTAACAAATTGGTAATAGTGGAACCCAAAAAAAAGAACGAAAAAAAAAAGATTGAAGGATGAAAAAAATAAAAAAAAAAACCCAAAAATGTAAAAAAAAAAAAAAAAAGGAAATGTGAAGGATGAAAAAAAAGTAAAAAGAAACAAAAAGGCAAATAGGTAAAAAAAGAAGCAAAAAAAAAAAAAACAATAGCCCACTCTTCCGATCTAAGGTGGCACTCCCTCCCACTCCGTGAAGAGTGAAAAAAAGAAGTAAAAAAAATAGTAATAAACCGGCAACAACGGAACCCAAAAGAAAAAGAATGAAGGGTGAAAAAAATGAAATTAAAATAAAAGAAGTAAAAAAAGGGTAATCGAGTAAAAAAAAGAGGTAAAATAAAGGAAGAAGAAACAAACAAAAAGCCCAAAAAAAAAAGAACGAACATTAGCCTACTGTTCCAATTCTACGTGGCACTTCCTCCCAAGTGGCAGAGAGGGAGTGGGAGAGAGTGCCGCATAGGATTTGAATAGTAGGTTACTGTTTATCCTTTTTTTTCTCTTTTTGGGTTTTTTTTTTTTTTGTTTCTTCTTCAAATGGGAGAGAGGGTAGTAGTGCCACGTAGG
Organism: Dillenia suffruticosa; assembly: GCA_033439265.1. NCBI lineage: Eukaryota > Viridiplantae > Streptophyta > Magnoliopsida > Dilleniales > Dilleniaceae > Dillenia > Dillenia suffruticosa. The sequence continues at coordinate 4,589,853 of JAVTVX010000018.1, read as the reverse complement.
ATTGGAATGGTAGGCTAATGTTCATTCTTTTCTTTTGGGTTTTTTTTTTTGTTTCTTCTTCCTTTTTTTTTTACCTAATTACTCTTTTTTTGCTTCTTTTTTTTTAACTTCATTTTTTTTCACTATTTACTATTTTTTTTGCTCTTTTTTCTTTTGAATTCAGTTATTACCGGTTTTTTACTGTTTTTTCTACTTATTTTTTTTCACTCTTCACGGAGTGGGAGAGAGTGCCACCTCAGATTGGAATATTAGGTTACTATTCTCTTTTTTGTTTTACTTCTTTTTTTACCAATTTACCTTTTTTGTTTCTTTTTACTTTTTTTTTCATCCTTAACCCTTCCCTTTTGTTTTTTTACACTTTTTGGGTTTCTTCTTTTTATTTTTTTCAACCTTCAATCTTCTTTTTTTTCGCTTCTAATTTTTTGGTTTCACTATTACTAGTTTGCTAATATTTTTTTTCATTCATTTTTTTTGACTCTGTAGTTAACAGCTTGCTACTATTCTTTTTTTTTACTTTTTTTTTCACCCTTTGCACGTCTTTTTTTTACATTTTATTTTTACTTCCTAGTGGGGGAGTGACACTTAGGACCGGAATATTAGGCTACTGTTCCCACTTCTTTTTTTTCACCCTTCTTTTTTTTTACTCTTTTTTTGGATACCGTTATTATTGATTTGCTACTATTTATTTATTTTTTTACTTCTTTTTTTCTCTATTTTTTTTTTTACTTCTTTTTTCACATTTTACACTTCTTTTTTTTCTTTACTTCTTTTTTTTTTTTTTTATCATTCTTACTATATATATAAAAGAAGAAAAGGGGAGGGGGGAGTGGGGAGTGGGGAGTGGGAGGAGTGACGCCTAGGACGAGAACAATGGGCTATTGTTCCCTCCTCTCTTTTTTCTTTTTTTCTTGGAATTCTTCTTTTTTTTTTTACTTTTTTTTATCAATTACACTCTTTTACTCTATTTTTACTTCTTTTTTTTCATCTTTCACCCTTTTTTTAACTTTTTGTTTTAGTTTTTCTTCTTCTATTTCTTTTTTTTTTTACTTCTTTTTTTTCACACTTCGTCTTTTTTTTTCACTATTTTTTTTAGATTTCGCTGTTACTGGTTTGTTACTATTCCTTTTATTTTTACTTCTTTTTTTGTTTCTTCTTTTGTTTTTACTTCTTTTTTTCACCATTTACGCTTTTTTTTACTTTTTTTTTTCCACCCTTCACTCATAAAAGAAGAAGAGAAGAGGGGGCGGAGGGAGTAACACTTAGGATGGGAACAGTGGATTACTATTCTGACCTCCATTTTTTGGGGGGATTTCTTCTTGCTTTTTTTTTAAAACTTTTTTTTTGAGTTTTTCTTATTCTTTTTCGTTTTTTTTTACTTCTTTTTTTTTAACTCATTTTTTTAAATTCCACTATTATCGGTTTATTACTATTCCTTTTTTTTACTTCTTTTTTTTTCTTCTTTTCTTGTTTTTCTTTTTTTTTAACCCTTTACGTTTCTTTTTTTTTAATTTTTTTCACCCTTTATCTTTTTTTTTCCTTATTAATCTATCTCTTCTTTTCTCTCTACTTTTTTTTTCACTTTTTTTTTTATGAGTTTCACTGTTTTCACAATTTTTTTTTTTCTTCTTACTTTTATTTTACCAATTACCCTTCTTTTTTTTTCTTTTTACTTTTTTTTGGATTCTTCTTCTTCTTCTTCTTCCTTTTTTTTACTTTTTGGTTTTTTTCATTTTTCACCCTTCTTTTTTTATTCACTCATTTTTTTAGAGATTTCACTGTTATCGGTTTGCTACTATTCTTTTCTTTTTACTTGTTTTTTTTTGTTTCTTCTTTTTCTTCTTTTTTTTATCCTTTACTCTTTTTTTTACTTTTTTATTTCCACTGTTCATTCTTTTTTCGTTATTAATCTATCCATTCTCCTCTCTCCACTTATTTTTTTCTTTTTTTTTATGGGTTTGATTGTTTTTATAACTCTCTTTGAAAGTCTCTCCTCCTCTTGATATCATTTGGTACAACTTGGTTTTTTTGGATTATTTCTTTTTTTGGGACTCGTTTTAGTTGTCTAAAGGAGCAAGTGAGGAGTGGGAGTAGGTGGAGTGCCACCTCAAATGGAAACAGTTCGCTACTATTTCCACTTTTTTGGGGGATTTCTTTTTGCATTTTTTTTTTACCAATTTCCCTTTTTTTGTTTCCTTTTTTTTTTTCACCCTTCAAACTTTTTTTTGGGTTTTCTTCTTTTTTTTTTTTACTCTTCACCATTCTTTTTTTTATTTCTTTTTTTTCCATTATTACCAATTTGCTATTATTCCTTTTTTTTACTTCTTTTTTTGTTTCTTCTTTACCCTTCTTTTTTTTTTTGCTTTTCTTTACCTTTTTTTTTCACCTTTTATTCTTTTTTCCTTATTAATCTATCTTTTATCCTCTCTCTACTTTTTTTTGGCATTTTTTATGGGTTTCACTGTTTTCATAACTATTTTTGGAAATCCCTCATACTCTTGATGCCATTTGGTACAACTTAATTTTTTTCGGATCATTTTCTTTTTTAACCCCTTTTAGTTGTCTAATTTATTAAAATAATATCCGATAAAAAAAACTGTATGCATATACAGTTATACACCATTGAAGGTTTTTTTTGAAAAACAAGTGGGGAGGGGGAGGTGGAAGGAATTGTCACATTGGATGGAAACTACTGTTCCTTTTATTTTTGAGTTTTTTTCTTCCTTTCTTTTTACTTTTGTTTTCACTCTTTTTTTTTTTGTTTCTTTTTTTTTTTCATCCTTCACCCTTTTTTTTCACTAATTTTTTTCACTATTACTTATTTCCTATTATTCATTTTTTATTTCTTTTTTTTGTTTCTTCTTTTTCTTATTTACTTTTCTTTTTTACCCTTCACCCTTTTTTTCAATAATTATAACACACACAAAAAAAAAAGAAAAAAAAAAATCTGGGCAAGGGCCGTACCTTGTGTGGCCAGAACCATCCTAGGAGTAAGATACATAGAAATTAAAGTCTCCCCATCTCTTCCCCACTCATGCATGCGTGACCATGAACTTAGCATGTGAATTTCTTCAATGGGTGTGGACATGCAAAAGCAAGATTTTTAAAGTCCACCAAACTAAAAATAAATCTAGAAAATCAACTTGACAAAATAATCATCATAAAATTAATTAATTATTAAAAATACATAGTACTATATAATTAAAATATTTTAATCGATAAAAACATGTTACATTATATATATAAAATTATTAGATTTTACAGATTGAGCTGATATATTGTTTCATCGATTGAAATACTATACTTTGATTAATAATTCATATTTCAATTATCAATAACATATTGTTTTATAATAGTAAATTTTTAATTTATTTATTTTAGAAAAAAATAAATAATTTTTCTCAAAATTACATTAAAAATCTTTACCTAATGTAAAATATTTATTTCTACTATATATAACATTCTTTAAGTGAATTTAATATTTTTATTTTGATAAAGTAATTAAATATATTTTTATAATTTTAATATATCTATTTATCAATTTTTGTATTTTTGGTATTTTTTATCTAAATACTGTTATTCGAAAGTTGATTCGAGCAGTTATGAAAGAATCTAATTTAAGAATCAATTCTTTTGGTATCTCCTTTTATTATTTTTAAAATATAAATTTAAAATTTTGATAAAAAAAACAAACGTTAATTAAGAAAATTTGGTCTCTCGCATATCCATGTGTTGTCGTGTTGTCGTTGTTGTCGTTGTTGTTGGATTTATTTATTTCTTTATTTATTTTTTTTTTATTTTTTTTTTCTGATTTCAAGTTCATCGCCTCCTCCTCAAGCCCAAGTCCGTCAAAGCATCCAACTCCTCACCTGTCAACTGCCGGCTCACTCTTCTCTCTCCCACAAACTCTCTCTCTCTATCAAACCCTCATTCTCTTGCACTCCCTTTGATGCGCCTTCTATTCAATTAAAATCTATCCAAGCCCACTCTGCTCGCCAAGATCTTCTCCGATCCTCTCCTCTCATTTCCGATCATCGTCATCATCGTCATCATCATCATCATCATCTTCTCCATTTCTCGAAGTCTCCACTTGTGTTAATCCAAACCCTAGTTCTTCCCCGATGACGTTTTCTACGATAAAATCGGCGATGAAGCCGAAGGCGTTGGACAACGAAGAGGGAATTGCCAGAAGGTTCTGGAAGAAGTTCAAGAGAGAATCGGTTTTGGCTATGTACTCTCCTTTTGTTGTTTGTTTGGCTTCTGGCGATCTCAAGATTGAAACTTTTAGTCACTACGTTGCTCAAGATGTGCATTTTCTCAAAGCCTTTGCTCAAGCGTTAGTTCTCTCTCTCTCTCTCTCTCTCTCTCTCTCTCTCTCTCTCTCTCTCTACTGTAATTTGTTGGAATGTTGAAATTTTACCTCGTTATGGCTTTCTTTGCTTAGTAATGATCCTTTGTAATTTTGATTATTGAGCTCATATGGTTATTTGCAAAAGGTCAGCATAGAGCTTATTGGAATTTTAAATTTACTTGAGCGAAGGTTACAATGTGGTTTCGTTGTCCTATTGTCTGGGTCTTGGAACCAGTTTGTTGTTTTAAGGTTAGTCCAATCCCAACCACCGAAGTGCCAAAAGAGCAGGAGAAATGAAATGGGGTGTGCGATATATATTCATGGTATTAAGAGGAAAATTTCACAGTAGAAGTCGACTCGATGAAGAAGCTCAAGTTGAGCTTGATTCATATGCCTGTATCAGAGTTGGGTCATTGAATTACATGAAGAGTTGGTGAAAATGGCAATTTAGTTGGCTTACTTGTTTACCGATGTGTTAGAACGTGGAACCTTTGGACAATCTTGAAAAAAGTGTCTCAAACAGGCAGTATGGCTCTATGTCTAAGGTATGACTGCAGCTATTCTTTCTATACAGCCTTTTGCAGAAAGATATTGAGCTCAGCATAATGTTTTTGAAATTACAGATAGCAGTGAAAGGTTTCTGGGAAGGATTGCGTTGTCTTAACAGGATCTCTTGTATGTAAGTTTCATGTATAAAAGTAAGTATGGTATAGATGTTAAATTGATAGGAAGGAGTCGAGTAACTTTTCTTGCTTTAGTAGGTTTATGCTGAGCTTTATATTTTTTTTAAAGCTTGAAAATCAGATTATGTATTTGATAAAGTGCACTTTTAGATAGGAAGTTTCCAATGTGTCTTTCAATCAAAAAACCAAAAAAAGTTCCCGCTATATCTTGTCATCACATGGTGGAGACTCTGCAGATAAAAGTAGATTAAAGTTTTGAATTTATTGTACCACCGTGGAATGGAAGTGAAAATTAAATGGTTGATTATTGAGACACCGTTGCAGTAACCCATTTGTACAATTTTAATTTTTTTTCATGGTAGTCAATGTGTTAAAGGGAATGGTTTGACAAATAAGTGGAAAAGTTTATTTGGTGGTTCGAGGTTCATTATTATGATTTGATGGTTCTTCTCTAATCGATTGTAGATGGCACTATTATCTTCTCTTTCATAGGGGAGTGGAAAGAAGTTTACTTAGGGTTTTATAGTTCAGTATTACATTTGATGGTTCCTCTCTTACAATTTGTGGATGGCACTGTTCTCCTTTTAGAGTTACATTACTGTTTCTGCTAAAGTTCAATTGCTCCTGGTATCTCAAACACCTCAACCTTAGAGCATTTTAAAGAGCTAATTCTCGTTTAATGTGCAAGAAGAGTCCCTTGATTATCTTGCTCATGGAGCAGGTTCTACTAAGTTGGATTAGCCTATTACATATTCTGGGTATCTCCATGGGAGCAGTCCTAGCTTGAAACATGTGGTTGATGAGATTTGTAAAAGGCCTGATGGGTGGAGTGCTTTTCCTAATTTATAAGGGCAACACTTTCTTTTCGTGCTGAAACTTTAATATTCCATTCCATCATAGTGCTTACTCTTGTGAAACATTCTTGTTAGGGTAGACAGAAAAATTAGGCATATTACGGGAGATTCCTTTGGTGTGAGGTAAATTATGAGAAGAAGCATTTCGTTAACTAGAACACAATGCTCGATTCTTAGGGCATTGGGAAAGGTCAAATGATTGTTTGTTAGACTGTTTGCACAACATCCTTCTTTGGTGCAGACTGCAAAATCTTGGTGCATGCTGGCATAAAACTCCAGACATGTACGTGACTTTTTCAAAACATGCAACTATGTACTTTTTCCTTGCACCAAACATGCCCCAGGTCTAATGAATGATTAGATCTTGCCAACTTGGTATTTCAAAGTCGTTTTTTGGTAAAATGTCTTTTTACTGATACAGATACCTCTTTTAAATGTCATAAGACGTTTGAGACTAGAATCACTGGTTTCAATTGAATAGCCTGTTTATGGTTAAAATAAATAAATAAATAAATAATATGATGATATTTGGGATCCAAATGTATTGTGGTTAAGAGTCCGGTAAAATGCTAGACTTTGGTTAAGAAGGATATAGATTGTCTGCCTTCCTCCCCCATTGTACTTGTTTGTGTTATTGATTGTTTTTGCATGTACTTTTAAGAAGAATATAGAAATGAAGAGATTCGTAATAAATTGGGAGTTAGTTCAATTGTGGATAAAATGCGGGAGTGTCATTTGAGGTGGTTTGGGCATGTGCAAAGAAGATCCACGGATGCACCGGTTAGGAGAACTGAGAACTTAAAAATAGGAGATGTAGTAAAATATAGCGGTAGACCGCTAAAAACTTGGATGCAAGTTATTTGTAAAGACATGATCGTTAAGAGTTTAGACGAGAATATGATATTAGATAGAAATGAGTGGCGTAGAAAAATCCGCACAAATTAAAATATCAAAATTTAGATATATATATATATATATATATATATTTATTTATTTTTATTTTTATTTTTATTTATTTATATATATATTTTTTGTTTTGTTTCTATTCATTTATCTTTGTATCTATTTATTTACTTATTTATTTTTCTTTTTTAATTATCTTCGTATTCATATCTCAAATATCCGATCCCAAAGAATTGAGATTAAGATTCAGTTTTTTGTTGTTGTTGTTGTTGTTGTTGTAAGGATATAGTTAAGAGTCTGGTAAAGCATCACTTGTGGTTCAGCTTGGGGTCTAGACGTTGATGTGTGTTTATATGAATGAGTGGATGGATTAATTTGTGAATGTATGGATGGTAGCATTTGCAATTGCATATCTGTATGAATGCATGTTTCTATGTGGATGTAGATGCATGAATGAGTGCATATATGTGTGTGTGTTATATTATATATATGCACATGTTATGTTGTATCTTGGACACAGTACAACATGTCAGTATGACATAAAAACAGGATCATTGGAGGATCGATCAATCATCTTCATGATCTATTCAATGAATATTATATTGGAATTCTGAGGTGCCCCGTCTATCAGGATGTGTCTTAAAACTGTATATTGAACTTTTATCCTTAACAAGATGCTAAAACTAAGGAAAATTCTTGAAAATCCATATAGAAGTACTTATAACTTATGCTACATTAGTTTTCTTGTGTTTTTCTCTTTATTATACTAGGGCTTGATGCTCGAAAGGAAATTGGTTTTGCACGCATGCCTTAATAATTCATTTCTATTAATACATTGTTTCATCGATTTTGTTATTTCTTATTGACATTAGCAATTGTCAGATAGACTGCAAAAGAAATGGTTTGGTTTGTTTAGTTGTGATCAATTCTTTTAGACACCCCTTTGCTTTATGGTTGTTTCTTCTTAATATGGATGTTTTAAGAATCTGCTACAGGAATAATTGGTTTCTACTATTCCTTTTTGGATTCTGCAGGGGCCTTAGATGCACTGAATGTCCATGCCAATGAATTTGTTTATGAAGATTCTATCTCGACGGTGAAATTGTTAGGAAGGTGGAGACTCCAGTTGACAAGGTTGAAGCTTTTAACAATATTCTAAAGAACTGCAGCAATGATAGGAAGAATGTGACTGTCTACATTGGAGATTCAGTTGGTGATTTACTTTGTCTGCTTGAGGCAGATATAGGGATTGTTATTGGAACAAGCTCAAGCTTACAAAGAATAGGGACTCAGTTTGGTGTTTCTTTTGTACCACTCTTTCCTGGCCTGGTTAAGAAACAAAAAGGAGTTGGTGAAGAAAAGCCTTCAAGTTGGAAGGGATTGTCTGAAGTTCTTTACACAGTTTCCAGCTGGGCTGAGATACATGCTTTCATTTTAGGGCCATAGACCAGTTCTCAATCCCATTCCTTTTCACATTCATGTTAGTTAGGGCAGATATGGAGTCCTCATATATTGAATGGGGGTATAAGTCAGTGGCTGATTTTAGTGCTGGCCACAAAATCTCTTCTCCTATTGTTTTTCTACTGGCTCGTACTGAAGTGACCCTTCCTGGATCTGCAGATGTTGAAATGTGGTAATAACAAGATTCAAGTTTCTATCATGCCGTTACTCTTTTGCTTTTCATGCGGTTTCCTCTCTGGTTCATTATTCTTGTTGAATAAATGCATATAATTCTAGCTTATACTCAGTTTTAACATGCAGTTTTTTTGGCAGCTATCATTCAAAAAACGAGGCATTCCTCTCAATATGTCGTATAAGATGTTTCAGATAAGTAATACATTTGTACTTCCATCTGCTGTTGGTATTCATTGGCGGAAATGTCAATTAAGAGGGATAAGATACGTGGGTCAAGTTATAAATGTTAAAAGACATGTTCCAGCAAGGTATTAGGTTACCCTGCAGTGCTCTTTCTTGCAGTTCTTAGTAATACAATCCTGTCTTTCTGTGATCAAAGCTTTTATTTGTTTTATTAGATCTTCTTTTTGTTATTTAAACACTTTCATCTGTAAGCAAACATTACAAATCATTATTTAAGCACTTTGCGCATTTTCAATGAAGTTTTTCTGTGGGAAGAATTTTTTTTTTCCTCACTAAGTTTCTCATAGGCTTTTAAATTCTTGCCATGTTGATAGATGGCCTTCAAGTCGATTTCTGGAGTATTATGTTGATAAATGGCCAAAAATCTCAAACTATTAATACATACTTTTAGTCTGCTACATGTATTAAACAAGGTTTGGCCAATCATATCTTTCTTCTTAAGCATGTATCATCTAAGCTTTGTGAACAAAGATGCATAAGTAATCAAATTTTTTGCTGTGTAATCTAAGCATCGTGGACTATGATGCATAACTAGAAGCCTTCTGTTGGCCTTCTGTTGGTTATTGACCCATAGGTGGTTAAGACTATAAAAACACTTTTCCTTTTCAGGGGAATCTTACCGTGCTGCCCGAGTTCCCCTGCTTTTTGGTTGGCTATATTGCTCTTCGTACGTAATCAGTTGCCTTACTTCTGTTTTACTATATAGGGATAATGATGCCAGATGTTACACATTCAAGCAAAGTATTTCTGGAAGGTAAGTATGACTTATGATGGTAGATGCAATTTAAGCTAAAAAATAATTAGGTGCACAAATTATTGGACAATTATAGGTAATTTGTACAAATTATTGGACTATAAAAACAAGTCACTGATTGTTTGAAATTGAAACCATTTAAGTTGTGGTTCTGAAACCATTTAGAGAATGAAAATTAATTCAGTTAGTTATGGTTATGTGGAAAGGAAATTCTAAAAGCACCAATAAATGTATATTGTTGCTTGTACATTCAAAGCACTTTTAATGTTAAAAAAAGAAAAAAAAAACAACAAAAACAACAAAGCGTGAAAAATGAGAGTGGGATACCGAATTCATCTAAGCCTTATGTCTTAAACTAATTAAGATAAATAACATGGATTTTTTTTTCATTGTTTTAATTGTGCGGTGTTTGAAGTCATAAAATTATTGATTGTGACATCAAATATTTTCTTAGATCTTTTTGCTTTTTGGTTCTTTCTTTAGGATATATGTTTGGTAGGAGTGGAGTAGGGTGAAGAAGTACCCCCTCCCCCCCCCCCCCAAAAAAAAAAAGAAAAGAAAAGAAAAGAAAAAGAAAAAACAATCATGGCGAGTAACATTTACCCCCACGTAGAAGGGGGTTTGGTAAAAGTGGAGAGAAAGGGGAAATGAGCCCTTACCAAGTCCGGATTCTAATCTCCCAATCTTTCATTCTAGCTCTCGTGTTCTATTCATAGGAGAAAAAACCCAGTCTCTCTCTCTCTCTCTCTGTGCTGCTTTCTTCCTATTGCAGTTTAAGTCCAACAAGACAGATTGAGCCTCACCTAAATTCTTTCGTTCGATTCTGTTTGACCGGACAGATGTATATTTGTGGTTGATTTTGGTCCTCATGCTTTTTCAGTATCTGACTTTATAGAATTAATTGAAACTACTATGGATGAATATGTATCGTTCTGCTTCCCGCGCCCCCCCCCCCCCAAGAATCATATCTTCATTTTGTTGTTGGGGATCTTATGCTTATATTCTTTCTTCAATGGAGTTTAGAGTTCTCTCTGTCTGTTGGAGGGAGAGATCATATATGTTTTCCTAAGGCACCTTCAGATTTATCCATATGGTCTATTTTGTTTAAAATTTTCCCCTTTGTTTAATATTCAACCATACTTGTGAAACAAAAATATTATGTTAATACCATTTTTTTCTCATTAAATGTTACCCCCTAAAATTGTCTCACCTTGCCACGTGTCTTGGTGCATGCAAAGGTTATTTTGTACATGACCAAATCATTTTAACTTGTGTGTGTGTGTAATCTTATTTTAATTGGACATACTCCAACTTTGTTGTGGTCCCATCTTTTATCAACAACCCACTCATTACAGTTATTGTTCTTTTCTTGCAACATAATTCTTTTCTCGGAAATAAGTAAATGCATAGAACCAGCTTGGAGGTTATTTGCTGACCTGAGTTCACAACTCTAGAGGAATTTGAGTGGTCAAGTAGGAAAGATAACAGCAATTCAATTCATTGGCTTGTTCCTTTGCATGAAGAAAATACCCTGTTGGCCTAAAAAACCTTTCTATATTTATTCCTTGTTATCCATCATAGCTATACATACATAGAAATGGAAATGGCATTGATTTAGTTTACTAGCCCTCTGTAAAGGAAATTATGACTTCTACCATTGGTTGGCTTAGATAATTTAACATGGATGTTTGGTGGTTTGGTACCGTGTCTTATTTAATCCCTGCCCGAAGCTGCTGGTACTTCCAAATATGATTGATCTACAAAGGATGTTGCTTAATCAAGTCATATTCTTCTTACGTCAATGGCTGTTATATTTTGTGACAAATTGTTATGAGATGCAGGAATTGCGTTCTTCATTTTGGCTTCACTTGTTTTAATGCATAAAGACATGAAAAAAGGTATTGCTGCTATGCTGTGAAAATATGATACATATCTGATTGAATATGGTACAATCGAACTGTCATTGGGAGAACTGCCATAATATTAATTTTCAATATAAAGTGAAAGAAGCCGTCTTCTGTCACCTGGGAACTGACTCACCGGCATTTTTCATAGTTATGCATATGCATCAAAAGCAGGAAGACTTTGGAAATGCATCATCTGTCACTCCTGGTTGGTTCGGAAGTGTAGTGTACTTTTGACCTAATTTTCCTTTTTGCTACATTTGTGCAGATATCCATGTCCTTCCACCCTTGTGTATCACTGAGATTAATGGTTTCTTTGCCCCTTTTTAGTTTTTGAACATCTAGGGGACCTTTATAAAAAGATTACTAGTTTGTAACGCATGATAGAGTTGGCTTGTGACCCATCATATTGTTGCTTAGCAAGAATCATTGTGTTAAACTTCTTGGTGTGCGCCGATTTCCTTGTTCTCTACCTTTCCTTAGAGATGAAATATTTGAGATCCAGATGCTATTCGTGTGTAGTTTTCTTGCTAGAAAACATTCTACTCTGATGTTTGCCATGCAAATCTTTCATGCTTTTCATCCATCAAGGCTTTTTTTTATTTTTTGATATTATACCAACCGGTATCCAAAGTCATGTTTTGACTAATTTGGTTTGGGATTTGTAGTGATCCATTTAAGGAGGTTATCCTCCCAACGTAGCTTTTTCTATACCTAAACCACGAGTCGAACTCGGAATTTTGGTCAAGAGATTTAACGTGACATTTTATTAGGTCAATTGTCTGTCGGTTCGATCAAGGCTTTTTGGATACCAGTGAAAAGACCTTGCCTCAGCAGAAATTTGTGTCTCAATTGTATTCTTTGTTAACCCTAAACTGAAATACTTATGTTACGGGTCTGATAATCTGCTTTCCAAAATTGCTTTGGCTAAATCATGCTCTAAAACTGCTTAATCCCAATTATCGATGTCTAAAGGTATAAGTAATCTTAATTCAGATCACATCTAGGTGGCTTTGACTAGCCACATCAGCGGATACGGGATGATCAAACTCCCCTAACTAGAAATAATTTAGCTAAGGGAGTGATACAATGGAACAGAGGAAGTTTTATGAAGGTTTTGAGGATGGAACAGAGGAGAGTGACACGATAGACCAACAAGGTTGGCAATTTTTATTTCACAACTTGTTCAAGTTCCTTAATATCATATGTCAATTGCCTCCAAACGGTGTGGTGGCACAAGAGAGAGAGTTCTTACGAGTCACGAGTCTTCCCCCCCCCCCCCCCCCCCCGATATGTTACCCCCCCTCCCCCAATCGAAAGCTCGGGCCTACTTAATCATTTCATTATGAATAGTCACTCCAAAAATCATTTCAAGTGACGCAGCCTGAGCGGTGCTTCTTGAAAAGGGAAAATCATTTCTAATACATGATCTCAGTTTCCCAATTCATTGCTCTTTTGATCAATATTTAGTTGATCCCTATTAAATAAGATTTTATATTTAAATTTTATATATAATAAAAAGAGGCATGAGAGAGGATTATCCTTTAAGGGTTTAACCCAATTCGAATCAAATTTAGTCAAATTTAATATGATTATCAAATATCGGTGATTTAAAAAAAAAAAAAATCTCCATCATCCATAAAAAGTTTTTTCTCCCCCCCCCCCCCCCCACTTTTTTTTTTCTTTCCTAAGATCTTAGGTGTTTGGAAAATCATCCTCGGTGGAGATCATGATATGGTAGGGACACTAGTTATGGATGTTCTTGTACGATAATCCTGTTTCCTTAATAATTCTTCTAATACTAAATGAATTAAATGAGATATGATTTGGGGTTAACTACATCTTTCTTCAATTATTAAAAGCACTAACCCTAATTTCAAATCATTTCAGTTTTTGAACTGTCTGTATGCTATACGACTTGCATTTGCTTGGCAAAATGTTTTCATCTTCCCAAATTCAATGATTTTTTAAGAATGAACTCTTTAAAAATATAAATTTGAGAAAAGTTTAGGTATTGAACATGGATTGTATCCTTAACTAATTATTTTCATGTATTATTTTTAAAAAGGAAGCACTCGTTGAGATACATTGAACATTCTTTTTACTTGATCATGGTATTCAGGTTATCTGACTAATCTGTTTTAAGTATTGTGTGATCCAAATTAGATGTGGGTTTTTTTTCAATATTTTTTTTTTATTCTCAAAATTCAAATTTAAAATTTTAGTTAAAAGAATCACCGGACTAAATCCAAGGTACATAACATTATTTGATCCAAAGCACAACTCAAAGCTCTTCTATCTTCTATTTGTCTTTCCTCTTTTTTGTAATTTTGTGATAGCTAAAATGAAAAATTTTAATAAAAAATATATAATTTTTGGGAAAAAAAAGTAAAATGAAATAATCTAAAATTGTTATTTTTATCAATAATTTTTATCATCAAAATGTCATCGCATCTTTGCCCTCATCTTTCTCTTATTCCCAAATGCTAGCTTGATCTCTGTCATTAACAAAATAAGATTCAAATTCTTTTTTTTTTTCCCTTTAAAATGATTCTAAGCCACCTCACAAGAATTATATTTGTCTACACACTGCACTCATTATTTGGTGTCTTAATTTTTATTTAAACATTGTTGGTGGACGTTAATTGCTATGGCATACTTCGTTGTATTTGCCGTCATAAGATGACTTGGCATAACTTGAATGGAAGTGAAAAGAGAAAAATCAAAGAGGCACCGTCCTAATAGGATGGGGTGGTAGATCATTTAACTAAATCTTGAATTCAAAACTTAAAAATAAAAAGGGTTATACGGGAAAGTCATCCCCTAAAAAGAGCCTCTATAAACACTCAAATCAGATTAGTCGGATTATGATTTTAGATACTAATGATAATCTAGTTATAAAAAAAAATTAGGAACCATCTTTTTGGATATGTTGGATCCCTATCTGCTCCTAACCCCACTTAAAAGCATTTCCTATTTTTTAATTTTGAAATTTATTTATCATGTTTTCTAATTTCAAAATTATGGGGACTATTTTATGATTTTAGAAAGTTTTATAACTGGTTATGTAATTTTAAAAGTTACCATGCTTTAATAGTTTGTGTTTGGGTAAAACACCACTAGAATTTTAGTCTCTCTAATGTCTTTCTCCGACTTATTATTCTTTTATTCTAATTAAAACGTATGAAAGAACAATATTATAAAGCAAAATTGGATTTTCTCGACACATAGAGAATTGATTACTAGATTGATCCTTCAGCCCAGATTGAAAATCGTTCGAAAAATCAAAATTACGATATAAAGAAAAAGACTTTAGATTTGGAGTTAATTTCAAGTTTATGGAGATCACAGTTACGATGATATGAATTACAATGGATCAAGTTAAGAAATGTTTAATCAGGTATTATTGTTTGCTTGTTCATTTGATTTTATTTGTAAAAGTAAATATTATTTCATGTTCATTTGTTTATGCTTTCGTTGTGTTTATTTAATATTGAATATGATATATGAAAATTGGTATATATTAATTTTATCGCTAGAATATATACCGATCCTAACACAAAATTATTTACACAATATGATATTATATTCACATTAAATTAATTAAGAAAAGAAAAATAATGTAGAGAGAGATTTATAGCTGAAATTTAATTTTCAAAAAATATTACGACTGTTTTGTAATTTTTAGAATTACTGCAATTTTTTTATAATTTTTGAAAATTATTGTGATTGTTTTATAATTTCAAACATTATTGTGACTATTTTGTGCCTTCTGAAATTTTTGTGACTATTTTGTAATTTTAAAAATTGTTATGGTTGATTTTGTAATTTTGTGAAAAACAAATAAGCCAAGTATATGTGTTATGTTTAAACATAGGTTTTAGATTTTTAGTCTTTCTAATCCCTCACCAGAATGTTATTATTTAATTCTAATTAAAACACAAGTATAATTAGGAATTAAGATTTTTTATACAAACTAAATATATATATATTAGATATATAGATATATGACTGCCGAACAAATTTTTTTTTTTCTACCAATTTTTTAATTATAAAAGTTAAGTTTTTTTCATATGCATCCATTACTAAGTTTTTTTTTGTACCATGGTTTGGCCACCACCCAGTATCTGGAGGTTTACCCCGACTAATCTGGATCGATCACTGCAGAGGTCACTTTATGGGGGCAGATGTCTCAATGTTGTTTTTTTTTTATGTCTAAGGAGAGTCGAACTCCCGTCATAGTTAAGGGATGAAGGGCATCCCACCTACACCAACAAATGTCGATTGTATCCATTACTAAGTTTTGATATTCATATTGTTTTCTTTGGATCCCTCCTTTTCTAATTATCAATTCGAATATCAAGTGTTATTCTCCATCTCTCGGTATGCTAACATCTATGAGAGTCGATGACATGCAAGTATAAGACGATTCGCTATTGGTGATCATGCAAGTTATCGGGGAGTATGCTTGTACAAATTAAACTTAGTGGAATATATATATATATATATATTAGTTTTCACCGATTGGTATTTAGGTTTTATCTGACTAATTTCATTCGAATACTGTGAAGTCTATTAAGAGATTGACTATCTTAAATTTCATTTCTTCATTTCCATATCTCGAATCTGAAATCTATGATTAAGAAAATATAGCATCCTACCATTGGACTAACGAGAGTTTAGTAAATTTAGTGGAATATAACCAATTGGCAAGGTTTCTTTTACAAAAATTTGTTGATGCTCGACTAAGCATGTGCCTAGAGAAGGGAATCAGGAAGCTAACGATTTAGCTTAATTCACTTAAGCAAATTCCTAATGATTTTGACCACGAGGTTACTCTTGTTCCCAAAGAAGTGTATGCTTTGACTACTGCCGATAGGTGAAGAGAATGAAGAGATGAATTGATTCAACAACTTCGAAGTCCATCGAGTAAGGTAGGTTACAAAGTCAAGCAAAGGGCATTGAGTTATGTGCTTTTAAGAACTGAATTATATAAGCAAGTCCATGAAGGGATGCTCCTAAATTACTTAGAAGGATGCTCCAGCTTTGATCGTTGAAGTGTATGAAGGTATTTATGGCGCACATCAATCATTGACCAACAATCAAAGTGATCGTTATTGCTATGCTAAAGGGTGTGAAGCATCTCAAAAGCATGGTCGTACATGGTGCAAGTCGAAAAGAGACACTGTTTTTAAGCCTTGGCCATTTAGAGGATGGGTCATAGATTTGATCGGTAAGATTTACCCTACTTAATTTAAGAGGCATTGATTTATAATTGTTGTAATCGATTATTTTGCCAAGTGGGTAGAAGGTCAATAAAAATGATGGAAGTTAAACAAACCATTGTTATCAAGCTTATTAAAAGTTACATTGTATATCAGTTTGGGATTCCTCAGTCTAGAACGGTCGAACAAGGTCTTATCTTTACTATAGATAAGATAGAGCCCTTGTGTAGGAACTCAGGATCAACCTAATTCACTATACATCCCATCATGCCCAGGCTAAGTCAAGCAGGGGACACTAACAATATTTTTATTGATTTGATCAATGCAATTATAGAAAATAAGCCTAAGAAATGACATGAGGTGTTGCCTGAAAAACTATGGGTTATCGGAATTCAAAGTCCACTTCTATTGGTTTAACCCCCTATTGGTTAACTTTTGGTCACAATGTTGTCTTATCACTTGAAACCTTGCTATGTCATTGAGAGTGGCAAGACAGAACCGCATAGACCGTTGATTACATATACATTATGGCTATGGAGTTAGATTCAGTTGATTAGGTCATGTGAGAGGTTGCTCTCCGATCCACATAATCGAGAACTAGTCATAGCAGATTGGCAATTTAACTCCACCTGAGGAAGATGGAGTCACTGAAGGCTTAGTGACCATTGTTAGTGGATGGATTGAGGAAATAGGAGCCACCGCTAGTTGGGAATTCAACTTGCCTGCCATTGATTGTAATATTAGTAATTTCCTGAAGAAGTTCGTATGAACTGGGAGCGGCTTGGATAATAAAGAAGTTCATTTGAACGAAATTATAATTGGTCAACCGTAAAATTATATTTAAAGGGATTGAATCAAATCAAGATAAATTAATAACAGATTTAGTTCTATCACAAAGTTAATGTGACAAATATCAATTCAAGTTAATTTGAAAAATGATTGGATAAGAATTATCCGAAAATCGCAAGTAGATCAAGTCTGAAATGCTTTAAAAGGATTTGGGTAGGCAAACAAAAGGTGTAATCCAAGGCAACAATCAAAACTTCTTTATGTAGTTTTTCTTTGGTTCTTTTTCTATGTTTAGTCAATAGTGCTCTTTGAAAAAAAATCATGCGAGTCTACAATCTTCTTTGAATTCTAGAGTTTCTATTGTTCTTAGTTTCATAGATTATCATCCATTAAGTACCTATTTCTCATTTTTCAACTTTATTCTAAATTTGTCGATAATTTAAACACTAGAAGCACTTTAAAGTATTCTAGAGATCCATAATCCTTAAACCGAGAGCAAATCAGAGGATTTGGTGGTCCATAACCCTCAAACAGCATGGGCCATGTGGAATCCCATGTGAATCAGTGAGGACCATCTTGCAAGGCTAAATACTTCTCGATGACCAATGACAAAGTAATACCACGAGGGAAGAGTGAAAAGAACCCCATTAAGGAGTGAAATAAAACATGAAACGTAGGTTCCCAAGCACCATGTGTCTATTGAAGAATGAGTCAGCGACTCATAGACAATGGCTTAGTTGTCTATTAATCAGTCAATCTTGTTGGTTCGAGCAAAATCAACGCAATAGATCTAAAATTGCTTATTAAATTGGATAGCATGGATTAGATCTTAGTTGGATTAGCACCAACAATACAATCAAGAATATTTTAGATAGGGCAAGTGTTTAGTGCTTTGTTAGAAGGCAAAAATGAACCTTGGCAATCCAATCAAAGTCTAATTGACTTGAGCAACTGGATATGATCAGCCAGACCATTCCCATTGTCCCTTTAGGGAAAGCCCTTTTGGTATCTCGCAAAGGGGTTTGTAATTGGGTGTGGGTTGTGTAAAGTTTGAGAGAGAATTATAAAAATCAATTTGGGTTGTGTCCATATGACATAGATTGGCCGATTGAAAATATTATTCAATGGAATTCGCTGTTTCCAATGAAGATTTCACGTGGAATTCTTACATCTAGTGGGGGCCATTCACCTTTTAGAACCTTTATCCTCTTCACCAAGAAAAAACATTTTCTTTTCTCTTTCCAAAAGAAAAGAAAAGAAAAAAGTCTTTTAGAACGGTGACACTGACATATGCATGGAAAAAGTGAACTCAAGGGATTTATAACAAAGAAACACATTGAATATGCTGATTTAATACTTCTTTTTTATAATGAAAATTTGAATTTAGTTTTAAGAGTATACAGTGAAAATGAGAGTATAGTGACAGAGTACTAAACTCTTTTAAATAAAATCTCAAATATGAGTTTTGAGAATAAAAATATAGATACTAAAAAAATCCATCCCTAAATTTGATCTCGTAGTACTCGATATCGGATTAATTGAGTAAGTCAGACAGTAATAGCCAAGTATATAAAAAAAAGATTAATAAAAACATAAATTTTTATTCCACAAGAAACCGAAGAATATAAAAAAATATATACAAACATGTTAATTTTCCAATAAAATAAACACTTTATCAAAATACCAAAGACTTCATCTTCTTCTTTTTCTTGATCGATGTCTTTTCTCACTTTCCTTTTTCTTTAATTTTTTTTTTCAAATTATGCATTAAGATAATTGAAGACTTTACTTCAAATTTTCTTTCCAGATAGATCCAAATAAACTTATCTACACCACTAACTAATTTATGTATTTATTTTTAGTTTATTAGGAGATTCATAGGTATAAAGTTAAACAACTGGTTGATAATTCCTCTGTCAATTACTAAATAAACCAAAATCATTAAAATTTAAATTCATTCTATAGAAGGAAACCATTAAAAACACAATACTAAGTTTACTTATCGATATAACTTATATATTAAAAACTTTTTATTATTGTATTTAAATAAAAAAAATAAATCAATTTCAAATTTTCAAAAAGGTATGCAAACTCTTTTACTCTAGATATATATATATATATATATATATATATATATATATATATATATATATATATTTGCTTTTGATGCTTTCACATCCTTGTCTCCAATAGCTCCCCGGATGAGTACTTACACCAAAAATTGATGTGAGATTGACAAATTGGTAAAGAAGTGGGGGCGGGTGGAGAGGTAGAGCATTGTATTCTTTAATCATAAATGTTTAGTTTGAGTTATGAGAATGAAAAAATATTATTTAAGAAAATTAATTCTTTAATGAATATTATGTAGTCGAATCAGATTCATCAGACCAGATAACGAAAGAAATCCACGTAAATGAAAAAAAGGGAGTGGGGGCAGAGAAAATGACTTGATTTTTTACTTTAATCGAAGAACATTATTGGCCGACAAAAACCATTGCATAAAAGAAAGTCAAGTGCTTTTCCTTTTTAAGGCGGCATCAAACTTTCTATTATCCAAATAAATAAAAGTTCCTCAACCATCTTTATATGGACAATCTGGTTCAATTTAATTATTTAAAAAAAAAAACAAAATTAATTCTTTCATTTCTTAAAAAATTACTTAAATAATACATCTCGTTATCAGTATCATATATTTTTCTATTTATATCACGTAAATTTATCTTTTTACGACCAGACTAAATTAACGACAATATCTTTGAAAAATGCACCCCATATGATCCATAATCATGTAGAGGAGACATTATGTTGGAGGCACTTTGATTACCCACTTGGACATATGTTTGCAGAAAAAGAGAAAAAAACAATTGAAATTCATACATAAAAGGGTAACTGATAAACTTCAAAGCACTTTGATCCAAAAGCTGTTTCAAATTGTTATTTACTTCTCCATTTCTCTTTTTCAAACAATTAATGTCCATAGTGCAATTACAACAAAATTATTTAATCATCGTATAAATTTCTCTAACATAAATAATTATAAAATATCAACAATTTAGAAATGTCGGCACTTGATATCAATTACACATCAATACTCATCTCATCTGACGTATGTCCTGAATTAAAAATTAATACTGATCGGCCGTTTATCGTGTTTAATAATAAAATCTTTATAATGCAAACGGTAGAGAAGAAAATATTATTAATATTATTATATAGTACTTTGTTATTATGTCCGTAATTAAATTTTAAAATCTTGATCCTTATCTTTGGGGCATCTTCTCCGGTACAAAAAACCATGTTTAATGCGTAAGTACGAGATTAGTAGGTAAATACACATTTTTATAGTTAATCTCATGTGTACTATCATTAAAATTATAAATGCCGTCGGTGTTCTCTGTCCACGTGTCCACTCATCAAATTTTGACATGACCCAAGTACTTTTAAATTTTAAAATAATTGGGTTAATTATGATTTATGGTTAAACCTCTTTTTCTTGGTGGACCCTAATTTACATGGTCACGTTATCGATTCCCACTCTAGTTTTATTTTATTTATTTTTAATTAAATTATATTTTGATTAATTTGATTTAAGCGTTATCAAATTTAATTTAAGAAAAAATAATCTTTTTATTTTTAATTTTTAAATTTAAAATTTAATTAAAATATTTAATATTTTTATTTATTAAGTCGATGAATAACAGATTTTTTTTTTCTGAACAATGACGTTCTCTCTCTCTCTCCCCAGTGGCTAAAAGTAGGCCCCTGGCCAAGTGTCCTTCACTTTCCTATTTTTTTTAATTGTAACTCTTGTTTGATCCGTCCGTCATTCTAACTACTTAGCAAACCATATCTCAATATAAATGTCTGCAACCACCCTTCATATTTCCACACCTTCTTCTCCTTTCTTCTTCTTCTCCTCCTCCTCATCATCCTCCTCCTCCTCCTCCTCCTCCTCCTCTCTTATTCTTTGTCATTGATTTTTCCTTTAAAATTCAGCACTTTTTGATAATCAAGAGAGAGAATCATGCAGATGACAAAGTTGAAAAGAAGATGTCAAGATCGTAATTTCATGTCAAACACAAGATTTTATTTTTCGCAATCGATTATAGTTCAGAGTCATGTGAAAAAGAGAAAATTGCAAGAGAAAGGATAAGGCGGGGAATGTAAATTATAGGCAAGTCTGAAGCTTGGCTTTTTATTAATTTATCCTTGTTTTTCCTTTTTTCACTATTTGGTTGCTAAAAATGGTGAAAAAAATAATAATAATGGTGAAGGTGGAATGGAATCTTGAATCTTAATTGTAAGATTCCAAAATTTTCATTTTCTTTGTTGTGTCATATTGGGAGAAAACAATCTTCTTTTGTTTTCTTTTTCTCTTTTTGGGTTCCTTGTTTTCCTTTCCTTGTTACTTCCATCCAACGTTGTAACAAAGACTATTTTGTGTAGAATTTGACTTAGTTCGAAATTTGTTCATAAAGAATTCAGAATTCATTTGATTAAAGTGAATCAGAATTAAAAATCAAATTAAAAACTATACGATTTGTTTTGATTAATAGAATGAAACTCTAAATTATCAGTTTTTAAAACTCAAGTGAACACATAAATTTTTTAAACTCGTTCATGATTCCAAATCCAATTCCGATTGAACATTTGCCTTCAATTATCTATTCTTTATGCACTTCTCAAATAATTTGGAACTTCATAACTTAATTGTGTGTATCAAATTGTTATGGTTAAATATAAATCCTACTTCTAAATTTCTATATTTCAATCGTAGTGTGTGTAATGTATACACAAATGTTTTTTTTCACAAGTCCTCAAAAGAAAATCCACAGGTTGGCATGGGGCATGGCCCAAAAAGTTGGAAAACCCTAAAAAAGGAAGAATAAGATATAAGTACATGAGGGGAAAAGGATTGGTCATTGTATAATAATGGTGTCACAATGGAGGAATTAGCTGTCATGGGCATCCATCAAATCCAAACAAGATAGATTTGATTTAGATGATCAAAGAGCCAAAAATAAATAAATAACTAAATAAATAATTGATGGATTTTTTAAAATTCTTCAAACAAGCAATGAAAATTAAGATGAACTAAACCCAATTGACCTAAAAGTGTGTGTGCCCAAAAAAATTTTTTTAGGACATATCCCAATTTGACCTAAGAGTGTCAAAGTTTTTGATTTCTCAAGTGATAGAGCACAAACAAGTGAATAGGGGAATCAATTGTAAGTTGATGAGATTACAGTTTCAGGGTTGAGTGGCAAGCTTGAATTTTATAGTTTGGCAATAAGATAGAGATGGCTTTGACAAAATAGTGATAACCAATCGAACTATGCCATATTTCCAATCTAACTATTAGTGGTGTTTAACAAATGGCAACATTAGATTGGCTTAGCCACATGATTGTCTTAATCATGCCTAATTAGTTGGTGCAAAACATCTTTAATAAGTCTCAATTATTTGAATACAGAGACCACGAATGATCTGTCTAATATGTAATGATTTTAAATCAATTAATCTAAAAATAAAAAAAAACTACGTTAGGAAAGTTATACTCTAAAATGAGTCTAACAAGCACTCAAATCAGATTAATTATAGTATGATTTCATATACCGGTTGATACAGCGTAAAAAAAAAAATATTTGAATATAGAGGGAAGTTGGTGATCAAAATGATGAAAAATGATTATTTAAGCATGTAACTTTTAAAGAAATTTTATTTTTCCATTGGCAAACAAAGGTAGAAAAATACATCTTAATCTTATTATTTTCACAATTGTATGCAGCTGAAAGGACATATGTGAATTACAAAATTTAGACTTTTTTTCTCTTAAATCTTGTAAAATTAATACTCAAGAATTTCTTATTATTTCCTTTTTTTTGTTCATCGGGTGTAATGTTATATAGTAGAATAATGCTATTTTATATAATTACTAAATAAACTGTAATCACTGAAATTGGAATATATTGTGTGAAAAATACTACTAAAGAAACTATATAATATAGAACTGTCAAATTATAACGAAATAAATAGTTGAAACTCAAAATTTAGAATAATAGAAACAAAAATTATCATGTTTATAGATTAAATTTGTTGTATTTTGGTGATCTTTTTTTATTATATAAGATTTTGAATTTGAGATCATCAGGTTAAGGAACGAGTGTTTGTATTATTAGACGGGACTTTGGTGACTTTTTCCAACTTCACATGAGTGTTGAGCCGACAATATAAGGCACAAGTTTGTGATGGGAAGCTTTTTTAGGTGTACTTTATGTAAGTTACAAGTTGCCATTAGTCCTAGCTTAGGATAGGGATGATGATTCACTAAAGTTTACACTTAGCACTACTTTTTATTTATTTCAATTGAAGAGAACAACAGCTTTTCTTATTTAAATCTAAATTACTTGTCACCGTTTGGCGATTAGTGGGAAAAAGACAATTAATTTTAAAAAGAAAAATTGTGAGAAATCATAATTCAAGACATTTTTCTATTGATTAATGACTCATCAAAAAGCAAATATAACACTTAATTAATGGTGGGGTTAGCTCAATGACAGTTCATTTAACATTAAAAGACACATATACTTAATAATAATCAAAGTTCAAGATCCACAATCATCCAATATATCAATGTTGTGACTTTGTTGTCATGCTTTTCGCTTTCACCCAAGGGCTTTGACCCGGCATCTTTTGCACTAAGTGACATACTTGTTTGCTTTTGATTTTTCTATATGTCCTCTTAGGATCAAGATCAACTTTTTTTTTCACTAAAGGACGGTCACTCAAATGACATGTAATGCTAAATCTTTTAATCAAATTTCAGATTCAAAATTTGAGAATAAAAAAATTATATTGGAAAAACCACCCACCTAAATAAAGCTCCGTAGACAATTAAACTGGATTAGTCAAAATATAATTTTGGATATCGACACATGTAAGAGGTAAATGAGTCGAGTCAGTCGAGTTAAGTGAAATGTATTCAAATTCGCTGATCCTAAACTCAACTGAGTCTAAGTTTAAAAACAAAATTATAAGTAATATTTGAATTCAATTCGTATAGTTAATTGAATAAACTGACTTAAGGATGAATCCAAAATTTATATTCACATTTGATTCGTTTAATAAATTAGTTTAAAAATTATACTTTTATTCACAATTTAGTTCGCTATCCCTATTGTGATTCTTAGTTTTGTTGGTCTGTGATCTTTGAGTTTCTTTTATTAACATAATATTTTAATGACTTAATCTCTTCGTCGGCAACTAAGTTTGTTATCATAGTTTAACTTTTAGTCATTTTCCATCATCCAATAAGAATATACCCTTTGATCGATACTAACCATCGTTTGTTGAACAAATTGATGAACCCACCCACCTCCAGTTTGCAACTCTTAGTTTTAGGGATTGTACTCCTAGGATTCTCCTTAACAAATAACATAATTCATAGAAAATATCTTCTTTCATTGTACTCCTAGGATTCCCCTTTATGAAAAATACCCACCTCCTCCCCCCCCCCTCTCTCTAAATCACACCAAAATTAACTATAATGTTACAAATTGTTACTTAAATTAAAAAATAAATCTTCTTTATAATAAAAATAAGAAGAAGAACGAATCAGATTCTAGATCTACTAACGCAATTGCACCCTCGTTAATTAAGTTTTAAGGTCAAAAGTTTTTAGACAGTACAATGAATTTATTTAATTTTTGTATTTGACCGATCAGTATCTGAATCTATAGTTTGACTAATCAGACTCGAACAATTGTCGGACCCTTTATATCGGGAAGCTTTCCTAATCTATTTCTTTTCATTTTCAAGATTCAAATATGAGTTTTGGTTAAGAAACATAGCATTCTTTTTTTTTTTTTGTACTATACCTTGACCACCACTCAGTATCCAGAGTTTTACCCGACTAATTTGGATCGACCACTACAGAGACCACTTTGTGGAAGCGGATCTCCCAATATTATTTTTTCCGTACCCATGGAGAGTTAAACTCCTGACATGGTTAAGGAACGAATGTATCCATCTCATTTATAGCAATAAGTATCGGTAACCCACCTATGCCAATAATTATCTTTAAGAAACATAGCATTCTTCCCGCTACCTAAATCAACCGTCCATCAATGGACTTACCTAGTTTGTGAGCACACACTTGAAAAGTGAGTCAAAGTTTCTACAAATTATAAGGACTTTCACATAATAAGAGTTCCGTCCATTAATCTTGTTCCTTGATTTACAATAAGAAGCCTACCCTTTTTACAGGACAAGAGAGAAGGCTCAAGCCTTGACCTAAGAGTCAAAAGCCCACTAAGAAATCTCAACCCTTCGCAACACCAAGCAGGCCCTACATCCAAACTTACACCCAACCGAGATCTGGTTTGAACTTACTTGGTTATATCTCATTGTACCAAAAAAAAAAAAAAAAAAAGAAAGAAAGAGAAAGAGCATAGACGAGAAAACAAAAATAAAGACTGACCCACAAAGAAGCTCATGTCAAGCCAAATGTGACCCAAACAAACAAGGCTCATGTCTAAGCGAAAGTAGTCCAACAAATGGGGCCTCCAAAAACTTCCGGTGTCTGCATTTCAAAAGATGAAGTGTAGAGCCTCGGATAGGCATGCAAGGAACCAAGTTCCTTGCCCATATGATCATCTTTTTTTTCTTTTTTTTTTGCTTTTACCGATCAATATTCAGATTTTACTTGACTAATTCGGTTTAAACACTGTAGAATTCATATAAGGGATTGATTTTCTTAAATTTTATTTCTTCATTCTTATAATTCAGACTTGAAATTTATACTTAAGAGAATATAGTATTCTTACTATTATACTCGTAGAAGTTTGGTCCATATGATCATCTTTGGTAACTAAAGGCAAAAGAATAGTTCGCTCTATATCTATCACACGACTGCGTGATCATCTTTGGTAACTTAGATAACTATCTTATCTTTTACATCAAAGATATACAAATATATATTGAGCAAAGAGTCGAGGGCCATCTTTGAAGACAAAATTTCATGGTTTAGCACCAAAATTTACGGTACATTTTGAGCAACCCTACTACATTTTGTATCTTTTGTGCCATTGCACAATATCTTTTCAACCAGAAAAATAAAAATTTCCATGCTTGTACAAATTGGACCAAGTAAATCATGGACTGAATGAACCAAATTTAAAGAGTCTGCGAATAAATTTTGATCGATTCTTGATTAATTATATTAATTAAAACATGAAAATACAACAACAACAATAATCCGAATCTTAATCTCAATAATTTAAGATCGGTCTTTTAAGAGACAGGCATGGAGATTTAAAAATAAATAATAATAATAATAATAATAATAATAATAATAATAATTAAAAAATTTTTAAAAAATATATAATAATAATAATAGTAATAATGATAATAATAATAAAATGAATAGATAAAAGATAAATAAATATGATAATCTAATTTGTGCGAATTCTTCTACGCCACCCATTACTATCCAACGTCATTTTCTCGTCTAAATCCTTAACTATCATGTCTTTACGGATAACTTGCATTCAAATTTTCAACGGTTTACGTCTACGTTTTACTATATCTTTTATATTCAAGTTTTCTACTTTTCTAGCCGGTACGTTCTCAGATCTTCTTTGCACATGTCCAAATAATCTTAGCCGACACTCTTGCATTTTATCCACAATTAAACTAATTGTCAATTTATTACGAATCTCTTCATTTCTGATTCTATCTCTTCTAGTTTTACTACACATATATCTAAATATTCTCATTTTTGTTACTTCCATTTTTTGTTCTTGTTGTTTTTTAATTGGCCAACACTCAATACCATATAATAGTGTAAGTCTTACTGTAATTTTATAGAATTTTCCCTTCAAATGTAGTGGTATCGTGCGTTTACAAAGAATTTCGGATGTTTTTCTCCATTTTATCAAATCCGCTTGAATCTTATGATTCACATCTCTATTTATGTTGTCATTATTTTGAATGATAAAACCAAAATATCTAAATCGTTCACTTTTTGATACATTTTGTCCATCTAAGTTAATCGTTTCTTTATCGTTCTAATCAATATTATTAACCTACATCTCATATACTAAATTAAAACACGATAATGATTTAATTAAAACATGGTAATGATTTAAGCAAAAATTGATTATCATATATTAATATGAACTGTCTTGTGAAATTTGATCAATATGATTCAGTCAACATTATATAGAATAAATTTTGTTACAAACCGATGGCAGAACCGTAAAGATATCTGAAGGTATAACTTTAAAGTTAAAAAATATAAATGGTGCAAATTCTTTTTATATTAATAGTATTGAAATTTATTTTAACGATTTTTACACGGTCACCGGCTAAGCTCGAGACTTACATTTACCTTGATAAGTAGATTAATTTTGTTATTTAATCTCTCCAACACAAACTTACAAATATTTGCCGTGATCAAGTGGCTTAGTCAAGTGAAAAGTGAAAAGTGAAAAGTGAAAAGTGAAAAGTGAAAAGAAATGATATCATTGCTTTAGTATTGATTCCCATTTTTCTTCAGTGATGAAAGTGAAGATGGTGGCTTAGTCACAAAGCCATGTGGGGGCACCTAAAACTAATACCACCCCCCAGCATGGGATTCTCTGATTATCACAATTTAGCATAAACTGATTTTGGAGGTAGCATCCTACGTTGCATGAAGTGGACCTACCAATATTAAGAAGTAAAGATTTAAAAAAAAATTAAAATTAAAAATAAATGTGAATAATAGAAGTTCATGTCCCTACTAATAATGAGTTTGGGACAGAGCCCTTGACCTTCTTCCCAATGTGGCTCTGGTTGCACATGGCTTCCAGGTCTGCCTTTTCATTTTTATTATGGTTGAATCATTACCTTCTAACTGCAAACATGCATCGTAGATTTGCCCAATAACTTTTGTGGCTGCGACCTTGGATTATTTTGAATTTAAAAGTACAATAAGCCAAGTGGGTGCATGTGGGCACATAGCAAGGTGCAGTGCAGGGGTAATCATGCCTACTCAGAGAGTGGAATGGGTATTTGGTGGGGGCATCGTAGGGCCCCATTCTCTCTCTCTCTCTCTCTCCCCCCCCCCCCATATTGAGAAAGTTTTGAGTTGTCTGATGTTTCTAAACCTTTCATCTTGTAACATGGAGAGATTCCTTTTCCACTCTTAATCTCTACCTCAAATAGCATCACCTCAATAAACTAATGCATGGTAAAAAGGAAAGCTTTCATGGAGCAGAAGTGCTCCTTTTTGACTTTATAACTGACTGAAAGATTGCGTTTCTTGTCATACTCAGCATCAATGCTAGTACCAACAAGAATAGAAGATCAACCT
This sequence comes from Dillenia suffruticosa, assembly GCA_033439265.1. Taxonomy (NCBI): domain Eukaryota; kingdom Viridiplantae; phylum Streptophyta; class Magnoliopsida; order Dilleniales; family Dilleniaceae; genus Dillenia; species Dillenia suffruticosa. The sequence goes on along the minus strand of JAVTVX010000018.1, from coordinate 4,561,159 downwards.
CCTCTTGGAAATGAATGGTGATCGGACAGAATCCGCTAGTAATTTATTAACACAACTGAAATTAATCAACTACTGTTACAAACAAGGTTCAATGTAATTAAAGAAAGGAAATAAAACTAGAAAAGTGTGATTATGATGCACATGGGTTGACCAAGATAATGAGCCATTAGAAGCATAGAAACCAGTAGGCTTAAAAATCATTCTCTCCATGTTTTAGTGTCGGGAAGATTCTCAATTGAGTCCGAAGCACTAAAATGATTAGTTGCAGACTTATTAGCTGTTACAGATCCCGAGAACTCACGTATTCATATTAAACTAATTGCTCTTTTCCACTATTTCATTAACAATAAAATTGTATCAGCCAATGATCACATCTCCCTCTCTCTCTCTCTCTCTCTCTCACACACACACACACACAAACACACACACACACATATACAATACTCCTCTCTTACCCTCGACCTCTCTTGCTCCACCAATCAATCCATCTTCTTCAAACCTCTCTCTCTCTCTCTCTCTCTCTCTCTCTCTCTCTCTCTCTCTCTCTCTCTCTCTCTCTCTCAAAATGGCACAAAACTAGAAGAAATTGAAAAAAGAGGAAAATATTGGACACCCATTTGATTGTTCTCTATTACATTGGTCTGTCTGGTTTTTGCTCATGGAGCTTCAAGCAATCCAAATGATGAGTTATTATCATTGCTATCAATCAAGTCATCCCTAATTGACCCTCTAGACTGTCTAAAAGATTGGAAAATGCCAACAAATATTGCAGAGAATGCTTCGATCCACTGCAGCTGGGCAGGAGTTTCATGCAACTCTCAAGGTCTTGTCGAGGGGCTTAATCTCTCCGACATGAACCTAAGTGGCCGAATTTCTGAGGGCATTCAAGAACCATGCAGCCTCTCTTCTCTCAACCTACCCTGCAATGCCTTCTCTTCATCCTTACCCAAGTCACTTTCCAGTATCACCTCACTCAGAACCATTGATCTAAGTTCCCAGAGGTCTTGGAACCGCATCAACTTTGATGGCAATGAATGCATCAAGCAATGATTTCTCAGGATTTCTCCCGGATGACCTTGGCAATGCCACAATGCTTGAGACAATTGATTTTCGAAGCAGCTTCTTTTAAGGCTCCATCCCTACATCATTCAGGAACTTGAAGAATTTATGGTTTCTGTGACTCTCAGGAAATAATTTAACTGGCAGAATTCCACCAGAACTCGGCCAGCTTTCATCAATAGAGACCATCATTCTCGGCTACAATGAGTTTGAAGGAGGGATTCCAGCAGAGTTCGGCAATCTCACCACTCTCAAGTACCTAGACTTGGCAGTTGGCACATTGGATGGTCGGATACCACCTGAACTTGGTATGCTAAAACAACTTGACCCAATTTTCCTATACCAGAACAATTTTGAAGGGAAAATTCCACCTGAAATTGGAAATCTCACATCACTCGTCTACTTGGATCTTTCAGATAATCAGATCTCCGGGGAGATACCAGCAGAGTTAGCAAATCTGCAGAATTTGCGGCTCTTGAACCTAATGCACAACCAGTTAACTGGTTCAATTCCAAGAGAGCTGGGTGACTTGACCAACTTGGAGGTACTTGAGCTATGGAAGAATTCTCTTACAGGTCCTTTACCAGTAAGTCTTGGGATGAACTCTCCTCTGCAATGGTTAGATGTGTCTTCAAATTCATTGTCAGGTGAGATTCCTCCAAATTTGTGTGCTTTAGGCAATCTTACCAAGCTCATACTCTTCAACAATTCATTCTCTGGTCCCATCCCTTCACACCTCACAACATGCCCTTCACAAGTCCGAGTTAGGATGCAAAACAACCTTATTTCTGGGAACCTTATTTCTGGGACAATTCCGGTTGGTTTTGGGATCTTCCGAAACTTCAAAGACTAGAATTGTCAAATAACAATCTCACAGGTAAAATACCTGAGGAGATCATCTTCTCCATGTCGCTTTCTTTCGTCTATCTCTCTTTTAACCACCTTGAATCATCTCTTCCGTCAAGCATTCTCTCCATTACTAATCTTCAAACATTCATTGCTTCTAATAATAAATTGGAAGGTTACATTCCTGACCGTTCCAAGACCGCCTTTCACTTTCTGTTCTTGATCTTTCCAACAACCTCTTGTTAGGGACAATCCCTGCAAGCATTGCTTCATGTGAAAAGCTAATAACCTTAAACCTTCGAAGCACTCAGCTTACAGGAGAAATCCCCAAATCACTTGCGACAATGCCCACCTTAGCCATTATTGATCTCTCGAAAAACTCCCTAATTGGTCCTATACCCGAGAACTTTGGAAGCTCAATGGCCCTGGAAATGCTAAATGTGTCCTACAACAAGCTTGAGGGTCATATCCCATCAAATGGTATCCTAGCAACTATAAACCCAAATGAGCTTACAGGCAATGCAGGTCTGTGTGGTGGCGTACCACCGCCATGCTCTAAAACCTCATCCAAGCCATCAGCTCGGCTGAGGAATGTGCATGTGAAACATATTGTGGTTTGCTTTGTTCTGGGAATTTCATCGATTTTTGCTGTCAGCATAATGGTTCTTGGTTATAGATGGGTATACAAGAGATGGTATCTTTGCCGAAGTTCAGTTGAAGAGTGGCTCGAGAAGAGCAATGAAGCATGGCTCGAGAAGAGCAATGAAGCATGGCCTTGGAGGCTGGTAGCATTCCAAAGGCTTCATTTCAACAGCAATAAAATACTAGCTTCTATAAAGGAATCAAATGTCATCAGCATGGGAGGTACAGGGATTGTATACAAGGCCGAAATTCATAAGCCACACACCATTGTTGCAGTCAAGAAACCGGAGATCAAGCACCGACATTGAGAGTGGAGACAACCTGCTGGCAGAGGTGAATCTCCTGTGAAGGCTACAGCACAGGAGCATTGTTAGACTCCTAGGGTATCTCCACAAAGAAAATGATGTAATGATTGTTTACGAGTACATGTCTAATGGGAATCTATGGAAAATGTTACATGGAAAAGAAGCTGGGAAGTTGCTGGTGGATTGGGTGTCAAGGTACAACATAGTGGTTGGAGTGGCACAAGCGTTAGCTTACCTTCACCATGACTGCCACCCGCCAGTCATCCACCGTGACATCAAGTCAAACAACATTCTGCTTGATGCAAATCTTGAGGCGAGGATAGCAGATTTTGGGTTGGCAAGAATGATGCTTCGCAAGAACGAGACAAAAATAGAAAACAAAAAATAAAAAATTATAACAATCGAAATTTGTGATATACACATTTTATTATTATTTATAAAATTAATGACATTATTCCATTATTATTATTATTATTATTATTATTATTATTATTATTATTATTATTATTATTATTATTATTATTATTATTATTATTATTATTATTCTCTTTTTTTATATCACTATTTGAAAAATTCCGTAATGATTGAGCCCAGCCCCCATCTAAAAAAATAGGATTGTGGTAAATCAACAGTCAATACAAAATCTTATGTCAAAAAAAATGGAAGACAAATATAAGAAAACTTTTGGGACATTTCCCTCTCAGTGACGTTTAATATCAGATCCGGAGTATAGTAACAATTTAACAAGGAACTCTAAAGTGCATGTAAATAAGATAGTCCAAGAAAATAGAATTCGTTTAACCATTTGGAATATAGGATTCTTAACCGATAAGTTAAGAGAGATAGGAGAAATCATAAATAAAAGAAAAATTAATATCATGTGTTTGGTTGGGGAGAAGATTAAACTAGTAGACAAACTTTGGTACACAGGTAAAGATAGAACTAAAAATATGGTAAGAATGATTGTACATAAAATCTTATTAGAGGATATAATAGAGATAAAAGAAAGAAAAATAGAATTATATTTATCAAATTAGAAAATGAAAAAAATGTAGTTAATATAATAAGGTATATGCATTTCAAATAGATATACATGTAATTAATAAAAAACAATTTTGAAAAAATTTAGATAAATTTATACAAATCATACATAGTGGAGAGAAATTAGTTATTGGAAGAAAACTAAATGGACACGTAAGAAAGAATAATGAAGGATGCGAAACCATACATGGAAACTTTAGCTTTGCTAGTAAGAATGAGATGAAATATATCATTTTAGAGTTTATCATAATATTTGATTTGATACTCGTAAATACCTTTTTTAAAAAAAAAAAGAAATCGCACTTAGTTATATATAGAAGTGGGTCGAATGCCAATCAAATAAATTTTTTTCTTACCAGGAAGGGTGATAGAATAACTTGTAAGGATTGCAACGTTATATAAGGGAATATGTAACAACTCAGCGTAAGGTTTTAATTTTAAATATACGTGTGCCTAAAATATAAGAAAAGTATCGTCTATTTGTAAAACTAAAAATTAAATGGTGAAATCTGAAAGAAAAAAAAAAAGGTAAAGACTTTTAAAGACAAATTAATTCAAGTAGCAAGTTACTCTGCTAGTGATAATTCAGAAACAATGTAGAATGAGATTTCTAAGAATATTAAAAATATAAGTAGAGAGGTTCTTAACGAATCTAAGAGTCGGATTTCAATAAGCAAAAAGTCGTGGTAGTGAAATGAGAAAATATAAATTGCTATTTAAATTAAACGAGAGTATTATATGAGGTTTAAAAGTAATAACAGTTGTGAAACATTTGAAATATATAAAAGTGTAAAAAAAATATGAAAAAAATTATTCATGAATCAATGAATAAGGTATATAAGGAATTATACAAGACACTGGAAACTAAAAATGGAGAAAGAGAGATCTATAGAAATGCCAAATAAGGGAAGGGAAAGAAAAGGAAAATATCTAAATAGTATTAGTTGTATTAAAAGTGAAACCAATAAAATAGTTGTATAGCATAAGAATATAAGAAAGTATTGGAAAATTTATTTTAATAATTTCTTTAAAGTTGAGAGTATAATAGGTATAAATAATATCATGATACATATAAAAGAGATTAATAAAAATTTTAAACGTAAATTTCATTCCAATGAAGTAAATGAGACTTTTAAAGAGAGTGAAGAATAATAAAAAATAAAACCATAAGAGCTAGAGGCATTCCTGTTGAAGTGTAAAAATGTTTGGATAATATTTGATATAATAATGTCAACGAATCCTTTCAACAAAAATGGATAAATCAAGAAAATGCTCCAAATATGGAGGGAGAGTACACTTGTACCACTATATAAAAATAAATGAAATATACAAAATTATTCCAATTATATAACAATTAAACTTATGAGTCATACTGTGAAATTATAAGAGAAAATGATAAAATATAGATTGAAATTGCATATAAGTATATTTTATAATCAATTTAGATTTATAACAGAATGATCCACTACTGAATTGATTTACTTGATAAGATATTTGATGAAAATAATTAGAATACAGAAGAGAAACCTACATATGGTATTTATTGATTTAGAAAAAATATATGATAAAATTCTTAAAGACGTATTATGGTGAGCGCCAATAAAAAAAGGATTTTCTTGAAATATATTAATATTATCAGAGATATGTATGAATGAGTTGTAACCAATATAAGAATTTATGAGAGTCTGAGCGATATCTTCCCTGTTAATATTGGCCTCTATCAAGATTCAACAGTAAATCTCATTATTTTTGTAATAGTGGTAGATGAAATCACAAAAAGTATTCAATACAAAATATCATAGTATAAATTTTTTGCAGACAATATAGTGTTGGTTAATGAAATTATAAATGGTACTAGTATTAAATTAGAATTATGGAAGATTATATTGGAATTCAGAAATTTTAAATTAAACATATCAAAAACTGAGTATATGAGATGTGAGTTTAATAGTAATTATCAGGATGATGAAAAAAATGATTAAATTAGAAGGAAAAGAAATACCAAAAAGTGAACGTTTTAGATATTTTGATTCCATCATTCAGAACGATGGCAATATAAATAACAATGTGAATCATATGATTTAAGCAGATTGGATGAAATAGAGAAGAATATTCAGAATTCTTTACAATCGCACGATATCATTTATTTAAAGAGAAAGTTTTATAAAATCACAGTAAAATATGTACTATTATATGATATGAGTGTTGAATTATTAAACAATAACAAAAATATAAAATTGTTGTATCTGAAGTGAGAATACTTAGATAAATGTGTGGTAAAATTAGAAAAAATAGAATTAGAAACGAATAGATATATAACAAATTGGGAGTTAATTCAATTGTGGACAAAATGTGAGAGTGTTGTTTGAGATGATTTTAGCGTGTGTAACAAAACCCAATAAACAAAGAACCGAAAATTTAAATATAGAAAATTTAGTAAAATATAGAGATAAACCATTGAAAACTAGTATGCAAGTTATTCGCAAAGACATAATAGATAAGAGTTTAGCTGAGAAAATGTCTTAAATAGAAATGAGTGACATAAGAGTATCCGCACAAATTAAATCAATATTTTTTTTTTATTTTTTCTATATTTGTCTTTCAAATTATTGATCTTAAAATTTGAAATTAATATTTAGTTTGTTATTACTATATACTAATAACAAATACGTAACTTTCTAAAATATTCTATAAAGATATAGTATATGAAGACAAATCGTAGAGAAGGCATAGAAGCTATAAAGTTAAGTAAAAGATAATAAGAACTACTTCTGGTTGGGCAAGAATACAGATTTGGAGTGATTGCATAACACTTTTTCATTCTAAATATCTGTAAAATTATATAAATAAAGTTATTACTGAATCTAATGAAATTAGTTAGACTAAAAGGACTTAATAAGATTAGGGTATGATTCATTTTGAAAGAAAAATGGATTCGATACAATTCAACCAAAAAAAATAATTGAAATAGATCCATAGTAATCCAAAAAAGAGTTTCATTTGTATATAATCTTATTAGTTACAAAATAAAAGAGAGGTTGTTAAAGGTGAATAGTTATAGAAAATATTTTGAAAATTTCATAATTTTCTTTAATTGTTTTAGAGGATAGAAATTTTTTTTTGGGGATTTGTGAGAGAACGGATAAGGAATATTTAGATTTGGATGAGTTCTCAAATTGGTATTATTTCTTGTATTAGTTTATTCATATCACAAATGAATTTAGATCTCTTGTGGATGTAGGCATTCGGTACTGAATCACGTAAAACAATTATCTCTTTTTCTTTATTTTCACTTGATTATGCTAGTTATATTTGTTAATTTTTTAATATATTTTTTAGATTTATTCCTAATAGAGTAAACCCTCTATCCAACAAAAATATATAATCGATCAATTGAAACTCTCATTTTATATAGAATATAGCCATAAAGAGTGATCGATATCCCTTTTTTAGATGTCATCTTAACATCAAAATGTGCTTCTAGCTAGGGAGTGAGGGGTGAATTGTGAGTCTGAATCAACTATGTAACTTTTAGGTTTAGATCCCATCCTAATTTTTGTCTTTCTAATTAGAGAGCAAAGTTGAGTGGTGGGCATTAATAATGTTATTTGGTGTCATATTTGTTAAGGAAGTACAAAGACTTGGTAATATAGATGGAGCCAAGAATTAAAAATTATTCTTTGATACGAGAATTTATAAATATTCGAATCATTCGAGTAATACATTATCGAATAAAATATTATTTCTATAAGAATTGTTATTTAATTATTAATTTTTCTAATTACTTGTAATATTTAGAAGATAATATTGATGAGAGATATATTTAATTAAAAAATTAATTAATTTAAATATGATACGCAAACTAATAAAAATAAATTCAGAATAGATAAATATTATTATGACAGCAATTGTATTCACTATATAGTTCGTTTTCCAAAAACTCAGTATTGAATTATTTTTTTCTAAATTCACAATTGTAAATCTTAATTTATTTAGTCGTTTTTTCAAACCAAACTAAATTTGTCATTTGATAATAATTCATCTGTATTTAATTTAAATTTAATTATCAAATAGAATATTAAAAATAAGTTTTGTATATGATAGTAGATGTAATGCAGCAAATCTTTTTTAAACATTCTAAATATATATGTTTAGAAAAACTAAAATTAAATAAAACAACAGTAAGAGGAATTTTAGATCTAAATATTAATAATTAATAATTAATAATTTAAACTATAATAGAAAGGTTTTTTTTCCATAAATTTTTTACTATTAAAAATATTTTATTTAATATTTTGTTAAATTAAATTAAAATAAGAGGCATCCCGTTTAAGAAGGAAAGAAATATTACATTGAGTTGTTAAAAAATAATTTGGTAATTATAATTCTTTTTTTTATAAAAGAATTTATATCAAAAGAATTTTATAAAATAAATTTGATAATAATTCAAATCAGAATAAGATTTTAGTTATCCGTACAAATGAAAAAGGAAAACAAAAAACCAAAGAAACCGCAAGTCATCACGGTTTTTAATTCTACTTGGTCCCACATTGGAGCAAGATAGGCTCTGTCTCTCTCACTCTCTCTCTCTCTAGTTTGGGCGCCAGTTTTATCCGGATATAACTTATTTTTTTAAAATAATTTAAAATAATATTTTTTAAAAAATATTTTTAAATATAATACCGTAACTTATCAAGGTCTCATGTCATAACTTCAAGTCATCGATATGGTATTATAATATTGTAATTTGAAGTCACGATATGTTAATGTTTATTGAACAATATATACTGTTTGATAAATATTATCATGGTATTAGGTTTAGTATTAATTTTTAAATTGTGTGTTTTAATTAATTAATTAATTTATTTATTTTTTTGGTGAGATTAGTTCCGAACAAAGCTCTTTGGCGCGTCTGTCCGAATTCTATTCTGAAAATTTCCCTCCGAGAGTGACTCTACGAAACCCTAGTCTCAGTTTCGAATTGGTGACTCTTTGATCATATTCAACAACTTCTAATTAGGGTTTTCGCAGTTTTCTAGGGTTTCCTTTTTTATTCGTCTCGACTTTGTTGTAATCATTTGATTTTTCATTGAATTAATCACTTCTTTCTCTGCATGTATTGTGTTCTAAAGTTGCCGTAGTTGTTTTGATTCCATAATTGGTAGGAGAGGGAGTGAGTAAGAGAGTTATGTATCCCTTATTTGCTTGCATGGAGGTTTAATCATGTCATTTCCATAATAGGAGAGTTATAATATTCTTATCTTGCCTGTTAGGCACTCCCTGAGTTGCTTGACATGTAATTAGTGTGAATGTTGAGTTATTTCAACTGAAATTCATCAGTTATTAATTTAGGAGTACAAATTGATATATCGAAGAACTGGGTTATTTTTAATGGAGTTTAGATAGATTTCTTGATAGATTTTAATGATGACTAATATATAGTAACTTAAACACGAGTATCTTTACAAGAGTTGAAGAATTGCCTTATATTGAATGTCATCATATTTTGCATTAAAAATTGGGTCCTTGTGAATGTTTTTCTCTTGAATCTCTCTATGGTCTTCATGAAGCTTGTTGGTTTGTTTTGTGGCGGTTCCTGGTTTGAAATTTAATTTGGGAAAAATTGAACTGATTCCTCTTGGTGATGGTGTTAATGGCCATCGCTTGCAGAGGTGGTTGGGTGTCGACTCGGTTCCCTTCCGATCACTGATTTTATTCTTCCACTTGTGGTGCAGGGCAATGAGGTCGCTTACCTCTTGGTACGATGGTGGAGTTGTCATCTGTCAAAAAGTTGGCGACTTTGATTAAGAGTGTTCTAATGAGCTTACCTATTTATTTTATGTCCTTTTTCCTCGTTTGAAGTCATGTTGCCAAACAAGCGGTTAGGATTCACATTCTTGCGGGGTTGGGCAGGGGATAAGTGCACCAACCTGTGGAGAGGGGTGGGTTACGCATAAAACTGTTGATGAATTTTAATATAACACTGATGGGAAAGTGGTTGTGCCGCTTTATGATTGAGCAGTACTCTTTATGGCAGAAAGTTGCAAGATTTGGAGAGGAGGGTTACGGGTGGAATAAGTTTATTAGGGCTCCCCATGGTATGTAGGAATTTGGGAGTGGACTAATAAGGGCTGGGATAGAATTTTTCTCTTTTGTCCACTTTAGAGTTGGAAAGGGAGATCGAGTTTTGTTTTGGTGGGATGTTTGGTGTGGTGAGTCGACATGGGCTCAATTTCGTGATTTGTATAGGTTTGCTTATTTGAACGAAGGTGTGGTAGGTAACTATTTCAATGTGCTGGATGATGGGTCTTTAAGTTGGGATGTTGCTTTTTTTTATCGCAATGTGAATGATTGGGAATTTCCTAGTGTGTTTGAGTTTTTTGCTTTTCTATAACATCAGAAATTGGATGTTTTAGCAGCTCATTCTGTCCAGTGGATGTGGTAGATGGAAGGGCAATTTACTCTGAAGTCCTATTTCTCTCTTTTACATGATTGAGCTTTGGTAGTTGGCCACTCTCATTTTCCCTGGAGAGGGATTTGGAACGTGCAAGTTCCCTCTGAGTTTCTTTCTTTTGGCAGCAGGCAGTGTGGGAGATTATTCTTACCTTGAATAATTTGCAAAAGAGACACCACATTATTGTAAAAAGATGTTTCATGTGGAGGTCTGAAACTAAGTCTGTTCGTCATCTTCTATTACATTGCCCGTGTGTGGGGGAGTTGTGGAGTAAGTTTTGAGTTTTCTTGGATGTTTGGATAGTGGTGGGAAGTATTGAAGATTAAATCTGAGCTTGGTCATATTTGTGTAGGCAAAGAGATGTCTTTTGCTTTGGTTCCCTTGTCTATTTTTGGCTAGTGTGGTGAGGACAAATTTCTAGGGCTTTTGAGGGTAGAGAGAGCTCTTTAGATCACTTAAAAGCCAAGTTTATTTATTTTCTTTTTTTTTTGGTGTCTGGAAATTCTTTGGATTTGGATGTAGCTTTTTGTAACTTGGATTGAATATCTAGCCATGTAATTTCCTTTTGGGTGGCTTCTCCTTGAAGCCCTTAATATTGCTTTTTATTCATAAAAAAAGTTGAGATTTGTTGGTTGATTGACATGGGAGCGGGCGGGCAGCAGAGGTGATACTTTGTGTCCAGATGCTTCTCTTTTTTCTTTTTGGTCTCTGCTGGGAGTTCTGAGACAAGGATTCTTCTCTGGCATAAATACCTACATCTTCTCCTTCTTCCCTTTTTTTTTTAAGCAGGTTATTTGAAGGGCTTTAATGATTTATGGTTTTGTTTGCATAGGCCGTTTAAGAGGTGATATAAATTCTGGATGTGGTTTAACTTGTCACTGAAAGTGTAGATAATGAACTGAGTTAAGTTGTTAGATTGGCCTCGTGTAACGAGGGAAAGTCTTTGATCATGATGTGAGTTGTGTTGATTTGGCAATAAAATGGTTATATTTTTTAAATGTCTGCAACCTAGTGACCCCCTTCGCTACGAGGTGCAAAATATGTCCTCTCCACTCTGCTAAAGACAGTAGAATACGACCTTCTCTCTCTCTCCACGCTGCAGATCAATTTGAGTTATCAAAGGGATCTGACAAGTAATTTTACACATTTGCAAGGTTGGGGAAGCAAGTTGTTAAGCAGATGGGGAGTTCTGTCTCATGCAATCGTTCACCAATTCTCACCTCTGGTGGCTCTTTTCTGTTTCCTAATTTGATTTATGATTTGATCGCTTGTGTGTTTGCTTAATAAATGATTGGGTTTGGCTGTGGCGTACTTGGATCTGCTTGTGTTTTTTTAAGGTACTTGTACTTCATGATTTAGAGCAATATGGTTATCCTTCAATATCTTTTTCTTTTAATTTTTTTGGTTATATTTTTTCTTTTTCTGTTCATATTTTGCTGGACAGATTTTGATGTCATCAAATAATTTTCTATTCTTGACTGCATAAATTAGTTTGTCTATTTTCATATTAGTTTTGATTAATGATTGTATATTCTGAAATATGTTGCTTGCTTTCATTAAATATTGTGGGAATGGTACCATTACAAAATGAATACTTTCTTTCATTTAATATGCTGGCAACTTAAATGGTTGGCTTGTAGAAAAAAATTCAGAACATCTTTTCTTTTAATTATTTAGTACTTTTTTTACCTCATGGCAAGGTAGGAAGGGAAGCCCAAGTGTTCTCCTTCCATTGTGGGAGTGGAGATGGGGGCCGAAAATCTGTTCCTTTCAGCAAATTGGGAACACCCGCCCTACCTACGCCGTTGTCATCTCTCCTTGAGGAGAATGCTTTTGAAGGATGTAGGTAGTAGACTGAATTTAGGTAGGCTTGATGGTGTTAAGGAACAGCTATGTTCCCCTTGTGTTGCTGTGGACTCTGTACTGTAATGCTGATGCAGTGCAGATTTTGAATTAAGGTGTATTTTTCTTGGCCTTGTGGTTGTCATTAGCCTTTAAGTCAAACTAGAAACGAGAGGCCCTTTTTTTTTTTTTTTAATAACTCAAAAGAGGATGTGGATACATAGTTATCTGCCATTCCTGGTTGTCGCTTGGGAGTGATCCTATGACTGAGAGGTCAGAGATGAAAGTAATTTCGAAGGGATATAGCGACAGAGCTGGCAAATTGATGTTGTTTTAACATACTTTGTCAAAGTATCTCAGTTACAGTGTTTTTGCACAACTGAGCACTCATCGTACCTTCAAAACTCCTGGATTTAATTGTCAGCAAACATTCCTTATTTTATATACTTTTGATTATTCAGTCGAGCCTCTAAATGAGCTTGATTGTGCACAACCTCAGCTCATTTACCAAGCTCTTATCAAGCCAAATTTGAACTTGTTTGTGATCAGCTCTTCCCTTTGCAGCCCCAGCTATTCTAGGGGAAATAATTGGCATGGAGGGTATTATGTATTGCAGAAGTCAAGAGGTTTTCTTCTTATTTCTCTTACTATTTTTTGGCAAGTTGGGAGGGAAGGTAGTTGGAGGGTGTAAGGGGCGAGGAGACGCATATAGTCTCTTGCTGAAAACTTTAATTTTTCTAGGATCTCTGAGCGAATATTTTCTGCAGGTTCTTTTGCAGATCTTAAGACTTTGTTGATTCTCTTTCATGTCCATGGTCGATATTGTATTTGGGTGGAACATCCTTTGTGCTTGTGGGCTTTGTAAAAAGAAGTTTGTAGAAGCAATGATGTTGGATCTGCATTTGTGGCGGACATGTTTTGCACTTTGTTGGCCTAGTACCTTGTCTTTGAAAGCACCGATTGAAAGTTTCATGCTCATTATTTCATTTATTCCATGGACTTTATGAAGTCTCCATTTAAATTTATCACTTGTGGAATTCTGTTAAACAGGGTATCATATCATATCTAGATTTCAATTTGTCATCTTTTTATTTTTTTATTTTTTTTTTATTTTTTGGGTGGTGGTATTAGCACAAAGAGAAGATGGAAGAAGAAAATTCGTTGCATTCTTGATGACGATGAACTGGGAGAAGAGACCAAAAGAAAGATTGCCATTGAAAAGGTATGTTTTTCCTTGTTCTGTGATGGTTCAAGGCAGCTTTCTTTGCCCAGTTCCATCATCAATTCCAATTTATTTATAGGAACATCAAGAACGCCTCAAGTCTTTGCAAGCCAAGTCAAAGATGATGAGTACTGCTACCTTTAATAGTAGTGTGATGGACAGCTCCAGAGTTGAAGTGCTTTGTGACTCTGTAACGGGTTATATAGTGAATGTTGTAAGAGAGAAAGGTGAAGAAGCTGTAAGAATTTCGCCAGGCATCTCAGCCAAATTGAAAGCCCATTAGGTTTGATTTTCTAATTCCGAATAAATTTGAATCTGACATCTGTCTATTCTGTTCACAACCATCTTGGTATGCAACACACTGAAAACTTTGTTAAAGTTTATAGTTTGTTGGAGATACAGAGTTGCCGTAACCGGTAGGATGCACCTTAGAACTGAATGATGTTTTCCACTTTATTGTCCTTGTTTGCCCCCTTTGCCGGTTTGAGTCTCCACCTGCTGTTGTTTCCTTCTTTCTTTCTAGTTTATCAATTTTTATTCTCTAAGAGATCTTTTAGAGCTTTCTCATTGGGCACTTGTGTTGTAAAGATTCTAAAATTAGTGATTGGTTGTTTGCACTGTTTTATAGAGTGGGAGATTTGGAATCGCCTTATTGCTATTTGTAATAATTGATGTCCTAGACATCTCTCCTACTTGCTGCTGATAAAGTTTAGAGGCCTTGGATGGTGGAAGGATTTGTCTTTTTTGGAGATGTGCTTATATGGTGATTCCTTGGTGTATTTGGAGAAAGCGGAGAGCTAGGATTTTAGATATGAGATTATTGATCGCTCTTTGGGCTTATCCTTTATGAGTGTTTAGATTTCATAATTTAGAGGACTTGAAGAGAGAGCGGAAAGCAGTTCTTTAGTTGTTTTTTATCTTTGTTTCTTCTTACTCGTTTGAGTTTTATGTATGCTCTTTTTTCTAACTAATACACATATTTGTCAAATGACTAGCATGGATTGATTTTCTTTTATTTTTTGACTTGTAGCATATCATGTATTTATTTATTTACTTTTTTACAAAATGAAAAACTAATTTATTAAATATATATTCATAAGAAATATGGTAGTCGCATTAAAATGAATAAATAAATTTTTAATCATTACAATAATATCAACAACTTGAACCTTAATCTCAAATTTTCGGGTCGGTCATTTGAGAGGTAAATATAAGATAGAGTAAAGGAAAAAAAATAAAAAATAAAAAAAATAAAAATAAAATTAAGAATTAAGTTTCACAGTTGCGCATCCGGGGAATCGAACCCCGGTCAGTACCGTGGGAGGGTACTATGATACCACTACACCAGATGCGCGCATTTGACTAATTTTTAATCATTATTAAAATAAATTAGGTAGTAATTTTTACAGCATAATTGCTCATAGTTTCCTTTCTCATGTGTCTTTTTTATATTTTATTCTTTAAATTCATACAACTAGTTACATTTTACTCGAAAGTGCGTTTAAGAATGTGACTAGTACATAATTTTATGTATACCATTGCACGGAAGTTGAAAATATAATTTTGTTTTATTTTTCTTAGAATCTGAAAAAAGGAATTCAAAAAAAAACAAAAATTGTGCTGCCATTGCAGACCTAAAACTTGGAAAGTGATAAAATTTGTTTAGGGAGGTATAGAGTCTAAAAACTGCCACCGAAAGTTCTTAAAAAATATTATGAAATACTTCAATATACAAGATTTGTTAAAAAGTGTAGAGAAATATATATTGGGTATCATGAATTTGTATCAAATCGTAAGATATACACCATAGATCATAAGATAAAAGCTTTATTTAAGATACTGAGATAAGATGTGCACAAATATCTCCAAGATACATATTGTAAGAGACATATTGTGTATCACAAGTTTTTGACAACCATGCTAATACACTTCTCTTGAGCATTGACAGCCATTGATTTCTGTTGGCTTGTGAAGAGCTCAGCCTAGTGCATCAAGGTTTAGTCTTATGACAGTCTGCTACAATTTGTGTGTGGCTTGCCATTGTTTCCTTAACCCAATTAAAATGGTGTCTCATATGAATCAACTGGTCTTAGTTCATTGAGTTTAGTTTAGAAATGATGTTGGCAAAATTTGCAAGCTTGATGGATTGTTAATGAATGACATATAGATCCAAGTTGCTATAGCTGTCAATGAAAGAGACTTTTGTATAAAACAAGTATATCACTTCATGTGATTATCACAGTTCGCAATATGAATGATAAGATTGTAAAATGGTTCATACTTCCAGATTCACGGTTTTGAGATTATGATATGTCCCTGCCTAGGGCTTACCTTGGTGTTGATCATCAATGTTATTGGACTTTGCTTCTCATTCTCAACTTTCTTCTTTCTTCCTTCTGGCATAGAGGTCTGAGGAAACATTTAGTTCCTGTTTGGTATGGACAGTTCTTTAACAAACAGATTATGTTCTCTATTCGGATCCCCTTTATTCTTCTTGCTCAAAAATCTAGACAGTTGCCTCGACTGCATCTCTTTAACTCATGACGATCTTCCATTCAGCTTCACAATATTGTGTAACCGTAGGTTAAAGTGGAACCTTAGACCTATGAGCTAGCCGTCCCTAGTTGACTGCTGGAGCTACAATGTTCATGGAGCCGCAAAGAAATCTTCTGCTGGGTTTTGTTACAACTAGATGACTGAGAAGTGATCGTTTGACTTTTTCAGAGCTTTGAAGAAATCTTTCTGTTGGTTTTCCATAAAATTGGAAAGGATGAAAAGTTGAGAAGCTAGCAGATCAAATTCTCTTGCCATCGTCTTACTAACAAGATGATTAATTGAGTTGTTTGCACCTGATTGGTTTGTGGAACTCCACAAATAGAATTGCTTGAGAGTGTTACTTATGTAACAGCAGAGCATGATTATCTTTCTCTAGAAGTGATTCCATGTACCATGACACCTCTAAGAGTCTTTGTTCCACTTTCGTATTTGAAGTAATTACCTGGTTTGATTTTATTCCATCAATGTTCACCTTTACTGCTAGGAATTCACTTGTAATGTTTTATTTTGCTTCAATTCAGTGGCACCTACATCTTCTATCATATCATTTTCCCTTCTTCCTTTCCCTCAGTTAATGCCCATATACAAACCACATGAAATTGATACTCTGGTATCCATAGTGGTGAATATTCTAATTTCTCACCAACAATTATATTATCCTCTGCTTCACTAGACATCTTGTATGGTCCAAGCAACACCTTGAACACTGATCCTATCAAGAATCATAAAACTAGTTTGGAGTCTTGTTATACAGAGAGACCTTTGTTTTTTGAATGAAAGTAGCCAGGTTGTGAGACGAAGCATTAGTGTTCTTTATAAGATAATAGAAAGAAGAGCTTTGCTTTTGAGTACTTCTCATCCTAAGAGCCTTATTTTTTTTCCCCAAAAATATCTAATACAATTCTATTTCCTATATACCAAAATATATATATATATATATATATATCAAAAAAGAGATTTGCAAGAGAAAGCTCCTGAGCTACCAAGGCCTGGACCAGATCCATCAGTTAGGAGGTGAAGGGGAATGGTGGAACTCTTGCAACATAATTAAAGATGGGTAAGATCTATAGTTTTCCTATTATTTTCTGATGGAGTAGTAATTCCAAGAAACGAATTAACTTCAAAAGAACAAATATTGAAGATTTATGCACTACAAGTTGGGGGAATATGATATAAGTGCAAGGGAAACGAACAAGGGATTATCACCAAGCCAACTATTTTATTTCTAATGTTTTTGAAGATAAATGCGCTAGAAATGCGTTCTTGAGAATTTATACCACTTTGATTTTGAAACCACTAGAAGTTGATGACTGCGCTCAGTGTGCTGGTTCATATATTTTACATATCTGCCTAGGTTCCATCAATGAAGGTTCTGCCTTGATCTGTCCATGTCCTGTAGCACCATGTTAGACATGGTTAGTCATTTTTATGTTCTTCTAATTGAACTTTTGGCTATTATCTGCAAAACTATTTGAGTAGGTTTATCACCATTTCACTCAATTCTGCTTTACTAGTTGGTCCGGCTGTAGCAGTAGCCTTAACATTGAAACTGTTGTGTCACACTCCTTTTGTTATCCCCGACATTAGGAACATGTATGTTTCACCATTAGTGGTTTCCTTATTTGATTTTCTGTTTGCAGATTGCAGGGATAAGATTTATGTGGGAGAATATAATTCAGTCTATCGACAAAGTCAAATCTGGGGATAATGGTCTCGGCTACATGCTAGCTCATACAATGGGACTTGGTAAAACCTTTCAGATAACTTTTTGTAACTCTTTTTTCCCCAACCTTATATACTGTGTTCACACACACACACACACACACACACAGGTGCCCAACCGTGAAGATGCACAGTAACATAAACTTGTGCACGTGCTATTTGGAGATGCATAGCCATCTTTTCTGTTTTCAAGCTGTCAGGACACTAATAAATGGATACAGATGAATAAGTGATATCCTGTGTAGCATGGATATGGTTATAGGGTGCGGCTTAATTGCAACAACATAGAAAAATCCCATATAAGTTGGACATGGCTCCCATGGACACTTTTATTTTTATGAATGTTGTAGGAGTATAATATCTTCGAGTGTATAATCAACTTTTGAGTTTACAATTATACTTCATACAGTAGAGTCAATAGTTAAATTGTATATATTTATCCATCTTTTAAAAGGAAAAAAGTAAGATTATTGATTAAAAAAAAAAACCCAACAATTTGATCCTTTTGTCAGAACATGATGTTAAAGAATGTAATTGTGCAGTCCATACAAGAATGTAGCTCATTCAGTTAGCAAGCAGTTAAGCAAGTGTAGGAGTTAGTTAGGCAGTTGAGAGAAAGAGTATATGATCTGTACCTGTAATGGAAAATGCAGGAAATTACTTGAGAATAGTCAATCTTCTTGCTCTACCTTCCTCTCTCTCTCTCGTGCTCTTCTCTTCGCCCTCCATCTCTTCTCCCTCCCTTCTCTTTCTTTTCAAGCTTCCCTCAACTTCTTCTCTACCTGTTCTAACAGTCTTCTCCCTTATGTTGACAATGACCAGCCCTTTGTAACTCTGCAAAGCCGCTTATTAAACCACTTAAATTAGTTCATTCTCAGACTGCTTGTGGTCAACTCGCTTCTTCCACTTCAGTCGACACCCCTCCCAGGTTATGACAAAGTGGTATCAGAGCATCGACGTCCTTGGCCATTAATAGTGTTCGCCCAACTATGGCCGAAGGAACAAGATTAAAAACCATGGAAGAACATAACAAAAAGCAGGAGATACATATTCAAGAATTACATGCAACACATGAGCTGTTGAAAGAGCAATTGGACAAGAAGATAGAGATGTTCATGACGCAAATGGAGGCTCAAATTCTGTCCCTTCCAAGAAAGATATGCAAAGATGGAGATGAAGAATCTGAGGCAAATAAGAGTCCACTTCCTTCTTTGTTACCTATCCCAATGGGGCATTGAAGGAAGACTGAGGCTGAACCAACTAGAAGAGAAAATAATCCTAAGAATTCTATGCCAAGTCATCCAAGAATTGAGTTACCCATTTTTTCAGGTGAAGATCCTCGATCTTGGATAAGAGAATGTCATAAATTTTTCATGATCTACCATATCCCACGTAGTTTATGGATGGAAATAGTGGAGTTCTACTTGGAAGATAGAGCTGACATTTGGTATCAAGGCATAAGAATGGCAAGAGGAATGTTGGAGTGGGAAGAGTTCTCCAAACTCTTATGTCAAAGATTTGATAAAAAGGGGTTACAAGATGAGGTAGAGGAGTTCAATAAGTTGCAGCAAATGGGTTCGGTTATGGAGTATCAAGAGAGGTTTGAAGAGCTGTGGTCTCTGATGCTGATCCGAAATATTGGATTGACAGTCTTATTTCATATCCAGTTTCATCAGCGGACTCAAAGAGGAGATCAAGCCTATGCTCAGATCGATGAAACCCACCACTCTGCTGCAGGCATTCGAAGTGGCTGTGTTACAAGAATAGTCATTAGAACTGACTAAAAGAGGTAGAATACTCACTTCTTGGAACAAGATGGGAGCTGCAAATGAAATAAGTCGGAGCAAAGAAAAAGGAGTAAACTTTCCCACCAAAAAACAAGCTACCACGATGCAAAGGAGTCAGAATTTGAATATGGGAGAAAGAGCTTTTCGACATAAGCTAACCTTCCAGGAGATTTAAAATAGAAGAAACAACCAATTATGCTACAAATGTGGAGAAAAGTACAACCCAGCCACCAATGCAGAATGAAGGGATTGAATGTAATATTGGCAGAAGAAACTACAGGAGAGGAACACTTTGCAGAAGAGGAGACACGAGCAATTGGAGGACCCTGTAGGTGAGTCTATAGATATATCCCTCTGTACCTTAGCTGATGCCTTAAATAGGAAGACTATAGTACTTCAGGGGATAATGAATGCAACCACTATAGCTATCTTGATAGATACTGGTAGTTCGAATAGTTTCTTGAATCAAAGAATGATACCAGAATTGCAGTTGAAAACTGAAGTATCTACACCCCTGCATGCTATTATAGCATATGACAGTGTGGTTTCTAGTTTTATAGAAGTTAAGAAGGCATGTGCTTCCATTGAATTCAATATACAAGAGTGGGAAAGACACACCTGCTGAAATAAAAAGGTTGCTGAAACAGTATGATGATGTCTTTCAAACACCCACTTCTTTACCTCCTCAAAGATACCATGACCATCCAATAGAGTTAAAACCTGATTCCCAACCTTTCAAACTCAGACCATATAGGTGTCCTCATTCCCAAAAGTCTGAAATAGAAAAGCAAGTGCAGGACATGCTAAGTAATGGCATTGTCAAGCCTAGTAAATGCCCTTTTGCTTCACCTGTTTTATTGGTCAAAAAGAAGGATAACACTTGGAGATTTTGTATAGACTATAGGTAGTTCAACAACCAAACTATTAAAGACAAATACCCCATTCCTAATATTGATGAGTTGTTGGATGAATTGTATGGGTCCAAGGTGTTTTCAAAAATTGACTTAAGGTCTGGTTACCATTAGATCAGAGTCAGACCTTAGGATACTCCAAAGACTGCATTCTACACTCATCATAGTCACTTCGAATTCCTTGTAATGCCTTTTGGTTTGACCAATGCACTAGCCACATTCGACTCTCTGATGAATCATATTTTTCAAGCCTACCTTAGGAAGTTTGTCCCTGTGTTCTTTGATGACATCCTAGTATATAGCACTGATTTAGCAACTCATAATAGCACTTGCAAGAAGTACTTTCCCTACTTAGACAGAATCAACTCTTTGCTAAAATATCCAAGTGCATTTTTGCACAAAAACAGGTTGAATACTTGGGGTCACGTGGTCACTGAAGATGGAGTTAAAATGGAGGATCAAAAGATTGAGTGTATAGCAGCATGCTTGGTCCCTGAGTCTGTCAAAGCCTTGAGAGATTTTCTTGGACTCATGGGGTATTATAGAAGGTTTATTAAGCACTATGGAATCCTATCAAGACCTCTAAATGACTTGCTCAAGAAGAATAGTTTCCATTGGAAGGCTGAGGCTGATGTAGCATTTCAGAAACTCAAAAAAGTTATGACTTCAGCTCCTGTAATGAGATTGCCAGACTTTTCTAAGCCTTTTATGGTTGAGACAGATGCTTGCTCAACAGGGTGGGGAGCTGTGCTGATGCAGAAAGGGCAACCAATAGCTTATCTAAGTAAAGCTCTAGGACCAAAGAGCAGAGGACTGTCCATATATGAAAAAGAACTCATGGCAGTGGTTATGGCTGTAAGCAAGTGGAGACATTATTTGTTGGGGTACCACTTTGTTATAAGAACTGATCATCAAAGCCTTAAATTTCTATTGGAATAGAGAGATTTACTAGTCCTTTGCAGCACAAATGTCTTACTAAATTGCTGCAGCACAAATGTCTTACTAAATTGCTGGGTTATGATTATGAGATTCAATATAAAAAGGGAGTAGAAAATAAAGTTGTCGATGCTCTTTCTAAGAGAGAAGTAAAGGAGAAAGGAGCTTCAGTGGAACAAGAGCTGATGGCCTTATCTGCAGTGCAACCTAAGTGGGTGGACGAAATAGTGCAAAGTTATGAGGGTGATGAAATATGTCAGGAGTGGATAGCTCAGCTGATACTGCAACCTGAGAATAGATCAGACATGCAGTACAGAGATGAGATTCTGAGGTACAAACAAAAGATCTATGTTGGAATTGGCAAGAAGTTAAGAGAGAAGATATTGCAGTCTATGCATAATTCAGCAGTGGGAGTACACTCTGGACAGCAAGGAACACTGAGAAGGATTAAGTCCATATTTTATTGGCCACGCCTTAAATCATCTGTGGTCAAATATATTCAAGAATGTGAGGTTTGTCAGAAAAATAAACATGAAAATATATCCTATCCTGGGTTACTGCAGCCTTTACCTATTCCATCACAAGCGTGGTTACAAATCAGCATGGATTTCATTGAGGGACTGCCAGAGTCACAAGGCCAGAACACTATTTTGGTAGTAGTTGATAGGCTTACAAAGTTTGGACACTTTGCAGCATTGCAAGATCCCTTCTCAGTTGTGACTGTGGCCAAAGTTTTTGTTGATCAAGTGTTCAAACTACATGGATTACCAGAGGCCATAGTTTTTGATCGAGATAAGATCTTTACTAGCTTATTTTGGCAAGAGTTGTTCATGATGGTAGGGAGACTCAACTTCACCTAAGTAGTGCATACCATCCACAGATAGATGGTCAAAGTGAGAGGCTCAACCAATGCTTGGAGTGTTATTTGAGGTGTATGACTGTTGACAGACCTACACTCTGGTATCAATGGTTGAGTTTGGCTTAGTGGTGGTATAACACAAACTTCCATACCAGTATCAGAATGACCCCTTTTGAGGCTCTCTATGGGTATCAGCCATGACACATTCCAGTGGGATCTTACCTAGACTCAATAACTCCAGCAGTTGACAATTTCATCAAGAACAGACAGGCTATGCTACAAGTCCTTCATGATCACTTATATAAAGCTCAAAACAGGATGAAAGTTTATGCAGATCTCAAATGGACACAGAGAGAATTCAATGTAGGAGACTGGGTATATTTGAAGCTACAACCGTATAGGCAGCAGACTGTGGAGGTAAGGAGGCAACTCAAGCTTTCATCAAAATTTTATGGTCCATTTCCAATAATAGCTAAGGTTGGGAAGGTGGCCTATCGACTGCAACTACCTCAGGGATAAAAAATACATCCAGTTTTTCATGTGTCTTTACTTAAAAAGAAGCTTGGACTTAATCAAACTACTATGCCTGCACTACCTTTATTGGGTTCAGACAAACAAGCCCTCGTGGAGCCTGAGGCAGTTCTGAAAAGAAGAGTGATCATGAGAGACAACAAACTAGTTACTCAAGTATTAATTAGATGGGTCAACCTAAGTCCTGAATAGGCAACATGGGAGGATAGAGACTTCATCAAAGCACAATTTCCTTCATTTCATCCTTGAGGACAAGGAGAAAGTAATAGGGGGGGATAATTTCCAGAACATGATGTTAAAGAATGTAATTGTGCAGTCCATACAAGAATGTAGCTCATTCAGTTAGCAAGCAGTTAAGCAAGTGTAGGAGTTAGTTAGGCAGTTGAGAGAAAGAGTATATGATCTGTACCTGTGATGGAAATTGCAGGAAATTACTTGAGAATAGTCAATCTTCTTGCTCTGCCTTCCTCTCTCTCTCTCTTGCTCTTCTCTTGCCCTCCATCTCTTCTCTTCTCCCTCCCTTCTCTTTCTTTTCAAGCTTCCCTCAACTTCTTCTCTACCTGTTCTAATAGTCTTCTCCCTTATACTGACAATGACCAGCCCTTTGTAACTCTGCAAAGCCGCTTATTAAACCACTGAAATTAGTTCATTCTCAGATTTCTTGCGGTCGACTCACTTCTTCCACTTCAGTCGACACCCCTCCCAGGTTATGACACCTTTGTGTCCAAGTTGTGTTGCTCTTATTGCTGTGTTTGGTTAAGTGTTGGAAGCACCATGTCATTTCTCAATGGGTGCGTTCATGTTTCATTCGGTGTTATGTCCAGATCTAGTGTATTGCTCTTATTTTTCATAAGGCGGTCAATGATCTTAGGACAGGACATCAAAGAGGGTCCGATTTGAAAATGTGATTTTAAAAAGGCTCATGATAGAATTCACTAGAGCTTCAATGATTTGGAATGTACGGGATTTGTAATGATATGTAGCAAGTGTCTGCATTTAGCTACTTACACTCAAGTTGTCAATGGACAGGCAAATATCTGGTTTGGGATATGTAGGGTCAAACATGGGTCAGGTCTTACTCTTCTATCCTCATTAGGGTATGGGCCATCCTGTAGTGGGTGATCAATATATTTCTTCTTGAGATTCATATTGTTATATTGTTTTCAACTTTTGATATTCTTCATTAACTTGGATTTTGTTTGGATAATATGAATGGGAATAAAACCCACTTCATTCCAATACAAATGTTTGGAAATGTCACATGGGAATGAGAATGGTTATTTTGTGAGAATCAAATACCTGCTCTGCTGGGTTTCATGGAAGCCATGCCATGAGGTGTGGATAACTTGGAATAAATGATACAAGAATAATAATAATTAGTTGACATCTGGTTCGAGGAAAGTGATTATAAAGGAAAATGATTGAGGGCGAAAGAATGCCCAGCTAATGTTCTCCCATTTTATGCGTGTGATGAGTAAGATTTACCCGTCTTATGGTCCAACCATACTCTCTCCAAAACTAAACATGTAAGTACTCTCTCTAAAACTATATATATTTGTTTTCTCTATCTAATGAAAACCAATTCAATTTGAATATTTCTCTTTCTTCAAAGTAAACACATTAATTTTCTCTCTCTAAAAAATAATTTAAAGTTTATTTCTCCCTCTATATTTAAATAAATTCGTTTTCTTTATCTAGAAAATAAATTTAATTTAAATTCTTTCTCTTTAAAAAACATATTAGTTTTGTCTCTAAAAAATAATTTAATTTATATTTTGTCTCTTAAACGTATTGATTTTCTTAAACCTAACATATTAGTTTTTTTCTCAGTTTATTTTAAATTTTCTTTCTCTAAGCATATTAATCTTAAATTTTCTTTTTATGAAAAAAATATTATTTCTCTCCTTTTAAGACTAAATAAGTTATTTTTCTCTTTAAAAAAAATCAATTTATTTAATTTTTTTATCCAAGTGCATTTGAGTTTTATCTTCTTGAAAAATGAAAGTAAGTTTTTTTTATTATTATTATATTTTATGGAAAAGGAAGAATATATCACATGTATGAAGAAATATACAAAGACTCCTTAATACAATTGCATTCCAATCCCTCTTCAAATCTTCTAGACTGTAAGTTTTATAAATCGATGAAATGTGAGTCCATAAGGAAGTATTAAAAACAATCTTGTCCCATAATACAGATAGTCTAAAATAATGCTCTCTCCAAATCCACGTTGGGATTGTCAAAAGCATACATTAGTGATCAAACATTTGTATTTCCTCTAAGACCTTTGAAGTTTGTAATGAATAAATGAGGAACTCTGGAGGGGAAAACTCAAATATTGTCGTATAAATAGCAAAGATGCGGTTTCACGTCTCTTGCAAAATCAAATTAACTTTTTCTCTAAAATTTAATGCATTATTTTCTCTTATAAAAAAATGAATCATTCTAAATTTTATCTTTCTATATACATTGATTTTAATTTTTTCTCTAGAAAAAAACTAAATTTACTCTCTCTCTAAAACTAAAAACATTAATTTTTTCTCTCGAAATTATTAAATTTATTTTAAATTTTCTATCTGTAAATACATTGGATGGAGTTTTATCTTCAAAAACTATATTTAGTTTTCTCTCTCTGAAGCTAAATATTTTAGTTTTCTCTCTTCAAAATAATTTAATTATTTTAATTTTCTCTCTACATACATTGGTTTTGAATTTTCTTTCGGTGGAAAAGCTAAATATTTCTTTCTCTAAAACTAATCACATATATTCTCTCTCCAAGAAAAACAATTTACTTTAAATTTTTCTCTAGATGCATTTGTTTTTAGTTTTTGATTACTAAAAAAACAAATTTAGTTTTTCTCACTAAAATTAAGAAAATCAATACGACTCTACCTTGATAAGCCAACATTTGTTTTTCTTGATTATGTTACCGAAAGGAAAAAGAATAAAAAGGTGATGGATGAGGAGGAGTTTTAGGGTCTTATAAAGTGTTAGATCAGGTGAATAATGAAGGCGTTTGGTTGGAATGTTAGGCAAGTAGGAGATACAAACAAAAAAGAGAAGTTAGAGATACAATTCGTAGAGCTGATCCGGACCTGGTTTTTGTTCATGAATTTAAGTTAGAGGAGGTGGAAGCTAATGTGATAAAGTCCATTTGGGAGTCTAGGTTCAAGGACAGGGAATGCTGTCCTTGTGGTTTTTTGGGCGGGATAGTAATTATTTGCGATGTTAGAACTTTTCACTAAGTTGAGAGTTTCCATGGTTCCTTTTTCTCTGTCCATTTTCTTTCAGGTTAGAAGTCTTTAACTGTTGGTTCACGTGTTTATGGCCCAAAGATGCCATGATTATGCCGTTCATTTGGGGAAGAGTTGTATGGGGTGTATGGTTTGTGCTCTAGGAGGGGATTTTAATGTGCTCAGATTTTCTTTGGAGGAACTTACAGGACTACCACTAGTATGATAGGTTTTGATTTCTTTTATTGGGTGTGAGCTGCAGGACATTGCTCTGTATGATGCTCAATTTATTTGGTTAGTTTTGGGGTATTGTAGGGCCGTAACCCATGAGGGAGTGACATAAAAGTATTTACAAGGAAATTTATGTTCTTGGTGGGTGTTGGTAATTGTGTTAAGAGGCAGTAACATATTTCCTTATAGGGATTATTTTCATTGGGGGGGATGCTAGAAGTGCTTAGTTTTAGGATGAGGATCTAGTTGTGAATAGAATCCCTAGGAGACTAGATGGGTGGCAGTGAGCTTTTTTCCCTTACGTGGTTGTATTGCACTTCTTTTTGCTTGTTTCTTTAGCATTTGAATGGGGAACAGCAGAAAAGTGGATTAGACTTTTTCTGGCCCAGTAGCGGGTTGGCTAAAAAGGGTCAGTTGGTTAGTGGCATGATGTGTCTAAAGCTAAGTCTGAGGGTAAATTGGGTCTCAGTAAGGAGGTTTCAAGAACTTTTTGGCAAGAAATGGCTTTGGACATTTCCCCTAAATCGAATTTGGTTATAAAGAACAAGTTTGGTCTTTGTCAGAATGGATGAGATGCTAATGCTAGGTGAGAGTTTCTCATTGTAGTCGTTGTAAATTAATTTCTCCTTTGTACAATACTTTTCTCCCTTTGGTGTCCTTTCAAGGTGGGTGATGGTTCAGGTGTGGTATCTTTGGAGGATCGTTGGACTGGGGACTCGCCTGTATCCATTTCGTTCCCTCAACTTTATGGGCTATCTTCTCTTCACTTTGTTCCTATCAAAATTTTATAATTGGAAGGAACATTAGTTTACTTGGGATTTTTATTTATTAAGAAATTTTAATGATAGTAAAGTTGATGAATTTTCTTCTTTGATTTCTTTTCTTTTGGCAATGAACCCTCTCAACGTTAGAATTTAGTATGGAGCCTTGATTTTTTAGGGGATTTGCATGTAGATCCCTATTTCATTATCTTATTAGTATTTCTTTAAATTCTTGTTTTCAATTAAATAATTTTACTTTGAAGACAAGAATCTTTCTAAGGTTATATCTCTTATTTGGTTTATGGTGCTTAATAAGATTAATACTAATAATCCTTTTCAAAAGAGATCTTATAAAGCTATCACCAAGGATGGTTTTTGTCATATGCTATGCCAATTCTCAAACGAGAAGTCATTTATTTTCAGTGTAAGATAGCGTGGGAGATATGGAATCGCCTCTTTGCTGTGGGTGATAATGATTGGTTTTTCCACTCTATTTGTTTCTTACAAATTTGAGATTTTTTTTTCTTTTTTTGGTGGGGGGAGGGGAAGAAAGATGCTCGATTGTTGTGAAATGCATGCTTTTGACCATCCGATGATGTATTAGAGTGAGAATGCCCTTGAAGCTTCTCTTTTATGATATAAAATTGTTTTTTACACTTCTCTAAGAACTCATACCTTGAGGATTTATAAAAAATTATAGCCTAGGATTAAAAACTAAAGCTTAGAAGATTTGAAGAGGGAATGGAGAACAATTATGCATTAGTCTTTTTGGTATTGTATTTATTCTTCATTACTTTTGAGCATTATCATTCTTAGAAGTTTGTACATTCTTTTACATCTAATATATTCTTCCTTTTGTATTTAGAGTGAGAATCCCTTGAAGCTTCTCTTTTATGATATAAAATTGTTTTTTACACTTCTCTAAGAACTCATACCTTGAGGATTTATAAAAAAATTATGGCCTAGGATTAAAAACTAAAGCTTAGAAGATTTGAAGAGGGAATGGAGAACAATTATGCATTTGTCTTTTTGGTATTGTATTTATTCTTCATTACTTTTGAGCATTATCATTCTTAGAAGTTTGTACATTCTTTTACATCTAATATATTCTTCCTTTTGTATAGAAAAGATTAAGCATATTAATTTACTTTGTTATTTCATTGGGGAGAGGTAATGCTTTTAATATGGTAAAAAAGTAGGTATACCTTTACCCCATTTTAGGGAATGCCATTACCCCTTTTTTTTTGTCTGAGTTAAATTTTGTATTCCAAAGATAAGGAAGTGGTAAATGGTTACTTGGTTACTTTTAAACTTACTTTTATCTCGTACCAAGCACTACCTTCGAGTACAAAGAAAGAATGAGTTCTTAAATCTTTGTTCTCTCTCTCTCTCTCTTATGCACTCACACACACACACACACACACACACACACGCGCGCGCACACTTACACTTATGGTAAGAGAAGATGATGAACAACCACCAGAAATAGATACTACAATGAATGGCATCGGAACACGTACTCCAATGAACAACCACCTCGGTGGCCTTTTCAAGTTTCCTTTTACATTGTACCAAATGCCACCTGAAGTGAAAAGAAAGAACAGGTTCTTCGATCTTTGCTCTTGTCTCTCTCCCTCTCTCTCTCACCTGTATCTAGAGGATTTATCCAATCACACTCAACCACCCTCTTGAATGCTGTCATGGGACTTTTCTTCATAAAGAACAGCATAACTCATTAGTAATTTATTTTGGGTATAGGGGACGGACAGAATAGCCTTTTATTGAGGACAAAATGATCCAATGCAACATTTACCTAACACTTCTCAGTTATGGTAATCAATCAACCTGTGATCTTTGTATTATAAATGATATATATACATATATTATGTTATATATATATGATATTCTACTGATGTTTGCACCTTTTAATGCCATTCTTTTTCTGTAAAGAGAAATGGGAAAAGCTAAAGAACATAAAAGGAACTTTGCTCTATGGGTGTATCTGAGTTACTTGCGTATTGAGTTTATTTATTTATTTATTTTTTCCTTGGGGTTGAGAAGTTGTGATACTCTGTTGCCTCTTGCTGTTAAGTGTTTGTATTTGTATGCCATTTTACTTTAGTAGTGCCACTTTTATTTTACTAAATTAATCAAAAGTGGCAGTATGGCACCTGGGTTAGGCATCCTTCTTTATTTCGTTATTTGTTTGGGTTGCATGCTTTTGGCTATTTAACTATTGTTTGGTGGGGGATTCACGGTGGAGCAGCTGTCCTCTGAGTGGCCCTCAGTGCATCTATGTTTTGTCTTCCTTTCTGTTGCTTTGAAACTTGGTATAATTCTATTATAGGTTGCCCACTTCAATACTTTAATTGATTGATGGTATAAACTTGGCCTAGTTGTTTTTTGTTGGCAGGTCATAGCTTTTCTGTATACTGCCATGAGAAGCATTGACCTAGGACTAAGAACTGCTCTTATCGTTGCACCTGTAAATGTGCTGCACAATTGGCAGCAGGAGTTCATAAAGTGGAGGCCAGTGGAATATAAGCCTCTTGATGTCTTTATGCTGGAAGATGTTTCAAGGTTTGACATGTTCTTGTCTGCCTTTATATTTTTATTTTGTTAAAAAAAAAAAAAAGTAAGGCTGAGGAATCAAGGAGAGGGAACGAAATAGAGAATACATATGAGTAGGCAAATAAGGAGAGGGAATCAATGTTAAATTCACATGAGCCAGTACCTTTTCATGTGTATTCTTTTGTTAGAGCAATAATGTATAGGTGGAACGGTTTCTAAATCTGTTTCTTAGTGCTGTCTGCTTGACAGGCTGGATGGAAGGACTGAGGCTTCTGAAAGGCAAAAGCTGGTTGAAAAGTTCAATGAAACTCAAACAACCGAGTGAAATGTACCTTAATATCAACCAAAGCTGGATCTCTTGGAATCAATCTTCATGCTGCCAATGGTGTGATATTTGTGGATGGTTCATGGAATCCCACATTTGATCTTCAGGCAATATATTGTGCTTGGAGGTTTGCTTCTTGTCCTGTTCTTGGTCAAGTGACCACTTAAGTCTATTGTTATTCTAGTAGATGTTATTTCAATTACTGCAGATATGGGAAAAGAAAACCTGTGTTTGCTTACAGACTGATGGCACATGGAACCATGGAGGAAAAAATCTACAAGCGGCAGATAATGATAAAATAATGCAAACAAAACTGATTTCTGTAGACAACACAAATTTATGGGAGAGTGGTTCAAATGGGTGACAAAAGAGGGGCTTGCTGCAAGGGTGGTGGATAGACAAGTACATAGAACAATATCTAAGGAAGTTTTGTTACATCTCTTTGAATTTGGTGATGAAGAGAATGCTGAAATGTTGCCTGGTTTTGGACAAGATTATGGACTTGTAATGGATCAACATCTGAATGGAGAAATAGGAAATCCCTTGAAGCAGAAATTTAATCTTTCCAACGGGGGTTGCACTTAAGATAAGTTAATGGA
The DNA here is from genome assembly GCA_033439265.1 of Dillenia suffruticosa. Classification (NCBI taxonomy): domain Eukaryota; kingdom Viridiplantae; phylum Streptophyta; class Magnoliopsida; order Dilleniales; family Dilleniaceae; genus Dillenia; species Dillenia suffruticosa. The sequence continues at coordinate 4,530,726 of JAVTVX010000018.1, read as the reverse complement.
GAATTTGCTGGGCAAACATCATCCACGATATATATATATTTTTTGCCCCATGCCTTGTTGCAGCTTAATACCTTCTTTTTGCTTGTGGTTGTCATGGCATCCAATGACTAATGTATCATCTAAGCTCTTAGTCATGAGCAGGAAAATGTTGTATAGGTCAAGCCAAGATCAGATTAACTTGAGAGGAAATCTGTTTTGATTGATAGGACATCTATGCCAGTGCCATTAAAGGTTTGATTGTTTTGATGTCATATAGACCCAACGAATACCCTAGTAAAACATGCTTCTGACATATGGTGAATGTAGTTTCTATATAAACCCAATCAATTAAACTAAACACCCCCCCCCCCCCCCAAAAGAAAAAAAGGGAAGCTGGGAGTTGAGAAAATGATTCAGCATTCTTTATTTCTTTTGGTTCCATTCCATGATCTTGGTACGCATACTTTCTATGTGCTTTCCACCCAAGTTTGCATTGAAAATGGTTCTCCACATGTTCTTAACTCATTACAACATGAAGGGTGTTTAATAAAGCCCCCCACCCACCATATCGTTTTCTTTGTAGTTTTGGACGTCTAACACAAACAAACACTTTAAATCTTTCATGTAACTATTTGAGTGAAATCCCTTTACCAAACTTGGTACCTTCTTGATCAAATCACGTTCCAAAGTTGTGAGCGCAACACATGAATTGTTGTGCTAATGATGTTGGATGTTGGAATTTCTATATTAAACAAGTTTCGTGATCTAGAAATCTTTCAATGCAATTTTCTAGAAATAAATATTGTACTTTAAAAAAAGTAGTATGTCTTCTACCAACTAGTGTAAACTAGAGATCATTTTCCTATTGTTGTCTCCTTTCCAATTAGTTAAAGCTACATGGTAGATTAAAGTAGGTCGACTCAACTGGATGTAGGGTCGAGTTCTCTTAAGTGTAATCAAGATTTGACTCCCGTTGAGAACATCGAATCCTCACGTGTATGGAGCGTTTCCTTTTGGGAGACTCGCTCTCCGAAAAGGAGTCACTGCAATGGTCAGTCTGAATTAGTCGAAGTGAAACCCCGAATACCGGGCGATGTCTAAGACATGATACAAAAAAAAGAAAAAAAAAAAAAAAAAAAAGCTACAAGGTAGGGCATAGAGAGGTGTTTAATGGGTTAGACTCTCATCGAGCATGCACGAGTCTAGCTCAATACGTTGGCAAAGGTCCGTGCTTCGAACTAGACTGTTATGTTGGTGAATTGTGGGCACATGTTATTTTATTTATTTATTTATTTTGGATATTTGTTTACTCTTGAGTTATTTGGTTAATTTATTTTGAGTATTGTGAGACTCAATTTATGGACATATTCTCTTAGTGTTTATTTTTTATTTTTAAAATTCGAATTCGAAAATATGATTAAGAGAATATAACGTGTTACCATTGGACCCACCGAGAGGCACATGTTAAGATACAAGCACACATTTGCTTGCTATATTTTCAACTTAAATTGAACTTGTTCGAATATTTTGTTCAAAAAATAAAGGTATACATTATTCTATTTGCACACTTTCAACCCATTGCCTGTATAATGTTTTTTATCTAGGCAGAAACAAGCTTCAAAGAATGCCTTCTCCACATCTTAGCATGGGCATTTCGGAAATCAATAGAATAAGAGCTTTTTGCATAGAAGAGCTTTTTCAGATCCAAAAAAATATTGAAATATGATCGTTTCAAAATAAAATTATTTATGTCAGTTTACAAATATAATTAGTGAAACAAAACAAAATAAAGATTTTAAAGGAAAGACTAACCATTACGAAAAATACCATAAACGTAAGTGGCAAAATTGCGGAATGATAAATTTCAAGCTGCACAACATTGGATAACAACATTTGCCTTCAGATTCCTTACTCTACAAGGAGTATGCCAAGGATCAAGCACACCACACTCACCAGCTAAATGTATTAATAAGCTGAGAAACAATGACATGGTACAGATTAAGACATTGGTGATACACCTCTCAATAGTTTTGAAGTCCCTTGTGTTGCACAAAAAAAACACAGGCCATAGGAGAGGAATAATACATCCCTGTTGGAAAACCTGTTTCCTGCAGAAGATGTGTTCAACAAGCGGTATTGTCCTATTGTCCGTGTATATATCAACTGCAGACAACAGCTAGACTAGATCAAAGCCGAGGGCAGAAAGGATGTGGGATTAGACTAGCATCTTTCGTCTCCTTCCCAACTATCCTTCTCTTTTGGTCCTGTAGGTCCTTCTTCGCCATATATCTCTGTTGGAAACAAATCAAAGAGTGTCTCCACCGAGAATCTTACAAAGACTGGAAGATGACTGAGTATGTTTTCCAGTTCCGTCGTTGCATCGTACACAATCATTGGACCCCATTCTCTCATATACTGCAACCAGCATGGCTCAGTAATCACGCCATCTCCAAGATACTCAGCTCCTATGATCTGATACCTAGAGCTTGAATCGATAAAATACTTGCTCTTTCCCACGTAGTTAATGACTCCTACTCCAAGCTTCTTTGGCCCTTGAGAATAGATTCCGGGATGTGGGAAACTGGCATGACCATTTTTTGAAGAATACACTATAGGTTTATTACCATCAATGAACTCTAAATCATAAGCATCCACCCAGGAACCACCACTGTGTTGTGAAAAGAACATGCCCCAAAGCTCTCCAGTGAAGTTACTCAAACGAAGAGTATAGTGTTCCCAATCACCTATATGCTCCCCAATTTTGTTCATTTCAATGGTCATTAGCCCAACTTTGAGGGTAGCTGGACCATTGAATGGACAAAACACCCACATCGCTATATCTGTAAAAGTACCTCCTAGTGCTGGTTTTACGTGAACATAGAGTTCAGCACTTTCCAAATTTCCCTTCTTGACATAACTTCGCCTGTCATTGTCTTCAGGCAAATCTATCCAGAATTCCCCATCATTTGTCCCTCCAGCAGGCAAGTTCAAGCCCATAGAATCAATTGGTTCACCTTCTGGCTTGCCATTCCGATACAAAAGTGCCCCATTTTTGAAGAACCAGGACACTGATGAAGGCATATAGACCTCAAGCGGATGGAAGTAAACAGTCGGTCCATAGTGATTAATGAGCGCGTGTATCTGGTTTAGATTTGGCATTGCATGCAGAGTAGAATCTAGATTCTTTAAGCATGCAATGCTTAAGATGACTTCAGAAATCAAGTGAGTGGTGCAGAAGAATGTCCCAACAGAAACACCTGTTCGTGATATTCCCCTAAGGCAGGGTCTTGTGTTGTATACCTGAACTCTACTCTTTGAAAGATCTGCTTCCATGTCAAGTATTTTGTCTGAAATTTCACATGTATCTGTAAGATCAGCTCGGACGCATCTAATCTCATCAAGACTTGGCTCCTCTGGCGTGGTACTCACCACAAAGCCCACTGCCTTATAGCCTGATGGAGGATCTGGAAGCCAGATATAACAGCTGTCATCATGTGGAGAATCTGAATTCCAAACTAACATATAACCAACAGGTTTTCTGAGAGCTGGACTATCTAATACTGATCCATGATTGCAACCAGATTTTGCCTCTGGAGCAGCCACTTCTCGGGCTACAAGCACATACCCTTTTAGTGCTCTGTCTATAGGTTGGCAATAATCACCAAGGCTTGAAAATCCATCTGGGATACCGGCAGCCTTATAGAATGTCACACCTTTTGATTTTCCACGGTGTGGATTACAGTTACAGACACTCTCAAATTCAGTAACTTTGTAAACTTCTATTTCTCCGAGGCATATCCTTCCGGTACCAAAACCCTCGCCTACAAATGATAATACATCCCATAAACCAATATCATAAAAATGTGAAATTAAACAACTCAAAAGGAGCCTTGACAGGAACAACCATGCAGCAGAAAATTGCGTTGCCTATATACTTTTCAGTTCTATATTCACATTGAACTTCTTTCATACTGTAGCTTGCAACACTGTGGGACAAAATTTGAGGCTAATCTCAAAACTCTTTCGTTTTATTAAAACAGATCTAATTAAGGCTTCAGCATTGAGAAGTTTGCCCTTGAACTTTTCAAATCCTAGTCCATTTTGTCTTCATCTTCAAAGCACAAATCTTGTAGTCTCATTTTTCTTCTTCTACATTCTTCTCAATTTGGTGATGATAAAAAGAAGAAATGTTTCCTTGTCAGCGGTCAAAAATACAACTTTTAATCCTCAGAAGAAAAAAAAAAAAGAAATCAAGTTCAAGGCTCTCTTATTTGGACTTCTAATTGTCTACTCGTCACAAGTGCTTGGAAATTATAACAACTCTTTGTGAACAATATCCCGTGCACTGTAACTACAATGTACCCTCATGGGTCGGCAGAATCAAAACTGAAATACATAGAAATGCTTGAAGCAGTTTCCATCTATGATCTATCACTTATGATTTTTTTTTTTTTGGGTCCCCATCAATTTTTGTCTTCAATTAACCACAAAAACAAGGGTTTGGTGGTTGAAGTGTTGAGTAACTAATTTAAAACACAAAAAGTCGTGCTTGTGGAATTTGTTTAGTACATCTCCTAGAGCTCCAATCATGAACTGTTAAGGCCAAAATCCTCATTTCAAATACCATTTAGTGCAACGTCAATGACAATTTGTACCAGAAATGTTGTGTATAATTACTCCATTTGATGATGATAGAAACATATGTACATATATATGGTGAAATCTAGAAAAGAAAAATAATTTTACAGTTATAATTTATTATGGTAGGTGCAACAAGAATACAAGGGAAACATATGAATTAGCTTGCCATTAAAATTTAAGAACTCAACCACTCAAAAGCATTTACTGCAAATTTAAGACAACCCTCTGATAGAAACATCGAAACAAGAAAAACAGGCTCACAGTGCCCAAAAGTATATATCTCTCTTTAAAAAAAAAAATTAAATCAGCAAACAAACATCGAGGGAATAAGATGAACTATTAAACAATTCACAGCTAGCCTGGAAGGGAAGAATCAACTATCAGCATATCCATTGTGAAAATGCCATGGGAAGTGAATATTCCCTTAAATGAAATGCTAAAATAGAAAATAAGTAAATAATACAAATTCAATACATCAGTCAAATAGAAAATTGTAAAAGAGGGTAAAACTGCAGATGATCAAGCTAAATTCTGAGAAATTTAATTCGCGAAATATAATACTGAAACAATTTATAAAACCCATCAAAGCACAATAATCAAAATAAGAAAATCAAGCTACAAAAGAAAATCATGTTAATCCGCATGTGATCAGACCCGCAACAGTTTCTCCCTTTTTCTTTTTTTCTTTTTCGGGTACTTCCAATAACCAAAAGAAAATATTGAAGGAGTTGAAAGAAAGCAAAGAATCAACAAAAACCAAATATAAATAAGAAAATGTAGAAAGAAAAATTATAAAGAAAGCCAAAGAAAGCATACCTGAAGGCCAATTTGGAAGTGGAGATGGAAGAGAAAAAGGTTTGGGTTCAGGCAATGGTTCATAGAAGTCAAATCCTCTGTTCCAATAGCAGCAACCACACCCAAACATCTTTGATCTTTTTTATTAAAATCTTAATAAATTTCAAAAACCCAGAAAAACCCACAAATATATTTGTGGGTTTGATCTCGGGCCTTTTCAATTTGGGACTAGTTTATGCCAAGAATATTGTTTCCGGAGACAGACAGAGAAGAAATGAAGCCTCAGCTCTAACTCTCCTCTCAGCCCTGGCTTCAATTTGTTTTGAAAATTATGATGAGCTCAATTTATTTTGAAGAGAGAAGTTGCGGTTGCATGAAGACGCCAAGATCCTTCAAATTATTGAGAGAGAGAGAGAGAGAGACAGGAATTGGCTTCTGATCTTGGTAGAGAGAGAAAAACAGAGCTGGTTTGGAACCCTTTTTTTAGTTATACATTTTGTAATAGTATTTTGGTTTGGCCGATACTTGACCATAAGTTGGACAGAAATTTTTCAAAAAGGAAAAAAGAAAAATGTGACAGGAAAAATGGAGATTACTTTTCCCAGAAAGCCGTGTGAAGTAAATATTTTACAACACAGCATTTGCCTAACTTTTTCTTTTTGAAAAATCAAATGGGTAGGAGACTTAAAAAATTCTTTCAAGTTGCTAATACAAATTCATAAATATTGACATTATAAGCTGTAAAAAAATTAAAAATTAAATAAATTAAATTTTACGTGATAATCTATGTTTTTAAATTTTTTCTTAATTTAAAGTATATTTTAATTAATTCAATATTATTCAATTTCAAAAGATTATGATATTTTTCTAATGTAAGCATATTATAAAATTTGTCAATAAATTATAGTTCAATCGATACTATTCTTTCTCTCATTTGTAAAAGTTTTGAATTTAAACCTCCCAATGTATATATAAAAGGATAATGTAAAATTTAATTCCTTTCGGTCTATAGCTCAATAAGCAAATGCTGCTTAAAAAACACTATTTTCAAATAATTTTATTGCATACACTCTGTTTGATCATTTATGTTCGGATCTTACCTCACAAATAGCAGGGGCAAGAGGTCTCATTCGTAATGAACATGGATTATGGGTTCGTGGGTTTAGGGTGAATTTGGGAATTTTAGATTTGTTTATGACAGAATTATGTGGTGTCAGGGAGGGACTCCTTCTCCTAAGTCGTATGAGTTCTATCCCTGTTATTCCTGAGATGCCTAAGATGGATTTGGCTGATCTTGTGTTGGCTCTCTTGTCCGATGTAAATCCCTCTCACCCAGGTTTTCATATTATCCAGAAATGCCAAAAATTTATCCGACGGACTTTGATACAACAGGTGATTTTTGTTCACAGGAAGAGGAGAAAAACTGTGCTGATGTGCTTGCCAAGCTAGATCCGTTGTTTCCACCTGGTTTTCATAATTCTCTCTCTCCTCCTCCTGAGGAGTACCACATTTAGTAGCTCTCTCACTCTCTCGCCGAGAGGAGAGGAAAGGAAAGTGCTTATTAATTGTATGCACAACATTATTATACCGTTGAAATACCAAATTTTTAAGGGAAAAAACAAACAAAATTGTCTTATTATTAGGGGTAGCAAATCATAATGAGATTGCAGAAAATCAGTAGGAAAGTTGGCAATGAAGCATCGAAAGAAACCAGAGAGCAATTTACAGACTAAAATTTTGGAGCCCCAATTGTAGTATAAGAGATTCAGAGAAAGCATTTTGTCTATCTCTATTTGATTCTACAAAAGAATTCATTTGTTAGATCCCATTACTCTGTGTCAAACCCTCAATAATATAAGAAGCTGATTGCTTTTAGAAAAAGCAAAAAAATATTTTTAAAAAAAAATGGTGTTTGTTTTTGGTGTATTTTGTGTTAGGGTTACCATCATAATAATTTTGGATATGGGTGAGATTTGGATATTTATTTTTGTAATACCTTAATTTTACCTCTGGGTATAAATCACTCAAATACAATTATAATAAAATAAATTTAAATTCGAATTCAAATTAAAAAATAAATAAATTTACTACTAATTAAATCAAAATTTAAACACGAAAGCATTTATTTGATACGTGGTACTTGTGAACGTTGCATTTTATATTCTGAGTATTTAAAGAAAAAATACTTTTTTGATTTTTCATAAAAAAAAAAGTAAAAATTATGTTTTTAAAAGCAAACCCTTGGATTCTAGTAGCTTTGGATGTCCAAACTTTTTATTTTTACCGATCAATATTTAAATTTTATAATATTAATTCAATTCAAGTACTGTATAGTTTATTAAAAGATTGATTTTTTTAAATTTTATTTAATTCCTATAATTTGAACCTAAGACCCGTAATTAAGGAGTACAATATGGCATTGCTACATCCGACATGGTTACTTTGGATATAAAGGGAAGTGTAAACATCAAAGTGTCAAATTTGATGTCCCCTTTATGTTTAGAGTGGAAAACATAGAGGCGGCCGTCCCCCACCCCCAACTGAAAATTATACAAGTACAAGGCCCAACAGCCCAAGTCAAGACAAACCTTCACCCATAAATCAATTGAATTTAAATATTTAAATAAAAAAAAAACAAAACAAAAGAAAAACATTTCATTGGACTTTGAATAATAAAAATCAAAGGTTCCTATGGTTTCGTCGGCAGATAAAAGTAGGGTGCAACCACATGTGGATAGCGACATCATATCTATCCTATCTGGTCTACCCACCAAAAGACATCTTGTTTGGATTCAACTCAATTATATTAAAATTAAAATTATATGAATCATTAAGATTTACTATTAAGATTTAAACATGTATCACTCACCGATAAATCTAATAATAATACACTAAATTCTCTTATACGCTGATAGAGACAATTCCTTAATTGACTCTATAGTTGTTTGAGTCAGATTAATCAAATTTTTAAATATCGATTGTTAAGTAAAAAAATTAAGATTTAAATCTATTGGTGTTAGTTTGGTATGTCCATTGAGGGGCATTTTGATAATTTTTGGATAATAGGGGTAACTTTCATTATCTCATTAATCACATCATTATTTTTCACTAACCCCATTATTAGGTTTTCCCTAATTAACCAAAGTGAGGGTCGAACGTGAAAGTACTCTCTTTCCTCCATGGAAGGCGGCTAGAGTTTTGAGAGAACATGGCCAATAGAGAGAGAGACATAATGAGGGTTGAAGAATTTTCGCATAGAAAATCTTTCTCGTCAAATAATTCACCAAACTTGAGGATTGAGGAGCCGTAGTATTGCGATGGTGATTCAATCCCGTGATCATCGTCTCGATCGTGCAATCCGTTCAGGAGATTTCACGATAGATTGGATTTTTGAAAACCGACCCTATCACGAAAAATTTTGATTTATTTACTATGCTTCCGCATACGCGTATTGTGTTAATTAAATCCAACATCCAATTAAAAGAAACTTTCAAATGTATAGCTATAAATAATTTATGGTTTATAATGCTTACTTGACAGACTTATAATTCTTTATTATTATTATTATAATAATCGGACATCTTTCTTTCTTTTCATTAACTTTATTTTTTTGAAGCAATTGAATTACATTTTTTGAATAAATGTGAAAAAACAAAAATAGAAATAAATACATAATTTGTATAGTAAAATTTTATTGATAATATCAAAAAACATTTGGATTAGATTTCATTAGTACCAAAATTGAGAATCATTGAATAGAGAAGCAAACTACTCACATTACTCGATCTTTCTTAAAAGAAAAAAAGATTTTTAAGTTGTATAAATTTTTGTTTTTGCCTAATAATAATTAAAGTCCATTCTTGATTCCAAATACAAAAAAAAATGATGAGATTAATGTTTTAATTGAATATTATAATTTATTTTTATGTATTTTAATTTAAATGATCTGATAGAATTAAAATTACACTATTTACTAAATAAATTAGAATCGCTATTGAGATTCGAATTTGCTTGACTAAAAGAAACTATTTGTAAATCATTCAGAATTTGTGTTATTGTGATTATATGATATAAATAGCATAACGATTAAAATGCTTACTACTTAGACGTATCGATAATTCCACTGGATTATATTATTAGGCATACGAATGATCTCATAAAATTAAAATCACATAATTTACCGAAGAAATTATATTTATTATTAAGATTCGAATATGTATGATTAAAAGAAGCTATCAAACTCATGTTTTTGTGTTATTGTGATTATAATACTATTGACTAATGGTACAAGACAAATTTTATAAATATCCTGTTGGTTGAGACTGTCCACGTGGGGCATTTACCAATATTGTAAAAAGTTTAAATGTTAAACTTGAGAGATAACGGATAATCACCCGTTATCTCACCTCCCTAATTTACCTCCCCATTAATCCTATGTACTGGTCTACATGAATGGTGTGTGGTTTTCTTCTTCATTTTGAGAGAAGGAAATAAGAATATTATTCTTGAGAAAAATAGAGTGCATATTTTGATTTTTGTGAGAAAGAAAATCTCTGGGGAGAGATTTATAGTGAGTTAAAGAAAATTTCAAGTAAAGAATTTTTACATCACTTTCGACACTGAATTTGTGGGTTGAGACATCGTGAAATTGTGATGATAGTTCGTAACATAACTATCATCCCGACTGTAAGATCTTTTGAAGAAAGTATCGTGGTTCCTCATATTCTGCGTATTTAATCATCGAGATACACCCTGTATTTTATTGCTTTTATTCTTCCAAAAAATTCCACCATACTTCCGCTTGAGTGTATGCGTATATTATTTCCAATATTGGCGCTGGCAACACTTGCAAAAATGCTGCTGGCGCATGGCGGTGCGTGTGGACCCCAATGACGTCAGACCGTCCGAAATTGAATTTTTTCAATTTTTAAGGGTTTTATATCTACATTTGTGACTATTCGTGGAATTTTATACACTGAATCCAAGTCCGAATAGTGAGATGAGATCTCAGGTTGTGGTGTATGATATCCGTTGACTCATACGCTCGCTTTGAAGTTAATACTCAAATCATTTTGGATTTGTTAATTCGTAAGATACGTGAAATTGTGTGATAATAAGAATTATTAGTCACTAACGTCTTTTTTTTTGTGACAAAGACAAATGGCTGCATCAAACAATATCATACTTGATCTAATGAAAGGAGACAAACTGAAAGGTGACAACTACGAGATTTGGTACCGGAAGGTTCTGTTTGTCTTTGAGAAATAGGACCTAGCAGAGGTTCTAACGCATGGATGTCGGACTCCAATGAGGGTACTACGCCTCAAGCTAGACGGAATCAAAAGGCGTATCGTGCATAGAAAAAGAAGAACGACCAAGTTAGGACAATCCTCCTAAGCAGCATGCACGAGGACATGATCCCAATGTATGAGTAGTATCCTACTACGATGTCGGTTTGAGTTACTCTGAAAGAGCACCTTGGCTCCCGATCAGCTCCTAATCTGAGGATGCTGATCTATAGGTTCATCACCTATAAGAAGAAGTCTGATCATACTATGAAACAGTATTTAATGCAAATGTCGAGTATGATCGCTTCATTGAAGAATATGGGAAGCCTATATCTGATGAGTTTAAGGTATTAGGGGTGATCCGGTCTTTATCTGACTCCTAACATGTGGTTAAGACCAATCTCATACACACTAAGAGTATTCGTACTTTCATGGATGTGAGTAGGCATTATGAACTCGAGAAAGAGTATCAGGAGGTGGTTAGGTCTGTTTCCGGTCATGCCAATATAGCAGAGTCGAGTAAAGGCTTCTGAGATTTTAAGCACAAGTGACGCAAACATAACGGAAATGCCAAAAACCAAAGCAAGAAGCAGTCATCAAGAAAGACCGACAACAAAGGACATAAGCGCATGGAGAATGAGCTCGATAAGAACAAAGTGAAGTGCTACGTTTGTAGTAAGTTTGAGCATTTCACTCGCGAGTGGGGTAAGCAGAAGGTAAGTTCTTATTCCTTACATGGTTTAAGTTATGTTTCATCCATTGTGATATTCACTGAATCCTTTTCTTTGTGGATTGTAGACTTAAGAGCCACCGACTATGTAACTCGTGACAGGAACGCGTATGTGGAGTTCCGTCGATTGAGTCCCCATGCGAGGAAACTATATGTGAGGAACAGAGTATTTATGGCCATGACGGGGATTGGTACATACAAGCTAATGCTGCGGAATAACCAAGTCTTGTATTTACAGGATGTATTATTTGCTCCCGAAATTCGACGGAATCTCGTATTTGTTCTTTGTTTAGATCGCTTAGCATATTCTGTTCTATTTAAAAACTCAAGTGTTTTGATTTCGTACGATTATTATCTTTTATGTATTAGTTTGGTTCATGATAGACTTTATCTTTTATTGTATATACATCTGATAGTGTAGTTGATGATATTTCTGTTTGACATAGTAAACTTGACCACATAGGGTAAGTCTATTGGGCCCGCTAACTCGGGTCGAGTTGCCCCTATATAAGTTTTGCATAACCGGCAAAGTGACAAGGAAACAATTTAGAAAGGCAATGAGAGCTGTGATTCAATTGTAACTGATTCACTCTGATATTTGTGGGCCGATAAATGTAAGAGTTCAAAACGGAGTCACTTATTTCATTACGTTTATAGATGATTACACGTGTTTCGGTTATATCTATTTGATTTCGCACAAGTTTAAGGTATCAGATTGTTTTAAAAGGTTTATCAACGATATGGAAAATCAGTTAAACTTGAGAGTTAAGACTCTTAGAACTGATCGAGGGTACGGGTATCTATCTGAGTAATTTAAAGAGCTGTATTTTGAGAAGGGTATTACGAGACAATTGACTGTTTCTGTTACTCCCAGCAGAATGGAATAGTTGAGACAAGGAATAGGATTCTATTGGAGATGGTAAGATCTATGATGGTGTAAACTAATTTGGCTATCTTCCATTGGGGAGATATATTGTTAACTATTGTCTAAATTTTTAATCGTGTTCCAACTAAATTCGTAATCAGTACCCTATACAAACTTTGGATAGAGAGACGGTCTGAATTTAACCATTTGAGGCCATGGGATTGCTGCATGATACGACATGTACGTGTATATTAATTCCAACATATCCAATATGATACGACATGATATCACAAAATTTACCGAACAATCAAGCAAGATCATTCAAAGAGGCAATATCTCACATAGTGGACGTATATTTTATATTTCGAAACTCTTGATTTATAAAAAAATCTTAACTCAGTAACATGTCAAAATACATCAAAGAAATAGGGAGCATAGTTTGGAAGGGGGACGTGCCACGTATGCCAGATTTTTTTTTGGCTACATGATAATTAAGCTCAAGACAAAACAAATCCAAAGGCTTTAGAAAAGACCAACAAGTGTCTTAGAATGACAAAGCTTCTGCTATCTTCCATCAGCAACTGTCGCATACAAGGAGGAGACGACTGGAGAACGTGAAGACCAGGAGGCTTTGTGTGTCCCAGATTAGCTAGAAAATCTGCGCATCTGTTCCCCTCCCTGAGGGTGTGAATTACATAGGTGGCCTCGGGTTGGGCTATCAGAGAAGTGCATTGCTTGATGAGAGTACAGAGAGAGTGGTTGTGGGGAACACCTTTTTGTTAACGTAGGAGACTCGAGTTTCAGAGTCTAACCCAATGACTGTGCCGTTTGAAATTCATGCCGTTGGCCAGTTTTATCCCTTCCATGAGACCTCATAATTCTGCAGTGACGCTGTTTGTAATTTCTAAAGACATGGAGTCCTAGCTAAAGTCATTCATAATGGTCTTCAATTATTTAATATTTTGTTTAAATTAAATTAATTTTTATTCATATTTATTTACAAAATTTTGCTTACTAAGTTGCAGGCTCGAAAGGAAGGGAGACCATCCACTTACCTCGAGACTTTTGATATTAGTTAAAAAAAATAAAAAAAAAATAAAAATCTTACATACTTCTAGAGTAACGATATTAATAAAATCTCATAAACTTTTATACCATTGGTTTTTAACTCTTTTTTATATTATTAGTTTTCTTTTTTGTTATAAATTAAATCTCATGTACTTTTTTTTACGACAGATACAAGAAGCTTTTGATCAAGCAAGTTAGGTCCCAGCTACATAGTTTTTCTTCTGGAAATGAACTTTCAGTTGATCACAACATATGCACATATGGTTCTGGCATATGGTAGAATATAACGATCATAAATTGATTCTTAAACTCAAATTTTGGGATTTTAGAGACCAATATAAGTGGCATACGATGGAGTTGAATATGAAAATCTGACAAAGAAAAGTAAGTGCGAGTTTTTTAGGCAGGAGAGTGTTTATTAACGAGAACACAAAAAGAAAGGAATAGGTCTGTCTTTTGCTGCTTGAAGCTCCTCCTAGGAGCCAACACAACCAACCTTTGGCGCGGTAAGAGATACATTTGCCGAAAAACATAAGTTTAACATCTGACTCAAAAATTACTGATGAAAAAGCGATAGATCATTTAACTAAATTTTGAGTTCCAAATTTAAAAATTAAAAAAAAAATATATATTGGGAGAATTTTTCTAAATTAAGTTAAAAAATGCTTAAATCGAATTAATCAAAATATATTTCTATATATCGATCAGTTATATCAAAAAAAAATTTACTCAAAAACTTGATTTTCTATATAACGATATATATATATATATATATTTTTGTCTCTAATTCCTGATATCCGGAATTTTACTCTGACTAATCCGAGTCGATCTTACTGTCAGACCTCCTATAGAGAGGGATCTCTCAAAATAGTCTTTTTCCTTCCTAAGGAAACTCGAAACCGAACACTTGATTAAGAGACACAAAATCGTTTTCACTGCGCCGACTGACCTTTGGTTATATAACCATATTGGTGTGCCAAGGCCTTAGCCCCCGCCCCAAGCCCCAAGCCCAAGCCCAAGCCCGACCCCACCATGTCTAGCAACACGACCGTGACTCTACTCGCCCTGTTACCCCTGAAATATGAACCTTTTTTTTTTCTCTCCCACTGACCTCATAAAAAGTGCTGCATCTTGATAGTTGATACAATTATATTTTCTCTCTCTATGCAAATATTTTTAATTTTATATTTTAGATACTTTTACATATTATTAATTTCATATATTTTGATATTTAATTATATTTTGGTATTTTAATATTTTTCTTCATATGAATTTAATTAAGGAATAATATTAATAAAAATTATAAAAAAACTGTTGCAATGAATTTGTGAAGCACCATAGCAAACAAGATTAACCGGATACCAGTTGTTTATTAAAAACAAAAATAGTAAAAAAAAATACAAAAATTAAAAACAAAGGACAACAAATTGGAAAGTGGTGGCATTGCCTTCGGCATGCATAGAAAACTTTACCGAACTACTTTGAATTTAGTGGTTAAGAGCACTTTATTCTTTCAATCAAAAATCTCAAGTTCAAATTTTGTAAATGATGAAAAAAGATTTAAAAGAGGTAACTCCTAAAAATGGGTCATATAGCATTTGAACCAGATTAATCAGATAAATTTCGAATACCGATGGTAAAAAAAAAAAAAAAAAAAAAAAAAAAAGCCTACATAGAAAACTTTTGCAACGTGAGATGGCCTCTCTCCTATTAGCAACGATTTTGCATTCAGTGTTGTGTCGTTGCAAAATCTGCAATGGGCACTTTTGTGACAAACAACTTTTTCGTCACAAAATGCATAAATTTGTCATTTTGCAATGCTATTTTGTATGAATTCCGTCACAAACCAGCTTCGCAGAGGCACCTACTTTTGTGGTGGGAGAGAAATTGATTCACGTAATAAACGTTAATTATTAAAATGGAGGAATTTTATAGCTATACACACCACTCCTTCAAGATAATCAAAGTGGGATAACATGTCTTTTCATGTATGACTAACTTTAGTGTATGCACAATGATGCTGCCTAAGGTCGGGGTAAGCCTGATGGAACGGATTTGAGTCTTAAGGTAACATATAACAAGAGATAAATTGATTTGTATTTTAAAAGTTAGCTAATAAGATAAATTCTCATATTTATATACTTTTTTTGTGCCATGAAATACTTCCTCACCAACCGATATTTGAACATGTGGTTCAACTAATTCGATTCGAGTCACGGTCAGATTTGTTGAAAGTATTTCATGGCGTAATTGACCTTAGGTTCGATTCGAGTCACGGCCCCACGCAATGAACATGTGGTGCTGCCACACCCAGTTCAATTTCGTAATTTGTATTACTTCTCCTTCCTTGTAACCAGGAAAAGCAAAAGATACACACATAATAAATAAGGTCAATTACCATATAACCTAGTGCAATAAACTTGCTAAGAAACAAAATAAAATAAAAACTAACTTACATGGGAAGAAAGACTTCAACCATGCTAGAAACCAACCTTGGTTTCTTACTAAAAACCTAAGACATCCTCGCAAATTTGTTGAGCATGGTTATATGGTGCCCAACTGGACTACTCTGTGCAAAACATTATACCATCATTTGTCCTCGGCGCGCAGAGTTTTGCCTGGTGTCTCCTTCAAATTCTACTGATTTTTCTTTTTTTGGAAGTATTGTTCATTGATATTTTGTTTTTCCTCAAACGTAGGATTGGCTAGCATTGTCCTCATAAGGTGCAATGGGGAGGTTAGTATTTTTGCTGTACCTCTTTTTGTTATTGTTGTTTGTGCCACATACTATGGTGAATTCACAGCCATATGCATTGCCAAAGCATGAAAACAAGCCGGGTCCATTTCTTTGTCTAGGATGTCTACTGGACTTGGATGGTTTAGGTTTCGTCTTTCTATAATCATTCTCATGCCTTACCGGAATCTCGGACCGCCATCTCTGGATCTTGGACTTCAGGCCCTCTTCCCTCCGGTTCACAGTCCATTCGCCTAATATAGAGCTACTCACATCATCATCTCTGTAAATTTTGGCCATTGCGGCCGCGACCACAGATGGTGACGGCCCAACATCCGAACACACTGACCCTCCAGGCCGTGGCGGGCCCCAAACGATCGACCCATTAACCGTTGAACCGTTGAGGTCGGACCCATTGAGAAATGAGCCATTTAAAGACGATCCATTTAATGTAGATCCCCCGTGGACCATTGAACGGGCCTTAATGGCCTTCCCTTCGCTAACGGGCAAGCTAATTTCGCTTTGGGTCCGACGTAATACTTTGACACGATTGCTGTTTTGTTCCAAATCCTTTTGAGCCTGAGAGCAGGGCCTGAGGGCTTCAGTAGTTTCTCCCATTAGATCTTTATAACCAAGAGCCGAAGCTGTGAATTGACCAAACAATGGCATGCTACGCATGGTGCTATCCAAGAGAGTCACCCCCATGTTGAGAATCCCTTGAGGCCTGCCGGAAGGCCGACGGATTTGAAGTGCAACGAAGCGTATGGCGGAACCCTGAGGGGTTCGAGAGGAGGGTGGCAAGAGATTGTGGACGAGGACACGGACGGTGCCGACTAGGGTGTCGCGGAGCCATGAAACGGCATAGATTTCAATGGTAACGGCTGAGTTTTCAGAGTCGAGAAACTTGTCATCGACACGAAAGACGAACTTGTCATTCCATGTAGGGTTAGTATGGCCGCTGCCATCCACTCGTGTAGTCAATTTGCGCTCGGGGTTCACCCATGCAACTGCATAGGTCTGCATGGATCTGGTCTTCTGCACCGGGGCTAGGTCTTGGGCTGACACAACATTGATCTCGAGGACCTGGAAATGGTGAAGATGAGACATTCTGATTGTGAAGGTGGCCCCAGACCACCACGCCGTGGTCCTTCTGACCGGGCCCCGGCAATAAAGAGAATTTTTTTTTTCAAGCAAAAAAGAAAAAATGTAGAGAGAGACAAAATAAGGGAAAATTGAGAGAGATTTTTTAGGGGTGAGAAGAATGAGCGGTGGTGGTATTATTAAAGCAACCATTGGTTCTTTCTCATCGGATGTTTCTCTTCTCCGCCTGAAAATTTGTTGAGAATATAATTCTAGTTCGAGTGTGAAGAGGTCTAATTGGGGAAACTGTTGACACTTTTCCTACGTAGGACGGGCCAGCCCTCGGGTCGAGGAAAATGATTTGATGGTTGTAACTGTAAGTCGGTTTCTCGTTACTAAATTTAGAAAATACCTTCTCTTGAGTCCTACTAGAGTTTGGTGGACATAGTTGGGATCAGATGTTTCTGCATAATTGAAACCCTAAATTTGTCTTCCCATCAACACCAACCCTCCAAATCCATTCCCTAAATAAACCCATTTCTCCGATCCCAAAAACAACCCCCCGGGGATCTTGGGGCTTGAAATTGATGGTGAACACGGATGGAAGGAAGAAGGCTTGAAGGAAAAAAAAATTATATTTAAGTTTATTATGTAGATTTTTTATGTATGTTTTAATATAAAATTTTATTTTATACCCGTAAGTAAAATGATGTGTAAAAACTTTTTAACACTAATATTTTTCTATTTTTAAAACATTTTCTATTTCTGAAACGTTTCTATATACTAAATTAATTAATATTTACACACAAAATCTCTTATATTTTTATATTTATTCATTTTTTTCTCATTTAATAAATTACTTATTTAATTATATTTTTTATTTTTATATTTTTTATTTTATAATTAATAATTATATGTTTGATAATATTATCGTGAAATATACTTTGGGTTGTATCAAGTAATTTTGGTCATCTCATGGCTTTAACATTATTCATTTCTAAAAGTCAATTGGTAAGGCAAAAGTTGGCAACATCCTTTACGGCTAGAGTTAGGCGGGAAAATAACCATCAAACTCCCAACTTCTGATCACACGAAGATCAAAACCTGTTAAACTCTTTTGAATTAAGTGATCGAATAGTCAACCTCTTAATCAGAGATTTCAAGTTTGAAATCTGAAAATAACAAAAAGAAATTTAGGAGAGTCAACCTCTAAAATAAGTCATCTCCCGTCTCTTCTTCATCTTCCTCTTCCTCCTCCCACTACTCCCCTCCACAACCTCAGACTTCACATCCCTAGTCTACAAACTTTGTTCCCACCAAGCATACACAGACTCAACTGGAACATTCACCTGGTCACTCTAGACTCCCAATCATCATACTCCAAATTCTTCAAAGCCTCTCTCATGTCTGTACCAATGCAGAGGAGACCTTAACCTCTCCCAATGCTACAACTGCATCAATTCCCTCAGGTTCACGTCCTACCGGTTCTGCAGCCAATCTGCGTGAGCTCTAATCCAACTTTCAGAGCAGTGATCAAGTGTTGTACAAGACATGCCATGGAGAAAAGGCGGCCATTACAGAGCTAGATCAGAGCAGAGAAGTCGCATTTTCGGCTTTGGAGAGAGAATTTGTGATGGGTGTTGATGGGTTTTACAAGTGACGGTGCAGTGTGAGGGAGATATGGGAGAATGCGCGTGTTCAAGGTATGTGAGTGATGCTGTGCAGAGTGCCGAAACAGGGTGTGTTTTCACCAAAAAAAAAAAAGAAAGAAACAGGGTGTGTCGGGTCAGATTCGGGTCAGGTTTTTTTTTTTTGGGTTGTATAGAGATTCAAATTGGGATTTTCAGATCGGAGGGATTATGACCATTAGGCTGTCCCCTTAGATGTTATCCTAACAGTTTTCCTGGGAACTCTTTGAGTTAAGGTTGCAAATTGTTTTCTTACCTTATATTATACGGTGGATACGGAAATTTTGTTTAATTCCATGATTGTGATGATCATTTTTTTCCTTTGACATTCACTATATGGTATGACCAACCAATATGCTTCCGACAGATGTGATCAACAATGTGAATACCGGGAGAACAGTAGCCATTGTTGTGGGGGGGGGGGGAGCTGCCTTGTTCTTCGCATTCATGTTTGTAATGTGTGTCAAGTCTATGAGGAAGAAAACATAGAAATGGGTGAGTTCTTCACCATGCTTTTTCCCAAATATTGTATTCTTTTAAGAGTTTCATAGTAGCTTTTGATTGGTTCATAGTATTAAATTTGGAGTTTTGTAACATTTGATACACAGGTTGTTGAATAACAAAGAAATCAAACAAATTTAAAGAGAGGATAAATGTGTGCATTTTGCTTCAGTTGGGTAGGTCAATGCTGTGGCAAGCTAGGAGAATTTGGGCAGCTGGTTTGCTATGGTTGGACTGGTAGATTAGTTGTTCAAGTTGAAGAAGAATATATGACGTTCTATAGCCCAATATAGAAGGGAACATGTGTCTCCCACAAAAAAAAAAAAAAAAAAAAAAAAAAAAAAAGATATTTAATATTAAAAAATATTATTTTTATATTCTGACTTATATATTCAGATATTCTTTTACTGTACCCATAAATTTATAAGATACGCATAATAATTTATAAATTATTATGAGGGAAAATACTAAAATAAAATTAGAAAAAAGAAATTATAAATTATATAAAATGATATAAGCATTTTTTGTCTTTGGAAATTGCAAACTAGCATGTGATTTCTTTTATAAAAAAGGGTTTTCCTTGAATGTTTTAAGAGGAAAGGCTAAGATTGGCCATGATTATTTTGAGCCCTTTGTTTTCTTCTTTTTCTTGGACCTTGATTGGGATTTCTTCATGGCTTGATTGGTGTCCAAGAAAAGGGCATTTGGAACCTCATGCTCTTCGATGTTGGGAGCTGTCTCCTTGAGCATTTGATCCATATTTCCAACAATGAGAACACAACAGTTGATGGTATTGAATCTTCTCAAAGAGGAAGCTTCCCCGGAGGTGAGGGTAATCCACTTTACAAGAAAATTATAAAATGGCATCAACAAATAGCGGATCCTTTAAAAATATAAGATCCCTTAATTAACTTTTAAATTCAAAATTTAAGAATAATATAAATATACATATATATCAGGAGAACTATCTATTAAAATAATTTAATAAATATTTAAATTGAATTAATTAAAATACGATTTTAGATATAAATGATTATGGTACAAAAATATATATATATAATGGCCAACACGTGGAGTGCATGCATGCATTATAGTCATGTGACAAAGTAAGCTTTAATGGGTGGTACGATTATGGCCTTGGACTGCAACCTTTATTTCCCTGCATGGATTTTGACTCTACTAAAGCAATAGGATGTTTTTCAAAGCATACCTGCTCATGAAAAGCAACTCCAATTGTTCTTCAATTTTAAAAGCAAAAGATCAACACCATCAAGCCTAGACATACCATTTAGCCCAAGAAATTTGTGGATGGAAAAATTATATTATTATTTAAAAACTTTACTGAATTGTCTTATATTCACACTTCAACCATTTTCAAAGGAAAAAAAAAAAATCTTAATTTTTAGTTCATTTTTAAGGCATGAAATGTTAAACATAAATTTATTAGTTCATTTTTGGTCCAGAACATGCATGTCCAACGAAGGAGGCAGACTAGAGATGGCAATGGCAACGTGTTGGGGGTAGGGAGGGCCTTCTCACTTCCACACCCCTTTTTAAGCATTCTCATCCCCTTTTATTCACAGTTCATCGTACAATTGGCATAGCATCAATTGCCTGCTCTAATGGCATAGCATCAATTGCCTGCATTAATCGCCTTTAATTAGTCCCTTCTCCATCCCTAATACTTCAATTAGAACGGAGAAAAAGGGGATGCGACAGGCAGTTCCTTCATTAAAAAAAAAAATCATTTTTTTTTCAAATGATAGAAGTGAAAAGGGATTGATGTTGAGGGCCAATTCGATGGCGGTGGCTTCAAGGTTGAGTTTGCAGAGGCGAGGAATTTAAGCAATGGAGTTCAAAAATTGATTCTTATAACTGAAAAAAATACCCAAAACTCTTTAGGATCTCAAACCGAAGTAAAGACTTGAAGAATTTAAAGAAATTGAAGCCTTTTGCAATGTCAACGATGGCGGATGACAAAACTAAAATTGACAATAAAGAGTTTAAAATTTCAAATTGAAGTTGAAATTTGCTTTAGTGATGAATGAAAAGGGGGATTGAAAAGAGAGATCAAGCTTACACTAAAGATGGAAAAGGGGGATTGATCGTTACCGAGATCTGATCATCTTCGAGGAGGAGAGAGACGCGAAACTCTAGCCTCGGCATCTGAGGTCTGTCTCTGAGAAGCAAAAGAGAGAGCTTGTCACTGTCACCATCGCCCGATTATCTTCGAGCAGGAGAAGAGAGATCACACCGATGTGGTCTTCCGTGAGAAGTGAGATCACACGGTCACCCGATCGTCTTCGAGGAGGAGAAGAGAGAGAGTGCACCCTCACCGTGTTTTATCGCCTTCGAGGAAAGAGGGAGAGAGAGAATGATAGATAGCGCACGGCAGAGGTCCACCCCCGGCTCAATTTCCACGCGAAACCCAGGCTTCTGTTTTTCATTATTGTTTAATGGTCGAGCGGGATATGATCATCTCGGCCGAGAGAAAATTAGGAACAAACCGTCGGACTTTTTTTTAATGTATAAAGATTTAAATTTGAAACATGTGAGGGAGAAATTTATATTACTAGACTGTTCCTTTAAAAACACTGTCTATCTTTTCTATTGAAAAGATTATATATTTAAGCCCGTCCCCTTGACAATATCCGACACAATTGGATGAATACATGACTAATTTGACTTGACAAAATGGGTTTAAAAAAAAAGGGAAAGGGACATATTTCTTAATCGATTAATCGATGAAAATTTTGATTTGACTCAATCCATTATTTAATTTAATATTTTATTATTAAAAAATATTTATATTTAATTTATTAAAATTAGGATTTCACTTTCAATTTTAAAACTCTTTATCTAAAATAGATATGGCATATCTTTTACTTCTGTCTCCTTCATCTCCATCTTTCATCCCTTCGTCCCCCACCACTAACAACAACAAACAACAATCAACAGATCATAGATGATTAGCTCACCCATACATGCAACCGCGTAGAGAGAGAGAGAGAGAGAAAGAGTCAGCCCACCCATAAATGCAACCACATCGAAAGAGAGAGAAAGAGTCAACTAATAACAATTTACAGATTATGACGATCGGACTTACAATCGCCGGCCATCCTTTCATCCTTTTGTCACCTAGACAGCTATGATCACCTCACTTTTCATCTGTTCTCCACCCATACAGCCACAACTAGAGAGAGAGAGAGTACCTTTTATCTCTTCTCTACCTATAAATTAACTGTCAGAGTTACAATCGCCAATCACCTTTCATCCTTTTCTCACCATATAGTAGTGATGACGGTTTTTTTGTGAAAACCTATAGGATGAGATATAGTATTTTTTTCTAGATATAGTTTTTTATTTCATTAACCTGAGTAGAGTCAAGGTTTGATATGGATTATAGGGTTAGGGTTTTGAGGCAATATGGAATTAGCAAATTCTTCATCATATCCGCTTTCTTGTGATCCCTACTTCCAAGGACGGGATAGGCGGCCCAGTAGAACGGGACCTTATTTATAGCTCTAACTCTAATGGCACAAATTACTTATTGTTAATTAGTCTCTAAATACTGTTTTTTTCATCAGCGGTATCTGAGTTTTGTCAAATTAATCCAATTCGAACACTACAGGACCCATTTTAGGGGTTGACTCTCCTAAATTTTTTTTCGTAATTATCAGAGTTTAAACTTGAGATTTCTAATTAATGGGATAAAATGTCCGACTACTCAAATCAAAGAAGTTTGATAGTCTCTAAATACTCTAGTGGCATAAATTACCTACACACTGTAAATGAATTAATTAATGTCCTCATAAGCTTCCTTGTGAATTAGATTAGATAAATTTATTTTATCTGAATTCACAATTGTCCCTTTTGGCACATTTAATTACATGAAAGTATTTATTTTAATAAAAACAAATTAAAGCAAGCTCTAAGATTAACATTGTGCAAAACAAAAATTGGAAAGAAGAGCTTGAGAGAGAGAGAGAGAGAGAGAGATGTTGTCAATTTTGTTGGGGGGGCTAAGAAAGAATTTTTTCTTTCTTTGTGGGCTGAATTCTGATTATTGAAAATATTAAAAGAAATAAAAGGGTTGGAAACCCTAGCTTTGATTCATTCTTTGCTTTTGACCCTTTTGATGCCTTTTACTCCCTCTAGTTCTTTCTCTGGTATTTTTTTTCTTGCATGGTTATTACGGCACAAATCTGAAAGAGAATAAATTGTCTACACAGTGAGAATGACTTGGGGATATTGGAGAAGCGCCTGAAATCCAAATTGTTTATGCAAGGAGAAATTACCACAAGGTTGGTGGAGGGTTGATGCTGCTCAAATTTCAACAGAAAGCATCAAAGAAGCCTATTCAACAAAAGAAAGAGTAAATTCTTATTTATTTTTATGCAATCCCTTCTTTATTTTTGTATATAATTATGGTTCATATGTTTTTGCACACTTTGATTAATTAAGAATAGAATAGATTTGATGTCAACAACTTCACTCGAAGTTGGGGGAGTTCGTAAAATGTGGTAAGTCTTTTTCTCTTCTCTCGTAGGCATTAGATAAGATCGATCATCGATAGTTGATTTAATAAGAAACATATTTAATTTTTTAATCAAAATTCAGTTTCGAATTTTGAGAATGAAAAGAAATAATTCTTCCTAAAAAGATTCCAACAATAGATCAAAACGAATCAATTAAAATATGAATTCAAATATTCGTTAGTTCAGTGTTAAAAAAAAATACACACACATACATTTAAACACCATATAAGCTTGCAAGAGAATAAATCTCAGTTTATTCTTACCTTTGAATTCACAAATTTTACTCGTGTGCGTGTGGGCATAAATCATCGATTTGAGCTTTATTTGTATTCGAATTATTTAGCAGTGATTTCGACCATGCTATTAGGTTTTGAACTTTGAATGAGTTTGACTCTTTTGTCGAGCTATATTAGCATCAACCTAGTTAATTTTTTTGAGGCCATACTCGTTGGGAGCATGGGGTAGTCATAGTTATCTTTTTCACCGTCAATGTTTTTCTTGTCATATGCATATGTTAGTGCAGAAGAGTCAGAAACTGCGAAAATAATGGCAACTGAGAGGCTATGAATATAGCCCATGCCTTTAACCCTAGCAGTAATAAATGTGTTGTAATGTACAACAAATATACTTTTAATATTCTCACTGTATATAATAAATATTATATTATCATAATAATGAATATGATATTATCAAAATTATGTTAATAAAAAAGTTAAAAACAATGAGAGTTGGAAAAAAAATTTAAGGCCATTTATGAGAGGAATGTGAGGTAAAATTGATATTATTTTTTATTTGATGGATAATATTAATAAATTAAGAAATATTTACAATATTTTAAAAAAGTCATGGCAATTACCCTCCTCACCCCTAACTACACCATTGCTTCTTGTTGGAGAGTATTTTTGAACTCCACAGATAACTGCTTTTCTAACTCAAGCAGGAATATGCTATTGATGTGTCCATTAGATTATCGTTGGTAGGAAACCTGTAAAATCTCCATCGGGATCGATCCCACGGGGGACTCCAATGCTCAACCCAAAATGAGTAATGAAAGAGAAAAGACTAAGAGTAGCCGATAGCTTTAACCCAGTTCCCCCGTGTATATTATGTGCTGAGACTAATGTTTGTGTATGTAATACCATGTGATATAATCCATGTGTATGTATATGAGGTCATACCTTAAATCACGTGTAGAATGGGACACGAAGCCGTACCTCTGATGATATAGAATTTGGCATGAAGCCGTACCTTTGACAATATGGAATTGGGCATGAAGTTGTACATCTGTCGTGGAAAATTGAGTAGCCTCCCTCTATTGTGTGGAATTGAATATGTAGTTGTGGGCCTTGGTGGTTATGTAGACGTCTCCTTATGGGTTACCTTTACTTTGTATTTATAGTCTTATGAGAAGTGAAGAAAACTCTACTTTTCTTTTGTATGAAGTTTTCCAAAATGATAAGAATTTGTGGTCAAAACCTTTTAAAATATTTAAAATCTTTTGAGATTAAGAAATGTTCAGAATTTTAAAAAGATTTTTCTCCTTTTCGAGAATCCAAAAGAATTAGGATTCTAGTGAATTAAGAAAAGTTTAAACTTGTTAGGAATTCCCATCCTTATCGGATGATTATAAGAGAGTTAGAATCTCACGGGAATAAAGAAAGTTTCTGTTGTTAAGGCAAGTACCATCATTTGTCCCCATTTCTAATGGTATTTTGAAAAAATGGTATTAGGAGTAGAGTGAATTGGTAAATTAGAAGAGGCATGGAAATGGAACATTAAATACGGAAGGTATCAGTAATAGGTTTTGTGAAAGTTGTAGGGCGACTAAGAGGCAAGATGGACGGGAGGTCGAGAGACCGAGAGGATAGGTGAACGAGCGATTGAGAGACTGAAGATCGAGTAATCGGGAGATCGAGTGACCAAGGGAGAGATCAAGTGACTAGAAGATCGAGTGATTGAGGGACCAAGAGGTCGAGAGACCGAGACTTCAAAAGATTTAAGCGAGTGTTCAACCGAGCAGTAGCCAAGAATGTAGAGTGCTTGTGTTATGAAAAGCAAAAGTAAAAGTCCTGAATACTGACCTAGAGTTATAGCTCTCAGTGAATGCGAAAGGCTAGAGTTCATAGCAAGAGAGAATCAAATCGGGTCACAAGTTATTGAGAGATTGGATGGAGATCGATAGCAGTTTCATCTCGTTACAGAGAATTTGCTTCTTTCGCTATACTATACGGTATATAAGAACTTGTATGAAAGTGATTTATTTATTACCTTTGCATTCTTGATCCTCTATTGATTATATATTGGAGTGATTTGAGCGTTAGGTTGTTGTCAAAGACGTTGTAGCCGAGAGAGTATACTGAAGTAATGTTGCAACTGGTATGATGTGGTGTCGAGAGAAAGGAAATTAAATCTCGTCCAATGTAGTAGTAGCCATAGAAAACTAAGAGAAACGGAGTCGAATCCCATTTGAGGGTCGGGGCCCATATATTAGGAGATATGTCCCTTATTGATAATACATTCATTCGGTCAAGAGAGTGAGCTTGCAAAAGAAATATCGTGATAAACTGGAATTTCACAGATACCAAGACCTTCGATGGATCCGGATCGCGATTGAGTGCTTTGGTGTTTAGAGGTGTGCTAAACCGTCGTTAGTCAAGATATAATGGAGAAGTAATAGAATATGCAGTATAGGAATGTTTATTATCATGATGAATATAAAGTAAGATTTTAGATCATAACAATTTGTTAACAATACTAAAATAATAACAAAGTAATTGTAGGTTGTGAATAGGAATTACTTAACCCAGATTGTCGGTTTTGAGCAAGGCAAGATGTAAGAGTAAAAGGTCAAATGACCGGGAGATCGAGAGAGTGGGTCACATCTACCCGGTTGGGTGCTAGGACCATATTGATGATGTGTTTCGAGCTGTAAAGATGAGGGAGTACTTAACAGGGGACCCCTAACTATGTTATTACTAGTCGAAACTCGTTTTTGATTGCTGTATGGTCGACATGATTGAAATGTTATGAAAAAATGTTAGAGTATGTAGAATAGAGATATTATTGTCATAATAGGCATAAGATAAAATTTCAGGTCAGAACGATTGATTAAAAATATTGAAATACTGTCAAAGTAATGGTAGGCTGTGGATAGAGATCATTAAACTAAGGCATTCGATGGATCCGGATCGTGGTTGAGTTTTCTGATGCCAAGAGTCGTTTCGAGGAGGGAGTGACGATGATAGGAGAGATGAAACGAAATAGGCCATAGAGGTTTTTTTTGGCTAATTAGTCAATTGTTCCCACGGATGGCACCAATATATTGAAAGTAATTTTTGGACTCCATAGATAATTGCTCTTTCGACTCAAGCAGGGATTCGGTACCAATGTGTCTATCGGATCATCACTGGTGGGAAATATGTAAAAACCTGTCGACACCAACCCTGCGGGAGGATTCCAATACTTAAGTTAGAATGAGTAATGAAAGAGAAAAAACTGAGGGTAGCCAATAGCTTTAACCCTATTGCCTTAGTGTGTATTATGTGTCGAGAGTAATGTATGTATATGTAATGCTATATGATATAATTCATGTATACTTGTATGAAGTTATATATCAGATCAGTATCTCTGATGATATAGAATTGGGCATGGAGTCATACCTTTAACGATATAAAATTGGACATAAAATCATATCTATATTGTGGAGAATTAGGTAGCCTCCCTCTGTTGTGTGTGGAATTAAGTATGTAGTTGTGGCCCCTTATAGATATGTAGACATCCCCTAATTGGTTGACTTTACTCTATATTTATAGCTTTATAAGAGGTATAAAAAACTTTATTTTCTTTTTGTGTAAAGTTTTTCGAAATGATAGAGATTTTGATCAAAACTTTTTAAAATATTTAAAATTTTTTGAAATTAAGAAAGATTCAATATTTTAAAATGGTTTTCTAGTCTAAAAGAATTAGGATCTTGAAAGATTATGGAAGGTTTGAATTTGTTAAGGGTTGGCTTCTCTATCGGATGATTATAAGAGAATTAAAATTTTATAAAATAAAAAAAGTTTTCGTTATTAAGACAAATACCATCACTTGTATCATGGTTTTGTTATTATACTTTTAGTATAATATATTAATAAATTGAGTATTTATAAAATTATTTATTTAATTATGTTTTATAGATTTATTGTACTATATTTATAAATTTATTTACTTACAATAATAAATTTATATATTATGTTTATTGATCGATATTTATTTATTGAATTATTGACTTTATAGACCTTTTATAATAAATTTAAGTGATATTAATAACCGTATGAAATAATATAATTTTATTTTAATGGTTTTAAAAATTAAAATATATATTTATTAAAATATATAATAAAAATATAGGTTGTTAAATTAAATTCATTTCATTTAATTCTTTTTAAAATCATGAATCTTTTTTTAAAATCATGAATATGAATGTGAACGCGTTATCTAAAAATTCTTAAGTGTGATTTGAACAAAACCTCTGATTTTAGATTCGACTAATCGCAAGATTCAGCTAACCTAATTTTCAAATTTGATTTGCAAAATTTCGATTCCGTTTGCTGTTTGAACACCCCTAAATTTACAAGGAAACAATTCTCCGTGAAAGAAAAAAAAAAAAAAAGTAATTAACGTTAATTAGTAGGGGTATTTGAGTAATTTGATCATTGATGAAATGGGACCCACCTTGTTATTTTCTCGTCAGCCCCCAATGATTTGATTGATAGAGAAAGGATGAGACCTCTCTCCTCTCTACTTTTGTTTTTTTTCTTTCTCCCTCTTTTGGCGACTCATTAGGCAGTGGCTTAATAAAGATGGAAAGCCGTCCGCTCCAGAGATGTCGTCGCAACCCTGAACGCCCGTTTTGTTTCAATCTCTCTCTCGGGGGACTGGAGAGCAAATGGACCGACGAATGCAACTTTCTCTCTCTCTTTCCCCCTAAAGGTTCATTCTTCTTCTTCTTCTTCTTCTTCTTTCTTTCTTTTTTTTTTTTTAAATTAATTTCTCTTGATTTTCTCTCTCTCTTTCTTAGTTAGCAAGAAACCTTCGCCTGCTTCTAATGGGGTTTCTTTGCTGGTGTTTTGAAGAGGGTTTAACTAAACCTTACTTGTGGGAATCCTTTACATGCTCTGTTTTCACGGATTTCTGCCAAAACCTCTCTCTCTCTCTCTCTCTCTCTCTCTCTCTCTCTCTCTTTTCCTGATTGACGTTTTGGGGGTTTCAATTGAAATGGTTATATGATTGAAATGTTGTCATCTTGTATTTGAGATGTGTTTCTCTCATGTTTTTGGTGGGTATAATGTGTCAATTCTGTTTGACGAGGAAGTGGAAAAAGGGTCCAATTGGGAAGTTCAGAGGTCACTTTTTAATTATTTGTATAATATTCTTCTTCTTTTTTTTTTTTTAATATTGGCTCTATTTGGAGTCCTAGAAATCGTAGGAAAGAGTTTTGTTTTCGCAATTGACCTCCTCCAAGGCAAGGATTCTAAACCCCGATTAGATTGACTATTTGGGTCAATGCTCTCTGTTAGAGATTTTGTTACCCACTTTTGGCCCCTTCATAGACCAACTTGCTAGAGGAATCCAACTGCTATATGTTGTGCTTGTTAAATTTTAGGGTTTTTCATGACAAGGTAAATTGATGTTTATGATATTAGTATTGTGCTATCCTGTTATAAATGTTGTGTGATTATTTTAAGTACCAAAAGACCATTTTTCTACCCAAGTTTAAATTGACCATTCTAGGGATTTCGCAATGCCTTTTTTGTCCTCTTCATTTTATTTTATTTTAATTTTTTTTTTGGAAGTTTGCTTAGATTGTGGGGATTTTGTGAACATTTTTATATTGGATATAAGTCTAATTTTTTTGATTATTGTGTATCATGGGTAAATTGCAACAGGAATGGACATATATGTGGTACCGTGTTAATTATAAATTCTAGATCTTCCATATTTTTTTTCTCAAGGTTGTTTTCATAATGTATGTATTTTGTTCATGAGTTTTGCTTGTTTATTTGTGATGTTTAGCCTATATGGCTGAATTTTGTGCCTTTCTTGAATGTGTATGCATACATTTTCACACTCATAAATTTATGAGTGTTATATTCTGGTCTAAGCCAAATATATAAAAATAAAAAATATTTTTTTGAAAAGAAAAAAATATAAAATAGCAAGCAGAGAGAAAATATTTCATGTATGTGTCATATGCAAGTTTCTTACTCTTACGAGTATAGGAGATTGTATTAGGATTAAAATGTGACTCGTTAGAGTTCACCAAGGAGGGAGAGAGATTGTGAAGCAAAAGGCTTAATGTGAGGATGTGGGGCCCAAGAAAGATTACCAAAAGGATAGGTAGTTTAAAGGGAATTCTACTTCATGTTTGAGGATGGGATTTATCCTTTGCTAATCGCCCATGAGGTTTAAGTTTACTATGTATGTTTGTATATTTATGTGTTACGATTATGGGTTAATATAGATTTGATCGAATGTGTAATTTAATAAAGGGTTTGGTTAAGGTGATGGTATGAATAGATGTATCATAGTGGATAAGGATCGTGGATGTATGGATGTTGATCAAAAGATGTAAATCAGTGTGTTTTTAGATTGATATTATTTTTGTTACTCATACATATTTTGTGATAGTGAACGATTTAGATATCTTGGTTTCATCATTCAGAATGATGGCAATATAGATGGAGATGTGAATCATAGGATTCAAACGGATTGGATGAAATGGAGAAAGGTATCCGGAGTTCTTTGTGAACGCACGATACCACTACATTTGAAGGGAAAGTTCTATAGAACTACAGTAAGACTTGTACTATCATATGGTACTGAATGTTGGGTTATTAAAAAAATGACAAAAACAAAAAATGGTGGTAGCATAAATGAGAATACTTAAGTGGATATGTGGTAAAACTAAAAAAGATAGAATTAAAAATGAAAAGATTCGTTAAAAATCGGAAATTAGCTCAATTGTGGATAAAATGTAAGAGTGTCGGTTGAGATGGCAAAGAAGACCCGAAGACGCACCCCTTAGAAGAGTAGAAAACTTGAATATAAGAGATTTAGTAAAATATAGAGGTAAACTGCTGAAAATTTAGATGTAAGTTATCCGTAAATACATGATAGTTAAGGGTTTAGACGAGAGGATGACATTGGATATGAATGAGTGGTGTAGAAAAATCCGCACAAATTAAACTATCATATTTATTTATTTTTTATTTATTCATTTTATTATTATTATTATTATTATTATTATTATTATTATTTATTATTATTATTATTATATATTTTTTTAAATCCCCATACTTGTCTCTTAAATGGTCGATCCCAAATTATTAGAATTAAGACTCAGATTGTTGATACATATTTTGTGATAGAAACAATTTTCCCTAACAAACTAGTGTATGAAGAGTTGCTTTCATGGTAGAGTTTGTGGTTGCAAAACATGGATCATGAGGGCAATTTTGCAGATTGGTGGAGCATTCTTGACATGCGAGATTTTGAAAATTTAATCAAACAGTTTTGTAGTAAAAATATATTTGAGTTAGATGCTGAGATTTATTATGTTTTAATCCAATCTAAATCCGTAAGGATAAAAAATAGTTGTTTGTTCAAAGATAATAATAAAAAGGAATAAAAAATAACAAGTGAAGAGATGAAATATTTAATGTCTAATGATTTGAAAAGTTGTTTGTATGATGTGCAAGTTTTTTTTTTCCTATTAGTATAAAAGATTATGATAGGATTAGAATATGGCTCATAAGAGTTCACGAAAGAGAGGTAGCCTAGTATGGGACTTACTAATGTGAGGATGTGTGGCCGAAGAGAGATTATCAAGAGAATGTGTAATCTAAAGGGGATTTTGCATAAGTTTAAGGACGGAGGTTGGTCATTAGTAACCACCGAGGTGAGGTGCCGATACGTTTATATGGTATGTAACGGGTAGTACAGATCTGAGCAACGGTGTAATTG
Organism: Dillenia suffruticosa; assembly: GCA_033439265.1. NCBI lineage: Eukaryota > Viridiplantae > Streptophyta > Magnoliopsida > Dilleniales > Dilleniaceae > Dillenia > Dillenia suffruticosa. Next base: position 4,498,812 of record JAVTVX010000018.1, on the reverse strand, counting down.
CATCATGAGAATAGTTATGGTGAGTAATTATGAGGATGATTGATTGGTTGATTACTTGTAATGACTGATGGTATGAATAGAGTGGTAATGATAGCGGGTGATACTCATGGACACAGTATGCTGACCAAACCACATAAATACTATATGCTTTATGTTTGAATAATTTCCTCTGTGCATACATGTCATTTGTTATATAAGCAATTTTCTCTAAAAATGAGATTTTACATTTAACATCTTTAGGGATGCAATCATATTGACATTCTGCATTAAAACTGGGATGAGTAATAGGATGGATGGGAGTTCAGGTATTTCTTGTTATAAAAGAAAATGATTAGTATTCCTGTTACTTTCTGACCTTGATATATTTTATGCCTTGTACATGTAGGTCATAACTTTCAGGTCCTTGATAATCTCTTATCTTAGGTGAAAGATGGCACCTTCTGCAAATGTTGTCAATGCTTTTAAGGCGATGAGCAATTTAGGCATATCAGATCAATTGGTGCAAGTTGTGCTAAGGAAGCTCTTAAAGGTTTATGATGGAAACTGGGAACTAATTGAAGCAGAAAACTATCGAGCTCTAGCGGATGCTATTTTTGAGTACGAGGAAGCTGAGGTTCACACTTTTTCTCTCAGAAACTACTTTATTTGCTTCATCTCTTAATAGATGTTCAAGAAACCTAGTATTTTATTGGTACTTATTTTTTTTCAAAAAGATAAATTTTATTTTGCCCCATCACTTGGGCCCAAGATCACTTATTTCCTTGAATTTCAAAAGTTCTCAAAGTACCTTTTTAAAAGGATGAATTTTATTTTTTCCAAATTAGTTTGTTTACTTCATCTCTTAATAGATGTTCAAGAAACCAAAAGCTGGATACTTAGTTTTTGCTATTTATTAAAAAGAAAAAAAAAAGAAAAAGAAAAAAATCAATTGAATAAGCTTTTGGTTCAGTTCACAATTAGCTTCTTGGAGCTAGAAAAAGGAAAATCCATCAATGTCTTCATATTGCCTTTACTTGAAAAAGTGCCCCTCCACCGTCGCCTCCCCCAAGCACAATTAACTCATTTGACAAAGATTAATAAAGTGACCACTTGTGCTAATGAATGAAACCATGAGGATACTTTGACAAATTGTTTTGGAATAATTGGCCAGCAGCATTAAACAAAATTTTTCCATTTTCAAATCGTAATTGTATGGACATGGAGGTGCTAAATAATTCTTTATGATAACTGAAATAGTTAGTAGTACACTTTTTATTCCTTGTTGCAAGGATTGCCTTTTTTATTTTTGTTCTTTTTCAAGCATTTGTAAATACATAAATTTTCTTCTTTAAAACCTAAATTGCATGGACATGGACGTGCTAAAGAATACTTCTTATTGTAATAATTGAAATAGTTAGTACACTTTTTATGTTCCTTGTAATAAATTAGCTTTTTTTATTTATTTTTCTTTCTCAAGCATTTGTAAATATATTTAATGGATTTTCCTTTGGTTTAGGACCGAGATTTGTTTGCAAAAAATAAGGATAAGTCCCCTTCTAAGAAGTCACAGTGGGAAGAGCGGGATGACAAAGATTCGTCCTCAATGAAAAATGCAGGTGCTAGGCTAGCTGCTATACAAGGGCCTTCTTCCATAAAAGGATTAGTTGAATCTTCTCAACATTGTTTTAGAAGCAAAACTCTGTCACATTCTTCTTATAATGCTAAACCCCGGGACAAAGGAGAAAGGCCTATAAGAGAGTCCCAAAAAGATCGAAATTTGATGATTAAGAGAGTGCAAGGTGGGGTTCATATTGAAGAAAGAAGGGATGAATTTGTCTCTCCGATTAGAGAATCAATTCCTTTTGGCAAGTCTAATGGCTCGAAATCTGAGCAATTTGGCTCAATGAATAATGCAAGAGCCAAGCTAGCCTCGGAAGACAATGCAATACAAGAGCCTTCTTCTGGAAAAGGATTAGTTGAATCATCTCAACATTGTTTTAGAAGCAAAACTCAGTCACGTTCTTTTTCTTATGATGCTAAACCCCGGGACAAAGGAAAGAGGCCTATAAGAGAACCCCAAAAAGATCAAAATTTGATGAATAAGAGAGTGCGAGGAGGGGTTCATATTGAAGAACCAAGGGATGATTTTGTCTCTCCGATTAGAGAATCTATTACTTTTGGCAAGTCTCTTGAGAACTTGCCTCAGAATGCCATCATCAATCCAAAGGGCTACTCAGGTGCTCTATTTAAGTTTCAAACCATGTGCATTATTTCTTTAGAAGTCATATGTCATAAATCTATAAAAACTCTCACAATTATATGGTTTTGATATGGTGTCATAATTTATTTATTTATTTTTTGTTATTATAATTCTTAACAACTTTATGGTTTAGATTCACCTATATTTAGTTCCAAGACCTCTAGAATAGGAGAGGGTGGAGTAAAATCTGAATTTTTTGGTGGATTGCATATTCCATCCAATTTGGAGTACGAATAAAGGCACAAGAATTGCTTGATTAGCCCACTTTGGGCTCCTAGAGTAATAGACATTGGTCTCTTCAAAGAATAAAGAGGCTTTTGGTCAGAGAAAAAGTGTCCTTTGTAGTAATTTGTGTCTTTTAATATATTTTGTAACTACATAAGTTGGAAATAAGATGTTCACATTTGCTTCTTTGATAGACCCCACATTTCAAGGTGCTGCCACCTCAATGCTAGAGAACATTGTTTTTGACAAATGACACAGAAAGCTTTTTCTCCTTTTCTTTTAGTGTAGAGAGTGACAAAAAGCTTAAGTACAAAGGAAACAGTTCTTTTGTTTCCTTTCAATTTCTCAATTTTCATATTTAGTTGAGAAATAAGTAAGGTGGAGTGTAACATTCTATCAGGTGTCAAGGCTAGCTTGGGAAGATTAGCAATAAATATTCTAGGCACCGAGAGGTGCAATGGAACTGTTCACCTTCATAGTTGCTTTTCTTTTTTATGCAGAACAAGCCTTTGAATTAAACTATAAATCTTGGAGAACCATCATGATGTTGTGTTCCTTTTTTCCCCTTAATTCCTATAAAGTTCAAATAAACACTGAATGAGAATATTTGTTCTAGTTGACTGCCAAAACCTTTGTAATCAGACACATTTTATGTGTTTTAGTATATCTTCTTGGACTCCCAAATGTTTAAATATTTGCCATTGTCTTTCCCCCATTTTTATGTTTGTGCATGGGACATTCTTCAGCAAAAAAGTAACACTCTTTAATCACCAGCTTCCCAGATTGTTGATATGGACAAGAAAGCTGATGTGTCCACTTCTTGCAATTACGGCAGACACAGTGAGGCCAATTTGGATGTGGTTTCATCTCTTTCAGGTGAAGTGAAGATCCTTGTGAACTGTAAATCAGCTTTTCAAAGACCAGATTTCCTTGTTCCACCCATTGATGCAGTTTTGAAGTTGGTAGAAGACAAGTACCTCCATTCGTATGATGTAGTTGGAAAGGAATTTTCCTTAATGAAGCTACTAGAGGAAGTATGTGAAACTTTTCTGGAAATGGGTACCAATTTTCATGGATCTACAAGTCGCAAGCAATGTTCTGAAGACTGCTCAGATTGTGCTCCTAGGAATATCAGAGTAAAGAAAGAAGAGCCCTTTTCGGGTGATTCAGGAAAGAATTCAGATAAAAAGAACTCAGGCTGTCCTAAATGTTCCACAATACAAAGTTTGGCCACTGCCCCTCATCTACCTGTTGCACCTACAAGAAAAAGGCACTTTCATGATATCAGTGACATATCAAAAGGAACTGAAAGAGTGAAAATCTCATTGGTAGATGATGTTGGCTGTGATGCTCTGCCGAAGTTCAATTATATATCTCAAAATGTGCCTTATCAGAATGCATATGTCCATGCATCATTAGCTCGTGTTGATGATGAAAACTGCTGTTCAGATTGTTCAAGTAATTGTCTTGAGTTGTCATTGCCATGTGCATGTGCCCGAGATACTGGAGGAGAGTTTGCTTATACACCACAAGGCTTGCTGAAGGCACAATTTTTGTATGCATGTTTATCTATGAATGAGAATCCACAAAAACATCACTACTTCTATTGTGAAGACTGCCCAATAGAGAGGAACAAGAATGAAAAAATGCCTGAATCATGCAAGGGACATTTAATGAAGAAGTTCATCAAAGAATGTTGGATAAAATGTGGTTGCAATTTGCAATGTGGAAATAGAGTCGTACAACGAGGCATTTCTCGCAAGTTGCAGGTAAGACCAAGGTGTAAATGCGAGCTACTTTTTTTTAGACATTTTACTTCTGTTACTTCTGGCATGCAAAAGTTGAGTTATCCTTAAATACAAAATGTTCTAGATTAATAAATACCGTCGCATTTTCATTAGCATTGATTGTAGAATATATAAGCTACATCTAGTACGAAAAGATGATATATAGCCTCACCGACTGATTAAAAAAGAAAAGGTGACAGTGAATAAAATGTACTCTATAAGGCAGCCTGATCGTTTGAAAGGCAAAAGGTAACTTGCTGAGTCAATAATACGTTGCTTGATTTACTTTTGCAAATCCATGCCGTTCTTTCTTTCTGAATCTTTGTAAATTATTAGTTCTGATGTTGCTGCTTAACCCTCTCAAAGGGCCCACCTTTGCCGTGTGAAATTCTATCCTTGTTTTGGCTTAGCGGTTTAATTGCAGTGTAAGCATGAAGTTGTCTGAACAAAGCATGACACTGAAAATGCTAGGATGAAGGTGCAGGGAAGATAAGAGTGAATAGAGGAAAATATTTTCTTAAAATATAAGAAAGGAAACCTGCATGGATTGGAGGGACTTGGTAAATCAAGTAGGATATGCAGTAAATTGAATTTTCTCTCACAGTATACATCATTTTTCTTGTCTAGACAGTTTGAAGTAGAGGAATTCTAAAAAATTTTAGAGTTCTATTTAAGGCTTAAGATGAAAATAATCCCTTGAAACATAAACCGACAGTGACTCTTCAATCAAGTTCAATTTGTGGGGAGTTCTGTTGGTTAGGTGCTCTTTTCTTGTACGAAATATATTTTCTCCCAGATTCAGCATCGAAAGTTTTGGATTTCTCACTTTTTGCTTTGAGGCAGACTTTTTCTATGAACCGTCTCATCTCTTCAGAGTGTCTTCTATCATTTGACTGTGTCAATTTTTGTTTCAGGTGTTCTATACACCTGAAGGAAAAGGCTGGGGTGTTCGATCTCTTCAGGCATTGCCTAGGGGTGCATTTGTTTGTGAATATGTTGGTGAAATTATGACCAATACAGAGTTGTATTACCGTAATTTGCGAACTGCCGGTGAGCAGCACACATACCCAGTTATGCTCGATGCAGACTGGGGTTCTGAAGGATTTCTACAAGATGAGGAAGCCTTATGCTTGGATGCAACATACAATGGAAATGTTGCCAGGTTTATAAATCACAGGTAATTCCTTTCTGTTCTACATGAAAAGAATGTGTTTAGAGAAGTTGCAGTTGCAGTTGCAGTTATTTCCAGATAGTTGTACCTCAAGTAGTGAAGATCATCTTCTCAGACAATATTTAGGCTTTTATGTTCTGTATTTCTACCTAGAGATGTGTCCTATCATTTTCATTTACATCTTCAGAGACTTTAATCATTTGATCTGAATGACTATTAATCTCGATGATTGCAAGCAAACCTTTGACCAGAGGGGAGTGGAAGATGTGTGTCATCATTGATCTCTGTCATCCTTTGGATTGTAAACTTGTCTATATACTCATATGATCCATCAACTTACTCAAAATTTTAATTAAAGAAGAGGAAAGAATCTAGTAAGAGAAAGAAGCTCTTAACTACGATGATAAACATGGGGCATCCTTTGAGCATGAATTTAGTGTGGTTGCTTTTTCTGGTCGTGACAGGGTTACTAATTGAATACGCAAGCGTTGCTTGATAAGAATTGGTGCCTGGAGCAGGAAAATTTATTTACTTATTTATTTAGTCTATTCAAATCGCATCCAACTTGTAGTATATGGAAAAAACACTTTTGAATCTAATCCAACAGTTTGACAAGTAAATATGCAGGTCTTACTCCATTTATGGATTTGGTTCTTACTATATGATGTTTTGATGATTTTAGGTGCTTCGATGCCAACCTCATCGACATTCCAGTCGAAGTGGAAACCCCTGATCGCCATTACTATCATGTATGGAGTTCTCTTTATTCTATACTCCTTTTTCCTCAGGTCAATATGCTACCATTGTCAGCAAACAAGAATGATTTTAGAAGACTTGCAATTGAGGAGCTTAGATATGTTCCTTTTATGCAGCTCGCTTTTTTCACAAAAAGGGAAGTCAAGGCTTTGGAAGAACTAACTTGGGTCAGTTCTCTTAATTAACATGCTCAATATTTGTTTTTACATGGAAAGACGTCCAATATAGACATATGTTAGTTTTTACTTTGCACGTTACTGGGTATATTAGGAGTATAGGATATACAATGAAAGATACATCTATGTGTATTTGTACGTTTTCATTTATATGTATTATTTATTTGAGAGGAAGTACAATGAAGTAGAACCTCTATTTTGTGTACAAGTTGTGTTGAATTGGATGGGATGTGTCATATATTTTCTCACTTTTACTGGGTATGTTTTTTCTTAGTATTGAATGGAAAAATGGATTCATATAGCCAACCAAAACTAAGATAAGACTTGATTTACCTGAATTGAATTTAGCTGAGTTGAGAGTATGCTATTTCACGACATTGTTACTTCTCATCACTTTTGTCTTTTATGTTTTCCCTTTATCCTTCTCAACAGAATAACTTATCCTTGTTTGATGTCACATAGATTCTTTTCTTTAAAGGTGGTATTCTTTTCTCTTTACAAAAGAGCTGAAGTGTATCACATTGTACAGTATTTACCTTTTTATGCTTTCCTCTGGTAGTGTAAATGCGAAATCTACTCCATCAAAGTTGAAGGACAAGTTAGGATGAAATAAGAGCACCATTATATAATTAATCATCCACCAAAAGAGAATCGGCTTGCTGATCAGTTTATGGGGCATAAAATTTTTTAATTTCTATGTTTTCTACATTTTTATGCTATGGAAATTGTTTTCTTGACCATTGCACAAAAGGTCCTTATCAAGTATTCACTGTGTAGTTCCTACAAAAAAATGCATCAGCTGTATATAGTTAGTTGGGTAAAACTTCTGAGTAAACTATGTTGCTGGGCTGTAACAGGTTTAGCTATAAGAAATTTGCTTGATTGCTGTGTTCCTTAGAAGATGCATTGCATTCAGCTCCAGAATATAATTAACTCCTGTCAAGCCCTTACAAGTTTGGTCTGGGTGAAGCTCGCACTGATCTCCTCATACTTTTGTGCTTCACTTCTGATATGAATAATTATATGCAGGACTATTCTATTGATTTTGAGGATCGTAATCATCCTGTGAAGGCATTCAAGTGTTGCTGTGGCAGTGCAAACTGCCGAGACCCAAAGCGAAAAGGTTTTTAAACTTTGTATTTTATTCTATGTTTTCTTTTTCAAAGTATGCAGACCTTTCCTCCGAGTAATTCTAGCCCTATTGGAACTTGGTTGTATCATGTGATGCCAAGTAGGTGAACCCCATAACTGGAGACCCTTAGTCCTATTCCTTCTTCTCCCAAGATATACTAGAAGCTGCATATCAACCATGATGGCATAAATGGAATAAATGTCTAGCGTCAACAAATGACCCTTTTACTAAATATGAATTTATGACATTATTAGAGCTTAATATGTTGGAGGAAAAACTCCAGACATTGCATGTTGTTACACGACTCAAATTTAAGGAGTACGGTACTTTAACAGAAGCAGGCTGAAAGAGATTCTTCTGCATGATGGAAATGAAAAACAGAACGTATTATGAATTTAACATTGGGGAACATAGATGACCTTTGTACATAGAAAGTATTGGCAATGTCAATTTACAGACTGAAGAGTTGAATTTTGCACGTAGGCATCACACAACTCTTGTGCACTTCAAAATTTGTAGTCATTAAACTGGACTCTTATCTTCTGTGATCAACGTTTTGTTCACATAGCATGGGAAAAGCAGCGGTTAACATTTGTTTTGGTGGGTAAAGTTATGTTTACCTAGGCACTGCAGGCAAGAGGGATATTCTAGTTCTTGAGTATGTTCTTTGTAGGATGGATCCGAAGGAAAAATTCAAAATTTTCTTTCCTAACTTTAATTACAGCTTAGAAATTTTTGACCCCTTAACCGTATTCAATGCATATTCTTCCCACCTCCAGCCCAATTTTTAGCTTGTTAAACTGTGTCAATGCTAACAGATGCCAGTTTTATTAACAGGGACTAAACCAAGTGTCAGGCCCCGAAGATGAAAAAGCATGAATGAGTCGATGGAAGCTCTATGAACTGTTGTATGCCTTTAATAAAGTAAGCATGTAGCATAGTGTTGCAATTTTGATTCATTTACCCTCCATTTTTGCCTGAGTATGCTGGCCAAATAGCCCATCTTCATTCTTGTAGCTGTCCGTATTAGCCAAGCGGTTGTAAAACCGTACCAAAGCCTTTTACTGTACATTTTTTGAGGGTACACCGAAAGAATCAAGTACTCACTAATTAGGACGATGTGGACATCATACAAGTCCTGTTGACATTTCATAAGTAATAATAGACCTTGTTATTCTTTATCTTCTTGTGATTCTGGTTGCAGTCCAGGTAGAAGTTTAATTTCTTCCCGTTGCAGTTCAAAACCAACATATGGTTTTGTAAAACGTTTGTTGCTAATGATGTCTAAATTTCTTTTATCTTTGAAATATTTGCTATTTTGTTAATACAGGTGACAAATTTGGTCACTACATATTTTGGTTGTTTACTATGAAATTTGGCAGGCACATGTACACTTCATATTATGCATCGAAGACAAGCATATGCTATAGATCCCACCAGTGGACTCAAATTTTCAAAAATAAAGGATAGCCCTTCTCCTTTCCTCTCTTGGGTCAAATCCGAGTACCTTGACATCGCTTGAGAAGGTGAATCCGCCATTGATGCATTGAAGAAAAGACACCAACTTTATGGGTGATGTGAGCTGTCAATTATAGAGAAAACCAGAAATCTTGGCTTTTGAGGAAAATGTGCTCAAATTCGTAGCAGAGGATGTGGCAGTAGAGGAGCCATCAAATTGGTAAGCCTTTTACCGGTGCTAAAGTGAATCGTAAAGTGGCAATGGAAAAAGTATGAGCTAATTATGGTGATGTTAAAATGCTCGGTGAAAGTTTGTTTCTGACCGGCTTACCTTTGGAAGCTGTAAGAGATAGAATCTGTAATCAAAGCCTATGGACACTCATGGGTAAACATCCGATGCTCCAGAGATGATCTAAAGCACTCTACATTTGAAGTTATAACTGTCGAAAGTGCTTAAGAGCGGGAGCAGTATTGGAAGAAGTTTAAAGGTGGATGCTCTAGAGAATGCATTTGTTATTTGGGAAAAATATATGAGGGTGACTGTTAACATTGATGTGGAACATCCTCTTGTTACTAGTTCTTGGTTGAAACAGGAGCAGCAACCAAATGTGGGTAAACATTAAATAGCAGAAACTCTTTGAGTACTAACACTTGATGGCATAGGTGTGAAGGGTATTTTCGTCCTTTAACTAGGTCGGGAGTTTGACTCTCCCTGGGCACGAAAAAAACAATATTAGGAGACCTTCTCAAATGAGACTTCACAGTCAGGTCGGTTTGGATTAGTTGGGGTGAAGTCTCAAATATCGAGTGATGATCTAGCTATAGGGACCAAAAAAAAAAAAACTGAGTTCTGCTACCTCGATGGGTGTATAGGTCACGGAAGAAGGGAATTTAATGTATTCCTGGATGTGCTAGAGGGGTTGAGGGTAGGCAATATCCTCGTACCAAAGCTGACTCAGGTCCGAGTCTGAGGGTTTTCTCAAAACCGGATTGCAAGGAGTGGGATGTTAGGCAGTAACAGAAGCAAAAGGCTTATTCCTCAAGTGCTTGGTTTCTCTGTCTACCATGGGGAAATGGGCGGTTTGAATTTCAGACTGATGCAAGAGATCAACAGAGATGGTTAAGATGGGGTGGCTGGTGTCATCTCGGAGTGACCGTCTTTGGATGATGATCCTTGACGCCAAATATGTCTTAAGTGCAAGGATTTTGAGCTGATTCAGAAAAAAAATTATGATTCACTGCCATGGCACGGAAGTATGGAGGTCTAGGATCTGATTTTGGATGGAATGCGAACCATGATTGGTAATTGCGAAATACAAATATTTGGAATGTTCCTTGGATTCTTGAAATCCAACCGTCCAAAGTTCAGGGTTATATCATCCGCACAGCCTATCATCCGCACAGCCTACTGAAAAAGTTTCCAAGCGACCTACTCACAGCAAACATATCTTTTTGGGATTAAGGAGAACTTGAAAGCATGCTTCCCTCCTGAGATTACCAATAAGATCATATTTATACATATATTATTAATCTAGGAAAAGCAAGGTAAGCCATATGTGCTCCGGAACTAAAGGAAGATTTCTTCATCAGAGGAAGATGGCCTTAATTAGTAGTAACCAGAATCCAGATCCTTTTTGGAGGGAGTTGTGGAAATTCCCTTGCCAGAAAAGGTTAAAAGTCCTAATTTGGTAAATCTATAATGGTATTTTGCCCTTGAAAACTAGATTAAGAAGAGTAATCCCTATAACTGCAGTAGATTGCCCCAAGTGCAAGAGCATTATGGATGAGAGCACTAGTTCTCTTCTTGAAGTGCATTTTTGCACTAACATTTAGTTGATCTAATGGTTGGACATTGATTCCTCTTGAGCAAAGTGTTGGATTCGAATCTTATGTATGGAAAAAATAGGCGTCGAGAGATATTTGTCTCTTAAAAGTCTAACTTGATTTGAATCAGATTTAGTTAAATTAAATATAATTATCATATTGTTGATTTATTAAAGGGAAAAAAAAAGTGGCCTTTTGCTGTTGCCATTTGGAGGCTTCCGGCTTGAAAGGAGCCAGGTAAGAAAAGCTCCCTTTGGAAATGAGGGAGCTAGTTTCTCCCTCTATTTGCCTTCATTCTGCTTATTGAGGTCTAGAATGATAGGATTTTATCTATCTCTGACAGATTAAACAATAAAGTCTTTTCAATTTTTTTTTATTCGGCTTGATTCTGTTTGATTGTTTTTATTCGGTTTGATTCTATTTGATTGTATATTATAGAATCAGAATAAAAAAATGGCAGAAGTTCAAACGCTCGGTACCCACCACAGCAAGCACAGTGGTGCCACACGCCATACCATTCCTTGATGATTGTTTTATTAATGTTAACATAAAAATATTGTTTCTTACTGATTAACTTCTAACAATGATTAGGAGTGGAGAGGAGATGAGTTCAGATATTTCAAATAAAGTAAAAAATATTTTAACTTGCTCATTTTTGTTAAATAAAATATTCAATGTATTTTATAATTTTTTTTAGTTAAATATAATACAACCTGTTACTGGAAAATAAATTATTAAAAAATAGAAAAATTAACTTGTGAATGTCCTTTTCTATACTCTAAATAACATATAAGATTTTAAATATTTCTAACGGAACAGTTTAGTGGTTATAATTTTTCTTCCTATTCAGGGTTTAAATTCTTATATAATAAAAAAAATATAAAATTTTAAATCATGAAACGTTACATTTAAAATTTTAATATTTAGAATTGTAATAAATAAAATTCTTGCGTCAATAGGTGTATTATTATTTATTAATGTCAATTATTTTTACAAAGAAACGACAGTAAGAAAATCTACGATAGGATTAGTTTTTAAATTGATAAATAATTTTATTCTTAATCTCTCTCTCTCTCTCTCTCTCTCTCACTCCCTTAGAATAATATAATGGTGATTCATTTTTTTAATGCTTAAAATTGAGAAAAACATCATATGTGTTTTGATTTTTGGATCATTGACTCAAGTCGAGTCTGACAAATGTTAAATTTAAGAGAAAAGAATGTCAAGATTTGTACATTCACCTCAATCTGATCAGAGCCGGACAAGAATGTGGGATCTTGTGGCTTTTGAAATGAGAAATTTTGGTGGAGGAGAATGAAAGTTAAGTTTTTATGAATAAAGACCAAAGAGTATAAGGGTGAATATTGTTCGATTAAAATTAAAAAGAAAAATTCATTTTCATTAAACTGTATATATATATTTTGAGTGATTTATTAGATATTCAGTTTGATTTTATATAAAATTAAATTTTAATTTAATTTATTTAGACAGTTATTGATTTTAGTAATTTTAATTTTGATTAAATCAAATTAATTAAAAATATTATATATATATATATAAATAATTTTTATTCATATAAATATTATTATAATATTATAATTAAAAATTAAAATAAAAAAATAAAAAAAATTATTCATCGAATCCCTGAATTTCACTCCGAATTCACAAATTAGTTATTAAATTTTAAAATACAATGATCGAAAATCTAAATTTCCAGTAACGAATTGGTTTTTTCGTTAATAACGGTATTGGTATGACCGTTAAATGTCAACGTGGTATCGCATGGCGGATGACGTGATGACACACGTTCCGAGTTGGTTTACATCTTGACAAGATTGGACCCAAGCTAGAGCACGAACCTGACATAATAGCCAAGCCCGAGCTCGAACCCACCCGAGATCATACCCTTGCTTGAGCCCGATACCTCATAAGCATCATCAGCAGTTTTGGAGAGCAAAAATCACTGTGCAAAAATCACATAGTTTGAATCCGAGAGCACCGTCTTCCCCACCACATTCAACTAACCCCCTAGAGAGTAAAAATTACAGAGTTTAAACCCAAGAGCTTGAATTTGATTCGATGAGAGAAAAAATCAAAAACCCTAGAGAGAGAGAGAGAGAGAGAGAGAGAGAGAGAGAGAGTGAAAGAGAGGGTTTATCTTTGATTCAACCTCTGAGCAGTGAAATTGCAGCAGCGATGGAGACGAAAGCAAGATTTTCATCCCACATACAGCTTGAAGTTTGATTTGAGGTTGACACTTGAGAGGGAAGAGTTTGGTCACTGTGGTGAGAGAAGACCTTAAAATTTCGATCACGATTAGGGCTGCGGCCAATGAGAAACGAGAGCTAGGTCACCATGCTGAGAGGAGAAGAAGACCTTCGAGTTTCGATTCCGATTAGGGCTGCGACCGAGTGAGAAATGAGAAGGTATGCGGTCGAATGAGAAATGAGAAGGTGACTGGTTAGGGTAAATGAGATGAAAAATTACATCTGCTTCCTTCAACCTTTTTAAATATAAAAATGATTATATGTAATTCATTAAATTGAGAATTACAGAGTTTAAACCCAAGAGCTTGAATTTGATTCGATGAGAGAAAAAATCAAAAACCCTAGAGAGAGAGAGAGAGAGAGTGAAAGAGAGGGTTTATCTTTGATTCAACCTCTGAGCAGTGAAATTGCAGCAGCGATGGAGACGAAAGCAAGATTTTCATCCCACATACAGCTTGAAGTTTGATTTGAGGTTGACACTTGAGAGGGAAGAGTTTGGTCACTGTGGTGAGAGAAGACCTTCAAATTTCGATCACGATTAGGGCTGCGGCCAATGAGAAACGAGAGCTAGGTCACCATGCTGAGAGGAGAAGAAGACCTTCGAGTTTCGATTCCGATTAGGGCTGCGACCGAGTGAGAAATGAGAAGGTATGCGGTCGAATGAGAAATGAGAAGGTGACTGGTTAGGGTAAATGAGATGAAAAATTACATTTGCTTCCTTCAACCTTTTTAAATATAAAAATGATTATATGTAATTCATTAAATTGAGAAAGGGCATATACATAATTTCATATTTATCGGACTCGACGAGCCCCAAGCTTGACACAGTACGGGCTCGAACTCGAGCTTGAGATAAGATTAGCCGAGTTTGAGCTCGAGCTCGAGTTGACCTAGCTCGAACTCGAGTTGATCGAGCTCGGGCTTGAGTTGACCGAGCTCGAGCTCGAGTTGACCGAGCTCGAGCTCGAGTTGACCGAATTAGGGCTTGAGTTTTGATCGGATAGTGTCATGGGTACCCGTGACACTATCCAGATATCATAACAGTCTTAACCCCCACTCTCCCGGGGGTGACGAATCAAAGGGGAAGTTATTTGCTCCAAAAAGGATATTACCCGAGTCCAGATTATTTTAAACCCGATACTAGATTCAGTACCCGGATTAAGCGGGCTAATCGGGTCGGTTCTTTGTTAAGGCAAGAAAACCCTAGCAGCAATCTCTCTCTCTCTCTCTCTCCCCATTTATAAATGGAATCTAGAAAAACCTAAAATCAGTTCCTCCTCCGAAGACTCTTCACCTGCTCATTTCACCATCTCAAGATGTCGAAGCGAGGTCGCTCTCTCTCTCTCTCTCTCTCTCTCTCTTTCTCTATCTATATCTAGGAATAGGGTTTTTGGGTAACAGATCTGATCGATTTGATTGGTGCAGGTCGCGGTGGAACGGCAGGAAACAAGTTTCGAATGTCGCTGGGTCTACCGGTTGCCGCGACGGTGAACTGCGCCGACAACACTGGAGCGAAGAACTTGTATATCATCTCCGTGAAGGGAATCAAGGGAAGATTGAATAGGTTGCCTTCTGCTTGTGTTGGTGATATGGTTATGGCGACTGTGAAGAAAGGAAAGCCCGATTTGAGGAAGAAGGTGATGCCTGCTGTTATTGTTCGTCAGCGCAAGCCTTGGCGCCGAAAGGATGGTGTTTATATGTACTTTGAAGGTTCGTTTTGATCTTTCTCTCTGTGGATTGTTTGCTGTTTTATGTGATCTCTTTGCAGGTGTTTGATTGCTTTGTTTTGTTGAATGCTTTTAATAATTAGGAAGTGAACAACTGTTTCGAAACCTCAGTGGGTAGGAAAATTTGAAGTAAAATCTCTAAACCTTCAATAGTAGTTGGAATGATGTGAGAGTGAATTTGTTTTGATTTGTTTGTACCATTCTTTACATGCAGAATGATGATTTGAATTACAGTGGTCAAAATCCATAAACTGACAAAGGTTCCGAAATTGAAACGGGAAATGACCTAATAAAGGGTGTTCACATGTACTTTAAAGGTCTCCTCTTCTTTTTGGCTTTCAGTTATTTGTTCTTGTATTTGAATTTTGGTTTGAATTTTGTTGCATAGAGGTGGAAGATGGAAAATTCATTAAAAGCTCAATGAGTTAGAAGTGTGAGTATTGAATGAATTTAAGCAAAATGACGAGGACCCTGTTATTTTTGTGCATGTCTGTAGAGGGTTACATCCACATGGTGGGGAGTTGTGTTCATACTCAGAGGTTGTTGTGTTTGACTTTGTTGGTTGTGTTCATAGATTGTAGTACTTGGTTTGAGTTGGGAGTTCCTTTGCAAAATGATTGTAGAGCATGCACTTTGTACAAACAGGGGATTGTAAGACCTAGATAAGGCTTATCACCTTTAGACAAACATTTAATGCAATTATACTAGATTTGGTGCTTCTTTTTGTTGAGAGGGAAAAAAAAGGAAAGATGAGTAATTATAGCCATCTATTATTGTGGAAAAAGAATTCTACTCTGTTTCCATTTTATGTTTTTGCAATTTTTATGAAAAATTCAGTTAATTGAAAACTATATATATAATGTACTACTCTTGGCTGCATCTTGCTTTGTCATTTCTGTGGTCATTGATTCAAGATTTTTACTTGGTGGAAACCTGAGAACGAATGTGAAAATTGTTTGTGGGATAAGTGCATGGGATAATAGATTTTTGGGATTACGATTTGAGAGCACAATGCAGTTCTCTTGGATAAATACAACCTTTTATTTTGCCATGAAAGGGTAATAATAATGGCTTGCTCCCATTTAATGAATTTATATGTGCTTATTGTACCTTTTGACTTGGTAATTCTTTGGTAAATGTAAAATGTTTAATATTAATTTAACACCTTCCCTTGCTACTGAATTTTGAAATACTTTATATATGTCATCCCAAACTTTGATGGCTAGATTTAAATGCTGAACAAATTTTCAGCTCTACCTATAACTAATAACTACCACTTCATCACTTATCTCCTTGGTGTGTTCAATATCTTGTAGTCAGGGGCCATCAGTTTAATGTTTGGTGTTTGATGTTTGATGTTTGATGTGAAGATCTGTACTAGAATGACCAATTGACTAGCATTGGGCAAAATCTCTGTTTTGTGTTGCTAAGTCTTTATTTCATTAACTTACTATGAATCTTTTCCTGAGAAACCTTGACAAAAAGATGCAATTAGATATTTTTCCCCCACTTCCTTGAAACTTATTCCATTACCTAAATTTATTTAACCCACGTGGCTGACATATTTTTTATTATAAATGAAAATGAAGTTAGTTGTTGAACATAAGTTATAGGAGTTTGTTTTTTCTTTCTTTTATTTTATTTTACTACCACTATTATTATTATTATTATAAATATTGTCGTCGTCGTCGTCATCGTTCTTTTTTGCAATTTTTGAGGATTAGATAATCTTTTAAAAATTTATCCTTCTGTTTTCCAATTTTTGTGTCACCTGTTTTGTTATTTTGGAATACAAATATCCTGAGTGGTGATGCTGAGCTGGGATTGCAACTCCATTTGGTTATTATAATCTCAGTTATTATCTTTAAAAAAGTTGATGGGATGAACTTATACTTGGAGATATCGTGTTCCTATTTCAATATTTGCTGGCCTCCTAATCTAGCTTTGAGACGAACAAGAGCCACAAGCTCATGATTCTGGTTGTAAAATTGTTAATGATTTGAAAAGCATCTGAACAAACACAAGCAACGAGTGGAGAGCAGAATTCTCTATCTCTGTCGATTGTAGCAAGCCAAATACTCAGCAATTTTGCTTATTTTGGTCTACTATTATGTTGATATCCTTTTCTAATTGTTGTCTCATTATGATAACTACTAGCACAAGAATGGAATGGTGGTGTAGAAATGATGTTCATTTCAAGTTGTGGATGCAACTCCGAGGCCCTTAACTGTATTGTATGCCTTCAGATCTGTTGTTTATAACTGCCAAAGTAAGTTCAGGAGATGGCCTAGTAGTAGAAAGTTGGAAACTACTTATATTCTTATTATGGGGAACAAAAAAGAAACAAATTATATAAGTATGAAACTCTTAATGTTCTGCTCTTATTTAAGAAGTACTCTGCTTGTAGAGATTGCTTACAGCATGTACAACATTGTCATAATCTCATATATTTATTTATTTTTTTCATGAATCAAGTCTTGCTTCTTATTATTTCTATTATCACGGTCTGTTGCTGGTGATGTATAATGCTTCTGGGGTATGAAATTACCTAATTACTATGAAGTTACTTGGTTATTAATTTTCTGTGGATTGTCCAAAAGTTGTAATATTTTGTTTCGCTATGGTTGCAGATAATGCTGGTGTAATAGTCAACCCCAAAGGCGAAATGAAAGGTAACTTTGAACTATTTTAGTTTCATAGTCAAGATTCAATTGATTTCAAACCAACTTTATGTTCAGTGTTTTTGAGCAAATGACCCTAAATTGAATGTGTTACCATTTGGAGGTGCTATTTGGAAAATCAACTTCACAAAACAAAAGGTTACTTCTGGGGATATGGGAAAAATGTATAGAACTTTTACACTATTAGGGTCAAAGATAATTATGTTCAGTGGCATCAGCTTTTTGGAAATTTTCAATTGATATTGAGATTTGTGCATCAGCCTAATACTTAAAATTAATGGTCATGCCATGTGTAAGTATGTGGATTTACTTTCATGGTAGTAGCTTCATAATTATCTTTGAGAAATTTATTTGAGGTACCATAGAAATCGAATAAATAAAGCAGTTGTATTTCTTATTATCTTTCTTGCATATCTATATCTATGTGACAGTTATACCCACCTGTTTTTGGAAGACTTTTTACAGGCTTGCCATATCTAAAATATATGCTTCATGATGATGATAATTATGTGTAGGTAGTCATGTTTGTGAATTGAAAATTTGATGATGGCTTCCATATGAAACACTCCTGCTCGCACAATCTCTGCAATTAGCTTACTAGGATACAGTCTCATTGATTGGATTGTCTTGCCCGACTTTGGTGGTAACTTTATGTTCTCCTGGGTTCTTTTACTGTTGTCTTGAATATGCTATTTTTTGATGATCTTAGGGTCTGCTATTACTGGTCCAATTGGGAAGGAATGTGCTGATCTTTGGCCAAGGATTGCTAGTGCGGCCAATGCCATTGTCTAAGCATTTGGAATCTTATCTTTGAAGATCTTTGAGGAGTTTGTTTTTCTTTTTTCCTTATTTTTTTTTTCGTAGTTAAAGTACTTCAGAGTAATTCACCTCGGTTGTTGCATATCTTCTTGCATAGTGATGCTGAGACCTGCCTGGATAACTTTATCTATATGTTGTCATACTGGTCCCTAAAACAAATTTTTAGTGCCTCACTCCCATGCTGTTTTTTGTTGATTGCGCACTTCTGATGTTTTATGCAATGGATATCTGGTGGTGAAGTGTAATTGCAGCTTCATCCTCTCTCTCTCTCTCTCTCTCTCCCCTAAAGTTTAATTCATGACAAACCAATTTGACTGATTCATTCACGTTCCTCACAACCTTCAATGGCTTTCATCTGTGAATTTCTCCTCTGGTCTCCACTCGGACGGTACCAATTTCTTTTCTTCACTCCAGCTATGCAACCCTTAGGGAAGGTTTGTAAGACACTGGCTGTGTACCCACCCGGAGTTTTAGAAGACAATCAGTAATGATGTTAAATGAAAGTTGATGCTCTTGGACCTTTTAAAATTCTGTATTGAAGGCGAATGACAGCTCAACTTGTGCCCTCGTGTACTCATGGAAAGGAAGTAGCAGTGATTCTCCAAGAGCCTGGAGCTTCCCATCAATCAGCTGCAACCATTTTTTTGCCAATTTTAGTTGCAGTGCCTTTTTTCTTTCTTTTCTTTTTTTTTTTTTTTAGTTATAGACTATGGTACACAATAAATATTTTGGATCTGACTAAGTTTGATTTGATGAATCGAATTGGACCTTTGGGGACAAAATTCTCCATGTGCCTCAAACTCGAGACCATGCTTAAAGTATATCAGTGAGTATACCAGTGATAAGCGACCGGACTATAGATATTTGTGTAGAAGTGCCTAATGAATCTCAACATTTCTTTTCCTGTAACCTGTATGAGCTCCAGACCTTGTAATTATGACGTGTCCAATTCTGATTGCTGGGTCAGAGCATCATGTTCCTTTCCATTACAGTTACTCCAAAGCCCCAACACTAACTTATTTTCCCTTGGCCAATCGGGCGAAAGGAATAGTTTTTAAAGTCCTCTAATATTTTTTGCTTTTTTTTTTTTTTTAAATGAACTTCTTGGCAAAAATAACTAGTACAAATGGATGTACCCTTCAACTAAAATAAGAACTTCTTAAGGCCGAACACAAAATATTCAGCACAAATTTCTGATACTCAAAAAGTTTGGACGACAAAGTTGAGGTTTTGAAAATCAATGATATTATCCGGGAAAAAGTATAAAGATACTCCTTAAATTTAAAGAATACAAATAAATCTCTAAATTTTTAGAAAAAAAAAATCTTCTCAATAATGAAAATATGTAAAATTAGTTATTTCGTTCATGCTCAATTTATTTCACAGTTTAAATAATTAAATAATATTAAATTTTATTTTTTATTTAAAAATATTCAATCTATATCTTTTTCCTCAAATTTGGAAAAAAAAAATTCAGAGTAAGAACAAAAAAAAAAAA
The DNA here is from genome assembly GCA_033439265.1 of Dillenia suffruticosa. Taxonomy (NCBI): domain Eukaryota; kingdom Viridiplantae; phylum Streptophyta; class Magnoliopsida; order Dilleniales; family Dilleniaceae; genus Dillenia; species Dillenia suffruticosa. Next base: position 4,479,052 of record JAVTVX010000018.1, on the reverse strand, counting down.
GCATAAGGAAGAAGCTTTTCTCTCCCCTCTCTCCCTCCTTTCTTATACACCAGAAGAGTAAATTGCACTTTTTCTATTCTCTTTTCATTTATTTTCTTTTATAGCAATTGAAATCAATTATTATTTTTGGGACATACGCTTATAAACCCATTTGAACATCCATAATAACCCATAAACAGTACTCACCAAGCAAACAACACCTCAAATTCCAAGCCATATAATTAGAAAACCCTAGAGTTCATTACTGCCTTACAAGTAGGTTCCACTCTAGGAATGGTTCCAGTAGCGAGAGAAACAAAAATTCTATGTTGGGACAAAGAATTGTTGTTGACCAGCTCAATTAGAACAAGCTCTAGAACTCTAGGGATGGCTTGACTAGAACAGAACAAGCACTTGATAATATGAAAGACAATCCAGACTGTAGTCACAGTTATTGCATAGTATAGTCTGCAGATAAAATGCTTCAGATCCTCGCCAGGTCTAAACCTAAGATGGGCAAGACCAACCATAAATTAAACCTAAGATGCTCCAAGTAGGATGAAGGGTTCCCCTATTTGTTGCATCTACCAAAATGCATGTCCTGATGTCGAAAGAGCACTAAGCATATGAAAAATTGTGAGGGCATCATAGCATATAACCCCTGCTCTACAGAGTCCCTGTTCAAGAATGGAGGCAGGCATGCATGTCCAAATCCAACTTGTTATTGTAAGACCTAGGTCACCCATGAAGCAATCATCAGGATTCAACCTAGGGTTCCTTTTCTGGGTATCTATTCAATTCGATTGGAATTGAATTCAAAAATCTATGTTTCTTCATCATCAAGAAGACAAAACAAAATAAACCAAAAGAAAAATCAGATTCAGGAAAAAAAAAATAGAATCAATCAACAGAATTAGAACCGCAACCATCACTTTCATGACTATGATTATGATGATGATGATCCTCGTGATCATCGTCGCTGTCGTCTTCATCGAACGGCTTCTGCTTGTGGAATATGCAGCACTTCTTGGAACTCTTGCGATTGAGAAACTCGTTGTCGACCGTGCCTTCCTTCCACGAAACCTTCTTCTTCGGCTTGCGATTCAGCTTCAGAACTAGGGTTTGCGGTTGTGATGGTTGGGGTTGGGATTGAGATGGTGAGGGGTTGTCTAGGGTTTTTGTTAGGGTTGATGTTCCCGTCACTGGTGCCGTTCGATTCATTGGTCTCGCCATCAGTGATTTCTTCAAATCGGAGAGAGAGAGAGAGAGGCGGGGGGGGGGGGAGAGAGAGAGAGAGAGAGAGAGAGAGAAAATAGACAGTATTGGGATTGACGAGGGGGTTAATGTTTGGAGAAAGAAGACTCCTAAGATATTCGGTGAAAACGATTTTATAGAGGCGTCTCGCGGGTTAAACCGTCCGTTTTTGTTCCAAAGGCGCGTTTTTGTTCCTGTAGCCATGCGGCATGCTGCCAGTGCCACCGCCTAGAAGAGAAGAAAAGAAAAAAGAAGGTATCAATCAGTGGTCGTAGAGATGGAGCAAGAAAGGGACAAGAATTTTTGTATGAAAGCCTTAAAAGTTGTTAAGTTGTGGATCAAGAGAAAAATCAGGAGACAAAGGACTTTTTTTCTTTTTAGTAAAAACCAACTTTTACACAAGGCAGAAGAGTCCCTCAAAATAAAAGGAGACACTACACATACGGCTCCATACAAACCTGGATACATGGCTGAATTGCCACCATGCTCAAAAGCATGGGCAACCATATTAGTTTTCTGAAGAGCATCCCAATGACTAATGGCAGAGACAGCAAATAAATATCTAATTCGAGGATCACAATGGTGAAACCCCAGGCAAGCACCATTTGCAAACCCGTCTAGCTGCCAGGGCCTCTGTCAATTGTGAACAAACTCTATTCTACCCCTCCACTGCTGCTAGAAGTACGACTCCCACCAGATCATTGGGCACTACTACCCTGATAAATTGGTGAAAATGCAGAGAGGTAAACTTCAGAACATCATCAAAAGATTTGGCTTGTATAATGCACAATAAGTTTAAATCTTCACCAGACACATAACGAACAAAGTCCAAAGAAATGTCAGCAAGCTTCTGCAGATGTCCACTCCAAAACCTCAAATCCACTTTCTAATCATCAGCAGTCTGGAACAAGCTTTAATCACCATTATCCACGGAATGCCTTATAAACCCAAAGTGGTTGGATAAATGAGTAGGCTAAAATGAACAGAGAAATAAATGAGAGAATAAAAGAGCAATATAAATAAATATAGAAGCAACATTCTCTACAAAGACAAAAACTTCAGAAAAAGACCAAAAATAAACAATTTGTCATCCAAGAGTATCAAAATGCATAAGGATCTCTCAACCTTTTCAAACCTCTCTCACTTTCCACACTAACCAAAAGATAGATAATGAATCAACCGTAAAATTTTCCCTTCCACAATCCATCAGTAACATGAAACCTTTTTATCTGGGGGTAAACCTAACTTGTTGCTTTGGCAACATAAGCATAACATGTAGCCTTTGGCTCATCTCAAAGAAAGCATATATCATCAGAGGGAAATTAATCACAGAAGGTTTTTTCAAATTGGCAGAAAGTAAACAACAGTAGATAAGTTGAGGACTGCAAAGAATTACCCGAGTGTCAATTAGAGTTGATATATTTGTTTTTTGTGAAATGAGTAGAGCCTCAATCTATTAGTTACAGCTCAACAACTACATCTGCATCTAGAAGACTAGCCTTGTGAATGAATGCCGTTACTTGCAACAAATTTGGATGAGTACAGTTGGCTGCAAAAGAAATCAAGCAACAATTGGAGGTAGAAACTTCAATTATCTATCTATTTTCCACACCTGTTTGACATTTTTTTTTGGGGGGGGGGGCGAGGTTATAAACATTCATAATTTGGAATTTCTTTTAATTATTTCACCAAATTCTTCTTGTGCTCATTAAGGTTTGCTATCTGAAACATTAGGGTCGAAGTCTTCTTAAAAATGCTAATGTAAATCAGAAGATTTCTGTAAATCAAAACTATTGTTCCTACATTTAGTAAATCAGAAGGCAGTTTATTTCACATGTCAATTGTAAAACAATGTATATAAGTAGAGAGAAGATTGCTGTAATCATGTCTCATTATATGACAAATTGTTTTAAATAACTTTAGTTAGTCAAACATGGGATTGCATGCAATTCACCAATAAAAAGTATAGGGTGAATCACTTATTTTCCTTGCAAAAAGAATACATATAGTGCTAAAAAGAATGGAAAGTAAGGACTAGACATACAAAGGATACAAAGTTTGTTCTTGAAATTAGGGATGGCAATGGGGTGGGTAGGGGTGGGTTTCTATCAAACCCTACCCGGTCTTCCATCTTAAAACTTCAAACTCACACCCGACCCTCCACCCGCAGTGGATAAGATGTTTTATACCTTACCCTCTACCTAACCCTACCTGCCCCTACCCGTGTGTTTATCCACCAACACAACAAGTTGACTTACTGCATTCGCAAACCCAACTTCAACACATTTTGCCAGTTGCAAGATAAAAAATGGAATAAAGGCCATGGTGGATAGGCGAAAGAGAAAAAAATGAATGAAAGTTCAATATATGCCCCTTTTAGTTTACTTGACTTGAGACGCATTTTAACAAACACATCACGTGAGATCCACGTACTATACCTCAAAATCACATCCTCCAGCTTCTTAAATAAAATTTTCATCAACCGAGATTTCTCTTTTAATGACACTAAAACTCTCTCATTCAGAATCCTTCGATCCCTCCTCCATTGCATCAGAATCTTCTCTCATCTCACAACAATCCGAAATTAATGGAGAAAAAATAGAGAATCAAGAATCATGATAAAACTCTTACTTTGAAAAATATTAAAAAATAAAATAAAAAACCATGATGAAGAATCAACAATCTTTTCATCAAATCGCAAAACTCATTATAAAATATAACTAAATTATAAGATCCTCAATTACGAAGAACTAATAGGAGTAAGAATACAACTAAATCATAAAAGCTTCAATGACTGTCCTAATCCAGATTATAAATTGTGTAAAAGTGTTGAACAAGGCCTATGAAATCACAATTTTGACTCGAGTCAATTTGTGTGTGTGTATATATGTATATATATATAGAGAGAGAGGGTTGGGTAGGGTACACAGTGGATACAAAACTCATACCCGCACCTTATCCGACCCTACACAGATTTGAAAATTTCATACCTTCATCCGCTCCACACCTGCACCTTACCCACCTCCACCGGGTAGGGTAGGGGCGGGTATTCATCTTGCTGGGTACAAATTGCCATCCCCACTTGAAATCAAAGAAAGTTAACAGCAGACAAGTGAGTAATCTTCATCCTTCATTTGTTTCCTCAAACCTTTCAACTCGAGGCGTATATCATTAATCTGAGGATGCATTTGGTCCCCAACAACAAATACATGAACCTGACTCTTCAGTTCGATCCAACTACAGCCAGGCTCCTTACTCACCCCTCTCAGATTCATCATTTTTTTAACTCGTTCCACATCTTCTCGCCTACCTAAGGCAGTATAAATACTCGATAACAGAACATAAGCAGATGATTCTTGTGAACCCAACTCCATTAGTTTCTCCCCAGCATAGGCTCCCAACTCATAATTGCGGTAATTTTTGCAAGCGCTCAATAAGATACGCCATAAACACATGCCATGATCAATAGTTGCTGATTCAATAAATTCTTTTGCTTCATTTAGTTTCCCTGCTCGGCTCAATATATCAACCATGCAAGCGTAGTGCTCAACTCTTGGAGCCAAACCAAAATCATCAAGCATCATATTGAAATAACACCAGCCTTGGTCCACCAACCCCATGTGGCTACAAGCATTCAAAACATTCACAAAAGTCACATAGTCTGGCTTTGTACCTTCCAAGCACATATCCTCAAAAAGTTTAAGAGCTTCATCACCCAATCCATTTTGAGAGAGCCCTGATATCATTGCATTCCATGACACAACATCTCTACTTGGCATCATACTAAAGACAAAATTCCCGTCATCAAGGCTCCCACATTTTGCATACATTGTTGAAAGTGCACTTCCAATAGGAATTTCAAGACCATATCCATACTTGATGGCACGGGCATGGACTTGTTTCCCCTGCTCCAAAGCTGCGAGGCTGGAACAAGCTCTTAGGACACTGGCTAAAGTCAATTCATTTGGCAAAATCCCCTCCATCTCCATTTTACCATACAAAGCCAGAGCTTCTTCATTCTCTCCATTTTGTACACAGCCACTTATCATAGAAGTCCACAAGACTAAGTCGGCTTCTGGTAAATAATTAAACCCTGTCCGAGCATCAGCAATACTACCACATTTAGCATACATGTCTACCACTGCACTCATTACATATATTTGAAGTTCAAACCCCAATTTGAGCACAAGGGCGTGCACCTGCTTCCCTTCTTGAATAGCACATTTATCACTACAAGCATTAAGAACTCCAACCAAAGTAAACTCACTAGGCCTAATACCTAAAAAATGCATGTGCGAAAACAACTCCAATGCCTTATTAGAATCTGAATTTTGCGCATAACCTGTTATCATTGCCGACCACGTAATAGGATTCTTATCAGTAGACACCTGAAACACATAAAGCGCATCATCCAGGCTTCCACATTTTCCATACATGGTAACAAGCGCATTCCCAACCGAAACCAAAGAAATCAAACCACTTTTAACTGAGACACAGTGAATTTGCTTCCCAATATCCACCAATTCAAAACCCACAAGTGCACTTAGAACACTGGTAACGACAAACTCATTCAGATTCTCTTCTTCCCGACACATCAATCTGAAAACCCCAATAGCCTCCTTAGCCATCCGTTGCATTGCATACCCAGAAACCATCGATGCCCACGAAACAGAATTTCTCACCGGCATTTTATCAAACACTTTCTGAGCTTCCAAAACCAGCCCACATTTTCCATACATATTAATCAAAGAACTAGCCACAAACACATCTGAAACACAGTGAAGCTTCAAGGCAACAGCATGAACTTGGACCCCACAAACTGCATCACACGAATTCGATGCAGCAGCAAAAACCCCAGCAAAAGTGTGAGGATTTGGGAAAATTTCAGTCTCCGCTTGCAGTTTCCGAAACGGATCCATAACACGAGTAGAAGAAGATCCTTTAGGACACATTTGAGAGAAGCCATTGATGATGCAATTATAGGAAACAACGTCTTTGTTTTCGATTTCTTCGAATTTGAGATGGGCTTGTGAGAATTTCTCGCACTTTGCATAGAAATTGATAAGGGCGTTGGAGAGGAATATGGAAGATGACCAACCTGTTTTGATGACGAGTGAGTGCAGTAATGCTCCTGCTTTGAGGTTTCTTTGCTCTGTGTAGAGGAGGAGTTGGGTGTGGAGGGAGCGATAGAGAGGCAGAGTCATTAACTCCGGTGAAGAAAAGTGAGTAAAAATTTCAAATGTTTAAATAATGAACCGTTAGTCATATAAATTGCACGAGTATGACTGAATCAGGGAAGCGCTAGATTTTGATATATTCACAACGACGTCCTTATATTCTTTTTCATTTCGCAGTTGGGTCCATAATTTTTGACATGGACCTTAGTATTATATATAATTAGACATTCACCCACATGCTATTATCATAATGATTTAAAAGGCCAATAAAAATTAAAAGGTGTGCTTCACATTCTTTTTCAGGTCCTAATTTCCATTGATTAGGTTATTATTTTTAGATATCTTTATATTTAATTTATTATTTTATCATGTACTTCGTAAAAAATAGATTAAAAATTATAATGTCCAGGCAAATGCACGAAAACTGCACTTTGCTAACTTTTTTCTTTTTAATTAAAAAAAAAAATTTGCAATTTTGGATTATCATATATTCAGAGATAAAATTAGAAATTTATAACAGAGAAAATGAAGGACCATGACAAAAAAATGTAATATTTAAAAAATTTTGCCGATATGTTTAAACGTTTAGCAACATTTCTAAAACTAATTTTTGCAACTTGAGATAAACATCATGTTAAATTCCTATTTACATGCATATTTTAAAATTGTTTGTTAGTTAGCCATTTAACTTAGGCATGATCGACTATTACCACTAGTCCGAAAAGGAGTCACTGTAGCGGTCGGTCTGGATTAATCAGGACGAAACTCCGGATACCTAACGGTATCCAAGACATGATATAAAAAAAAAAATTATTTGAAATGATTTTGTAGTGAAACCAAGGCATCTGAACTGTATAATTATAGGCATAAAATGCATATGGTATTGTCCCCAAAGGGATAGTCTAATAGTACAAACCTCCTCCCTAAAATCGGTGATTTCAAATTCAAATACTTATAAAAAAAAAATGCATATGATATTTCGTTTGTGACACTGGAATGAAATTGAAGAACACAGAATTCATTATCGTAGAAAATGTAATGTGACTCAGAAAGACTACTTTGTTAATATATAAAATAATTGATAATTTATTCTATCAGTTTAAATTTTTGAAATGCATATCAATTGCACACAATATAAAATAGTATCAGGGTAGGAAATCCCAATACATTTTCACGTTCTATTATGAAATCGACTAGTAGTACCAGAGTCACAGGGATTGAGGCAATTGATATCGTAGGAAGCTCATTATTTGACAGTCTTTATTTATCTTGGATCCACCGAGATGTATCAAGATCTACTCAGATCATTTTAGATAGTTGGTATAAAGATAGACATAGCAAAGTTTTTCGGGCGATATTTGACATGTCTACCGATTAACGGAGAACATCAGAAGGCCTGGTCAATTACTCCCAAAGGCTTTGATGTTATATGGGGTTATTGTTGATCAATTCACGAAGTTAACTCATTTCTTTCCTAAGGCTATCGCATATCGGATAGAGAGGCTAGTTAAATTATACATCGATGAGATTCTTCAATTGCATGCATCTGAGTGTCGATTGTGTCTAATAGAGAGCCAATGTTTATTTTTTAGCTTTGGTAGAGTTCTTGGACTTGTTTGGGCACAAGATTTAGCTTATTGACTACTTATCACTTCTCGTATAGATGTTGAGGATACGTTGAGAGCATGTGTTTTTGAATTCTGTGGTAGTTGTGCTAATTATGTTATATCGATAGAATTTGCATATAATAACAACTATCAATTTAGTATCGATATGGCTCCCGATCAGACCTTGTGTGGGAAGAGGTGTGCGACTCCATTTTTGTTGGGACGAACTTGGTGAGAGACAGGTGGTGGTTCCGACTGAGTTTGGAGTAGACATAGGCCAGCTTATCTTTTGAAGACCAACAAGAAAGTTCAAATTATCCATGAGAAATAAGATTTATGCTTGTCACAAAGATGGAGCTTTGGAGTTTGAGGCTGGGGACAAGTTCTAGTCTTTCTGATTAAGGTGTAGTCAGATTTGAAAGGAAAAGAAGGAAGATCACTCTGAGTTTTATCAGGCCATTTGAGATATTGGTCATGGTTGGATGAGCTGAGTTAGAATTGCCACTCGATTTGGATGAAGTCTATTCTAGTTTCCATGTTTCCATACATTGTATATGAATGCATGATCTTTCCCATATCATCAGCCATAAGCCACTATATGTTAGAAAAGACTTGAGAAACTAATATAGATTATGGATCATGCATTGAGAGCAGAGTTTGAGAAACAATACCATTCATTTGGTTGAGGTTTCATGGAGACTTTACAACTCAAAGGAAGTATCGAACTGGAGTTGGGTATGAGACCTCAGTTTTCATATGTGTTTGAGGAGGAACAATATTCATATCATCCACTTAAGAGTTGATATAGGTTGTAAACAAGAAGGAAATTTGAGAAATTTGGAGTTTGAGTTCTTTTTTTATTCTTTACCCAATGTTTATTTTAAGTTTAGAAACTTTATTTAATCCTTGGACCGAAGTGAGTAATGAGTAGAACGAGTTAGGAGTGGAAAGAGGTGGAAGGAGAAGGCTGCAAGTTGAGGTGAGGTGCCCTTGTTCTTGCGCCATAGCACCCAGTATGCCGTCACACTCGTGTTATGATTTTTGAGATGTATGCTTAAGCCCTCTGGTCGCATGCTTATTTACTAAACTTTTAATTTCATGTTTTGAATAATAAAATATATCATTATAAACAATAAAATTTGAATAAATGATACCGACTTTCGACCAATTAACTATAATATAAATTGATATTTGAATAAACAAAAAACTTTGGATAAACAATATATCCTTATAAGCTTTTAATTTACTATAATTTGCTCATGGTTGGGTCCGTCATCTCAAGGTTTCAACCAATTTTCCTTTTCTTCTTGTGTCAAATACAAATTGAGCTTTATTTATACAAAACAAATAATAAAGGTTACTTCTAAACTCACGTAATTATGCCATATTAGCTACAACTCTGTCTCTTAGGGACAGTTCAAGTGGTAGAGCCTCCCTTTCATCTTTTCTTCTCTGATTCGAATCTGCTTGGTTGCATTTCCTTATATATAAAAAAAAAAATTAGTTACAACTCTAAAGACTATTTATTAGGATAAAATCAATATTATCAAATATCAACTATAAAATAGTGATTGAAATTCCTATTATTATATAAAAACAAATTATTAGATCGTGGACACAAGTTTCTGAACCTATGAAGATATCGTAAAACTTGCAATATTGTTCCACTCTCACATGGATGGGGTTTTTTTTTTTTTTTTTTTTTTTTAATTTTTGCCACAAAGAAGCTTTTTGATGAATCCAATCTAAAAAAGAATTGCCAAGATTAAAAATAGCTTGTGCCACCGGTCAACTCCAACACCTTAGAAATAGTTTGTGCTAATACCCAAGTAGAGTGGAGAGTTATTTTTAGAAGTAAATATCCAACAACAAGCACAGTGATTATGAATCATGCCATATTTTAGATAATATTGACATTTTTAAGGCAATTTCTGCCCAACAACATCAAATAAATTTCACAAGCCACGTGTACCCTTAGTTTTGAATCCATGGAGGTACAGAATTCTGGATTTCCTCTGAATTTGAAATTCCATCATGCCACTGCAGTCTCTTGTCTTGCTCATAACCATAAGTGGCAGTAGCTGGGAACTTTTATACTCCCTCGGCTCCATTTAATCGCAGAAATTGAAGTCAAGTGACAGATTCTCCGGCCCAACAAACAAGATAGGAGCTTGTAACGACCCAACCCTGAACTTGAAGTGGGCAAGGTTGCAAACTTCAGTACTTAAACTAAAGAAGCAATGTTAATGCTCGCAAGGGATAAAGACAGAGGTTTGCAGTGATGGAACCTGATGAAGATGACTGTCACTAGCTGAGAATAAGGCACTGGTTTAGAAGAAGAGAACTAGAGAGGGGGGAAGAGAAGGAGAAAAGAAGAGAGAAGGAAACAAAGAGAGAGAGAGTTTAAAACAATTTATTATGTTTAAAACACTATTATTATGGCCTCTCCAAATATCTAAAATAATAAAATTTTTGTACTTTATAATAATATTATATTTGATATTTGAGTTTTGTGGGCTCTAACTCTCTTTTCAATAAAAATTTACCCATAATTTAATAAAAATACATGGTTTTCTATCACTCAAATTTTTTTTTGACTTTTTTTTTATAGCTTTTGATTTTATTTGTTTCCTCGTTCAGAGACTCAGAGATAGACAAAAAAATCGGTTATCAGAGAAAAAACAATCGATTCTTTTTTTTTTTTTTTGAAAAAAGAATTATCAATGATTCAAATAATAATACAATTTCAGAAAATTATGATTTTTCTCTTATTCAAGAGTAGTTTTCTCAAAAGCGTCCAACAGTTACCGTAAAACAAATGTTTTTTATTTTTTTTGGAATGTGATCTAGATCTTCATCCACAAATATCAGAATTTTCGGTTAATCAATGTGATGAAATTCGGCAAATTTATATAAAAGCTGGTCTATACCAACTTAAATTTCTTGACTTTCCATCTTCCAGTCCAGTGAATTATCTACTGATTTCAATCATGTTGGTATAAAGCACATTCTAGAGTAGATAATGGAAGTAATTGTCCTTTATTAGATTATGTGGAAAATGATTCTAACTCACCACATTTTATGGTAGCGAAATCTTGTGAAATTAATTAATAAAGACAACACATTAATATTTTTATTAGAAAATTGAGAATAATTGGTTAAGGTTAAAAACTTTTATAGATTATGTTAGATGGTTAGTATTTCAAAATCGTACTTTTAGATGTTATGATAAATGGTCAAATTCAAAAGATCGTGAAAATTTTATTGAGATGGTAAACTTGTTCGGAATTTATAATGATAGAGTTGGAAAAGTTATTTTAGAGAATATTTTAGAAAATATTAGATACACTTCACGTGATATTTAAAAGATCTGGCTTAGTAAAGTATGGAAGGTGATTCGTGAAAAGATTGAGAACGTAAAATTTTATATTATTATTGATGAGGCTAGAGATGAGTCTAAAAAGACGTAAATGATCATTATTTTGAGATTTATAAATAGAGATCACTATATTCATGAACATTTTTTTGACATAATACATGTTAAAAATATCGACACAATGAAATTGAAGAATGAAATATATGTCATTCTTTATCGTCACAATATTTTTATTGAGAATATTAGAGGTCAATAATATGATTGTATTAATAACATGCGTGGTGAACGACATGGGTTCAACCTTTATTTTTGAATGATGGGCAATCGTTCATCATGTATGAATATTTTTATTTCGTAATTTTTATTAATTATTACTTTATGGCTTCGAGAAGAATTCCCGCCCCATAAATTTATTTTTTTTAATGCCTTTAGAAGTGCTATTTTAAATATTAACTTATTTTAAAGGATTTCTTTTAAGGAAAGTTAAATTTAAATGCTATGAATACTTTTAAAGTGGACAACCAAAGGGCACGACTTGAAGAAATGAATCATTCAAATAAGTGCCAAAAAGAGTGGTTTCCTTGTTCCAAATAAATTAATTTTCTTCTTCAAATTTCTTTGTTAATATATTATATTTGAATTGATTTTGTAAAGCAATTATAAAATGGTAATTGGCCTCCAAAGGCATTAGGAAATTGTGTTGTGTGTTTGGAATAGAGATAGGAAAATATAAATGCACCTAATAACTTCATTCATATACTTATATTATTCTATGTATTGATATTAAAGTGTGAATCGAGATGAATCTACGTTAATTAATGCATGAATAAGAATACATCAATCTTCATACACATTCGAACTATGAATGTACCAGGATGTCGATAAATTATAGATCAATTGATATCATTTTCTTTCCTTTAAAGTTTTTAAATTTGAATTTCTTCTATATATATAAAAAATGAATGTACAAAAACTTTTGGGTTCAATGATTTCAACTTTTTCTTTCTTGATTTAAATTCTCGTGACCTTATTTTATAATAAATATACGAATACATACAACATAATATACGACGATAAATATTAAACACCCATTTGACAAATGTTTCAAATGGATAAAAACTTGTCATCCACATAAATACATCTTTTCAATATTAAGATGACATTTATGTAACAATTTCCATATAAATATGTACATGCTGCATGTGGGTCTTGTTCCCCTCCCCCCGCCCCAAAACAATATCCTGCATAAACAAAAAAGAAAAATAAATAAAAATAGATAACAAATAGGATAGAATTTTAATTTTCTCCCCATTTTTTTTTGTAAATAAATTGATTTTTTTAAATTGACTTATTTGCTTTAAAATTTGAATGGTAAGGCTCCTGCTTCCTGGTGATAGCCACTAAAGAACAATTCACAACCCAAACCATGACTCATTCGATTTTACAAAAATATAGGTTTCTTATGAAAGTATTAAAAGGTTAAACATCTCCAACCTCAAAAAAAAAAAAAAAAAGAATACTTTTAGCAATACCCATTTAGAATCAAATAAGAATTTAGAATTAGTTCATTAGTTCATTAACTTCTTAATTTTTAATTATTAATTTTATGTCTTTTTTGGGAAATTCAACTACAAATCTTTGAGGGGGCGTGGATGAAATATGTATTAACTTGATAATGATACAAATAAAATGAACAAGTTGTATATAAAATACACCCAAGTTGAAAAGTTGCCTGTGTCCAATGCAAAATTGTCATATGCATTTTCTGAATTTTATTTTTTATTTTTTAGGGTTAAAAAAAGAATTAAAAAATACATAATACAATTCCTAATCACACATGCTGCCACAACGACAAACTCCTCATGGGGTCATATGTTTAGATTCAAAATTTGGAGCAGACAACTAATTTGGGCTAGGAAAAATAATGATGATACAAATCATCATCTCAAGCGGGATCAACGGTAAAAAAAAAATGAAAATAGGAAAAAACCAAACAACCAAAGACAAAGAACATTCATTAAACAAACAATAAAAGGAAAATGAACATCAGATGGTAAGGCCGGTAAAGAAAAGGTAACGAGGCTGCGTCCAGGGAGAGAGAGAGAGAGAGAGGAGAAGGGAAAGAAGAAAGAGAGGGAATATAATTATTTTTCGCGGTTGGGTTGGGTATGGTGCTTGTTTGTTCTTATTCCTCCGTTGCGTGCGCCTGTGCAGAGCCCTCTATCTCCGCCGTCGTATGGTTCCTAATCTGTCGAGTTGGGGCGGACTCTCGGTATGATTTCGAGATACCCACTTTGAGATATTCATTTTAATTTATTCGGTTTTCTCGGAAGTATGTTAATTCATGTTTAATCTGTGGAACTGAATTTAGTATTTGTTGTTCAAACATGTCTAGGGGGTGTTTTTGGTGTGTTTTCAATGTAATATGAATAGGGTTGGCTTTCGTTCTGCTGAAAATTCATGGGTTTTCCTTCTTTTTTTTTTGTTGGGGGGGGGGGGGCTTATGTTACTGTTCAATTGCTTTTTTCTATAAAAATAATTATGCTTGGAAATTTGAAACTCTGGTCGAAATTGAAATGAGGCGTTTTGTATTTAGCTGGAAATGGTGATTTTGAAGTGTTGTGGATTGATTATGATAATTTCGTGTCCTAAATTGTATAAGGGTATACTTTTGAAACTCTCTCTCTCTCTCTCTCTCTCTCTCTCTCTCCCCTTCTTTTTGGGTCCTTGCTAACTGAGAATGCAATTTATTTTATGACTGATAGCTTTTAATGGTGTGTTACGTGAGCTTTTATATCAACTGCATTATTCGTGTTTATATAAAGTCAGCAGCCATAGTTTAACTTACTAGCTTTAATGAAGAGAGAGAAAACTTGCCAGGGATTATTGGTTCTAATACGGCAGAAACAGTATGCCATGATTTATGACTTTATTGGGATATGCTGTTTCTATTAAAGTTTCAATTATGATGGGTTCAAAATGTGAATTTTGGGTCACTTGCTGCTTCGATGAATTTGAAGGACAATGAGCCAACTTGGTTGGAACTTTTTTGAACTTTCTATGATTATGATCATCAAGACTCAACTAGGGGCTTCAGCATGTGCTAAAGGGCTTGTTTTATTCGTTTCACCAGAGAAAGTTTATGGATCAGATTCATACTATTATTTAAGATTTCAGTGATTTTGAATTATTGGGATTGTAATGATTGTCGTATTGAATAATATACACAAGTAGGGAGAAGAATATCTCTGTTGGGGAGATATTCTTGATAACAGAGTACGGAAAGGATTTTGGCCAACTTGGTGTTTCTTCAGCAACTATGGAGTAGAATTTGCGTCTCATTTTTAACTTGGTGGTTTTGTGAGGTGATTGTGGGAAGTTCTATAGTTAATTGAGAAGTTTCAATGTGACAATGTGGAACATCCACTTTGTGCTGTGGAGTTCAATAATAAAAGACAATATTTTAGGATAAGTTATTATGCTTCTAAATTTTTGTTACATAGTCTCTTATTGATTTGGCTCCTTTTCTTCCCTTGCTCATGGTACAAAGGAGTTTGGACCTACGAAGGAGGCTGCATGTTTGTAATCTCATGCCATCGTGGCTGTGGTTTGGCATTTTCGATTATAGAAATGATCAAGTTTTTAAAAATTTCTACGAACCAATCTTTTATGGGATAGAGTAGTTTTGCTTTCTTGATGCTTTTAGGAGTAGTCATTTGATGAATCTCCAGAGTTGGCTTCCTATTCTTTGTTAATGTATTTTTCTTCTCCTTGTATGAGGACTCTTCATTTCTATGTCTCTTCTAATGCATTTCTCTGTCTCTGTTTAAAATATGTGCCCCTTCAGTCTTGTAACAGCAACTCACGCGTTGTTTGAGAGATGATTCTTTATCTAGCTGATTTTCTGGTCTTGTGATGATATTTTTCAGTAAACTCTATCCACATTGGTTGGCATTTCCTATAATTAGCATCTTGGCATCAACTCTGCAAGTCGTAACTTATGGCCTCTTAGCAAAGGAGTTATCTCTTTTCCATTCAACTATTGACCTGCGTAGAATTGTTTACTAAGTGTGGTCTTCTACAGTTTGTAGTGTGCCAATAGGGAACTTATCCTGTTGTTTAATCATAAATCCCTGTTTTTTGAAGTACAAAAACTCTGCTTTTGGAAATTCTTTAAGGTTATTTTTGTGCTTGTGTTTTTATTAATCAAAAGTTAGATAACATTATTTAGACACATTTTTTGGAAATCTTGTGGGACATCTCATGTTGCCTTAGTAGACCTTAAATTGACCGCTATCAGCTAGGTAATGTTCCCATCATAATGGTATAGAAAGAATATATTTTCTCTAGGTTATGGATGCCAATGGGGCGGGCTATGGCAGGAGAGGCCTTCTTACTCCCCATACTTGTGCTTCTTGTGGGGGAGGGGAGAATTTTCCGTCCATCCCACCCCACGGGTTCAATTGATCCCCCCATCCCCACTCCCCTTGTGGAATCGATGGTATTCGAGGGATCCCCACATTTTTCAAAAATAAAAAATTAGAAGACTATTTGTTTCTCAGACAGCCGATCCCAAAATTTGGGATTAAGGCTATTGTAGTTGTAAAAAAATTAGAAGACTAAAAGTTCAAATTAACATAAATTCATCAAAAATCAGTTCAATAGTCACTTAATTCAACCTAATAAATATAAAATTCACTTAACCATCCATAAATTAATAAGAAAATAACTTAAACATGAATTGAAATTTAAATACCACATGATCATTTAATCAATTTACTTTTTTGTAACTTTTCTAAACAATCCGCTTGATCTATTCACTAAATTATCCTTCCATAATACTTGATTCTTGCTAGAAAGCAAATGAAAATCATTAGTATGGCCTTTAAAATAATATTGCAAATAAAACATGGATTTGCATTAGTTGTTGATTATACTTACATCCTGAACAAGCGTATCTTCATTTATTGTGCAATTTGGAGGAAGTGAAATTTGTTAGTGAGGGGATTCAGAGGTAAAGTGGGAGAGTGATAGCAGCAGAATATTGAGGCCCAAAGATTTGAGTGAAAAAGAAGAGATTGGATCAGATTAGAGGAAGGGGAATGAGGATTTATGTTAGTCTTTCTATTTTATTTAATTTTTTAAATATGAATTAAATTACTAAAATATCCTTTATATATAACATATACCATGTAATATAGAGGTATATATATTATTTCATATATTTCGGATCCGTGCAGGGTGGGGCCGGGGAGCACTTCTCACTCCCCATACTTGCACTTCTTGTGGGCGGAAATTCCCCTCCACCCCACACCCTGCAGGGAAAAAATCTGCCCCACCCCAGCCCTTATATTGGGGGGCTAATTGCCATCCCTTCTCTGGGTTATTTAGAACATGACCTATATGTGTATATTGGATGAACTCTTGAGACATTCAATGCAATTAGAGAGCACTTCTGTTTTGAGATGCTTTTGTCTTTTCTTGTACTATTGCCTTGTTTGGGAGGATTATCTTATTCTACCTTCATTTCCTTGTAACTCATTTTCCTGTTCCTAATACATATATCTTCTTTTTCTACCCTCATCTTATCCAAAAAGAAAGACATGGCATGCAGCTTTATTATTACTAAGATAATTCTATAATTTATCTTTTTGTTGTTTGTGCTTTGTTACTGTAATTTTCTTTACTTTGTGTTTTTCCTCCTACAGCTACGCTATTGTTGATGTGCTTGTTCATTCTTTTCTCAGATATTATGAGCTATGGCCATTTGATGGCCTGACATTTTCTAAAATGTGTTGCTGGTATACAAATGCTATTAGCTTGTGGTAAATTTTCTTATATTGATTGGCTAATATCAATATGTGGTAACAATGGATACCTGTTCTGCTATATTTGTTCAGGGAGCTGGCGCAAAGCAGCCAAATAGCTTGGCATCTTCTGGACATATGTCTTCTTCTTTACCTGTTATGCCTACCCATCTTGATCAGAAATATCCCAAATCACCTGAACCTTTCCAGATTTCCTCAGATAGGCAAGTAGTGCCAAATCTTATTTCTACCCAGCCAACTCTTTCAGCTTCCAACAATCGAATGTTGGGGAACTTGCCTTCACCAGCCTCTGGATTCCAAACAGATAATTATTATTCTACCATTTCAACTAATGAAAGACAACCCAGGAACTCTACATTCTTTCCCCAGACAATGGGTAGTGAAACATCTTTGCCACCACCAAGCCATCCTCTACATCCAGAAGTACAACCTATACCATTGGTTAATTATCCCAGAGACAACAATGACATGTACTGGTGTACGGATCCACTTCCAGATTTTCTTGACTTCCCTGGTAATATTTCTCTCCAATGCAATCAGATAGAAAATAGAGCTGGTGTTATGGCCTCTGAGGACAATTATAAGAGAGGTGACTGGCAGCAATGGGCAGATGATTTTGTTAACAATGATGATGCTTTGGATCCGAATTGGAGTGATCTTCTTGTTGATGTGAATACAGCACATCCAGAACCAAAGGTTTGTTCTTTAACTAGTTGTTTTTGGGGTTTCATTTGTTCAGTGAAGTGCTCTCGGGGTATGCTTGTAATGTTATTTCTTCAACTCTAACATAAATTGATGTACCTGACATGAATTCTTATAGTTATGCCAATGTCACGGGTGTTTGTTTTTCTTCTATTGGTGATGTATCCAACTAGAATTTCCCTCCAGTACGGGAAAATGAATCCTTTTGAACTTATGGGATACACAAGTTGATTTAAAAAAAAAAATATTTAAATTTTCATTTTGCTTTAGCTTTTTTGAATAAAAGAAAATAAAGTTCAAGGAATTACGACTTGTCTCTACTGTAGGTAATGGTATATGCAAGTAAATATAGTTAGCTTCTTTAATACTTTTTTGCTATTATGACTTGTTGAAAGAAGGGTGAGGCTCTCCGAGCCTAGATAGTTGTCACACCTAGGCATCTGTTTATGTCAGGTGCTATAGTTGTAAATCATCAGTCTGGATTCTATCTTATGACTGGTGGTTACTAAAGGACAACTGACATAATGATGCTTTTCGATGTTCTCCGGATACTGATTGAACCAGGTCTTTGGTGTTCATAAAACGAAAAAAGTCTCTCTCTCTCTCTCTCTCTCTCTCTCTCTCTTTCTCTGTTTTTTTTAATTGTTTGATTTGGCAATCTATATTCTAAATAACTCGATAAGCACACCATCATCTTATCCATTGATTGATCTACAAAATGTATAGCACCACACATCAGCACATGTTCTTTTGTTTTCCCTATCAAAAAATAATATTCTGGTTTTTGTTCTCCAGTGTCTGTGTTTGATAGTACTTTGGAAGTGCTGATACCATCTTCTGATATCTAGGTAAATCAACTTCAACAGAATCATCATCCTGCACCATCTGGCCATCCAGTTCCTGTCCATAGTCCATTGTCAGGTGTAGCACCGACCAAGCCTCGCATGCGATGGACACCAGAACTTCATGAGGCCTTTGTTGAAGCTATCAATCAGCTTGGTGGTAGTGAGCGTATGTAGACTTTCAGCTCTGCGACATTCATGATCCTTTTAACTGGTCCATGGCTTTTTCAAATTTAGTAACTTAAAATTTTGAATTTCAGGAGCCACACCAAAGGGTGTCTTGAAGCTAATGAAAGTTGAAGGATTAACTATTTATCATGTCAAAAGTCACCTTCAAGTATGTTCAATATTGTTTCTTTAGTCGACCTTGTTTAGTTAAATAAATTAGTTCTTGTTATAACTGGTTGTTCTTCTCTTCCATTTCAGAAATATCGAACAGCTAGATATAAACCTGAGACATCAGAAGGTAATAGCAAAAACTTTCCTTCGTTCACTATTCAATTTCCTGATTTTTCATTATGGACAGAAGCTTAAGTTCTGAATATTTTTAAGCCAGGATGTCTTTGTTCCTAGTTATAGAATGAGTGGGACAAACTGTGTAGGCCTTAAGGTGTATAAAACTGTTTTTCATGCTTCACTGCTTCTCTAGCTGTTCCTGATTAATGTGTTGTGTTGCTTGATTCATTTTCTAGATTAATTTTGGGAATCTTGATTAAATTCAGTTTAGAGAGAGTAGATTAGTAGGTATTTCTAGTCATATGATGACAAAGTAATTTGTTGCCAATTGGTTATTTATTCTTTTTCAACATTATAATTAATTCATTTGAAATAATGTTCTCTTGTGCAGGAAATACTGACAAAAAATTGAGTACTATTGATGAAATGGCATCTCTAGACCTGAAAACGTAAGCTTTTCCCCGTTTTCCTTTTTTAAAAAAGTTGTTCTATGTGATTCTATTTTAGTTCTATTGCCCTTTGGTTACCCGTTTAAGTGAGTCCTCAAGTTTGTTTAGACTCGCTTATCTGTGGAGTGGATTGATGTGCTTAAAAGAGGATGTAATATTCTCACAAGTTTCCAATAGTTAGGCTCTTGAAATGTCTTGAGGGGCAAAATAGATGTTTTTACTTAATCAAGGCATTGTATCATTTCTCCTTTTGCTACACTATGGGAATAGGTGGAATTGAACCTTGCCCAATCCTTCCTCACAAAGCACAATGAACTGGCTTTTGTTGAGGCTTTGCAAGCTTGTGTTCTATGAAGTTGGAAAGAATCATGTGAGGACCTTTTGCGGTTGGTGGGAAAAGATTTAGAAATTTGAGTGTAACTTCTGTCATTCTGAATTCTAGATCTCATGGTTCCTGGCATGTCTCACGGATCCCAGTGTTCTAGTGTTCTAATAAATGTTGTTTGATATGATTTTGGTTCCAAACTACTATCTTCACTGTCTTTTCATAGCCATACTCATTTTGATCCTTCGTGGAGTTGGTCCTTCTAGTGTCACACAATGAAATAATCTAGTCTCTCCCATGGACAATCAAATTGGTTGAGATGATGACAGCCTTTGTTCACATGCTTCAAACTGTGGGCAGTTCCAGCTACTTTTTGGGGGCAGCTTGTAATTGTGATATGTGGCACCAGAAAAAAGAACTCCTTAGTCATGATTACTGGGCAAGATTGCACCTGAACCTTTGTTAGAAGTGAGACCAAGCCATTCATATGTATTCCATTTAAAATGAGTTCAGGTTCTTCCTGCATTCTCTTGGTTCATCTGTCCAATGTTTTTGACATGATTTTGGTACAAATGGTCATAGAGTTAAACAAATGCATGATGCAAACTAAAACTAGCAACTAAATGGGGGGGAGGTGTTGGGAGGGGAATGGATGGCCACAGGCTGAGGAGTTGCAGATACATGTGACTGTGAGGTTCATACTAGATTAAGAAACTCTTATAAACACAGAGATGGTGTGGAATCAGATATGATATGAGCTTAGTCGTCTTAAAGAAATTGAGACAGCTTCAAGTGGTAATAAATGAGGCATCAATAAATTCATTTGTGACATGGAAGACAAAGGAGCTGAGATGTTTTCAGGTGCAATTCATTTTCCAGTGCAGAATTGAGTGTAGAGTTCGTGCTGTTCTTCAAGTTTTGCTTACACAAACCATCTGGCAAAGAGAGGAAAAAAAGTTTTGCAGAGATTTTTTTTTGGGGGGGGGGGATGTACAATAGTAAGATAATCTTATTCATAGTGAAATCCAAGTGTCAGTAGTGCATAAAAAGTGAGGAAATGATTTCTTTGCATGTGAAATTGTGTGCCGGAAAGGTGCAGACTTTTATCTTGACGATTGCTTTTGGTAAAATGCTTACCATTGATATCCTTGTACTTTTTCTTGGCCATTTAGTGCTCTATGGCCTGAATGTTCCATAATAAACCATTTATTGTTACACCATATGGGGGGGGGGGGTAGAGATGTGGTTAAGATTAATTATGTGCCTGAACATAATTGGCAAAAATACTCGGTGCTATGTTTTTTGAGATGCATGCAAGGGGAGGATAAGTGCTCAATTTGCAGGCAGTTTCAAAGCATAAGGGGCAGGTTTGAACGGTCAAGGATCTTTGTGTACCCAAATATTTTGTCCTTTGTACCCCTATGTCCTGTATCCATGGGCAACTTTGCATATATATGGTGGACTAGTTAGCTCCAAGATTCAAACAAAAAAGGTCCCACATGAAAGCAAGGGCATTTGTTGTGGGTGCAATAAATGTTGGGTTAAGGAACTCATATCAGTAGAAGGAAATCATTGGGAGGTTAAATGTTCTGTTTTTATATCTGTTAGTGGGTCATGGGTGATTATTCTTAAGGGCTATTGCACTTCTCTGAGTTGTTTGGATGTGAAATTGTGGTGTAGTTTAATTGCCTGTCATTTTTTTGATTATTGGTGTAGTTTAATTGCCTGTGGTTTTTATGATTATTGGAATATGCTTGTTTGATGCTTAACTTTGATGAGAAAACTTTATTATCCGTAAGGAAACAAGAATGTTCATGGCCATGGTCAGGTTGAAAATTTGATCAGCTAATGGAACATGTATCCTTCTTTTTGGGGGTGGGTCTTTTTGCATGTTATCAAAATAAAATAGTTGATGAAGCAAGTCAATTATTGGTGATGGGATAGAAATATGGTTGTGGTAGATATTACTACAGAAGCAGAGCAAGATCCAGGGCTGGTCCCAAGAGGTTCCCCCTAATTGGGTAAGACTTGAACAACCAAGATGTACAGGAGTCATGCAACCAGTCCACATTTTAACTTCATGTCTGCATCTCTCATCTAAACCAACTAGAATTGTGCGACGAGTGTGCAATGTGGCATGAACTGGTGCATCTCAAATTTTGGGGGGCAGTTGAGCCAAAATTTATAGTGTTACAGATATATCATAGCTCAAACTGCAATTTTGACCTAAGATTTTAGGGACTTACCCAAATCTTGGACAGTAAGTTTATACAAATGTTTGCTATTAAAAAAGAAAAAAAAAAGTTAATGAAAATGTGAGTGTGATGTCACATTCATATTTTGATTAACTCAAGCTTACCATCCTAATCAACCAAAAAGTTTCTTGTTGATATTTTCTTTTCCATTTCTTCTGGATTGACCACATCCTATAATTTCCAAAGACTAAACCAAAACTTAAAGGGGGAAAGAAAACCTTTGGACTAATATTTACCTGTAAATTTGATTCGTTTACAGGAGTATGGGGATTACGGAAGCATTACGTCTACAGATGGAGGTCCAGAAGCGGCTTCATGAACAGCTTGAGGTACTTGGTATATTCTGTGTGCAATTGGTTTTTCATGCTGAGTTTTGGCTAGATGAATACATTTAGGATGTGTTTTTTACTCTACTAAAAGCTCTACAACAAGAAAGACACTTCTGTTACTCTGTACTATATATTCTGTGTGCAATTGGTTTTTCATGCTGAGTTTTGGCTAGATGAATACATTTAGGATGTGTTTGTTACTATACAAAAAAGCTCTACAAGAAGAAAGACACTTCTGTTACTCTGTACTCAAGTAGAGTTTTTCCATCCACAAATGCTTTTCTATTGACTTCGTAAACACTCCCTCAAATTTATTACCTTATGCCTTTCATGTATTTTTCTTATTGATGTCACTGAGATCAGCCTTTAGCATATCCTGTATATGCTTGTTATTTATTAGTTTTCTTTTGCTAAGATAAGATTAAGGGGAGTCTCACCTAGATGGGCCAAGTGGGGAGGGGTTTAAGGTGCTACTGGGGTAGTCAGGTAGTGCTATTTTTTTTTTTTTTATTTTTATTTTTATGTATTAGAGCTATGTAATTTCCAGTACTTATTATGCTTGATTCCTCAGATATTCTTGGAGGCTGATTAACCATCTACTTCCGGATTGCTTTTCTGATGCTTGGATGTTGGAATATTTTTGGATAAGCTATAAGACTAGGATATTTAATGTTAACTGCATCATTAGAATGAGCACTTCAGATTTTTAGAAATTATCTTCTGCATTCCCGTGCACATTGAAGATTATTATGTTAAAGGGTGTTTCATCTTCAGGTAGTAGTTTCTTACTTATCCTTTAGGCTTTCACACCAATAAGTTCTAACTCCCATATTTAGCTTACTTTTGGAGCTCAAAATCTCTTATAGAGTGGGTAATCATTTTTACTAGCCTTTTGTTTGGACCAGTTTGCTATATTTATGAGGTTTTGCACTTTGTTGACAAGCAGCATCTGCATTCTATTATTATTATATTAGCAGGATAAAATATCCCTTTCCATTTAGGAGGCTATGTCTTGATTTTATTCTCTTACCATAAAGAATCTCCTTGAGTGGAATTCCTTCCTGTTGATGGGTGTTGACCACTTCTTGTACCCCAAAAAATTGTAAAAGGAATTGATCACTTGTTTCTATTAAAAAAAAAGGGGTCTTGGAAGGATGTCTGCCTTCTCAAGTGGAATTTAGTTTCTTTTATTCATTTGGTCCAAAAATTATTAAATTATCAAACAGTGTATTAATTACCACAGTAACTATCAACATTATCTTAATGGATGTTGTAGTTAGCATTATCTTAATCGAATAATTAGTTTTAGGAATTATTTACTATTTTAAGAATTTTTTAAGTGTATGCTTCTATTGTTGTAATGCAGAGAAATTTGGCTTTATTAGAAAAGAAAGATTTAGAGATATTCGACATGTTCTAATCCAAGGGTGATATTTGTGAGTGGAATGTTGAGTTATTAGCCATACCGCAGATCCAGTATTCCTTTACGATGTTATATGTTGCACAGATACTTTTAAAATCGAGCCATGTATTGTCAGACACATTGTTGGACACAAAATTCGTACGATACTTTGAAGACATGTAATGGACACATCTCAACCAAGTTCAGTTTTTTGGCATTTCATTATCAACTAGCGATTTCTTTGACACTCACTGGTTAAAATTACATGGATAGTGGGGACTTGTGTAAGAAATCTTACGAGTCCAAGGACATGGTTCCCCCAAACCAAAAGTTTTTGGGTACTTTGAATCAATTCAATGAGTTCAAGACCTGATTTCATAAAGCAAATTTCAAAGACCATGTTGCAGAGCTATTTGTGGAGTTATCTGTTTTATTTTATTTTTCTTTTTAATTTTTAGGTATGGTAATCCTAAATACATTAGGCAACCGGAATTTTTTATTCACTTGTTTCTGAAGCATTCGTATTTCTGATACAACATTAAATGTTGAACCTATTTCCAACAAAATATTAAATGCTGAAAACTATTTCCAACATTATTAATGGGATTATAGTGGCTATAATTTCAAATAGATTCTGTAATCACAGTTTATGTTCTGTTTTGTACCCTAATATCCTGGCTCTGTACCTTCCTGCAGATTCAAAGAAATTTGCAGTCACGAATTGAAGAACAAGGGAGGTATCTTCAAATGATGTTCGAGAAACAAAACAAATTGGAGAACGAGAAAACAAAAGGCTTGCCATCCACCCAGGATAAGCCCCCTGCTCCATCATCATCTGAAGTATCACAGCTCATCCTCTCTAGTGAGAAATCCATAGTCTTGGATCAGAATAATTCCAAAACAGGAGTTGGCACTAGTAGCTCCCAAAAACTGAAGAGAAACCAAAGAGCAGATGAGAGCAATAAAGGTGGTGATATCAACCAAGATGCTGGGACATCTAATTTACGTCCGGTAAAGCGTGCAAGAGCGGATGAAAGTGCTGCCCTCATTAAACAATGAGGTATTCTTTTTGTGACTGCAATAGTAACCAATTTGAAGCTCCTGGGATGACATGATGAAATCAGAAACATATGATTCATGGACAGGATAGGACAGGCTATACTGACTGAAACAAGGAGATTTTTTAACTTTAGGTACAAAGATAGCATTGATCGTAATAAAAGTTGTTCTATGTTTAACCTTGCTAATAAGCAGTATTCAGTTTTTGATTAATCACTCTCCTGATTTATGCCCCTTTGGTTGGGACAGAAGTTTAAATTTGCACTGTGACCTAGCTTTTTCCAGATTTCTTGTACAAGCTTCTGAAATGTATATTACTAGGAACTCGGTCAATTTTCAACCTTACACTCCTCTTCAAGGCGCACTGATTTCTGTTTATATTGGTTTTCTCGGGATGTTTTTTATCCATTCTGGCTTCATGAAAATATTGTCTTTGCTGGACAAGTTAGCATTGATGGTGACCGACAGACATGCTTTGGAAAGCTTCAATCCTTGCCGGGGGAAAGTTCAACCGTAGTTTTCTGTATACTTTGCAGCAGCATGCAGCGCGTCTGCCAGGGTTATGAGGAAAAAAAAGCTTCTGGGACTTCAGATTGTTAGTGTCATGTTGGAACTGTGATTGGGGAAGTCTACTTTGATTTGTCTTCCATTGCAGCTAGTTGGTTTTTTGAATCAATTTTCTGTATCTTTCTAGAAATTAAAACAGTTTGTGAATTGAAATATAATTCCAACTTATTATTGTACCAGATAGATTCTGCTTATGGTGCTCTGATGCCATAGTTCATGGCAACTGTCAAGAAAACTGCTCCTGTATGGTCACTACTCTTTGGAGAGAGCGAACCATGAAAAGATGAACCAATATAGCTTCTTTGCCAACGTCTGTGTTAGGTCTTTAACCAAGAAAAAGCAATCGTCAGCCATTTCCAAGGTTATGGTCATGCAATGTAATGACTGCAATCCTGAGGTCAACTGCATGAATTCTGGACTTCAGACATACTTGTTACCTATGAGAGTTATCTTGGAGCCAACTCGGAGGATCCCCAAAGAAGAACTAGTCCAAAATCAGGATGCATGAGCTCTAGACAAGTATTTACCTTAGATTTTTGCGCCCCCCCCCCCAAAAAAAGAAAAAAAAAAAGTCCTAGGCATAAAATATACAACAGAAAATTCAAGCTTGTAGCAACCAGGAGAAAAAGAAAATAATCCAAAATACTTCTGGAAAAAAGTGCATATGGCAATCTGTGAATAGGTTCTGCCCATACTCCTGATAGGAAACTGCAAAATTAGCTAGTACTAGCGTATATATACTTTCATCGATTTTATATCTATCAAGATCCTGACGTCTTTACCATTCCTCAAGATTGGGCGCATGTTGCATATTTCTAGTTTGCGCAAGCTGCCCATTTGTAACATTACGACTGGGACGTATCTGAGGTGTTAAGGCTGGGTGTTGTCTTAATGGCCCCGAGGTGTGAAATCTGATTTCAGCTCACCAATTTTCCAAAAAGGCCCAATGACTATGTCAGACGGGGTGTGCAATATTCCATTATAACCGAATATTCGACCAAATCAAGTTTAATCAAGTTCAGATTTACAAATTCAAATTCGATTTTCGAATTACGAATCGATTTTTAATTAAAACCAAAATTTGAATTGGGTTTTCGATTTGAATTTCAAATTGGGGATTTTAATACGAATTCAAATTGAAAATCGAATCCAAATTTGAATACGATTTTTAAATACTAAAATGAATTGAATTCAAATTCAAATTAAGGTTTCTTACATTACCTACGAAAATACAAAAGAATCCTTTAAAAATTAATTCATTAAGCTTTATGTTAAAAGGCATATAAACCTTTTTAATATATGATATTAAAAAAAAAATCTCATTGAATATATCTTATCAAATCCTAAAAGATAAAAGTTACTTCACGAATTCGAAACAAAAAGATGTGATTGCCTGTGCAATCATTGATTAACAAGAATGTATAGACAAATTACCGTGTATTATGATATGACATTAAAATCAACTTATAAGAATTTTATGCATTGATGATTGATATGAAGATGTTTTAATATGTGTTTCATCAAAGCAAGGAACGGTTGACTATCATTTATGTTCGGTTGATCGTTATTGTTCCACGAGCTGTGCCTATAGAATGAAATTGAGACGGTTGGCTGAACCCCTAAACCGTTTGATCAGGCTCCTTGTGTGGTCAATCATGCAGCCTTGCTAGGCTATTCGGTTGGCTGGATTATCCAGCCGGTCGACTGAGTGGCATCTTGAGGTTGCTCGGTTGGTTGGTTCTTGCAATCGGCCAACCGGGCAGCGGCTCGATTGGCTGGTTCATCCAGCCAATCGATGGGGCAGCTGCTTATAGCTACTCGATTGGCCGAATACATCAACCAGTCAAATAGAAAACAAGGACAGTCAGTTGGTTGTGTGGACGGATTGTCGAAACTCTCAAATTAATACTGATTCTCTCAATGTAAACAAATTTATTACAATAGTGGTATCAGATTGAATCTCACAGGAATTAAATTAATTTAATTTCTTAGTTATTACCAAAATAAAATGAAAAGTTTATCAAATAAATTTCTAAATTAAAAATTAAAAAATAAATCAACTACACAAAAATTCTAAAAATTAGAAAAGAATTTCAATATACTAAACTCTGATTAAAAAATTTACACATTCGATTATTTCACTGATCATAAGTTAAAAAATTTTATTATTACAATTCAAACATTTAACCTTAAATTTATCAAAATAGTCGTAATAAATTTTACGTTTTTCTAAATTAATTGACCAAACCTAACATCCAATCAAAATTTATCATTAATCGACTGGACACGATAGCGTTCTTTATCAATATAATGATTGTACTAAGTTCTGTGAAAACAGTTAACCAAAATACAAATAATCGGGATAGTCGCACAATTATTAATTTTCTTTCATCGATTGCTTCGATTAAACATGAATATTGGTAAAAAACCCATAGATATAAATAATCTAGTTGATACTTATACAATTCATTCATGACAATTATGGATCACTAAAATTCTGGATAACAATAAAAAAATTAATATTGAATTAAATTGTTAAATTAACCAATACCAATTTTTCATATAAATAAATAAAAAATCGATAAATATTTGAATTAAAAGACAAGAAATTAAATGAAACACATAATCTTATAGTGAAGATAATCAAATGAAATTCTTTTTGAATCAGAAGAAAGAAACTAGCCACTCACAGTAGAAACAAAAGAAAGAAAAAATGTAATTGAAAAAAAGAAAAACAACCTAGAAAAGAAAAAAGAATTGTGTGATGTTACAAATGTATGCTCTGTAGCTGCCACCCCATAAGAGAGTATATATAGCCCGTAGGCCTCCCTAGTTGAAGTAGGAGTGTTCTCTTACTAGACCTAGATCTAGAAAAAATATTCTCCTCTCAAATGATTAAGATAATCCCTTAAAATAGGGAAACAATTAACCCCTTAAAAATAAATTACTTGAAATAAAAATTTTTACTACAAATAAATCCTCCACTCTAGATGTTTCTTCATTTCTTTGTAGACCCAAATGCTATCTTGAACCATTTAGCCCCAAAATTACCTCCTTAAACCTATTGTGATCCAATCTCCAATTTTGATCTCCTAAAAATAAAAAGTCATAAAACCATCAATTAGAGCACATAATCAATCCAAAATCATACTATAATATCAACAATAAAATCAACATTTTGCATAATATCAAATTCTCTCACACCAAACCAATGCTTGTCCTCAAGCGTAATTTAGATTAATGACTCAAAACCATTCTCTTTTTCACTCCTTCCTCTCCTTCAATTTATCTTCAAACAATTCCAAATCAGCACATATCGAAAAATTCAAGTCAAATTAATAATCAAGAGAACAAGTGATCATAGTATCATAACCTTAAAAGAAAATATAAACATTCCATCAACTCAATAATTTCATCAAAATTCAATATATCAAGATTCAATATCTTTATAAGGAATTCACTCTATACACTCAAAATATTTAAGAAAATTTATCAATAACTCTCAAAATCAAAATATATCACCATAAATTTGCTTATTTATCAAATCTCCACTACCACTTATATGAATTCAAAACAAAAATCCGGAGTTCTTGACAAGGGTTGTAATATGGCTTGGGTAAAGGTAGGATAAGAGGAAAAATGTGATATGCTATGTATATATTAAAAGAAGTATGTCAAGAATTTCAAGACCATATTCCCTATCAAATATATCTCATATCATGAAATCCAATCAACCCAAAACAATGATACTTCAATCAAGACCATCTCATTCCTCAATCAAAACCTTTGTCATTTTCTTTTTTTGTTTTTGTTTTTTTTTCAAATTCCCAATCTCAATTCCTAAGAATTTTTTTTTTCATTTTCCCCTTTTTTTTATCATTTTTTGAATGAAAATATGAAATATATACAAATCACCCTAATCATATGATCGAATCCATAAAGATAATCCCCGTAATAAAGTCACCCCATTCCCTTTTACAAATAACCACTCAATAATGCTCTAATCATATGTTTCTTTGATATAAGGATCAAAAAGAAGATTAAGCATAAAAAGAAGGTTATGTGTCAATTATTGATATTATAAATAAAAGAAAATGGGTATAAACTCAAATGGGTTCACTAGGGGAAATATTCTACACGGGAAAGTCTTTTTTCGAGAGCTAAAAGAGGTAAACCTAAGTGCCCCTATCATATTAATACATGAACTCATGGATGTGGTCTAAAAAATATAGCAAAGCAAGTTCTAGAATAAATATACTATAATTGATAAACACTCATCAAAGAAAATTTAGAGTAAGATGATGGTATGCTCTTAAGGCTCAAAAGCACACAAAAGTATTTAATTTGTATCAAATTTATTACATCTTCATTGATTCAATCATCAAGATCAATAAGACATTTAAAACAATTTTATCCAAAAACAACTAATCACGCATGTCTCTTTCATGTATTTCAACTCAAATCAACAATACATACTAATTCAAAATTATTGTTAGACAAAAATCAAAAGAGTACGAAATTTCAAAAAATATAGAAGAAATGATATTGGCATGAAAATCCTTCCCCATACCTAAAAACTACATTGTTCTCAATGTATGCAAAAGGTAAAAAAAAATTAGGCACAAAGCTAAAACAACTCACAACCAGCGCAATTTTAAACTAGTCTCAGAAAAGTACCTAACACCATAGGATAGGAAAGAAAAGAAAAATGAAAGATGCTAATCTACGAAGTAGGACAATGAAAAGATGAATAAGAACTAGAAAACTCCCTTAAGGTGATGGTGAAAATGGAAGTTGAAAACCCACAAAGTCGGCAAGTGCTTGAATGTTCCTCTCCAATCGTATGATCACACCTTAAGCATGGACTGCTTCTGTCCGATTTTGTCTCAATTGCTTTGTCCATCTCTTGACTTGGATAAGTGCAACTCTTAGAAATTTTCCTCTTAGGTACCTAAAAAAATTAAAAGAAAAAACTAATGATACTAATCAAATACCCTTAATTAATTAAGAAATCAAATAACAAATTAATCAAACTCAAGAAAAAAATATTGGGTTGTCTTCCAACAAGTGCAATTGTTTAACATCTTTATACTCTACGTTCTTCACTTATTTCTCTTCAAGGAGGCTTTAACTTCACTTTGGGAGGCTCATAATTTTCCATCCGTATTTAATTGTGCATTCAATTCAAAATCAATATCACATTTTTTTTCACAAATTTCATGCACAATTAAATAAAAAATATCAGTAAAACAAACTGATTGACACTCATTTGGATACTTTATAAGATCAAAAATAATAAATTTAACAATCTCACTATCGAACTAAACAGAGAGAGCATCTTCATCCACATCTATTTTAGTTTTTGTTGTCTTCATGAATGGTCGTCCTAATAGAAGTGGAGCGAAATCTATAATAGTGTCTTTTCCATTTTCAAGATATAAAAATCGGTTGAAAAATTGAGTTCATTAACTTGTACCAAAACATTTTCAACAGTCCCTTCCGGATAAGTATAAGAATGATCAGCTAACTAAATAACAACTCCGGTTTCTTTGACGGGACCAAGTTTCAGAGCACTATAAATTGAGTAAGACCTGATATTAACAGGTGCTCCTAAATCTAGCATGACATACTCCATTTTTTTCTTACCAATGACACAAGGTAGAGTGAATATATCTGGATTCATATATTTTTCGAGTAAAGTTCTCTTGATGATATCGGACACATTCTCTCTCATCTCATCATCTTTTATCTTTTTAACTTTCTTATCTTATTCTTCCATCTTGGATTCCTCAAACCTATAAGGAAAATGTCGTACAATTGTACTAAAGGCATTAGGCAAAGAAGACTTGGATGTTACCTTAATTGAATTTTTATGCTTACGTTCATCTTCGTTGTCCATATCATTCCCTTCATCCACCTTCTTAGATGGAGTGAAGCTCAAATGAAATTCCTTTTCACTTCTCAACGTTATTGCGATAACGTTCTCTTTGGGATTTAATATCATTTGTGAGGGAAATTTTTCAGAATTTTGCATCTCCAACCTGCTAACTAAGGTTGTTAGTTGGTGCTCCAAATTCTGTATACTCACTCTCGTTTCCTATTGAAATTGTTGAGTGTTAGTCGCAAGAGTTTTTACAATATTTTCTAAAGACATACCTAAATTTGAGGTTTGTGTAGGTGCTAGTCTATTAAAAAATTGGGGTGGATATCTTGACTGTTCTCATTTATTCCCATAACTTAAATTTGAATGATCTCTTCATTCAGAATTATAATGGTTGGAGAAAGGATCATACGTACGTTAAGATTGACCAAGAAATCCTCATACGATATTTACTTGTTGAGTGAAATCTTTTTGTAAAGATGGACACATCCGTAGGATATCCGAAAATTAAGCATATTCCACAAACCGTGATTGCCTGCATTTGTCTTACAGCCAACTGACGAACCAAAGCAGTTAGTTCAAATATTTGATTTTCAAGATTTGAGTGATTTACCTCATTGACACATTTTGTAGCTCAATTCACTCTCATTCCAAATTGTTGAGAATTTTCTACCATGTTTGAAGTCAACTGTTTTGCTTCTTCTCGTATTTTGTTGACTAAATCTCCTCAACTGACTGTATCTACCATACTTCTGTCAATGGGTATAAGTCTTTTATAAAAATATTGAATCAAGAGCTGATCCAGTATTTGATGATGTGGGTAACTAGCATAGAGTTCCTTGAACCTCTCCCAATATTCATATAATATCTCTCCACTAAACTCTCTGATCTCACATATTTCATTTCTGATATTGGCAGAGCTAGATGCATGAAAAAATTTTTCTAAAAATAATCTTTACATTCCATTCCATGTATTTATCAAATCACGAGGAAGGTAATATAATCAGTCCTTTGCATTATCTTTTAGGGAAAATGGAAAGACTCTAAATTTGATTTGTTTCTTGGTCACACCTTGGGGTTTCATGCTCGAACAAACGTGAAATTCTTTCAAGTGTTTATGTAGATTCTCACCTAGAATACCATGAAAAATAAGAAATATATGAATTAAATCAGATTTGAGTTCGAATGCTATCTCAAGAGTTAGGTACTCGATGCACAAGGGTTGTTGATTCAAAATTGATACATCTAACTCCTTCAGAGTCATTTGACGATTTTTCATCTTTTCTTGCTCCTAAAAAATCAGTAAACAAGTGAAAAATACAAATAACGGAATTAAAATAATTTCCCGACAATGGCGCCAAAATTTGGATGGGTTATCGAAACCCTCAAATTAATACTGATTCCCCCGATGCAAACAAATTTATAGCAATAGTGGTACCAAATCGAATTCTACGGGAACTAAATTAACTTAATTTCTTAATTATTGACAAAATAAAATGAGAGATTTATCAAATAAATTTCTAAATAAAAAATTAATAACCTAAAATTAAAAAACAAATCAACTATGCAAAAATATTAAAAATTAGAAAAGAATTTCAATGTACTAAACTCTGATCCAAGAGTTCACATATTCAATTATTTCATTTATCATAGGTTAAAAAATATTATTTTTACAATTCAATCATTTAACCTTAGATTTATCAGGATAACCGTAATAAATTTTACGTTTTTCTAAATTAATTGACCAAAACCAGTATCCAATGAAAATTTATCATTAATCAACTGAGTATGATAGCGTTCTATATCAATATAATGACAGCATTAAGTTCTGTAAAAACAATTAAACCAAAATACAAATAATCGGGATAGCTACACAATTATTTAATTTTATTCTATCGATTCCTTAAATTAAATATGAATATTAGTAAAAAACCCATAAATATAAATAATCTAGTTGCTATTTGTACCATTCATTCATAAAAATTACGAATTACTAAAATCCTGGATAGTAATAGAAAAATTAATATTGAATTAAATTATCAAATTAACCAATACCAATTTTTCATATAAATAAATTAAGAATCGACAAATACTTGAATTAAAAGACAAGAAATTAAATGAAACACATAACTTCATAGTGAAAATAATCAAATGAAATTTCTCTTGAATCAGAAGAAAGAAACTAACCACTCACAATGTAAACAAAAGAAAGAAAAAATGTAATTGAAAAAAAGAAAAACTAAAACCTTGAAAAGAAAAAAGAATTGTGTGATGTTGCAAATGTATGCTCTGTAGCCGCCACCCCATAAGAGAGTATATATAGCCCGTAGGCCTCCCTAGTTGAAGTAGGAGTATTCTCTTACTAGATCTAGATCTAGAAAAAATATTCTCTTTTCAAATGATTAAGATAATCCCTTAAAATAGGGAAACAATTAACCCCTTAAAAACAAATTATTTGAAGTAAAATTTTTTACTACAAATAGATCCTCCACTGTAGATGTTTCTTCATTCCTTTGTAGACCAAAGTACTATCTTGAACCATTTAACTCTAAAATTATCTCCTTAAATCCACTTTGATCTAATTTCCAATTTTGATCTCCTAAAAATAAAAAGTCATAAAAATCATCCATTAGAGTGCATAATCAATCCAAAATCATATCATAATATCAACAATAAAATCAATATTTTGTAAATTATCATTGTATTGTCGGTTGCATAGGGAAGGTGGACGGTCGGTGGGCAAAGCTTAGACAATTGAATAAAAGAAGGAACAACCAACTGACTATGCTGGATAGCCAACTTACTATGCTGGACAGCCAGCTGAATATGCATAGAATGTTTAGTCGGTTGATTGATTTCATTCTTTTTAATGTATTTTTCAATTCCTAACGTGTTCTTTGTCGAGTTAAGTGTTCAAGTGATGTTCACTAAGTTTTAATATGTTCTTTTTAAATTATTTTACTTATCATCAAAACTTATATATATGTCAACACTATTAATTTTCAAAGATTTTTCATTTATGCTGTCCCTCTGCTTGTTTTGTGGTAGGTTTCTGTGAATCATGTGCTTACATTATGTGATGGGGATTCTGTTGTTATGCATTTGATTAGTCTATAATCTTCTTTTATTCTTCTGGTTATTATATATTTTGCTAGTTATTTATAATTTTATTTTTATAGGCCATTGCATTCTATTAACTAGACTAGTAAGGTAATTATCCCCTTTTTATTTATTTTGATTGTTATTATTTATTTTATTCTTTTTATGCAAATTTTGCTTTGCAATTTTTTGCATTTTAAGCAAACAATAAAATAGCAACTTAAACAAATACATTCGAATTCAATTTTATCAATCCAAATTCGATTAAATCGGGTTCATGTGAGAATTTATATTTCAAATATCAAATTCGGTTTATTCAATTCAATTCGAATTCAAACCGAAAACCGAATTTTGGATTAAATTCATTTTGATTTTTGGTTTGGCGTTCAAAAAATATCAAACCGAATTAACTGAAGAACATGAAAACTAAACCAAAGAACACTCCTTTGCCATGCCATAGAACCTCTGACTGAATTAACCCCGTCACGTGAATTAGCCCAGTCATGTGAACCAAGTTAGCCGAGTCACGTGAATGGTCATCTATTTTAGATTTGTGCCTATTAAAGCTGTCAATCTAGGACAAGCCTATAGGGCTATCCCAGTTCAGCTCGACCCTTTTGAGAGCTGGCAATGGTATCCCCCAAGACATGAAAGGAAAACAAACGGTGGATGAGAGCAATATAGGTGGTGACATCGACCAAGATGTTGCCACATCAAGTTCATGACTAATGGAACATGGCTTGAAGGCCTACTATGGAAAGACCCCGAAGCTCTCCCAGTTTGTGGCCCAATGGATAGAACTGACCTAAGCATGTTGTCAATAAAAGATTTATCTTCTCGACAGATAGACTGGCCCAACTCCTCGGTACCCACCGGCCAGATTCCTTCTTGATTGTCAGTTGATCGGTCCTCATGTCTCATCGGTGCGCAACATCAATGCTTGACTAGAGGCAATATTTACTTCCCTTCAAACACAAAAACAATACCTCGTGATCGAGAAGAAAACTTTTTTTTATATAATAGAAGAAAACTTCTATCAATAAAGGAAAGGAATCCTTGGTGATCCAAATTTCTTTACATAACAGCATTTCAAATCTTGAGCGGTTTTCATAATCCCTATGATTTTAGGACATCCCCATATGGAAACTAGGGTTTTAACATCCTAAATGCGTATGTAACTCATAAGCAGAAGTTATATATACATTCGGAAGTTGTCAGGCTAGGTACATTCTCTTTACTCACACAAAGCACACAAAAACATATAAAATTCTCTTTCAGTCTATTTCTCTTATCAAAAACTGTTTTTTGACTTAAGCGTTGGCGTCTTCTCGTCGAAGCATACTCCGGTGGCTTTTGTAGGTCTCAGCAATCAAGACCATCAAGCGACCGTTTGAATCAGCGAAGTCATTATCTGTGAAATCTAACCCACCTCTAACAGATTGGTGTAGTCCATGGGAAACATACTAGAAAAAAGTTTATCTCGCACTTTACCATGCTGAAGATCATGCCACCTAAGAGGAAAACCAAAACTACCTCTAAGGCTGCATCCACGGTTGAGGGACATACCGCCACTCTAGCAAACACCGCACAACATGCGGTCCCGATCAACCCCACTAAAGCTCTTACTAGACCTAACCACCAATTGATCACAATAATTGACTGATTCCACCCTTCACTCCTACCATCCTAGAAAGGAGAACGCAACCTGAGATGGAAAGACTCGAATCCAAGATATAGAGTATGAGCAAACAACTGGAAGAGCTCAACCGAACCCTCAAACCAAAGGCACAATCCTCCTTTCGTAGGTCAGGTCATATATGCTAGCAGAGGCTAGAGCCTAGAGAATACTGAGAGCCATCAGTAACTTCTCGACACAACCCCAACGATCTGAGAAAACATGTTGAAGTGCTCATGGCAGATGAACTCAAACGTGTTAATGTGAGAAGAGACGAACTTGCTCAACATACTACGAGTCTCTCGTCGTTTGACTCCAAAGTTTCTACAAAACCGATGTCTCATAATGTACTCCTCCTCTCATGGAGAGATATGACGGCACTACCGATCCCTGAGATCATGTAGCCCACTTTGTGACTATGATGGTCTCAAGAGACATTTCGGACGTGGCCAACTAACATGGTTCAATTCACCCCTTTCAGTATCAAGAGTTTTTCCCAACTTCAGTAGTAGTTCGAGACACACTTCGTAATCAGTAAGGGCCAAGAGGAAGTCTACATCTCTCCCCTTACTGTGACTGAGAGACGATGAACCATTGGGAGATTCCCTGGATAAATTCAAAGCTGAGATGATGAAGATTTCAGGTTTAGATCATTTTATCGCATTAGTCGCATTGCTCACTGGATTGCGACTATCAAGAATGAAAACATCCATTACGAAGAACTCCTCGTCTACCATTCAGGAGTTCTATGTTCATACGGAAAAATACATTGCCATGGAGGATGCTGAGGCTTTCGACAAATGACAAAATTGACCAGCCCAAAATGAGTATAGCAAATCACCTCAATGATCCTCGCCTACATGGGCCTGACAAGGGCCTCTCCAACAACGAAGGTTTACAAGTTATATTCCTTTAAATGAGACACCAAACCAGATTCTACTCTAGATTCAAAATAAACCTAGCCCCATCACTCCTTAGAAGATGTTTTAAAAAGGGATAAGATACGGTACTACCACTTCCATCGAGACTGTGGCCACCTGATAGATGAATGCAAGAAACTTGAAGACGAACTCAAGTTTCTCGTTCAAAGCGGTCGATTCCAAAGGTTTATAAGTCCAGAAAGGGAAGGTCTCCCTTCTCAGGGTCTACACACTACAAGGCGAGAAAACGAGCAAGGCGAACAACCAACTGCGGGAGATGTCCGTAATTGGCTAGACGGAGTGATTCTCAAGGTACAAAGTGAGTATGATCTTTCAGACCCTTATCTTTTAACTCACATCTTGATGGCATTACACAACCGAGGGTATATGCAATAGAATAAGACCGGGCAGATAGTGGCCTCAATTTTTCATAAGGCCGAGCTTTTAGACTCCGCATCCAAAGAAGTTCTTGCTATGCATGCTGAGGAGCAACCCAAGAGGAAAATACCAATGATTGGTTTTAGCGATGATGACCCGCTTCCATTCTACTCAGATCGACATGATTTCCTCATTATCATAGCAAAAATTCGACAATATGAAGTGAGGAGCATATTTTTGGATCAAGAAGCATACTATAATCTTATGTACTTGAATGCTTTCCAACAAGTGGGTTTCACCTTGGCGCACCTACAACCTCACGCTGGGCCTATCAAAGGGCTCTAAGGAGAATGGGTATACCCTGAAGGCACATCTCGCTTCCTATTATCCTTGGGACTCCGCCTGATCATACAATAGCTTCGTCGATATTAAATGTGGTTAAGCTGCTCTCACCCTACAATGTTATTTTAGGATGACGTGGCCTAAACGCCTTAGAGGCACTACCGAGCACAAAGCATATGAAGTTCAAGTTCAGGCTATTGGCATCTAAACACTATCCTGTGACCTGGATTCCGTGGCTTTCCTGCCCAAGTAAACTTAAGCATCTCACTATTATGCTTTCTTGAGATTGCATTTACTTCCCATTTGTTCTATCGGTTGCATTATGGTTGCCCAATTCGTGTAGGCTAGTTCTTATACTCTCTTGTATCGAACTAATCACGTCAACTGCATACAGTAAATTCTATTCTCTCAAACGAATGTGTCGTCAATAAATGATTTATCTTCTCGATCGGTAGGCATGGCCCACTCTCTCAAACGAATGTACTATCAATAGAGGATCTATCTCATCGACGGGTAGGCACGACACACTCTCTCAAACAAACGTACCATCAAAAAAGAATGTATCTCCTCGACGGCCCATTTTTCTGAACGAACATGCTGTCGATAGAGGATCTATCTCTATGACGGATAGGCACGACCCACTCTCGATGGGTAGGCACGACCTACTCTCCCAAACGAACGTATCGTCAATAGAAGATCTATCTCCTAGACGGGTAGGTACGGCTCACTCTCTCAAACGAACGTGACGTCAATAAAGAATTTATCTCCTTGATGGGTAGGCATTGCTCATACTCTCGAATGAACATATCGTCAATAGAGAATCTATCTTCTCGACAAGTAGCCACGGCCCACTCTTTCGAGCAAAGGGATGTATCCCTGCAAAAGCCAAATGTGACCCACTCTTTGAGTTATACGCAACAAATCATACTGCCATACAATGATCTAAGCACTTTTAATGATGCAACGTTATGGGTTTCCCTTCATCAAAAGCATGCTAGTACACTAGTGAGGTTGACAAAGAAGTAAGATGGAGAATTGAGCATAAAAGAAATACAAAAAAGAATAGAAAATCGAAGAACACTAGGCTACTGGTCAGCTTGAGCTGCATCAGCAGTGACATTCTCATCCATTGCCTCAGGACCAGGCATCAGTTCAGGGATGGGCGCCACAAAGCAAGCACTCTCATTAGATGGAGGCATAGCACCCGCCAATCTTGCTTAACGAATAATCTCCATGGCGCATTGGAGCCTTTTGGACAACCTCTGTCGGGTGCAAATATGCTATTCGATAGTCTTCGCAATGGTTCCCCCTAGCTCAGTTATTCATTGCTCGGCATCCTTTAAGGACCGATCACGTACCTTGGCTAGTTCTGTCACAGCTTGCTGACTCACCTCACGCAATCTAGCTACTGCCTCCAACTCTTTGCATTTCTTGGAGATCGTCTCGTACCATTGGAGTGCTATACTCATGTCAGACCTTAAGCATTTCGTCTCCTCATCCCGAACGCTTGTGATAGATGCCCGTGCTCTTTCCTCCTCGATCTCCTTCTCCTCCTGTACAAGGGCATTCCACAACCAAGATACTGCCTCGCTCATCCAATCAACCTAGTATCTTAGATGGCTCATCATCTGTTGTCACTGCAACCTTTGAAACTCCGCCAAGATGATGGCCTGTATAAGACGAGAAGCGTTATATACAGAATGCACATATACAAACAAACACACCTCAAGACACACATACCGTAAGCCTCGATGACTAACGGCTTTATCCCCTTGTTCAAGAGATAGTTTATTCGGCTCAAAATTGGAACGATAAAAATCAACCCACTTCACTGTTTTCCTCGCCTCATTGCCATCGATGTAATTATAATGATGGTCAGCAGCACCGATTGTTGTGGTCCCTCATTCATTTTCCTCGCCGACCATCAAAAGACAAAACAGGAAAGAAAGGAGTAATAGTGATTCTCCCAGTCATCTTTTCCCTGCCTGAGACTAGAGGAACAGCGGAAGAAGGTCTCACAACGGCCCCCAGTTATCCCTGAAGGAATATCCTCCTTCTCCTTGGCATTATCTCCCTCTCAATCTTCCTTTTCTCCCCCAATAGAAGGCCTGCTAGCGACAACATCTCATCTTCCAAAACAACCTCGACCCAAACGTACCTCTTCTTGGCAATACAGAAACCACAGACAGAACAAACAAACCCTAATTGATGAAAGGATTCTGAGATCTTTAAACCTAGGAATGACTCCTCGTCAACCCTGACAAAGTGGGCATTGGATCTTTATTCAAGAACTCTACAAAAAAGAATTTGTGCATCCAACTCTTGTCAATAGTCTCGTTGTAGAAGAATTTCTAGTATGACTCAGGTCGGGTTTGGAAATAGAACCACCCATTTGTGGGACCATCGCAACCACATCTCTTAAGAGAAAAAACAGAGGCCAGAACTCCAAAGTCGAAGTGAAGGTAGCAGAAAGTTATCAACGACATCATGGTTAGTACTAAACGCTAAGCACTAGGAATCAACCTCTTTGGAAAAATATTCCAACGGAGTAAAACCCTAGAAATATCACTTGTATACGGCATCTTCAAGTCGTACTTGACACATTACTTATACATTGGCAAGCATGTTTCTGATGCCTTATTGGCCCTATCTTCATTGGTGGCCGACCAAAGGACATAATCATCCCTTAACATCATGTTGCTTTGAATTTCTCATACTTCCTTGTCAGTCATGGTGCTCCTAATGTCGCTGATGCCCAGGTAAACTCGTGACAATGAATCCTCAGCCGCCTTCCCCTTAGCCATCTTCGGTCCGATTCTCTCTCTGAGTATTGCTTTAGAATTTCAAAAGGATTAGTTTGTAGAATGCCTTTTCGTGCGAAAGCAAAAATAGTAAAAAAGAAGATATGATAGTATACAAGCCAATCAGACGCCACGTTTTATAAAGTGTATCACAGACAATTCATGGGAATTGAAGCAGCAAGTGCTACATTCAATACCACGTACTAATATCTCTTTGAATTCCTATCAGTTTAATGCTACTCCTGAAACCATTCCTACTGAATGACACCAAGACCCAAGGGCAAATAATGGAACATGGCCTGAAGGCCCACTATCAAAAGACCCCAAAACTCTCCCAATCTGTGGCCCAATGGACAGAACGGACTAAAGTGTGTTGTCAATTAGGGATTTATCTTCCCAATGGATAGATATGGCCTAACTTCTCTATAACCACTAGCCAGATTCCTTCTTTTTGTCAGCTGATCGGTCCCCATATCTCATCGGTGCCCAACATCAATGCTTGACTAGAGGCAATATTTACTTCCCTTCAAACATGAAAACAATCTCTTGTGATCAAGAAGAAACTTCTGTCAATAAAGGAAAGGAATCCTTGGCGATCCAAATTTCCTTACATAACAGTATTTCAAATCTTGAGGAGTCTTCATAATCCCCATGATGTAAGGACATCCCCATATGGAAACTAGGGCTTCAATGCTCCACATATATACATAACTCATAAGCAGAAGTTATATAAACATCCGGAAGCCGTCAGCCCATGGATGCTCTCTTTGTTTATACAAAGCACACAAAGGCACATAGAACTCTTTTTTAGTCTGTTTCTCTTATCGAAAATCACTCTCTGACTTAAGTATCAGAGTTTCTCCAATCAAAACACCCTCCGATGGCTTTTTGCAGCCCTCACCAATCAAGACCATCAAGCGACAAATCATCCTGTTCGAGTCAGAGGAATCATTATTTGTGGAGTCTAACCCAAATGAAAGTGTTGCCCCTATTAAACAACAAGGTTTTTTCTTGTGACAGCAATAGTAACCAATTTGACACTTGTAGGAAGGCATGATGAAAATAGAAGCATATAACTCATTGACAGGATGGGACAGGCCATACGGACCGAAACCATGAGATTTTTGAACTTTAGGTACAAAGGTTGCATTATAGTATTTAGTTTTTGATTAATCCTTCTCCTGTTACATGCCCATTTGGTTAGGAGAGGATCGACTTTGCACGGCAACCTAGCCTTTTCAGATTGGTTCTACACCCTTGTGAGATGTACATTATTAGGAACGGGTTCAATTTTCAAGCTGATACTCTTCTTTGCAAACTCCAAATTTCTCTTGATATCGTTTTTCTCATGATGTCTTATGCCCATCCTAGCCATGAAAACATTATATTCCGTCTTTGTTGGACATGTTAGCATTGAGAGTAAATGTTATGTTCCTTATATAAGAGAATAACATGCTTCCGAATGCCAAGGACTCAAACCTTTCCAGAGGTAAAGTTCAATCAACGATTTTTGTATACTTTCTAGGAGCATGCATGTCTATCGCATTTATAAGGAAAGGACTTCTGGTTGTTAGTGTATGCAAGAACCATGATTAGGGAAGTAAACTTTTGATTTGTCTAGCATTGCAATTAGTTGGTTTCATGAATTGATTTTTTAGTATATTTCTAGAAATTCAAATAGTTTGTGGATTAAAATTTAATTCCAACTCATTCATGTATTTGGCAGATTCCCCTTATGGAGCCATTACACTATAGTTTGTGGAAAAACTGCTCCTGTAAGGTCACTACTCCCTGGAGAGAGAGAGAGCAAACCATGAACAACTGAACCTATAGAGCTTCTTTGCAAAGGTCTGTGTTAGGTCTTTAACAAAGAAAACTCAAATGGCATGGAATTCATGAGGGTGGTTGGATTGATGGTGCAAGAAAGAGGCCTTCGAATTCTTTGATGGACAGGTTAGAGCACATGTCAACCATTTCCAAGGTTATCTTTGTGCAATATATCTACGGCAATCGTGAAGTCATATAATGGGTATCTTAAAGCTAACACAGAGATTCACCGATTCATTGTTGTTGATTACATCATCTTATTCACTACTAACCTTCGATTTTAGTTCGCCTTCGACTCTTTTGATTTTGTGATCGAGTTCTCTTCATTTTCTTCGCCTTCAGTCTTTGATTTTTGTCTTTGTTCATTATCGTCGTAGTTGCATACAATTCCACAAGAAATCCACATTAATGGTGGCACTCAAGAGAAAATAATGATACCATCTAAGCACCACCACTGCATCACAAATATTCATTTTCATCATAAGTCTCAAGGTTCCATGGGAAATCCATGTTAACGGTGGCACTCGATCTCTCTCCATTATTGTCGTAGTTGCATGCAATGGTTTCTTAAAATTGAGGCATGGTTTTAAAGTTTCGGTACTTAGTGAGTTAAGACTAAAGCCTCAAGTTACTTTTTCCACCACTAATGGCATCTGCATCCAATTCAATTTTGATTTGATGTCATTCGATCAACACATTCTTCCTCCTCAATTTCGAGCTTGAGATTGAAACCGTTAATCAAACCCAAACCGAAACCTATTTGAAAACAAGTACCGATAGAGACCAAATTGACAAGTTATAATGGGTGTCCAGCTCTTTCCTTAAATTCTAAAAGGATCGTCGGGTTTGGATATTTTCATTTTATTATTTTATGATAAAAATAAATAAACATGGATATAATCTTAGTCATAGAATTCGTCCAAACAAGTGTTAAATTGTAATCCAATTTGCAAATTTTAGAGTACAATTCGGATTCGTGACCAATTCGCGAATTGAAGATTTTAAATTTGCGAATTATAAATTTTAAATTCGTAAATTGATATATTTAAATTTGTGAATTATATTTATTTTAGTTCACAAATTCGAGATTCTTAAAGTACATGTTTAATGGTATAAAATTTATGATTTATAGGGATACAATTATGAATCAGATATGTTTACTCAAAATTACTAAGTGTCCGTTTGGTTGAGTTTTGTTTTTTTTTTTTTTTCAATTGTTCTTCTACTTATAAGGAGAAATAGAAATTAATAGCTTTTAAAATAAAATTAAAAATTGTTTGACATTTTTAACTTTTAAACTATTTATATACTCCTTTTTATAAATTAGTTATTTGATAAAACAATTTTTATAAACTCTATTTTTTAATAAAATTACCATAAATGGCCTACACATAAAATATAAATTTTTCTATTCACCATCAATCGATTAAAAATTGATATATTGATATTTTAAAAATAAAATGTATAAATATTAATAATTAAAATAAAAATATATCGATTATTTTTCTAAACATTTAAAATCAAATATTTATAAATATAAAATCATTTTTATATAACATAAAAAATTAAGAAATTCGAAAATAATATAAATTATATATTTATATTTTTTATCAATGCAGCTGTTATTTGATTACGAACTCTATTCATGTAATTATCATTCACTACTCTTCTACAAATAGATGAATCCATTTTTTTATTGATATTTTTTTCATTCTCAAACTCTAAAATGTAATTGGGATTACGATCGCATCTATCAAACTTTTCGTCTTTGTTACAATTTTGAATGAAATTATGGAGTGCTACAATTGTAACAATTATCTTCTCTTGTTTCACCGATGAGAATGGCTTTATATCCTATAAAATCTGCCATCTATTTTTCTAAACTCTAATTATTCGTTCTACGACATTTCTCAATGAAAAATATGCATGGTTAAATATTTCTTTTTCACCTTGTGGCTGGCTGCATCCCCTAAAATCAAGAATGTGATATCTCTCACATTTATCGGGTGCTAGATACTCTTTCATATAAGGATATTTAGCAGCCACTATATAATATTTATCTACAAAATATAATAATATATTTGATCAGTAGTTAATTTAAAAAAAAA
The DNA here is from genome assembly GCA_033439265.1 of Dillenia suffruticosa. NCBI lineage: Eukaryota > Viridiplantae > Streptophyta > Magnoliopsida > Dilleniales > Dilleniaceae > Dillenia > Dillenia suffruticosa. Next base: position 4,434,414 of record JAVTVX010000018.1, on the reverse strand, counting down.
ATCATTTCAATATTTATATAAGGTATAAATAAAATTATACATTTTGGTGAATGAGTGAACACACTTTTCATTTCTTTAATTACAATTGAAAGAATTTTGTTGTCATGTGCAGTACCTGACCAACCAACAATAATAAAAGTAAATAACATGTCAAAGTTACACACTACCATAACATTGTGTGTCGGAACTCCCTTTCGACCAATAAAACGAATTTGATCATTGGCAAGAGGAATAATAGGTATTTCTGTACTATCTATAGCACCAATGCATCCTTTAAAATTAGGCCAATATCTACAATCATTTTTAATTTTGGCAAAAACTTCATTAATTCAAAATTTGGAGTTGTTATGACTTTCTTAGCTCACAAACATAAAGTCCCTAAAATTTCAGCAAACTTTCTACTTATACTCTCCCCCGATTTTTCAAAATTATTTTGGATATTACAATTTATTTGACTATGTCCACAAGTCTAAAAAAACATAACTAATGCCTCCAATTCTATCATATTTTTAGATGGTCGTAACCATCCCTTACTTTTCAATAAATCTGTAAGTTTTAATACAATATATAGTTCCATTCTAAACATTCTATAACTTTCACCTGGAGTGGTAATGGTTTCTCGAACCCAATTCCAGCCATCAGAGTAATTAAATCCGTTATCTTATTTCAATAAATATTTCGTGTGATATGCACCTATTATTGCTACTACTTCATAAAGTTTTTGAAAAATTTTTGCTCATTTTCTTCTTTTTACAACTCCTGCCGGTACTGTAATATCGTTACAATCCATCTGTATAAGAACAACAGAATACATAAATTTAAGCTAAATATTTATATTATAGCAAATATATTAATATGTACCAGAAACATCCATGTAAATATAACATAATAAGAACTAAAATTTCTCAATACAACCAAAAGGAAATAAATATGAAGTAATATGAAATTCAAATTTTAAATAATAAATATCAAATCAAATTTTAAACAATTCAAGTTTTTATAATTTTGCTTTCTCTAAGTTATACATAAGCCAATTTAACTTATCTTCTGCACATGATAAAGACATAAGAGTGACTCTACTTTTGTTAGTTTGAATTAAATTGATAGCTCAATCAAATTGCTCCATGTTGAATTAAATTGATAGCTCAATCAAATTGCTCCCTAGTCAATGTCCCATTGTCTTTCAAAGATTTCAATTCTCTAATACATTCTGGAATTGAGTACTGTCCAATGACAACAGATGTCGCTGATATTTCAATAGCTTCATTTGCATTGTGACTTTCCACAGTATTAGCAATTCGACCTTTTGTTTGTCTCATACTTTTTGCTATCCCAATCTTTTTCTTTCTCTTTGACATTTTTTTCCCATGTCTTCTTTTTCTCTTAAGTTGATTATTTGCAATAGGACTAAAAACCTCTGTCCCTGTTCTTTTTCTCCTAAGTTGATTATTTGCAATAGGACTATTTCTCCTAAGTTGATTATTTGCAATAGGACTAAAAACCTCATCTAAAATCAAGTCTTCTTTATCAAGTTCAAAACTATTTTCTTGCGTAATCGGATTAACAGTTTCATCATTGTCCTCATTTGGGATACTCATCGCCGGTGTCCATGCTTGTTGACTAGTTGCTACTATTTCACCAAATATGAATTTCAATTCATCATGATGTCCTATTCCATTATAGCGAAATTTAGCATATTTTGAATTTTCTTATACAATCATCAAAATCAAATGCAAATAAAATACAAACAAAAATCGTATTATAACATGCAATAACTGAAAATATAAAATTATAAATAACTACCTTTATTTTGACTTTTCACCATGTTTCATCAGTTTCAATTATTCTAGTCCATGGTTACACCCCAAACCTATCTCTTTTCCTTTTAATTGTAGCCATTTTGTCCATTTACTCTTTAGGCTATCCATCATATTTTTTAATTGCTTTTGACTATAGTTTTTATTAGCATGCGTATTAAAATTCTCAACAACAACTTCTCATCTCTTAACTTTAAATGAAATTCCTGATTTTCTACTCTTACGGATCTCATTCATGCAAACTTGAAGTAAGATTTTAGTAGCATTGAAATCTTATTTAACATTATTTTTTTAGTTTTTCAAATTTTTGCTCTGTGGTATATGCATTTCTCCACTAGCTATAACTACGATATATAAAATAATCTTAACATTTAAAAAAATCATGTTCTCAAGTGTCTTCCTTATACCTGCATGAGTTCAGCTAACACCTACAAGTGAAAGGGAAAAGGAAAACAGTAAAAAACATGTGTACAGGAATGACCAGGACAATTTTTGGTTTGGTTGTGCATATTGTGTTTATTTGGGTTTATTCCCAGGACAATCAGAGGCATGACAGGACATTCAATGTATATTTAGCCAGCAGAATGTGAATAACATGTTGGCTGATTTCAATGGACATGCTGATAAAGTAAATGGATGATTTGATTATTGTTGATGGCATCACCACATGAGATTTGATTTCAATGGACATGCTGACAGAGAAAGAAGTTACTTTTACCTCAATAAAGGGCAAATCAAGCAGCACCGGTGCTTTTACACAAGCACCACCAGCAACACAGCAATTGCAAGGCAAGCGCAGCAGAGGGAAAAAAGAGAGAGAGAGAGAGAGAGAGAGAGAGAGAGAGAGAGAAGGAGAAAGAGGGAGGAAGGAGGTGCTTGTGGAGAAGGAGAGAGAGAGAGAGAGAGTAGAGAGAAGCAGCGGTGAGCAAAAAAAAAAATTAGGGCAGAGAGATATCAAAGGAGGATAGAGACAGAATTTTTCTTCAAAACGAGGGTATAAACGGGATAAAAAAATTTAAACTTTCATAAAATCTGACGTGTTTTTAAAAGAAGTAATAAAAACTCCCGTTGCCGACTGTTCTAGGGCTTTTTCATCCTCGTCTCCACTCAAACACTCTCCAGAATCTCCACTCCACTTGATTCATCGAGTCAAGACTCCAGAGTTCACAAATGTTCACAACTGCTATATATATTTTTGTTGGGATTTTCTCTTTGCAGAAAGCTTTTTCCTTTTAATTTCTTTTCTTTATTAATACTATTCTATTTATTAGATTTTATTTTTAAATACATTTTGGGTAAAAATTTTATAAATTTTTATAATTTAGGAGAAATTTTATATTTTTTAAAAAAATTAGAAATATATTTGTATTTGATCTTAAATTTAAGGATGTTTTCATTTATCTCAAACTAAAATTTTGATAATTAAATTAAAAAAATTATATTTAAAACCTAATCGTTGCTTGTGAATTGTGATATTGTGCATGCCTTAATTTATCTGCTGTCCTGTGAATAATTAGAAAATGTTGTGAGCCTTTTGGTTTGAGAAAGAGAGGGGGGGGGGGGGGGAAGCCTGGAACGATGATGCAGAGAAGAGCTGCTTCGGCGATTTGTTCTTCAATCTCCGGTACTCTTTGTAAATCTTGTGTTTCTCTTTCTCTTGCGTTTCATTCTCACAATCATTCAATTAACAAAAATGATGAAATCGTGAGGTCTAAATGCAAGTATGGTTTCTCTAATCTTGACGATGCCCTGGTTTTCTTTGATCAAATGCTCTCTGTGCGACCTCCTCCCTCCATTTCGAGCTTCGGTAACATCTTGGGCCTACTTGCCCGAAAGAAATGTTATTCTACTGTCATTTCATTGTCCACGAAATTGGATTCTTGCGGAATTGTTGCTCCCGATCTCTGCGCTTGTAACATTATAATCAATTGTTTCTGCCGCATGGGCAGAGTTGATATGGGTTTCTCTGTTTTGGCCAAAATCTTCAAATTAGGTTTCCAGCCGGACTCTGTCACTTTTGCTACTCTACTGAGGGGCCTCTGCCTTGTGGGTAAAATCAATCAAACTGTGGAGTTGCTCAGGAAGGTACAAGAAGAAAATTTCAAGCCTGACATTGTCACATATAATACAGTTATTGATGGCCTTTCCAAGTATTCGCTACTGGGTGATGCTTTGAAACTCTTGTCCCAAATGACTTCTAAAGGCATACCACCTGATGCTGTCACCTACAACTCTTTAATAAATGGTGCATGCCGATTGGGCCAATTAGACAAAGCTAGAGTTTTGATGCGTGAAATGGACGGTAGAGGGTTGAAGCCTGATAGTTTTACATATGGAACGCTAATAAATGGGTTTTGCAAAACAGGCAACACTAGTACTGCTATGGAGTTGCTTCAGAAAATGGAACAAGCAACTTGTCAGCCTAACATAGTCATGTACAGCATTGTTATTGACAGCCTTTGTAAGGGATGCATGTTAGATGATGCTTTTAAACTTTTCTTTCACATGAGTAAGAGGGGTATTCATCCATGTGTTGTGACTTACAACTCTTTGATCCAGGGAGCATGTGATTTTTCCCAATGGAAAGTAGTTAAAAGATTGTTTAAGGAAATGGTGAATACGGGAATATTGCCCGATGTAGTTACATTCAACATAGTGATAGATGCTCTTTGCAAGGAAGGAAAGGTTGTAGAGGCGCGAGAAATAGTTGAATTCATGATTAAAAGAGGCAAATGGCCTGACATAGTCACTTACAGTATTTTAATTGATGGATATTGTTTGATTGGTCGAATGGATGAAGCCATTCAAGTACTTCATGAGATGCTTGTTGAGGGTTGTGCACCTGATGTCGTCACATATAATACCTTGATAAATGGCTATTGTAAGAGTCAGAGAATGGATGAGGCCTATGCAGTCTTTGATTATATGTCTAAGGAGGGATTGGTTCCCGACACAGTAACTTACAACACCCTCATATATGGGTTTTGCAAAGTTGGCAAACTTTGGCATGCAAAAGACTTATTCAACAAAATGCAAATTGTAGGTCACAATCCCAATCATTTTACTTATAACACTTTGTTAAATGGTTTATGCAAAAATCAACAACTTGATGAGGCTATTAAATTATTTAAAGCAATTGATGATGGTCCAATCAAGCCCGATATTGTCAGCTATAATGTGCTAGTAAATGGATTATGCACAGCCGGACGGGTGAATAATGCAAGAGAACTCTTTAATAGTGTTTTCCAGAGAGGATTACAACCTACTGTGCATACGTATACAATAATGATTGGTGGGCTCTGTAGAGAAGGACTCTTTAATGATGCAATGGATATGCTACGAGAAATGGACAAGAATAACTGTGCTCCAAATTGTTGCACTTTCAATACTCTGATTCAAGCACTTATTAGGAATAACAAGACATCTGAGGCTTCGAAGATGATTGATGTGATGTTGGAAAGAGGCTTCTCACCTGATGCATCTACTTTTGCCCTGCTACTGGACCAATCATCTACTAATGGATATGACGGATCAATTTTGGAGATGTTTTGCTAGTTGTCTTCAAGATCATGAGCTAAAATGTTCCTATTTCTAGCAATGGAAAGGTATGTAATTTGCTGCTAATAGTTAAATTGACATGCTATTGGCTGTTATTATTCGTAATTTGCTAATAATAGTTAAACTTACATGCTACTGGTTCTTCTTTTTTTTTTTCTTTTTAATCCTGAAAAAGAAGAAAAGAGAAACAGGAAAGCATGCTCTTGCAGCAAAGCTTATCATAAAACACCATACTGAAAGGATCTCCTGACAAAATCCCTCCACTCCTAAAATAGAACACTGTTGAAGTCACAAAGTGTTCATACTTCTTGGTTGCCTGGCTATAATTGTTGCCATTTGTTTGGAAACCTAAACTTGTTGTCATCCGTGGTTTTGAGAATTGTTGTTGTGACAAGAAATATATTTGCTGACTTTGCAACCTTAGGCATTTTTATATTACTTTTGCTTTGCATTAACTTTGGTTGCTCTTTTAAAGCCCTTTAACAACAATAGGCAAAAAGATGCTTGCTGCAGATTCATAGGAAGCTCCTCACTCTTGCAGATTCACTTGTACTTTCCTCCAATATTACATAAAGGAAAAGGTGAGTTATGTACGGCCTTTAATAGAGAATTTAAAAAGGTTTATGAGCATCAGGATTTATTTTGAAATCATTACTAATTTCTAGAAGTAATGGAATAGATTGATGGACTGAAGGTGTGCTTGTCAAGGCCTGTCATTGTTGCTTTGTATTTTCAATTTGTAGGAGATTAGAACACTAGTTTTGACCTTCAACACATCACTTCCTTTTTTCCCTTATCACAACCTGTTCTTCATTGATGGGTTGCATTTTACCTTTCCCTTAATGTTCAAAAAGGAGTGCTGGACCTTTAATAAAGTTCTAGGCCTTTCTAAGTATTCACTACTGAGTGATGCTTTGAAACTCTTGTCACAAATGATTTCAAGGCATAACCCTTGATGTTGTCAATTGCCGTTTGGGCCAATTAGATGAAACTAGTGACTTGTTAACTGAAATGGTGGACAGAGGGTTGAAGCCTAATGATACTACTTAGGCAACACTAATAAATGACACAGGTAACACTAGTCCTAATATGGAGTTGCTTCAGAAAATGGAACAAGCAACTTGTTGGCCTAACACAGTCATGTACAACACTGTCATTGACAGCGTTTGTAAGGGATACATGTTAGATGACGCTTTCAAACTTTTCTCTCACATAACTAAAAGAGTTATTCATCCAAGTGTTGTGACTTGCAACTCTTTGATCCAGGGAGCATGTGATTTTTCCCAATGGAAAGCAGTTAAAAGATCCTTGAAGGAACTGGTGCATATGGAAATATTGCCTAATGTTGTTACATTCAACATAGTGGTAGATGCTCTTTGCGAGGAAGGAAAGGTTGTAGAGGCGCAAGAAGTATTTGAATCTATGATTCAAAGAGGGAAATGGCTTGACATAGTTACTCACGATAGTTTAATTGATGGAGATTGTTTGATTGATCAAATTGATGAAGTTGTTCAAGTACTTCATGAGATGCTTGTTGAGGGTTGTGTGCTTGATGTCATCACATAATACACCTTGATAAATTGCTTCTTGTAAAAGTCAGAGAATGGATGGGGCTTGTACTGTCTTTGAATATTTGTCGTAGGAGGGATTGGCTTGTGATGGAGTTGAACCATGTCAATCAGCCACTGATGAATGAGTTGATAAGCCATATTGGATACAATTTGAAGGTCTCAAAATGCAGAAGATCCAAAATTACCTTTGGTAGAGGCCAGCATGAGATAGCTGATTGTTCTTGTTCAAATATTGGAGTTATTTAGTTGACATTTCATTTCTTAAAAGTTGAAGGTGATCCATTTTCTGTTATGTTGAAAGAATATCATTAAGTCTTCTTGTGATCAAGTGATTTCCGGTTCCATTTCTTTCTTTATTAGCCCCAAATAGGTGCCAGCAGGAGGTTGCTTCATATATCTCGCTTTTATCATCTGATCATTTTCCTGATTTTTGTACTTCATTATTTAGCATTGCATTTCACACAGGTGGCTATAACAATCTCTCTCTCTCTCTCTCTCTCTCTCTCTCTCTCTCTCCTTTTTTTTACCCTAAAACATTTAAATCTTACCTTCTTGTGGATCTTTTGGTTAAGTTCCTTAATATTTTCTAGAGGCTTTGCACCTTGGACTATTTATCCCATTATGGAGCAGATATATACATCATAGCAGGTTGGGTAACGTGTAGCAAAATTTCACTTGCTTGCCTACACAAATACATGGTTGCTTTATCTGTTTCTAGTGTCTTAGACATTTGCTGCTTCATAAATGTTTCAGATGATCCTAATCTCCTTTCTTATTAGAAGAAACAGCAAAATTGGTTATAGGTTAAATGCGGCATATGCCCGTGGGTAATGTCTCTACTGGTATTTGACATCTGGTTTAGAATAACTTTCTGTACCCCTTATGCTCTTTGCGTATTGAGGGTTAACCTTCTATTTTTTTTCTTTTTTCTTTTTTGGTGAAACCTTGAGGGTCAACCTTCTATTGAGGGTCAACCTTCTATGACTTCCAATTTTTGCAAACGGGCCTCCCAAATTTGCATCCAAAACCCACTACAAGGAAAACTTGTCTACACAAAATGACCTGTATAATCTAATGTATTACATTGTTGATCCTTGGACATGAAGGTTAATCTGGTATGAGATTACTTCCTAGGCACATTTTTATGAGTTATCTATTGTTGAATCATTTAAGAAGCATAAAACCTCTTAAATTGGTATGACCCTACACTACAGACCCCTCCACTCAACACTGTTGTTGAGTTTATTCAGGCAAGTCCCAACAAATTACCTTAGTCGCATACTAAAACCCAAAATTTCACCCATAACTAATGTGAGAACTCATAGCACCAATCTTTTTACATGCCACTCTGAATCTCACCAAGTGGAACCGCATGTCTCAATTTCAATTCCGCATGCTTGTGCTTCTTTCAGAAGTGGCCTCCATAAAAGGAGACACTTTTGATTACATTAAGGTCCAAAACCAGAATCGCAACAAGGGAGTGCATGACCCAAGAGAGTAGGGAAACTGGTCCTAAAAGTGAAGGCAGGGACAAATTATTTGGGATTGTGATGTAGACATCATTTGGGACAAATTATCCACATTGCCTTAGAACTAAGATCAACAACCACCACAACCTCCAGCACGAACATGTAGTTGAAAAAGCACTTGGAAAACTCAAACAATTTAGTCTGAGGAACCTGAGATACTGAGAAGAGAATGGATTGGCAAGTGGAATGATAAACTTCAATCAGAGCAAACATGGTTTTACTTCTATCTATACCTGTATTTCCTACACACTTGACAAAATCTGGAGTTTTAATGCTTTCATAAGCACCCTAACTGAACTATTGAGACTTCTAATATTTAAGAATTACAAGAAAAATGGAGGAAAATCCATGAATGTTCCCCGAGACCAAGAATCTCAATCAAGGGAATTACCAAGTGAATTGTCATTAGGAGATCAAGGAAATCCTTAGTAACTCCTGCCCCAATAGCTCCACTTCTTTGCAGGCTTTCCAGAAGCAAAGCAAAGAGTACCTGCTAGAAATGAAACAAACAGATTTAGATCAATTGGAAAGATATATGTAATTTACATGATTCTACTGGAAAATAAAAGAAGCAGGTACACAATGGAAGATAAAGAAATGGACAAGGAATCCTCGTCCTAGAACAATTCATCCACAAATTCCCCTTTAATTTTTATTCAGGTGGACAAAGAATACATTATTTACAGCCTACTGCCTAAATGACCTTTAAACCGACTAGCCATTTGTAGGCAGCCACTTTCCAAATATTATTCTACCACTGAGGGGACACTTTTTCTCTTCTTTGAAACAAAATTTATCAGCATAATGGCTTGGGAAACAGTTGTAAAACTTAAGAGAGTTTATTGCAGCACAAGCAAAAAATCAGACTATGAATCCCGGTATAAATAAGAAGCACCTTCTGGGAGCTCTGGCTGATCAAATGGGGAACAAAGTGTCTTTGCTGCACCCATCTCACCCTTCGTCCGTGTTTTTACATCTTTCTCCACTTCCTGAAGACAAGAATTATAAACGCAACTCAATAAGAAGAAGATAACATGGCTCACAACTTATTTCTTTTGCTGCTGTATATCCAGATAAAGCGAATATACTTGCAAAGTGATCACACATGGCATCACAACGGTAGATGCTTTCAAAACCACACATGATTGGACACAGTATAGGAAAGATGCATCCATATCTTTAACAGAAACAGAATATACTTGCCAAAGTGATCACACATGGCATCACAACCTTAGATGCTATCAAAACCATTTCAATATAGGAAAGAGTCTTGTTGATTGTCAAACACATGATTGGACACAATACTTTTGGAACATTTTAAATAAATACGTGACACATCTAAACTGTGTCCATGCTTTTGTATATGTTTTTCAACCAGACACTTTAGAACACAACTTTGCAAAAATAAAATACACGACACACGATGATACATCGGTTTATGAAGTATTCTCCAATACATAAAAAATAATAATAATAATAATAAATAAGTATCACATATTTTAATATGGAGCAAATACTAAACATAATGGCATTTTGTATCTAAAGAAAATAAAATGCAGGCTTAAATAGACAGAAATAAGGGTTATTGAAGTTGCATACAACATTGTGTCACTGATTTTGTTCACAGAGTTGAGGCCTTATATATTTAATAGGACTGTGTATTTTTGAATTTTTACATTTTGTAATTTGTGTATGTGCCATGTCATATCCTATTAGCTCTTACCCTTTCAAGTCATAAGGGGCATGTGTGAATGTGAGATTCATATCCTAACAATGGCCATTAAAGATGCAAGATCCACAAAACAAAGAAATACTCTCCCAATATGTCACACAAGTGCAAGTTAACTAATGAAAGTCTGTGATAGGAAATGAAAGAGAAAAAAGTTCGAATCTAGGTTGTAGCAACAGGAAAGCACATAGAACCAGTCTACATTTGGCTCAACCAGACAGAGTAGGCATAGAATATGTCTAACACAGATAACTTTGAAGAAAAACTGTTTCCAGTAACAGGTTCTCAGCCCCAAGCTGGCAAAAAGGCAGGGACATCCATGGTCTAAGCCAGTTTTTAAGAAAATAGCTATCTCAAGATGTTCTGTCAGAGATGCAAAAGTATGTGAACATTTACATAGAAGCAGCTCAAGAAGTTACGCATGCATCATCAATGAAACCAATTTAATAAATCACAAGATAAATTGAAATTAATTACCTCCTCATCACACCAAGGGGCAAGTATCATCTTCTTTTGCCCAAGTGCTTCCACAAACTCATCCCATGTTTTTGCAACTTTAATACAAGCATCACGTTTTTCCTTGGCAGCGTTAAACAGGGACTTCTGGATGTCATCCAACGTATCCCTCACTTGCTCTACCAAATTAGCCATAGGTAAATCAACTTTTGCTGAATTGTCACGGCGAACGGCACGCACCTGTGAATGATGAGATCAATTATCATTCTCCAGGGGGTAAGTTAGTCAACCAAGAACTAACTTAAAGGCAGAATGAAATCATAATAAATTAATGAATAAAAAATCAAAGGATAAATACAAATAAGAAGAAGAGAGACGGAAGTGGTAACTTATAGTTACAACTATGATAATTATGCAAAATTAGCAACAAACTAAAAATTAAATGTTACCTGATTTTTAGCCAAGTCTTTTGGGCCAATTTCAATCCTGAGAGGAACTCCTTTCATTTCCCAGTGCGAATACTTCCAACCAGGGGAATAATTGTCCCTGAGATCAGCCTCAACACGGAATCCAGCTTCAGTCAATTTTTTAACAGTATCTGAGCAAGCATCAAGTATGGATTGTGTATCTGCATCTTTAAAGGGCACAGGAACCACAATAACTTGCACAGTCGCTACTTTGGGTGGCAACACCAGGCCTTTGTCATCACCATGAACCATAACCATCACACCAATCTGTAAGTAATAAACAATTATAATTCAGGATATGCTTCCCCAAATTTGCCAAATTTCATGGTCAAGGGAAGCGATCAACATCAATGACAAAACAGATCCATCCATCTGAACACTCCAGCATACATCTAATAAAAATGATTTTTCAAGAAGAATAACCAATTCCAATAATTAAGTCATCGCTGTTTCCGCCAGGAAAAAAAATAAATAATAAAAATAACATCAGCCTTTGCATGTACATATTCATAAATCAGGGGGGCCTTTGTTAATCAATAAACATAAGGTGTAGGTAATTTCCATAAAACAATGAAAAGAAAACACCCAAATTAAAGAAAAACATCTGACCGTTCGCGTACTATAAGCCCATGAATTCTGCCAGGCCATGGCTTTCTCCCCCTTCTCATTTTCAAATGTTATCTCAAACATCTCTGCAAAGTTCTGACCCAAACAATGTGAGGTTGCCCCTTGTATACCACGGCCAGTGTTTGGAATAAATGCCTGAGAAAGTACAATGATCAGTTGGCACATGAAGCAGTAAAGATGGTTCAAACTTTGAAATGATCCATTAGTTATTATCAACTTTATATGCTTCATGCAACAGAATTAGAACATCTAAGATCTTAACCCTAAAATAAGCAGCAAAAAGATACACATCATACCTCCACACTTGTGGTATAAAGCCCACCGGCAAACTTCTCTAATTCACTCTTCTTACCCTTTATAACAGGAACTGCTAGATAGTCCTCATATATTTGCCTATAAAGTTCTAGTATATCAAGAACCTGTTAGCAGCGTCAACAAGTATGGGTTAAATGCTCAAGGGCACATAACAAAGAAGTAGACTCTAATCAATACAATAGTGATAATTCAAAAAGAAAATTTAAATCTACTAATAAGATGTGATAAGCTCTTTGCCATGGAAAAATTTTCCATTGAATGAGATAAGTCAAATATAACCATGAAAATTATTAGTACTGAAAAAACCAGCAATGCAACCCTCATATGGAAATTTAAATCCCACATTTGCTAACCCCACATAACAAAAAATGTTTAAATTTCACATCCGATGCCACCAACCTTGTAATACCAATAATGTGCAACTATTTATATGTCTCATGTTTAAATTTACCTCAGCATCTGCCTCTGTTTTTGTTGCAAAAGCTGTATGACCCTCTTGCCAAAGAAACTCACGACTCCTAAAAGATGAAGCACATAAATGTCAGTGGGTAGAGTGAGAACAAATGCTTGTAACCAGGTTGAAAACATCAATTTTATAACCTTTACTTTATTGTCATAACATCACATAGCATTCTATAACCCCTCTTAGCCAAGAGAGGTGAGTAAAGTAAGAACAAATGCATGTAACCAAGTTCAAAAACAGCAACATTTTTCACTAAATTTTCATTGCAGGCCATAGCACACAGAATCAATGTTCAAAGCTGAAAGCCCAATACCTCAACCTGAGGCTTCCCAATCCTTCTTACATCAATTCTGACAAAAATGTATTATTATGAGAATAGGATCTTATCTTCCAAAACAGGCAACTGTCAGTTGATCCATCTCTATTATGTAATTGATTCAACAATAGACCTTTGTAAAAAATAGTAAGAGATTGGCAGACTAGATTGCAGGTATAACAGCTTTATATTTTGCACACTTATAATGGAAACCAATTTCCATGGTTGGAAGTGATTGCCCCTGTTTTTACATTTGCAGTGACAGATGAGCATGAACAAAGTAGTGAAAATTCTAACTGCAGAAATTTTATAGATAATGCAAGTGATTTTTAAAGCCAAAGTCAGATTTATCATGCTACTCTCCTAAATGACATATTTTTTACTTCTGATACAACCACATTAAATTCAGATTGTAAAAGTCTATGATAGAACTGACTAAAGCATGTAAACTTTCCAATTGTTTGGTCTCCCGCAGCCCAAGGTGATGGAAAATCATGAGTCCAAATAATTCTAATACAGCATTTGATTATTGTTCTCAATACCTTTAAGGTCATTATCATTCTAAACTAACAGCCACCTTAAAATTGTTTATCCTTTTTCTTCTGTGTCTTTTAGACATATCAATTATATGTGCACAGATTCCTGACAGGTGGAACCCTTGTGAATTCCAGATTCTCAGTCCAAGCGAGTATAACAACTGCAATTAAACATCCTAGCAAGTCCAATTTAAATAATACTTCTATCAAGGTTTTGTGTCTTGAGTTGATGCAGATTCCTGGGTATAAATGAGCAGCTTAATTATTACTTGCCCAGAACAAAAAATATTTTCCCGTGACGTGGCAATATTTGTTACCTGATGAATGGGGTAGGATGACTGAACTCCCATCTTACAACATTGCACCACTGGTTAAGCTTTAAAGGCAAATCACGGTGTCCTCTAATCCACTTGGAGTAGTATGGGTACATGACTGTCTCACTTGTGGGACGAATTGCTATAGGAATATCCAACTCAGATTCTCCAGATTTTGTGACCCAAGCAACCTGCATAATCCAGAATTTTTTATGCAAAAAGATTATATCAGAACATTCAAAGCACTTCTCTTATGCAGAAAAAGTTCAAGCAACTCCATTCATACAGCGATGTTATGACACTCGGGCTCAGGCTCGGGCTTGGATAGTTTGGTATCAAGCTCGAGCTCGAACCCAACTATGTCGACCCCGAAGGCTCGACGAGCCCAATAAATTATATTTTTAAAATAATTTTTATTTTTTAAAATAAGTGATGACACTATCTGATGACACTTTGAGCTCGAGCTCGAGCTCGAGCTCACCTAAACAACACTCGAGCCGAGCTCAGGTATCGACACTACCCGACTCGACCCAAGTGTCATAACACCCCCAATATTCATATCATTTCCTCATCAGAAAAGCAACTTCTAACACAAACTATGGAATTCAACCTTCTACGATGAGAAAAGCTACTTAGAGCAATAACAGTAATGAAATGCTTCCACTGAACCTATAGATCCATCCATTTTAGCCACCAAAAAAAAAAGAAAGAAAGAAAAAACACAAAACAAAACAAAAACAACAGCAACAACAACAGCTCAAAGGCTTACCTCTGGCGCAAACCCTTCAATGTGATCCTTCTCTTTTTGTAAAACTCCTGGGGATACAAAAAGGGGGAAATAACAGGTCTTGACTTTCATCTTTTTAATTTCTGCATCAAAGAAGTCCTGCAAATTTAAAGGCATTACGTATATAAAAATACTTTACATTCAACCGAAAGAAATTTACTTTCTTTAAGTTCCTAATGTTAAAAGGTGAAGTAACACTGGTCAAGTCCCAGTAGATCAGATACTTCATTGAGCCCTAAAATGGGTTTCTATATCTTAAACAAATCAATGGAACACAGAATGACACAACACTTTGTAATTTACAGAAGTGTAAAAGATGTATAATTTTGCCATGCCATGTGTTGTGCCCATGTCTATGCTTCATAGATTGATTTCTTTTCATGCTCCATTCAGCCAAGCCCAAGAAAAAAAAATAAACTAATAAACAATTCTTACATGCATTATCTCCCAAATTGTCATAGTCCATGGCCTAAGGATATAACAGCCAGATATATCATAGTATTCGATCATTTCACTGTTGACAACAACCTGCACCATGCAGAACAATAATTGGGTAAACAGATAAGCCTACAGTATAAAAATAAAAAATAAAAAATAAAAAATATTGCAGTAAGAGCTAAACAAGGACTTGGAAAAATACCTCAGAATACCACTCCCCAAAATTTTCATCCTTCTTATAAGATAGCCCTAGGCCAGTCTCCTTCTTCATCTCCTTCTTTCCCATCTCTACTAAACTATATCTACTTACCTGTTATCCACAATACACATAATATTAAAAAATGAGAGACCACTTATATTACTGATATTAAACAAACAATTATAACTAATAAACACGGTTTGGGAGAAACGGGATCAAATTCTCGGCTATTACAACAGGACCAAGCTTTGTTACATGGAGTCAAGGAGTGCTTCTATGTGTCGGAGATGGGTTCAGTGTCATGTCGACAACCATACCCACATACCCATCTCAATTTTCACGTGTTCAATTTTTTTTTTTCCATTCCAATATTGTCAGATACAAGATTGAGAGTTTCGCCACGAATTGAACATTAAATTCAAGTCAACCCAACTTTCCAAATCAGAGAAAATTCACTGCAATTCAGCATAATTTGTAGACATACAATGCAAAACCACAATCCAAGAAATGAAGTTCACAAAACCCGGAAATTAAAACCACAATCCAATCTTGGATAAAGAATAAAGAGAGAGAGAGAGACAGGGATAAAGAGAGAGAGAGAGAGAGAGAGTACCAGCGAAGTAGATCGGAGCTAGTAGAAGGAGATGAGACTCTGCCGGGGAGAAGAGAGCGGTAGAGAGAGAAAAGGAGTGTAGGGAGGTGGTGTCCTTGGTCCTACTAGGGTTTATGTTTGTTGGTCAATTGGGATTTGGGTCAGCCATTCAATAAAAAAAAAAAAAAAAAAAAAAATGGAAATTGCGTACACTTAAAGTAAAGGGCACTCTGAAGTCTGCTAAGCCCTCTTTTTTTCTATTTCCTATTTGAAAAGGATTTTTTATTTAAAAAGAAAATAGGAACAATTATTTATAAAAAAAAAAAAAAAAATAAATATTCATAATAAATAACGTTTGAATCGACTTTAACCTTGTGATTTTTTGTAAAATATGTTATTATATATAAACAGACATAATTAATAAAATAGATCTATCATTTATCGTTAAAAATTTATTACGAATTTTCTAAATATAAATAAATTTTAATATTTTAATTATTATAAAAAATTAAAAAAATAAAACTAGACTTATATAATAAAAATTCCGAAATACTTTTTTGTTTGATAACTTTATTTTCTTGTATTTTTTTTTAAAGCTTTTTTTTTATTTCCTCTCATAACAAATTATGCTTCTTTTTTCTTTTTTCTTTTTTTTTTTCTAGTTGACCCTAATACTTTCATAGGGTTCAAATAGTAAATCCTTAAATAAATTCAAAATTCAATATATCATTAGAACAAATTACAAGAAAATACTCCTAATTTCTCTTGTTTGCAAATAATCACCCATAGTTAAAATTGCAACTCATTTGATAAAAATATTTCTCAATTCCCATAATTCATTCTAATTCGTTTCCAACTACCCAATAGATCTGCACATGTAGGTAATTTCTCAAGACTAACATTTTCTGTTTTCGATATAGTTAAGTACGTTAAATTAATTAATATTTTTATAAAATTTCTTATATTTTTATATTTATATATTTTTTTAAATTTAATGAGTTATTTACTTATTTAATTATAATTTTATTTTTTATGTTACTTGTTGACCATTTTAAATTCTTATAAAAAAAGATAATTATTCTATTATTTTTATAAAATAATTAATATTTTTGTAAATTTTTTTATTTTTAGGTGTTTCAATCTCATGTATTCTTACGAAGCATTACTTTTCCGTACCATATTCGTTTCCCATATAAACGCATTCGGTCCACATAAAAAGCAGGCAATACAGAGAAAAGGCCAACTCAGGCTTAGTGCAGAGTTACCCACCTCAAATAAGAGGACTTTCAGAAGGAAAACATAAACTTTCTATGACTCTGCTGAAGACAATGATGACCTGTCTCAGTTGTGTGAGATTTAGTGGCTCTCAAAAGCTTACAATCTTGCAATAAGAAATAATAATTAAAAAGAGCACCTTTGCCATCCTCAATGATCAACTCGGACACAAAATGGATCACTATCACACCAGTGTAATGAATTTACACCACTATGAGTCTCAGAGCAGCAGCATGCAGCATGCAGCAAGCAGCATGCAGTAAGCAGAGAGAGAAGCAGATGCATTGCATGAACTTGAAGGCTGAAGGGGCAGGGGGCAGAGCCATCCATATCTTTAACAGAAGCTGTGAAATCTGGCATTACTGTTTACCTCTGCACAAGGCTTTAGTTCAAGTTAATATCCCCCTTAGAACAGGCAAGCACGCGAACAATGCCCTAATACCCACAAGGAGTGGATCTGTTATCCTTCCAATATCTTCAAGGCTTATGCAAATCCCTGTATCAAAATAGCACAGAATATGTCATATCATTAACCAAGTTTAAAAGATGCGAAAGGCATTTGGCAAACCTCAGCTTCCTTCTACTTAGTCTAGTCTTATTCTATTGGTCATATTTCTCAAAATGAAATTTTAACCGTTATTATATTAATAATTTTGTTACATTTAAAAGTCGACCTAATTTCACTTGAATTAAACCTTAACTTTCTCAAACAGTGCCCTACACCAATGCTGCCTGTCAATGAAGTTCTTTGTAACAAAACAACCCTGCACAGATTCACGAGATTTTAAAATTTACAAAATGGGCAAAATAACAACCCTATGCAAATATGCACCTACAGTAACCACCCTCTATGGCTGCCCGTACACACAGCTTCCTTTCTCTACTCCATATGGTGTGTCATTTCCAAGGGAAACAAATGATCCTACACATAGTGGTCAAAATTCAATTCTACTTCCATCTGCTGTCTGAACTGAGCTATACTCTAGTTGCAGAAACATTTACTCTCACTAAATTCTGTTCTATGACATCTAATATTAAATGCCCTTCACAGGATATATAATGGCAGTTGAAGACACTAAATCCCTTGAGCCATTTCACTGAAACATTAGCAAACAAGGTTAAAGCCACAATTTCATGAGGGCAAATGAAGAAGAAACCTAAACTTGCGTAGCATGCTTAATGCCATGAAGATGCAAGATAAAATACAGTCCTAGAAAGCAAGCTACAGGGCGTTAATATCTGAAAAGGTTTATGACCCTTCAAAAACTAACGCACATGGTAATCAGAACATGCAAGGGATCCAGAAACAAGGATCATATTTAACTAGTGCAGTGAGCTTCTACCTAATAGCTTCGCCATTAACATTAAACTCCGTCCCATCAAGATTCGATATTAAATCTCATCATAATTGTAATAGTAATAGATGAAATTATAAAAAACATTCAACATGAAATATCATGGTATATACTTTTTACAAATGATATAGTGATAGTTGATGAAATCAGAAAGGGTATTAGTATTAAATTAGAGTTATGGAGGATACTAATGGAATCCAGAGAATTTAGATTGAGTAAATCGAAAACTAAGTATATGAGATATAATTTTAACAACACTCATTAGAATGATGAATAAACGATTAAGTTAGATGAACAAAATGTATTCAAAAGTGAACGATTTAGATATCTAGATTCTATTATTAAAAATGATGGCAATATAGATAAAAATGTGAATCATAGAATTCAAATGAATTAGATGAAACGGAGAAATATATCCAAAATTCTCTACGATCGCACGATACCAATACATTTGAAGGGAAAGTTCTATAGAACCGTGGTTAAACCGGCACTATTGTATAGTATTGAGTGTTGAGCTATTAAACAACAATAAAAACAAAAAATGACCGTAACAGAAATGAGAATATTTATATAGATGTATGACAAAACTAAAAGAGATAGAATTAGAAATGAAGAAATTTATAACAATTTGAGAGTTAGTTCAATTGTGGATAAAATACGAGAGTATTATTTGAGGTAGTTTGGGTACATGCAAAAAAGACCCAAGGACTCACCGATTAAGAAAATCGAAAATTTAAATATAGGAGATCTATTTAAATATAGAGATGGACTACTAAAAATTTAAATGGAAATTACTCGTAAAAACATAATACTTAAGAAATTAGACGAGAAGATGGTATTAGACAGGAATGAGTGACGTAAAAAAATCTGTATAAATTAAACTAACATATTTTATACAGTTATTTATTTATTTTACATATTTATTTATTTATTTTTCTTTTTTAATCATTTTCAAATTTGTCTCTCAAATGATTTATCACAAATTGTTGGAATTAAAACTTAGTTTATTATTATTATTGCAGTGAGCTCCTACCTAGGAAAATACTAGAATCTAATAGTTGTAACCAAAATTCTAGGACAATCTATTTTTCTCTAAAACTAAACCTTTTCTGCAAGTATTAAAATTTTGGCATAAGATTTGTTTGGTGTTTTTATTTATTTATTTATTTATATTGAACAAACAACCACCGATCTACATATTAAACAAGATGCAATTCCTAAGATTCATTCTTGTGAACCCTCTGTAAATTTTTTTATACGTTATATGTACTTGGGATTCGGCCTTGCCTACTTTTCCTCTTGCAGAGGAATTTCTAAGAGGATCGAGTTCCGGAATATATCACATGCTATGTTTCTTAAGTTGTCATTTGGGCATATCTTTTTTTTTTTTTTTTGGTAAACCATTTGGGCATATCCTTCTTTACTTCTATTCTATATTCAGTGGCTCCAGACTTTTCTCTTTGTTTCCGGTTCTTGGCTTTCTTCCCAAGGAGGAGGCACCTCATTTCCTCCTAATCAATCCATGCATAATTAGATGATATGCTAAAAGTATCAAATTCTTCCTTGTAGCAATTACAGTCATGGAAACGTGCTAGGCTGGATGGAGGGGCTGAGAACTTCACACTAGGCTGAAGCACCACAAATTTTGTACAATTCATCAAGGTCTTTATTGTAGGAATAATTGGGACGGCAATCTGCACAGAAAAAAAGTACTTCATCCACAATCATGTAATGGAAGTGCTAGTTAAATATAAAAGGTAAAACTAGCTTGTTATCCACAGAATGATGTTCTTGATAAATTGAATAGAATGGCCACAGAAATGGATATGGTGCCAATAATCTGCATACCCATCAGTTCAGTTGAAATCATCTCAGTACTATAGACTGTGGCATAAATATTTCAAAATTTTATATCCTCGAATTCCATAACATAAAATTCTCGAGCCAGAGTACAAGCCAATTCATTTGTATCTTTAAGTTTGCACTTTCTTAGCTACAATGAAAAGTAGTGAAATCCTATAACATAACTCCCTTTACACATACATTTTTGTTATGTTTCATTTCCAATAAGTATTATTACAATCTTGGTTCAGTGCGATTTCATGTTTTACCAGGCTATCTGTATAATTTGTGCAATGATCGAACAGACATCCTTGAATAAAATGCATGGTGCAATCAAGATGATCACATGATAAAAAGGAATTTATTCAAATTTGAATGGGAAGAGGGGAAATCAATGAGAATAGCCTCTAGATATTCATTAAGAAATTTCATTGCATGTACACTAATGAAGTGAAATCACTAAATTTTTCACTATGACTTCACATTTGCTTTTAACAAATACTATTCTTTCCTAATACATGCTTGGTTAGAAAAAAGCTCTTCAATAACAACCCTTGCCTTATATACTCCAAAAACTTAATGACACTTGGAAAGAAAATGCAGGTGAACAAAAGTTCAGAATCATACCATAAGAAGCTTATAAAGTTTTCTCCTCTTGTTCTTTCCACCTCCTTTACCATAAATAACATAAATAACCTGTTATTTCTTTTTCCTTCTCCATTCCCTTTCATTGAGAGAGAGAGAGAGAGAGAGGGATAGACATGAGGGAGTAAATAAATTTGAAACATAGGGATGATGAATTAACCTTTCCCCTTATATGTTCTAAAGACTTAGCATTACACAAACTCACTCGGCCTATAAGAACACCAGGCCAAAAAACTCACCTAGAAAAAAATACTCTCTCTTTTAATGATATGTATATGGTAATGGAGCCATAAATTAATTCTTGTTACCAGTATCCCGTCAACACAAGTTACAGGCGGAATCTAAGTGGGAGAAGAACAAAAAGGCAAGCAATGGTTTAAAAGGTATTCATAGAATGTATGATTTTCCCAATGAAGATCCCATAAAATAAGAAGAAACACAAACTGAAATTGCATGGAAAGATTGCTAGGGCAATCCAGACGATTAATCTAGCTAAGTATCATACCAGTTCCTTCTTTCATATTCATTCATACTGATGAAAATTATCTAAGGCAGTGACAATTCGAAAGTAGACACAGTTCAACAGTGCATATTAATCAAAATGTGCCCTTAACTGGTACCTAAGAACATTGAAATCCCTTAATTTTCTTCTTGAACAGCTAGGGCCCATAAATAAATGGACACAAGACTGTGCAAATCTTTTTTTTCCTTTATACCCCACCCAATGAAGAACAGAACATCCTTCCTGCTCTTTTTATGTTCACTCATGCAAACAAATAAGTACATGAAATTAGCACAACGGCATGAAACTCTCTTCTTCATCTAAAGTAACAGAAAACTAGAATCCACTTCTGCAAAGGATTTACCTTACAGGAAATGTTTCATGAGATACTTTAGAGGTGAAGAACTCCTTTACCCTCCTAGCGGTCCTAAGCCTGTCATCCAAAACATCGGGTAAAGGCAACAGTTTATCAGTATTCAGAGGGAAATCTGGCGTCAACCAGTAAACAGGTTTTAAACTGATTATGTGCTCCCTCACATTCTTCAACCCACTATCTTTCCCTTTACTCTTTTTTTCTTCTTTTGTGTCTTTTTCATGCCCCTTCTTATCATTCCCCATCTCTTCAGATGAAGATCTTAGAATACTACTTGATCTTTGACTAACACCTTCTCTGGCAGCATTCATTAACATCTTTGAATTCTCATCATCATCATCCCCTGCATTCATTGAACCCTTTTTCTTCCACTCAATCCAACTCTTCTTACATCCTTTACCATTTTCATGGTTGCCCACAACCTCATTTTTGTCCTCCTTGGAAAACCCATCACAAATTCCCTCTCTAAGCGCATTTTCCAATTGCTCCATTCCCTTATCCATCAACAGATTACTAGCTTCTCCACGATCAGCATCATCACCACCATTGACAAATCTCTGAACATCATTTATAAACGATAAGGGGTCATCAATATCAGTTTTGGCACCGGGAACACACATCGACTTGAAGCCCACACTCACATTGCACATTTCATAAGCCTTGGCCCGCTATTTCCCAACCATTTCAAACTTCTCCCGTCTTCCCCAATTCAACCGTCGCACAAACTCCACATCACTCACGGTAATCCCTGCACTATATACATTACTGTGCAACATCGACTTCACTTTGCACTGAACTTCACTCTTCTTCGGCCTATTCCCCATCTCGTCAGTCAAATTTAGCATCACTTCGCACAGCCCTCGTCCCCAAAAGTAAAAAGATTTATCCAATTGCCGAACCCTAGAGCCCCACAAACCCTGCAAAGGTTCTGATTCACTGGATTTAACTAATTCATTTTTGTACAATCTCCAAAGTGAAAAGATTGATCCAATTGCTGAATCATAATTCACAGAATTTTAACTAAATTATTTTAACAAATTTGTTAAAAAATAATAATAATGATAATAATAAAGTAATAATAAAAGAAGATATAATGTGATTTAGAGCTTTCTTTTGTTTAATCTTAATAAACATACTCTTGTCAAATTTGATCAAATGCATCTTTGTAGGCTCAGAATGTGGGAATTTAAAGGTCTACACTGGTCGAAATTGGGAATGCAACTGATAGTTCATGTATAGATCAACTCAAAACAAGTGAATTTCCCCAACATAAACTCAAGGGAAACAAAGGGGTTTATCAGAAGACGCACAAAATCAATAAAACCAAGAAAGTTATGCTCAATTTCATTCATATGTCTTGAAAATACAAAACCCTAATAATATCTCCACGAAAGCCCTCAGGTCTCAAAAATACAAAACCCTATAATTCCCACAAAAACCCTAACACCAAAGCATCATTTAAAATTATCAGACCTCATCTTCGTGAAGAAGCATGTTGGGAATCCCCTTGTTAACGGGAAACCTGCGACCGGTTTCGGGACAGACGAGAGCACCTTCCTCAAGATGGAGTTCAAGAAGGGCGTGATGAAATTTCTGCAAGAAGTCATGGGAGTCAAGCAAGGAGGAGTCGGCTTCGTCGGGTAATTCGGGGTAGCCCATGCTTCGAGAAGCTTCGACGAGGGCCTTCCATTCAATCTTAGGGAACATGTTCCGTAGGAAATCGGCGTTGAAGTCCACTTGCTTCTCCATCGCTTTCTCAGCTTCGATCCGCAGAGGGAAGCCATTTGTGACGCCCTTGATGTTGCAGGCCAACATGTTGTGTGTAAGTAGCCTCATCTTCTCTCTCTCTCTCAATAAGCCGCAGCGTTGTAGGCTGTGTTTTTTAGGGTTTCTCTTTTCTTCGACACTGACGGGGTTTTTTAGTTTGATACCTCGGCTTCTCGACCTAACCCTAGAATATTGCACGATTTATGACATTTTTGCGTCAATTTATTTTTATTTTAATAATTTAAAAGAAATTATAATGTTGAATGCCGTCTCATGGTACAAGAACGGCAGTGCTATAAAAATAATATTATTTTTGGGAAAAAAAAAAGTAGGCCTATTTAATATTTCCAACCCTATGCTTTAATTAAGCAAATTTTGAAGGAAAAAATTACTAATTACTTGTCCAATGTTTAAACTTTTCATGAAATTACACAATTAAGTCCTTAACTTTAAACTGTGACAATTGAATCCCTTCGTCGGTGACGGTGACGACATAGAATGGCACTTGTTGACTTGGCACTACATGTGGTGCGCCACGTTAGCCTAGGTTGATAAAAAAAAAAAGCTCTTATTCTCTCTCTCTCCCCCTCTCCTCTCTCTCCTTCTCTCTAGTGTTGCAGTTGTCGCCGGACTGTGCAGTTGGACAGCCCTTGGCCTCTTGACGGCGGCGAGGCTTCCTAATAGCAGCCAACCATTACTTGCCGCTAAGGTGCTCTCTCTCTCCGCTTCTTACGAGTGTAGGGAAGCCCTCAGCCACAAACAGTAGTCACGGCTGAGCCTCTCCTTCACAGGAGGAATGAGAGAGAGAGCAGAGTTTGAGAGAGAGAGAGAGAGAGTGAGAGAGTGAGACAGAAGCACTACACTGGCAGAACATTCGATGAACACCAAATACCAAAATAGAATCCAATTCGATGAACAAAAAGAATAATTAGACCACATAGCATAGTAGAGAGAGAGAGAGAGAGACAACCACCACCAACATCTTCATCATTGTCCTTTAACTTTGATTTTTAGTTTCAAACTTCAATTCTTCCATCAATTCGACTTTGCCGTTTCGATTTCCACCATCACTGCCCTTTGGCCTTCAGCTAGTTGTCCATCCTCATTTTCCGGTTCCCGTCAAAATCATTCGTTATTTTTTCTTCACCAATCACCTGCCTTTGTTCTGTCTTCGCCGATCGTCATCTTCTTCTCCGTCTCCAACCCAAAACAAACTGCTTTCCACTAACCTCCCTTTATCTTAAAATTCCTTCGACACACCTTGGATTTCCTTCAATTAAATCATCCAACATTACCTTTAAATTGTTAGAGATCATTCTATATTGTTGCTTTTGCTCTAAACTCACCTAGAAGCCATAATCGACCGTAAAGCCCTCTTTCGCCACATTGAAGCCCATAATCGATAAATTTCTTCTCCGTAAACATGTGTGAAGCTTTGTTTTGTTGTTTCGTAACCCTGTGTGACAATGATTTCAATTTCCATCTTTGTTCGCGCAAACCCCCTTTATGGCCTTGCTTGAAGCTTCGCAATCGACCAGTTTTAAAAATCGTGACTTTTCATCTCTAATTTATAACTAAAGTTTGGTGATGCATTATCTTTTTGTTTGTCATTGTCAAGCCCCTAGGGCACCCTGGCGGCAGGGAATGTTCCGCCATTACAAAGAGGCCAAAGGCCGCCGGACTGTGTTGCATTCCGATGGTAACCACGGTGGCCATGGCTACAGAGGTGCGGAGATCCTAAATTGCTACACCTTTTGAAATTTGAATACTCAATTGTTTTTTTTTTTTAAGTTTATGGATTTATTGTGAATTTTGTGCAAAATTTAGGGATTGGATAAATAATTTGGAAAGTTGGCCTCTAGACTTTTTTTTTTTTTTTTTTGGTACTTTAGAACAAGTTATTCGAAGATGTGATAGATAGATGGATTGGACTGTGAGCCCATAGTCAGAGGAGAGTGATTCCATTCTTTTGCTGCAAAAGCAGAGTGATTGAGTTCAACGTTTCCTTGTCTTCTCCAAAAAGGTTTCTATCGGTAGGGTTGAATTTTGCTTAGTTTGTTTTTGAATTATTCTGCAAAAAGGGTATCGAAATTAAATTTTTTTTTTTTTCATCCTTTTATCGGACTAATCCAGTTCGAACACTGTAAAATCCATTTTAGATATTGATTTTTCTAAATCCTTTTTCGTCATTCCAAAACTTGAAGTTAAGAATATTTGTTAATGGGTAAAATATTTGACCACTCAACTTAAAGTAGTTAGATGAATCGAAATTCTAATATCATTGAAAATGCTTTCCTTTTATGTTTTTCATAGCTATAATAGAAAATTAAATGAGTATTTTTCCTAATTTTTCTTCATCATCACCTTTTAGATTTTTCCTTCTTCGCCAAGATCAGAATTTGAAATAATTCTATTTCCATCTGTAGTGTAGACTGAGCTATACTAGCTACAGAACCATTTACTCTCACTAAAATCTGTTCTATGACGTTTTATATGCAATGCGTTTCACATGATTGGATCAAGAATTATGAAGGCCTAGGTTTATTAAAAAAAAAAAACCTAGAAAGCCTTTTTTGGTGCATTTTCATTTTCATTCTATAAGCATAACATAAAATGTTTGAATTAATTTATGTGTGTTTATATTTTCTTTGTTGAGTGTGCCACATAAACTCTGGTTTTGGGACTTAGTGTACTTAGGATTAGACCTTTAGGGTTTAGAGTGGATTAAAAAAAGGAAGAAGAAGAAGTGTCTGAGTTAGGGATTCAAAGAGAGGAAGAGGCACTCGGTTTTGGAAGCAGTTTCTTCTCTCTCTCTCTCTCTCTCTCTCTCTCTCTCTCAAGCCTCTCTCTCACGTCACTCTCTCCCTGTTTTTGGTGTATCTAAGGCAATGAATTTTGGCTCATACATTTGATTTTTGGTTTATCTAAGTAGGTGATTGCATGTTTGTATATTTTTTCGTTTTTAAAGATTCTGATTTACTAAATTTTATCCTATATTGGCTCAGAGTTAGATTACCAAAATATATGTTAGATTAGCTTAAAATGTTGACTTAAGTGATCCTATATGCTAGCCTAATGCATTAATTCTAATGGTGATATGTGTTAAATTTGTAATATAGTTTAAATGATGATAAGTGTTTACTTAAATATGATGTACATGAACTGCATGAGTTACTAATGTACCTGTACAACCAACCAACAACTTATGACACAATTGGCTCCGGGACTGATACCTCTTAACCATTATCAAGGTTTTAATCCCCTACCAAAAACAGGGAGAGAGTTAAAACTTAAAACTCAAATAACGTAAAGTCAAATCCCTCCATCTCCATTGTGGGCAATGTGGTAGAGTTATCTCCTGGGAATGATTTTAACGAACGGATTAGATAAGAAGGCAGGCCTTCCGCCTTGGTACTCATACTGTTACCATAGGAGTCATATTTACTTTCAGGCTTAGAGACACCATTTGCAAGTCAACATTCCAGTTTTGAAGTTAAGTGCACCCTCCGAAATAAAGAGGTAATGATAAAGATGAGAAATAGAAAGAAAGTGGTTTCGGATACGAGAAAAGAAAGCCATGAAATGGAGAAAAAAATTGAAAAAGAAAGAATTGTTTTTGAATGATATTTGCTTTCCCATATCATATTTCATGCATAATAACTATTTTTATGTTGTACATGTTTCTCCTTTCCTTGTTCTCTTTGGAATTACTTGCTAGATGGTGGTTTGACTGACCCAAATTCTTAACATTTGGGTATTTAAGGAGCTAGAGAGGAGTTAAGAGGGGGTAGATTGAGATTCACTACAGCAGAATATTAGATCCGTAATAATGATGGTCATGTCTCACACAGAAAGCATACGATAATGAAACCAATCACATGTGCTACTATGATTAGCAGAGTTAACCGGATTTGATTATCTATGATTGAAATCTAAATGTTGATTCCTTATTTATTTAATTTACTACACACTAACATACGTTAGTACCAACTAGTGGGAATATAGTCCCTATGATATACCAACAATGGTTGATTGAAATGTTATATGATTTTAAGTTGTATGTGATTGCCTCATGCAGATGGTCTTAGCCAATTTATATGAGAGATTTTGACCTAATTTTGCAGAAATTTTAGTTAAAATAAAAGTTTTAAATTTTTCTAAAGCTATTTTATTTCATATTTTCACAAACATGAATGACGATTCATAACCTGTTATTTTAGGTATCATTTATTTTGTAATGATTTACATTTTGTCTCCACACATTTTAACCTTTTTTACTAAGGGATGCGACAATTGAATAGTGGGTCGGCACAAGAATTAACTTGAGTTGAAGACCTAAAAGAAGTTTAGTTTTCATAGTGACAAGGTCAGAGGCCATAGCCTCCGTTAAGCCATTTCACTAAAACATTGGCAGACATGGTTAATAGCCACAATTTCATATTAAATGAAATCTTCACATGGCTAATGAAGGAAGAAACCTTAATTTGTATAGCCTGCATAATGCAATGGAGATGCAGAATATAATACCATCTAAGGGGCAACAATATTAACAATAAGGGACAATAATACTAACAAATAGGTGTTTGACCATTCAAAAACTAATGTACATGGTCATATTTAACTAGGGCATTGAACTCATCCTGCCCTGGACAACAACATAATCTAATAATAGTAACTAGATAATGAGTTATAGCTCTATCCCCTTCCCCTTTGAGGTCTTGATTCAAACCTCTCCTATGAAAAAAAAACAAAAATAGCAACTAAAATTTGACGTCAACCTATTTTTCACTTAAACTAAACCTTTTTCTGTAAGTACCAAATTTTTGGCATAATTTATTTTATTTTATTTTTTTTCCGAAACTTGCAACTACCTATCTATGATATTGCTCAAGTGAACTGGCAAAATCATATTGCTGACCATTAATTAGAAAAGAAGATAAAGCTGTACATGGTAATAAGATGTAATCCTTAAAGTTTATAGGACCGCCCCCCCCCATAAATATCTTTATAGGTTATACGTACCGGGGATTCAGCCTTACCAACTTTCCTCTTGCAGAGGATTTTTTAAGAGGCTCGAGATCGGGAATAATATCACGTGCTATGTTTCAAATTTCTCATTTGAGCATATCCTTCTTCACTTCCCTGTTCCGTGGCCTCATCAGGCTTTTCTCTTTGTTTCCGGTTTTTGGCTTTCTTCCCGAGTAGTAGGCACCTCATGTCTTCATAATCAATCCATGTATAATTAGAAGGTATGCTGAAAGGGTCAAATTCTTCTTTGAAGCAATTAGAATCATGGAAATGTGCTTGGCTGGATGAAGGGGTTGGAAACTTCCCACTTGGTTGAAGCACTTCAAATTTTGTAAAATTCATCAAGATCTTTATTGTAGGAATAATTGGGATGGCAATCTGCACAGAAAAAAATTACTTCATTCACAATCATGTAATGGAAATGCCAATAAAATTAAAAGGTAAAACTAGCTTACTACCCATAGAGTAATGTTCTTGATAAATTCAACAGTATGGCCAAAGAAATGGATATGATGCCAATAAGCCAAAGGCCAGAAATGATCTCAAAAGAACCATATACTGTGGCATGATATTACAAAATCTTATACCCATAGGATCCTACAACATAAAATTCTTGAGCAAACTACCATCCAATTCATTTGTCTCTATAAGTTTGCACTTAGATAACTACAATAACATGAAGCAATGAAATAACTTCTTTAACATAAGCGCCTTCAGACATTCATTCTTCAAATTCAATTTCCAATAAGTAATTTCTTCGATACTCATTCAAGGCCATTTATTGTTTTCACCAGGCCATCTGTGTGATTTGTGCAAGTCCAAAAATTAAATTTATCTTTGACTAGTCGTAAAGCATGGGAACACTTATCAAAATTTTCCCAAAAAAAGAAGTTTTCTTTTATGCATGCATCATTTCACATGTCAAAAAGTCTAATATAATCCTAAAAGGGGCTTAAATTTCCAAGCAAAGATGCTCAATGAAGTTAATGAGAGAATAGACATCCTTGAATTAAATGTATAGTGCAATCAAGATGATCACATAATAAAAAGGGATATATTCAAATTTGAATGGGAAAAGAGAAAATCATTGAGAATTCGCTTGAATTTCATTACATGAGGAATAATGAAGTGATACCACTTAATTTTTTATTATGGTTTTAAATTTGCTTACAACAAATAATATTCTTTGCCAATGCCTTGCCAAGTTAGAAAGGTGCTCTTCAACAACAATCCTTGTTTTATATGCTTCAAAAACTTATGAGGTTGAGACAAAGATGCGTAGGCTTGTTGAACAAAAGTCAAGACATACACCATAAAAATCTTACAAGTTTCCCTCCTCTTGTTCCTTCCACCTCCTTTACTGTAAATTACATAAATAACCTATTCTTTCTTCTCTTTCCCCATCCCTTTCACTGTGAGAGAGAGAGAGAGAGAGAGAGAGATGAAACATGAGGAGTAAAGCCTAAATCTGAAACTTAGGCAATGAATTGACACTTTCCCCTTATATGGTCTAAGGACCTACTATAACACAACACTCAGCCTATAAGACCACCACGCCAAAAACTCATTTGGGAGAAAATAGTATTTTTCTCTTATAATCAGATGTATAGGGATCAACTGAGCCTTAATTAAACCTTGGTACCACTATCTGGTCCACACTAGTGAAAGACGGAATCTTGTGGGAGAAGAATAAGAAGATAAAAGTATATATGTCAATAAATGGCATTCATAGGGTATATTATCTTCATAAGGAAGAACAAGGTACACTTCAATGTGTGATGTCATATGCTCCTCTCAAATAAGACGAAACACCAACTGAAATCACACAGAAGGATTGCTGGGCAATTCAGAGAATTATATCTAGCTATATATCTTACCAGTTCCTTTGTTCATACCGATGTAAATCATTGCTCAATAGTGCATATAAATCAAAATGAGCCCTTAACTAGTACCAAAACACATTGAAATCCCTTAATTTTCTTCTCTCACATTTAGGGCCCATATATAAAACAAAACAAAGTTTGTCCAGTTCATTTTTTTTCTTTATCCACCGGCCAGTGAAGAACAGCACATCCTTTCTGTTCTTTTTATTCTCACTCATGCAAAATAAAACAAGTAAGCACAGTGAAATTAGCCCGACAGCATGAAACTCTAATTCCTTATCTAAGGAAATAGAAAACTAAAAGCCAGTTCAGCAGAGGATTTACCTTGACAGGAAATGTGCCATGAGGTACTTTAGAGGTCAAGAACTCCTTTACTCTCCTCGCACTCCTAAGCCCATCGCCTAAAACCTCGAGCAAAGGCAACAGTTCATCAGTCTTCAGCGGGAAATCCGATGTCAACCACAAAACAGGTTTTAAACTGATTTTGAACTCTTTTACATTCTTCGACCCACTATCCTTCCCTTTACCCTTTTTCTCTTTTTTATCCTTTTCACGCCCCATCTTATCAGTCCCCATCTCTTCAGATGAAAAAGATCTTGGAAGACTACTTGATCTTCCGCTACCACCTTCTATAGCCGCCTTCAATAACTTCTTTATCATCTTTGAATTCTCTTCATCATCATCTCTTGCCTTCATTGACCACTTTTTCTTCCACTCAATCCAATTCTTCTCACTTCCTTTACCATTTTTATGGTTGCCTACAACTTCATTTTCCACCTCAGAAAACCCATCACAACTTTCCTCTCTAAGCGCTTTTTCCAACTGCTCCTTTTCCTCAGCTGTCAAGGAACTACTAGCTTCTCCATGATCAGAATCATCACCACCATTGACAAACCTCTGACAATCATTTATAAACGAAAAGGGCTCATCAATATCAGTTTTGGCACCAGGAACACGCCTCGACTTGAAGCTCACACCCACTTTGCGCATATCATAAGCCTTGGCACTCCAACTCCCAACCATTTCAAACTTCTCCTGCCTTCTCCAATCCAACTTTCGCACAACCTCCGCATCACTCATGGCAATCCCTGCACTATATACATTACTCTGCAACATCGACATCACTTCACGCTCAACTTCGCTTTCCTTCATCCCATCCTTCATCTCGTCAGACAAATTCAACATTACTTTCTCCATACCCACAACTAAAACCATCGAACCGGGACTTAAAAACCTACCCCCAATCTCACAACCCTCGCCGAAAAAGTAAAAGGATTGATCCAACCGCCGAATCCTAAGCCCTACAAAACCTGCAAAGGTTGAATCAATTCTGAAACACGATCCACGCTTCCAAACCCTAAAAGTGTCAGAAGGAAGAATCCGATCGATAAAAGGAATCAAAGAACTCTGAAATTTGTAAACTATTTCACTGTGAAAATTAGAAACTGAATTCGCCGACTCAATCAACCTAGGAATCCTCCGATTCCACCTATTATAATCCAGAATTTGAAAATTTTTAACGATCAATTTCACAATATTCTCCTGTTTCGAGCAAATTGCTTCTTGTAGAGCTGTCCAGCCGTCGCCATTCTCAAACCCTAACCTAGCTCCGGCGTCGATGAGGATCTGGACAGAGAGTTCGTCACGGAGGCGGACGGCGAGGTGGAGAGGAGTTTCGCCGCGAGGAACGTCGCTGAAATCGATGGCGGAGGAGAGAGATTTGGCGCGACGCTCGGCAGTAAGGGATTCGGCTATGGTGGTTGCGGAATTGGGAGGGGAAGGGAGAGAGGATATGATGCGGCGGAGTGCATCGTGGTCGCCGCTTATGATCGCGAGATGGATTGGACTCTGAGCATACGATGACAGGAGCACGGTGGTGGATTCTCCTTGCTCTACCATTGCTGCTCTGCAGCAGAGAGAGAGAGAGTGTGAGTGTGTGTGTGTGTTTGCGTGTGTCTAACGTATGCGTTCTTTGGAACTTTGTACCAAATTAACCTCAAAAATAAAAAATTTTTTTAAAACAACACCCTTAAAAAAATATTTCCAAATCTAACACACTCATGTCGTGACTTCAAGTCACGACATTACTATTCATTGAATAGTAAAATACTGTTTATTGAACAGAATACTGTTCAATGAACAGTGTCATGTCGTGACTTCAAGTCACGACATATACAGTACCATGTCGTGACTTCAAGTCACGACATGAGACCGTGATGAACAGTGCTATGTCGTGACTTGAAGTCGCGACATGACACTGTTCAATGAACAGTAATGTCGTGACTTCAAGTCACGACATATGTGTGTTAGTTTTAGAAATATTTTTTGAAGGGTGTTATTTTAAAATTTTTATTTTATTTTTAAGGTTAATTTGGAACAAAACTCCTTTCTTTGACCGTGTCTTCTCCAAAAAGGTTTCTAGTTATAGTGTTCGAATTCCCATACTCGGACATCGGCAACCAAAATATATGGTATTGTAAAAGATATAATACAGAACTAAATGAGATAAATTTTTTTCTCTTGGTCCCTCCTCTCTTGGCTATTATGAGAATTTATCCCGATTAATTTAAATCAATTCGTTATCAGGTTTATTTTCGAGAAATCTTTTATCATAGTTTTTCTTATTCCTATACCAAGTCAAACTTAGATATAATTAAAAGATTTTAGTATATTTTTCACTGAACCAACCAAACATTAATAATTAAACGAGATATTAATCTTATCAAAATTTTCTTGTACATTTTTTCTTGGAATTTATACATGCAAAAATATAATTAAATTTTTTTATCTTTAAAATAAAAACTCAATTTTTTTTAAAAAAAATAATATCCGTTAAATTATAATTTATTTGTATAATTTATATTCTTTTTTTATGAAACCATATAATTTTACAAACAAGCTCCCTATTTTACCATATAAACCAGTTCAGCTGAAAAGTGAAAGGAAATTAATTTTTTCTTCTTTTGTTTTTTAACATTTGGTGATTGGGAAACTGTGGCGAGCGGAGGAGTATTTCTTGAGTATTCGATGCATACGGAGATATCATATTTATGTTAGGTATAAGCCTTCCTTAATTTTTTTTTTTTTTTTGACATAATCAGCATATCATAGTATTAATCATTTTGGCTAGTACAATCAATTTTTTTTATCTAAATATAATAGGCTGCGACTTCTTTTTTTTACAAACTCCGGATTACGAAAATTGTATTCATTAAGTTATCCCCTTGGAAACAATAAATTATTACTTTATATGTAAATTATTCTAATAAGAGTGTTTATATAATAGTTCAGTATTTATATCTTTCAAATAAAATTTTACATTTAAATGTTGTATACGATAAAAATAAGCGTTAAAAAAATTTTCTTCGAATTTAAGCATATTCGAATCAAATGTTTATAAATATATATATAGGTGTGAATGACCGACGGTTAGTTAGCATAATAACATATGATTCTAGATCTCTTAATCAAAATTATAAATTTAACTCGCAATTTGATCATAAAGTAAACTATGTTGAGAGGATAGTTCCTTTAAATAAGTCATTATAAAATCGGATTAAATTAATTTAAATATGATTTCTAATACCGATCGGGTGTGAGTCGGTAATTCCTGTGAAATCCCCACATTCGCAGAATGTTCTGTCAGCTTCTCAAATAAATGGAAACACAAAATGACGGTGGAAACTCTATTTTTATTTAGGAAAAGAAACTACTGCCACTGTTTATATGTGTGTCTAGAAGCCCTTTCGCCCTATGATTAATGCAAGAAATGTTGAAAATGATTCATTTTCAATTTAAAGTGAGGTATTTTTTTTTCAATTAAATGAATATTAAAGTTAACTAGAATATTTTACACAAAGATAACAAAAAGTGATATTGAGAAATAGAATTTAGGGGGAAAAGAGGAGGGAGAGAGAAAATTTTAGTTCGTGTAATGCATTCTTAGAGTTGGACAATATGATAGGTTTAAATTTATGCGATTTCTATTTTTACATTAAATCATAAAAAAAATGAGAATTTTATTTAGAGAACAAAAGAAATGCTAAATTTATGGATTTGTGATATGAATGATATGATAATAGATTAACTCAAATTGAAAGAACCCCCCCCCCGGGGCATAAGTGACAACATACATTTCTCTCTGAGTTTCAATTTTTGTAACCACAATAAATAATCAAGGACTCCACCAAGATTGAAGAATAGAGAGAGAAAAAGAGAAGAAGAGAAGTGCGTCCAAACACCATCAAGTCGGTTTATTCGGATGGAATATTATATTTTTTAATCAAATCTTGAGTTTGAAATTTAGAATAAAAAAACTATATTGAAAGAGTTATTTTCTAAATAGAGTTACGAAAGACATTTGAACCGAATTAGTTAGAATATGAATTCGAATACTGATGGTGAAAGAAAGAAAAAAGAAAAAGCACATCCAAACACCCACTAGTTTACTCCATCCACCCTTGAAGAAAAGGAAAGAAAATTTTACTACCAAGTAATTTGCTCAATTAACTTGAAGCAACATTGTATGACGCGTGTAAATATTTTTGTAATGCATAGGGGCTTTGAAGTGGTGATGGAAAACCAACTGTACAAGGAATTTTTTACCTTCTCAATAACCACATTTTAGGATCTACAAAGGATCTTATGCAATGGAAAAAAAAGTGGATATAGCAAAATTATCTGTAGATAAGCATAACATTACTCTCAAAATATTCATGCTTAAGAGCTACCAAGAAGCCTAAGCGGTGCCTCTATTCACAGCTCTTTCCAGCCTCGTGTGGAAAGGAGTGGATTGCCGAATCCCACTCCTACCCTGCATGCCCAACAAGACATTATCAAAACCCACAATTAACAAGTGAAGCAACAAAGTTTTTATATCCAGATTATATAAGGAAAATTATGTTCAATATGACGAGCTCGAGTGTCTTAAACATTAAACATTGTCCATAGGATGTCTCATTAGAGAGAGAGAGAGAGAGAGAGAGAGAGGGAGGGAGGGAGGGAGAGCATACCTCCTTCTTGTGGTTTCTTTTGTACATTCCTTTAGAAGAAGACCCAGAACTTGAATCCATGTGTTGCCCTGTGTGACTCCAGTAGCTCCCAACAGTACCAATAATAGGTATGTCATCTGGACTTTTGCTAGGTGACCTTCTTGGGGATGCAGACTTGGAAATTTGTTTAAGTTCTTCCACAGTCAATGCACCTAAAATGGGTCTATCCTCATATGTGCTCTTCGAATGCCCCACAGAAAAAATACTATTCTTGGACATGGGTGTGGATTTCAATGAATTCTCCTTCTCATTTGGTGAATTCCCAACTGAAGAAGTACTAAGTTTGGACATGGGTGTGTCATTTTCGGAATCAACAAGCCAACTAGAGAGACTTGTGTCAACACCAATCTCTTTGTTAGACTTCTGCTGACCACATTTTGCTTTGAAACTAGGCTCAACTACACTGAAGGGAATGGCAAATTCTTTGTCCGTATTAACGTTCTCTTTCTCCAGAGACATCACATTTTGCAATTTGGGAGGCGGGTTTGCTGTTTCCTTTACTGATTTCCACCGACTCAAATTT
This sequence comes from Dillenia suffruticosa, assembly GCA_033439265.1. NCBI lineage: Eukaryota > Viridiplantae > Streptophyta > Magnoliopsida > Dilleniales > Dilleniaceae > Dillenia > Dillenia suffruticosa. The sequence goes on along the minus strand of JAVTVX010000018.1, from coordinate 4,398,456 downwards.
TCAAATGGATTCAACACATCATCCACAGTTTGATTCCGATTCCCATCACTTGAAACTTGAATTAACCCGTTAGATTTTAAGTCCATTTCAATTAGATTCTGCTTCAGAATCGGACTATTGACTTCCCTATCCTCAGATTCATCCCCACCATCATTTGTTCTAGACTCAACTGACAACGAAAATAGAGACTCGTCATGAACAAATTGATTCTGAGACCCATCTCCTGAAATTTGGATTGACCCATTTGATTTTGAGTCCAGACGGACCAATTCCTGCCCTGGAATTGGACTATTGACTTCTCTATCGTCTAATTTATCCGCACCAGCTTTTGTTCTAGACTCAATTGACAATGAAAATAGAGACTCAGATGACTCCTCTATCACCACTTTCGTTTCTCTGGTTTCCTCTGTTTTCAACTCCTCCGTCTCTCCTTCTTTATCATCCAAATCATTCTCTTCTGAATCAAACAATTTGTCGTCAACATCACCGCCTAAACAATCGTGGTATCGATGGTTTTCTGGGTATGATATAGTGATTGAATTAGACAGGGATTTGCTTTCCTTTTGTTCTTGTTCTGTGTTTTCTCTTTCTTTCTCCTCATTTTTTTCTACCAAAAATTTTCCATCTTCTTGGGAGGAGTAGACATCATAGGTCTTCACGTTCAAATCAAATCTCACTTTCTTTTTTATATTGAGATCTGATTTCTTCTCATGCGCATCACTATGCATAACCCCATAAAAAAATTGAAGTAAAAAACAAGAAATTAACGAAAGCCCCAAAATATATGACCTAGATTTTACAAGATTCCAAAAGACCCACTAACCAAAATTAAAAATTAAAAGAAATATTGGCAAGAAAATAACAATTAAGTTCTTGGATTAGATAGGGCTTACTTCGATTCTGAAATGGGGTTAATGGGCTCTTCAACAATTTGTTGATCTTTAGAGATAGATATTTGAAGAGCTTTACAATCTTCTCGTTTCTGCAAAAAAGTTTCGGATACTCCGTTCATTAACTAAAGAGTTGTTTGTAGAACCCAAAAAAAGGGAACAAATTTTTAAGCCAAAAAAAAAAAGAGTGGAAAGTGTGAAGAACGAACTTGATGGGAGGAGATGGTTGTCTTCTTTGATTTCCTGCATGTTTTGCGCCTTGAATCACCAAGGCAGTTCAGAAAACAGCCCATCTTCTTTGACTCTCTTCCCTTCTTTGGAAAGAGAGAGAGGGAGCGTCTGAAGCTCAGAGAAAATCAAACGGACATGAAGAGAGAGAGAGAGATAGATTGTACCTGGTTTTGAGGGAGTTTGAAAAATGTGACCGTTGGGAAGATTCCTTCCGATACCGATGCACTCTTTTTTTTTTTTGTGAAACAATACCAATGCAATTCAATGCTTCTCCCCATTTTAAAGTCTCCAAAAAGAAGCAAATAATGGTCAAGGTCAGTGTGACGTGTCTCGCATCCCTTGTCAGCGTATGGCACCGTTGGCCCATTTTGGCCCGATGGCCCTCCTAGGCCCAGCCGCGAAACCCTAATCCGTGGCTCAATCATTTGGGCTGACCCGCCCAGAAGGAAAAAATCCAATTAGGTAATAAAAGGGCATGTACCATAAAGCATATATAAAAGATAGAACAAATGTAAGTGGATGCATCTTTGAGAACAATTTTTTTTTCACCATCAATATTCAAAACCATAATTCGACTAATTCGATTTGAATATCTACAGGAACCCTATTTAGAGGACAACTCTCCCATTATAATCTTTTCTATTCCTAAATTTCAAATTTAAAACTTGATTAAGAAATTTAATATACAATTTTACTAGACCGACTATCTATTAATCAAGCAAACAAATTTGGGACAGGTTATAAAGAGGAAACAACAAAACAAGAAAGAAAGCAGGCCCAATGGGCTTAGAGACACCTACCTTTGAGGAAGAAGCAAACCATTTGCATCAGGATACCTGGCAAAGAAGAGTAAAATTCATACAAACCATGAGGAGAAGGTAACCCATGTTTGCGAGAAAATTAGTCCTTTTATTGCCCACTCTGCAAGTGTGAGTCATGTCATTGACTTTAGCCTTGACCAATAACTTGGTGCAATCAAAGATGGTGTGGTGGAGAGGATGAAACTTATCAACACCTTTTCTTCAAAAGAAGGACCAAGGATGCTGAATCACCTTCGAGACTGAAGTCTCTCAGCCCCATTCTCTTCATCAGCTTAATCCCCTCCCTAGCCATGAGGCTATTGGTGATGCCAATGTTGATTGAAAAGCCCACTTCCCATTTTCCTTCACAATCCCTTAGGAGACCACCAGCCCCAACTGCACTTGAATGAATTTTAACTGAGCCATTAGTATTGAGTTTAAACTTGCCCTGAGGTGGGGAATCAAGCAATTCATCTAGTGTTTGTGGGCTGATTCCTAGGCTTGGATTTCCTTACTGTGGCATAGTTTCTTGCAAACTTTTGAGTAGATGAAGCTGTAACTTGTGGATAGCTGGCATCTAGCCTTCCATAAAGACTAAATCACTATAGTGAAGGTTGTGCTCCAAGGGGGTTCGGGATGGGTTATATATTCAGAAAGAGTAATGGTATGTTGTTGATAGCCTACCCTGTCTCAAATCCTACTTTGATGTCTCGAAATTTTGAGTTTTAGAGAAGTTTTGAGATGGGCTAAAAGTAAGGGTTTATAAAAAAAAAATAATCTTTCAATTAAATGCTTTGTTTGTTGTTAAAGTTATCAAGTTTCAGTTAGTGATAGGCCTTTCATGACTTTTATTGTGGAGGCCCTTCGTGATGGTTATTTTGCCATAAAGTTCCTCCGTACTTTTATTGTGTTGATCCAGAAAACGGAGCATCCAAGCAGTCCATCTGAGTTCTGCCCAATCAGCTTGCTTAAGCTACAAAGTGCTTTCTAAGGTTTTGGTCTCTTGCATTCGGCCTCTACTCCAGAAAGTGATAGGCATTTATCAAAGTAGCTTTCCTCCAAGCCACAAGACATTGGATTATATCATCATTACACAAAAATAATCCACTCCATCCAGACATCCAGGAGTAAAAAGTGGAAATTGGTTTTGAAGATTGAACTTCATAAGGCCTATGATAGTGTCAGCTGGTCCTTTCGTAGCCAAACCTTACAGGATTTCTATACCCTAAGTCAGCTAATCTGTTTGATTATATTTGTGGTGACTCATGCCCATTCTGCTTTGTTGTGGAATGAAGAGGTGCTAGAGGATTTTGAGCTTGGCAAAGGATTACGACAAGGGGATCTATTTTCTCCTCATTAATTCATTTTGATCATGGAAAAGTTATCTTATATGATACAAAGAAGAGTGGTTAGGATCTTTGGATCCCTGTTTGCACTTTGAGGCAGGGTCCTGACATATCTCACATATTTTTTTGCAGATAATCTAATGTTATTTGCAGACGTATCGTCAAGGTCACTAGAGGTTGTCCTAAACTGTCTTTGGGAATTTTCAAGCCTTAATGTATTGTCCCTAGATCCTCACAAATCCAAGTTGTTTGTCTCTTCACGAGCCCCATGATCACTAAAGAGAGGTTTGGTAGATCAATGTCAGTTTCAACTTATGGAGGATTTGGGGATCTATTTGGGAGTCCCTTCTGTTTATGGTAGAGTGCACCATTCTCACTATCAATATTTGATTGAGAGCACTCAAAAGAAAATTACAAGATGGAAAACCAAGTCATTAAGTATGGCAAGGCCCCTCACTCTTATTAAATTTGTTACTTTATCTATTCCAACTTTTGTGATGCAGTCTACGTGGCAAACATGTGAACAATTAGACAAAATTATCCATTAGCATTGCCAAGTTCATACTATTCGATGGGATATTATGTGCCAACCGAAAGACCAAGTAGGTTTGGGTATTCGGACTTCTCGGGAGATGAATAAAGCTTTGCTTGCAAAAATGGGTTGGAGATTGTTATCGGAGGAGCCAGGTTTCTGATGTGATGTGCTCAAAAGTAAGTATTGTCGTCGGGGGAATTTGCTTAGTTGTACTCAGCCTTCAGTCTGCTCTCCACTTTGGCATGGCTTATTAAGGATTCGAGAGTTTCTCGAGAGAGGAGTTAGTTGGAGGCTGGGTACCGGTAAGACTATTCGTTTCTAGGAGGATACTTGGGTTGGCCCGAGTTCGTTGGTTCAACGTGTGCATGGGCAATGGCCTAGTATTATGGTTCTTTGACTGTTAATCAGTTCATTACACCAACAAAGGTTTGGGATTTATCGAGTCTAGCGGATGTTCTTCCAGAATCCATCATTGAGGAGATTAGGGCTATTCCGACTCCTCAGGATCCTAATGTCCTAACTATATTTGTTGGAGAGGGGATTTGGCGGGGGCTTTCTTGACCCAATCAACTTGTCTTGTTTTTCGAGATAATGATACTTCCATGAGTCTTCCGAATAATTGGAAATGGATTTGGTGTTTATAGTGCCAAGAGCGATGAAACTGATGATGTGGCTTTTAGTGCATGGTGGTCTGATGACAAATAATAGCCGGTTCCAGAGGGGATAACTGCAGATCCCTTATGTCCCATTTGCCAAGAATTCCTAAAAAACTATTCTCCACCTTTTCAGAGATCGCTCAGTTGTTCAACAAGTTTGGTCCCGTACTCTCTGTTCTTCATTCTTGTCTAACCTTGTGCTTGCCCGGCTTCCGAAAAAGGCTTGATCGATTCGAAATTGTAAGTCTCATGCCATTCATTTGGGTCTTCCTTGGGCCATGACCTTTATGTACACCCTATGGATAATTTGGAAGGAACGTTGCCGGTGCCGTTTAGTGTTTAAGGGGGGTACGTTTTCCCCCAGGGGAATGGTGACTATGGCAGCTAAATATACCAGAAATGGATAGCAAGCGTATTTGCAAGACAACCCTCCTTCCGTTCAAGTAGAAAAATGGATTAGTTGGTACCCCCTCCAATGGGTGTCTTCAAATTGAACATGGATCGGTTCATCGTAGTTCTCGACTGGCGGGTACTAGAGATCTCATACGAGATGAATATGATCTATGGGTTAGAGGTTTCACTGGAAATCTGGGTATCATCGATCCTTTCGTGGCAAAGTTATCGGGAGTTCAGGAGGGTCTCATGCTTCTAATTCGGGCTAAGCTCTCTCCAGTAGTCGTAGAATTAGATTCCACAGATCTTGTGTTGCTCCTTTCTTTTGACCTGAATAACCAGTATTTTGCTCCATATTATTCGTGAGTGCCATCAGCTAATATACTCGGCGAGGGTTCAATCAACCCAGGATGTGTCACGCAAGGTTAATAGTTGTGCAGATATTTTCAATCATCTGGGCCATTCAATTTCCCATGGAATTCATGAGTTGTTATCTCCTCCCAAAGAGGTGTATTTTGCTGTTTTTTATGTGATATTCGAGGGTTAGCTTCGCTTAGAGGCTCATGTACTCGCTCCAATTGTATCAAAAAAAAAAAAAGAAAAGTTAGTGATAATTCTTATTTTGGTTTGATCATTGAAGACTATAAAAATTTAATGAGGGGATGGTTAATTATAAGATCTTTTGTTAGACATTCAACAAACAAAACTGATCATAGTTTGGCAAGAATTTCATGTTTCTTGACTAAACCAATAGTGTGGGAACTTAACCCATCTCTATTTTTTTATGAATATCTTGATTCCTGATTTTTTTTATAAACTCATAAATTTGAAAATATAATATTTTTTTTACATCATTACATTAATTTTTTCATTTTGTTTATAAATTATTTTAATTAAATGCTTTCCTTATTTATATTTCTCCATCCTAATTTTTTTTTTTTTATTATCCGATATCAATTTTAGTTGATTTTTACTTGTATCACATGTTTGCCATATTGCCACCATAACTTACATATTTCTACATTTCTTTGTTGGTGATGCCATGTGCTAGGAGAAGGCAAAGCTCAACTTTGGATATACTTAATTAAAAAGTTGAATCAAGTCATTGGGCATATGGATCGAAGAACCAAGGCAAAGGAACCTCTCTAGCATGGGCCTCTCCATTGAAATTGCTATTATTTATAATTTAACTAAAAATTATTATATCAACCACACTTCTAAAATACACAATTTTCTTTTATTTTATTTGTTGTTTGAGTGGTTAGTTTGGAAGCTATATACACATGAAACACTCTCCGAACACTTTTAATTTTTAAATACTATATACCATTTTAAAGTATTGTTTTAATTTTTGTTCAGAATCATATTTCGACTAATCTGATTTGAATATTATCGAACTTAATTCAAACGCAATTCTCCTGACATAATTTTTTTTATTTTCAAATTTCGAATTTAAAACTTGATTAAGAGATTTACTATCATTATCCACTAGACCAACTATCTATTAATTATAGAATACTTTAAACACAATTTACATAATTATTTATTATTAAATTAAGTTCTTCGTATTAATTGAACATATTATGTCGTTTTCTCAAAAATAGATTCTTCATATTCTCCTAAGCTTGTGTCTTCCTTTTGACTCATTGATCTCTTGTCTGCATGAGAGATAGGGAGAGAGAGAGAGAGTTGGACCATGGGGATTTCGGGAAGATGCCTTGCATTTATATTTTTGGACCATATGAAATATATGTCATTGAAATTCTTTTTGCATTTTCTTTATTTAAAGGTTTTGCAAGCCTTGGCTTCTTCATGTTGGATTTAATAGTGAAAATGATATATACATACATATTATATGTTATTTTCAAAGTTCGTTGTTATGAATATAATAATAGAATACTATATTTTCTTAATTATAAGTATTAAATTTGAGTTATAAAAATAAAAAAATAGAATTTATGAAAGACAATACTTTAATGGATCCCACAATACTTAAATCATATTAGTCAAACGAAACTCAAATACTGATCGATAATAAAATACCCATTTATACACAAAAAAAAATGTTTGTCCTAACTTTCAATCCTTTCCACATCAATTATATATATATATATATATATATATATTTAAAAAAAACCTACAATTAATGAGAAAGTTTATTTTATACATACTGAAATTTAAGATCTGTAAGATTGTGTTATAACTAATTTCCTAATTAACAATAAAATAATTTAGTGATCAAGAGAATCATACTAAATGAAGTCAATTAAATCAAATCATGAAAATAAGTGAAAAAAATCAAATTTAATTTAATTTAAGTAATGACCAGATAGATATCAACTCAAATGCTAGACTACTCACCTTTTTGCCTATGTTCTAATATATTGGGTTAATTTAATTTGACGATTTTCTTCTTTTTTCATTTTTTTTATTGCAATTAAAAATAATTTTAAATCTTTTGTAAACAAAATAATAAAATCGGGAGATCTCATTCGTTTTCTGCACAAAACTTTTGTAGATCACTGTAAATCCTAAACCGAATTAATTAAAATATAAATCCAGATATCGATTAGTAAAATATCAAAAAAAAAAAACAAAAATGGGAGGCCATAAACTAAAAATTTCCTTAAATTGACAATTTTAAACCCCTCGAGATTTAATGACAAATTGTGAAGCCACAACAACATTATTGATAGAGCTGTGATGTGATTTGTGCTGATAGCTCCATTTTTAGAATTGTTGTTTATATAAAACTTTCAGGCACTCAATTTCATATAGTTTTTTTTTTTTAATTGGGGTGAAAACCCTTTCAAAGCTTGAAAACAAGTTATGATCCGTAACAGAGTCAAGTCACCAAATTCTTTATTGAAGTTGCAGTCAAAAATGAGTAACTTTAACTCCACACACGATTTTTATGCAGTCAAAAAATTTGTCAAAAACTTGAAAAATAAGATGAGGTCCCACAATTGGTATTGGCCTAAACAAATCTTTCAGTCAAAATTTTAATAATCATATTACATTTTTTCTGATCTCGTGGTATGATTGTGACGATCTACATAAATTTTAGAAAGAACAGCTGGTTTTGATGGTGGAGAGGCAAGTGAAAGGCCCCTGTCCACAAAAAAGAGAAGAGAGAGAGAGAGTATGCCACCTGCACCATAATGAGACACTTTGTTAAATCACTTGTACATTATACAATACACACATACACATAAGCACTTCACCAGAAGGAAGAGCAAGACTGCAAATAATACTGCCAAACGAAAAATAATTGCTCTCCCCTTTTTTTGATTTTCAGCAGTGAATATCTGGAGAGGTTATGTCTCTTTCCTTGACTTTCTATGCAAATGGGTCAGTTGTCCGATGCGCTCGCTCTCTGCTCTCTGGTTTTCTTCTTTGTTCTGAGACAAGATGCCAACTCTTTCCTCTGTCTCTCTCTTATCTTCTCTGCAAATTTGACAGTGGAAATGAAAATTCTCAGCTTTCTGATTAATGGGTTTGATTTTTGAGTAATCCCTTTCTTCTGTCTTTCGTTGTTGTCTTTTTAAGTAATCCATGTGTCGTGGTGTTTCTTCTTATAGTCTGTAACCCATTTCATCATTCCCATTAATCAGTTTGGAAACTGCCCCAAACCCACATTTTTTCTCAGATTTTTCTTTTATGATTTCAAAAACTTTCTCTACAGTTTCATCAGTTTTATGGCGAATTTGGTGGGTTTTCTTTAATTTTTCATTTTCTCTCCAATTTATTTAGTTTTTTCTCTTCAGTTCCATCGGTTTTTTTTTTTTTGGTGAATTTAAATGGGTTTTCTCTAATTTTCAATCTCTCCAATTTATTTCAAAATTTGGTAGTTTTCATGGCTCTGCCTGTTTTTCCTGTCAATACTCAATCACTTTTGTCATTTTCTTTTTGTATTCATACCTATTTTTCCGTCTGCTCTTGAATTTACCCAGGATATAGAATATTACGTATTAAATGCGTCTTTTGATCATTTTGTTTGCAGAGGTTATGAAGTTTGTGGCGTGCCAGTATAATAATCTCAGGTAGGTTTAATATTTATCTAAATTGTGGGTTTTACTTATTTTCAGTTTTTCGCAAGTGGGTTTAACTCTAATAAAAAAAAAAAAAAAAAAAAAAAAACCAAAAACAAAAAAAAATGAAGTGTGATTTTCTGATGAGGTTCTTGTGATTGCAGTTAAAAAGTAGTTGGGTGGAGGGGGGATGAGACTACGACGTAGGGGAAGGCATAGGGGAAGGCATTGAATTGACAATTTGGGGGTTGTGTCTTCTTGATATATTTGATTTTGTTGGTCGCAAAAAGATATGGAACCATTAAATCAGAAGGCACTTGAGAGAGTTGTCTCACATAAAGCTTTGCAAATGGGAAGTTCATTTCCATGCCAAATTTGTGTGGTGGGATTTCTCTGTGGGGTTTGCCTTACTTCTTTGTTCCTTGCCGCTCTCACATCCTTTGGCACCTTTGATTTTGGTGGTATTTCTTTTCCCTCCATTTCGACTGGAATTTCGCAGTTGCATTCAAGCTCAGAAGCCATTGGTATGTTTGGAATTAATTCTAGAGATTTGGGTTTTTCTCTTCCATATTTCGTTTTAACTTTAATTACACTGATCATGAATTTGTTATACATTATTGGTAGACTTTCAACTTTCTTAAGCAATGAATCTTGCTTTAATATGGCCAACAGTCAAAAGTTAAAATTGAGTATATCTTAAGATCCAATTAGTATTCTTTCTTGAGCTTTACACTGATGATGATGATATGTAAAACAATTTTAACTGGAGTTTGATTCATGTTGAGTTGAAAGTTTATAGAATAAGGTAAATGATAAGCTTAGTGTGTTTCTGGGGTAGCCTACAACCAGAATATTGTAGTTGCAAAAGTTGCAAGGACGTTCTTTCTTTGTTTAAAAAATGACAACCACTTACTCCTTAAAACTATTTTCAAAGACAAGAATATGTTCGAAGCAATGATTCTAAGATAACTCAAAAATACATCTAGAGGAGATACGATGGTCTCATAAATGTAAATTTTTGTGCACAATTACGCAAGTAGGCATGTGCATGCTAGTTAGTAACACATATAAGGTTTGTTTAAAAAGCATGACTTGGCTCAATTTGCCCCAGTTTGACTGTGTTTTGTTTCATTTACGTGTACCAGTTTTCAATAAAGTGATTTTTTTTTTCGGGAAATATAAGGTTTTGCAAATTGAAGTCATATCTATTCATAAAAAACTTCTAAATTATCGTTGTATTAATCAATCTTTTACATTGAAAATCTCACCCAATCTCAGTTAAACTTATTCTCAACATTTCCAAATGGGAGCTATGTATATTTACATGAGCATATTGTATGTTTTCATGTATGGAACGCATTTATGTATTATTAGAAGGTTAAATTATTTAAGACAATGTGGTAGTTAGGTTGTTTGTCTGTGCTACCATTTTATTTGGATTTTCTTTTATTGCTTTTGGGACTATGTGCATTATTCAACTAGCTTGTTTGCAGATATGGTTCCAAGCGGAGATTGGAATCCAAATTCACAAAAGCAAGATGGTAGGATGATTGTGAATAATACTGAACTTGAATCAAGTGATGCCGAGAGAGTGTCCCTATTGTATAAAGCTTGGAGTGCCTTATTGAATGGATCTGTGGATGGGGAAGATGAATTCTTGAAACAGGTCAGAGTGAGCAGAAATAATGTACCAAAAGCCCCACATCTGGAGAATTGCAAGTTGACAGCTCAAATAAATCACCGTCTTGATAACCGAATTGGAAGTGATCAATTTCCTCCTTGGACCGTCAGGAAGGGATTATTGGATACTTACCCATCACCTGAAAATGAGGAGCAGTTGCGGGATATTAGGCAGCGAGCTGTATCTGAAGGTGCTTATCCTCCCTGGGTATGTTATCTGACTTGCTGCTTAAATGAAATTTTTTAGGTTTTGTCATAACATAACTTTTAAAATCATAATGCTGAAAATGTTTGCTGTCTCTATGTAATACATGATAATGCTTGGTATCTTATCATTAGAATCATGTTGTTCTGATGTTATGAACTTTATATTTTGTACATCCTGCATAAAAGTATTCTTAGTGATAATTGAACTCTACTTGCGTGGGGTCTCATATAAAAGGTTTGTGGGCAACAATCTTCAAAAGGAGCCACTTCACTCCTAATTCATTTAATGCTTTTCCATAGGAGAGTGGTTGAGATGTCTTAGTCTTCATATTTAAAGCTGATTTAGGTGGTAATAAACGAGTGGGATTAAATAGTTAGGAGAGTCTTCAAATAGCCTTTTCTCAGATTTTGCATGATTGATAAAAACTCTTGGTTAATCTTTAATAATTAATGTAAATGAATGAACCAGGCTGCTGGTACTTTTTACTGTTTTTGGTAATTTCTCTTGTTTACATATTTTTTACCTACCATGTTTAGTTTTTAGTAAGTAAAAACTTAAAACTCCTGGGCTTGTGCAGATTATGGGACCGGATCAAGAAAATTTTCCTTTAACTCGGCATGTGCAACGTGATATATGGCTTCACCAGCATCCCCCCAACTGCAGGGATGATGATGTAAGATTTCTTGTGGCAGACTGGGAAAGACTGCCAGGATTTGGCATTGGTGCCCAACTAGCTGGAATGTGTGGTCTTCTTGGAATTGCCATCAATGAAAAAAGAGTCCTTGTTACCAACTACTATAATCGGGCTGATCATGATGGTTGTGAAGGTATAAACTGAAATCACCTCTAGATATCCCTCTAAACTTGCTACCTCTTTTGAGCACTATTATTACATAGAATGATCTCTTGATGTTGAGTTTGTTCTCTGGACTTATTTTTAATGTGCTTTACAAGTTGATTATGGAGGAAGAGTTCCTGTGTCTTTAAAACTACTATAATGGTGGACAAATCATTTAAATAATTTGCTAATATAACAAGGAAATATGATTCCAATGCTTCATGAAATCTCTTAACTTGATGATCTGTACTACTTGTTGCAGTGGCAAACTGCATTGGCAGTGTGTCTTATGGCATGAATACTGCCTCAAAGCTGTATAGGGTAAAGGAAAAAGGTTAACTTGATGTCTGTGTCTAGGTCCAGGACGTGCTAGTTGGTCTTGCTACTTTTTCCCAGAAACATCCCTCGAATGCCGAGAACGTGCCTTTGAGCTCATGGGGAGTAAAGAAGCATGGGAAACAGGAATTATTACTGGAAACGACAACTATAAGTCAAAGGAAATATGGGCTGGACAGACTCCTAGGCAAGCATTTAGGACTTGTAACCATCTGATTGCCGAAAAATCATTTTGCTGACAACTTTATTCTTTTCCAGGATTTGGGGCAAACCTTGGAGTTATATGCAGCCGACAACAGAGATAAATGGGAGTTTAGTTGCTTATCATCGCAAAATGGATCGTAGGTGGTGGCGAGCTCAGGTAAACAAGCATATCTAGTTGATTGGAGATTTTAACATCAGGTCTCTCTCTCCTAAATTTATTTCACCAATCATCTAAGTGGAAACTCAGCTTTGCTAGGTGTATATTGCTGCTAGATTCTAAATTCCTTTCATTGTCAGGCAGTACGTTACCTAATGAGGTTTCAGACTGAGTACACATGTGGTTTACTAAATTCTGCAAGGCATGCTGCATTTGGGTTTGAAGCTGCTAAAATGGTTCTCACAAATCTTGTTCAGTGGCCTCAGGTACATTTTTCTTTACATCTATACTATTAGGTTGCAGAGTAGCCAAAGTTCATTGAATACTGCTTGTCTTGTATTTTTCTCTGAGCCATTAATAGATGTTAAAAAGATCCTCTGTTCAATCATCTCTATGAAGGAGATATGGACTGAATCAATCTGTCTAAGCTATGGTTAGTCTAAAGGAGGCATCTCTTTAGTAACATGTCCGAAACAAATCATATTCTCCTATGCTGCAAATTTATTGTTCAATGTTTCTAATTTCTCTAACATTTAAGTGTAATTTACCTAGTGATTTATTGTTCTAGATGTAATTAGATTTGAATCAATATTATTGTTTTGAAGCAATAATGCTTTTATCTTGCACTTCTATTTTGGTCCCGTCACTAGGGCTTACACATATTGGTCTTTTGATAATTGCTCCCCAAAACATTAACCCAAATAAATAAATAAATGAAATGAAAATCATAATTTATACAATGTCTCATTTGCTGTAAATAGTTATGGTTTCATATCATATTGTCATAAACATGAAACCCTTGCCTTTAGTTGCTAAGAGAAAAGAGGTTCCTGGTTTTTCTAGTACAATCTCCAGACGTTTATGCATCTTCTCTTATGAAGTCTCTTGACTACAGGTTGCCTTGGACGAGCAGGAATCTGATATAGAGAAATTTGTGTGGTCAAATCACCAGCCATGGATCCCGAGGCCACTTCTAAGCGTGCACGTGAGGATGGGAGACAAGTCATGTGAAATGAAGGTTGTTGAATTTGAGGGATACATGCATCTTGCAAACCGCATCAGAAAACACTTTCCTTACCTCAATAAAATTTGGCTTTCAACTGAAATGCAGGTAGTATGGATTTGCCTTCTTTTATTTATTTTTCTTTTTCTACTACAACACCTGGATCTCCCTCTCTCCTCTGAAAAAGAAAATGAAGAATTATGATGGAAGTGAATTTTCTGCCCCTTGTGCAGGAGGTCATTGACCAGACAAAATCATATCCCAACTGGAACTTTTACTACACAAAAGTGAGGCGCCAAGTTGGGAACATGACAATGGCCTCTTACGAAGCCAGTCTTGGCAGGGAAACCAGCACGAATTACCCCCTCGTTAATTTCTTGATGGCTACCAAATCAGACTTCTTTGTGGGGGCATTGGGTTCCACATGGTGCTTTCTTATAGATGGCATGAGGAACACTGGAGGCAAAGTAATGACAGGTTATTTGAGTGTCAACAAGGATCGATTTTGGTAGGGAAGCACATTACATTTGACCATCTGGCTGTTCCCTGTTTAGTTACAAATTTGTATATGATGGAGTTGCCGCCATCAACAAGAAGCAGATGCCCAGTGATGCGTCTCAAGTTGGGACAATCAGAAGTCTTGCAAGGGTGGTTCTGTGAAGTTGTTTGTGGTATATTTGACAAATCTTGCTTCTGATGGCAACTTCATGGGTATATGTAGTTGTACATAGTGTTTTTTGTATCCTGTGTAGATGATGCATATTTGTAAGTGAAAACCTCTTTTGAGAAACCTAGTCTAAATGTACTTAATTCCCTTCCATTCTTTCAGCCATCTCTAATCAATGATGTAATATCCCAGGGTCTTCAATATAACGGTAGAAAGAAAGCACAAAATGCTAAATGTTATTTCTTGCTGCACAGGCGAAGAAAGCAATTGGAAATCTTCCTTAAGAAAGTTTAGTGGCAGGGAGTTTAGCGTCTTAACATTGGACTCATAAGATGTTGGTTGGCTGCTATATTTATGTATAGCTTTTTTTTTTTTATCATTAGTATTTAGGTTTTATCCGACGAATCCGATTTGAGTATTATAAAACTTATATTTAGGGGTTGGTTCTTTCAGATACTTTTTTATCATTTTTAAAACTCAAATTCAAAATCTTTAGAGTCTCCGACCACTATTTGTGTATAGCCCTTTTTTTTTTCTACTGCTTTTTGTGTATAGCTTTAATATATCATTGTGTTTGTAGCCTCTTTTCCCGTCCCTGCATCTGGTCAGGCCCGGGCAGTTTGTAGGCCCAAATATTTAAACTGGGCAGGCTCAAATATCGTAAAGGTTGAATTTGGGATTTGACTTCTCTACACGGTAAAGGTCTTGTCTAATGTTAGGGTTGGGCTGTACCTTCCCAAACTCAACCTTTAGCCTAATGTCCAGCTCCCAAATATTTTTTATTTTTTTTTATATTATACCGATTGATACCTAAAACTATATTTTAACTAATCTAGTTCAAAACTTACAATGACTTATTTAAGTGAGTTATTCTTCTAATATAATTTTTTTCATATCTAAACTGTGAATCAAAATTAAAAACTTAATTAAAGGATTTAACGTTACAACTATATCCGTCAGACAAATATTTCTTTCAATAGAAAGCAATTGCCCGTGCTTCTTCCGAGATCAAGCATAGCATGGGCTGGTTGCCACGTGGTCTTAGTGCAGAGTCATACTCCGCCAGCCTGATTATTTTCCCCTACTAGTGTTGCATCCTGGGCCTTATATCTAAGCACAGCAAGGACATTCAAATCAATTCTCAAAAGAAAAGCTGGCGCTCACAGCTCCTCTCCCAATCCAATAATCCCAAATTCAAAGAAAAAAAATGGACACTCAAATCCTTCCTTCTTGATTGTTCAAAATGACAACAAAATTCTTGAAATGCTTTCTGTAGTTTTATGACAGTTTTGGGGATAAAGGAATCATATATCATGATTTTACCAATGTTCCTTTCTTCCTAGTTGTTGAATGCTTCATCTCAAATAAAGCAATTTCAGTATCCAAGTCCCTTAGCTGGTTCTCTTGTTTTTAATATCAAGGACTTTGGCGGTACCAAGTGGGCAAAATAGTGCTGTGATATACAACTTATAAATTACACTGTACATAATAAGAATGAGAAAAACATAGAGAAAAATACAATAGCCAAGAAAGAGGCGAAAAGAGCAGCCAAGAATGAAACACTATCACAAGAAGAAAAAAAAAAATTCTGATCTTGATGTGGCTCCAAATCATGGAATCTTCATCCAGAAAATTTTCAGATTTTGATGCTGCCCTCTTCTGTCACCATCACAAGGAAGGTAAAACCTCATCATAGTTCATCAAGACAATACTGGTAACAACAAATTTTACATTTCTCTTATATCAAATGAAAAGTTGAATCCAACTTCAAAACTCAAATTTCCATTTGAAGAATTATCAGAATGTCCTGAATTCATTGGTTCATGCAATGACATAATCTGCTTCAGAGAAAAAGAAAATATTACTCTTTGGAATCCGGTGACCAGAGAAATTAAAGTTCTTCTAAAACCTCCCACCATGAAGATCAATGGTTACATCAACATTGGATTTGCTTATAACTCCACAACAAACGATTACAAGGTCATAAAATTTACCACCAACAAATTTTCTTCACCCTTCTATACTGAAATCTTCTCGCTAAACACTAACATGTGGAGAACTTTATCTACATCTCAACAACTATGAAACATGTTATTTTTACAAGCAAACTTTGTCAAGCATTGCATCATTCAACATGAGACATGAAACGTTTAGTTCTCTACCATTGCCACATTACGGCTTGTGCTTCCAACCGTGGAGCCTGGTGGAGTTGAATGAAGACCTAGCTGTGCTTGCTATTATCTATGATTTTGAGTCCCCAAGGGATAGCCTACCGGTTATAATTCTCTTTTCCCAATCTTGAGATTCAGGGTTCGAATCCTTGTGTAAGCAAAAAATCTATGATTTTGAGTCCTGTCTAGCACAAAACTATGTGACTTTCATTGTTTGGAAGTTGAAAAAACATGATGATGGGGTGGTAGGGTTTGGACCACATTGATAAAAGTTAATTCCTTCCTCCCAGAGTTGTATCCAATGGGAGTTGGGAAGAATGGGTTGATCATAAAGGTTTGAAGGTGTGGTATATGTAGTGATTCATACTCTTTCTGTCTTATCCTCATGCAATGTAATATTAATTGAATTATAATTCATTGACAATCTTATATAATTTAATAATAGTAATAACATTCTACATTAGAATCTTCTCTCTCAACTCCCAATTCCCAGTATAATTCTTTATTTTGGTGTCGAGAGGAAACAAAAAACCTAATTTTCGCATGCACACAAGGTACTTTAATAAATGAACTTTAAATTTTGACATTGCGATATACTAAAATCCATCGTTCTCGATGATGATTTTAAAATTATTATTTAAAATGATGATTTTTAATTGTATGTAGTAAAAAAAAATAGTACCATTCCAATGTGGTGCCAATAAAACCCTTAAAACTAAAAATAATTTTAGAGAATAGGAATTTTATTTTTTCCTTTTCGACACTAAAATAAGATTTTTCCTAAAATAAAATTGAAAAAAAAGCAACAAAAAATTGCACAAACATTATAATGTAGATTATTTAAGTTTTGCTTGTCATGTTGATAATTTTTGAGTCGGAGTTGCAGATGTCAAATTAAAATCATGAGTAATTTTTTAAGTATTTTTATTTTAAAATAAAATTTAAGATATTTCATCATGGAATAATTTAATTCATTCTGCAGTAATGGATGGACATTTCACCATAGCTTTTTCTGATGCTCGCTTCATAATAGGCATCTTTCTTGTATGATTGTGGGACAACTGCTGCGTGAGATTTTCTAGAAAATAGTACTTTTCCAGTAGGACTTGGACATGGACTTGGATTACCCAACAGGATGTACTCTGAGATAGAGACAGAACACAAGGAGAGTTCCAGCGGCACCAAACGAAAATTGAGAGCAAGCTCTCTCTCTCTCTCTCCAAAAATACAACAGTACTTTCTAGCAGGACTTGGATTACCCAACAGGATTTACAAGGAGAGTTAGAACAGCATCCAACCTCTTTGAAATGAAAATTGAGAGCGAGCTCTCTCTCTCTCTCTCTCTAAAATTACAACAGTACTTTTCTAGTATGACTTACATCACCCAACAGGATGCATTTTGAGAGAGGGAAGAGAACCCAAGGAGAGTTTGAACAGCATCCAACCTCTTAGAAACAAAAATCTCTCCCTAAAAATAAAACCAAACACAACGGAAAGCATAAATTTTTCGAGGGTATCATCTAGTCTTATAAAATTTACCCTTGAAATATTTAGACCCCAAAATTTTCACCCAATTTCACATATATATGACTTCATTGTTCTAAGGCAGCAGTATAAGTCTTAGGCAGGGCATTGTGTCTACAGAAGCAAACTAGTGACAGAAAAAAGTCTTCAAACAACCATGATATTCCAGCTATTGCTATTACTTGACATTTGGTCACACCATCGTAATCACAGCAAAAAGATATTTGATTAATCTGTCAAACCTTACAAAATACACAAAAATGGGAATCAATCACAGTAGCTAAAAGAACAAGAAACATTTGGAACCACAAGATAAAAAAATTGATAATCATCGATGTAGATACACAGTGGTCTACAACAAATTTGAAACCCAACTAGTAAAGAAATGAGGAAATCTAGTTCCTCACACATTTCACATGACATAATAACACAACAATGGAATAAGATAAAGCTCTAGTAGGTCAACAGGAAGCAATCTCATGAAAGCTATCCAGTCAAACATTTTTTTTTGCATCTTCAGGGATGATAAAAGTTAGAATGTGAAGAGCAACAATGCTCACCTCCTCTTCTCCAATCCCCAAGATGTTCCAGACCAGTCAACAATCATAGGCTACACTGTTCTTCCAATTCTTCGTTCGCCTGATGTCCGGCTTCAACACTTCTACTTGCAGGCAGTTTCCTATGTTTCTTGTTCTTGGCTTTCTTGGCTTTCAATCGCCGCTTCTTCTCATTGGCATCAACCCATGTGTAGTTCGATGGTATATGGAATGGGTCAATCTCATAAATAGGGGAGCGACCTTCACTGTCACTTGATTGCCCACCACGGCTCCCTCTCATCCAAGAAATCCATGAGGAGGAACCCTCTGATTCCTTAGATTTTGCATCTACAAAGTGTGCTGGGCTGGAAAGAGGTGTTGAGAACTCCTCTATTGGCTGAAGCTCCTCAAATTTGGTAAAAGTCACAAGGACACGGATTGTGGGAACAATAGGGATTGCCACCTGCAGAAGCAAACAATGAATAGTTAAACTTTAATGGTGGGAGAAAAGGCCATTCTGTTGCATGATATCCAATTGATTGAAATAATATTGGGAGCAGTGTAAAATGCCCTGACCAACTCAATTACCCTTATAACAGTCCCCATCAGGAAAATTACAGAACAGTCACGACCTACTGTCCATGGCCCATTTTCACTAGCTCATTGTACTGATTTTTTCAAGGTGTAGCAATTTTACATGCAACATTGAAGAACTGGAAAATATGGCCCAGAAATATTAGTAGTATGAGAAGGTATATTCCTTTCTTATCAAAATTATAAAGGAATAAATTTTGGAGTAGTTTCCATTTGTATGCCCAAAAAACTATGTAATTTTTGACATCTTTATTTATGGACATTATCAATTTCTTTTAATAAAGTAAATAAACTTGTTGCTATATTATTCATCTGCATATATAAGGTCCAACAATTTGATGTATACAACATATTTATGCAATCAAATTTACGATACAAAGAGAAAGTATAAGTCGTGATAATATTAATGAAAGGAAAAACTTCACAACTAATTCATAAAGTTGGACACTTTATCATGTATATACTATAGTTGAAGGGTCATCATGTATAGAGTATAGTTTAAGGGTTTCTTAGTATGATTTGTCTTAATCATTGGATGCGATCCACACTCAACAAAAGCTAGTGCAAGTAGCCAACAATGAACAATACATGTAGAGTGATTTCCTCAAATGAACCATGAAATGAAAATCAATACTCTACAGCTATATGTAGTCCACATACCCTTAATATATGTGGATGAACTTGCAAAACCAGACCTATGTACTTTGATGTACGGCAAGTGAGACTGAACTTCGTGCATTGGATATGTAATGCTAGTTAGTTGCAACATGCTAATGTAATATAGAATCTATACTAATTGTGTCAGATATCGCCCCTTGAGTTGTCTTGATTATCTAGAAATTAAGCTCACTAATATGATATTAGATCATATGAGATGTTCTTGAATTTTCTTAGTACCATCTGCCGGTGGGAGACAACTTAGATATTCTTGAATATCTTCTTTTTGGACAAGAGACTCGATGGAATCAAATAATTGAGGATGTGACCCGACAAGTGTGACATGAAGGGTTAGCATATAGAAATACATATAGGTCAAGCATAAAGCAATAATTTACTATTTATTGACTTCCGTAAATAATATGATATTTGTTTTAATGCAACTCTAACTATTAAGTGCTAATTCGAGTTAAAATCATTTTAATGTAGTTAATTTACTCAATGTGATATTATTTTCGTGTTAAATTAGTTATAAGATAATCTATGCCAATAATTATAATATAGAAGAAGGCTTGGGTGTGAAGTGCAATGTGAAATTCTTTTATAACTCTAATTATTGACTTCTATAAATAATATGATATTTGTTTTAATGCAACTCTAATTAGTTAGTGTTAATTCAAGTTAAAATCATTTGAATATAGTTAATGGTTTAGCGGATTATATTATAATTATTGGCATAGATTATCAAAGGGTTTTGGAGAATCCTAGCCTCCCTTAAGCCTCTTTCTCGAGTTTTATTCTCCTTTACTAATTAAACACAAATATACTTAAGAACTAAAATATTCTACCATACTAGAAATCAATTTCTTGATCAAGTTGCCCACACAAATAGAAAAACATTAAGTGTGAGTTGGGGAACATAGAAGAAAGCTTGGGTGTGAAGTGCTATGTGAAATTCCAGACTTGTTTACAAGAGGAGAAATTGCAATAGACTTGAAGCGGTTCAAATTTTATTGGAAAAACCAAAGCAATCGGTTCCAAAAAATACGAGTAAAATTCCTTTTAATTTTTAATTGCAATCTCTTCTTTAATTTATTGTTATATCATGCTTTGTCATTATTTTTCATTTGGTTTAAAATTTTTATCCACTAGATGCTCTGTTTTATTTATGAATGTAATACATATAACCTAGATTTCGTTCCCAACAATTAATTCATTTCGTTAGATTTATTAGACAGGATGAAACGTGGACAAAAGGAACTCGTGTCTATCAATCATTGGTCCATCTTAACTCCGAATCCTCTTTTCATCAAGTCCGAATCAACATGCTCCTTAAACATTACGATTCCTTTAGATCTCTGAACAAATAGAGTGGAGGAAGAGACTGGAAATCCCTAAGATGGCCAACAAAAACAGACCATCTGCATCCACTAAAATTTTCGCAGAGAGATGAAAGAAGTGACGGTTCATGCTGGGTTAGTTTACTCAACTTTTTATTATGGTGGGAACCTCAGCCATTACTTTTTGGCTATGAACCAATAAACCCACCAGACAACCAATAGCACACAAAACATGTGCTTGGGGCAAGCAAACTGGCAAACTGTATGCGTGGGCCCAAAACCTCAAAATTTGAAGATTGTACATTGGAGAGAGGTGCATCTCTTCCCGACTAAGTGGGAGATTATCAGTTTACCTGTCTATCAATCTGGAGCAACCCAGTTGTTTTGTTATAACAGATTTGGAACAAGAACTGCGCTGCAATCAAAATGGACCCAAACCCAACCAAGACATTCGGATAGGGTTAATTCTTGGACTGCATATTGAGGATCATTGTATGCGTATGTAAACCTTTCTGTTCCTATGGGTTCCTTTCCTGTTTCTTGTTCATTTGTTTCACATACTCTTACATAACTTTTTTTTTTCTCAGATCACCAATCTGGGAAAAAAGAGCAAGAGAATTTTTCTTTAGTAGTTAACAGAACGTGAGAAGAGGAAACTGTTGCAAGAAAAAAAAAATGTTTTCCTTATTCGATAATATTCAACATACATTGGTAAATGATTTAACATGCAACCTATCTATAGCATGGAGAACTACACTTTTCCTAAAGGAATGCCCCTTGATTTAAGGATGTATATCCACAGCAGGGACGGCAAATCAAGCCATCCCCATGGGCCATGGACACCTCCCACACCCCCCTAATGGGCAGATCAGGATGGGTAGTCAATGTGTTTGACCAGGCATGGGGTGAGGATCAGGTATTCCAGAGAGGATTTGTTGCACGGGGCATATATCACTATTTTATAATGAAACATTATTAAACCCTAATCCCCTCCTCGTGTTACATTTCCCTTTCTCTCTTTCCCTCCCTTTAATCTGCATATTCATTTTGGTCAGTGTAGCTAGATCTAGACCGATCCACATCTCTCTCTCTCTCTCTCTCTCTCTCTCTCTCTCTCTCTCTCCCCCCCCCCCATTTTGACCTTCAATTGTTGCTTAAATAGAATTACTGGCTTGACTTTGAGATTTCCTGATTGTTTTACTCAGCATATAGTCTCAGAATGATATTCAACTCGTAATCTGGTTGTTTCCTAATTTAATGAGCTGTTAATATATAAGGTTAATCTATTTTGGTGTTGGTTCTTTCAACAAAGATTTTTTTTTTAATGCAAAATAGATGAAACTTCTCCTCAATCTTCTTTATTTTTGTTTTATGGGTTAATTTCTTTCTTCGTTTTATTTATTTGTAGATTTATTTTTCTAATTTTAGGTTCGTGAACTTTACTATGGATTTCTTATTCTAGGGTTTTACGAGATTGGTTTCACCTCACTCCAAAAATAAATAAATAAATAAAGGATTGCCTCCCTTTAAATTGCATTATGTTCAAGTACTTTGATTTCAAGTTCTCATATATCTTTTGGTTAACAGGAAATCTTTGAATTTCATGAGCAAGATGTTTGTTCTTAGGGATTTCATTTCATAATCAGCCTGTGATTGTGGTTGTTGTGCATGACAGTGCGGGGCAGGGCAGGGATCCACAAGTCTTCCCTGTAACCCACGATTGGGGACAGACCCAAAAACTCCATGTTCTCACTCTGATGGAAAATTGGGAGTGCCTCATCCCCATTCAATGCATGGGTGGAGTTTTTCTTTTTTCTTTTTTTTTTTTTTATTGGGGGGTTTTCTATTCCTGGTACCACCTGCCCCATTGCCATCCCTAATTCAAAATTTGTGTGTATAGCAATGGCTATGTGAAAATTTCATGGAAAGGCTCTCCCAGAAATTTTTTCCCCCAAAATTAGCATGTAAAGGAAACAGAAAAGAATAAGGTCTCTTTGGATTTTATAAATCAATCGTGACATCTTGAGACAAAAAGGAACTCTAAGAGTACCATACAAAAAGGGTTCAACTAAGACCTGTTTTATCGTGCTAGAACCAGAGACCTCTCTCTCTCTCTCTCTCTCTCTCTCTCTCTCTCTCTCTCTCTCTCTCTCTCTCTCGATCATCAGCCAGAATACGTAATGATTCTCTACAAATACATAGCTAGATAGGCAACAATTGGCATAACTCTAACAAACAATTAGATATGTGATAGGCAACAATTGGCATAACTCTAACAAACAATTAGATCACATATCATCCTCTTCCACATAACATCATAGTCGCAAAATACATCCAGAGAAGAAAACTGGAGACAAGAAAAATGCATCTTGTATGAACAACATTCAAGACTTGGGCATCAGCTCACAATAATAAAATGCACAGAGGCGCTACTGCATGCCACAATACTAAACCCATAAAAAGTATCTTAGTCATCTATCATTGAAACCGCCCCAATGCAACCTCAACAAATAAGTGTTAAAGTACTTAGTGGACAATGAGAATTTGTGTTTTATGTAAGTTCTAATTGGCTAGCTAAGGCTGACCAAAACTTTGAACTTCCATTTTTTAAGCCTCAAACCAATGCTATACAAAACCTTGATCAATTGTCCTATCAAAAAGAAAAGGAAAAAGAATCCTTGATGAAAAACTACAACAGCACCATGATCATCTCACATGATATTAACATAGCATTCATATCAAACCTATGAGCTCTATAACACTTGTCCTTCCCATGAAGATGTGACATAGGAAAGCCTAGGAAGAAAGCTGTCTACTACGGATTCGTGGGTGGAATTAGGGTTGAAAATTAAGGTAAAAGTTTGCAGATAAAAAAAAATCCAGCAATTGATTTGAAAGAAAGAAAGGAATAGATGAGAAGA
The DNA here is from genome assembly GCA_033439265.1 of Dillenia suffruticosa. Lineage (NCBI taxonomy): Eukaryota > Viridiplantae > Streptophyta > Magnoliopsida > Dilleniales > Dilleniaceae > Dillenia > Dillenia suffruticosa. The sequence continues at coordinate 4,374,738 of JAVTVX010000018.1, read as the reverse complement.
AAGAATATACGTTTACTAGCGTCACACTAGTAGATCCTTAGGCATCACACTTGGGGCAAGAAAGCATCAGATCTTCCGGGGTTTGAGAGAACTCAAAACATAAATTCAAAATTTTATTCTTCATTACAAATAAGATTACAAGTATTTACATAGAGAATTAGCCTAAAAAAATTGAAATTATTATGAAGATAAAAATTTCTAAATTTCTAAATAGTTCTAGCAATGACTCTACAATTATTAAATAAAAATAAATTGTTAAATAACTAAACACAAAAAAAAGAAACTAATTTAAATAATAAACTTCTAAAAAAAATTATGTAACTTACCAACATAAAATAAAGACTTAATACCACTTATTCAAGCTCCCAACTAAGCTTCTCAACGTCTCACATATACCAAACAAAAGCTAAAGCGTTAGATGCACTCTTAGTAGACTTTGTAACAAACTTTCAAGGTTGCTGTCGATGTACTCCATCAAGATGATTTCAAAAAGGATGCCTTAACACCAACATCTATATCAGACCTATCAGCTATGTAACACGATTTTTGGCTAAAATCCAAGACATTTGTATAAGTTAGAGGCAGGCAGCATGAGTAAAAAAGTAACAGGGATGCACCTGGTAGAGTTCAAAGTTTTTGGTTCCTTGATGGCTACTTATGCTGCTGATGATGCTTAAAGAAAAGCATGTTGTACTTCTCTTAATTAGGATTAGTAAGGCAAAAGATTTTTTCAATGAGATTTTGGACAAAGGGCTATAAAGTTGAACACAGGACAGAAATCAAGGGTTCATCTTTTGTTGTATTTTATCTTGCTAACAATGAACCAAAGACTTGGCTTGCTTCTTCAAGAGATTTAGTTGGTCCCCACTGCCCTCTTTATATAATTTTGTTGGTGATGTTGTTAGATGATGCATTATGGGTGCATTATGTCATCTCTTTGATTTTATAGTGGCTCCAGTGACATCATCACCTCAAAATTCAAGATTAATCTCTACAAGCACCATGAAAAATATTATCTTGCCAAATGATGGCAATAATCAAGAGTATTGGCTGGAACGAAATAGTTCCAAACAGGTTAAATACATGCATTAAGATGTGATGGCCCCTTATTCCGCAACAGCAAAAGCACTTTTGCAGTCTTTCGTATAGTCATCTCCCAATTTTTTTCCCATTTCTCTAAGGAAAAAATGGAGAGAAAAAGAGCAGATGAATCCTACATGTACTTCAATATTAACAGGTCGATTGTTTCACTCCTGTATATTCCAAAAGGAAAAACGATCTCCGTGAGTTGTTTCCTAAATCCACAATGAAGTACTTGGGTTCTATACTTGCATTTTATCCCCTCCTTGCTCCACCCCAAATACATAACATATATATACACACATGTTTGGAGCTCTGCCATGTTTCCCATTTTTCAACAAATTTCTCTTCATGTTTATCACGAAATAAAGTTCCATCATTTGGATTCACCACTACCACTGACAGTTTAAACTCATAAACAGATACAAGTGTAAACCATATAGGGTATATTTGGCTTAGGCCGATTAACTTAAGATCATTGGAGGACTCAGATTACCAGAGGTACTTCGGGGCTTCAGCTTTGCTCGATTGAAAGAACATCGGTAGACAAATTATACAAAACATGCTTCATTAGATCACAAAATCTACCGCACTCAAATTATGCAACCTGGTGGTCCTCTTCTTTCATTTTATCCTTAGCAAGGCAGAGGAATATATTTTCTTAATGGATTGGAATAACTGTTCTCTCAATGAACCTATTATGGTCAGGGACAATATTTACCACAGACAGCCATTAAGTTGGAGTTATTGCCACAGTGTTTCTGCATGTTAGTGCGGCTAATTAGACACCAAAAACTTATTAGAGGAAAAGGTGCCCCCTTTGCATTTTGTTTCCTTATTCTTAAAGATGGTACTTTTGTGAATGTCAACACTCTGTTATTAAATTTCTAGCACTCATATTGTATAGTTTTCCTTGTTGTCCTCCTGTTCATACGTCATGCTTTTGCCCCTATAGATCAAAGAATATACAAAGAAAAGCACCAAAGCATTTGGAAAAAAAAGAAAAAAAAAATCCAGAACAACAAGACCTAGCAAACTACACAGAAGTGCTTAATCATAAATATTCCCTTATGATCCAAAACTAGAACTTTCAACATTTCTCTCTAGTTACAGCCATAGGAAATCTAGACTCTGGGAAACCCTCAGATTGCTCTGCATGCAACTAATCACTTTAAGAGACCAAGATCCATAAGCATCCATTTGGCAATTCAGAACTCTCTGAGCTATAGCACATTCTAGATTCTTTAGAAAACCTACTGATTCTCCATAGTCATATGAGCCAAACTCCTAATGGTTCAGATTTATTCACAAAAAATATGTATATATATAAATGATAGACTGATTCCATTTGACCATAACAACTAAGCACAAAAGATCCATTGCACTCCCTCTGTAATTTTGGTTATTATATTTTAGGTAAATATCCTGTCATCTACTTGTATGCCTTGTTAGGTATTACCACTGTTATTCTAAGAATCAAATCAAAAGAAACCAGCAATGTCCAGTAAGGTGCACATGATATCAAACTACATACATGAAGAAACAAAATAAAATGAGGGGTCATAGAGATTATTTGGGTCAGCAATTTTCAGACTCTCTATCTAATATTTGGGTTACACAGGGAGCAACCTCCTTAATGATCTCTTATTTAATATATTGATATCTTTCTATTACAAATTAAAAAGTAATAACTAGAACAAGAAGACAAATACAAGTCGCTTCACCCAACCAATAATAGCACAAGATATGCAATAAAACCTACTCATCAATAGACATCAGCCCAGAAGGATGCAAAAAGGACCAAAAGACTAAGTGAGGAAGTGCAAAAGAAGATGTTTAGGATTACCTTAACAGGAAATGTCCCATGAGGTAGTTTAGTGGTTAACAGCTCTCTAAGTCTCCTTACGGCTTTAACCTTGTTTGCTAAAATGTCGAGCAAAGGCAATAACTCATCTGTCTTCAGAGGAAAATCTGGTGTCAACCATAAAACAGGTCTCAAACCTTTTTTGTACTCACTCTCATTTTTTGTCTCACTAGCGGTTGCTTTCTTCTTTTTCTTCTTGTTCCCTTTGTCCTTCCCCTTCTTACCATCCCCATGATCCTCCCTAGGGAACTCGGATGAAGATCTTTGACTATCACCTGGCCGTTGATTGCTGCCTTCCGGAGCCAACTTTGAGAACTTCTTCAAAATTTTTGAGTCATCAGGATCATCCACTCCATTCTTTTGGCCCTTTTTGTTCCAACCAAACCAACTCTTCTTATCTTTGCTGATACCATTAGAATCACAATTTTCAATGGAAGCTCCTGAACCATTTCTGGGCATATAAGAAACCCCACTTTCCTCATCATCATACATGCCATCTGAGTTCCCCATCCGAAGTGCAGAATCCAATTGCATCCTTTCCTCAGCTGTCAACATGTCATCATACTCATCATGATCAACACCATTTGCTAATCTTTCATCATCATCCACAGCAAAAAGCTCTTCATCAGTCATCGCACCAGGAACCCTCCTAGATTTCACACTCACCATAACATGAAGCATATCATAGACCTTGGCTTTCCAATGTCCAACGATTTCAGTCCTCTCGTGTCGCCTCCAATTTAGGTGGGGGACAAGCTCAGCCTGGGTTACATCAATTCCAGGCCTATACATGTTCGTTTGAGACATCAGGGCAACTTCATGGGCAACTTCAGCTTCTGTTGGTTGTGCACCAGCTCCCTCCAAAGCATTTGTGATTTCTTTCTCCTTATGAGCAAGGACAATAAGTGAGCCAGCGGGTAAAGATGTGTTGCCATCCTCTGAAATATACCCCTCTCCGAGGAAGAGAAATGTCTGATCAGACCGTTGGATCCGAAACCCATCAAAGCCAGCGAGGGTCATATCTGCACGAAGATTAGAGCCACGCTTCCATATCCGATATGTATCTGAAGGAGCTATACGTCCAATAAAAGGAATCACAGAGCTCTCAAAATGGAAAGTGATCTCCATGTAAAAATCACGAATACGAGCAGCTGAGGCGACGATACGTGGGAGCCGGCGGCACCATTTTGCCCAAGCAAGAGGCTGATAATGCCGAGCAATAATCAATGCAATTGCCTCCTCCCTAGTACAAACTGCCTCCTGCAGGGCACTCCACCCATTTTCATTCTGAAGACTCCAATCTGCTCCAGCCGCCATCAAAATCTCAGCTGAGGTTGGATCCTTTAATCGCACAGCAAGATGAAGTGGGGTTTCACGACCTGGAACATCACGACGATCTATGACAGCAGAGACCTCATCAGCATTTTGTTCAGCCGCCATAGATTCAGCTTCTGTGTTAACCTCGCCAGCCCTGGCTAATCGAGGAAGGGTCGATATTATTCTTTTCAGGGAAATATAGTCCCGCTTTGCAACTGCCAAATGGGCAGCACTGTGAGCGTACTTCGACCAATCTTCCATGAATTTTTCCTCTATTTCTCCACTTCAATTCTAATCCCTACATGCTCCCCGTTTCCATTCTATAAATCTAATGGAACCCTAAAAGCTTTCCATAGACTAATCCTCAAGGTGCAACAATAATCTTCCATGACAAGATTAGAAAATTAGGGTTTTTACCCTAATTACCCTAATTTCCTAAAGATTCAACGAGATACATTGGAATCGAGACTAAGCGACCAAATCCCCAAAAGTCATCCTTAAAAGGAAAAATCAAACAAATCCCAAATTTGAACCAAGCCCAGATAGCAATTACCGGAATGTCATCATATGAACACAAACTTCTACCATTTTCGTGGCAAAATCAAACAATCCTCGATCTCGGGGCCTATCTGCAAGCATCTCGAACAGACACTTCAAATCTGGCAAACGAACAAAGGGAAAACATGTTAATAAAGTATAAAAATAGCAAAGTATCCAGCATATCAAAACAACTATTCTTCGAAACCCTAACATATTTGGCTAAAGTTAAAACCCATAATGCAAATCAAACGAAAATGAGAGAGAGAGAGAGACTACGTGGAGAGAGACTTGATCTCGAAGTTGGGTAAAGGAGATTCGATTGTCGTTGTTCCCGTCTTTGTATCAAGAGAGAGGTTGATAGATATTTTCTCTCTCCTAAACAAGGTATTTGGGTTGACGGTTCACCATTGAAAGAAAATTTTGAATCTTCTCTTATCTGCACGGAACCACTTCACGCCATTAATGGTCTCACTGTTACGGACATCAACTCTCTCTCCCCTCTTTGGTACGGTTTCTTTCCCCTCACGGTCTCTCTCTCTGTCTCTCTCTCCCTCCCAATCGCTCTCGGTCCACGAGCCCCTCATAAGCCTGTAAATTATTCCCATTTTTATTTTATTTTAATTTTTTATCTTATTTTTGTAGAATTAAAAAAAAACAAAAATCATTAAAATTAATTTAAATTGTTGTTGTGATCGGAAGGTTGAAACTATATTCGGGACCCAAAATTATAATATTTAATAATTGATGTGTTTGGTGAATTATGTTTTTTTTTTTTTTTTTTTTGTTTATAGTGATATTCGAATTTAAATTTATTATAAGGGGAGGAGGATCGGGAGCGGAATTGATGAATTATGTTGAAACGGAGGCTTTTTCATTTGTGTTGGGTATTAAAATATTATAAAATGTTAATTTTAATAAAATTAATAATAAATAAATGTAATTGTCATGGTATTTCAAATTTTATATTCTCTCCCTCGATTTTGTATGCTTTTGTGCTCTTCCTATATTGGGAAAAGAATTGATTTAAAAAAATTTAAATAGGTAAAAGAATGGCATTTTTAATATATATATATATATATATATATATTAACATACTTTATTTTTCAATAAAAAACCCAAAAAAAAAGAAAGTGGGTGATTGTATTTACATAGTATGATTTGCTATATCTTTTTATGTTCTAAAAATGCAAAATCCCAAATTAATTTACTTGTAGTCATATTAATAATTTTCTTTTTTTCTTTTTTTTTTTGTTACAAATCACAAAAATACATATATTTACGAATGAACAAATATTAAATTTCAAAAAATACATTTAAACATAGTAACGGACCTGCATAGAGCCCACCCACCCCCTCAATTTTCTAAAAAAAAAATAGTATTCGTGACTTAACTCTATTTTGTCCTGCTTAATTATAATTTTGTCTTCACTTATATTTTTTAAAACTCATTTATTTGATTAAATTTTATATAAATCTTTTTTCAAAAACACATCACATAACAAAACCAAAATATGATATCACGATCGCATTCTTTAAATCAATAAAAAAAATATTTTATAAATTTTCAAAGTAAAAAAAAAGGTAAATAAATTGTAATTCTGAAAAATATTAATTCATATTTATTGTTTGAATAAATATTTTATAAATTTTTTACAATCTCTATCTCTGGATCTTAAATTGACCCATAGTTTGAACAAGTGCTCTTTATCGTTCGGACGTCCCTATCGTAACACAATAATAATTTTCTTAATAATCAGAGTTATTCATTAGCTCCCATTTCCATTTTCACCTCTTTTTTGGTCTCCTTGAGTCCACAATGAGTGACATTGTTGTCAAATAATTATAGATTTTACTATTATTATTATTATTATTATTATTATTATTATTATTGTATTTTGGTTTACTAGCAACTCAATCACAGTCCATACGCAACTCTCACAAATTCTTACCCCCGAATTTTGCACCTAAAATAAATATTACTAATATATTTTATACATTTAATAATAAAGTTAAGAATTACATTTAAATAACTATTTGATATTTTATATTTAAAAAATATAATATTTTTATCTATTAATCCGAACCGTATCTATATAAAGCCACCATTCACATCACTTTACTTTTTGTTTTGTTATTTTATAAGACCTTGTGGACCTGATGGGAAGGGCCATCTGATTTCATTGCTATCAAGTTTTTGCTTAATATGTAGACCCATTTTGCTTCTCAACTACTGCACCATTTGTGTGGGGGAGCCCTCCTTTTCTTGGCACGCATGGATTGCCCTTTTTTAACCTTCCATGGTCCCCCTAACCCCATGTGACACTTCGGCTTACTAAAGTTGCAATCTTTCTTTTTTCTTTCCCGGGGTGAAAGCACCCACACCATGCTTTTGGAAACAACCTCAACCCTTCTCGTCTCTATCTCTCTCTCTCAAAAGCTTTTGCTAATATATATTCAAACTATTAAAAGAAAATATTATCTTCAAAGGTAATTATTAAGAATCGAGAGCTCCTAAATTTGGAGAAAAAAATAACTTAATTCCTACTAGTGATATGGAGGATGACTTAACATCCATCTTCATGACTAACTCATGATGCTTGTAAGATCAAAAGTGAGACTAACTCGACTTTAAGATAAATTTTATACCATGTTAAGAGAAAATTTGATTTCAACGTTAAAAATTAATTATTATAGTGAAAAGTTTTTATTAAATTCTCATAAATGTAACGATAGAATATTGTACTCCTTTAATCATAGATTTCAATTCGAGCAATAGGAATAAAAAAATGAGATTTGAGAAAACTAATTCTTTGATGGGTCTCGCAATGCTCCAATCAAATTAAACGGATAAAGCCTAAATACCGTAAAAACAAAAAAAAAATAGTGAAAAGTTTCCACATTTTTATGTCACACACCAAAAATTGAGTTGACAAATATTTTTATATTAGGAATTCTTGCATTTTTTGCATGATTTGAATTCTTCTCCATTATTAAGCAACCGCAAGGTTTGATTTATCACAATAAATGCACCCAACTTTTGGACCGAAATGAGAAAAGGAAATTATAGAGGTGGGTGAGTATAATTAAATAATCACCTTCAAGTTGGTGATACGGGAAAATGACTACTCATCCACACATTGAAGCTTCTTGGTTTGGTGAAGTTGACATGCGAGCTCAGTATTTGAACCATATCACAATTATGCATAATTATATTTAATTAAAACAAAAGCTAAGTACGGAGCAATATCACAATTATGCATGATTATGAATCATACACTAATGAAGAGGCACCACATGCAAAAACCTAAACTATTCTACAAACAATACAAAAAGAAAAAAGAAAAAAAAAACTCTAATTTTAACTCAAAACTCGAAAACTAATTAGAGGTTAGACGTTAATTTCATCAAAACCAATTCTGATAATCGTTTTAATCCACTTGTCACGATTTCGGAACCATAAGTTCTTGACTCCTAATTTAAAGGAGCAAACTTAATCTTGGGCAATTTTGGTTTCAGTTTCGATTTTGAAATCATTGGTTCTAAAAAGTCTCAATTCTGGTTTTAGAACCGAAACTATAAAAAAATAAAAGTAGAGTTAAAAATCTATATTTTTAATAAAAAATAAAAAATACAGCTAATTAATGATAAAATGAATTTAATTAGAAGCACATTGTGATATCTTCACGGAGAGAATCCTTTATTAATCGATTCAGGTATAAACATTTGAAACCTATTTTGTTGTAATCTATTTGGGCTAATTTATCTATATTTAATAAATTTCTCCGATAAATATTTATTACTCTTGTTAAATTTGTGAAATAATTTATTTAAATTATATTTTCTATTATAAAAGTTATATAATTTTTTATAACTGAATTTTAATAACTAAAATAGATTTAATATTAATTAAATCTATTGCATCTTTCGACTACCTAAGCCCAAATCGACATTAGTGAATAACTGTGATGTTGACCTGCATGAATGATTGCTTAGTAGAGGGTAACAGAGAGAAAGAGGGCTTCAATGGAAGCAGGAAAAAAATACTGCCTGTTCTTGGAAACTCAAACCCTAATTTGCCAATCCAAATGTTGTTCATGAACGGAAAACATTACAAATCAACCCAAATTCTTTATAATTGTTAAAAAATATATTATATATTAAATTCAAATCAATTATTAATTTAATTTTGATATATATTTAATTTTATTTAATAATTATTTATATATTTATGAAAATAAATATTTTATATAAAATTAATTTATTATAATAATTATGGTTCATATTATTATATTACTCCCGATCTTTAACTTGATATTAAGGTCATGTCCATTCATCTCTTATGTTTATATTACTTTTTTTATATTTTTCATACAGTAACAGAACTCCCTTTTATAAAAAAAGATTATTTATGTATTCGTACATGTTTCCAGAAGATTCCTGCTCCGCGCTAGAAAAATTGTTATTCAATATGCATCGGCATGCATCTTAAGAAGATCTCTTATTCATTTTCGAAAAGTTGCTCTTCGGTACACACTTGCACGCACTTTCAGAAGATTTATGATCTGTTCTAGAAAAATTGCTCTTCAAGACACGCTTATACATGCCTGAAGAAGAAACCTAGTTTGCTTTAGAAAAATTGTTCTTCGATATACATATGCACGCATCTCCAAAATACCCTTGTCCATTTAAAAAAAAAAAGTTACTCTTCAATACACCCGTTGCATCTTTCAAAATTTTTAAGATAAACATTAGGGGCTCATGCAATTATTGATCAATATTCTAATTTCACAAGAAAAATAAAAAAAAAATGGCAAATGAATTTTTATGTTCATATATAATTTTTTTTAAAGTGGACACTTTTATTTAATTTCAATTATATATATATATATATATAATTTTTATTTTTCTTACCCTTACCTTCCCTTATAAATTTCACGAGAGCGGATTAAAAAAATATAGAAAAATAGTATTTTGTATGAATAAGGAAAACGAAGACACGTGTAAATATATAAATATAAAAAATATAAAGATTTTTATGTAAATATTAATTATTCTATGAAAATAATAGAATAATTATATTTTATAATAAAAATTTAAAATAATCAAATATGTAATTATTAATTATAAAAGATAATATAAAAATAAAATTTATTAAATATGTAGAAAAATATATAAATATAAAAATATAAGAATTTTTTATAAATAATAATTAATTTTAGGGATTCGGATATTTTGAAAACGGAGACGTTTCGGAAATAGGAATATTGAAGTAAAGATAATATTTTCCTGAAAAAGATTAAAGTTATTATTATATTTACATTTTTTAAAATAAAATATTTTATTTAATTATAATTTGGTCTGATGTCAATTCTTTTTTTTTTCAATGAATAAAAAAAGGTTTAAATTTGTTCAAAGCACAAAGGCTTGAAGCGGCCGCTCAACAATCTGGAAGGAGAGGAGAAAGCTTCTTCTCCGCCTCCTTATCTTCTCTCTCCATCTCTTACCGATCTCTCTTTCTATCTCTCAGGTTCTCTTCTTGATTCTTGAAGGAACTTTGAGAGTTACAGAGGTTAAAAATTCACAAAAACCAAACAATCTGGAAGGAGGGAGAGCTGATGATGATGATGCAGAGAAGTAGAACAGCTGCTTCGGCGATTTGTTCTTCAATCTATGGTAATAGATATTCTTCTTTTTTTCTTCCTTTTCCAAATGAAAATGACAAAATTGTGAAGGCCCAATGTAAGTCTGGTTTCCCTAATCTCGAGCGAGCCCTAATTTTCTTCGACCTCATGCTCTCTGCCCGACCTCTTCCATCCTCTGTTAGCTTCAATAAACTCTTAGCCCTAATTGCTAAAATGAAACATTATTCAGCAACGATTGCACTCTCCAAGAGATTGGATTCTCGTGGCATTTCACCCGATCTTTTCACTTTCACTATTATTATCAACTGTTTCTGCCGCTTGAGCAGGGTTGATATGGGTTTCTCTGTTTTGGGCAAAATCTTGAAATTAGGTTATGACCCAGATGCTATAACCCTAACTAATTTGCTCAAGGGTCTCTGCCTTGAGGGTAAAATGGATCAAGCGTTGGATTTACTCTCGACAATGGAAGCTGAAGATTATCAGCCCGATATAGTGTCATATAGTGCAGTTATTGATGGCCTTTGGAAGAATAAACGTGTAAATGATGCTTTGAGACTCTTGTCAAGAATGACTTCTAGAGGCATTTCACCAAATGTTGTTACTTACACCTCTTTGATTGACGGGTTATGCCATTTGGGCCAACTAGAGAAAGCTGCGACTTTGTTCCATCAAATGCTGGAAGGTGGGATCAAACCGGATACAGTTACTTACTCATCACTAATAAATGGTTTCTGCAAAATTGGCAAAACTAGTACTGCTATGGAGTTGCTGAAGAAAATGGAACAAGGAACTTGTAAACCCGATTTAGTCTTGTACACCACCATCATTGATGGCCTTTGTAAGGAAGGTCTGTTAGTTGATGCTTTCAAGCTTCTCTCGCACGTGAAAGAGAGACGCATGCGGCCAGATGTCTTTACTTATAATTCCTTGATCCAAGGAACATGTGATTTTTCCCTGTGGAAAGAAGTTGGAAGATTGCTCAGAGAAATGGTAATTATGAGAGTATTGCCTAATGTAGTTACATTCAATATTGTGGTAAATGGTCTTTGCAAGGAAGGGATGGTTGAAGAGGCGCAAGAAATGGTTGAATTGATGATTCAAAGAGGTGAAATGCCCGATGTAATCACTTACAATAGTTTCATTAAAGGATATTGTTTGCAAGGTCAAATGGATGAAGCTGTTAGAATACTTAAGGAGATGGTTGCTAAGGGTTGTATGCCTAATGTTGTCACATATACCATCCTGATACATGGGTATTGTAAAAGTCAAAGAGTGGATGCGGCCTGTACTATTTTTGAAGATATGTCTAAAGAGGGATTAGTTCCTGACACTGTAACTTACAACATCCTTATAGATGGGTTGTGCAAGGTTGGCAAACTTGAGCATGCAAAAAAATTATTCAATGAGATAAATATTAATAGACAAGCTCCCAGTAACCTTACTTATTCCACATTGTTAAATGCTTTGTGCAAAGATCAACAACTTGATAACGCTATTGCATTTTTTAAAGCAATTGATGATGACCAGGTCAAACATGATATTGTTTTAAACAATATACTTCTTCATGGATTTTGCAATGCTGGAAGGCTAGAAGATGCAAACCAACTATTTGAGAGCATTGTTGATAGAGGACTACAGCCTACTACTGTAACATACACAGTAATGATTGATGGGTTATGCAGGGCAGGAAGGTTCAATGATGCAATTGAGATGTTAAGGGTCATGGAAGAGAATAATTGTCCCCCTGATGCTTGGACTTACAAAACAATAACCCCTTGGCTTTTTAACTCTGGTCAAACTGCATGTGCAATGGAGATGCTTAATATAATGCTTCAGAGGGGTTTTTCTGTAGATCCAACTATTGTTTCACTGTTGTTGAATAAGTCATCCGCTAATGTTCCCAATCAACAATTTTCGGATCTTATTCTCTGATATACTGTAAAAATGTTCGGATTTCGGTAAATGTTGCAAGTGCCATGCTCTACAAGTGAGTAATTATCTCCAAATGGCAATTAATGACACCATTGTCCCCCTGATGCTTGGACTTACAAAACACCGTTCGGCTTTTTACCTCTGGTCAAACTGCACTTGCAATGGAGATGCTTAATATAATGATTTAGAGGGATTTTCCTACGGATGCAATTACTGTTTCACTGTTGTTGAATAAGTCATCTGCTGATGTTCCAAGTCAACTATTTTTGAATCTTATTCTCTGATATACTGCAAAAATGTTCGGACCTCGGTAAATGTTGCAAGTGTCATGCTCTACAAGTGAGTAATTATCTCCCAATGGCAATTAATGACACTATTAATTGTTTCTTCTGTAACATGTACTAATTGTTTGTTGATGGAGACACTTGTTATTAGCGAGAGATCTTTCTTCATGTCAATGCTTTTCGTGGGAAGACTTGAGTTTTTGAATGTTGCTGACACTTACAGTGATCTTCTTTTCTACAATGTTTGGAAAATTTTCTCAATCTCATATTAGCATGTTCTAACTTTTCCAATACGTTAAATCTTTGAATGGTTGATTGCATCTTTTGAATTGCATTCTAAGGTCGGTCATTCGAGAGGATAGTGAATAAGGTTTCTGAACTTTATCTGAAAAACATCTTAGTATAGTTATTTTTTCAACTAGAATCTAATGGAAAAATTGTTGCCCTAACTGTGTTGTGCTTCTTCCTTATCATTAGCAGACAAGCCAGATATCTTTTCCATGAGGTTAGATTAATTCACTTGTCGTTTGCAAAATGGCTTTAATTGGTTCATTTTATGTAATGCATTGAACTGCTGTATAGATGTATGAGGTCAATCATCAATCCATGTCAAAATGGGCAATCTTCTAAAGCTTGTTTTATTTGGTAGAGCTGTTTTTGTTCTATTTTGTTGTGGGTATACTTCTAAAAGTGTGGTCAAACATATTGGCACCCTTTTATTGAGGGTAACAAATAATTTCTGCTTTCTTCCCTCTCTTATGTGGGTATAACTGTTTTAAAAGTGTGTCAATTTCTATAAGCCTTCCTGTGAACTTTATTCTTTTTTTTTTCTGACATTCATTTTGTTACTCATTTTAGGATCACTTCTATATATGGACAACTTCAGTTGCTGTGTAGAAACGTTGAGAGATCTATTCTCTCAGCCTGGATCAGTGAGCTAGCAGCAATCTCGGTTGGGTCACTTTTATTGAAGGGGATGTCAGCCTGGTTATAGAGCGTCCCTTGCATCATGCCAAGGATGTTCTTCTTTACATTCCTTCTAGGGAGATGATTAAATGGGGATGCTGTGGATGTTAGGAAGAAAAAACGAGATGGTGATCTGAAGAAATTGGAAGTTCAGTCGCTTCCTTTCATTGGAAGAATGATGAAAAAAAATTACAGCCAAGAAAGAAGAAAGAAACACTCAGTCTGCTGTGGAATAGCAAGACTGCCCATGACTCCTAAACTGAAAATAATTCCTCCTCCTTCCCTCTTTCATTCTCTCTTATTTATAGCCTACCTTTCCCTCCCATATTCTCTCCTAACTGCTCAAGAATCTCAACAGGGGTGGGGAAGAGAAGGGCAGGTCGGACCAAATTCTTAGGAAGAAAAGGCGAGATGGTAATCTGAAGAAATTGGAAGTTCAGTAGCTTCCTTTCATTGGAAATATGATGAAAAAAACATTACAGCCAAGAAAGAAGAAAGAAATACTCAGTCTGCTGTGGAATAGAAAGACTGCCCATGACTCCTAAACTGAAAATAATTCCTCCTCCTTCCCTCTTTCATTCTCTCTTATTTATAGCCTACTTTTCCCTCCCATATTCTCTCCTAACTGCTCAAGAATCTCAACAACAAACTGTTATGCTCCAATTCCATGCCTTCTGCAATGATATACCTTCAGTCCTCTAGGTTCCGCCATCTCATCTGCTTGTACAGCAGCTACCTCATCTGCCAAGTGTTCCTTTGATGCCACTTCATTACCCAGCTGGACATCTTCAGATCCTCTCGTAACAAAGGTGCAGGCAAGTTGCAGCCCTTGAAGCTGCAGCCTGTGGCTTTCAGTAGTGATTGCTATTTTTCTCTTGATTTTGTCTCCTTTACCTTGATGCCAATCATTAAAGCTGTGTCAAAGATTGCTTGTCATATCAGTTGAATGGGTAGGCCTGTTAAAAAGGAAACAAAAAATGTTTGGTCACAGAAATTTTATCTTTTTAATAAATTTCATGAAGAATAGCCAATTCCCCGTTTGTAGCTTGTTAATGCCATATTACCTACCCTTTTGGTGAGAATCCAACACAAGAATTTCAAGGTGTTCAAATAAAATGATTGAGCAAGTTGGATTAAAGATGAATTCAGTGATTATTATCCTATAACTTACTACCAGTAAGTTTGTTCTAAGTATGGTCCTAATTTTTCAATGCATGAGCAAAATAAAATCGCATACTTCATCTTTTTTTTTTTTTTGCATCCATCTTTGGAGGTTATGGGTCTGATCATCAGTGAGAAAGCTACTAGTAACTGCACTTACTCAGAAGCGTAGTATTTGGAGGGAAAAATGAAGAAGCGGATGCAGATGTCGAGCTAATGGAACATCTCTTTTGTATTTGTTTTCTGAACAAATTCATGGAGTATGGATGACCTTTACTTTGGTGTTCCTAGTAAGTCTCCATTTTTGCCTAATATTCTTCTTCTTCTTCTTTTTAATGCATCCACTTTTAGCAGTAAAAATCTGTGAAACTACGCGCTGTTATTAATGTCAGCTGTCAGATAAAGGAGATTAAGCTTGTTCCAAAGTCCTCTGCAAGCATTCCAATGAAAGCAGAATTGAGGTTTCAGAGTAGTCTGGCACCAGCTGGTGTGATGAATTAATGGCATTCTCTCAATCATGTCCCATAAAATTCACGTCACCCATGGATTCATTCTATAGCAGACATCCATAGGATCAGTATACCATGTGTGTTTATATGAATTATGCATTTAAAGTGGGCTGGTGTTTTAGTCATGTTTCCAAGGTTTGTTGTGCTTGTTCATTTAACAAGTTCAAGTTTGAAATGAGGATGCTAAGCATGGACTTTTAGGGTTTTTCTTCTTATTATTATTGTGTTAAAATTTTCCTCATATGAGCTTGTCCAATTTCCTGATTTAAAACCAGACAATGGTATGCTGTATCACATGTGGAATATTCATCATTTTCTTTTTCTAGCTTTTGCTTTTTTATATGCATCAAGATTGCTTACTTTTTCTCTATTTAAGACAGGAAACAACCCCAGCCACCAGTGGACAACTTACACATGTTCACGTCATGTATATAAATAAATAAAATTGGCTTTTAATCTATTGGAGTCATATGATCCAATTGATCAGGTACCCCTGGAATTAAATAACAATGCCCTATGGTAGGTATTTATATTATTGCATATCCTACTTTATTTTTCCATTGATTTGGATAGCAGCAGGCAAGCAAATCAATTTCATCTAATTGTAGAGACAGAAAACCCAGCATACCCATTGTATTGAGCTCAAGATTCCACCCTATGGACCCAGGCAAGTAGACTTATCTATTTTGTGAATTCATAAGACTTTCACCTTCCATTAAAAATGTTGTTAGTTTTTAAAGCATAACTAATGGATAGTCGGTGTAGTGGAATGGAATGTTAGGTCGCTTAACGGATTTGAAATTTGGGAATAAAAAATATTACATTGGGAGAGTCGTCTCTAAAGAGGGCCTCATAGATGTTTGAACTAGATTAGGGGATTAGGCAGAATATGGTTTTGGATCATGATGCGAAAAAAATAAAAAAAAGGCTTTCAAAGCATAAATTGTTGATGTTTGAGTCTCCTAGGATGTTTGAAGAAATATCATCAGAGCAGTAATGCATTCATTTGATTGCTTCATTCTAGATCAACTAGTGAGTTTATTTTATTCAAGAAAGAAATGTAGTCCTTGATTTCAAATTTGTACTAAAGTTAGGGAATTATGCTCATGATCCTTAATTTTGAAACTTTCAGTGGTCGCCTTTGGATAACTTGGGTTCTTCTCACCACATCAACTGCGATGTTAAATCTCTGATCATTTAAATTTATTGGACTCATTTTGGCTTGAACGTACTAAATTCAATTTCAAGCAACAAGCTTACAGTCAGTTGGACGAGAAAAATGCATAACACAAGATTACTCTCGACTTTCTTTATTGCACTGGCAACATATATACATTCACATCAAACCAATGGCATCATTAATGCCTCTGCCATACACTGATTCATACTCATGCACGGTTGTGACTGTCAATGTGGGGTCAGAGAGAGAGAGAGAGCAGATACTTATCAACAGCTTTGAAGGGTTTGTAATTAGAACCACAGCAGTGTAGATTTGAAAGAGCAGTTTAAAATGGCTCTGCAATAGAAGCGGCAACTAAACAGCGCCTTGAACTTCATATGGTGCAAAAAAGTTCAACCACGGCGGAAACCTTTTGCCTCAAGAAATTATATATATATTCACAACAAAGCTCATCGTGCAATTTCAAACAACTATGAATTTCTGATAGGACTTTTCAAGCATTTCATTCAACAATCATGTAAATTTTTTCCGCTATTTCCTTTTTTTCCCAGGAGAGAGAAACATGAATCAGCACTTGTTGCTTTACTCACACTTGAAGCAATTTTTTGATTTGCTGGGGTCTTGCGCTTCTGACCAAACCAAAGTAGGTTTAAGCCAGGTGAAATACAAGAGATGGATATAATTATATCTTTCTTCCACCATTTAACACCACAGTCATCCATCCAAGTCCTTGAGAAAGAGCACATATTTCACACCTGGCAACACAATCTAAATCATCTTCACTGTTTCACAAGCGCCTCATATTTCTTTATGTGCCTGACTATAGAGAGAAATTTTGCTTTCATTTTCTCCCAGATTGAGTCAGAAAGCATGGCTGAATCAATCAGTCTCGCCTCTGGG
The DNA here is from genome assembly GCA_033439265.1 of Dillenia suffruticosa. Lineage (NCBI taxonomy): Eukaryota > Viridiplantae > Streptophyta > Magnoliopsida > Dilleniales > Dilleniaceae > Dillenia > Dillenia suffruticosa. Next base: position 4,357,363 of record JAVTVX010000018.1, on the reverse strand, counting down.
AATCAAAGATTTTCACTCTCACAAAACTCCTTTTCGTTTTACCGCGAAATCGAGATTTCTGATTTCCCTAAACCGACCTGTGCGAGGGGCAGCTCCATTGTGCTACGAGATGGCACACCTGCGGACACTTGTGTAATCTCACATGTTTCATTTGCATTAGCAAACTCATTCATATCATCAATATTATGTTTGTTTTATTCTCAATGCGGAAGCGTGAAAAATCATGAAAAATAAGTAGATCGAAATTTTTGGATAAATATCTCGATATAATCTATGATTACAAATTCTCGAACAAATCACTTAATTGGGATGATGATTACAAAATTGAACCATCACCATCATATCACGATGTTTCAACCCTAAATCCAATAAATCTCAAACGATTGGAGAAAATTTTTTATTTGAAATTTTCTCAATACCCTCAATAATTTCTCATTTTAGAGAACGTATGTCTCTCACTATCTCCTTAATCAATTCACAATTACTCTTAATGTTCTCTCTCGACAATATACATAGTGATACATATAAATTCAAAACTCAAATTGAATTATTTAACTCATATGGGAAGCATATTAAATAAGGAAGAGATCTATGGGGAGATGAGAATAATGAGTAATCACTCATTATCTCATAATTTAAAATTTAAATAAATAAATTAACTTGTGATAAAAACCTTTCATGGATATATTTTATCAACATTTTCCACTTGTACATGAGAACATTTTATATCTGTCACAAGATCACAATTCATACGATCTTACATATCATCCTACTGTACTTTCACATAGAATTGGATATCGTGGTACTGGCAAGTACACATGTCAACAAAAACTTCTCGATACACCTATTAGGATGATCGAGAAACTGTAGTTAGTACAAAAAAAACTCGTTGTATCTCAAACTTAACGCATTACACCTACTGAGCCACTTTTCTTATCAAAAGTAATATCCAATCATTATTCGACTGTATATTCATTATTATATTTTAATCTCAATATGGATAAATATAATAGATCGATCAGTGAATATAATACAATAATATAATGTCAATTGACCTTCCTGTTCCCTACTAGAATCTATCCATCTCAATTCAGTTGTTTTTCTAGATCTGCCCCGCAGACTTCATCATCTTTCAGACCATTAGTAAGCATACCAAAGTAGTATACACTGAACCAAAATTTCAAGAGATAACCAAAAGTATTAAAGGTACCGGAAAGCGTATCCAATGGGACTCGAATCTTACATAGCAGGCACGGGAATCAAAATCATAATATCGTCTCAAATAATTAGTCCTACTATCCTATGGTCAATTTTTCACATACGATATAAAACACATGTCACAATGTTATTTTCTTATCTCTTAAAAAAAGTATATGTCAGATTTCTCTAACACTGTATAAATATGAGATTCCGTCTATATATAAAACTTTACCTAGAAATCTTAGAGAGAGTATATTAGAGACAATAACACTAGTCGTTAGTGATATCTGAAATCTCAAAACTATCTACTTACAGACAATATGGATGTGGATATGTCAATGTCGTTCATATTGCATATGACCTCTTCCTTAACATATAATAGGGCGATTTATGTTTTGGCAAGACTACTTTCAAAACCTCTTACGTTTAGAAATCGTCTCATCTCACTCAGAGGTGAAGGTGGTTACTTATGTGAGGGAGACGATCTCGCCTGTTTGACATATCTTTTATCACATCACATTATATCACAAAATATATGACAATAAATAAATGTAATAAATAAATGACTAAATAAGGCATATATGTCATATATAGCAATAAGTATCAAAATATCAATACAGTACATATGAGAAATATCAAAATATACATAAACCTAATGATTTCCTATATTCTACAAAGAAATCTGTCATAATAGGTTGGTAAAAAGATTAGCCACCATACTATATGACAATATATTTGATTATCATTTCACATTTTTTGATGATATCTCTCACAAAATGGTATGTGGTATCAATGTGTTTGGTACTACTGTGATAGTTAAGATCTTGGTTGTAGACAATAGCGACTTGATTATCACAATAAATTATCACTGACCTACCACTATCTACCATAATCTCTAAGTCATTCAGAAATCTCCAGAACCAAATACTATTATGAACTGCTGTTGAGAATACCACATACTTAGTTTCCATCATAAATAAAAATACATAGGTTTGCTTTTTTTTTTGTTCAAAGAAATGACACCGTTATTGAATAAGATAGCAAAACTTGATATCAATTTGCATCTATCAGATCGCCACCCCAGTCAACATCTGAATATCTAACAAGATGTAAATTACCTCCCCCGTAATACAAGGAAAGTTTCGTAGTTCCCTTAATATCTTACAATTCTTTTCACTACTCTCCAATAACTCTTTTTAGAATTCGATTGATACCTACTCATCAGACCGACTATATAACAAATTTCTAGTCATGTATACAATATTGCGTACATCAGACTACCTATTGTACTGCCATAAGAGATTTTACTCATCTCCCTTATCTCTTCCTGAGTTTTAAGGCATATGTCAAGATTCAAACTCTCACCTTTAACGATAGGAGTATTTATGAGATTGTAATTGTTCATCCCGAAATGCTCAAAAATCATTCTGATATAGACTTTTGTGAAAGAACCAACACCCATCTTGAGTAATTCATCTGAATCCTAACTCCAAAAATAAACTAAATTTCACCTATCTTTCATATCAAAACTCGACAATAACCACGTTTTGATGGTCATTAGATACTCTCTATTGTTTCCAACCAACAGAATATTATCCACATATAAGAACATGATCACAAAATAGTTAGAAAAATATATCAAATACACGCAATGATCCTCCTCGATTATCATGAAACTGTAAGATATCACTTCCTCATGAAATGTTAGGTACCACTGCAGGGATAACTGCTTAAAACCATATATCGACTTCCGAACTCAATAGACCTTATCCTCCTAACCTACAGGAACAAAATCAAATGGCTACTTCATATAGATCTTCTCATCCAAACTTCTACTCAGGAAGGCAGTCTTAATATCCATTTGTTGTAACTCTAACTCCATGTCCACAACAAACGTTAAAAGTAAATGGATCGAGATAAATTTAATAACTGGGGAGAAAGTCTCCTTGTAGTCTACACCCTTAATCTGAATGTAACCCTTGGCTAACAAACTGATTTTATACCTTTTTACCGATCCGTCGGTCTTTTTCTTGATTTTGAAAACTAATTGTTCCCAATTGCTTTTCTATTTTCAGGAAAATCAACTAGATTATAGATTCCGTTGATTTTTATTGATTCCAGGTCTTCATCCATGGCCTTCAACCAATGATCCTTTGCAGAACTCTCAAAAACCTCTTAGACCGTTTTGGTCTTCTCATCCTTAGAAGTCACAATAAAAGTTTCACCCTCAATCGGAAAACAACATTTAGATACATGTTCTCGACTACTCATATGAGTAGGGGGAACTTCTTCACCTCTAAATGGTTTTTTCCACTAAGACCAAGATCCATAGCAAATTCTATTCAGTTGAGCCATTAGGCTCATCAATGTCATAGAAGGTAAAATCTCGATAGATTTTACCTTTTTTAGGGAAATCATTCTCAAGAAACATGGTATCACGAAATTTAATATCAGTGACAGTGCCGTCCCTATACTCACCTAAGAACATATGCCTCTTGATGTATTCTAAATATCTTATAAAGATATATTTCTTTTCTCGTGAGTCTAATTTGCCATGTGGATGTGAAAAATCATGAATATATGCGACACAACCCCATGGTCTCAAGTGACTAAAGTCAAGCCATCTCCCTATTCAAAGTTCATATGAGATACTAATTACGGATTTGGATAGAATACAGTTTATAACGTAGGCTGTAATTAATAACACATCTTCCCAATGGAAGATAAACAAATTGGCTTACGCCATTATAAATTTCACAATCTCTAAAAAAATCATATTATTTCTCTCATCTACTCTATTTTGCTAAGGAGTAGCAAGAATAGTCAGTTATTTCGTAATACCCTTCTCGAAACAGAACTCTTTGAATTGTTCAGACAAACACTCGTGCCTTCGATCAGTTTTTGAGAGTCTTTACTCTAAAATTTAACTGATTCTCAATCTTGTTAATAAACTTTCTGAAATATTCCAATACCTTAAATTTGTTCGAGATCAAATAGACATAAACTAAACGCGTGTAATTATCTATGAATATAAAAAAGTACACAATTTCATTTCCTGCTCTCACGTTCATAGGGTCACAAATATCGGAGGAATCAACTACAATGAAGTCTCAACTCTCATTACCTTATGAAATGGTTTTCTCGTAACTTTTTCGGTGAAGCAAAACTCGTATACGAACAACTCAACCCTGGTTAGCAAGCCCAAAAGACCACTCGCTGCTAACCAATTCATCATTTCTTGCCCTATGTGTTCAAATCTACTATACCATACATTCACATTGTCATTAATACAATTAAATGTAAAGATAATAACAAGAATAACCATTAAAAATAGTATCAAATGCATATAGTCTATCATAGACAAAAGTAAAACAAACGAAAAAACTGTCGTAATTAATAGAAACAATAGAGTTTCCAAAAGATAAAACATATCTTAGACGGTCTAAACAAAGTATAGAAATCAGATTCCGTCGAATATTTGGAGCATAAAGGATGCCATATAAATATAAAGTCTGGCCATTTTGCGACTCCAATTTGTAAGTTTCATTCCCTTTAATGACGACAAATGCTCCGTTCCCCACATAAATCCTCCTCGACTGAGGACTCAGTCAACGAAACTCCATGTATACGCTCATATCTTGAGTTAAATGGTTGGTAACTCCTGATTTTATAATCCACAAAGGAGAAGAATCAATAAGTATCACAGTTGAGGAGTCAAAACACAAATCATGTAAAGAAAAAAGGCATAGCTTCCATTCATCACACTCATGAGCAAAATGACTAAATCTACCATATATGTAGTACTTCACATTGGTCTTATCTAGCTCTTTCTTCTTATTCTTTTGTACCTTGTTATCGGATTTTTGGGATGGCTTCTTTTCGTCTGGACCTCGGCTCTTCTTGTCATAGTTCTTCCATTTATATTTGGTGTCATAGGATCTTTTACTCAACTCCACTGCATAAGCATGATTCAAGTGCGGCCTCCTTGCCTCCAGGTGCTCCTCCTCGATCTCATAGTGCCTGCGCATATTAACGAAATTACAAATACTCTCGTTCTATGTGAGGTAGGGTTTCATGGTCTACCACAAATCAAGTAAAAACTGGATCACATCTAATACCTAAAACTTATTCAAAATGTTCTCGGCCGCGCTCCTTAACCTGACGATCATACTCGATTTTTTCATCAAATGTTGTTTTATTGTATGATAAATCATTTTCTTATAAATTATAAACTTATAAGTCAGCATTCTCATCTTAGGAGCTGAAAGAGTACCATAATACTTTTTTAGAATGAGTCAAACCGACATAGCTGTAGGATATTGTTCATAGACCGGAATCATATCATCGTGCATATTACTAATTAGGATTACCCTAGTGTGGCTATCCTTATTTTTCCACGCACGATAGGCCTCCTAATCTCCCATATCCTAAGATGTGGTACCCTCTTTGGGATCACCATCTCATGCCTCAAAATTTCAAAAAGAACCTTCTTCTCGAGGACAAATGAAATCTTCTGGTGTCAAATGTCGTAATCGTTATCATTTAATTTATCCTCCTTGCAAAGATCCAGAACGATAGTTTTCGATACAACCATAGTCTCTATACACAGTAAAGAGAGACATTAGTAACTTATTGATATTTATTCACATATTTTGTGAATCCTTCAAATCAACAAATACGAAATAGCTTGAACGTGAACCCCAAAGCAGACAAATAGATCAACGGACCTATCCACCACAACCTGGATTTATATCTCACCACTCTTATTTGGACTCGGTACACAAAATCTCACAAAAATTCATAATTAATAACATGGGAACCGACTTGACTCGCCGCCAACAGTCCGACGCAGCGGTGGCGCCGCTCCATGGGCTTGATGTGCAGCTCATTGGCCACAACCCCGCACATGCGCGACCCACATGGTTTAGGGCTTTGTGTTTGTTTTGGGATGAGAGAGAGAGAGAGAGAGAGAGTGGGCAGTGAGGGAGGATTTTTTTTTTTTTTTGTTACAAATAGGAGCTGGGAGAGATTAGTGTCTAAAGTTGGCAATACGTTGAATATCACTAGGAGGGGAGAAGAAATTATGAACCACCTGAGGGAGGGTCCTATTTAGTTAGAATATCCGTACAAGAGTTGCCCTCGTGGGTACAAAGAGCACCTGATGCACTTGGCTATGATGAATGAGTTACTTGCATTCTTTGAATATATGGAAGTTTGGATAGACAAGGTTCATCTCGGAATAAAGAGCTGATACAAGCTTAGCTGAATTGATCTTTAGAATAACTAGGAAAAACTGGGTGCAGAGTTGGAGAAGAAGCCCTTCAAGGACAGCATATAGCTTTGCAATGAAGGGGTATGCACAAAGCAGTCCTCTAGCAGCGGCCACACGAGAATGAAGACTCGACGATCCATCAGTGTTCAATTTGTAATAAGTTGGGGAGGGGGAACCATCAGATCCACGTACCCGAACAAGGGCGAGGCTGAGGCTAAGATCTACCGGCCATCACTAGACAGCCATCTCAAGTATAATTGATGGCTACTCTCGCAACACCTTTCGGTGAAAAATCAATGCCTTCGAAACAAATTTACACGGAGCTTTCTAGACGGTCCATAATGTGGACAAAGAACACAGCCCATGGACACCCCATGTGGGGGGCATGAAACCGACAGTTGCAGACCAGCTACTATTTTTTGGGCCGATTTCCAAATTCCAACTTAGATAGCGAAGAAGATCAAAGGATCCAGGTCCAAACCTAGTGAATTAGGACAAGGTCATGGAAAAAGGTAAAGATGTATCTCTGGGAGTTCATGGCATAAAGGGCATAGCGGATCAGACGAAATCCCACGCCTGACTCGGGTGGCATTCATCCTCAGGCATTCGTCATCAGTATACCATGGAATGCAAGATGAAATCCCAAGCCTAACTCAGGTAGTATTCGTCATTAGCATACCATAAAAGGCAAGCTATATCAGAAACTTAACCCTTTCATGACATTTGAGCTTTCAAATTCACTCCCATGGCCCAGCACGTGAAGAGATGGGTTTCTCAAGACGTTGGAGGGTGTGATATGCTGATCGCACCAAGAATACTCCTAAAGAATCTCCCGACCAACACACCATATCTTAGGTATCAGGATTATTGAAGATCAACACCGTCCAAACCTCCTCTACCATAGATTCCAGAAGGATAGCAATGAGAGGGGATAGTCTCATTAGTTGTCTACTTCAATTTAGCCCAAATCAAAAGACCCAACACGACTCTCAGCAGAAAATTAGTTTTTGTGCCCAACTTTAATTTTTTTTAAAAAAGTATTTTTGTTGTCAAATATTTTTTGTATTTATCAAAAATATTTTTGATTAATTTTTTCTCAAATTTCATTTTAATTTGCTTTACTAATTTTGGATATTTAAATATTTATTTTTCTTCTTTTCATCATATCAACAAAAATACCATTTGACATAAATAATAAAATCAAACAAAATTCTTAAGTTGATATAATTAAACTCAAATTTATTTTCTTCCATATATTAGATGCATAAACTCATATTTTACTAAATAATGTCTAAACATATTTACTTTGATTATTTTTTATAGAGAAAGAGAGGCTAAGCAAGAAAGGCTCATAGGAGCATCAGATTTGCATTGCTACTTCTATACATTGTAAATTATTTTATTTGAGTCTTAATTAATAAATTGAATATTATTAGTGTATTTTTAAAAATAATTTCTTTTCGTTAAATTCAAATATAGAATTTTAAAATTATAAATGTGTGTCGTGTTCACTACAGTGTTTTTCGCAACGTTATGAAAAGGGATGGTAAAGAAAATGAAGGAAAAGAATGAAAAAGGAAGATAAAATTAAAAGTCGTGTTTGTCGATAAAAAATGTGATAAAAAATAAAAGAAATATATTAAAACATACATAAATTTACTATTTTATCATTTCTAAAATTCATGCTTTTGGTAGATTTGTACTGTTTTCATGCTCTTGAACAAATCGAGTCATTGCTTATTTTCTATAATTTTATTTTATATATGAGTTATGAACCTTGAACATACATATCTAGACACCTAGCCAATTATTTCTTTATAATCCGCATATTAGATGCCTACATAATGCTAGAGGTAAGACTGTTTAGGGCTTTAATGAAATTATGAATCTTGATTAACTTTTCTCGAATAGTCTCTTTGGGTCATAAACATGTAAATAATGAACAAATTTGAGAGTTTCTCATCGAAAAAAATTACATTACACATTTGGGCATAATCATGTGCCTCTACTCTACGCTATAACATGTTTTTTTTTTTTTTTTTTCTTTTTAGTATTAACTAAGACTAAAAATAAAAAGGGATTTTGAAAAAATTATTAAATCTCTCGAGTGGAGTGGTAATTATATGGAGAAATTAGGTTGAAAATAGGTTGCCTCTACTAATTCCTAAATACCAGAATGATGCGTTTTCTACCCTATGAAACACAGAGTTTGTATGGAAGAGAATATAAACTAATTATTAGAATCGTGAAAGATTGGTTTAGGAAAGGCAATGTTGTGTAGGTTTAAACCCGAGCAATTTGATCTTCTCCTCCACATATAAAAAGAAAAAAAAAAAAAACCCATTTAATTTTGGAGGTCTATATTCATGAAAGAAAAAAATTCATAAAATATTTAGTTTTGTATAGTTTTTGTAGGTATATTGTGGCATTAGTCGATCAAAATCAAATAAAAAAAATAATAGATCACGAGATATTAATAAAGTGAAAAGGCGAACCCGAAAGAGAGAGTTGAGTCAGAAGAGATATGCATTGAATTTACATTACAATTAAAGTGCTTTTTATTAAATTTTTAAAATAGAGAATATGAAAATAAATTTAATATTTATAATTTTAAGAAAAAACCTCTCTCCTCCAAAATCTCTCCGATAAATTGCTTTGACGGGGAGATCTTTCAAAACCCTTTCATTCTCTCTTTTTTCTACCAAAACCTTTCATTCAATTGGACTGTTAATCGATCATATTAATAATACGTTTATTTTTATTAATAGTTAAAAGTGGGACCATGCGGTCGAAGGATAATAGGATAACCTATTTGTACAAGACAAGATCATCAACACACTAAGGATTACAACGAAACAATAAAAAAAATAAAAAAGATTTTTTTTTTTGTTACACAAGAATTCGAACCCTGGATCTCAGAGCTAGGAAAAGGGATTATGACTATCAAACTGTCCCCTTAAAAACAGAAAAGAGTATATTTACATCCGATGCGTGATAATTACTGTCTTTAACATGACAAACAAATAAAACAAATAACAAATTTAAAATTTGCATTTAACAGACTATCTAGTTTAGAAAAACTAAAAAATGAATAAAAATACCAATAAGCTTATCCATAATTCTTTGGCAGAGCCTTGTGCACAATCTCTTTGAGAAACAAATATATATATATATATATATCAAATTAAATTTTTAATGAAAAAAATTTAATAGGGGAAATAAAAGAATTGGTTGAGTCAAAATAAAAGAAGATTTGTAATCTATCAAAAGAAAAACTAAAGTAGGCAACCAGTACTCCTTTTTAAAAAGGATAGGGAGAGTGGTTTGAAGCAGGATTCCATAAATTCTAATTCAAAACTAAAATCAAAACAACTTCAAACTATACAATATACACAATATTAAGCACCTAAAATTAGGTCTCAATATTTAAAATATTTTTGAATGGTTAAGACTCGATAGTATTTAAATTTAAAATATCAAATACATTTGTTTAATTAAAACTTTTGCTCCGAAACACAATCCAAGGAACATACTTGGTACATCTCTACCTAGAAAATCTTAGATGAGCCATGATGCGAAACAGAGTTAAAATATTTTTTTTGTTTGTTTCTTTTCTAATATGGAACGACACATATCGGCCATTGAAAGAGTATATTTTATATATATATATATATATATATATAATCAATCGATATCCAAAATTATATTTCGACTAATTCGGTCCGAGCGTTATGAAACCCAATTTAAGAAAAGCTTTCACAATATAATTTTTTTTATTTTTAAATTTCGAAATCAAAATTTGATTAAAAATCCAATACTCTTATCCAATATTGTTGATGAAAAAGAACATAATTGACAAACTAAAATGAAAAACTGCACTCCCCGTGAATCATGATCTCCAACGACAAGAGAAGCTTCAATCTGCCAATGCCGTTGATGGCTTCTGTGTTTCCAGCCAACTTGGAATGATGGAAGGAATCACTAAATATAGGTAGAATGTAGCTACAAAGCAATACAAAGTGCATGCCTAACCTGCGCAATTCTTGCAGTTAAAGCACAAATTTATCACTGACTTAAAAAGAAACGTCTACTACACAGAGAAGAAATCTAGGAACCCTCACAACCAAGAATTTAGTATCATAGTCAAAAGACCATACAGCCTAAACAAAGGAGCTAACAAAATAACAACCATCCACACAACAACAGCCCAGGAAAAAATGAGAGACCTCGTTGGCGCTCAATAGAACACCGTTCAGATCAAAGTTATTGGGGCTTCAATTAACCATGGAAAGAATAACCTTGCAGAAACTTTCATATCTTACAATCAGAAGAAACAAGTCCTAAATTGCTGAGATCTACCATTACCTCCACTAAATAAATTACCTGCCTCCACTGGCTAGAAGTCCTCGCAGATTCTAACTAGAGGCTTGCACCCTTTCTCAATGCTTGTTAAGTCATATTCACAAAGGCCAGCATGATCCCTCTTGTGGACATCAAAAGCTTAATTTCACAGGGACCAAGCTCAAAATTGATTGTAGATGAGGATGTAGTGTGTGCTCTAACATTCAAGATCCCCTCAGGTGCAAGAACTGTATCATCATCTAATGGCTATGTTGAGGAAGGAATTCAACACAACATTTTACCTGTGGTTAGCATTACATCAAACAGGTAAGGCACAAAGAGCTTATGAGCTGCAGCAGAGAATATCATAAGAGGGGAGCAAGACCCAAGCATTGTGCAGCCCATATCGGGTTCAGGGCACACAAAAATGTGGCCAGGAAGCTGCACATTGGTTCTCCATATTTTGCCCAAACCTTCTTGTTAGGGACAGGCAGGATTGGGCTGGGGCACATTACCCTAGCATTTCAAGGCTCTGCCCAATTAGATTTTGCAGGCATAAAAATGCTGCCAAGCCTGCAAAAACAGGCATTGGGCATGCTCAGGTCTAAGCCTTGCACACATGAGATTTTCAGGAATTGAACATTTGAAAAACAGACTTATCAATCATCGGTAGATCCAAACAATAATACAATGTGTAAAAGAAGAAAGAGTTATGAACGTGCCTTCAAGTTTCTTCCATTGGATATTGGATCAACTAAAGATATGCAATGTATCTGCTCCCAATAAAATTTTCAAAGCACACAATTGTTTGGGTTTTACTTTTGGTTCTACCACTCCTTTTTACAATTTTTATTCAGTGGGGGAGAATATGCAGTTCAAATTAAGTGGAAGCATAGGTGGCTCAGCTATTTGTTAGACCTTATCCTCCAGTTCATTCCCATACATACAGCATATGCCAATTACAAGTTCTGGCCATTCGAGATGAATAGATAAGCCTTATGCATGGATATAGTGAAAGATCAAATAACCACCATAAAAAATTCTTATTCATAACATACACTTCTCTCAGAACCAAAACTTAAGCCCATTACCTTTTCAAACTCAAAAGGGAGCCTCCAATGATTCATCCCAAACTTCTGCACTTCCATTTGATGCATCTTCAACATCCTCTTCCATCGACAGCCTAATATATTCCCTATGTGCAAAGCGATCCCATTCTGTCAGGCTAGGATTCTCACGCTCCTGTTCACATTGATACACCAGCATCAGTTTCAACTCTAGTAAAATCAAAATATAAAACACAAAGGTTTCCATCAGTACAGTGCACAAGAAATAATATAAAAAAATTTTCACCTGACGAATCAGGAAAGGGTCACGAGTTTCAAAGGCCATGAACTTATTAAGGTTGAAAAGGATATTGAAAACACTTCCAGATAGTTTACTGCCTTTAATGTCACGGAGTGTGAAATAACTCTCATTCTGCAAGCAAACAAAATTTTGTGATAAGTTACAGATTAACAGCAATTCTTAAATTAATTGCCTTCAACAAATGGAGAATTTGCAAGAACATTTAAACAAATGACATCCAGATAAAGCCAGCATGAGCTATTGCTAATAGAATTATCTAATAAGCCTTGAAATAACAGAGTTGTTATATTTAGCAATACAGAAAGACGAGCCAATCTCAGGTATCATGACCATTAGTTTTTGGAATTTGAATTTCTACCATCCTTTTAGTATCCAAGAATTGGAGAAGTGGAGAAATTGATGCAGTTGCCACATGAGAATATGCTGTTGCAAGAATTAAGTGACAGGTTAGTCCACAGGGATGAAACAATTTCCTTAGAGAAGGGCCTGTCATGGTTGGGTTCCTTTAAAGGAGGCTTTATAGTGCAGTACCCCATTGCAGATTTCACTCCAGTTAATTTCAAGCTAACAGAAACAACATTTAGATGCTTTTTTTTTCCCAAGTAAAGTGGAGTTTGTGAACCATCTTTTGATCCACTGCTGCCAGTATTGTAAGATTTGATCAGCTGACCTCTACCTTTTTTGGGGTTCATTACATTACACATTCAAATATAAGATCACTTCAACAGTTGTACTCTCTTTGTTTTTTTTTTTTTGGGGGGGGGGTATCAATTAAATAGAAGAAACATGAATATCCACCCAAGAATGCTGTCCCAATTATTTTTATTTTAACTTCATAAAAATCATTCCAAAAAAAAAATTTGAAATAAACGGTATAGATTGCTTAAGTGAATTCTTGACAGATTTATTTGTTTGGCCACCTATATAAGTCTCCTTATCTTCTATCGTACACAAGTTTAGCAGCAAGGGGGGCAACAGTTATCATCTCTTCTCCTTTTTGGCTCTGTATGCTTCTAAATACTGTTCTTTATTATCTGTAACAATGAAGTTTATAATGACACAAAAAGAAACAACTTTCTTATGCAGTTATTGCCTGTCTTACACACAAGTCATGATCGCGTCTACCTATAGTGATGTCAACATAAATATGGAGAGATCACTATCCCCAGCATCATAAATTATCAATCTTCAGAAAAGAAGATTCTATAGAACAGGATATATTATCCAAGTAATTCCTACAATATTTTGAAACAAAATTTTAGACTGCATTGTGTGTATACTCCACATGTAGCAACTTTTTTTCTCAGGAAAACTAAACTCTCAAATGCTTTTTTAGCTTTCATGGACAGTCAATGGCAAGTAACACAGGTGATGAAAAATATTGTCATAGATTTAAATACAAGTTATCCCTTCTCAACTTCCAAGAAGTCAAAAAGGAAAACAAAAGAACATCTCAGTGTAAATAATGAAAGCAATAGAAAAAAAAACAGCACCTCGGGTTTAATCATGTCAACTATCTGACACAAAATATCTTCAAAGAGCACAGGCTCTTGGGCCATGCATTCCATCCTATGCAACTGCTCCTCATAAAAGAACTGCATCTCATTCCTGGTCAAAACCCCATTTTCATCCAGATCTATGCACTTGAACCTAACAAAAACAAGTTTCACAAAGTATAGCTCTTACAACATATTTTTTAATCAGAGAAAAAGAAATTTATTCAAAAGAAAACGGCAAAACAAAAGGGAAAAAGCACTAAGATAGTGAGACTCCATCCCAAGACTACAAGGTCAGAGATTCTATAATATCAACAGTTTCTGCAAAGGAAAATGACGTGGAAAAAAAATCAAAAGTATATTTACTTAAGGTCAATATCCAAAAAACTTAAAAAAACGTATCTCCACCACCCACAAAAAACCTCCTACTTCGTTCCCTTTAAACCAACCAAAAGACAGCCAGAGGGAGCAACCTGACAAATCTATTCTTTTCTTTACATACCCTCACCCAACTCCAAGCCCACATCTCATTTTGAACAAAGCTAGAAGTCACCCAACAAAGATAAAAGAAAGAGGATCTTCCACAACATCAAACGAGTCCAGATGCAACGTAGAAGAAAGTGATCTACCGACCCCTATTCCAAGCTGCATAAGGCGCATGTATTTTCCAGCACAATGCTCCTCCTTTACACAATAATCTAGACTGAACATTGTAAGTTATTGTCTCATTTGTTTTAATTTAATTTTCAATGATGTTACTTTATCATATACATGTATATACTTATTATATCCTGAGACGCTGCCCTACATCCACCATCATCCCCATAGGAGGCCCGTCTAAGGTCAACCACCAAGCTGGCAATAAATAAGCATCTTAACAATTCACAACCTTTAGTTCCACACACAACACCAGAAATATCATTCTCAAAAGATATATATCATATTCTATAAGAATAGAACAAGACATTTGTGAAGAACATATAAATATGCACTAGGCTTAGAGAGAGCATTTTCTCTTGAAATTCTTCATACCAGGATAATTTTTAAAAGATCCACATGATGAAATTTCTATATTTCTTTTCCATATTACTGAATAAGTGACAATATAAGATGGACGAATACATGTAATCAATATTACACTTTAACTCAACTAAGCCTTAAATTTCAAATTAGTAGGAATCAACCATATATCATTGATATTAAAAATAAAAATTAAAAAAAAAATATATCCTTACCAATAAATATTTATTATAGAAGAAAACAGAGTTCACCCATTATGTCAAGAAATATATATTTAAATACGATATATGCGTTTCATTTGGAGATTTGAGACAGTATTTATTGCTGTTGCCACATGGCAATTGCATAACATGTTTCATTTCAAATATATCGATGTATTAGTATGATCTTTAGGCCTTTAAATAATGGATCCAGCATGAATAAGCATGACCAATGAACAAGTAATGTGCTCCAAAACTTATAAGATGTGGAAATCATTATCCCTGCAATGTTAGCCATTTCAAAAATGGTTCACTGGCGAGAAGATGGCTTGTAGCCAGGTTAGCAGTGTAACTGAAGGTGGGATAGGATTCCAACCAAGTTGGGCAATGATCAATTAATAAGGCAAAAACATTGACTAATGTTGGCTAGCCAGCGCCAATGACACAATATCCTTTGGTTTAAGTTGGGGGATGGCACGACTGACCTCCAACAGGATAACAGGTTGCATCTGCCTGTGCTAGAATATAGATGCAGGAGATACCATATTCCTTACTACATTCTCAAGTCACATGGAAGTGACCGGCTAATGTCAGAGACTACCCTTCATCAGAGCAAACTATCTAATCTTTCTGAATATTTTATACCCCAATCACTGGTGAGAAGCAGAATAAAGGATTTCTAAAACAGGATTTGAGAAAACTAATTCAAATCTCACTTATTCAAACAGGAAGGTATGAAGCTATAAGCATGGTAAGAAAATTGAGACCCAACACCAATCATTTAAGGAAATCTAAAGGGCCTCATCCACACCAAAGGCAACATCTAAGAAGATGGACACTTCAAAATGGAAAATCATCTCAATATTGACACCATGTAAGACACTTCACTCCCCCCCCCCCCAAACGTCTCGAACTTTCCTAATATGT
Source organism: Dillenia suffruticosa (assembly GCA_033439265.1). Taxonomy (NCBI): domain Eukaryota; kingdom Viridiplantae; phylum Streptophyta; class Magnoliopsida; order Dilleniales; family Dilleniaceae; genus Dillenia; species Dillenia suffruticosa. The sequence goes on along the minus strand of JAVTVX010000018.1, from coordinate 4,341,539 downwards.
GTCAAATGTACTTCTTACATTGTACTGTTAACATGGTTAGCTTATCTAAATTGTTCTGAAAGTTTACAAGAGTTTCATGCCTCAAAACAAATTATACAACAGTTCACATTTGAAAAATATATAATGAAGATTTCTAAGTTTGAGTATTTATAGACAAAAGTCAATAGAGTGCAAAATTCTTACTACATACAAATATGTAATATTATTTTAATTGTGTTACAGCTGTATCTCTTTGTAAATTTTGCAACATAACTATGCCCATTGTGTGTTGTTTCTCACGTCTCATATCCATGTCCCTGTGCTTCATAAGGTAGCATATTTCAAATAAAGAAGGAAATATGGTTAATCCCAAGAGTAATCTATCTCCACAAGAACCCTGGCCAATATCTCTTTATTCTGAAGTCTGAAAGAAAGAGTAACCTTCCAACCCAAAAATAAAAGCAAGCAGGGTTATAGAAGGAAGAACCAATAGGCATTCACAAGATAATAACAATTACAACTGAAAATTGCAGCCAACATCTTCATGACATGACACAAGACAAGAAACCTTCAAAATTAAAGTTTTTATTGCAAGCCAAAGGGGCAAATTGGAGATCAAGTTTACCAACCAAAAGGAGGTAACTACAGACAAGAAGGATAGCAGAAAAAGCAATTGCACCTGAAACCAACAACCACAGCATGGGTGCACCTGCACCTGTAGGGCATGCCCACGCCCCGTGCGCCTACACCCAGTGCGGGCACACCTAATGGGTGCACCTGCACCAACCTGTGAATGCTTCTTTTTTAAGTTATTATTTACTTTCCTTTGTTTTAAAATTAGTAACTTAGGAGTTACATTACTTCTTTCTTAGGTGTGGAAGAGTTGTACCAGGGTTTTAATATTACTTTCTTATTTTGTTTTGGAGTCTTAGGCTATATATCCTGTCTCAGAGGCTTTGTATTAATCATTTTTTAGAATATAATAATAAAGAAACATATTTTCTTTCTTGGTGGATGGCATTCCAAAGCTTTAGGGTTTGAGCTTATCAAACATGCAGAACGCATTTCCACTGCACCATGATGTCCTCTCAGGAGATCAACTTGTTCTTGTGAAGAATAAGCTTAAAAACATAGAATGCATCAAAATGGTAAAAATATTAGGCAACTGCTAAGTCCAACATCACAAAAAGACAAGAACCACACATACAAACAGCAAAATCTTCAAAATAAAGTGGTTTCATCTTCAACCTGAAGACCTCAAGACAACCCAACTAGGTTTCCATTACTAGCAACTTACTAATGGACCAATCAACATTTACCCACCCCTATTTCTTTATATTAGAAGCTTTGAGGAGTTTACCTCTCTCATGGAACCATAGGAAAACCCTCTGACACCACCTTTTTACTGCAGTTCACTTGCCTTCCCGAAAAGCCATGCGTAGACCTTAAATCCTGGACCTGGCACCTTGGCTCGCCTTAGTAAACCACAACTGCTTCCACCACTTCTTTCTAATCTAGGAGTCACTCCAGTCACCTAGATCTATCCTCGCACGTCAAAGCACATGCAATTCAAGGAAGCGTTCCATCAAACCATCTTACTCTTCGTAAAGCTTCTAGAAAAACTACAAAAAACATCCCCCATTGTTGTATCCTCTTTGAAAAGCATATTCATCCATTTCCACCTTGAAGAGAAATTTCCAGTAACCCCTCTTCAGGCTTTAAAGACCTCAACTTCTATGCCATGAAATTTCCTCCTTCAATACAAGTTCAACAGTTGGGTAAAGCAGGCTTCCTCGCCTCATCTCCTCTCTGAAGTCCTTATTCCCTCAGTATCCAACAAATTTAATCTACCCCCAGTGTATTCTTTTCACCAGAATGTGATTTGACACATTATCCCACCATTTAATTTACATACGAATATACAACTTATTTATTTATTGATCGGGAAAAAAATTATTAACAAGACATAGAAGAGGAGCTAAGCGCCAATATGGTGCAACCCTAAGAGATTTCAAACCCAGCGACTCTACAAGATTAGCCACCTCTACAAAGCTTTGCAAAGAAATGCTGGGGACGAAAATCCCAGACATCAAAGAAACTGTCCACAAAAGGGAGTCTCTGCCCCATAAAAATTTCTTCTATTTCATTCCCTCCAAACCACCCAAAACACAAATAGAGATAGCATTATAAAGAATATTCTTTGTTGTACATATCCTCAATCCACTCGAAGATCAAAACTCAGTTGAGAACTTGAAGTAATCCAAAATACACGCACAAAAGAGAGAACCTTTTTCCATAAACCAGAGTCTAATCACAGAGGGGTAGCAAATGCTGGACGGTTTCAAGCTCTTTCTTGCATTAATATACTGACAACTAGAAGACCTCCCTGCAGTTGGAGGTTATCTTGAGTTAAAATCCTCCCCCAAGCAGCCTCCCATGCAAAGAAGCAAACCTTGGGATGGCAGATGCCCAAACGGCCTTCCATGGAAAAGAACCACTCCCCTCAACCAAATGTCCAGCCCAAAACTTTTATGAAAGCTCCTAACATCAAAAATGGCTTCAAGGAGAATTCTTCCGAACCACTAAATGTTCCTTCTCAAAGACAACCTGCACCCCCTCAAAAGTTTGAAAGGAAAAGAAAGACCCCCCAACCCCCCCCCCCCCAACCAAAAAAAAAAAGGAAAGGAAAAAACCAATGACAGGCTCCTCACGCAAAACAAGATCACTCATGAAAGCATCTTTATCCGTGGCCAAATTAAAACACATGAGAAAACATCATTTTAAAGAACAAGAAGCACACCAGCTATCATGCCAAAATGAGATCCTTGATTCACTACCCATTTCAAACTCGCATTGGAACACTTCCCAGCCTCTCCTAATCTCCTTCCAAGCTGCCATCCCAAAGATCCAGCTACATGAGGGGTCATCCACCCATGCCGTACTTGGCTGAAACCCAGACCATCCTACCAAGTATTACTTTTAATCATCTCCTAGAAACCCCTCAACCTTTAAGTAAGATACCTAGACTGTCCTCCATCAAATTTTCGACATACTACATTAACAAAGGATATTGCACACTCCAGACAAAGGTGATAGAATAAGAAATTGGACAGAATTAAGATAATTACAGGAAAATAAAATTTAGAATAGGTAAAATTTGGAAATCTACAAAAGATACATAAAATTGCATTAAATATTTTGCACTTGAGTTCTCATAACCAACAAAAGAAAACTAGGAGAAAAAAATTGATAAAAAATAAATTGCAAGAAAATGCACAACTAAGTTGGCATGAGAGAAGGGACATGGTTGATATCTAGGACTCTTTTAAGCTAAGTTCAGTTAAAATGTGGATTAAAGCAAAGGATCATCCCCTCTACTTCGAAGACAAATTAGTGGATTCCAATGAACACCTTTAAGTACCCTTATAAGTTAAATGAATTGGAAGCATACCAATACTCAAGACTAGGTTCTGATGACTTATCCTCCTCTGAAAGTATGAAGTAAACAAAATCTTCATACCCCATCTTGCCTTCAACCTTACTGGTAAACCTTCTAGGAACCTGGCATTTGAGAAGAAACGAACAAAGAAAGAAGGAAGAAATGTGAGTGAATGAAAATTAGAACTATGAAAGTACATTCTCTCTTCCTTCTGATCAAGAAAAAGGAAAGGTACATGTTCTCTTTGGGTGAAAAGGTGTGGTTTATTTGAAGGATACATGGGATAGCTGGACAATCACAAACCTGTGAAAATATTCTATCCACAATTCTGTAGGTAAGAGCATGGTTTCCATATCGAATGAGGTTCTCTTTGTCAATCAGAAAATCATGATCTGTGTCCAGCTCCCAAAATTTGCAATATATCACATAGAAATGCTCGTATGAGAAGTACCTACGGTAAAAAATACAGAAAAACAGATTATTTAAAGATAAACCAAATCAAATATGAGGTGCCAAGCATGTTGTATAGACATGGTCCTTGTAGAGACCTTCAGAAGGGAAATTCACACCCATATTAACTAAAAGCTTTAGGTAGTCTTAGATAATACGATAAAAACATATAGCTTCGCCTTTGCTCATTGAATATAAGAGCTTCTATAGAACTAACAAATGCTATCCCAGTAGAAAAGGAATGTGAACAGGGAGCATAACTCAATGAGATAGATTAGATCTACGAATTAAATAATAAAAAAGAACTACTATTATAGGCAGAATGTATATCACATTATCAAAATTCTCCTAAGCAGCACAAACCAGCATATTTTGCATGCATACAATTCAGTGATAAAACTAACCATGTGTAAAGCCTAGTGTTCTGAAGTAGCAGAATAACAAGTCCCACAAACTATTCAAAGAAGTATATAGTTGCTATATCTACCTTAAAACCTTGTTGATATCTTCTTCTTCATCAGCATGTTGCATTGCAGTAATTAGGTTTCCACGCTTCAACTCCCTTAGAGTCAGATGACCATTGCCAGATCTATTGATGTAGTAAAATATCCGGTATATGACTGTCTCAGCTGAGAAGTGCAATAAGTTTAAATGCATTAGTGAAATGGATGCTTAGCAGCCAAAAAAAAAAAAAGGCAAAAACAAGCGGGCCCCGGAATGGGATCATATGTATATCATATTTACTTGTATCCAGGAAACAAAAAAACTTAAATACACAACATTATCAGCAATATCTAAGAAAAAACAACGTCTAGAACTGTACCTCAAGATAACAAGAGTTCACAATTAATAAGAGGATCAGCCTATTCTCATCAATATTATAAATTGCCTTTTAGTTTAAAGGCAAAATTACAAAGATTACCAAATAAATATTGGTATGGTGTATGTTTTTGTATAAGAAAGATACAAAACACCAATTGATAGCACCCTTGAGAATGTGAAGGATAAGCAAAGAATTTAAAAAGAAAGGCTACATCCACCTCCACGTAGCCTAGCCATTAGATAATCAAAGTCAAACCATATGTCGCCATACTGATTATGATTGAAAGTCTCAACTTGTGAATTCTAAAAAAAAAAAGAAAACTATCAACAATACCTTCTCAACAAGTAACTAAAGATGGAAACAAGGATTTTCCATCCTTCTTTTGATGAGCAAGAAACAAGAAGTTATACATCGCTATGAGTAATAACAATGAAATCATCATTCATATCAAATCACCAAAGCAACAAAAGAAAGAGAAAACAAGAATATATCAGGAATCTAGATTGTCATCAATAGAGGGTTCAACAGCATTTATTGGAAGCACAGAGAAATACAAAAAGCAGATAAATACCATATCTTTCCTGAAACTCAGGTGTGCTCTGTAAAAACTCCAATCCTGGATGAGTTGCTAATAGTTCACGAAGAACAGGCTTGAAGTCATCCTGCAGTCACATTTGAAAAAAGGGAGAAAAGAAACAACATTAGAAAACATAAACTATAAATTATAAATGTACAGACAAGAAATTCGTCTGATTTGACCCACAATTCGATTAGAATCCCAATCGGTGTGTATCAACAGACAGTATGCCAGTACGCACACCGCACAAAGAAAAATGTCAACACAATAAGAAGTACAGCAGGAATCAATTAAAGAAATGGTAAAATGACCTGAGTAAGGTACTTGAGGTTAGGCTGCTTTAAAATTGAGTATATCTGAGTTGCCATATCCATCGTCAACATGTTACCTTTAATCCAATAATCAGTAAATTGATCCCTACAGACATAAAATTAGAAAGAGTATGAGAAAAAAAGACTTGAGTCCAATCTAAACACCATCAAAATAGCACCATCAGTAAACAGATTTAACTAAAAAGTTGAAATTTTTAATAGCCACACACTGGAATGAGCTTTTCCACAGGAAACAGACATGAAGTATCTACTAGCTTGTGTGAAAGAAGACTCTGCCTGAGACAACTGATTTCTAGGATTTCTCAATTGCAATAAGCATAGTAAAATATAATTATTGCCAAAGACAAGGATTTAGTAACAAATTTACATAGCAAGCATTGTCTTAGTTATTTTTCCCTCCAAACATTTAAAATTAGCAAATAAGCATTCAATATAATTAATATATCAATACCGTTATGATTTGCTTTTCAACAAAGGCTCTTTTAAGTGATGAAGAACAGATATCAACTTCAGGCAATGAACATGGAACTGCACTACACAGCCATAAGAACACAACAATGTTCCCAATGACAAGCTAAGACACACATAAATAATATTAATAATGCATGCATGTGCGCTCATGCACACACGCACACACATATCACAAACAATATTAATATGTTTTCTCTATAATTTACATATTAGCTAATGAGCAGTTCTTTCAATAGTAAGAGAAATCTAATAAGCAATTCGTACCTACGTAAAAGTATCGTCTCTGAAGTGTCTTAGAAAAGTTTGATTGCAACTAGAGTCCATTGGACTAAGAGAAAATCAGATACATCACTGCAGCGAGCTAGTGAGAGAATAGTTATGTATCTTTGAAGTGTCTGAAAAGTGTCACAGAAGAGTTTGATAGCATCTAGCGTTTAAGGGACTAAGTGAAACTTGGACAAGTCACATGATATATACATCAAGCATCCAACCAGCATTCAGCATAGTTCCAAACATGGACTTAGCTTCCATTTTGAAGAGTCCATACTTCATAGCTTACAAGTGTATTAAACATATAAGCATCCTAATTATGTTAGCAATAACACATCTTTAAAGGATCCCTAGAAAATCCCCAATAAGTGTCTTAGGAGTGGCCAATATTCACGAGAATAATAAAATACTGGAAAAACTAGGATAAAAATTCAGCATGTATCTGCAAGTGTAAGAGGTCCAACATGGTGTCATCTGGAAACTGATGCAGACTTCCATTTTAACTACATGATACAGTGTGTTACCCTGATTCAAGCTGGCAAAACAAGCATTCCACCTTCAGTCCTTGTTTAGGATTCTAACAGGAACTGCTACTCTTTTATTGGATTGCAAAATTAAGATATTTCCTTCAGTCTAGAGCAGGCATTGGTAAAAAAAGCCATCATAGCATCATATGTCCTATTGTGCAAGAGCTCCATATTTGCATATATGTCATATATAAGTGCTATTTTCAACCATTCTAGCAAGTGACAAGATAAACCCCTTGGCTATCACCATGTGATCCCTACACAAAACCGTAGACTTGGAACTACAGAATGTTATTGAAACTCAAGGCTACTACTTTAGCATGTCTCTGAAGACTATATTGGTTTGGTCTAACAAAGCATGTCTAGCAAACTGATCAAGTTAAGGAGACAGATTGATGTAAGTTACAGGCTCTGATAACACACCCACCTATTGTGACTCCAATCTTAGGTTATTATCCTGTTTTGTTACATCACATGTGATAATCCCAAGCACATTTGCTAAATGTGGGATCATGTAATGCTCATGAGATGTTAGTTGAAATGTTGATTTTATAAAAAAAGATTTTTAAAAAAATAAAAATTCTTTTTCGTCTGCCCACTTCATTACTTAGTTGAGGGGAAGACACGTGAAAGATTGAGAGAAGCATATGATCAACTTTTCCCATAAGGAAGAGTGGTAGACATCAGCCTTGGAATTCAAATTTAGAGATCCTGTCCAAATAGACATCCCCATGAAGTTGGACACTGGAGTTCTAATGGACTTCAATAGTTGATAGGGATGAGCAATTGGACCCTTACTAAAGGACAGTTGGTATATAATTAAAAAATTTTCTCCTTTAGATTATGACACCAACATTCTTGAATTCGTGTTGCCCTATCTCCATGATTTCACCATAGTCGTGTGCACATGGAAACCCTTCATGTAGCTTAATCTTGGAGCATCGACATTCAAAGAAGACACTTGTAGCCATATATATAGATGTGGGAACAGCTGCAAAGGTCAAACATTTGTAAAGCAAGTGCAAACCACACTGCTTGAATTTAATCAGCTACTGTATGAGTTTTTGGCAATCTAAAAGAGCTTTCCTTTTTTTTAGATTGTCAAATTCTTCTCCAAGGTTTTAGGCATCTAAACATATTTGAGAGGCCCTACTGACATCCAAACACAAAATTAATTAGAAAGTGCTTTAGTGTGATCGAGTTAATGGAAACTATTGGAGGGCACTACAGAGAAAGAGAGTTTCTAGGATCTATAGAGAGCAGTTCTTGCATACTTATCATTTTAAGGACAAAGTCATCTTATCTTGCTTTGTTATGGTGCTTTGCTTGTAAGACTTAAAGGGATGGCCTCAATTTACATTGCACATGAAAGCAGGGCCACTCTTTGTTATCTTTTTTCCATCCAATTTTATCTTAAATACCCAACAAGGATGCCTTGCCAACAAAAGAAAAGAATTAAAGAGATATTTAATTCTTTAGATGGTCCAACCTCCTCGTATCCAGTGTAATAATGTTCTAGGACATTTAAATGAAATGATGATGCCCAAAGTTTACCGCATTTATGACACTAATCTGTCATACTGAAAAGACAGCATCCAGTCTACACCAGGAAGCAGTTACCTGGTCACAGTACCAGCACATCCAACATCAATCTTTCTAAAGAGAACTGTGGAGAAGAATGATGGCAATTTGCAGATTTCCTTTGTGACCAATCTAAATTCTGGCATTAAAAGAAACATTAGGAGATTAGTTTAATGTATTAACTAGATGAATTCTTCATGTCAGGCTCACCATGCATTGGTAGTCCATTAGGGTAACCAGCAAAATACTGATTGACTTTGAGTAGACATTTTTCTTTCAAGTCATTTGGTGGAGGACGACCATTTTGAAAATAAAACTGCAAGAATTGCATATAATTTTTTATCAATTCATCAGATGGATTGAATTCCAAGAAGATAGGGGAGCAAATTAATTAAATGCCAAAAAAAAAAAAAATCTTGTATAACCTGAGGTATCAACTCCTTTACTGGTTCATTCACTAATTTCAGGGGAGAACCTAAGGAAGAAGGTCCAGCCCTTTGTTTCATAACACGGGGAGAGCCAGATACACTTCTTGGTGACAGTGGAGGTGCACTTCCCGCAGGAAACATTGAAGGTAAGGAATTGCTTATTGTGGAATTTGAACCAGAAGAATTCCCCGGTGCATTCAACGGAGCACCAGACTTTGCATCATTGAGCAATGTTTTCACCTGCATTCCCCAACAAACCAAGTACAAAAAATTGAATTTTCATTAATATGGTCGATTTTTGTCGATGAATATGAAATGTTAACAACTGGAACACCCCAGTCCAGAGACCACTGATTTCAATTGTCTCCATCAAAACAACAAGAGCCAAAGAGTTCAAGAGTTTATCATTGAACACATTTGTAAGATGGATTGGTATCAAACAAAGCATCACACATGACTAAAATGTCATGATACATTATAAATATGATCTGTAAATGAATAAATAATTTTTTATGGAAACCAGATTCCGCCATCAGTTAAAGAACTTACAACACCAGTAGTTTGGTAAATAAAACCAACATAAATGTACACAATAACACAAGAACTTTCACAAGTTATCCATGTTTAACAGTCATATCTATAGTTGATGAAGCAGCCAACACTATGAATTTCTCAAAGACACATAAAAGCAACTATAAACAGGTATATTTCATTTCAAAAAGAATAAATTAGTCATTGGGGTGCTGCACAACCTTACAAATCCTGAAACGGAAAGAATTTATCTTTCTAAAAAGCTCTCCTACTACTTTCCCTCCACATTTATACCTGATGCAATATAAAAATTAATGTTAACAGTAAAGCTCCCTCTGTTAATTTATCTTTCTCAAAAGCTCTCCATATTAACAACAGCAATAAAGATTATGGTGACAATGAAGGCAACATTGTTCTACTAATACCAACCAAAGTTGTGCAAGGGAAGACAACTTGATCCCTCTGTTTTCCTCAAATGTTAATTTAATTCCTGAGGTTACTTTCATTACTTTGAAGTCAACTAACCAAATAACTGATCCCAGGAGAAAAGCTTCATCACAAGTACTAAGATTAATTACAAAACAACTAACCAATTAAATTTACATAGCACAAATGCAAGCCCTAGAATTTGGCTTTAGAACCAAAACTACCTTTTAGTCATAACATGCCCAGATATGCGCTAGACTAAGTTCATATTGGTGCTTTTGTAAACATCCAGCAAATAATTACCAATGTCGCTGAGATCATCTTTTATATGTTCAATGAAAGATCAATTTAAGTGCTAACTAGTTCCAACCTATTGCAAGAAAAAGTTATATAACACTTTTATCAAAAGATCGCCATATCATAAACAAATCACAAAGAGAAAATACTGGATAAGCATCAATTAGGTACATGGCCAAATATAGTCAGGATAGAGTAGCTTGTTTCAAAGTGAATTAATACCAATATGTACTTTCTGACATCCAATTTAAGTGCTAACTAGTTCCAACCCTATTGCAAGAAAAAGTAACAACATCAACAAAACAAGAACACCTACACTTTTATCAAAAGATTGCCTTATCCTAAACAAATCACTAAGATAAAATACTAGATAAGCATCAATTAGGCACACGGCCAAATCAAGTTAGGACAGAGTAGCGTGTTTCGAAGTGAATAAATACCAATATGTACTTTCTGACATCTACTCATGTCCCAATACCATAAATGGTCAACAAAAAATTCCAGAAACAACAGTATGGTGCAAATGCATTCATAGCCATACTTCCTCTCCGATGTAGGATATACTTAGGGAGGAAAAAGATTCTTCCCAGTTACAGCAACATAACTGGGATTTGTAATTAGAATTTATAATTCCAATTTTGAAATCCCCATTCCCCTTAGCACTATCATACACCTCTGATACAGTAAATTTTTTATTAAAAAAATAAAAACTATCACTATCAGACATTACTAATAATTGAAAAAACAGAATGATTGTTTGTCCTTTTTGTAATATTACAAGCCAAACAACTAAACTTTACCACTGTAGTACCTAGTGCATTACTTTTAAAAGCAGTCAATCTCGAGACCTAGAAGGGCCACGTTAGGTGGACCCTAAGAGTAACATAATACAAGAGCTATGCTCAGGATATAATAATAAAGGGAGAATGGATAGCATACTGATAGTAACAAATAAACCTGTCAATCCTAACAATAAACAAAGAACAGTGTCATTTGAAAGGTAAAAGTCATGAGTTCATGTAAAAAGATTCTACTTATATTTTTCAATAACCAATGGAATTGCACCATGTTAGATTTTATTATTTTAAAATTTTCCGGTCCACCCATGTAGCATTAGACAGAATAATTACACCACATCAATTTTTATACACCCCCTACCTATTTATATTTAATCATGTTTATAATACATTAATGGCACAATAAAATTAAAAATAAAAAAACATTTCAATATATTTGCAGCGTCTACCATCATTCTCCACATAATTCATTTACCTTTTCCACAATTTACCCTTTTCACAATTAACTCACCATCAAATAAACAATGCCACGTATATCCATTACATGATAGAAATATTTCACATTAAAGAACAGCAAAGTACATAGTAAGACCTTAGCAGTACTGCAGCAATCAAACTACGCATTATTGGATTTCATCATTTTGGTCATTGTCTTTTTGGTTCATGAAGCATTACTCAGAACAATCAGGCACACCAAATTCTAAACATGCTAAGTTATAGAAACAATAGAAACACCCCCAAGTGCAAGTTTGGGCTTTTAGGTTTGTTGGTTGTTTCACGAGAATTTAGGATTCCACTGAATGTCATGAGTACAAATTCTAACAAACCCAATTTACCCTCTTTAATATTTCATGTGTTGGGACCCTCTTTTAGGTTATCGTGAGCCCCCACATATGGACATATTAAATAATAAAAAAACAATATAGACGCATCCTTCAATAACTTGAGCTTTTGAAGTGATAGGTTCATTCAGAAAAATATAAGTAGACATTCCCTATATTCATAAACTTGTGTAACACATGAAAGTCATAAATAACACTAGACCAATTCATAACCTTTTGAATTTAGTCGCAAAACATTTCCAGTCAAACTCCGGTGACTTAAATTATCATTCTTCACACTATTCATTCCCCATTTCCACAATTTTCCCTTGTTTCACAACTAATTTCATTATCATATGCACATTTACAATACATCAAAAACATATTTAACATAAACCCATTTCACAGTATAGTTTACTTGCCGTCAAAGCATTTCCTTACAAGCTTTTTGCAGCCTACACCATCATTCCTCACATAATTCATTTCTCACTTCCTCAACACAATTTACCCTTCTTTTGGCATCTAATTGAACATCGTATCACCATAACACCATAACACAATAGGCAGAATTAAAATCTTTCACAATAAAGAACAAAAATTCAAATTAAAATTATGTTAAAGAAACAAGATTCAAAAAATTGAGGGAGAACATACGAGGGCATTAGTGTTGGGAAGAGAAAGCCACTGTTCGAACAGCTGTTGAGCAAGATAGGGATTGGATTTGAGAGCGAAACCGGAAACCTCTTGAAGCTGCAATAATTCGGCATCCAAACACCCCATATCCCCCACCACCTCCATGTCGCTCATTTATAATAATCAAATTCAATCTCTAACATCCACAAACAAACAGATCAGGATAACACTTCAATCAATCAACACCAAATTTCAGATCTTCAGACGGGAGCGTTCAATTCTAGGGCAGGAAATATAGATGAATCGAGGAGAGAGAAAAAAACGTGTTACACGGAGAGAGAGTGAGGGGGAGGGAGAGAGAGAGAGAGAGAGAGAGAGAGAGATCGGATAGGGGATTTTAGGGAATTCCAGGTATTGAAACCCTTGCGAGGAGCGAGAGAGGAGAGAGGAGAGAGGAGAGAGAGAGCGAACTCTTCAAATGAAGAGAGAGGGAGAGAGAGAGAGAGAGAGAGAGAGAGACAGTGGTCTGTGTATAATTAAAAACAAAGCGCTGAATCGAAGCTGGTCTCCGGAGGGACACGTCTAATACGGTTTAAGTCACGTGATTTGAACGTGAGGTCTATAATCTTTCCCGATGCTACGTCTCTTGAAAAATAAAATAAAATAATAAAAGAATAATAATAATAATAATAACGAGGATGATGGTAATATATTTGTATAATAATAATAATAATAATAATATATTTGTATAAGATCAGTCGCACCAGATGGCCGGAGTCTTGTTCGAATCAGCCAGGGTGAAAATCACACGAGTCCGCTTCTCGCTCTATTGATAATTGATTTACCGAGTCAATCTCATGAGTCAACCTAACAATATATTAATTAGATTTTTTTAAGTTACATAAAATATAAATGAATTTGAGATACAACATGTTTGGTTAATTTTTAAACTGACTTGATATTATTGTATGAAAAGAATAAGACAAACTAAATTCAAAAAAATGTCATATCTTTCTCGTATCTTTCTATCAAACTCCTATAAGTGTAATAGTAAAATGTTACACTCCTTTGATCATAAATTTTGAATTCGAGTTATGAAAATAGATAAATAGAATTTGAGAGAACCAATTCATTAATGAGCCATACACGGTCAACTTAAAATCGAGAGATTGATAGATATTATCGAGTAAAATTTGAATGCCGGTTGATGAAAACAAAATTCTCTCGTATCTTTCTTTAAAAAACAATACACCTTACTAAAGAGAGAACCGAACTTATATGAACGAATTCACTATTGTGAATATGTGTTCTATAATATTATTTAATGTTTAGTATACGTTGATACTTCGATTAAGTTTATTTTGAAATCTACCGTTATTAAGACATGTCATCAAATAAATTAAAAAAAAATAACAAAAAATTAAACAATGACCACAAAAGACTCATCACTTTTATTTTATTTTTCTATCAAACAAGTGATAGTACCCGATGCTAAATCCCTCACTTATTGGTCCACTCCACGTATTCTATAATACCCATATCGAATTAGGGTTGATTCATATTTCGATGATCATGATAATACATAGTCACCTTAAAATCGAGAGTGTGATAGATATGACTCTAATTAAATATTTTATAGAAAATAAAAACTCAAACATATAAAAAAATAATAATAATGCCGATTATTTCACCACAATTCCCTTACTTAAGAGTAGCCGACATTGTTTCGATAGATGAAATACATGAGTTACATCGAGAATAGAATAAGATTAAATGAAATAATTTGTCGTTTTACGTTTTAAACTAATTTTTAATTATTAAGAATATTTACTCATTTGATATAAATTAAAATGAGTCGATAAATTTGCTATCAATAAATAAATAGATACAAATGAGGTCAAGTATTGCACAATAGTTAGAATAGGTGAGGGATGTTTTATGACCATATGCCGAGAGGGGTTTGCTATCTTCGACGTTCTCCCTACCCTTTTAACTCGAAAGAAAAATAAAATAACAAGAAAATGATTTTTAGTTTAATTGGGAGATATCACTCTGTTTCACACAAAACAGCAGTCTGTTTCATAACACTATAACAATAATTCACAATTTTAATAAATAGGTCAACCCCAAGTGGGCATAAATTAAATACATGTATAAACTTAGTCATAGTCTTTGTTTCTTGTGGTACTATGATTCTTATTCTAAATGTAATCCACTTCAGACTATGAATTTTATTCTGGATTATGTCTAACATGGGTAGAAGTCTGACCTTGTTTTGATACGATACGATCCTGTAAACGCTGATTTTCTTTTCTTTTATTTTATGATCAAGCTTGAGTTTTTGGCTTTGACTTTTAGTTTCATAGGGCAATCTCCATTTTTTTCCCATAACTTGTTTGGTATAAGTAAAGATCCATACCTAAATTTTTGTCTTAACGTCATGTTAGTTAACTATCTAACGCAACCCTCCTCTTACCGGTTAATTATCTAACGCAACTCTCTTCCTTTATCTGAGATTGGGACCGGCCATGGCCGACGAGTTTGAATTGTTGTTATTGTAATTTGTTTAGTATCAAATTTAGAAATGATATTATTTTTCATTAATTACTCAATCTTATTGTCCTTAAGGATAGCTCAAACGGTAAAAATTCTTAACTTTCATCCTCCCTTTTCTATTTCAATCTCGCTTAATTATATCTTCTTATACTAAAAAAAAAAAAAAAGTTACTTAGTCTTATCAGGTGCATCTTAGAATTTTATTTTATTTTATTTTAAAAACCCTTTCTAGAAAAATGATATTTGTTTGAAAATGCCCAAAAATAATTTTTAATTGGCATGCTTTCTCCTCACACATATATAGCTTTCCCTTTTTGAAAATGTTAAGAGGACCAAAACAAGAAGTCGTATCGGACTCTCTTCAAATCTCAAAAGGTTGGCACATTGTAAAATTTTTGGTTTTCTTTAATAAATTTGAGAGTACCCTTTTCAATCTTGTACTATTTATATCTAAAGCATATGAGAAAAAGGAGTAATACCCATGTTAGGCATTGGCCATGAAAAGCAACCTTCACTTTAGTGGTTTCCGATAGAAAGGTTGTTTTGTGTTCCAACACTCAACTTAGTGTTAATGGCCCCTCAAAAGTGTCACATTCACAAAGAAAACAAAGTTTCCATTTTAATTAAGGAATTCAAAATCTTGGAGGAGGTGGGAATATATGCTAGTCAACCTAAAATCTTATCTTATATATTGGATACCATAAAATAAAAAGACCATATGACAAAAGAATCGACTCCCAAGCTTCATGTCTCCAACCAATAAGCATATAACAAGTTAACCTCTTTTCCACATGTTTGGTCACCAAATCCTTAAAACATACCCAAAAAACTTCATTTACTAGGAAGTTGTAGGATAATTTTGAATGTTCCAATTTTTTCAAATAACCCATGAGCCCCTTTTTTGGTGAAATAATTGAAATTGTTATGTTCAGCAAATTGTGCCCAACTTGGAGGGGATATAGTGCAGCAAACAAGGGTAAAACATGATATACTTAACTATAGACTGAAAAAAATCTGAAGGCGCCACCTCAGACTTCGAATACTTGAAAACGGGATATTGTGGAAAAAGAAACTATAGAAAGAAGGCGAAGACACAAAAATAGTAGATATTCCTTGTAGAGTTATGTTGAGAGAATTTTTCCTATAAAGAGTTTGATAATAAATCAAATCAGATTATTTTTTGAATACTCGTCGATCAAGTGAAAAAAAAAAAAGAAGTAAATATCCCCTAAAAAGCAAACCAACGAACAAAAAAATCCCTCTGCTTTAATGATTTCTCTAAATAATGCCTAGGCTTCGCCCAATCAATCTATGATGCCATTAAAATGCAAGCATGGAGGGTAGCCTACAAAGGTAGGCCCCACAAACTGAGAGTGACCCAAACATGCTTTTGCAACCTTTCATTGTGACCACCATCTCAAACTTCATAACTATCAAAGAGGAATTTAAAACTGAATACCCTAATAACAGACCCTGACAAAGTTCTCTTGATTTTGTTTTTCTCTTGGCAACGAACCCTAAACAACAAAATAGAATAATTTCCTGGGGAAAGTACCGAGACAGCAAGAAACCATGACAAGAAAAGCAAGTCCATTAATGTTGTTGTGGGTAGAATTCAGATGATCTTAGTTGCCCCTTCCTTGAACCCTCCAAGTTCAACAAACCACAACCTGAACTCAATAATTCAAAACATGTCTTGGCATCTGTAGTAAACAAAATAAAGAAGCTATATCCGAAAGAAAAAAACCAGATTTATGATTTTTCACATCAGGAAAATGGAAAGGTACACCAGTTTCGGCACATGATAAGCCTCTTTTAGAAATTAAGCATAGGCAGCATGTACCACGCAGGATGTTTACAAGATACAACAGTTCGAAAAGCCCATCTCAACAAAGGAGAGGATTTTGACAGCATTAATTACACAAATCGCGCCTCAGTAGATACATTTAATGTTATTCCGATTACACTACAGGTTAGGTAATAGACATCACGATACGCCGAAACAGGAGCTCACTATTTAACAATAAAATTCTGCAGACCATGTAATGGAGAGATCAATGAATCACTAATGGTTGTCTGCATTCTGGAATGTCTGAAGAAAAAAACAAGAACCTTGGATTTCCTCTGGATATCCTTAGAAACAGGATAATGAAGTTTTTTATTTCTTCTTCTCTGTGCCTATGGACAGATAATCAAAGCTACGAAGTGAATCATCACGGCCTCCTTTTGTCATTGGCGCACGGGAGATCAAAGTTGGCTTGCGATCGACCCCAGATTGGAGTCTTTGATTGGTACTGGTCGATAGTCGGCTACCATTCGCCGAGGCCAGGCGGCTAGTTCGACATTCACTAGGCTCACCAAGAGAAGAACTAGGCCGACTACTTGAAGCAACTGCCCTCTTTGATGTGCTCCCATAACGGGAGGAAGAACGCCCTCTTGGAGAACCAGGCTGAAAGAAGGGGGAAAATTTTGTAGTTTTCCATTGACATTTAACTAAAAAGAAAGAAGCTTAAGTTTATTTCTTTAGTAAAAACTTTGAATACTTACTAAGCTCAAATGATAATGCAAAGCATTTAATTCAAACACAATACATGTAACATAATCAACTACCGCTATTTAAACCAAAAATGCTAACAGGAAATACAAATATGTGTAAGATGACAATTAAAAAAAAAATAGGGAAAAAAAAGACCTATTAAAACAAGGAAATTTTTCGTAAGAATTAGATGTAACGGTTAATTTCAGCTCCATATAGGAATCAACAGAAAATATTACTTGTGTAAACATAAGGAAACGACAGGAACTTGGGACCAAAGATCTAACTGATATATCAAGAAAATCATCATACTTCTTACCAAGAAGAATATCAAATAATAGGGTATGGTCAACCAATGTACTATTCCTTGTGATTTTGTAGCCTGTTTGTCACACTTTTCCATTTTCAGAAACTGCGGCTCCTTTTATTTGCCAGTTGACACAAAAATCAAACATCCCTTTAGTAACAAATTTTACTGATTTATAAAGCTGGAGTAACTGGAGTGCAGGGATACTTCTGCATGCACTTAACAGATAATCTCGTACACAATGACAGAATTGCTGCAATTGTGTGCAGCTTCTGTTTAATGAGATCTGCCACTGAACAGGAATCTGAGCTAATTGTGGTGTTCATAATAGCAGCACCCGAGGCAGACTTCTAAATTATACCCCAGAAGCTAGTGTGACTGATTTATATGACTAATTTGGATTCAAGTTTTAAGCTGTCACTATCTCCTTTATTTACCACCCTCAACATGCTGATTCATACAGCTGCCACAAGACCACCTAATTTTAAGACAGCCCCTTAAACAGAAAGAACCAAAGCCTTTTTGGTATGCAGATATCTAATGAGTTCCAGATCTCCAGAAGCATTTAAAATCCTTGGGGTTAAAGTAGGTAGATGGCCAAGAAGTCAGATCAGATTATCTTTTCAGATGGTTCCTTCATAAGGAACTCATCGCACATCACATCGGACTCTCGAAGACCTTCCCTTAAGATTACCTCGAATGTCGTCTGCAAGCGGCTTCAGCTACATGTCAAGCAAAAGCTTCAAATTCATCTTCAATAATTCATTTCAAGTAACATATATAGGGTTAGATTTCCGCCACAACTTGTCATTGCCAGAAACTGTCATCAGTAAGAAGCCTCCAAGATCAGCCGCACCATTTAAGCAGCCACCATTGCCAACAACTTTCCTGTAGTGTCATTAGCATGCAATATTGTGAATCGAATCTGTTGTGACCCAACCATAATTCTAACTATAAAGATCTTTAACATAATTTTACATATTACACCTTCTTCAAACACCCAAACATCAGAGACCATCAAACTCAATCAAATATGCCAGACTAAATAGCAATTCTTAAAGTCACTCTCTTACTTCCACAACTTATTTTAGATTGACTACTTAATATATCATGTGAACTTCTGGGATTGAAACTATGATTTGAACAAACTCTTCATCCGATATTTTCTTAATTTGAGGCTGCTCTAGTCCTTTGTCATAGGACTCATAGCTGGTAAAGAGTATTTTGCTATTTTATAAAACTAGGATGTGAAGCACAGCGAGGTTGCACATGGTTTAAAAACAGGGTCAGACTCAAACTTCCCAACCTAAGAGATAACACTTCCCACTCCATCTTTCTGACATCCCACGGCTCATAATGCATTCAGAGCCAAATCCATCCTCAACAACACCTATTTGTTTATGTCTTTGCCCCGTAATTAATAATCATTGTTCTCTGCTTGGGTGTAATTAATAACTCCCATCTTTCTGGGCTGGCTGGTTGTGTTCAACAAGCAACCAAGCCTATGTTCTCCCATGTTCCAATTCTAATCCAATTCACATTTCTGTATCTGTTTATTGTCATTTACATATGATTAGGTAAAGATACAATTGCTTGAGGGCCTGAGAAGACATGCCATCTAATTATTGGTTAATAGAAGATTGAGTTGGCCCCCCTTTTTACCAGTTCTCTCCCCCCTGTTCCTTATGCTACACTTCCTCCGTCTTCACAAGCCTCTCTTGCCATGTTGGCGTTAGTTTTCAACAAATAGCATCATCCTACTAACAACTTTGAATTTCCCATGATACAAACAAAGAATGTTGTGATATTACAACAACAATAACAACTGAGCTTTAATCTCAATATTTGGGATCGACAATTTGAGAGACAAATTTGAAAAAGGTAGAGAAAAAAAAGATGAAATAAAAAATATATATAAATAAAATGAAATAAATAAATAAATAAATAAATATATAAATCAATAGATAAATATCTAAAACATATTGATTTAATTTATGCGAATTCTTTTACGTCATCAATTCCTATCTAATACCATTTCCTCTTCTAAACCCTTAACTTCCATGTCTTTATAGATAACTTGCATCTAAATGTTCAGCGGTTTATCTCTACGTTTTACTACATCTCTTATATTTAAGTTTCCGGTTCTCCTAACCGGTGTATCTTTGGGTTTTCTTTGCACATGCCCAAACCATCTCAGATGACACTCTAGCATTTTATCACAATTGAACTAGATCCCAACTTATTACGAATTTCTTCATTTCTAATTCTATTTCTTCTAGTTTTTCCACACATTCACCTAAATATCCTCATTTCTGCTACAGCCATATTTTATTCTTGTTGGTTTTTAATAACTCAACACTCAGTATCATACAATAATATAGGTCTAACCGCGGTTCTATAGAGCTTTCCCTTCAAATGTAATGATATCGTACGATCGCAAAGAACTCCATATGCTCTTCTCCATTTCTTCCAACCCGCTTGAATCTTATAGTTCACATCTTCATCTATATTTCCATTATTTTAAATAATGAAATCTAAATATTTAAATCATTCATTTTTGGGTACATCTTGCACATCTAACCTAATCGTTTTTTCATCGTTCCTATAACTATCGCTAAACCTACATCTTATATATTCAGTTTTCGATCTACTCAATCTAAATTCTATGGATTTCAGTGCGAATCTCCACAACTTTAATTTAGCACTAACACTCTCGCTAATTTCATCAACTAGCAACATAACATCTGCGAAAAGTATACACCATCATATTTTTTCTTGAATATTTTTTGTGATTTCGTCTATCACTATTGCAAAGAGGAGGGGATTTAATGTCAAACCTTGATGGAGTCCAATGTTAATGGAAAAACTATCGCTCAAACCCCCACAACTTCTTACATCAGTTACGGCTCACTCATACATATCTCTAATGAGATTAATGTATATTAAGGATATCACTTTCTTCATCAGCACCCACCACAATAAATTTCTAGGAACCCTATCATATGCTTTTTATAGATCAATGAATACCATATGTAGGTCTCTCTTCTATACTCTATATGTTTCGTCAAATGTCTTAACAAGTGAATTGTTTCGGTGATAAATCTTCCTAGCATAAATCCAAATTGATTTTGAGATACATTTATCTCCGATCTCAATCCATACTCTATTACTCTCTCCCATAACTTCGTAGTATGGCTCATAAGTTTAATTCATCTATAGTTGGAGCAATCCTATCAGTCTCCTTTATTCTTATATAGCAAAACAATTACACTCTTCTTTCATATCTGGGACATTCTCTTAGTTTTTCAAATTTTATTGAAAATATCCGTTAACACTTTTATACCAAATTCACCCAAGCATTTCCACACTTCTATAGGAATGCCACCACGTCCCATGACTTTCTTATTTTTCATTCTCTTTAAAGCGTCCTTCACTTCATGAGGGAATATTGTGATATTAAAAGAAAATAAATCTAAATGTTTTCTTGTATAAGCCATTGCGATTGAATTCATTTTCTTCAAAATATATATTTATAGGTTGAATCCCCTCGGTGCTCTTGATTGAAGTCATCTTTCTTAAAAGTTCTAAAAAACAAATAAATCTATCTTTAAATCACAAACTAATGTTCTCCCAATTCAATACCCTAACCTCTCGTACCCAGCCTTCTACCAAATATGAAAGGACTATATCAAGAAATAATAGTTGCATCACTGCTATATGTTATCCAATATCACCTAATAAGACAGAGAGGCTCCCAAACATGATTACACTACTAATGTTTCTTGCTCCCTGATGAAGAATCTCTTTCAGCCATAGGAATGATAAAAGAATCGAGATATTCCTATTGAAGATGAGAAGTTGCATTACCAGTTAAGCATATAAAATTTTTAATATTTGTCTAAGGGCAGAAAATGCTGGGATGCAAATGACATAAAACTTGCAACTACAACCAAAAGAAATAAAAATTTCATTTCTTCCTCTCTTTTCCCAGTCTCACGCCGAAGCGCTAATCCTCCCCACAACCAGAAGCAAAAATAAATAAATAAATAAATAAACAAATTACAAAACAGTTTTGTCCCTCCATCTTGTTCTCCTCCTATTCATCTCTCCACACCCCTTCCCTCCTCCCCCTTCTTTCTCTCACGAGTCAAACTCCTCTCTTCTCCTCTCCTTCCCCAGGCAACTATCCAGTCTCACACTATTTCCACCAGCAAATAGGACCAGAAATAAAAATAATATCAAAAGAAAAAAATTATAGATCATCAAAACATTGATGGCCTCCTAATATATATTGCATATCAACAAACAGGTCCAGAAGATTTCAATAGGGAAAGCTAATGAGTATGGTGGCATAATAGTAGTCTCATGAAGCACATATCACATCGATTAAACAGTCAATATAGACAACATATTGATAGTTGACACGGTGCTGAAATAAGCACATTAGCTGCCTACTTACCACATCCTTAGAAGAGGGTGCATCTTCAGAAGCTCTGGGCTTCAAGTTATCACCATGCCGGCCAGCTCCAGAAGTGCCTTTTCTATTGAATGCCTCCACAGCTCCTGAGAATCTATCACGAATCTCTTGTCCTACTAGAAAAACGAATATCAGTGCAAGGCACTAAAGTTAGAAGAAAAACATGTTCTCTCTGCAGAAACCGAAAAGGTCTAAATCCTTAATTGACCCAATAAAATACAACAGAATTACGCTAGGAGGTTCAGAAACCTCCGTATAGATTATAAACAAGAAGCCAGGTCCAGCACTTAAAATTTTAAAGCCATGGAAAAGATAAGACAAATACTGTAATCTGATATTTCTGATACTTTTAAGGTAATATAAATAGGTAGTTCCCAAACCTGGCAATCCTTCTTATGCCTAATTTTAATTTGAGAAGGATAAACATACAAACCTGATGCCCTCTCAGTTCTCTCAATAGATGGCCCTGCATTTAAAGCACTTCTTCCACCACCTGGCTGAAAAGATTGGGGAAAAAGAAAAGTATACATGATGTCAACAGAGAAGATAAAATTTGTTTTGAATAATTCTCGAGCACTGACCCGCAGTCTGGAATTGCTCCCTGATTGAGGATACTTCAAAACAGTCCAATCAAAAACATAGTCAAACTGATAGCCTGCATTGACAAACCAGATTTAAAAATTCAAAAATGTGCACAATTTCCATAAATCTCCAAAATATGAAGAAAATTGCATGTGACAGACAATCAATAGGAAAACTAAGGATTGGATCCTCCATTAAGAAAATAGCAGTGTGGAAGCAAGATAATAACCAAAGATAGAAAGAAATTACGCAGGGGAGTAACTAAAAATTTCTTTACCTAGAAAACAAGAGATCTATTAGAAATCAAAGAAGAAAGAAGAAATACAAGAACAGGAATAGCATATTCTCAAAAGATTGAGAAAACCACAAAAGAGAAGGAAATAAGAACTCAAACTAAATTGGGTTAACCACCAATCATGTGTTGGAGATAGGAAGGGAAACAGAGCTCAGAGCACAGCTCTTATTTCAGATGTTTTTGTGATGTGCTAGACTAGTAGTGAGACTATAGATTCTCTATTTGACTTGGATGGAGTATCTAGAATAGACTCTTCAATATCTTTTTAAAGCAATTGAATTTGCCAAGCAGTTTCCAAGACTTTTACACCATGCACGATGACTTTGGAAACAACACATAGGCCAAGATCTCTCCTTTAAAAAAAATGCAGCAATGCCAATTGTATGGTGCCACTGAATGAATGCCAAATATTCTCCCTCTGTCTTCTATAAAATTCCTTTTCTTCTTCAAAGTGTTTTTTCCCCTTTTCTATATATATATAAAAAAAAAAGATAAGCTTTGCAATCACAACTTGCTATTGGTGTCCACAAGCAACATTTAAGTCTGGGCCATTGAACAGCATAAATAGCAGATACCATTATCTTGCCCTGCAAAATAAATAAATTTGAATCCCTGACCTCCATCCACATCTAACCATATAAAACAAGGACAAGAAAATTCCCATATGCTTAAACAATGCAAATACTCACATGTAAAATCAAATTACTCTGTCGCCATATTCACAGAAAGTGTTTAGAAATGTATATGGAACTATCTAGCAAAGACGGGATATCCCGATTGCCAAAAGAGGTGAATATCTACATGAAATCAATAGACTACATATCTGCCTCCGGATGGATGACATGGACATACAGACGATTTTTTTTTTTTTTGGGGGGGATCAATCAGGAAAGAAAACTTAGTAAAACCTCGTCATTGTAACAAAATAAAGAAAAATCTGAAACTAAATGAAAAGATAATTATGTCCCCGGACATAAGAGATAAAGTACAAGTCCAAAATTCACAGCACTTATAGAGGTAATACCTTCTCGAATAAACAAATCTCGGAAAAGCCTCTTTAAATATGAATAGTCTGGCTTGTCCTCAAATCGCAAAGATCGGCAATAGTGGAAGTATGATGTAAACTCTGATGGATACGATTTGCAAAGCACCTGAAAAACATTTAGCCTGTTCGATGAATATTTATTCAATCACTATTAAGATAATAGGGTCATACTACCAATGATATTTTAAATATATATATATATATAAATATATAAGAAGAGGAAGAATACGTAGATACATAAAAGAAATATAGAAGAATGTACAGAACTTCTAAGGGTGAAGCATATTGGAAGCAATAATGAACAAAGAAAAACATTACTAAATATCATACTACCCATGATATTTGTTGGTTTAAAACATGTGATATGAAATAATCAAATCAACTTGAGTTATACAGTGCTTAAAAAATAGATAATAAGCATCAAATCATAATACCTCAACAGAAGTTAGCATTTTCTTCTCACTGATCTTGTCATACTTCTGCTTTTTAGTACCAGCTTTTAAACCTTGCCAAGGAAGGCTGGGATGGGCATTTTATATAAAATAAGAAACTGCATAGCAAAGAAATGAAAAAGCACATTAAGCATACCAAAAATCCCACGGGGGATGAAACTAACCTTCCCCTAAGGAAATACATGAGCACATAACCAAGAGACTCCAGATCATCCCTTCTACTTTGCTCTGATCATAATACAAACAAGAGAATAATGAAAGCAATTTATAGTGATTCTCGAACATCCATATGTATCAGAAATAAAAAGTAGTGAGTGCACTTCACTGACCAACACCAAGGTGAGTGTTTACACTAGCATAGCGAGCGGTGCCAGTAAGGTTTTTGTTTTCCCTGAAAGACAAATTAATTTTAAGAATCAACCAAACAAATGATCAAGATTTAGTTCTGTCAGATCTTCAGTTTACATGAAGTATATACAAAGAATACAAAGTGCTTTGAGATTCATCTACAGCTTTTGTTTTACTGTTTTTCTCAGCAAGTAAAGATAACTATTTTTCCATTTTCACGATATGAAAGGGTTGCTATTATTATGCAGCATAATTTTCTTAATACTAAGTTTGTACAGGAAAAGAATTAAAAATATATACAAAACAAAATTGTAAGCACAGCAAATACAACTGTGGTGAGGAGCGAATGAATAAGCAAAGTGAGAGAACATCTTCTAGCTACTAACATCGCTTCAATATTCTAAACTATAGTATAACATTTTATGAAAAGGAATAAGAAAATCATCTTAGAGAATATAAGTACTTTCCACAATTAGAATAAATCATCCCCACAAATCAAAGCTCATGGATCCCATCATGATATAGGCAACACAGCAGTGGCAGATACTACAAAAGAATGTAAAAAACACTATTTGCTTGCTCCGAACTTTTTTGGTTTTGAAGATTCAAGTAATAGATTAAGCAGACTTTCCTTGCATTACCGTTTTACTAGAAGAGGACAGTGCTAGATAGGTTTGATATTACATCCCTAACATGGATAATTAACATACAAATGCCAGCAAGCAACAACTCAAACAAGATAAAGTCCATATGCAATGATAGGCAAAAGCTCAATCAATGTGAGGAAAAGAAAAAGGGAAGAAGAAGAAGAAGAAAGTAACTTAGAAGTAATTGCTTCCTTACTCTTGGCTAAACACAATCAAAATTCACAGATGACAGTGCAAGTGGGAAGGTACCTGTATGGAATATGCTTATGAGTCTGAAGATCCCTATACTTTTTTGCAAGGCCATAATCAATGATGTAAACCTGCAGAAGGGTTAACCAACAGAATGGGAAAGAAGATAAGCAAGAAGTGACATCGACAATCAGAGGAACTTGGATTTCATCATGACATATTTTTGCAACACCACAAATTTTGATATACAAGGCAACCTATTTTACTAGAACCCAAGCACATAAAGCTAATTTGATAACAACTATTATCTGCATACAACTTAGAAACCTGTGGCACACAAATTTGACAGGTCATAAAGCTAAAATAACTAGAACATAACAATTTCTGCAATTTGCACAAGATCATGACATGTGGTTGGAAACACAATGTCCTTTTATAAGTTACAAAAGTCTGCAAGCCACATTAAAGAAGCATCACACCTGATTGGCTTTGCGTCCCAATCCCATTAAAAAGTTGTCAGGCTTTATATCACGATGAAGAAAGCCCCTCGAATGCATATACTCCACCCTGTTTAACTATAACAGATGACAAGCCAGATCGTCAAACTTAAAGCTAGTGTACCTCCAAGAAACTTTCACAAGCAAGAAACAACAGTTGAATAAACATACCAACTGATCTGCAAGCATCAAAACTGTTTTAAGCAAGAACTTCCTACCGCAATAATTGAACAAGTCTTCAAGGCTTGGCCCAAGAAGATCAATAACCATGACATTGTACTCTCCTTCTACTCCAAACCACTTGAGATGAGGAACTCCCGCTTCATTTAGAGTCAACAAGTCAAATTAACCATCGATTTCTTTCTGACATTTCCTCACATTTTGCAAGCTAAAAATTGAAACTAGACAACTAGCATTTATGTTCGGGTTTTGCAAATGGGGCTTGCTTTTGGTCCTTAAGACTACAAAATATTCAGACAAAGAAACATAATGAAAGAGAAGACACACAGATGGACAAGTATATAGCTAATCCAAAACTGACCCTACATTGCTAGCAACTTACTTCCACCTTGCAGAAGCATATACAATTTGGATTCATAGTGCAGCTGAGGATGTTTAGTCTTTACAGGTTCCTGAAATTTTGTGAACACAAGGAAAATCATATTTCAACTTACACTACCATAGTTAAAAGAACATAAGAGATAATGCTATTAAGCCGGAAATAGTCAATGACTAAATTGGCCTGGTTCCTTTGGTCATTAAAAAGGACATGATGGAATCTTTTAGCTTCATAGTTCTAGTGAAACAATATCATTTGGGATTTTGTCAATTTTCTATTGACTTTTTTGGTCCAAATAGCTACACAAGAAAGTACGCTATGTGCCTTTGTTCGATCAGATAACATAAAGTTGCCCACTAGTAACCCAAACATGTAAAACATAAAAGTTGATCCTAAAACTATCAGATTGAGAGTAAAGGAACATACCAACTTGACAGCAACTTCCTCACCACTTTGTATATTAACACCTGGAAAAAAAAACAAAAACAAAAACAAAAACAAAAAACAAAAACAAAAACAAAAACAAAAAACAAAACAAAACAAAACAAAAAAGATGATAAACAAAAATCAACAAAATTATCAAAACTACAATGTGGAATCTTAAATTTGCATACCCAGATAAAGCTCTCCAAAAGATCCACTACCGATCTTTCGACTGAGCTTGAACTTTCCTCCAACAACATGATCCATACCCTCAAGAAACTATACACAAATTGTCTAACCACAGTAATGCCCTAAAAGGATCCTCCACTTCTTTTAATCTCTTTTTTTCTACCCCAATTCAAAAAAGAACCTCTCAAATAAAAAACTTGTACATTCGGTAGAAGAAAAACAACAAAAGTCTCTAACCACAAATTTACAAACACTAAAAACAACAAAAACGAAAAGATGGGTTTTCTAAATCAACAGATCTCCACGAATAAGAGGGACTGAAACCCTAAAATTGGCTTCAAAAAAAAGGGGGCTTAGAGATCTGATATGAAACCCTAATTTTTTGGGATCGGATTAACCCGCATTGTAGAGAATGAACAGGGTTATGAAACAACTATATACATCGTTTACAAAATTGGGGAGTGGAATTCTGCAGAGAAAAATGAATTGAATTGGAAATGAATTGTAATTGAACGGATGATAAAGAAACAATTTTGACAAGAAAGGAGACGATATAGAAGATGACAAACAGCCGATGGACAGGGAGAGGGAGAGAAACCGGAAAAGGAGAGAGACAGGAGAGAGAGAGAGAGAGAGAGAGAGAGGCATGAAACAACGAAGGGCATATGGTGGTTTTTCCTTTCCCCTTGATATCATTTTTCTTTTGGAAATTGTCTTTTGCCTTCCTGATTGGAATGTTCAGAATTAGAAAGCTCAGATAAAAGAGGAACAACGGTCCAAGTTGGATTTTTTAAAATTTTTGGAATTTATAAAGTTTTTATCTTATTTTAAAATAATTTATTTAAAATTTTTAAACAAAATAATATAAAAGAGTTTATAAAATATTTTATGAGTTTATAAATTATCATTGTATTTGATAATAATAAATTCTTATATTTTTTAATATTAAAATGATTAAAAATATAAAAAATAATTAATATCATATAAATATTTTTTTAACTAAAATAAGAGAATAAAATAATTATAACGACAGTTTAGTCTGTTTATAAATCAAAATAAAACAGTTTATTAACAATATATAAGAAAAATTACGATAAAATAATTTTTTTAAACCGTTAATAAGTTCTAAATATATTATTTTTAAAACTTATAACCTCTTTTTCTTTTTAAAAAAAAAAAGTTATAAGATATTTTGAAAAGATTATAAATTTAATCAAACACTATAAAAAAAATTAGAATATATAAATAATTTAAAATAAATAGATTCACCCTAACGTATTTATATATCTTATAAACTATTTTATTTTAATCCATAAATTAACTAAAAATATCATCATTAATATTTTATCATCCCACCTTTGCTTTTCCTATAACCGGTGGAAGCATTCGATCAGTTTGATCCATTCGATTTTTAGAACCCAAAACCAAACAAGTTGAATAACCAAATTTGATAAACCGAAAATCAAATTGAATAAGTCTAAACTAAAGCTCAACCTAATAAAATATTTTGATTTCGTTAATCAATTATCAATTAAATTGTGAGAAAAAGATTTTTTTTCAAAAATTATCACAATGAAAGGTCAATTAAGGGATTTAAACCTCTCCCCTCACTCAAATAATAACAAGTTTACCACTTACCGATTATATTTTATAATATAATATATATCGGTTAATTCAACTATCGATTCAAAAAATCGCTAACCGAACGAAATTCGAAAATTTTAAAATCTAAAACCAAAAGCATACCAAAATAAGATTTTATTAAAACCGAACTCATCAAACCAATTTGATTTAATCGGTTTATTCAGTTTTAACCGTATAATACTCACCCCTGCCCATAACTATTTACATTATATTAATAGTACCTAATCCACACCAAAAAGAGTTTGTAAATACTTAGATAAACACAATGAAAAAGTTGAATTTTAATTTTACCAAATACTTTAAGGCTATGCTAGGATTCAAATAGACTCCACATTTTTTGTGGAGTTCCTTTCCAAATCCATATCTTGTGGATAGAAACAAAAAAAGAGGGCGTTCTTATTTAACAAAAATTATGAATTCTCAAATTAGCAAAAAAAGAATTTGAAAATGAACTCCACATGAATTCGTGAGTCCAATCACCACATGCATCAAATTTTGTGTTTTGCCTACACTTTACTTTCTAATTCTCATCTTAGGTATGTTGGAAGGTAGCAGTGGGTCTCAATTTGTGCCCACCATTTGAGTTCCAAAAGCTCAAACAATGATGTGTGGTATGTTGGAAGCTCAATTTGTGCCCAAACAAACCATTTGAGTTCCAAAAGGCCCTACCCATTTGGACATGATGTGCGGTGATATCATCAAAAGCTCAGAATGTGAGTTTTATTGAGCTCGTATGGAAGGAGGAGGAGTGTGTTTATTTCAAGTCAACAGTCGACTGCTCTTCGATCAACCATGGTAGAGGGATTTGATATGAACCAAGCACAGTCTTGTCTCGGGCTTCATTCGCATTCAACCAGTATTTTAATTTTCATGCTATCGTAAGGAAACGTAGAACAAAGCTCCAAGGATTATCGATCATCATTTGCAATAATTCAAATAAATTTAATTACCATTAGAATCGATAAAATAACTCGCTTAAATTTTGATTTTATGAGTTTATCTCCCCTTGTTTTACAAAGTTTGGTATATGTAAATTTCGACCGCGATCACCTATAACAACCCTAGCCTATTTTTTTGGAAAAATATTAAAAAAAAAACAAATTTGATCATTTTAGAACATTTTGAAATTTGTTAAAGTTCTGAAATATTTTCATATACATAGTATTATTTTAGAAATCATTAATAAAAATACTTCAGAATTTTAAAAATTATAAAACCCTGATCGCTATTTCTTTATCTGACGTAAAAATTTTAACTTGGACTATATATTTTGAAAAGCAAAAATATTGTAATTATTAGAAATCCAAAATGATCTATTCATACCTTCAATTCTAACCTTCCATTTGATCTTTTATTTTTTAGCTTACACATGACTTGACCCTATTATTATAAGGGTTTCGATCTCAACCATAAAGGTGTCTTCAACAGAAGTTCTCATTTGACTTGAACTACAATTCTGACTACACATTTATTAAATTGTTGTGAACACTTAGTACCATTTTTCATGATTGATTTGAGCTCGTCATGCTTATCCATGGCTATATAAGGAGGTGTTCCTTAACCTGTAAACATACACCACTCTTGAGAAAATGAGGAGTAAGGGGGCTAGAGGGAAGGTGAGGGAGAAAGAAAGAGATGGGGGAGAGGGAAAAAAATAGAGATTTTGTAGAAAAATAGAGAGGACAAGGGTCTTCAAGAAAAGAGAGATATTAGAGTCGTCTTATAAAATTATCAAAGAAATCAAAAAATAGAAAAGAACACAACATAAAGAAAGAGAAATCTCAGAAAAAATTATCAAAGAAATCAAAGAATAGAACAGAACACAACATGAAGAGAGAGAAATCTCAGAGAGAATAATATTGTTTTCTCCTTTTGTTATGTCAAATGAAATCATAGAGGGGTTTTGTACAAGTTGCAGATGGGGAATTGCAATTAAGTGAAAACACCCATAAAAGGGGGTTTGAAGGTTGTAAAAGAAAAAACTGCCATGGAAGGAGATAAATAACACTTTTTACAAACAAATAGGGGGGAGTTCATTGCATCTCATAGAAACTCTGTAGGATATATAATGCATGTTGTAAGTCTTATTAGTAGGGAGATGGAACATCCAAAAGAATTGCATTTCAAGCTGCCAAAAGAATTCTCAAGGTACTATTGATTTTAGATTATTTTACAAAAAGGAAAATGAATCACATTCGGTGGACTTTACTGATAAAAGAATTCTCAGGGTACTATTGATTTTAGATTATTTTACAAAAAGGGAAATGAATCACGTTTGGTGGACTTTACTGATGGTGATTAAGCAGGGGATTTAAATGATAGAAAGAGTACCTCTGAATATATTTTTATTATGAATTCAGGTGCTATTTCATTTGCCTCAGAGAAACAACCAATTGTCACTTCAATCACGGAGGCTGTATATGGAGCTACAGCTTCATGGGCTGAACTCCTAAAAAAAAATTTTTTTAATAATACCGTTCAAAAAATATTTTTAAATCTAACACATTAAACAGTACATATCGTGACAGTCACGATGTGTACAATACTATATCGTGACTTGAAATCACAACATGAGATCGTAATGAACAGTATCATGTCGTGACTTCAAATCACGTTATGTATTGTTCATAATACTGTTCAATGAATAATATATGTCGTGACTTTAAATGTGATATATGAGTGTTAAATTTAGAAATATTTTTTGAACGGTATTATTTTAAAAATCTTTTTTAAAAATAAAATTATATCCATACAAAACTCTTCATGTGCTGCGGTTGAAAAGAGTTCTCCAAGAGCTTTAGTTTAAGAAAGAAGGGGCTACTCTAATTTATTATGATGGTAGTTGAACAATTAAACTCTCTAAGAATCCTGTTCTACATGGAAGATGCAAACATATGGATGGGAGGTATCATTTTTTGGAGCTTTGTATGGATATGGTCTCAAAGGAAAAAAAAAATTTTAAAATATTTTCATGATAAACTAATTTCAAAAATATCACATGTCGAGTTTTCGACATGCACTATTCATGAAACAATATCATGTCGAGTACAATATCATATCGAGTTTTGAAGACTCGATATGATACTGTTCATAACCATCTCGTATCGAGTTTTCAAAACTCGACATGACACTGTATATGTCGAGTTTTGAAAACTCGACATGGTACTGTTCATTGAACAATGCACACTGTTTAATAAATAGTATTATATCGAGTCTTGAAAACCGAACATGACGTGTTATTTTTGGAATTTTTTGAGTTGTGTGTTGTTTAAAATTTTTTTATTTTTTTTGGGCCGGTTCCGAACAAAGCTCTCATTTTCTGTGTGATTTAGTGGAAGATGAAGCAACGATCTTGTCTACTACTGGTGTGAAGATCAAGTTACTCACATTTCGAACAAGCCCTCAGTTAGCCAATCTCTCTCTCTCTCTCTCCATCCTTAATAAATCTCAATTTATCATCATTTGCATTGTATAAACGAAAATTAAATCTGGGTTTTAAAATTTGCTTTCTCAGTCGTTTTTCGTCATTTCCTGAATGGGGGCCTGATTATTTATTTCTTTTTTTTTGAATTGCGATTCCTAATTCTTCAGACTCTTGTGTGTGAATAAAGCTCGAGGATAAGTCGAAGAATCAACATTCCCAGAATTTAAGATTCTGAGGTCAAATTTCAAAATTTCTTGCAGGGAGCGAATAAAGTGATAGGAGTTTTGTGTTTACGTTGCATACAAGATGTTTGTGGAAATATCTACGAGAGCTATATAGTTCACTGTTGCCGTTAGATCCAACCATTGAGCCGGCGGTCGACCCGGTTCAATCCGTGAACTGGTGTACTTCCACCTTTGACGGTTAACTGTCTACTCCAGTTCTGACAACGTAGCGATCAAAAGCAACCTTTTAACAAAACTGCAGCGTTCTCCATATCATTCCTCGGCCGATTCGACAACATAAAAAATCTCAGCTTTTAGACCCAAAAAAAAAACTCAGTTACTGAGCTCCGAGAAAGATGACGACACAAGCTTCATATTCATACCAAGAGGGTTTGAATTTGTTGCAAGAACTCGAGTACATTTTGGATTCTGATCCTCTTATGTAAGTTTCATTTCAATGATAATCTCTTTCTCTCTCTCTCTCTCATTTGCTTTTTTTCATAAAAAGAAGATTGTTCATATGCAAATATAAATTCTTTTATTTTCTCTCGCATGTTTTTTAGGGTCCTATTATTCTTCTTTGATTAATTTTATATTTGTTTCATCTACAACTTGAATGTACTTGGTGGGTACAATGTTGAAGTGGGATTTTGCTTTTTCGGTAATTTATTTAGGGTTTTACTTGGCTAGATTTTTTTAGTGTATTTCGACTTTATTTAATTTTATCTTTATGATATTTCTGCATTCTAATTTGAATTGTGGGTTTTCTTTCCTTTTTCTTTTTTTTTTTTTTTTTTTTTCTCTTTTTTTGCGGTTGGGTGCAGTGGTGAAGTGGGATTCAGTTAGGTTTGAGTAAAAATTCGTTAATAAGAATTATCTTTGATAAGGTGAAATAGGCTTTAGCAAATTCGAATAAACTTGTATGCCATCTGAATTCTGTAATTTTCTCTGGAAATTTATTTTTTTAGGGTTTTTCTCTCGGATAAGTTGGTACCTTTCACTTGTGATTAATGTATCTTTGTCTCAATTCTTACTTGAATCATATTTGGTGGTGCAGTGATGAAGTGGAATTTGTCCACCCATCTCTTTTTGTTGCTCTGGATCAATTCTTACCTGTAATTAATGTACCTTTTGTCTCAATTCTTAATTGAATCATGTCTGATGGTGCAGTGATGAAGTGGGATTTATCCACCCGTCTCAGTTTGTTGCTCTGGATCACAATGGTGATGATGATTTATTGCAATCAGAAGGTGGGATTGAGAGCTCCAGAAGGTTACAAGCCAATTTTTCTGAAACCGGAAAAGTGCAATTCTGGT
This sequence comes from Dillenia suffruticosa, assembly GCA_033439265.1. Lineage (NCBI taxonomy): Eukaryota > Viridiplantae > Streptophyta > Magnoliopsida > Dilleniales > Dilleniaceae > Dillenia > Dillenia suffruticosa. Next base: position 4,307,447 of record JAVTVX010000018.1, on the reverse strand, counting down.
GTAGAGATCATAAGTTGGGTATCTCAACTGAGGTCCTTTTTCCACTGTACAATGCGGCCAAGCATTTATTTATGGATGTGATCAGACAGTACAAGATATTGAGAAATGTGTATGGTGAGAAAGATAATATGGAAAGTGATGTCATGAAACACAGCCGAGCTCTTTTGTTGCTTAGTTGTGACTTTGGTACTGCTTGGAATTCCAGGTTATTCGTCACTGCTATGCCCTTGGGAATTCAGACTTTTTTTTTTCCAAGTTTTCCTTTACCTTACTTCCTTGCAGAGTTTGTTTTAATTTTCTATGTATCAGAGCTCATGGCTTTGAAGCTGAAAATAGGCTTGATTTGGTCTTGTGGATGTACCTGAACTCCATGCTTTCTCTGTAACAGCCTTCAAGCAGTTTCTGCATGTGTGTACACATATAGGATTTCACATGAATATCTATGGGCATTTGTATCCCTTTTAGATCCACAAGACTGAGCATGTGTCATGTAGAGTTCAGGTACATCCATGCTACTCTTTGTAGATTAAAACTCAGAGAAGCACCTATCCTACCACGTGTTGAGCTCAACAGAGTTTGACTAATTTGGCACCCGAAACTCATACTGTTTCGGGGATTTTTGTGTCTTTCAGTCTCTGGTATTTGAATAAAGCCACCATTTACAATTCTCCACTTCTCTTCTTCAACTACCTGAATTGTTCTTGCTGCATATATTTTCTGTTGACAAACACATTACTTTGTTGGACATGGTTGCATGCTCGTGACAAGATGTACATTGTAATTTTAGTGTCTCATTGTAAAGATTTAGAAAACTATATACCCCTTGCTATCTGGATCAACAATTATAGCATAGTTTCTTAGGCTTGGACTATTTGTATCATATGGAAGAGCAAACTGTGGACGGGACCTTGCAACAGTTAAAGCTATATTTTAAATTATCTTGCTGAGCTGTGATGAGTATCATTTGTCTTTTTTGGTGAAATCTATTAGCTCTTTTTTTTTTTTCCATTTGATATTGAACGGGTTTGTTCTTCATCCTTTTGATGCAGGAAAATGGTTTTGTCTAAAGAGCAAGATCTTTCAATATTCATGGATGAACTCCACTTTTCAGCATTGATTCTTTCATATTCACCTAAGAGTGAACAGGCCTGGAGTCAAAGGTAACAGTTGGTTCATTATGTTTCTATTTCTGCGGTGTTTATCATTCTTATGCCGATATGCATGCAAGTATATGGAATTAACTTAATTGATTGGCACAAAATGGAGCATCAACATCATGAAGAAAAGATGAGATCAATGTGCCTTTGGTTTTGGTGTCTGTTTTTTATCGGTTGTGGCTGTGGGGATCTGTGTGCAAGTGTATGGAATTAACAAATTTGAGAACATCAACAACATCAAGAAAAGATGAGATCAATCTGCCTTTGGTTTTGGTGTCTGTTTTTGCTCGTTCAGAGCTATTTTTATGATTTTTTTGTCAAAAATGATTTCTTCTTATATATTAATACTGTTACACTTTTCCTTCACAGGAGGTGGGTAATAAGGATGCTCGCTCAAAGGTGTCCAAATTTACAAGACATAGTGGAGAAAGAATCTGATCTTGTCAGAAAAATAGCAGAGGTTTATTTTCGGATTCATAACCGGATACTATTAGTTTAAGGTTTTTTTACCTTTCTCTGTTAATTGATTCTATTCTCACATTTCCTGGAATAAATTATATGTCTATCAGTGGAAGGGTGTTATTCCTTTCATCCCCTTGGCTAGTGCTAGTTTTGAACTCCTCTGGTTCTTGTCTCAATATTGGATGATTGGTAGCTTTTAACCATTCTAATTCCCTTGCTTAATGATGTGCCATTGTTATAGAAAAGAATTCTTTCCTCTATCAAGAGCCTTTGGTTTTGGAATAAAGCAAGGAAAACTCTGTCAACATCATTCTTTTTTTCCATTGCTAGAATTTTTCCTCTCTTGGACCCTAGGTTTGATGGTGGGATTTCCCTGACAAGTTTTTTACCGCACTTCTTTTATGAGAATTAGACTTATTTCTTTATTGATTATACTCTCTTTAAATATTAAATACAAGAAATTAGGGTTTACATTAAAATAAAATTTTTACTAAAAACAAATGCTTAAAATCATTCTTAATATAAAGAATTTCTAAAACTAACGTAACTACTATTTTTTAAAAAATAACTATCAACTAAAATAAGAAAACTACTATTTTTCTAAAATATTTCCTTTTTACTAGTTTCTAAATATTCTCTTAGAAGATTTGTTTCCAATGATATGTACTTTCTAAAATAATACTTTCCATTGATATCCAGGTGCATATCATTTCTCCCCTCCTAGACAAAGAGTTTGTCCTAAGGCTCGAATTTAGGATGAGCCTTCTCAAGTCTTCAAGAACTCCCAAGAAGCCTCCACCCTCATCCTCTTCTTTAGACTTCCCAGAATTTCCATTTTCTGCAAATTTAGAATCATTAGTGTATACTTCCGTAACAAAATACTGCCCTTGTGGACAAATAGTCACTTGCATGGACAGATCATCAATCAGTTCCCTAAAGATATCTCCTTGAGAGACAAAATCTATCTCATAGTTCAACGCCAACTCTGTTGTCATGAATGTATGACCTGATTCTTCCTTCAATAGTAGCCTTGCTTGCTTTTTTTTACTGCACTTGCTAGGCCTTTCTTTGAACTCCCGATCTTTGAAACTGCATCTGAATAAGGAAGTGGGCCAACATTTGAATTATAAACTTCAGAAAGTGCAACTTCCTTGATTATCATGTTTTGATCCCCAGCAGAACAACTAGAAATCAGTTTCTTTCTATGTGCAGAACAGGCCAAATGGACCTCCTCCAAAAACAGATCAATATCTTGGGGGTTGGACAGATTAACTCCAAGATTCGTGGCTCCTCTCTTTCTCACATTCTTAGATATTTTCTCCATAGAAGACCTCTGACCATCAGCAATTGAAAGCTGAATATTCTTCCCAAACTTATTATATTGATAGCTATTGAAGTTAGGATACTTTCTGGGGATGGCAGTCCCTCCTTCCTGGAAACTACTTTCCTCCCCTTGGTCTGCAAGGGTGTGGCTGCTGCTCCTCACCTCTTGGACCTTGCTGTGCCCTTGCAGCTCTCGCCGAAGTCTTTTCATCTGTGAGATTAATGCTATCTGCTGCTGCTGAAGCAACTTCTCGTTGGACAGCTGAAGTTTCCTCCACCCTAGCCAGTCGCTGCTTCATTCACTGCTTGAATTCCCTCATGAATCTCTCCATTCGGTTAAACAATTCTGCAGAGTTTTCCATGATGGCTAGCTCTAATGCCAAATTAGTATGAACCCTGGTACACGATCTAGTTAATGGATACTCTGCAGGAATTCCTCTCTTCCCTTACTAGAGTTTTCCGTATCTTAGATCTTGGGTTTGACAAATAAGAAGTTGTTCCGTAACAAGTTTCCTGTCATACTTCTTTTATGAGAATCAGATTTATTTTTTTATTGATCATACTCTATTTAAATAGAAAAAATTAGGACTTATAATAAAATAAAATTTTTACTAAAAATGAATATTTAAAATCATTCCTAATATGAAAATTCCCAAAACTAACGTAATTACTATTTTTAAAAAGATAACTATCAACTAAAATAAGGAAACTATTATTTTTTAAAAATATTTTCTTTTTACTAATTTCTAAATATTATTCTAGAAAATCTTTTTCTAATGATATGCACCTTCGAAAATAATCATTTCCAATATTATCCAAGTGCATATCAGTTCTCAAGCTATGTCATCTTGTCTCGATATGGCTTACATATTGTTGCTAAATTTTTAATTGTTGCATGGGCCTAATATTATTTATAACTTCTTCCTAGCTCATAATTGGATGATATTGCAGAGATGTTGCATTGATTTTCAGAGCTTGAGGCTTTTTCTTTCTTGTCTTCATACTGCTTTCTTCTTGTTCTTGTCTCTTTTTTAGCGATGCAAATCTGGACACCTAGTTGTGGATACATTTCTCATAGAGAGAGATTCTAGTCATTCTAGGGTCTTCATTCCATGTAAGCATGGCAGGGGTGAAATCATGACACAAATATGTGAGGGCCAATAATATTGCTTAAAATTGATCCTATCACACTCTTCTTATTGGTAAATTAAATGTATGCTTAAATTTAAAGTTGCCAGCCACCCCTAGAATCAAATAGAGAAAATGCTACCTCAATTATTTCAGTCCTCCGAATTTCTTGAAGAATTTTGGTGTCGTATGATCAAGAAGCAAAATTTTTAGGAACGCTATGTGACCGAATTTGACATTTGTATTATTAAGTGATAGAAGACTTTGTTTGTTGATGATACCAAGTGCAATATTCTCCGAGTCTAAGATTAATAAGGGAAACTATAGTTCTATTGCTGATTCTTTATATGGCAAATCTTGGGGATTCAGGCTTAGCAAGGGAGAATTTGGCTTGATAAAAGGGTTATTCATCATATTGATATTGTACATATTTTTCTTGCAGAAATACAAAATGAACTATCGTGCATGGAATCACAGGGGCTGGTTAGTTTCATTCATGACAATATCACAGGTTGATTTCCTCCTTTTATTTTCTTTTCTTTTCTTTTCTTTTTTTTATTTTTTTATTTTTTGCACTAGCGTTGTAATATAGCACTACTTTCAGCTCTATTTGGATTTCAGCAAAGTGCAATTTAATGTTAGGGTCCTTACATGTTTTGCATTCTTTTCTTAGCATTCGCAATCTTCTGCATTAACTTATCAGTTGTTTTCTTTTGCTTGCAATCATTACATTACTGTTATTTGCAAGTCAGCCCTGTACTGCCCGTGTTTTCAGGTCCTAAATGAGCTGAACAAGTCTAGACATTGGGCTTCATTGCATGTTGCTGACAACTCTTGCTTTCACTATCGCAGAGTGAGTTTCTTTGTGGACGTATCTATATTGTGGAAAACTGTTTAGTTAATTTGTTAGCATGATTTGGAAAGCTTAAGTACCCTTTATGAGAAGGGAAGTAAAAATAATTGCAGTTAATTTCTTGTGAGTTCCCTCTGCTCCACTGTTAGTTTCATAGGACAGGACAAGTTTTAAACTTTTGTGCTGACATTTGATACAAGGGAAAGAGCTAAGAGTGGTGCGCCATGTAACATATTTCACATGCTAATAATGCTGAATTTAATGAGGAATGGAAAGAAAGGGGGGGGGGTAATTATTACCTTATCTTTATTCAAGTTAAACTATTGTCCCCTTAACCCTGTCCACATTGCATATGATCCTTTTGTGCAAAATATATGGCAATGCTAATGTAAAACTATACATATAAAAAGTTGTTTGATGGAACTTACCCATCATCTCTTCCCTTTATCAAACATGCTTCTAGTCTTAAAGACACATATCTCATTCTTTGATCCTTTCTTCGTCGTCCTGCAAGTACTTATGATGTGCATACAGATAATGATAACCACCATCACACATGTTGCATGTCAGCATACCTGCCCCCCTCTCTCGATGCGATATTTAAGTTGAATTTGGTTCTTTTGCACAGAGGCCAGAATATAGTGTATGCCATGCATTAGGAAAAAAAAAAAAAGGTACTGCAGTATGGTATCTGTTTGAAATTTGAATTGGCTGGCTTGGAAAAAATCAAAGAAAGTGCATTTGTACTATTTTACTTTTATTAATTGAAAATTTACTTTGAGTGGAGGGAATTGGCTCTTACAACAAAGCAGAGTCATGTTTATCAGGGCTTTCCCCACATGAAAGGTCAGCAGAGAGCTCTGTAACTAGCACCAGCATGCCAGTCTTATTGAAGATGGTTTTCTAATCTTCTGGGTTCTTCTTCTTTGCATGTTGTTTTCTGCAGCGGCTTTTGTTGAAGATTTTCTCCTCTAAAGAAGGTCCAAGTCCAGTCCCTAATTGCACTGCTACACTTTATCAAGTTTGGAAGGTATTATCTGTTTGCCCATTTTTCATTTGATCTTTTGCTTGCTTGCTTGTGTGTTGTATGTTTGTTGTCCCTTCTCTAAGTAAAATCAAATGAAATGGCCATCTGCATGGTCACTCAACTTGTATCTTTCTTGAGGACAATGCAAGTACCATTTTTGGGGGCAGGGGGCAGGGGATTAAAAGTTCCAAAGGAAATCATTGGGGACACATGATACAGATCTTGTTGAGAAAAACAAGTGTGCTTTTCTGAATTGAAAGATTAATCCTCAAAGGTTGCCTGTCAAAAATTGTTTATTCATGTGGATAGTTCTCTTAAAACCTAAAGGGTGGTGCTACTTCACAATTTCACCTGGACTGCTACTTTAAACGTGCCTAGGCACTAGCAATTAATTTCTCAACTATTAAGACTTCTCCTTATAACCAAACAATCATCTCCTGAACCCGAAGAAAGTGGTCCCATTTTGTACATATTTTTTTTGTTGCCTGGTAACTCCAACCTCTAATTGTTCTGTGTTTGTTGTTATGCTGGTTGATCCACATCTCATATACAGCAATACCGTTTCCAATACTAGTTAGTATTACAAGCCTCATATCCATATGGCTGAGTTTTGCTACTTGATCCCATCTATTTAAGCTTTTATTTGCCGAATTATAGTCCTTTTCACCCTCTTTTTTGCTTTGATTGCTGAATTATAGCTTATCATATCTTTACTAACTACTGGCAATCCTTGTTCTTAAAAAAAAAAGATCAATAATTTGTGTTGAGATCTCTCTTGAACTTTTGAGATCCCAATAATTTGTGTGATAGTTATTCTGTTGCACATCCTTTTGTACTCCATAAGCTTAATAACATGAGAAGACCATTTGCAATGTAGGTTTGTATCAATGAAAATGCTTGTATCCCTTTTTTGAGCCTGCTGCACAACTTGACCTCTGCTTGCATCTAGGGTCTTGTATCAATGAAAATGCTTGTATCCCTTTTTTGGAAATGCGAATATGGCGCATGGACCAGTCTGGCATAAAGAGAATTAGGCCCAAGTAGGAAAAGCATATTTGCTTTGGAAGTGATGATTGCCATCATTCATTGATCTTGGCATATTGAATCCAGTAACATGAGTTGGGGAGTGAGTTGGGGTGGATGAGGATGAGGATGACTAGTTATATGGTTTGTGGGCTTGAGGACATTCAAGATTGTCAGGGCTTTGAGCTGTTGTAGAGAGGCTTATATTTGGAAACTTGTCTTATTTGAATTGAATGAGCAAAACACAGTTTCTTCCTTTCTGTGGTAAAACAGACATTTTTTCTGGGTTCATAGATAAAATGTGTATTTAATTCCTTTTGTTGGCTTATGCTTTTCACTGGGGCAACAGGCACCAGACTCCTTTAACTCTCTGATACTAAAAAAGAATTCATTCCCTCCTCTAGTTTTCTAGTTGTATTTTGGATGCTAATTCTTAATACGAACTGTAAATTTTGACACCTCTTTGCCAGGAAGAGCTTGACTGGGATGAAATGTTAATAAGGCGTTACATTGGGAGAGAGGTAAGTCAAGTTCTCTTCAGCTATGATCCTGTACCCTGGGTAAGATATTGGGAGTGCTATTGCTAGGATCTGATGTAATAATATCAACATTCAAGAATAGACAGTTAAAATAGCTGGAATAGAGTGATCTAATTATTCATTAATGATTGTGCATACATATTTTGGCATGGAAAACCTGTGTTTCATCAAAACTTTCATTATAAGTTGCCTATTACAGGCTCTTTGGCTTCATCGCCGGTTCCTCTCTTTGTTTTGGATAGAGCATATTGCAGTCAAGCTTCATGGTGTCTTGTCTCAATTAGAAGACCATATTGCCCAAAATAATGATCTTGCTGCCTTTTTGGATAATGAGTTTCAACTCCTAGAAAACTGCTCAAGTGTTCCTGACAATGACTTTGAGGATGGTAAAGCACAGGCCGAGCTTTCTGCTTCACATTTTTCCTGGTTGTGTAAGGTAATAAAACCAAGTCTTTAGGTGTCCAATTGTTTGTGTAAAACAAGTTCTTAAGCCATGAACTTCTTGCTTACATCAAATTGTTTCATGCATCAGCAATGCGCCAAATCTCTGCCCACCGACCTTCAAGAGAAGCTAAAAACAAGAGATGTAAAGACCCTACTGAATAAGATGTGCCCTGATAAATCCTTCCTATGGGATGATATGAGTTTCGGTGTGAGCATTCGAACATAGATACGAATGTGAATTGCATTAGGGATATATGTATGATGGAACTGGTTTATTTATTCAATGTGTTTTGTCCTATAAAGAATCATGTTGTTGGGAACACAATATCCTAATGTAAGGGCTTGCTCACTGCATTAAAGACACCCAGTGGAAATTTGAGAATTATTCAAGTCGGTGATGCAATTGTAGTCAAGTTTATGACCTTGTAAAGCGTACTTGAGTGCTGCTATTTATCTTGCCTTAAATGAATACTGATTACCTTATGGAGGCACTGCCAGTTCAAATATAGCATGTATAATGGGACTTATCCGCCTATACGAGATTTAAGATCGGCTAGCATTTTCCGGCTTTTAGTTTGCAGTCACTGCTTTCTTGCCTTTGCAGTATTGGATAGTGTGGCATTGCTTGCATAGTCCTGCATTCGATCAGCATGGTTCTGGAAATGACTTTGGTTCGCCAATTGAGGCTCACTGTTATGACTAGTGATACAGCAAGGGGACGTGGCTGCTGAGGTGGAACCTAGAGAGCATGATGTGTTGGCTCTCAAGATGCTACAGGTTTACAACCGTCGGAAGGAGAAGGAAAATGTGATTGCTGACGTGGAATAACAACCCAACTGAAGAATCTAAGGGGTTAGAGGGTGCTAGAGGTGTATAAATGTAAAGAGAGGGAAATGAGAAAAGGAGGAGAAGAAAAATAGTAATTGTATCGGCTACAAAGCTGGGCAGTCTTGCATCTTGCAGACTGAATTTCCTTTTGTAACTTGCTGATTGATCCATTAATTAAAGGGAGCATCTAATGCTCTGTTCTTTTCTGAGTATCCTTCCCTGTTTCTAAGCCCCATTATAGTTTCTTTCACTTAGTGCATAACAATTTGGTCCGACCTATCGGATCTTCAAAACAGGGAGCATAAGGTGTGTTGATGTCTCAAACTAGAATGGAGTCCCGGCCTTAAGAAGAGCGTAGTAGACATTTTGGACGAATTGCTCCACCAACGCTCTCGCTTGGACAAGCTCGACAAGTTGGAGGAGATGATTTCGACGTGGTTAAAGCATAGGCCAGCGGAGAAGGAGAAAGCTTGTGCCTCAACAACGCCTGCAAGTGGAATCGACAATGGAACAGCGGTAAAAGAGGGAAGCATACCAATGATGGAGGTAAATGGCGTAACTCCCAATTCAGTCCAAATGTTACCCATTGACGACCATCTGATTTCAGCGAAGAAGGTGGAACTTCTGAGCTTCAACGGTGATGATCCCGCGACATGGATTGCTCGAGCAAAACAGTACTTTTTCATCCACAAAACCAAGGAGGAGATGAAAGTAACCTTGGCCTTGGTATGTATGGAGGGATCGGCTCTGCATTGGGTGAGGTGGTTGTATGAGCAAAATCCAAGCGGATCTGACAGTGGAGTTGCTAGATTGCTTCGGCAATGGCTTGATCGCAAACCCACAAAACAGCTTGCCGATGTGGAAGATTACATCACAGACTTCGTGGCTCGGGTGGCTCTCGTGAAGGGACTCAACAGCCAACTTTACCTAGGGTTGTTCCTCAATGGCCTCAAGGAGGAGATTAGGGTGAGGATTAGAACCCACGAAACCCTAAGCTTGGTGCAGACAATGAAGCTGGCGAGAGAGATTGAATGGGAGCTTAGGTTTGTGGCGGGTGAGACAAATGTCGGGCGTGATCCATAGCTAACAGGTTCATACGGAGCAAATTATTCGAGTGGATCTGGAGCAAACCACATTCGACCCTCCACAAAACCCGACCCAAAAACACTTAAATATTTCAGTTCGTCCTCTGCAAAAGAACCTCATTTCCCAAATCTTCCGAGCCCTAATTTCACCACCAGCGACCGAAACCATCTCTCTACTCTCTCTGAAAACAATCCTAATCTTTCTACGAATGACCGAAACCCCTCGCATTCCTACAATCCTGACCTCTTTGCAATCAATCGAATCCAACAACCCAACCAACGACTTTTGACCACATCGATTAACAGAGATACTCGTCAACTCTCCCATCAAAATTACTTGGAGTTGAAATCGAAGGGATTCTGCTTCAAGTGCCGCCAATCCTATCACCCTCTGCACAATTGTCTGAACAAAGGACTGCGAGCTTTGATTCTGGGAGATAATGAAAACCACACTTTCAACGGTGAGCTGGAAACCACGGAAGGGTGTAGCGAAGAAACAGTACTCTGTTAAGAGTAGAGCCTTGAGGACAAGGCTGTAGTTTCAGTAGGGGGCACTGTTATGACTAGTGATATAGCAAGGGAACGTGGCTGCTAAGGTAGAACCTAAAGAGCATGATGTGCTGGCTCCCAAGATACGACAGGTTTATAACCGCTGGAAGAAGAAGGAAAATGTGATTGTTGACGTGGAATAACAACCCAATCGAAAAATCTAAGGGGTTAGAGAGTGTTAGAGGTGTATAAATGAAAAGGGAGGGAAATGAGAAAAGGAGGAGAGGAAAAATAGTAATTGTATCGGCTACAAAGCTGGGCAATCTTGCATCTTGCAGATTGAATTTCCTTTGTAACTTATTGATTGATCTATCAATGAAAGGGAGCATCTATACTCTGTTCTTTTCTGAGTATCCTTCCCTGTTCTAAGCCCCAGTATACTTTCTTTCACTTAGTGCATAACACTCACGTCCTCCTCATTTTACATTGGCGGACCTGCATGTCAGGTGGCTTGTGCTCCTTCGTTTCTCTTCTTTTCTTTTCTTTTATTTGTGCGGATTATGTCCCGGAGAGAAGGGAACGTGTCAAGGTGGCCAAAAGCCACGCCCGGTGGACAAGAGAATTGAACTGGCCTAAAAGGCGCTTGGGTACTCTGTGCACCAGCGCTACATTTTTTTTTTTCATTTTTTCCCCTATATAACTTCTTTTTAAAGTTTTTCACGCACCAGCATAAAATCTTAATTATGTGAGGGGAATCTATCTGATGAATCTTTGCCCATTTCTATTTCTATTGCTAATTGGAATCTAAAAGCATGTGATCCCCTGTTCGAGTCCACCGAGAGAGCATATCTGTAAAAGTTGGTTCGACAGTTACTTGAATTGGATTAATCAAATTTTATACCGATTAATTACAAAAAAAAAAGTCATCTTCCAAATTTTCTCTCTTGGTGAGCCAAAAAGTGAATCTCTATTGGGAACTATCCTTAAGTCAACAGGTGATATGTTTTTTTTTTTGGTAGATGGTGATATGTTAACCGGCCAGTGATGTTATGCTCCTAGCTAGCTTTCGTGTGGGTTCCCTTCGCCGGGCGCCATTGGTCGTGATTGACCCATAATTAGAGGGCCTGTAACTAGAATAAAGCTCTTTCTAATTTATGGTATCTATGCCAATAACCAATTTTCTTGTGTAAAAATAAATAAATAAATTGACGAGAATTTGGAGTGCATGAGAAGACAACATGCTTTATGTTGGTTAGGGAAAAAAAAAAGGAAAAATTACAAAATTCTGCCTGAACTTTCACCTTTTGTCAAATTGGTCCGTGAACTTTTAATTTTGGTAATCCTAACCCCTAAAATTTTAATTTTTGCAAAATTGGTCATTCCGTCTACCAAATGTGATTGAAATGACGACTATCCTTAAGTAAAATGACAAATGTGCCTCTCTCTCACCTATCTCCTTTCCTTTGTATCTCCTTTCTCTTCTCTGCTGCCGGCCATTTGTGCCAGCAGCTTCCCCTCTTTCTTGACCCAGTATGTCCGCTTGACACAGAAGCGAGAGAAGCCTCTCCATGCATGTCTTCACCACTACCTTCTCCGTCTCCCCGCTCTCTCCCTCCAAAGCCAGCAACCAAGTACAATGTGTGTTTGTGAAGTGCAAGTGAAGGATTTAAATAAAAGAACAAAATGGAAGAAAAGGGCATGGCAAGCACACAGGTATTATCAAAGTTTTTAAAACTATCGGTTCATTGATTCATTAGTCGGATCAATCAGACCGTTTTGTCAACCAAATAGTATAAGTATGATATTATATATATAATTTGTAAAAAAATAGATGGAATAGAAAGAGTCACATATGCTTTTTATTTTTTGTACTGATTTGAATGATTATCTATTTTGATCAATTTCAAATAATTTTAATTGAATTTAATTTTATCCGATTTAATAGTGAAAATTAAACCGAACTATATAACGATTTTTAGTTGAACCGGTCGAACTATGGTTGGGTTTTAAAAATACTAGGTGTTATAAATGGTGTATATGGTATGTGCATGTAGACGAAGCGGAAAACAAATGCCACCATTTAATGTGTCTTTTTTGAACTCATGTGGGTTTTAGAGTTGTGGCTAAAGCAATGAGTAAGTATAATAAAGGATTAGATGATGCCTTAAAAATAAAGAAGTTTCGATTTTGAAATTTAGAGAAAGACCCAAAAATATAAGAAATAAATTAAATTAATTAAAAATAAAATACTTTACAATGAATTGAGACTCCTTATTTATAGGATGAAGTGACTATAATTTTGTACGAATTAGAAAACCAACTAAGCAAATAATTTCTAAAAAAAAAAAAAAATCCTAAAATTAAAATATTTTATAAATAAGAATTTTTTAGAAGCAAAAACTTTCGGTTTAATGAGACTCTTTCCTGAATAATCAACCATATCCTTCAAGAAATCAACCGACTAATTCTTCCTAATCGACATAGACTTCGCGTCCCATACAAATCTCCTCTACTTGAAAAGAATTCGACCTCAAAGATCGGTGATCTGAATAGAAGGGCTCAACAGAGGAATGAGATGAATATCATATCTGCCGCATGAAATGTCTTGAAACCAACATTGGTTGGTGTAGCTGGCCAAGGGGCTGCATCATTCCACCACTTCCGGGGGGTTTGACTCTGGATGGAAGCGGAAAAACGAATGTTAGGAGATTTGTTCTTGCAAAATAGATCTTATAACGTTCGGTCCAAAATAGTAAGAATAAAGATATGGATATTGCGCAGTAGGCTGGCCAATGTACCAAAAAAGAAAGAAAAAAAAATGAAATGTCTTGAAAATTCTGATTGTATTTGGTAAGCCAACAACATAAGCGTTGTTGTTTATTTTCTTTTCAACCCGGTATGACCTTATACTTCTTAGGTTGCAACTTAATATACGTGCATGCCAGAAATCACCCTTTTGCAAGAATGTCATTACTTGATTTCTAACTTTAATGTTTGATGTTTGTACTTTCTTATATCTTGCATCAGCTTGTTTGAATTTTCGATTCACCTTTGCATGAACTCTGCCATTGATTAGCCAAGTGTTCGACAGCTACACTAGTTTTGGAAAGTTTCAAAAACTTCAGCAAGTCGACAACATGTTGAGGCAACTTGATAAAGACCACAGAGAATGGAGATTTTTGTGTAGGAATATGAACAATACCATTATAAGCAAACTCGGCTTGAGCTAATGCAATATCCTATATTACTTCGGTATGTCATCACACGTGCTTCGTATCATGTTGCCAAAAGTTCGATTCACCACCGGTGTTGGTTGAGCAGTGCTAATATAGTTCAATGCCAAGTCCAATATCTTCCACAAAGTTTACAAAAAAATGACTAAAGAAGATATCTAGATCTGAAGTGATTGTTTTTCGCATATGGTGTGGACCAACAATCCCTTGAAAAATAGCTCTCCTATCCAGCTTGCATCTAAGGTCATTTTACAAGGAATGAACTGCGCTGTCATACACAACTTGTCAACTGTGACTGAACATAGTTATGCCCAAAGGGCATTTAGAATTTAAATTTAAAATTTAAATTATAAAGAGGTTAGAGGGAATGGTTAAATGAAGTTAATAGTTTCCCCTCCTTTCTCCTCCTAATTTTTCCATGTAGGGAAAATAATAAATAGAGAGAATACAAGCAAGTGTGACATCTCCTCCACAAGTGAGAATTCTCTATTTTTGAGAGATACACGAAACCCAATTTGGGTATTGAATCACTCGGATTTAAAGTATCGTATTGCGGGAAAAGTATTAGTTTGACTTACTCATGATCAATATTATGATTAGTTTGAAAAAATTCGTAAGAAATAAGAAAAAAAGGTGAAAATCAATCACGGTTTAAAGATACGATTTCTTCTTTTTATGTGCATTTATTCGTGCTTTGTTTTACTTTTCCATTGGGCCCAAATCTAAATTTAATGTTCAAGAGATAGCTATCCATACATTGATATAAACAGTTAGATATATATTAGATTTCACCTGAATCATTCTACCTATTCTCTTAATAAGAAGTTTGGTTTCAAATTCCGATTTAAATACAAGCCGTATGTTATGCTAATATGTTTCTGCAAACATCGTAATTTTGCATATTTTGGATGTTAAACAATAGCATACATTTTTTTTGGGGTTAAACAATAGCATACATAATTACAATGATTTGTCTGAAAAATGAACATCAGCATTATAATTGGCATTAGAAGTCCCATGGGAGGAAAGGCAAGGCTATTTTTTTTTTTAACTCTTCTAATATATTATATATTAAAAAGAAGTTTTTCTAAAATAACATAAATTCATATAAAAAATTCTTTGTTCTTATAATTAGTTTATCATTTAACTCGCTTCAAATCGAACTATTTATTTACATCTTTCTATTCTACAAAATAAATTTTCCTTCTTTGCTTTCTTTTTTTTTTTCCTCCTTTCATCTTCTTTGTACTTTTTCTTTTTTCTTTTTAAAGTTTGTAGGAATCTTTATTTGGATTTATACTATTTGGAAGGTTGGAGGCCAAGAGCAATCATTGTATTAAAATCTTTAATATTAAGTTATTTATGATGAATTATATAATTTTATCTGTATATAATTATTAAATTCTTTAATACTGAATTCACGTAGAGTGAGACCTAACTAAATCGATATTATTTTTTAGATAAAATTTTTTAAAACTTTTTTATATTATATTGTATTGGAAGTATATTTTAATTAAGAATTTTTAAAAGTATAATTTGGTCGGTTTGAAATAAATTTATAAGATAGAAACGGTAATTACTAATGTTTTTTGAAATACAATATAGATCTTGAAAAGCAAATATATATTCATACTCATTAATTTCAAAAGCTCTCATAAAACTACAAGCTCGTTAAGGGCCACAATCGGAGAAATTTCCAAACCTTTGTAGAATTCTCATAGATAGCACTTATTTGAGGATGGGACAATAGCCGAATAGAAGAACGATCGGTTTAATTAAATAGGATGTTAGATCTGGATTTGAAATTTATAAATGAAAAAAATTATACTTAAATCGGATTAATCAGAATATGATTTCAAATACAGATATTAAAAATAAAAAAAAAGGTGGGATTCGAATTTTAAAAATATAAAATAGTTAAAATTAAAAAAATAACTTTATTAAATTTTTTGTCTCAGACTCTATTTCTTCTGTCCTCTGAGAAAACAAATATAGAAACTTAGTTTCCTTTTATCTTGGAGACAGATATAATTTTTAATTTCGTTTTCGTTTTTATAAATCAAATATCAATATTTTATATTTTGATTTCAAATAATTAATTGTTTTGGGTAAAACTCTAATGAATCAAGAGACTTTTTTTTCCCCCAACAGTGTCCTGTTGGTGGGGATGTGGGGAACAGATTATTTGGAATGTTTGGAGAGTTTAGACTAAATTGTTTTGGTACCTCTTTACAATGGACACTCTTTAACAAATTTGAAGGGAAAGGAATGTGAGGATCTTTAAGAACAAAACATGTAGGCTTCTACTATCTTCTCTTTAATTTCTGATTTTCTTTTTCTCTTTCATTATCATTTTTGAAAAGAGGATTTCTTATCTTCTTTCATTTATCCTTCTTCTCCCTTCATCAATCATATTCTTCTTTATCTGTACAAGAATTTTATTTTTATTTATATATTTATTTTCCTCATCTGGTTTTCTCAAAGGGGCAATAAATTATACCCAGAAAGTCGTCTTAATTCATTCATTTTTTTTCCTTCCGGGTGTGGTCACGATGATTTACTTTTTAAAATTTTTTTATAAATTATTAACATTTAACAATTATATTATATTTGACTAAATTTAATTTGAATTGAGTTAAACAATTAAGAGATAAAACTTTTTTAATACATGTTTTTGTCCTACATAATACTTGAACTTGAAATTTGAAGTATCGATATCCAACAACTAAATCAACTAGAAATAAATCAATTCATTCTTGATATGATTGGTATAGAATTGTTGAATTCTTGATATTATTGGTATTGAATCGATTAATCCTTTTTAGAGAATAAAATAAAATCAATTAATCTTGTAATATAACAACATATAATGTTGATAGCCTCCTCCTTCTTCTTCTTCTTCTTCTTCTTACTCTTCTTCTTCTTCTTCTTGTAACAACCAATTTTCCCGACATACAATATCCATGCGACTAACCAATTTTCTTACAAAAATGGTAAGATAAAATGAAAGAAGTAAGAATTTGACATAATTAAAAAAAAAAACAATATCATGTGAAATTTGACAGAAGTAGGAATTTTATCTAATATAATAAAAATTTTGGATAAAAAATTACCCTATATATAAAGAGGGAGTTGGGGTTACTTTTCATACGCTTTTTCCCTCAAGTCCCTTGATAATCGTCCTATAATTTTAGAACCCCCACTATCTTTTTTTCTTTCAGTCAAGTCATTGTATTTTTTTTGCCCGGTTTCCTTTTTTCGTTTTGGTCCTTCGTTTTTTGGAGACCCCACAATATATTCTTTTCATTCATAATTCCGCTATTTTTTCTCATTGATTTGTTTTATTTGAGTCCTTACACTTTTTTTTTTACCCGATTTCCATTTTTTTTCACTTAGATCATTCACTATGTTTTTTTTCCCATTTAGGACCTACTATTTTTTTTCATTCAACTCCTTTCGCTTTTTTACCTGGTTTCTTTTGGTTGGGTCATTCTTCTTTTGGAGGACCCCACCCCACTATTTTTTTAATTCAAGTCCTTGTAATTTTTGATCAGTTTTTCTTTTTTTTTTGTTTCGATTTTTTGCTTTTTTTTTATCAAACTTTTTTTTTCATTCAGCTTCTTACATTTTTTTTTAACCCCTTTTTGCTCAAATACTTCGTATTTTTGAACAACGCTTGGTTTTTTTATCTCGATCAGATCCTTCAATTTTTTTAAACCTTTTTTTTACTTAGATTTTTTGTCTTTTTAGGATATAAGTTTTTCCCCTTTTATTTTTTGGCCTAGGATGGTCATCCCTTTATTTTTATAGCGCATCCTTTTTTTTTTCCCATTTAGATCCTTACTCTTTTCACTTTTTAACTCAACTTTTTTTTCTCTTAAATTTTTTGTCTTTTTCGAATATAGATTTTTTCCATTTTGGTTTTTTGAGGCTTATGATCGTCTCTTTATTTTTAAACTATAGCTTTTTTTATTCAAGTTCCTACTCGTTTTATTGTTTTTTCTATTTTTTTCTTAAATCGTTCATCTTTTTTAGACATAAGTTTTTTCCCGGACCTACTTGTCCATTTAGGTCTTTATTTTTTTATCTATTTTTTTAACTTTAATTTTTCGACTTTTTTGAATATAGGTTTTTTCCTTTTGCTTTTTTTAGACTTCATAAATAATCGTCCATTTATTTTTGAATCACGGCTTTTTATTTTTTTTCCATTCAAATCTTTTTTTTAATGTTTAACCATTTTTTCTTTATTAAGTCCTTCTTTTTTTTAAAATAGATTTTTTTCTTTTTATTTTTTTTAGAATCTTACGGTTGGTCATTTATTTATTTCTTTACGTTTTTACTCTATGTTTTACTTTTTTTTACCTCATTTATTAGTTTTTTTAAAGTTTCAATGGTTAGCTTTTTTTTTATTGTCGCTTATATACGTTTTGTTTTTCTTTGATTTGAATAATAATTTATATTAAATATTGAGTTAATTATAAATATAATAAATCTCTTTACGTTTAAAAAATAAAATTTGGGATCTCGTCCGTTAGCGTGGGCAGATCACCGGTAAATAAATAAAATGTCTCAAGTTGCATTGTACCACATAGAGAAGGGTCGGGTTATGGGTTCAATGTGATTTGACCCGAACAGTGTTAGAAGCTACTCTAGGGACCACATGTTTTCCTTATCCTGATAACTTTATTACGTAATACTTGATCCGATATCCCTTGGCATTCTGGGACCATGGACTTGAAGTCCAGACATACGGCTCCATTCTGCTACATTCTGCAAAATCTCAACATCTCTCTCTCTCTCCCTCCCCCCTTCAACATGAACGTCCACGAGCTTTGCTAAAGTAGGTATATCCATTGAGCAATGCCTCTATTCTCTACTGAATTCTTTCCCAAATGCCTCCCATTCAACGCCCAACCAAAACTGTCTTCACAATCTCATCACCACAACCCTATGGTCACTTGCAAAATCTTTCTCCCAAAAGAAGACAACCACTCCAGAAACGCACCAAAGGTTAAAGCCGCAGCTGAAACAAGACCAACCCATTTGCAAACTCATGATTTCAAAGACACCCACTTGATGAAACTCCTCAACAGGTCATGTAAAGCAGGCCACTACAACGAGTCACTCTACTTTCTCGAGTGTATGGTCAACAAGGGTTACAAACCAGATGTTATTCTTTGTACTAAAATGATCAAAGGTTTCCTCAATTCAAAGAATGAACAAAAAGCTGTTAGAGTAATGGAAATTTTGGAGTCGTATGGCAAGCCTGATGTGTTCTCATATAACGCATTGATCAGTGGTTTTTGTAAGGCTAATCAGTATGAATCCGCGGGTCAGGTGCTCAATCGGATGAGTAATAGAGGTTGCTTGCCTGATACTGTTACATATAACATAATGATAGGGAGCTTTTGTAGCAGAGGGAAGATAGATTTGGCATTGAAAGTGTTGAATCAGTTGTTGGCAGAGAAGTGTGAACCTAGTGTGATAACTTACACAATTTTGATAGAGGCTACAATACTTGAAGGTGGGATTAATCAAGCAATGAAGCTTCTCGAGGAGATGTTGTCTAGAGGGCTTCGACCCGATATGTATACTTACAATGTCCTCATCAGAGGGATGTGCAGAGATGGGATGATTGAGAGAGCTTTTGAGTTTGTTAGGAGCCTGCCTTCCAAGGGGTGTCAACCAGACGTGATCTCTTATAACATCTTGTTAAGGGCATTTTTGAGCCAAGGAAAATGGGACGAAGGAGAGAAGATAATGACTGAGATGTTGTCCAGAGGTTGTGAGCCAAATGTGGTCACTTATAGCATCTTGATCAGCATCCTATGTCACGATGGCAAGGTTGAGGAGGCAGTTCATGTCTTGAAGTTTATGTTGAAAAAGGGCTTGACCCCAGATACTTACAGTTTCGATCCATTGATTTCTGCATTTTGCAAAGAGGGTAGGCTAGATTTGGCTATTGGTTGCTTGGATTATATGATGTCTAATGGTTGCTTGCCGGATATTGTGAACTACAACACAATCTTGGCTGCATTGTGCAAGAATGGAAAAGCAGATGAGGCTTTAGAGGTCTTTGAGAAGCTTGAGGAAACAGGTTGTCCTCCAAATGCAAGTTCTTACAATACAATGATAAGCTCATTGTGGAATGCTGGGGAGAGAAGTAGAGCCCTGGAAATGGTCCTGGAGATGGTAAACAAAGGGATTGATCCAGATGAGATTACTTACAATTCGCTCATATCTTGTTTTTGCAGAGATGGGATGGTTGAGGAGGCTATTAGCTTGTTGAGGGACATGGAGTACGGTGGTATTAAGCCAACAGTTATTAGTTACAACATTGTTCTACTTGGATTGTGCAAGATACATAGAATCAACAACGCCATTGAAGTGCTGGGTGTGATGATTGAAAAGGGTTGTCAACCGAATGAAACTACATATACCGTGTTGACCGAAGGTATTGGCTTTGCAGGTTGGCAAGAAGAGGCTATGAAATTGGCAAATTCGCTTGTGGAAATGGGTGCTATATCTGAAGTTACATTCAGGCGCTTGAACAAGACATTTCCTATGCTAGAAGTTTACAAAGGTCTCTCACATTCAGAAAACAAGAGATAAGCTGCAAATCCTTAAGTTCGTGTTTATTTCTGCTGCAAACATTACCGCTGAAGAGCAAAGAATCTGGTATCTTGCTATTCATGGACAGCTAAATTATGTGAATGGACATACATACAAAATGTGCATTCCTGGATTCAATGGTTAGACATGAACATCTCTATTTTCCAGCATTGGTTTATGCAAACAACAAACTGAACCGGTTGAGAAATTTGGTCTCTTTGAACACTCTTATCATTAATCAATTTCATTATCCAACCCTAGCTATTCAGAAACAAGAAAAAGCTCTGTGCGCTGAGGATATCGTGGCCCCTTTTTGGGTAAAAAATATTCAATTTTATTGTGTAAGGGTAAAATAGCTCAAGGTTCAGTTATTCTGCTTTTTTCAGTGTTCTGATCTTAGATTAGTGATGATTAGTCCCAAAACTCTGGAGTTGTAATTAATACACGAGGATTGTCCGAACCTGAATTCCCAGAAAAATATAAGAATGTATCCCGGATGAAAATAGCACCGAAAATCGTTTCATCCACTTCTTACATAAAACCAACAACCTAAAAACAGGATTAACATTGTGGAAAAATTTTATCCTGACGCTAATATAGAGATTTTGGTACCTCTATAGTTACAGAATGTAATGGGGGAAGTATAACCATGTAAAATGAACTTAAAAAAAATCTTTTCTCAAGAGCTGGGGTAGAGATCATTAGCCTCGTATCATGAATGATTTACCTAGACAGAAGTCCTTGCAGTCTTCAAGAGGAGACGATATTCCATCAGGGAATCAACAAGAGGGAGGCAAATGAAGCTGAAGCAGAGGAACTAAATGGAGAAGGCAAGACAATCACCACAGGACAACATACAGTCATGCTTAAGATGATGCTTAGAAGCATGAATGTAGACAGCCAGATGCATCAGATTTTCATCTACAGAAACCACAAGGGTTAAAAATGGAGTGATCCTCAGTCCCACGAAATAGTTAGTATTTTCTAAGAATCAATTTTGAGGACTTCCTACTCCATTTCGTTTTTCATTTTGAAAATTTTAAACAAAGGACATCCTAAATAAAGTAAACTACAAAATTACACAAAACTTGCAAAACTGGCATTGCTCAAATCCAACTGCTGTGAAGTGAAGCTCATAAGATAAGAAAAACAGGACTTTTGAGACTCTTTCTGTACAAGCACCTCTCGTAATCATCATTATCAACTCTGACTACTCTATCACGGTTTCCATGCTAATAGCCCCCCATTCAATCAACTTCCGACGTAATTCAATAGCCTCTTCCATCATTCCAGCGTCAGCAACTCCTTTGACCACAATTGCATAGACACTCTCATTTGGCTTGCACTGACTCGAGATCATCATCTCCAGAACTTGGATTGCATGATCCACCTTCTTATTCTTGCACAATCCATTGATTATGAGCCTGTAAGCACTACCTCTAATCCTATGGTTTCTTTTACGCATTTCCTCCAAAATCTCTATAGTTTCCTCAAAATGATCAATGCCGCAGAACCCCCAAATTAAAGTACGATGAGTGATATCATCCGGAACAACCCCATTTCTTAACATCTGCTTGTACAATCCAGTTGCTTGTTTCATATAACCCATCTTTGCCAATCCATCAATCACAATATTATATGTAATTAAACCAGGAGCACAGCTGGTACCACATAAAATTTGAAGCAACCGGAGTGCCTCATCCGTCATGTGTTCTCTACAAAGAGCATGCAAGAGAATGTTATAGGTGATGATATCAGGTGAACAGTTTCGGCAAAACATTTGATCAAGGAAGTCAATAGCACGCTCCAGTAGCTCAAACTTACACAAACCATTTATCAAGATGTTGTAAGTAACAACAGTCGGAGGATGGGAAGTCTCTTGCATCATTGAGAGAAACTCATTTGCCTCATCCCATAAACCTTGGCCACAAAAGGAATGGAGAAGAGTGTTGTAAGTTATAACATTTGGCTCCAACCCTCGAGACAAAAGACTATAAACCACCAAAGCCACTTCTTCATATTTCCCTTGTTTGACAGCAAAACTAATCATACTATTGTAGGTAACAACATCAGGATAACATCCCTCTACTGCCATGTCATCCAATACTTCCAAAGCCCGGACAATCCCGCGGTGCTTACAAACTAGTTCAATGAGAATGGTGAAGGAGACCAAATAAGGAGGGCATCCATTCCTAAGTTGATTCCTCCAAAATGTAATGGCCTCATCACATTTTCCCTGAACAAACAAACCACGAATTATCGTGTTATAAGTTATTATATCTGGAGGGCAACCACTCAAGCTCATGCACTCAAGGAGAGCAATGGCAGAATCCAACTCTCCTTTCTTGCAAAAACCACCAACCATCATGTTGTAGGTTATAATATCTGGGATACCACCAGACATGACCATAATTTTCAAAACCTTAGATGCTTTATCAATCTGATCATTTTTGACAAGACCACGGATTAAATTTATGCAAGATTGAAAGTCGGGAATTTGGCTACGGCGTCCCATAATATCAACCAACCTTGCAGCGGCAACCAACTTCCCATTGCTACAGAAATTTTGAAGGATCTCATTGTTGGTTTCCTCATTGTTTTGAACAAGGCACCCATCTGAGGACCATATTGGATCCTTGGAGGATCTCTTTAAATTTGTCTGGTCCATTAATTTCTCCTCAATATCAAGAACATCTGTTTCAAAGTTCCAATCATCTTGGTTACTCTCGTTTCTATCAATACAAAGACTTCTCTGTTGGCCTATGCACCATGACAGAAAAGGCTTTCTTCTAGAACCCCCGTCCACCCTCCAATGTAGAGATGACCGAACTTTGCAGCCAACCTTAACTGAACACTTCTTGTGATATGATGATGCCTTCAACAGTGAACAATGGCAAATACCTGAAGTGAGGTCTGTTTGAGTGGGGCACGTCTGCAGTCCTTGAAAACAAGGAGGTTCACAAAGAGATGTTTGTGAGACTATAGTAAACCCCATTTTTTCTTCTTTTTTTTGCCAGTTGCCACCAATGTGTGCTGCTGCTGCTAAGAGAGTTACTGGGCTACCTTGCTTGTTTTCTTCACAGAAACTTAACTTTCATTTAGGTGCATGAGTAACCACAAAGACTAGTTTGATTACTTCACAGTATCTGGTAAAAGCTCAATCTATTTCTATTTTAGTCTCTTGCATGAAAGCAAATGATATCCATAAGAACCAAGAAGCCCACTGCTTACACGTAAAGTCCTGTTTCATTCAAACCAGAAATCCTTGCTTAATGACAGAAGAACACATTGCAGTTTCTGATAACAGCAAATAGATAATTCAATTCCGAAACTGTTCCATGACTAAATCAATATCTATGTATATCTAGAAACATAACAGCAAATAGATAAATACAGTTTGTCAAACATTGAATCTTTTCCCCTTATATATAGATTCATACGTGTGTGTGTGTGTGTGTGTGTGTGTGTGTGTGTGTGTGTGTGTGTGTGTGTGTGTGTGTCTAGAAAGATGAAACTCTTTGCAGAACTATGATCGAATTAAATTAATCTCTCATTTCATATTAAAAGGGCAAAAAGAAACCTACCAACCTGAAAATCCCTACTACTCAAATTCAGCTAGTGAATGCACAAGCCATAGGCAATCGTGTTAACTTATGCAACTTAACTACTCAAACCTTCTTTACCCTTTCCTGGTCCTTATTTTGCAAAATTTCCAGAAAATGAATAAAACCACACGCACTTCCAAATTCAATTGAATTCACAATAAACATACATATATAAATATATATTTCTCTAGTGAACCAATTCTTCTGAAGCCCCACAAAAGCTTAGCAAACACAATTAAAGCAAACCCATGTTTGGAACTACGAAAAAAATATAAACCCACGAAACATTTCAGTCAAGAATTTTCAACAGCTCACTAAAAAGGGCCAAACAACTAGCTTCCATAATTTCAATTCAACAAATTCCAACAATAAGCAAATTACATGTCAGTAGCAACTTAGCAACAAGAAGATAAAAAGATTGTTGAGAGAAATTTCAACTTACTTGCTTGCTGGTCTTTTAGGGGTTTCTGCTCCACTTTTGCACAGAGAGAGAGAGAGAGAGAGAGAGAGAGAGATCTTTACTTGCAGAATCTCACCGAACGTGAATCCCCAAGCCCAAGTCGGTTTATTTTGTTGATATATCATCAATTTCCGGCCCAAAATTTATGAAATTACAAATCAGACCCTGATTTATTTCCCATTCTAAAATTTGGAAATCTTTTGTTGGAATGATAAAAAGATAAATTAAAAAAAATAAAAATAAAAATACAAAAATACTCTTTGAATTTTGACCAATTGTCAAGTCAATGGCCAAATTATTATTATTTTTTGCAATATTCTGTTAATTTCAAACCGTGAGACAATTAATTATGATAAAATTTTAATTAAAAACTAATTGCATAATATCATAAAATAGATATAAAAATAATAAATATTTAATAAATCAATTTATTTCTTAAAATCTTAAAAAAAAATTTCAAGTTGTAAAATTCTAAAATATGTTCAAAATACATCCTTTTTATTTAAAGAAAAATAACAAAATTGAAATTATGATTAAAATAAACCTATTTTTTTCATGTCATTGTTTATCTTATATGATATTAATATATTTTTTCTAAATGTTAAAATTCCAAAAATTATGTTTAGAACAAAAAAAAATCAAATTTGAAATATTTTTACTATTCAAAAACAATTTAATAAAAATATTTTTGGACAAAAACAATTGAAAATTGTATTCAAATGCCTAAAATTGTGGAAAAATAAAAAAACCTAATTTGTGGGATAATTTTTAAACCAATAATGCACAGATTTTTTTTTTTTTTTTTTTTTTTTTTTTTTTTTTACACAAGAGAGAGAAAATAGAAAAACACCATAAGGTTTTTGCAAAGGCTCTGGAAGCAGGTTTGGCCAATGGCTTCAATCAAATATCAAATAATGCCAGAAAAAAAGGACCAGGAAGGAAAGCTTTTTAAATGATTTCAATAAATCAACACAAAGCATAATCCTTAAATCAACGGCTAGTTGATCCGGTGATTAAATATCGATATTTTTTTAAATAAAATTTTAAATTTAAATTTTATATGTAATAAAAACAGATATCCAGAGAGTTTTATCCCTTTTTGAACCAAAATTAGCCGAGTTCAATATAATTATCGGATATCAATAATTTATAAAAAAATAATAATAATAATCCTTGAGAACGGGTTCTTTTTTAATCTTCAACCAACCAAAAAAAAAATAAGAAAAGAGAGAGAAGAAAAATGGCAAGCAAAACCTATAATATCTATCACTTCCATAAACAAATTTATTTTCATCTTTGATCTCTGCCTAAATAGAACCAAGTAAATTAAAAAATCACAAAAAAATTTCTTAAAAATCAAAATCTAGAATCGATAAAGATAACAACACAAAAGCAAAACCTAAGACAAAATCTGCGATAATCGAGAATCCAAAGCCAATCATATGTCTAAAAGGAAAAAAAAAATTAGGGTAAAAATAATCAAAATTTTCTTCACAACCCCCCCAGATTTTATTGCTATTTAATTGATTTCACTATGGTTTTGAAGGATAGAGGCCGGATTGGTGAATATTTTGGGTGTGAACTGAGTTTCTCAAAATTTAAAAGAATTATAGAAAATTTTTGAGAAGTTTTCCTTTTTTTCATTTTGAAAAGGAAAATTTTGAGCACAAGATTCATTTTTTAGAATATTTTAAAAATTATTTTTCCAATACTCTACTTTTGAGCAATCAATGAGCTTTTTTTAAATTTTATACTAATATCTTCACATTTTGAAAAGCAAGTCTCTCCTAATATTTTATTTTCCTCTCCCTCTCCCTCTCCCTCTTTTTTCTCCTTTTCCATTCTAAAAATTTCAGTTTTTTTCTTAGTTCGACTAAAATTTAAACAATAGTCAATAGGTGTGCCCTATTGATGGTTGAGTTGGGGAAGTGGAGATATTTTGTTAATGCACAGCAGGTCATGGGATGAGAACAGTCAAAACTTAATAAAACATAACTCAAATTTAATTCTAATTTACATAAATTTCTAATATAGATTTTTAAAATTAAAATTAAATTTTAATCGGAGCTAGTGGAATATACTACTTTCTTAATCGGTCATGTCACTGGTATATTAGACGCAAGAATTTTCTTTTCAAATGAAATTATGAAACTGATGTTTAAAATTATTTTTTATAAGTGGGAGCAGATAAAATTGATGCATTTTAATAAAAATACTCGGCCTTGATATAGTTTTTGTTATAAAGTTATTAACAAAATATAGTTCCACTTCAATCAGAAGATATTAGAATGGAATTGAGCATATCTTACGATAGCTTTAAGGTATAATTGAAATGAGTTTATTTTATCTAAATGGGTCAAATGCATAATTAATTAGACATGTAGATACCGGATACTTATCTGGTTCACATAAAGTTTGTTTTCAAACGGGTTATGTATTTATATATGGTGATACTACTATATCTTGGGGATCTATAAAGCAAACAATGAATGCTATATCATCAAAGCATATTGAAATATTAGCAATTCATGAATTAAATTGTGAATGTGTAGATCATATCAATAGTTAATAACATTCAAGTATCATATAATTTAACTAGTATCAAGAAAACTTTTACAATATTATATGAGAACAATATTGTATACATGTCCCAATTAAAGGGTGGATATAATAAGAGTTACAGGATACAACACATATCTTTTAAATTATTTTTCACACATGATTTAATACAAAATGATAATATTAATATTTAGAAAATTCTGTAGATTTGTTTACAAAAACATTACCTACCACAATATTCTAGAAAATGATTTACAAAATTGGGATGCGGCATCTTGCAGATATTATGTAATATTTTTATTAGGGGGAGTATAATAAAGAATGTACTCTTTTTCTTCATTAGGGTTTTTATGTCACTGGATTTTGTCTTAATAAGGTTTTAACAAAATATATTCCTTATACAATGAATATTTAAAGGGGAGTTTTAGAAATGTTAAGGAATTTGAATGGATGTCTATTAGTAACATATGACCCACTTTTAGTTTTCTAAGTGACTCTTGGTTTTTGAATTGTTACACTTAATGGATGCGACTTTTCATTATATGACTTTTAACTCGTCATACTTAATGAGTGACTTTTTGTATTTTTTTGAAGTGCCTATAAACAGATTCCATTGTAATCTCATTTGAAAAAATATGAAGGGAAATAAAATTTTTATTCTATGTATTTTCTCTTTATATATATATATATATATATATATATTGTATTTTAATTTTTGAATTAGATTTTATTTTTGTGCTATTTCAATTTTTATTTGTGCATATCAAATTGTGAGCTTCAAAGTCAAAGTTTTACGACATAAAATTATTATTAAAGATAATAATTTTAAAATTATTACTTTTGTTATTTATAATATGTTTTTAAGACTATTATTTACCATAATAATTTCAAAATCCAAGTTGAAAAAAAATAGGGCGTGGTCGGCTAAGAGATTTACTACTCCCTATAAAATGAGAATTAATTTATAATTTAACACCCAAATTACAATATTACCCCAAATTCATCACTGGGATGGGAAGGCCAAACTCTGATATTTCCGAACTTTGGTACAAGTTTTCTCCTTTTTCCCTCCTGAGGAAAATTCCTCTATTTCTCGGCAAAAACCCACACCCAAAAACCCTTCATCTCCCTCTCCCTCTCTCTCATCATCTCTTCTTCAATATCTCATCATCGCCACTTATAACCCTTTTTGTTGAAAAATTTTAAGGATTCTGCTGTTTCAACCTTCTCTTTCTCCGTCTTATAGAATTTGTAGCATTGTATTGCTTAATCAGTGTTTGAAAATTGAATATCAAGAGGAATCAGCACAAACCCTAGTAAAAGATGCAAGGGTCTCCAAATGATCTGCCTCAGCTTCAAGCCACCATGAGGGCAATTGAACTTGCTTGCTCTTCTATTCAGGTATTCCTTTGCTTTCTTATTCAATTTGAATCTTGCTCCCTACAAAGTTGCAAACACCTCAGTTGGTAAATAGTGACAACCAATCTTGTATCTTTAAAGATTGAATAAGTTTGAATGTTAAATTTGTTGATACGTGGTAGAGAAAGAAAGAGTGGAGAAGGAAAGAAATTCAGAGTTCTGATTAAGATCTTCTTGCTTGCTTTCATTCTCCTTGCTGTGAGTTACATTTATACTAACACATACATGACTCTTTCCCTCCACTTGTAACTAACTCCTCTCACTCTCTCTTCCTTGCCATCTCTCTTCCTTGCCTTTGCCTTCATCTATTCTAACAAACTAACAGATTCCTCCCTAACAGAAGTAAGTGCATAGCAAATAGCTTCCATATATCATTTGTTTTGCAATTGTGGGCCGTTTTCTAAATCTTGAGATTAATGGGAAATGCGTATTGCTCTGAACTTACTTTTTTTCATTCATTCATTCTTTTCTTTCCTTTCTTTTTTTATTTTATTTTATGATCTTTAGTTCAAGCATTTTTTTTTTTTTAAACTTGCAGACACCCAACTAGTAAATATGGACGAAAGTACGTAACCAATCTTTATTTCTCAAAGATTGATAAGTTTGAAATGCTAATCGTTCTGGATATCTGTTTACGCCTCGGTAGGGTTTTGTTTTCCCCTTAGATTACAGTGCACGCTAATGATGTTTTATATCCTTTCTTTTTGTGCTGTGAGCAGATGATGGTGAATCCAGCAGAAGCAGAAGCAACCATCTTGTCCTTGTGTCAGTCTCCTCAGCCATATCAGGCATGTCAATACATTCTTGGTAAGCCACTTCAAGTTTAGCAGAGATTTCATATGGCTGATTTGTCTTGTTGTCTAGTGAGATATTCACAGGCAATCAATTATTGTACCTCAACACTTAAAAGGACTGTGTTTTCTTTCAAGTTGCATTGTGTGAGATTCATATTCATTATTATCAAGCTTTAATTAGGAAGATCTACAGACCTCAAGATTTAAATTTCTGTGCATTGGATGTCTCACCAATTTTTTTAGTCCAATTTCAGTAACAATATAATCCCATTATGTAACTACTCTACCCTTTCAACCTCTAGCCTTGGCTGCTGAAATAGCGTTTATCCTTCTTTCTATGGAATACTATTAGCCACAATTATGGTGATGATCAATAGTACCCTTAGTTATTGCACAAAAGTAGCCCAAATTTTATCTAAATTAATCAACTAACCAATAGATTAAATGCCTCTCAAGTCAATTGAGCTGGTATTCTTTTAAACAGGGTGAGGCTAATGAAATTACTCTTGCTTGGCTCAATGTGCCTGGAAGACATAGATGACTTTCTTGACAGTCAAATAATTCTGGAATTCCCTTCCATGAATTTGGGGTATGGTAAATCATTCAAGTATGTGTCCGCCTTATCAAAGATGGTAATAAGAGCTTTGCAGAGTGCTCCCAGTTTTACCTTTGTAATGAAAGCTGAAATCATGCATATGCCCATGTTGTTTAACTTCAACATTGTTCAAATAAGGTATTCTATTAAAAAAATGGTAGTACAATTAGGGTAAAAAGAGTTTGTATTACCTCTCGCAAGAACTATCTTTCTGGCCTTATCATGGCCTCTATGCCCATGAACAGGTTGAACATAATTTCCTCCAATCCACCAGGAGGATCTGCAGTTGAAGCATTTTACATTTTTGTTTTCCTTGATCCTCAAGGAGGCAGTAGAGCCGGTAGTCCGGTCTCTGATAACTTATCCAGTTTCAGTTTCTGGAATCTTGAACAAGATTTTTGCCCATATTAGTGGCTTTGTTAGAATAATAGAAGCACGATTTTCTTCCAATTACCTAATTATTCCAGTCATTTCCTTTTTGCCAGTCTTTTCTTTTGCCAATCACTGAAAACAAATTTTCCATGCCTCTAATCCATCGGATTGTTGTTGGGCCTGTGACACTGGTTGCCATAACTGGAATTACTGTCTTCCAGTAATCATTAAGCATTGATGAAAACTATTGCACAGTTAAGCTATGGCCAGTTGGAAACAATTGACATTTTCTTATTAAAACCAAAGTATACATGATAGTGAAGTTTTTGAGAAGGGAACACAGGATTAAGGATATTTTGTTTCCTCCATCTTCAATTGTTACCTTCATTTAACCATCCACTCAATTATAGGAGAGGCTTAACTCAAGTTTCCAAACCATTTGTTTGGAGTAGAAGGAATGTACCCTCTAATTGTATTCTGGTATTTTTTAAAAGGTAAAATCTGGTTTTTGCTATCAGGCTGAAATTTAATTCTAGGTTTAATTTTTTTTTACATGTTTCTGCCAGATTACCTCAAATGGGCTTGACATTTTTACTTTTATGGTGAATTGTTTGACTGGAAATTCATGTACTTACTTTTATATAGATATTGAACTTTGTGTAGTTTTCCACACAATGGAGTAAGTGCAGAGTCAGTTTATGATCCAGGATTAGCCTATTTTGTATTATCTTTTTGAAACTGATGCTTGTGTTTCCTCTTGAAGAAAACTCACAAATGCCAAATGCGAGGTTTCAAGCTGCTACAGCCATCTGAGATGCAGCTATTCGAGAGTGGGTCTTCCTTGCGACTGATGTCAGGAGAAATTTGATCAGGTATTGAAATGCTTTTGAGGCATAATAAAACTAATGAAGAAGACCTCTTAATACTCTGGTAAAATGTAGCAGTGACATAAAAAATGGAGGTTCAAGGACTAGAGGAAGATCTAATGAAACACTAGGTGAGGTACTGTTAATGCAATATTTAACTTTTAAATTATGGTCAATAGAGTTGAATGGAGAAGGCACATTAATATAGTTGCTTCCAACTACTCTGGGACTTGGCTTAGTTGAGTTATCAACTAAGTGATCTGCTTCTACTTTCTCGAAATTTTATCAATGGTACATTTATATGTACTAGCAGAACTATGCATCTATCAAAACATCCTTGCTTAAGCATCTCTTGTTTATGCTCTCGCAGAAGTTCCTTTCATGCAATACAATTGCTTTTGTGTCTGCTATTTCTTGGGAGGTAAAAGTAGAACAGATGGTTAGAGATAGGGTATAAATCTTCTATTGAAAAAGAAAAAAAGGTAGGGTATAAATCAAGATTAGTGCATGCATTGCCATCTAATTTTCCTGCCTTTTTGGTTGCATTGCTGTTTCTACCATATATGGTCTAATGAATTTGATTGAGTTGTCAGATCACCAATTTTTTACCTAACTAGTTTGGAGAATGCATATGTTGCATAGAAGGCATAGTTTTCATAGTCATTTCACCTTATGCCTTATTTCAAAGATCTAAGGTATTGCTTTGGGTCATTCCACGCAGAATAACCTTGAGAAATTCAGAAAAGAGTTTTCAATACTTACAGCAAATAAGATTGTATTCTTTTCCGTATATAAGTTCTATTGAATCGACAAGTTCATGACCTTGTGTTCTTTGCTTTTCCAGTTATTGTATGTATTATGTTATGCAACGTGCTTTGTCACCTGAGGGATATGTTCAAGCTAAACTTTGCTGCCGTGGCTGCTCAATTGATGAAAAGGGGTTGGTAAGTTTTGTTTCACTTCAGACATATAAATAAAAATTAAATTTTCAGTATACAAGCCCTTGGCTTTGGTCATCTTGACTAAGGCCTTTCCCTACAAAGGAAATGGGTGTGTGAGGTAACATAGGAGTTAATGCAATATCTTTCTGATTAGTCAATCACAACTCAATATGCTTGAATCCAGCCAGAAGGTAATTATTAGCCTATCTTTGATTACTAGGTGGGCCATTTCCTGCCTTCATGACAGGGGCACTTGATGTCAAGATTGTCGAGGTTTCATAGCGTGCTTTTGTTTGATGGGGGATGGATACAGACAAGTCTTGACATGGAGCTTGAGGATCCATAAATAAGACATGGAAATAATTTGCGATTAGTTTTGTGAGGAGTTCTTTTGCAGGAAATGGGCTTGAGCTAAATGGAGAGTCTCAATGAGGAGACACATCTTGTCTCCTTTCTCCATCTTTACTAATGGAACTCAACAAAGGTGAATGAGACAGAAATGGAAAATTTAAATATACCTCTCATTTTCCTCTCTCTTGCTCGTGATTCTGCGTTGGTTCATTTAGCTCAAGCTCATTTCTTCTAAAAGTAAAATTTTGTTGACGCAAGAGGTGAATCATAAACTAGCTGACTGAGTTTGAAGGATGCATATGGTGATAGGTGTTGAGGGGTGTGAGGCACCTGCAGCAGAAGAGATTTTTCAGCAAATCAATCTTGCTGCTCCTTAATTGGTGTGGAGGAGAGAACTTTTGGGAGTTCTTGAGGGGACTGCTGGCTGAATGCTCTTGGTTTTTGATTTTCTGGCCCATGTCTTTTGGTTATCAAGGAGATCTTTTATTTTATTTTATTATTATTTTTTAAAGATTTGTTACTATCTCCTAGGTTGTTAATTGTGCAATTTTCTTACTTTTTTATTGATTGTGTCCTTTTCCTCTTTAAAAAAATTATGAATGGTAAGTCAGGTATGGTGAATTGCAAATATTGTGCTTATGTCGAAAGAATGCTCTATTTGCAGGCTAGAATTTTCAGCTGCAGAAAAGGAGACTTTTCTTGCTGAGGTATTTATCTTAGCCTACCCCTTACATTCTGGACTCCACACATGGCCCTGCCTCTGCCTCTTCCCATGCTCTTAATATTGTTGGTGCTCTATTAGAACATTACTTCTTTAACTAATAACTGTATGCTGTAGGTATACTTAAAATTTGTCTGTCAAAGGCCTATACCCGTCTCCTTGCCATGCCAAGTTTTTTTTGTTTTGGTTAATTATATATATGATTTTCAACTTAACAACAGCTTAAGAACTATTTAGTGGCGGTATATGTATTATGATTGTTTAACTTGTAAACATAGATGGCAAAACTGTAGACTAATCGTAAAGTTGCTCGTATCTTTACTTGAGGTAAGAGATTGAGATTCAAATCCTGGAACTGGGCTCATCTTAGTATAGAGAAGGTAAGACCCTCTACGTATTGCCATATTTAACTTCACAAGGATCGGTAATTTTTCTGCATGAATACTCAAGGGATGTGGTTCTGATTTCTGATATGATTTTTACAAAACATACATGTCTTATTTCTAATTTAATCCATCACAGTGCTCAACCAATGTCTTTCTGTCCTATCTATAGCAGATGTCTTCAGTTCTGTAATGTGATGTAGCAACCAGGAGTAAATTTGTTTTAGTTAATACACATAGATTTCAACCAGCTCCTCACTTTCCTCAGTGCCCCAACTATAAATCTCTGCACTCTGTGATGCTTAAAATTCATTCTCTTAAATTCTTTCAGTCTTACCTGGTATTGTTGTTTCTGTTGTCCTTTTGTGGAAGATGCATTTTCACCTTATTTTGCACCCTTGCTTCTTTTTAATACATCACCTTGTATATGCAAAAGAAATTGCCAAGTGGATTTTCCTGTTGTAAAGCAAGGTGAAGAGGAAGCTGTACTTTAAGAAAGCATAGGGATGGTTACATTTTTCTGGATAGAAGAATTTTTATATTCTTTTTTGACAGAGGAAGAAAGATCGAGTGAATGGGCAACAAGAAAAATAAAGCATTCTTTTCTAAAGAGAAATAGGAATGAAGTTAATGGATTCAGTCTGAGGACCAGATTCACAGACACAAAAGAGTGCCAAAGCTCTTGAAACTTGGCATTGCAAAAAGCTGAAAATAAAAATCTGTGCCCTATGGAGCTGCACAGATGCTAGATTCTGAAGATTCAAGCACTTCTTTCGACCAATTTAATGAATTTCTACAAAATAATGCCCAATATAACCTGTTATCTGACCAAAATATGACAACCTGTTGGCCTCTATTTTCCGCAATCTCCAACAAGCATCTGAGATTCCTCATTTGTTACTCCAGCTGTTAATTCTTCCAAGAGCTCTAACAGGTTGCATGTTTGCTCTCAGATGTATTTGTGGGCCAATTTTATTCAACTGTTGTTAAGACACAAAATAATAAATGAACGCCTTACTCCACAAGTCTGAGCTTTTGGAGTTATTTGTTGCTTCACAAAATTTTTAACATGGTGGTGTTGAGTTTCGGTCTTGCTTCACCCCTCACCCCCAAAAAAGTTCCATGTCTTTCACTCTCTTAGAAGTTTTAGCAGGCTTGTGTTAAGATATTAAGTAATAAAGAAACACCTACTCCACAATCTTGAGTTTTTAGACTTTCGGTTGTAATTTCACAAAATTTAATAATTGTTTACCATCTTCCTGATAATCACTCTTGTGTACATGCAACTTATGGGTTAGAGCTAGGATAATCTTTAGGTGCTGAATCCAATGGATTCTGCTGGTTCATCTAGTGAGTCTTATCCTTAATTTAATGAGGCATTGTTTTCAGCATCTTTAAATATTGAACTATTTGGTTCTGGGTTCCTTACATACTGTACTTTGTGCGGCTTAGCATATCACCATTCCGCAACAAATACTTTTAGTTTACTTGCTTCTAGACTCTTTTTCCTTTCTTTTTAATTGCTGCTCCCCAATTTCCCTTTTAGTGCGCTAAGACTTTGGCTTGGCTATCTATATTATAATATTTCTTAAAATTTTGTTAATATTTTAATGCACTTATTGACTGCAATATATCAGTTGGAATTAGTTCAATCTTCTTTTTCAGAATTCTTCCTTTGAATGTCCAAGTGATCCAATCGCACCATTCCTACAGGTGAAGCAGGCTACACTTGGAATTCATGGTGCAGATGTGCAATTCATTGGAATCAATTTCTTGGAATCCTTGGTATGGTATTATGGTTCTAAAGGATGGTTAACTTTTTTTTTCTTTTCTCATTTTAATTTATGAATTTCACTTTTATTCACACATTATAAAAGATGCACAGGTATATGAATTTTCACCTTCTACTTCAACTGCCATGGGTCTCCCTACTGAGTTTCATGACCAATGTCAGAAATCAATGGAGCTAGAATATTTGAAGGTTCTCTAAGCCCATTTTTAGCTAGTATCTATCCATGTATTTCATTGATCAAAAGTAGTGAATTATAGTTTTTAAACTCTATCCCTTAATGTTTCTCACTATTTCCCTTTTCTTTTTGTTTCTTTTCTGTCTTATTTCTTTTCTATCCCTCAACGTCTCTCACTATTTACCCTCCTTTTTGTGGATATTCTCCTCAACTGAAGACAATCTACTGTTGGGCTCGAGATGCTGCTTTAAGCATGACAAACAAAATACTTGACTCTGATTCTGCGGTACCAGGGACTAAAGCATGTACTGCTGCACTGCGCCTCATGCTCCAAATATTGAACTGGGATTTCCGTTACAGCAAGGATGGTGTTGAGGGTGCGAAAGGCAGGAAAAATATCTTTTCAGCTCGAGTTGGAAATGATAACAATCTGTCTAGGAGGTTTGAGTGTACTGTAGTTCGGGTAAAAAAATCTCTTTGGTTTAAAAGAATTGCTTTACTGTCGAGCAGACTGTGCTAATTTTTGTGGGGAAGGTCCTCTTCTGAAGAAGTAGAAGCTTATAATTTAGTACACTTGGACAAAAAATAGTGTATTGTCTGGCTTCAAGTTTTTTGCTACTGTCTTCTATGCTGAATTTCAACTTAATTTAGTCGATGCTCAATTTTCTTGTGTTTAATTATTGTAATTATTCAACTTGGCTCAGTGCTTCTGAGTCCCTGACCTCTGGATCATTGCTTCACTCTGTTTATTATTTTGTTTGTGAAGGTCAGCAGATTTGTAATTTCTTTTTTTTTTAAAGTTAATTGTCTTTCTTTTTTCTGTTTGTGTTGTTGAAGCCCAGCCCAGCTTGGCATGAGGTTTTGATTTCAAGTGGTCATATTAACTGCCTCTTGAGCTTTTATGGGGCACTGAGGAAGAAGTTTTCATGTGAAGGTTTTTGGCTTGACTGCCCTCTTGCACTTTCTTCTCGGAAACTTATTTTTCAGTTTTGCTCTTTGAAAGGAGACATATTTCACACTGGTATATGTGCTAGTTCATCTACCTTCATTTCGAATTATTGCATTTGTTATATGAATACAACTATTATCTGGGAATTTCATCTACCTTCATTTAATCCATCACCTGCAGTTCAAATTCTTATCTTAGGGAATTTCAGCTGGAAGGAAGGTGTTCTTCCTTCCAAAGTGGAAGCATTAGTTCAGTGTGTTACATGTGGTGCTAGGATGAGTTGCATAGTTGCCTATTCTTTCTTTTCTCAGTTACAAAGAGATTCTGTGCTTTGTACATTTATCCTTCTATTTTACTTCCATTATTTGGGATCAACTCTGAGGTACTCTTGGAATAAATTGGAGGCAAGACTTTGGTAGTGTTTTGCCTTATTATCCTTATAGTGCAATCCGTGAACCACTGGTAAGACATTCTGATAAGGAATACTTTCCCAATAAGGCGTAATCCAGTATGGGATAGACACAATTGTAATCTAATATTGTTTAATGTGCATTTCAAATTTGGTTTGTAAACATTTCAAAAAAATAAACCAATAAGCAGATGGAAGAGGACTGATATCATAATTTGCTCCTGAACATCAGAATCTTTGTAGTAAACAGCTAAAATAAAAAAGCATCCCCCTTCATTTTTAATGGCAACAGAAACAGTCATGGATTCTCTAGAGTATCGAGGTGTCTTAGAAGTCTTTAGGAAGTACATTGTGATTGAGGAAGTAGTGAAAAATCAAGCATGATACTAATGTATCTGATAACAGGTTATAGTTTCAATTCAACAAGTGTCATACCTGAATCACATACCAACATGAGTTTTGTTTTGAAGTTCCATACGTCAAGTGTCTGGATCCTTTGAACATGTTTCTTTTCGCCAGTGCTCAATGAGATTGATTTGCTTTACTTTACTATTATCTTCTATCATCTCGTCTTTTTCCTGTCTTCTCCACTATTTCCATCCTTCTGGGTTGTGTTTGTCTAGTGGAAAATCATCCTCAGATATCATCTTTCTGAAAATTGCAATTTTTCTTCCAGTTTTGTAAAATTTGGTTGAAAATTTGTAAAGAGTTTCATATTTTGCGTTTAGATTGTTTCTAATTTATGAAGTTCAGATTGAAAGTTTAAACTTTCTCTGGGTTATGCTCATTTTCTTGCTGTTTACAGGCTTTGACTTGTTACCACCTACTGCATGCTCTTGTGCGGAGGAGAAATGTTTGTGTTCACCTGGTGGCATTGGTGAGTGACATATTTGTTTGATGAAGAATGAGCTTTAGTGAACTTCTCCCTTTTTTTTCTTTGCATGTGGTTTTTTCCCCTATTTTCTGTATAAACAATTAACAATAAGTGTTCTCTACCTCTTAGTGATTTATGGTGGAGTTAGTGATAATATGAGGACATTTGAATGGTGTTAAAAACATAATTGCTCTAAGATGTTTTTGCAATTACTGCTATGGCCAAAGGGAAAAGAAGCATTCATGTAGGTCGACTATAGTAGCAGAAACAAAGTTATTTATGTATGCTGTCTTTTCTTCTGCTGGAGTTAACACAGGTGAAGCTCTGTCCAAGGCATATGGTTTTATTTCTCTTCTTATCACTTCGATAACCATCTTCACCTTTCTCTTTACTAATGTTAAATTATGGTAAATCTATTCAACCCAAGATCCGAGGTTACCAAATTTGTAGATGTTTAGTTCTCATTTATTCTACTTGCATGACTTGCCCACACCAATGTGCAATACCATAACATCCAGAGTTGGATTAGGACCATTTTATGTACATGCATCAAGTTATTAATGGACCCTCAATAACTTGATGACACCTATGCTGAAGTTAGTCCAAAATGAAAGAGATTGATGTACCTCAACTGATACAAATACGTTAATAGTTCAGTGTATTTGATTAGTATATTTGCTAGAGTGGACAAATGATTTGCTTAATGATGGTTACAATGGGTAATTGAAACAAAATTTTTTTCCCTAGATACTCTTTTTATAGCTCGAATATTGGAGTGGAGTATGCTGAGGGCCCTGATACTATTCATTGTTTCTTGTAGGTGTTTTTCTTTTTGTTTTTTAATCTTTCCATGAGTCTAATTTCAGTTGTTTGATATATTTGTTCTTGTGCATGATGATGGGCAGTTGTCACATCTTTTCTGTTCATGTTATGCAGGATTCATGGCATCACTTGGCAAATGCTTTTGCAAATGAAAGATTATTGTTCACATTATATTCTGCTCATCAAGTACAGACTTCCTATTCTTATGCTACTGAGTGATGGTCTCACTTCTAGTTGTATTATTAAAAAGACTTCCACTTCTAGTTGTATGACTAAGAGAGATTTTGTTATTCTATTTTAGCGATCGCTTGCCCAAACTCTTGTAGTTTCAGCCTCTGGTATGAGAAACCCAGATGCATCAAATCAGTGAGTTTGTGATATTGTTCTCTCTCTCTCTCTCTCTCTCTCTCTCTCTCTGTTTGTGATCTTGTTTGCATCTCAAACTTTCACGCCCTGTATGGATAATATTGAACTCCTATTTAATAGGTTTGTGAGGGATCTCATGGGTCATATGACAAATTATCTAGTGAAACTTTCAAACAAAAATGATCTCAAAATTGTAGCTCAGCAGCCAGATGTAATCCTTTCGGTAAGGGTGAAATATTGTTTGGCTAGTTCAGCTTCAACTCAACTTTTATTGTTTTTAGATTTAGTACTTATTATCAGCTTCTCTAAATGCATTTTAATGATGGAAGGGGTGTTTGTAGGTCAGCTGCTTGTTGGAGCGGCTCCGAGGAGCTGCAAGAGCAACGGAACCTTGTACACAGAAGGCAATATATGAGATGGGGTCCACTGTGATGAGCTCCATTCTCATTTTTCTTTATGTCTACAAGCATGAGGTATATATGAATCCATCAATCTTTTATTTTTGTATTCGGCCAGTGTGAAACTTGGGCCTCTTGTACATTTGCATCCTATGTTTTCTTATTACCACCAAGCTCAATAGAGCCTCATTTTTATACTATTGGCATCTTCTCTTTTCTTTTTGCATCTAGTTCCTTTTCATGCACTCATATACAAGCATAGCCTTGACATTACTGTACTATTGTGGCACCTAGCCAATCAAAAAGTTGAAACCCTGAAGCAGGCCTTTGTTATTTGAAAAGAAAACCGAAATTTTGGGTATTTTTCATCCTGCTTTTGTTATGTGTTCAGCTTCACTTGAATGCTTCTTCTGTAAACTTTTAAAATAGATTAAAAAAACAGCTTTTATGCAACATTACTGTTACTGTTACAGTCCATTACAGTCACATGATCATTGTTTTAGCTTATATCTGCAGTTATGCCCTCAAGGACTCATGATGATCGGTGTTGAGCCATAATGGGGAATGATAGGCCCAACTGTTGTGAACTGCGAGTATTCTAAGGAATGCTCTACTTTTAAAATCTTATTGGTGACCAAGATGGTCAAATGTATTTTGTACATGTTATCAATGTTACTCTTACACCAATCACTGACAACAACCATAAATGCAACAGAGGTTGCAATACTTTATTAGACCCATGGAGTGATGTAGGATTTAGCAATAAAATACAAGATGATATCCACCTCATCTATTTCCTTTGTTATTTTCTGCTTCATTATTGTATGAGCACGTCCATATTGCTGACCCCACTTAGTGGGATAAAAGTATGAGTCTTGTTGTCATTTAAAAAAAACAATCATATAAATGAGCATGCGATGTGAAAGAGCACAATAGCATAGAAAAATCCATATGGCTGACCCCACTCAGTGGGATAAAGGCTTGGTGATGGTTGTATTATTGTATGAACACGAACATAATGGTTGTCATTAGAGAGGCTTACTAATGATCTCTTATTGTTCTTTATGCATGTGACTTGTATGAATTAGTTCCTTATTTGAATCATGATTATCCTTGTCCAGACAAACTCTTGATAATTGCCCTGTGCTTAGTTTGCAGTTGTCTATCTGCTACTTAAGTTTGTCGTTGACTAGGTGGATGGTCAAATTATCTATCTAGAGGCTCAGGAAACTGCAGGAGTTGTTAACTTTTGCATGCGTTGTAATGTTTCATAGTATAATGTATCAAATCCCCAAGGAACTTTGCTCCTTTTTCACCATTTAAATATGTATGTTTGACATAAATTGTCTTGCTGCTGTTCTAGATATCTCTTAGTCTCTCAAGTAGTCTTCTGAGTGAAGCCAAGACTGAGAAGTATAAGGATTTACGTGCTCTTCTTCAACTCCTAGCAAATCTTTGCTCAAAAGATCTGGTAAATATATTATTTCCCTTTTGTAAATAATTTAGAAATTCCATATAGGATGTTTTTCTGCTTTAGGCCGCGTACTAAATAGAAATGAACAAATTTTCAGGTTGACTTCTCCTCAGATTCCACTGAGACACCAGGAACCAACATATCACAGGTATTTTGCACAAGGATCTTTCTAGACTCTGATTCTTGATCTTGACTGCATTGAGTCCTCAGGTTATTGTACCTTTTGTACCTTTGGGTTCATGCTGGTTGTTTACTTTGGCCTTTGCATAGTCATCCCTCTAATATCTCTGGACTTGTTGAAATACCCCAAGCTTTGTCACGATGTAAGCTTTCTTTTCTATGTTCGTTGGCACTTGCCGTAAACTACACTACCTTGGCTATGAAGCTAATATATTATGGATCCTATTCAGTTCTTTTCACTCCTTTCACACTTGTTGGAGGTTTATCCTGAAATGGTCGTGCAATTAAATGTCGAAGCAGTTTCTCATGTCCTTGGAACATTAGATTTTGGTCTTCATCATCAGGTGAATAACCGTATACTGTTAAATGCGTTAAGCCTTTCTAAGCCTTTTATAATGGCAGCTGCATGTCTTGATTGATTCATGCGAGCTCTTAATTGTTTTCTGCTAATGATGCAGGACACGGAAGTTGTTGATATGTGCCTGAGAGCTCTGAAAGCACCGGCTTCCTACCACTACAAGGAAACCGGTGTTGGAAAGGTGGGCTTGGGTTCACGTGCTGCAGGTTCTAAGGACCAAAGTGGACTGATGAGTGAAGGAATTTTTAGTCGGTTTCTTCGGACATTGCTGCATCTAGTTCCCTTTGAGGATTACAGGTGGGAACACATACCATGTTTCTTGTTCTTTTAAGGAAATTGGTCTGTAATAAGACATCACAAGTTGTATCACCTCCACATTTGCTTTACTAATGCTCTTGACATCTTAAGATTTATCATGTGTGACAATACAAGCGAGTAAAAAGCACTAAAGAGAGACACAAAGTACCCAAAGGGTGTAGTTTTTCTTGAAGTCAGATTCCATGAGGGAGTGATGTCCCTAAGGCAAGTGCAGCATCCCGTGAATCTGTGCTAGATCATTTTTGGTATGATTGACAGTTGACTTTTTTTCTATACATATAACATTATCCCCTTAAAAAAAGAGAAGAGATTAGATTTTGTTCAAGAAACTAATTAGAGTAAATGCGATCTTAGCGGAGCTCTATGTTCTTCTAAAAGATAATTTACAAGTTGGGGAATCCTTGAATGTAAAAAATTTTCCATAGGAATTTTGTGACTACTTCCTTTAAAATGTTTCCCTTGTTTCTCTTCCTGTTGATTTCAGTGCCCACCTTGTCAGTGCTGCAGCAGATGCTCTTCTCCCATTGATACTCTGTGAACAAGCTCTGTACCAGGTATATTGTAAATTCTTCAGAGGTTCTTGAACTAAGGTTTAATAATCATTTTGTTAGACGCAAAATTTTGATGAGTTACAAACTTAAAATTTATTGCAGAGACTAGGCAATGAATTGATTGAAAGGCAGGTGAACCCAGCCTTCAAATCAAGATTGGCAAATGCACTGCAGAGCCTTACAAGCTCAAACCAGCTTTCGTTCACCCTTGATCGCATGAATTACCAAAGGTTTTGAAAGAACTTAAACAACTTTTTGGTTGAAGTTCGTGGATTTTTGCTGATGATCTGAGACTGTTTAACTGCTGTCTGTATGTCAGAAAAATTTTGGTTATTTTCCCAGTATTTATTTGTAAGGTGTCCTACAAACTTCCAGAATTCAGGATCCTGGTATAATTTTGTTTGAGAAAATCTACCCCCCCCCAAAAAAAAAAGAAATATTGTTTGAGAAATTGAAATTTTAATTGATTGACAAAAATGTTGTATATGAATGGAGTGATCTTAATTTGAGCTCATTTCCAGACTTCCAAATGTGGCCAGGTTGTGGAGATGTTTCTGGTATGCAAGTGTTTCGATGGTTGTAAATGTGAAGAGGTGAAATCAGTTTTGTCAATGTTGGGTATTGACACCTTACAAATTTGTTGGGTATTGACAAACAAATTAAAATATTTGATTTGGATTATATTTATGTTGAGATGCTAATGATTGAACCCACTCGAGAAACAAGTCCTTGTGTCTCCCGAATTTGACAGTGACTTATTTTATAGGACATCCAACATGTGAAAAGATCTGAAACTTGACCAGATCAAATTCTATTGCACATGGAAACAAACAAGAATCAACATCACTAGGTTAGAGGAAATAGCAAACACAAGTTTGAACCTCTTCAAAGACTAAGATAAAGGATTTAAAAGTAATGGTAGCTATAATTACATCCAGGTTTAAAGGAATGTATGATATGGAAAAGAATAATATAATAGCATTGACAAGAACCAGTAAATTTCAATGATATTCAATAATAAACAAACATGCTGCATCAGTATGGTAGGCTTCAAAAGCAAAATAGATCATAATTCGCTTAACAGTCGAATATACTCACTTATTTAATCAAAACCAGGAATGAAAAATGCAATCCAGTTTCTCGTACTCATTTGTGCAGTACACTATTCTTTGGAAGCTTTGGTTTCTTTTGTGAGAAGTTCTACCAAGAAAGATACAAGGTAAGGTCACCACATTGTAAGAAAGAACTCGGAAGCCATTTAATTGGAAAACTAGTTACCTACCTTTTGCCTTTCTAATGCCTCAAAATCTGTACTCTCCCTCCACTTGCTCTTATGCAGTTTGATTGGGCGGTTTCCAACATATTTACCTTTAAAAAAATAAAAACAGGCATTTATTAAATGCTTGCACATATTAAAAAATAAAATAAAACCCTGATGAATGATTTGCCCAACAATGACAGATTTTAGGATCATAATTTCAGTAACAGGCCATAATTCAGTAACAATTCTAAAAACAAAAAACAAACACTAGGCTAATCCAGTTGGGAATCAAAAAGAAAATTTCTATCTGTTGGGTTCAACAATCAGTATATCCTGGTAGTTACCCAGCTGTAGCAGGAGATGTAAGATGAAACATAGAATAAACCTTTATTAAATTGATAATCATGTAGAGTGGAAGATATTTTGCTGTTTGCATCAAGCATAAACTTCATCCAAGCATGTGTGCTCCTCTAGAAGCAAACACTACAATAAGGGTAAAAATTTAATGGCAATCAAATGTGTCTGCCTTTTTAGAACACTGAAACGATTTTGAAAATCTATCATTGGATGGAGAGTGAGATTCTAGATTAAGATACCCATATACTAATACTTTGGAAAAGGTGCTGCTTTCTTTACAAGAAAGAGAAGAATATAATGAAGCAGCACCGAGATGGTGCACAAAAGACGACTCTCTAAGAGGATGCTAGGGCTCCCAGAAATAAAAGGTTTCAACCCAATGATCAACAAAACTAGGGAAAAGGTATGACTCCTTACGAGGAAAATAAAAAGACAGAAATCCTCCAACACCAAAACTTGCCCAGAACAGATATGAAAATTTTTACCCAATCTACCTACGCTGAGGGATAGAACTGTTGAAATTTGGAGTGCGGAAGCGTAGGTGATTGAGCTAGGGTTTTGTGTTTGAAGGTTGAAGAACAACAAAGAAAATGAGAGCTTGAATTTGTGAGAATAAACTCAATTATATTGCTTTGATGAAATATCAAATACAAGACACTTTTGTTGAAACAATGCTCAAGAATTATAAAGACACTTTGAGAGAGACTATGCTCTATATTAGGCTATGGGAGAGAATGCTCCAATATGTTTTTAGAATAGAAGAGACCTCCTATTTATAGAGAAAAAGGTGAGGAGAGTCCAATATGGCTGCTGGAAGGGCCATCATTGCATTTCAACAACTAGAAAAACTAGCTGTTGAAATGTGCTCTGCCTATTCTGCCCTCGGCAGATTGGACAGACTGTTGGTCCACTCTTTGGGCAGTGAAGGACCTTAAATGAGGCCCTTTTTGAACCCTAAATGGAGCATAAAACTTGGACTTCAGACTTATACTCCTTAACGCAATATTTACAATTGGCATACCTGTTACATCTATGAACTTATCAAAATGTTCCCACACTTGATCATTTCTTCATGGTCTTTCGTTTTTTGCCTTCACTTGTTACATTTGTTGACGCAGATAAAACTACTACCATTTCAACCTCTTGATCAGCCATTGAAGACAACATTGAATTTGCAAATGATCGTCTACAATAAAATCTAACAAATATTAATCAAATACCAATAAAAAACAGGAGAGATCGCTATACAGAAATGTAAAAAAAAAAAAAAAAAAAAAAAAGAGCAGGCCACTATAAAAAAGACATTGAATTTG
Source organism: Dillenia suffruticosa (assembly GCA_033439265.1). Lineage (NCBI taxonomy): Eukaryota > Viridiplantae > Streptophyta > Magnoliopsida > Dilleniales > Dilleniaceae > Dillenia > Dillenia suffruticosa. Next base: position 4,262,581 of record JAVTVX010000018.1, on the reverse strand, counting down.
AATTGAATCAAATACTAATAAAAAGAAAGCAAAAGGTCTCAAAACCCAAAAAAAAAAGCAAAAAAAAAAAAAAAAAAAAAAAAACTTACTATCGGCGATTGCCATGCAGAGAAAAGAGAGATGGAGAAGAAGAAGAGGAGGAGACCACTGCGCAGAGAGGAGTAGGAGGAGGAGAGAGAAAGGAGATAACTGCTGTGACTAGGGCAGGGAGGAGGCGAAATCGAAACAGCTAAGGAAGAGGAGAGAGAGAGATAGAAAAGATAGAGAGAGAGGTAGCTAGGGGTTTCAGACAAGATGATCTCTCGTTATTATTATTATTTTTTTCCTTCTTGAATGTTTTTCTTTGATTGGAAGAGAAGAGAGAGATCCTCCTGGTCAAAAAAAAAATCATTTTTATTTGGTTCTGTTCAACCCAAACGGAACCTTTTTTTTTATTAAATCGAAACTGAATCAAAAAACTTCAGTTCGATTCAGTTTGAAAGAAAAAAAAAAAGAACCAAACCAAAAATTTCGGTTTGGGTTGTCGGTTTAACCTGAATAGCCTGCAATCCAACAGAAAGAGCCTCTTTGCACACACTTGTACTAATTCTTAGAATATGCATATGTAGTTATATCAAAAATCTTATTCTAAGACGGAGGGAGAGAGAGAACTAGAACTATGTGTTTAATTTTGATAATTGAATTTCTTATGCCAACTATGCACAATAAAATAGAATAGACTTCTACTTTTTTTCAAGGCTATAGAAAGAAAGAGGTAATAGTATTAAATGAGGGCATGGGGCAATGCCTCCTCCCCTGCCTGCACCTGATCTAGTCATTACATCATTTCAGGAAAAGAATTCTCCAAATGCCATGGAAGTTTGAAGTTTCCAATTCACTCCATACTTTTTCTACTATTGGCAACTATTGACAATTTGCTATTGGGAGTCCATTAATTTTTTCATACAACAACAACAACAAAAAATTGAGCCTTAATTCCAACAATTGGGGATTAATTTTTTTATATATTATCTTTATTCCAAGACATAGATGTTCTTTCAGATTCTTAAAAGAAAGGTTCCGAAGGAATCTATATTGCAAAGATATATGATTTCAATAACATATCGTATTGCTATCACCTAAACCATGGACTAGAAAAAACTGTATTTACGCAGTCAGATAGAAAGGGGAAAACAAGTATAATAAGGGTACCAACTTTCACTTCAGCCATTTCAACTGCCTGTTAGAAAACTTCCAGCCTGCCAGCTTTATCTAGGACATCCAAAGCAATCTAACAAACATACTAAGGAAGACCCTATCTAGTACATCCAAAGCAATCTAACAAACATATCTAAGGAAGACCCTTCCTAATGGTCCTCATAGTATAAAGTGACTAGATAGACCCGTTTTCTTCCTCTGCTGGCAAATATACCCCGTTTCCTTCCTCTGCTAGCAAAGAGACAATTTTTTAATCAACATGTCCTTCACTTTTCACCAATAAAATGATTCCAGCCTATTACTCCTTTTTGTACAAACCTTTACTTGAAGGAAATCCGGCATCTTTTCATCAACTCATATCCACCCTCCAGCTATCACTGAGACCCTCAGCATCATCATCTTTTTCTCTGTTCAGGCCTTAGCATCCGCTTGGTAGAGAACACTAATCTAATCCCTGCTGTCCTCCGTTCTCAAAATTTACTCCTGAGGGTTTCCTTCATCAAAATAGATCTTAACCACCGACATTCAGAAGCACCAGGAGTTCATTCTCACTAAAATGACATGATCTTAACCACCCTGACAACCTAAAAGATACATCACAGATCAAAAACTTAAAAGGAACCCAAAGTAAGTGATCTGAGGAACAAATCAACAGAATAAGTAAGCACCATTAAATGTCCACCAATCCCATTCCCTATAAACTAACCAAAAAGTAGCTAGGCAGATCAATCTAACCGTCCTCATTTTTTGCTATACAACTCCCACACAGGGGGAAAGGAGTAAAAACAAACATAAATTACTGAAGTATATTCCAATTGCTTCAAATATCTTCAACTCAATCCTTTCAAAGTCCTTATGACAAGGTCCATGAAAATGCAAAAATAAAACAAAAATAATAAAAATAAATAAATAAATTTATAACCCAAAACTTTTATGTCTCCCTTTATCTCTAACCCCTTTATTCTGGTTCTTGGTTTCTATCTCTTCTCGCTCTATTCTGATCTGTTCCCTGGCTATTTCCTCCCTCCCCTATTTCTCCCAGTTGCTTCTGCATCACATGTTAGGCACATGCAATCAAGAATAGAATAAATAAGAGTAGATACATTTCAACGTGGAAGGTGAAAGCATCCATAGCCCACAGAGTAGATACAACGTGGAAGGTGAAAGCATCCATAGCCCACTTGATCCTTGTAACATGACTTTCTCCTCTCAAAGCTAAATTATGGTGTATACTAGTTAGTGATTAGTAAAATCACTAAGAGATGACAATGATTCTGCAGAACAAAATTTTAAACTTAACACAAAGCAGTATGGAGCATGGCTAATATTTCTAATGATAGTTAAACTGAAAGCAAAAACTAAATTCCAAGCAAACGTACGAGCCAGTCCATAATATATCATTTTAAGGTGAACTCTCATTCTATACCTTCTATTTAATCTTTTTTTATCACACATAGAATGAAAGTTACTGTCCAACTTCTGGATACCCATAGACAGGGTTTTAATAAATTCCCATTCTCCAAACTCTGCATCCTCAATGCCCCTTTTGAATTCATAATGCATCTGATATCCAGAAACCATTTGCCTCTTGTTAAAGACACAAACAATTATATCAGAAGCCGAAAAGCAGCTTTTTTTTCCCCAGCAGACTCAACCAAGTTAAATGCAAAACAATTAGAATATGACCATTACAGATTAGAACAGGAAAACTACTTAACTACTTAAAGAATGTGAGAACATGTCATGTGCTGGAAGGTTGATGACAGCCTATAGATGCTGAATGCACAATAATTGTCATGCGGTGGAAGTTTGATGACAGCCTATAGATGCTGAATGCACAATAATTGTATTATATGTGCCAAATGAATAACGTTAGCAATCGCTGATTTGACCTGTTAAATTCCAAATATCTGAACAAAGAAGACAGTGGATTTCTTCATTTCCCACAATAAATAGCTATCCTAGATTAGAGTAGTGTCACAGATCACGAGCCAATGCAATTAATATAATTTGGAATAAGTTCTCTGGCCATGTTGAAAGAAGGAAATCTAGAAAATGCTTTTGAAAGAACATCATCATACACCTCGTTTCCAAGGTCACCACGAAAGAGGCGATAATCATCTGCAAAATACCGATGGTACCATAGGAAATGAGAACTGCATCTAGTGAAGAGGAAAAACTCAGACCAAGGAAAAAAGGGAAGGAATAATGAGGCAGGGAATATAGTCAAAATAGAGGTGCATCTACAGACTGCCAGGTTCAAAATGTTATCAAAAAACTAAGAACTGCTTTAGGAAGAGGAAAAGTACAGGTAAAATACTAGCAAGGTACCAAATTTTATAGCCTCACTTATGATTACTTGCTTGTTTGCCTTCTGATGGTTGTGTTTCAGAAAGTCGAAGTCAACAAACAAGGAAAAGTTGTTGCCCACCCACCCAACACTCATACAGAGGGAATAAAGGAAGCAATTATTATACATGATATTCCTCTTTTAAATATCTTATCCTTTTTTCTGAATGAACTTCATTCAAAATGCACAAAACACAATACCGTTTGAGCTTTCCCGTACAAAAGGTCCTACAATTCTTTTGGTGAAGAAGCCTCCAAGGCTATATTCTAACTATACAGTTAGTATGACCATGAATTATTGTAGACCAAAGTATCAGTTTGATGGAACAGGTTGGCAACAACCTCCAAAGTCTACCAAGAGTGAATCTAATGCTTCAACTTTAGTTGGCATAAGTCAGATGATAAGAAACTTAATTGGGAGCTTGATAAGGCATATCAAGTCTTTATTTTATGTTAGGAAGTTGCACAATTTTTAATATTTTAGAAGTTTATTATTGAAGTTAGTTTCTATTTTTTGTGTCTAGTTATTTAACAAGTTATTTCTATTTGATCATTGTAGAGTCATTACTAAGACTATTTAAAAATTTCTAAATTTTTATCTTAATAATAGTTTGTATTTTTTAAAACTAATTCTTTATTTAAAGATTTGTAATCTTATAATGAGTAGTGAAGAATAAGACTTTGAATTTATGCTTTGAGTTCTCTCAAACCCTAGAGGCTATGATGCTTTCTTGCCCTAAGTGTGATGCCGAAGAATCTACTACTGTGATGCTACTAAACCTATCTTCTTTCTTCTCACCTCTTGCTTTCTTTCCTTCAATTTAATTGTGCTGGATTTCTATTTATACTCTATAAACCTAAAAATTTTCTCAAGAATAACAGTTTGCTTAGATTAAATTTTCTTGTAGTAAACCATAATTCCCTACACCAAAACCTAAACCTTAATTTTCAACCCTAATTCCCCACGAATCCCTAACAGTCTTTTCCTGGGCTGTCCTACATCACAGTTATTCACATATCAATTTTCATCAGACATACAACATATGCATAATATGTGATCCAATCAAGTATTGTCCACTTTCCCTCATATACGTACTTAACAAGGTCACAGTCAATGCATATGACATACACACAATAAGCTAATAAAGTAGGAAACCCAGAAATCATACTTTCTGGCCAATCAGCAAGAGTTGGATCCTCCCAAGATTGCCCTGCAGCTTTACGTGGAATGGTCTTCTTCTTAATCTCAGCTTTGTGCTCAATTTCACTACTTGCAAGGGCCGCTTTTACACTTTCCAGAGCTTCAGGTGTAATTGTTTGTGCATCCCTTTGAAATAATTGCTAGGCCTATTAAGATAGAGGATATGGTCGGTATCTTCTTCTTTATGTATTCGTAGAAGAATTCTTCCTGTAATAGAGATGATAATATATTTTATAAATCATTATCCAAACTTGCCATGTTCAGAAGAGAACCAAGTACACCCATAGGAAGTGAGCCAAATAGAAATGTGACATTAGATAATGCATGTCCATTCCCCTGAAATATAACAATATGCTGCATACCTCTTCGAAGAAACATAGAATAAGCAAACTATTGCCCCAAAATACCATGCGTTTTCCAATCAGGCTGCAAAAGCTCTTGGTCATGCTCACTCTAAACCTTATGTGTACAAAGCAAGCACAGTAAAATAACCCCCACAATGTTGCTCTGCAAAAGACAAACTGCAACAATAATGAGTGCAGCAAGTACACCTGCACGTGTATGGTTTTCATGCACAATGCACAGTGTAGATATATAGACTACACTCTACTAGTTAATATCAGCTATTAAATAGCTGGCTTAAGTTGTATTCTAGAAAATTGTGACAAGATGAAATATTATAAGCACCAAATCACTACCTAAGAGGGGCCTCCCAAGTCCTGCCCATGGAAAAGCCTCGTGATGAGATAAGGGAGAGGAAGAGGAGGGCCTTAATCACAAAATAAGTTCAAAGGTTAACAATTTCAGGAAAAGACTCAAAAATTAGATATAAGAAAATAACTAAACATTTATAATTGACCTCTTTAATTGGTAAAGAATAATAATACTGGATTAAAAAGCATGAAGTTGCACTAGTGGTGGGTTTTAGCAACACTGTGTTAACAAACTTTATCCAAAAATGTTTATCTGTAACATCAATACCACATTGATATTACAATTTTAATGGTTTCTTTCTACTAGGCAATAAATGAAATGAGATTAAGGAGTTTCTTGTTTATTTTTTCTAGGTAGTGATGCCTAAGGGCATTTTAAGTCCATGAAGTCTGTGCAGAAATCCATGGCAAACATAGGCATATTCCTAGGCACACATAAATTATCAAACTTCCAGTTACAGCAACCCAAAAAATAAAAAAATAAAAAAAATAAATCCAAAACGCAGTTCTTCTTCACCAAAATCCAGTTATTATTCATAGATACTGCAGCTTCTCAAGATATGAAACAAATACAGAAATTTCAAATCATATAAAAACCTAGATTTCATTTCAATTTTCAGTAGACAAAGCTAGAGGTTGCGACAAACTTTTGAAAGCTTGAATAATCAAACAAACACCAGAACCATAATGTTGGCTATAAATAATTCAGATAACCACATTAACTCAAAAATTCCTTCAAAAGCCTAAAATTCAAATGTAGAGAGCTGCAACGAATCCTAGAAATCTCGAAAAATCACAACGAACACCAGAACCACAATTTAGATTCTAAACAATTGAGGAGACCACATTAAACTAAAAGTTCCAATCAAACCTAAAATCCGAATCTAGAGCAGCAACAAACCCTAGAAATCATAAATAAATCGCAAGGAATACCTAAGTTAGACCACAATATCAAGCAAAAAGCAATAGAAAGATCGCAGCAAATTAGAATTCCAAGATAAAACCTCAAAAATCGAATCGAGGGAGAGAGGGAGAGGAGACCTGCTGGTACTGGGGGAGAGAGTAGACGACGGGAGAGGTGGGGAGTTTGATGGGGGGCATCGGAATCTGGACGGCGGGGTGGGTGTCGCATAGGATGGTTGCTGGAGATGGAATGGGAGAGGAAGGGAGGACGAGGAGATGTTGTTTGCATAGGTGAATTGAGATGACGATGCCGATGATGGGATTGATGATATGGTTTACTTTCCTTAGGGTTTTTTTAAATTGAAATCTTAGGTTTTGGCGGTTTGATTCGTTTGTGAAGTGATTGAGAGTGTGAGATGTCAGGGAAATCTTGGTCATAGTCTTTCCTTCATAAAATACCCATCAACAAGCGCGGGGATAGCTCAGTTGGGAGAGCGTCAGACTGAAGATCTGAAGGTCGCGTGTTCGATCCACGCTCACCGCACCTTTCAAATTTTTTTCCCCGGGCCGAGTGCTCATATCAATATTTTCAATTAATTGTACCAAAATTTAATAGGTTAACCTAACTGATTGATTTAATATGTTTTCATAACACGGTTCATTATCAAATCGTTAGAAAATAAAATCTAAATATGTTTTAATTATATTTTAGTACTAATATAATAAATATATTCATCACCGATAGATTTAATAACAGATATTTTAATCATTGTCGATATAATAAAATTGATTCTTAATTGATCGATAACTTAACCCAAAAATAATATTAACCTAAAATTAAGATATTATAATGAACCAACAGAGTTATTTGGCTGATTACAATTTGGTGCAGTTAACTTGCATACTTCATGTTCTTTTTTTCGTAATAGAATATTTTATATTATGGTTAAAATAAACTTATTCACACATTTTTTATGAAATGTAAAATAGTTATAAAATACTTTATGAATATTACATTTTATCGTAATGTATTTAAAATTTACAAAAAACAAAAAAGTGTTGTATAAATATTTCTCTATTGGTTGGAGATTAGTTGATATATATGTTCAAATTTTTCTTTTTTTTTTTTGTTTTTTTTATTTAATTTGATTCCTAGTCTTTTTTCAATAACACTTTATGCCATGTGTTTTAATCGATTACAATTTTTCTAATTTGATTATCGATATTTAAAAATTCGACTAATTTAGTTTGAACAAGTGTGGGGTCCAAATTAGGTGCTGATTCTCTCAATATTTATTTTTTTATTTTTAAAATTCAAATTTAAAATTTAAAATTTAGTATCCTGTCATTAAACACGTAAATTGTTAATAATGTTTGGCAACTTTGATCAAACGTTAGCTAGAATGTTGTAAATTGTCAAGAATGCCCTTCTTCTTAGTCTTCCTCTCCCTTTTTCCCATCTCTCTATTACCCTTCCATTGATCTCCTCCTCACCATCTCCTCTCTTACATCCTTGATTTCGTCCCTCCACATCGCCCTACTCATATCCTCGTACCTTAATCTGGAGAGAGATTTTGAAAATTAGAGGGAGGAAAATTAATCACATGCAAAAGCAAACAAAACCATTTTCAATAATTAATAACTCATAGCCTGTAGCTACAGCAATGGATAAAGAAGAAGAAGAAGAAGAAGAAGAAGAACACCCACGGCAACAGCAACACCATAAGTACGATCATTGTTTGCATTGAACGCAATCCCTCTATTTCCCAAAAATGAGGAATTTGACAAAGGAGATAATACGTGGAGGAGTCCATGGTGAAAGAGGTAATGAATCAGTGCTTCATAGTGTAAGAGTTGTAGTGAGGGAGTTGAAACACGAGGTTAACCCTTTGCTCTCCTTCTTAAGGTCAGTGTAAGTTTATAGTTGAAACAACACCTCCTTATATAGCTATGATCAAGCATGGGATGGTTTAATCTAAGCAGCAGAATTAAACTTGTGTAGGCAACAATTCAACAATTGTAAGGTTTGCACACTAGGTTGAGGCAAGTGTAATGTGGGGATGTTTTGCATGAAACCGAAAAAGATGATATTTGTAAAGTTTGAATCAAAACTTGTATTGATTTGTGGTTACTGATTTAAATGAACAACTAGAATCAAAATACAGTTTCTAAGGGGACAGTGTAGTCATCACAATCTTTTTTTCCCAACCTGGTGATTTCGGATTCAAATCTCCATGTAACAAAAAAAAAAAATCAAAATAAAAATTTCCATTTCAAAACGATTAATGAGATTATTTGGTATTTTTAAAATTATTTTTTTCAAAATATTTAGCACAGATCAAAATTTTTAGGGTTTACTGGTTATGAACTTTGAAATATATTTTCCTAAAATTTTCAAAGTAATAGTCATTAAATTTTTTGAAAAACTATTACTATTAAATATATACTGATATATGAATATTTTTTGTCAAAAATCTTTTTTTTTTTTTTTTTTTTGAAAATTTAGTGTTGGGACCTAGGGTTTTTATATCTTTAATCGATCTTCATCTCATGACATTCCAAGGTGTTCATGATAGAAAAATATTCGCGACAACTGATTTAGACGTCGCAAACACAAAAAAAAACTCAAAATTTTGCTTTAAATCAGATGGATTTTGATTTATTCATGAATCAAAACAACAATCTCGAACAAGCACATAGAGGAAAGAGTGGGTCAGACACAAATGATATCGTTGAGTTTGAGAAGGAGACACAAAAACAAAACAAGACTGATAGACTATTTGGCTTACATAATAAAATTGAGCTGATGGTTGATAACTGATGACCAACGATCAATAGACAATGGATGACGGCTAATGGCTGATTATCGGTGTTTGATAACCGTTGTTAATTGATATTAGTGTTTGACGGTTTAGTTAATATTAGTTGTTCAGATATAAAATGATAAAAAAGTCTATATTAATTAAATTTGTTTTTTTAAAATATTTTTATATTATTACTCTATACTTAAATAATAAAATTTATAAATATAATATTACTATTTTTTAAAATAAGTAATTCATTTATATATTATAAAAAATGATACAAATCATATAAACATTTCTGACTTTATAAAAAAAGATAAATTTTCAACTATTGAGACAATCTATTAATCTAAATATAAAACATAATCATAGCTTAAATCTTATCACATAAAAAATATAGTAAAAATAGAAAAGTAGAGTAAAAATAGTAAAAAGTAAAAAATATAAAATGAATAAAATAATTTTTTACTATTTGAATTTATTTGTTATCATCTCTCTATACCATTAAATAAAAGTAATGTCTTATAAAAATCGTAGAAAGTGCTACATAAGAAAATAAATATATATTTTTTTATTTCTAAAATGGTTAGAAAAGTAATTATTTATTTTTCTAAAGGTGTAATTAATGAAATTATTTAATATTGTAATAATAAGGTTATTTGATAATTAATTAATATTTATTATAATTTTAATATTATTAGGATCAAAATTAAATTAATTAGCACTCCCTCTGTTTGGAGAAAATTGATGAATATTATGTCTTTATTTGAAAATTTATTTTTTTCAAAAAAGTAAATTTTATTTTCCACTCTGTAGTTGAAAATGACATTTATCACATATTTATTTGCCCAAATTTTTAAGAAAATGACATCTAGATGCTTTTTTATAAAGAATTTTACTAAATTATTTTATTCATAAAATAATAAATAAATAGAAGAAGATGAAAAAAAATATAATTTCTAAATTTTTGATTTTGTGAAACAAACGTAGCCCAAGGGAATGGGAAATAATGAAAATTAGAGAGAGAGAGAGAGTAGTGGAAGACGCGTACGGGTGAGAGTGGGGGGAAGGAGTGGTCGAGAAACAGTTCGAGTGTGCTTCTTGAGTTGTAGGGAACCGTGTTGGGGTTGGATTTTTAGGAGAGTCATCTAATCCAAAGGTGGAAATTAGAAGTCAGAGGAGAAGATTATGAGTTCGGGTATAGAAGAAGAAAAGAGAAGCCGCTGATGCATTGGAGTTGGGTTTAGGAATCCGATGATGTGATGTTATGGTGTGGGGATTTGGATTTTAAATAGAAACTTGGCTTTGATTCCATCGACCAGATAGAACCGATATTTGGCAAAAGGAACGAAGAAAACTATATCTTCTAATTTGCAAAATAATTATTTTTAAAAGTACCATCCCATTAATATAATAATAATAATAATAATAATAATAGTAATAATAACAACTTAATTTTTTTATTAAAAATTCTTGTGAATATCTATATCATTAAAGAAAAATAGTGCCTTAATGAAGGTATAGCGAGTGTCATATAAAAAAAATATATATATTTTTTTTATTTTTAAAAAGATTAGAAATTTAATTATTTATTTTTCTAAAAGTATAATTAATAAAATTATTTGATATTACAATAATAAAATTATTTGATGGTAAACTTCCATTTATTATAATTTTAATATTATTAGTATATACAATATATTAAGATAATATAAAAATGTTTTTATCTTTATGTTTAATGCTTTCCACTTTTTCTCACTAATTTGCCTTCTTTTTTCCTCGGTAATATGTCTCTTATTTTTATATAGAACTATGATAGTTAAAATCCGTTCCCTTCACTTCTGTGAAACACAACCCAACTTTCATTATTTTCGATTTTGGAAATACCATTCGATTATTGTTGGAGTTATAATAGCTTATTTCGCATTCAGCCAGAAAAGATTAAAAGATATTTCGTTTAAACTTTCGTGCTTCATTCCCCATTACATTTGTATCAACCTGACTTGTTATTAGATATCGAGTATTTTGTTCATTTGATTAAATAGTCTGTATGGTTCTTTAATGTTTATTTCTTGATTTCTTAATATAATATTAGAAAAAAAGGTTTTTATGGTTTTTTAATATTTATTTCTTGATTTCTCAATATAAAATTAAAAAAAGGGTTTGTATAGTTTTTTAATATTTGCTTTTGGGTTTTTATTAGAGTTGCAAGAGACCAACGTCATTAAGAAGTTAAACAAAGGAGATCTAATCAAACAGCAGGATTATCAAGACGAACAACTATAATGGTTATTTGATAATCTTTCAAACCGTTCAACTACTTGGTGCCCAGTATCCATATAGCCTCAAACACTACGTCGTTTTACATAAACAATATAGCCATTGTACATTATATAAATATGACCATTTGCATTATACAAATACGATCATACGTCAGACGTGAATAAAATGATCTGTAAAAATCAATTCTATATCATAACTAATTAGATTATTATACTATTTAACTTATATATTTTCTTTTTAAGATAACCCGCAATATAAGAACGGGCATGTAACCTAATTAATATAAAAAATGTTAAATAATTAAAAAAAAAAAAAAAAAAAAAAGTTGATCAACAGTATTTGAAGAGTCAAAAGTTATAGCAAACATCCCTAAACTAGTACCACCCAAACAAGGAAAAGAAGGCTTACGAACATGCAATGCTTAAAAAATTAAAGTCTGTGAGCTGTTTGCACGAGGTAATTTCGAACTATTTTAATGATTCGAAACATGATCAGTTATATCATGTTGCTTAATACATCTGCAATATAAATTCTATGTCAAGATGCGAATATCAGGGTTGCTCAAGTCAATTATCCAAAAATTGGATTCGGTGATAACTTTATATTGTCGTGGATGATTAGGAACATGTCACTACCATGGGTCAATTGGACACAATCAAGACATTCATGGATATTCCTCTTATCGGATGAGTTGTTCAGTGGAATCAATAAATAAGGCTTAGTACATTGATTTATCTGACCTCAATTACTCTTGTTGCATGGAGCCGTAGCATATAGAAGTGCCTATAGATCAAGGATAAATCCCCCTTATTTATATCTCATGTTCGATAATAATAACAATAAAGTTTATTTTTTAGTATACAGAAGAGATTTGAAATCGAGATGAGAATAATATCAATTAAATTATATCTCATTGATAATAATAAAGCATATTTAGTATTTGAAAAAATTTCAAACATGACCGTATACAATGCATAAAATCATTTACATACATGGTCAACCATAGGGATTGTAGAAATCCCCCCATATACAATGCATCAAACTTTTTAGAATGGATCTAAATTAGTTATTTTTATAAATTACTTATAAAATTTTTTTAAATAAATTTATTTTATTTAAATAAAATAAATAAATATAAGTTAAAAGAAACTAGAATTATTCAATAATTTATTATACAAACTAATATAATTTAACCGTTAATATATCTGGTAACTAATTTAGATCAAACTTTATTTAGTAATTAATTTCGTGGGTTGTCATTTTAGTTTTATTCTTTATCCCAAAACACAAACTATTTTTTTTTTTTTTTATTTCACCACTCGTATTCAAAAATACGATTAATTCGACAGTTTTAGGGTTCAATCTAAACATTGACTTTTTTATATTTGTTTTTCTATTTTTAAAATTTAAATTTGAGATTTTGGTTAAAAAAATTTAATATTTTGTTATTTTTTTGTTACCTACTATCGGTATTTGAAATTATATTTTGATTAATCGTTTCGAATGTCTGTGGGGATCATATTTAGAAACGACTCTTTAGTATAGTTTTTTTTTTTTTTAAGTTTTAAGTCAGGGGTTTTTTTTTTTAGTTTCTCTTCTCGTTAGAAGAAAAAGTCCTGTCAAATAGAATTTTTTAAAAACTTAAAAAAAAAGAGGTTTTTTTTTTCATGAAAAAAATTTTGAAAAATAGCTTTTAAGTAAAAGCTCCTGGGGATGAGGTTTTATTTCTCATTTTTTTAATGCTCCAATTTTTTCAAAAATTTATATTTTTTTCCTATTTATATCTTCACATAATTATTTTTATATCATTAATATCCTCATTTAAAAGATACAAAATTTCAAATATACTCATTAATTTTTAATTTTTAACTTTTAATTTTAGTTTAAGAGTAAAACAGTAAAAAAGAAATTAACTACTTTATTTAAAAAATAAAAAAATCAAATAATTTTTAACTTTTTTTTAAATAATTAATTTTTATTTCTCTTTAAAAAGAAAAGATAAAAAATCCAACCAACTTGATATTTGATTAAATAATTTAATATTTTATCTTATTATATTCACCGTTGATCGGTTAATTCTCTACCATTGGAGCAGGAGAATGATCAAGCCAATGTAACGCGAGGACGTGGGGCGTGACACATTAAAAAACAATATAATCATTTTATATTTTGGTTTACATTTCAAGCGGCACATTGGCTTACGCTGGCCCACAGTTCCGAAACTTCGCCTCCGGCCAGCAGGAAAGCCTCTTCAACGAGTCTATGAAGTACCCTCGATTTCTCGCCTACCTCTAAATTGATTACTTGTCGCCCCAAGATAATCATACACCACCACTGGTTTGGAAAATTTCAATCTAATTTAATTTATCTTATTTTTATTTACAATATATTTTATTAAAATAATTTTTGAAACATAATTTTAAATAATTTTTATATTAAAAACTTATCTAATCTCAATTAAATATAATCTCATTTTTCTTAATTGATTTAAAAATCTTTATAGTCTCTACAAATTATATGATCGAGGGTTTTCATTTGATTATTTCCTTAAATATTAAATTCAATGATTAAAATTATAAAAATATTAATATTTTTATTCAAGTTCTAAAAATTATAAAATCGATTTTCTAAAAGTTAATTCTTAAAATTGATCTTAAAATGATATTTTTTTCAAAATTTGAAAATTAATGAAAATGAAAAAGAATTGGATTTGAAGTTGGACTTTGAGAAGTCAAGTTCAAAGTCTATTTATCAAAAATCAACTTCAAATTGTTTTCTCTATCTTTCTCTCTCTGTCCCATACAAGCAAGACAGAGTCAATTTTTAGGAGAGAGAGAGAGAGAAAGCACTTTGACTAATTAATAATAGGTTTTAGAGAGAGAACATTTTCACATGATAAGAGTGAAGAAAACATCTGGACTTTGTTTCCCAAAATAAGTGTATATGTCTTTGGTTGCAGGTTTTAGTTTAATGAATAAGAGAAGGAAAAAAGAGAGAGCACTTTGAAGTTAATTTTTTAAAAATTGTTTTTAAATTTAATAAAATTGATTTTAAATTGATTTTTAGAAAATTGAATTCAAAAGTCAATTTTCAAAAAATCAATTTCACAATATTTAGAAGTTATATAAAAATATCAATATTTTTATGATTTTTATTTCTAAATTTAATATTCGGATAAATAACCCAATTTTCACTCACTATAGAATGTTCGTATTTTTAATTAAGCTTAGGAAAGCTCGGATTAGATCAAAATTTCTGAAAATTGTTAATATAATAATTTTAATTATTTTTATAAATTACTTATAAAATTTTATTTTTAATACTTTGTTATTTAAAATAAAATAAATAAATATAAGTTAGAAAGAAAATGAAATTATTCAATAATTTATTATACAAATCGATATAATTTGACAATTAATGTATCTGATAACTTCTTTACTAATTAATTTGGTGGGTTAGTATTCTAGTTTTATACTCTATTCCCAAACACAAATTTATTTTTTTTATTTGTATATGAGTATTTAAAAATTCGATTAATTCGATTCAAATAATTATACTTTCAATTTACATATCGACTTTCTCAAAGTTTTTTTTTTATTTTTAAAATTTGAATTTAAAATTTTAATTAAAAAATTTAATATTCTATCTAAATTAAAGTAGAATAAAGATATGAGATTAATGAACTATAATTTAACTATTATCGTTCTCCTTCCTCTTATAAAGATCTCGAGTCGATTGTCTCCACGTAAATGAAACAAAAAAAAAAAAAAAAAAAAGTAATGTAGACGTGGGGCGTTACGCATTAAAAAATATTTCACGCGGCACATAGGCTTATGCTGGCCCACAGTTCCGAAACTTCGCCTCTGGCCAGCAGGAAAACCTTTTCTACAAGTCTATAAAGTATCCTCAATTTCTCGCCTTTTTTCCAATTTCTCCTCTAAATAGATTACTTGTAGCCCAAAGTTAACCATACATTAACCCGGTTTGGAAAATTTCAATCTAATTTAATTTATCTTGTTTTTATTGGCAATATTTAAAATAATTTTTAAAAAATATATAATTTAAATAATTTTTATATTTAAACTAATCTCAGATAAATTAAATCTCATTTTTCTTAATTGATTTAAAGATCTTGAGAAAAAAGGATTAGTATTATAGTCTCTATGAATTATATGATTGAGGGTTTTTATTAGATTATTGTTCTAAATATTAAATTTATGGATCAAAATTATAAAAATACTTATATTTTTATTCGAATTTTGAAAATAATAAAATCGACTTTTAAAATCTAATTTTGAAAATCAATTTAAAAATAATATTTTTTGAATTTCAAAAAAATAATAAAAATGAAAAAATGGATGGATATGAAATATCAACTTCAAAATCGATTTTTCAAAAATTAACTTCAAAATACTTTCTCTCTCTCTCTTTTCTTGAAAGTATGACAAAGTCAAATTTTACATTTTGAAAGAGAGAGAAAGTGTATGCAGTTTAACTAATTAACAATAGATTTTAGAGAGAGTACTCTCACATGATAAGAGTAAAGAAAATATTTCGACTTTTTTTCCCAAAGATAAGTATATACGCTTTTTGTTGCATACCTTAGTTTAATGAATTGGGGGGAGTGCTTCAAAGTAAATTTCTCAAAAAATCGATTTAGATTCAATTTTTTTTTTTAATTTTAAAAAATATTAGTTTAAAATTGATTTTTAGGGAACCAAATTTAGAATTGGATTTCGGACAATTGAATTCACCATTTTTAAAAATCGAATAAAAATATCAATATTTTCATAATTTTTATATCTAAATCTAATATCAAGTGAAATAACCCGATTTTTACTCATTATAAAATGTTCATATTTTTTAAAATAATTGTCTCTCTTCACTAAAGAACAAATGTCCTAAACTAATAAGGTTATATGCAAATTCTACATAAATGCCCTTTTTCTATATAAAATCTAATTTTAATTAGAAAACCTCAATCTACAAGTTAAAAAAAAAAAAAAAAAAATTGGCACCCAGAAATTATTTTATTTTCCATAAGGTGAGTGTGAACCTTACATTGTTTCTATGTCATCCTTTTCACCAATTTTTTAACCAACAAAAAGTGTATGGAAAATATCGTCAATATATCGCGTTCTTTTCAAATTCTCCTCCAAACTAATTGAGAAGAACCCTAAAAAAGTTGAACTCTATTGGTCTCTTTCTCTCTCCCAACCCCCGCCAACCCCATCCCCAACAAAAAAGTCATAGATAGAGAGAGAAAAAATAAAAGAGAGAGAGAGAGAGAGAGAGAGAGAGAGAGAGAGAGAGAGGAGAGAGAAATTAGGCCCGTGGTTTTGGTGTTACAATTCTTTATCTAGGGAAATATTTGATATTTATTTATTTTTTTTTGGGTTTCTATTCCCAGAAACTGAAGACTAGTACCACACAACACCAACCCCATCAATTAAATTTCCTTTTGGTAAGGCTTTCAAAATTGTGTTTTAAATACATGGAACAAATATTTTGTACCAGATGTAACCCTTAAAAAAAAAAGAAATTAAATTTGGGTGTGTTCTTTGTGGGTTTTATTATTATTATGGATTCTTGAAACAGTCCAATTTTTGCCCTTGATTATTTTTTTAGGTAGGGTTTGGTTTTTTTCCTTCTTGTTTGTCTCTTCAGCTTTCTAGGGTTAAGGATCTAGAATAATTTTAGTGAGACCCCGTATTTTTATTTCTAGGGTTTAGATTTGCTAAACAATTCATTTGGGGTAATTTTAATGCTCATCTGCTTACAGGAAAACCCTTTTTGGGGTTGGATCTGCTGGATCGAATTATGTTTGTAAGAGATTATAATTTTTTCTTAAGAAATTCTGTCAGAAATTTCTTTAATTTTCTTTAGGATTGTGAAATTCTTTTAGGGATCTACTGGTTGTTTGATTATTTAAGAATTAGGATCTGTACAAAAGGGCATGAGCGGATTTAACCTAATCCAAATATTCAGACTTTTGGTCAGAAATTTTCAAGTCCTTTTTCTTTCCTTCTGTTTCTTTGACTTTCTTCATTTTTGTATCTTTGATTATTTTTTGGTCAGAAATTTTTGGTATCTTTGACTTGCTCATCGTTTTTGTAGATCCAATTTTTTCTGGATATTGCTTTAATTTCATTGCCGATCATGTTTGCACAATTAAAATATTCATGCTTATCTAGTTGATCAATTTAATGCCTGAAATTGTGGCAGGATTAAATTAGATTGGTAGTCTTTGATGATGCTTCTGATCTGATATGAGAATTAACATGTGCTGTTACTGTTTAATTATTTGGGTAATCCGTATGTTAATGAATTGAGCCTGAACTATCCTTTGGATTTGGAGTTTTGTGTATTGTACACATTTCTGTCTTCTTGTGTGAGCTGAATGTATTTGATCAATTGTTTGAATTGTCTATCTGCAGCTTAAGATTCATGGTGATTGTTATATGGATTCTTCAAACTTAATACATTGAAAAATTTACTGCATATTTAGATCAGCTTCCTTGATGAGACTGAGACCTTGTATTCTGTCTTGTTCACTGTCTTGCTGCATTGATGGATATAGTTTTTTTTTTTTTTTTTTTTTTTTTTGTTTTACAAAATCTCCTAGCAATAACATTTTTTAGTAATGAAGAAGTAGTTGCATGCCAAGAGTTTGATTGTTTGGTTGCGGATTGAATACAGCTTGATGCGTTTATTATGTTCATTAGCTTCTGTTGATCTTGTTTCTCAAGGTTAAGAAGCCATGGAAAGGCCATAAAGTGGCAGTTGTTTTTTGCTAGATGCAATGGTTCCATCATCACCTGGGTTTAAATGATGTGAGTATTTTTTTCACAGGATTGATGGCGACCAAACTTGTTAGAGCTCATGTCAAAGAAGAGGCAATAGATATGCCAATAGCTCCACCAGGTTTTGAGGCACGAACATCTTTCATCTTAAAGCCGGGGAAAGATGGTGAAACCACAACTAGTTGCTCAGCCTCCAGTAGTGTTTCTGATACAAAGCCAGTAAAGAAGGAATGTAAGTTAAAGATGAACGAGGACACGAAGATTAAGTTTCTTCATCATAGATCTTCTATAAATCAGGGCAGATGTGATTACAGTTCAGACGATGAATCTGATTTTGAGCTGCTTGATCCAGTTAGTGGTTATTCTTGGTCAACTTCTTGGTTGAATATTATATATGCTCTGCTATTCTTCCCATGAGGCTGTGTTTGCTGTGGATAATGTGTTTCCAACTCTTACTAATGGACCTTTTATTTGCAGAAACTGTTGCTAAGGCCTCGCCTTCCCAAAGGGGTCATTCGTGGATGTTCAGAGTGCAGTAATTGCCAGAAGGTTGATCCATAATATCTCACTCTTGTGAATTAAGAAATAAATATTTATGTTCATTTTCTCTCTCTTGCCATATATAACAACCATGGTTGTCAAATCGGGTGTCGAAGCACGTAACATGTAATGTTATCCTTTTATTTTTTGAATCATAATGATTTTACTCATATGTGGTAAGTTTTTTGTTGTGTACAAAGCATAAAAGTAAATGGGGAGACTTTTGACTAACATTGAAATAAGCTAGGCAGTAAACTTTAAAGCATAATCTCTCTACTTTTCTCTTTGCACGTGTCCTTATCATTACTATTACTATTTTGTGGTCTGGGGCTACTACCAAGTCTAAAAACCTGTCCACTTATAATATATAGATGCACACTAAATACCTCCATGATACATGTATTATATTGACAACGCTGATATCTAATATATGAAGTCTTGGAACAGGTTACTGCAAGGTGGCGTCCGGAAGATTCTTGCAGGCCGGACCTTGATGATGCTCCTGTATTCTACCCCACTGAAAAGGTTTATAGCTGTATAAAGACTTTGACTGATTAGTGTCATTGCCATATTGATGCTGTCTTGTTTCCTTCTCTCCATCTGTATGCAATATGATTTTAAACCGCTTTCTGTATTTTCCAGGAGTTTGAAGATACGTTAAACTATATAGCAAGCATACGACTGAAGGCAGAGGAATATGGAATTTGTCGCATTGTGCCTCCTGCTTCTTGGAAACCTCCATGTCGTCTTAAGCAAAATAAGATTTGGGAGCATTCTAAATTTGCCACTCGAGTTCAAAGGGTTGACAAACTTCAGAATAGGGATTCGATGAAGAAAATGTCGTGTGCTAGTAATGTTATGCGGAAGAAAAAGAGAAGATGCACAAGAAGGGGTATGGATGGTGGTGTGGATTTCATTGCGTCTGGTGGAGCTGGATTTTGTGAGGCTGAAACATTTGGGTTTGAACCTGGTCCAGAATTTACCTTGGATGCATTTCAGAAGTATGCCAATGACTTTAAGTCCCAGTACTTTAGGAAGGATGTAGATGCACCAAATTTAGGAGGCCAGATGACCATTCTTCAGGAGCAGTCAGAGCCATCAATTGATGATTTAGAGGGTGAATACTGGCGTATCGTAGAGATACCTACTGAAGAAATAGAGGTATGTTGTTACATGTGGAGAATACATCAGTATAGGTACCATTTTTATTTTTATTTTTTTACTTTTTTTTTTTTTTTTTTTTAAGGAAAATGGCTTAATTGAAATGCTGGTTTTGTATTCCAGGTGCTTTATGGGGCTGATATTGAGACTGGTTCCTTTGGCAGTGGGTTTCCTAAAGAATCCAGCCAAGTGGAGTCCGTTTTAGAGGAACATTACCTAAAATCAGGCTGGAACTTAAATAATTTCCCAAGACTACCGGGTTCTGTCCTCTCTTATGAAAGCTCTGATATATCTGGTGTGCTGGTCCCGTGGCTATATATTGGGATGTGCTTTTCTTCTTTTTGCTGGGTATGACACTAGTGTCTAGTCATATTTGGAAATCTCTAGTCATATTCAAAAAATACGACTTAGCATCTTCGTTGAATACACATCATTGCAAGGTCACACATTGTCCGAGTAGCAACACGCAGCACTCATCCATAAATATGTTAAAGATTAGGTGTAGTCAGCAACATTACGAGTAAATGTTCCTCAGAGGGATAAGGGTTAAATAGTGTGTACATTTACAAAATGTTGTGGAAATCAGATAAGGAAAAATCTTATCGTGAAAGAATGCTTTTGGCCAAATTTTTTCAGACGTGCTTGGGGTGGTTTATGCATGTTTGATTTGAAAGGAAAACTGATTTATGATTTTTTTTTTGATTTGGGGATCTGTCTAGTCTTGTACATCATACTTGCTAGACAAGGGCTCTGATCATTGTCTGTAGTTGCAGTACTTAGCTCATAAGCTAGTTTTACTGTCCAGCCATTGGATGCAAGTCTGAGAGAGGTATGTGTGCAGGCGTACCTTGAGATAATGAGAGAGACCACATTAGAATTCATACAGAGCTCTAGTAGTATACCATGCTTCTTCTTTGTAATTGGAGTGCTATTTCTTTCAATGAATATAAACAGTACGTGGTGTTTCATATAGTGGCTTAATTGGCCTTGGACAGTAAAAATAATAAAACATTTTAACTTGCTAGTTTCTAATTTCACATAATAGAAGTTCAAATTATTTTATAGCAGTTGTATCAGTGAAACTGCCAGTAGTTCAAAATTTAGACATTGTTGACCCATTTCTTTCCTTTTTATTTTGTGGTTGTGAATAGCATGTTGAAGACCATCACTTGTACTCGTTGAACTATATGCATTGGGGAGCTCCAAAGATGTGGTATGGTGTTCCTGGTAAGGATGCTGTTAAATTTGAAGCAGTGATGAGGAAGCATTTGCCCGATTTGTTTGAAGAACAGCCAGACCTACTTCATAAGCTGGTTTGTCTAATTTTCCATTTACTATATCCTCTCAACATTGTGGCATGGTCTTTAGTCGCTGCATTGAGAAAATAATTTTTAATTATCTGCATGCTTTGTTACTAATGATGGAAGATTGGGGATAGAAATGACTTTCACTAGTGTCTAACATTCATGAATATCTTTAAGTTGGAAATAAATACATTTTTTCAGAAAGTAATTTGTTGAATATGTGTAGAATGTACATGCAAAAAGCATAAAATAGAAATTAGAAAGAATTGGAGTCTGGGACTGAAAATGCAGCTACATCTGTGTGTTCGTTGTGCTGATGACACTGAGGGGAGAGAAAAAAAAAAGATAAAAAACTTTTTAACGATAGTAATGTACATACTTTTGGTCCGGGAAAAGTTGTGTGCCGCACTCACGAGGGACTGCCGGTGATATACTGGAGGAAGGAGGGGATGACGTCAAGTCTGCATGGCCCTTATGGGCCGGGCCACATGTGCTACAATCGCAATTACAATGGGAAGCAAGGCTGTAAGGCGGAGCGAATCCAGAAAGATTACAGCGGAGCGAATCCGGAAAGATTGCCTCAATTCGGATTGTTCTCTGCAACTCGGGAACATGAAGTTGGAATCGCTAGTAATCGCGGATCAGCATGCTGCGGTGAATATGTACCCAGGCCCTGTACACACTGCCCGTCACACCCTGGGAATTGGTTTCGCCCGAAGCATCGGACCAATGATCACCCATGACTTCTGTGTACCACTAGTGCCACAAAGGTTTTTGGTGGTCTTATTGGCGCATACCATGGTGGATAAAATGAAATTAGAAATTAGAATGAATTGGAATTTGGGACTGAAAATGCAGCTACACCAGTGTGTTCTTTGTGCTGATGACACAAAACACCTTTTTAATGATGGTAATGTACATACCTTTGATCTGGAAAAACGTACATCTGGTCAAATGAATATGAAGGTGCATGTGTGGTTGGTCATGCATTAAATTTTTAAAAGATAGTAATCCTCACCTGAGTAAATTTGTCCCCTATGATAATCTTTGATCACTATGAATATTCTAGTTTGATGCTATAGGTGTGAGGTTATACACATTCATTTACTGTATGTGGTCTTCTTTAATCTTTTCATTTTGAACAAATTCTATATCTGTTTAGGGAAACCTAGACATTTTATACTGGTAGATAACATGTGCATGGAAGGCATTTGAACCTAGAGGTTCAACTTCTTTGCTTGCTTCTGCAACTATATGTATGACAATGAAGTGAATGTTTATATAATGCAATCTATATCTAGTGGCTTCAATGATCATTATGCTCAAAGTTTGTTAAACTTGGCACAGGTCACGCAAATGTCTCCCTCCACGTTGAAGTCTGAAGGGGTACCGGTCTATCGATGTGTCCAGAAAGCTGGGGAGTTTGTGCTGACCTTTCCTCGAGCATATCATTCAGGGTTTAATTGTGGCTTCAATTGTGCTGAGGCAGTAAATGTAGCTCCTGTTGACTGGTTGCCTCATGGTCAGGATGCAGTTGAACTCTATCGGGAGCAGAAAAGAAGGACAAGCATTTCTCATGATAAACTATTGCTTGGGGCAGCAAGAGAAGCTGTGAGAGCACATTGGGAACTTAACTTACTGAAGAAGAATACATCGGAGAACGTAAAATGGAAAAATGTCTGTGGAAAAACAGGAATCTTATCAAAGGTTCTGAAGGTAAATTTTGCCATCCCTTCCTTGAGTCCCATGGGTTTTTAGGCTGAGAAAGTGATTGCGACTAATTTGAGTTTATTGGTACAGTGTGAAACAGTTGAGAAAATAATATCGAAGGCTCTGATTCTGGTTACACTGATCTACGCTATTTTCTATGTAACAAAATTTCTAAGCTGACTAACTTGGCAAAGATCCAAGAATGCTAAGCCATATGTGGTTTTAGAAATTGTGCTTCTTTGTCATTTCAGCAATATAGACTAAATTTTCCTAATATGCATATTTTGGATTTGATTTTTGTGTGAGTTTTGCTTTGATTTGGAGTCCAATCTTATCTTGCTCTTCGGTAAATGTAGTCCGTTTTGTTGTTCAGAACCGTGTTGAGATGGAGCGTGTGAGGAGAGAATTTCTTTGCAATGCATCACGGGCAGTGAAGATGGAGAGCAGTTTTGATGCCAATAACGAGAGAGAATGCAGTGTCTGCCTTTTTGATTTGCACCTGTCTGCAGCAGGTTGTCACTGTTGCCCAGATAAATATGCATGTCTAAATCATGCAAAGCAATTCTGCTCTTGTTCTTGGGGTGCAAAATTTTTCCTTTATCGTTATGACATCAATGAATTAAATATTCTTGTTGATGCTTTGGAAGGAAAATTAAGTGCAATATACAGATGGGCAAAACTAGATCTTGGAATGGCCCTTTCATCTTACATTTCAAGGGAAAATCTTCAATCTGCTGCGAAGAATGATAAATTATCCCATTGCAGCGAAGGTGCCATAGTTAATGAGCTGAGTTCAAAACCATCATTGCCACACTTGAAGGAGCCAATGGTGAGGGAGAAACCTTCAAATATGGAAATGCAAATTGGTTCTTCTGTTTCAGAGCAGACCCCTCTATTGCAGCATGAAAATTCAGTTGAATCAGCATTGGTTCTTGAAGATGCAAAGGCCTCACATACAACAAATAAGTCTAGGTCATCAAATACAGCTAATAGCTGTCTATTCAAGAAAGGAGAATCAGTTCTTAGTGCATCCAATTCAAGAAGCTCAGCTTGTTCTCTCTCTCAGGGAGACAGTTTGTTCTTTGAAGGCTCAATTGAAAAGGAACATAAAGGACAGAAGATCCCATTAACAGGATTGTCAGAGCATGCTGACATTATACTTGTCAGTGATGATGAAAGAGAGGAGTCACCTGCTACAATTTTGGGCAGTGCAAAAATAACTCCTCCCATGGAGAGTCCAGGAACTTCAAAGAGGCTTGAAGGTTCTGATGAGAACAGGAGTCCATGGAGTTGTAGCCATTCATCTTCTACAACATGCGTGAAAGATGAAGATCACATAAGAGATTATTTAGGATCCAGTTCTCTGAAATCTGGTCTTGATGCAGCTTCCACCATGACTGGCACAACGGATGGCAGTGGACTGCCAAATGGTCATCAAGAGGAGAAGGTTCCAATAGATGGCAATTCAAGGTCTACAGAGAGTGTGCACAGCACTACAATAAATCCATCCAATGCTCAAAATAATTTGGACAAAAATTTTAGGCAGAAGGGTCCTCGAATTGCAAAGATAGTTCGTAGAGTTAACTGGAATGTTGAACCTCTGGAGTATGGTGTTGTGCAATCTGGAAGATTATGGTCTAATAGCCAGGCCATATTCCCCAAAGGTATGTTGCCTGCTTTGCTCTTGTTCTATGTTGAGTTTAAATCTGTCAAATATTACATGCAGTTTTCTAATGTTTTGTGTTTTGTTTAGGATTTAAGAGTAGAGTTAAGTACATAAATGCTTTGGATCCAACAAACCACTGCTACTATATGTCTGAGGTTCTGGATGCCGGAGATAAGGGACCTTTATTCATGGTAATTTTCCAATTTCTTTGGATAGTTGATATTCACTATCTATCATACTAATATATAATATATTATTTTCACACACACAATACACTGTGGAACCTTACCGTCATCAAACACTTGGGCATAGTAGTAGTAAACAAAAGTCAATACCAAGAAAGTAGAGTAGAAAATAAAAAACTACTCATACCAATATTATTCCATGGCATAAGTAGAAAATTTCCTGAAAATTTCAGAATGCTAGAGGTTTCACTTACGGATAGCGCTGTATATGATAATCCAAAACAGGCTACTTTTACTGAAATTTCCTTTGGTTTAGAAGATTCTTCTTGTAATGGCCCTTTATTAAAACTAATAAATTAGTTAGGCTTCATTCAGAATTATGTAAATGCTTTAATAAAGTAGATTTATTTATTTATTTTTTGCATAAAAAAGATATGTGACAAGAAAGTGTATACCTTTAATACTCTGCATTTTTCTTCAGGTTTCTATTGAGCAATGCCCAAGTGAAGTTTTTGTCCACATCTCAGCTGTTAAATGCTGGGAAATGGTGAGAAATAGAGTGAATCAGGAACTAACAAAGCAGCATCGGACAGGAAGATCACTGCTTCCACCTTTACAGCTCCCTGGGAGTCTTGATGGCCTTGAAATGTTTGGCTTTACCTCACCTGCAATTGTTCGGGTAAAATTGCGTTCAATATTTGCTGATCATGCAGCTAACAATCTAGAG
This sequence comes from Dillenia suffruticosa, assembly GCA_033439265.1. NCBI lineage: Eukaryota > Viridiplantae > Streptophyta > Magnoliopsida > Dilleniales > Dilleniaceae > Dillenia > Dillenia suffruticosa. Next base: position 4,237,035 of record JAVTVX010000018.1, on the reverse strand, counting down.
TTTGCACAAACATAATGACTTTTGCATTTTTAAGAAACTAAGAAAAACCTGTCTCAATATTCTTGTGTGAGTCCATTTCTTGCATGGGTTAACTGCAGTGTTAGGTTATGAATGAAATCTATACTTGTGAAAGTCTGAATGCTAATATAGTTCATTCCTGTGTTCCGAAGAGAAGATGGACCAGCAAAGAAGGAAAAGAAACTTCCATTAACTTATGTCAGTCTTACACAGCATAAATTTGGGAGTTCAATCTACCATTTTGGCCTTCCCCCCTTAAAATATTGCTTACTCCCTTAGTTATAGTTAAACCTTAGAAAGTTTGGTAGAATTTAAAAGTTATCTGTCTGGGAGCATATCAAAGATAACATGATATGTTCTTGTTCCCTGTGGTTACTTTTTTTCATCTGAAAAGTACACCAGCTATTGTTTTAAATCCTGAAATAAGGTTTTAATTGTTCTTCCGAACAGGTTATAGAGTCAATGGACCAAAATCATCTGTGCACAGAGTACTGGAACTCGCGGCCCCTAGCACGGATTCCACAACATCCTCAATCATTGCACAGCATTGTAGTGCCAAATGATCAAGAGGCCCCTTTAAACAATAACTTAATCCCTCCTGGGACTGACACAAACTTGAGGGGCCTATTGAGGAAGGCAAACCTGGAAGAATTAGACTCATTGCATCGCATTTTGAGCAACCCCATTGTATCAACAGCTGATCAGGCCTTGTTGATTCGACTTCTTGACGAAGAATTTAACAAGCGCCCAAGATGAATTATTCTTTGGTCTCATGGGAATTTGGGACCTCAACCTTGACAGATACTTTTATTTTTTATTTTTTGTAAAGCTGACGTGCGGAGTCTCCCAGTCCTAATCACTCTGGATGGAGTTTCTTTTTGTGGGGGGGGGAGGGGGAGGATTGGGGAGAGCACACATAAATGATTGGTATCTGGTGTCAACAAGGGTCACTTGGGTAGAGGAAACTTGTTTTTTGCCATTTCTGTGTCACACTTTTGCCAACCTTGGTGGACAGTGTTGTCTATTCTCCTGGTCAATAACCTGAGCCAAAGGTTAAACCTCTGACTAACATTGACAATATAGCTTTGAAATAATATTCTTCTTGCCATTGTTCAGATCTTTTTGTCATAAGTGTGTGCTAAAAGTGATTTGTGATGGAATTTCAAGAATTTTATGAACTGTTCAAAATTTGTTTTTTAATCTAAATCATGGGATTTTCTTATCTAACTTTTTTTTTTTTTTAATGTGTAAGTGGGTACTTGTCATCAATTGATATCTAGATTAAACCTGATTAAGTCAGCTGTTCCATTAAAGGGTTGGTTCTTCTGATACCTATCTTCTATTCATTCGTTGATTAAGAAAATTTAGTGTTTAACCGTTACATCCATAGATCATTGGTCTAATCTATAAAATTTCACAAACCATTGGATTTTAAGATTTTGGATTCCACAAGTGCTATATCTTTACTTATATGATTTGATGATTTTTTTCCTTAAATGTGCTTTGTATAAAATTTAAATTTGAATATCATGAATTGTTTGAGGAAGGAATGCATCTTAAAATATTAAACTTCAAATTTGAAATTTTATATTCTAATTAAAAAAAAAACACACAATATTTTTAAATCATCATAATCAAAACCTTGAATTTTGATTGGAGCCATGAATCCTAGTGATTACTAGCAAAGATTTGTGAAAGGCTATTTTTATTATTAACTTCACAAATAAATTTATTGCATCACTTATTACGTCATCTCAACAAACAAATTTGCCAAATATTACTTACCGATGATATTATTGAAAATACCCATAGCACCATTGGAGTAATATAATTGTGATTAATTATAAGTTTTAGTGAAGAAATGGATAATTAAGTGCAATACAAAAGACAACCCAAAAATGAAAAATATATGTTACTTAAATTTTTTTGTTTTCCTAAATTAAGAATTTATTAAAAACATTTGCAATTACGCGATGACAAAATAAATGAGGATGTAAATTATAAGATCCAAGCAGATCGGATGAAATGAAAAAATGTATCTGAAATTCTTTACGATTGTATGATACTATTGCAATTGAAGAAAAAATTTTATAAAACCGCAATAACGCCTGTATTATTGTTTGACACTGAGTATTAGGTCATTAAAACAACAAAAACATAAAATAACTATACGTGAAATGAGGATACTAATATAGATGTGTAGTAAAACTAGAAAAAATAATATTAGAAATGAAAAAATACGTACTAAATTGAAAGTGAATTCAATTATGGATCATATGAGATAGTATCGCCTAAAGTGATTTAAACTTGCACAACAAAGACTCAAAGACTCACCATTAGGAGAAACAAAACTTTAACTATAGGAGATTTAGTTAAATATAAGGATAAATTATTAAAAATCTATATACAAATTATCCATAAATATATAAGTATCAAGAGTTTAGTTGAGTACTTGATTTTAAACAAAAATAAATAATGTAGGAGAATCCAAACCAATTGAATAATAATAATAATAATAATTATTATTATAATTTTTTATGGATAGTTTATTTTTATTTTTTAATTTTATTTTCTCTATTTTTACTTTCAAATTTTAATTGTATATATATTTTTCTTTTTCTTTTCTTTTATAGTGCTCTCTCAAAAGATCGATCACAAAATTTGAGATTAAAACTCAGTTTGTTGTTGTATTTATCATTAAATATAAATAATTCAAATAAATATGACCAAATAAAATAATTCGCCTATTGAATTTTTCCTTTTATAAATCCAAGCCCAAAAAAATGACACAAAAAAAAGAAAGTTGAAATATAGAGGGAGCAAAAAAAAAAAAGGTAAAAAAAAGAAAGAAGGTAACTTACAAAAGAGGCTTGCTGATTTGGACCCTTGAGACTTTGACCCCAGAGTTTCTTTGATATTACAGAGGTAAGTTTATATTTTATGTATATTTTTCAAATACTAGACCCCCATACTTTTCAAAATTTCTCCTCTCCCCATGGTCAATCTGCCCCTGTTTGAAATGATTTGCATGCTTACTACTTTTAGCAACAAGGTGGGACATGTTCGAGATTCTGATTTGAAATGGAACCGAATATTGTTCAACCAAATCACAATCATGTGGTGATTTTGATTCCGATTTTAGAATCAAAACTATCAAAACATTAGTTCAGTTATCATTTCTAATTTCTAGAATCAAATTTAAAACCAAAATCAAAACCAGAATGTTAATCCGAGAATTTATAGAAAATCATGAAAAAATAGAAAAAATCGTACAACAATCATAAAAACCAGAACAAATCGAAACTATCTAGTTTTAGAATCGGAGTTGGAGCAAAATTGTGAGGTTTCAAAATTGAAATCAGAACCTTGGAACCGAAAAGTGAATCATGAAAAAATTAAAAAATTATAAATAAACATATGGTAAAAATCATGAAAGAGCTAAAATTACTATATAAGAATCATAAATATTGAAATAAGATTAGAACCATCTAATTTTAAAACCAAAATTGAAACAAAAATCATTTAATTCTAAAATCAAAATCAGTACCATTATCGTGATTCTAACTCCGATTCTTTTTCTTATCAAGCAGAAATTATTCTGTTCCAATTTGATTCCGTTTTGGTTTAGAACTATGGGCATGTCTAATCTCAAGCTAAGAACTTGGTACAAATATATAGTAAGAGAGTTGCCACTTTAGCATCAAAGGTAAGCAATAGACCCTTAATCTGGGGGAATGTATTAAGGGGACAAAAAGCTTGAACCCTAAATTGGTTAGATGAAAAACAATATATTACTAAATTGGATTACAAAGCAAATGGTTTTAAAAGATATGTGAGTTGATTAAATACATTTGGTCAGGTAGAATTGGCTATTAATTTGTCGAAAATTTTTATGCAGGCTTCCGGTAATTGTGGCTCTTATGATGATGCAACACGTAGAGCAGATATTGACATGACTATGAAATTTGATGTAATGACAAAAGCGTTTGATTCATGATTTTCTTTTGTGTTTGGGCTCCTTTGCTCATATTTGTTTGCTTGATTGAATGAAAGGCGGCCCAATTGCTCACATATAAGCACGGGTTAGCCTATCATTATTACCGGTGAAAAGTCTCCGGTGACCATCCACGTTTAATTGATTCAATAATTGGACATCGATTATATATGGTCCAACAAGCCTATAACCATAAAACCCATAGACTACTAAGTAGTTTCTTGGTAAACACAACAGTCTAGTCTCTGTTTGGTCGAAATCCCTCTCTTGATCCAATGCTCATGGTAAAACTCTCTCTTGGTCACGCTCGATAAAACACTCTCAGTCGTTATCTTACTTTTCTCCATACATTGCCCAATCATTTTCTCTCAATATGTTTTGCTCACTTGACCCTTTCCCCCCACGATCTTTCAACCTCTTGGTTCCTTCAATCACCATAGAAGTAATTCTCATTATGCGATGGATCTAAATCATGATTATCCGATAAGAAAAGAAATTTTTAATAAATTTAAATTTTTCTTAATTTGATACGAATCTATCATAATCTCACATAATAAGGAAATATATCTCCTAATAATTAAGACTTCCCTAATCTTTGCAACAATAACTGAAAGTTTCTTATCTCAGAGGACTCCGAATCTATAGAAAGTCTATCACTAAGATTCCTTTAATCTCGAAAAATCTCTAACGATTTCTCCATAACGTAAGTAGAGTTTCTATGCCTCTTAACACATAGAAGACTATATATACTATGCAAAAACAATCCGCCAGATATGCACACAATTCTATATTCTACATATAGTACATAAAGACTACACACAATCCACACTCACACTCTTTCAGTCTCTCATTCTCTCTCACCGCTCTCTCTGACTTGAATATTAAAGCTTCCTCCTTTGGAGCCACCTTTAGTGGATTTTTGCAGGTCTTTTCATCGAAAAAGATCTAGCGGACACGATATCATTGGTTCCCCATTCAAGCTAGAAGCATAGTTTAATTGTGGAGTCAAAATTGGTTTTAACAGATACTAATACAATTTAAATAAAATCTTAATTTCAAATATTTTATATAGAAATGTTAGATTGATTCATATGTATCGAAAGTGTGATAAATCACAAAAATTAAATATTCAGAATTTTCGGGTAAATATCTTAATGCGTAGTCTACAAAAAATAACCAAACTACAAATCATGAAATCTCTCGATCGAAACTCTCAGTCGGGATGGTGATCACGAAATCAAACTACCACTACAGATCCATGGCGCCTTAACCCAAAGTCCGATGAATTCAATGACGGAAAAATTCCTACTCGAAATTTTTCGATCCTTTGATATTTTGTCACTCTAAACAAGTTGATCTCTCTCACTTAGATTGTCTCACTCAACCTTTCAATCTCAAGTAATATGCAGAGAGAGTTCTCTCTCACAGAACCCCATAAAAAATTGTTTTTCATGTAATCTATTATGGAGAGATTTAAGGGGGGATTAAGTGACTTGGGATAATGGGTTAACTACCTATTACCCATTATCACTTAATTATAATTTAAATAAATTTAAATTAGTTATATGTAGTAAAGGGTCTCCCATTGGCATATTTTACTAACATCCCCCACTTGTACATAAGAATATTTTACGTTTGTCATAAGATTACAATTCATGCGATCTATCAAATCGCCATACTAAACTTTCATACAAGATTGAGTGTCGTGCAACTGGCGAGTACATTTGCAAATAAAGACTTCTTGATATACCTGTTACGATGATTGAGAAGCCACTGTTAGTACTAAAAAAAATTTGCTATATCTCAAATTCAATGGAGTTACTTCTATCGAACCACTTTTCTTGTCAAAAGTGATCCCTAATCATTGCTCGACTGTGTATTTACTATTATATTTGAATCTTAACATGTATAAACACATTAAGTCGATTGGTAAATACTACACAATAATATAATATCGATTGATTTTCCTTTTCCCAAACTTGAATCCACCAGTCTCAATTTAGCTGCTTTTCTCCATCAGTCTTAATTCAGCTGCTTTTCTAAATCTCCCATTTAGATCTCAATTATCTTTTGAACCAAAGATAAACAAACTAAAATAGTAAACACTGAACAAAAACTTCTACTAGCAGCCAAAAGTAATAAAGGTATAAAAGATCTCATCTAATGGATTTCGGATCTCACACAATGGGAACGGGGATCATGATCATATTATTGTCTCAAATAATAGTTTTCACTATCTCATAGTTGTCTTATCACATGCGGTATGAAACATGTGTTACAATGTTATTCTCTGATCTCTCAAAAGACATATGTTAGATTTCTTTAATACCGTACATGTATGAAATTCGGTTTACACATAAAACTTTATCCAAAAATCTCAGAAAAGGTATGTTAGAGATAATATCACTAGACATAGGTGATCTGAAATCTTAAATCTGGCTACTTATAGGCAATATGGATGTGGGTATGTCCATATCTATCATATCGCATATGATCTTATTTTAAACATGTATCATGCCAACTTATATTCCAGTAGGGCCACTCTAAAAAACTGTTATGACTATAAACCATTTTATCCTTGCTCACTAGGAGCTAGATATGGTCACTTGTATGAGAGAATCGATCATGTTTGCTTGATATATCTTTTATCACAACACATTATATAATATATGACAATAAACAAGTACAACAAATAAACTTGTAATTGAATAATACACGCATGTCATATATATAAAACAATAAGTATCATAATCAATATATAATGAAAAATGTCAAAATACACGTAAACCCAATGATTTTCTATGTCTTACAAAAAAATCTCTCGTAATGGATTTGATGAAGGGATTAACAATCATACTGTGTGTAGAAGTGTACTTAATCATCACTTCTCCCTTCTCGATGATATCTCTCAGAAAGTGGTTTCGGATATTAATATATTTGATTTTACTGTGATACTTAGGATCTCAATGTAGACAATGGCGGCTTAATTATCATCACTGGCCTTATACTATTTGCTATAACCCCTAAATCATTCAAAAATCTTCAGAACCAAACACTCTCTTGAAGTATCGCTAAGCGTGCTACAAGCTTAGCCTTCATTGTAGATGGAGATATAGAGGTTTGCTTTTTTACTTCTCTAAGATATGGCACCGCCATTAAGCAAGATTGCAAAATGTGATGATTTGCATTCATTTAGATTGCTACCTCAGTCGGCGTCTGAATACTCAACGATACAAAAATCACCTCCTCCACAACACAAAGAGAGGTTTGTAGTTCTTTAAAGATATTTCAGAATCCTTTTCATTACTCTCCAATAATCCCTTCCAGAATTCAATCGATACTTAATTACCAGACCGCTGTTAAACAAATGTCTAGTCGTGTACACATCACCGTATATATTAGATTGTCCACTGCACTAGTATAAGGGATTCTATTCATTTCCCTCATTTCTTTTCGAGTTTTAAGACATATGTCAAGACTTGGACCTTCATCTTTAGTGATAGAAGTATCTATAGGGTTGCAATTGTTTATCTTGAAGTGTTAAAAAATCTTCTTGATATAAAACTCTTGTGAATGAGTCAAACATTCATCTCGATCGATCCCTTTAGAGCCTAACTTAAAAAATAAACTGAGTTTTACCCATATCCTTTATATCAAAACTCGACGATAACCATGTTTTAATGGTTATCAGACACTCTCTGTTGTTTCCTGCCAATAGAATATTATCCACATATAAGAACATGATCATAAAGGAGTCGGTAGAAAGTATTAGGTACACGCAATGATTCTCCTCGATTATCACAATCGTATAAGATATCATATTTTCGTGAAATGTCATATACCACTACTTGGATGATTGCTTAAGGTCGTATATCAACTTCCGAAATCAATGGACCTAATCTTCCTCACCTTATAGAATGAGACCAGACGGTTGTTCTATGTAAATCTCCTCATCCAAACTTCAATTAAGAAAGACAGTTTTTACGTCAATTTAGTATAATTTCAAATCAATGTTTGTGATAATTACTAAAAATAAACAGATCAAAATAAATTTGACTACCGGGAAGAAAGTCTCTTCGTAGTCCACGCCTTTAGTTTGAGTGTAACCTTTGGCTACCAGATAGGACTTATACTTCTTTACCAATCCGTTCGCCTTTATTTTGATCTTGAAAGCCCAGTTGTTCCCAATGGCCTTTCTTCCCTTAGGTAAGTCAACTAGATCTGAGACACTGTTGATTCTTATTGATTCCATCTCTTCAATCATGACCTTCAACTAGTGAATCTTCACAGAACGCTCGAGAGCTTCTTGGACCGCTTTAGGTTTCTCATCATTGTCAAGGGTTATAATGAGAGTCTCACCTTTAATCGGAAAACAACGTTTAAGTACACGTTCTTGATACTCCTACGAGGAGGGGGAATCTCTTCACTTCTAGATAAATCGCTCCCACTAGAACCAAGATCCATAATGGGTTTGTTACTGGGCTAAGCTGAGCCATTGGGCTCATCTATCTCATAAAAGGTAAAGTCTCGATCGATTTCACTTTTTTTAGGGAAATCATTCTCAAGGTATGTAGCATTACAAGACTTAATCTCAGTGATAGTGTCATCGTATGTTTACCTAAGAACACATACTTTTTAGAGTGTTTTGAATATACTATAGAGATATAATTATTTTCTCGCAAGTCTAACTTGCCATGTGAATGCGCGAAATTGTGAATATACACGACACAATCTCATGGTCTCAAGTAACTAAGGTCAGACTATCTTCTTGTCCAAATCTCATATGGAGTACTGATTGTGGATTTTGATGGGACACGATTGATAACGTAGGCTACAATTAATAAAACATCTTCCTAACCTGCGTCATCATAAATGTTACTATTTCCAACAAAATCCTATTTATCCTCTCGGCTACTCTATTCTGTTGAAAAGTAGTATGAATAGTCAGCCGTCTCGTAATACCATTATTGAAACAGAGCTCTTTATATTATTCTAACAAATAATCACGTCGTCGATCGGTTCGATAGCTTTCACTTTTAACTCTAACTGATTTTCAATCTCACTAATAAATCTCCTGTAATATTTTAATATCTCAGACTCATGCGAGATCGGATAGATGTAACCGAAATGCGTGTAATCGTTTATGCATGTAATAAAGTATATAACTTTATTTTGAGCTTTCACATTTATAGGGTCACAAATATCAGAATGAATCAACTGCAATGGAGTCTCAGCTCTCATTGCGTTACCAAATGATTTTCTTATAGTTTTGCTGGTTAAGCAAAACTCATATATAGACAACTTGAATCTGATTAGTGAGCACAACCGACTATTCACTGCTAACTGGTTCATTGTTTTATGTGTCCAAATCTATTATATCATATATTCACATCATCATCTACGCAATTAGATCTAAAGACAATAGAAAAATAATAAGAAATTCTATTAAAAGAAACACATTTAGTGCATACAATCTATCATAGACAAAATCAGAAGAAACGAAAGAATTATCGTAACTAATAGAAACAATAGAGTTTCTAAAGGATAAGACATATTCTAGGTGATCTAAACAAAGAATTAAAATCAAATTCTGTCGAATATCTAGAGCGTAAAGAACATCATTTAGATATAGAGTCTGACTATTTTGCAATTCCAACTTTTAAGTGTCAATCCTCTGACGACGACAAATGCTCCATTCTTTACATAAATCCTCATAACCTGAGAACTCATTTGGTGAAACTCCATGTACGCGCTCCTATCTTGACTCATAAGTCTACAATTCACAAAGAAGAGAATTAGTGAATATCATAGTAGATGAGACAAAACTCAAAACACGTAAAGAAGAAGCACATTTCTTTCGCTTTTCACACTCATGAGCAAAATGATCAAATTTACCACAAACGTAACAATTTGCAATTTGATTTTATCAAACTTTTTCTTCCTGTGCTTTTATACCTTGTTGTTGGATTTCTTGGATAACTTCTTCTTACCTGAATCTCGAGTCTTCTTCTCACACTTATGCTATTCATGTTTGGTATTATGAGAGTCCTTGCTCAACTCCACTGCACAAGTATGATCCGAGTGCGACCTACTCACCTCTAGGCATTCGTCCTCAAATCAACGAAAATACGAATACCCTCGTCGTGTGTTAACTCAGTTTTCTTGGCATCCCATGAATCATGTAAAGATTGGATCACACTCAATACGTGAAATTCATCCGAAATAGGCTCACCCGTATTCCTCAATCCGATACTTATACTCAACATTTGCATCAAATGTTATTTTATTGTATGATCAGCTCTTTTCTTATAAATTATAAACTTATAAGTCAACTTACTCACCTTAGAAGCTAAAAGAGATCCGAAATACTCTTTTAGAACGAGCCAAAACAACATAGTTATAGGATATTGCTCATAGATCGGAATCATATTATTGTGCATACTACTGACAAGGATTGCCTTAACATGGCTATCTTTTTTATTCCATGCACGATATACCTCCTTATCCCGTCTAGCTTGAGATGCGGTACCCTCCCCGTGGTCCACAATCTCGTGTTTCAAAATCTCATACAGATCATGCTCCTAGAGAACAAACTAAATCTTTCGGTATAAAATCTTACAATTATTACCATTCAATTTATTCTCTTACAAAGATCTAATATGACAGTTTTCATTATAACAAGAGAAACTTTAGTGACATAGTGATAGTTATTTTTATATTTTGTACACTTTTCGAATCAACAGTCCTGAATGACTCAAGTATAGACCCCAAAGCAAGCATCTGAGTGAACGGATATTATACATCACAACTCGGGATTGTATCTTACCATCTAGATTTGGATTCGGCACACAAAAATCTATAAAAGTCACATTTAATGGCATGGACCCTTAAAAAATTGGAAAAATCCAATTCAAAGTAGTCTGAAACGCCACGCGGAGTCCCATGTGCCGCTACGTGCCGATGGCAGCACCCTACGTGCCTATACGCGCAGCTCGTGGGTCACACACCTGCACGCGCGTGGGTTACACGCCTGCATGCGCGTGACCTATGTCCCAGGTCAGGAAGCGGATTCGTGTCGAAATCAACCCAAACTGCCCGAACCTGTTCACGCGTCCGTGGGTTGTGCTGGTTCTTCTTTGCCCGATGGGTTTGCAACTGAATCGTCATGAACCGGTTACCAAAAATGTTTTTCCAGGCTATTTTTCACATTGTTTTCGCTGAAAAATTATAATTAATCATCCTCCAAATACTCAATTTTAGGAAGATTTAAGCCTTAAATGCAATGAATTAAACACCACCCATCGTAACCCTTCGTGACCATGCTGGAAAACCCAGTTTCCAACAACGATAACAAATAATTTATACATCAAAATGTAAATCAGATTATGAGAAACACATATAAGCCAATTTTATAGATTAATTCATCCTCTAATATGATAGATTTAAGGTTTTGATATCCGTACGGTCGAGAATTTTGATTGGACTTTTCATGACCTAAATATATTAAAAAAATTTAACAAAAATTATTTTCATGATCCTTGAGTTATGAGTATTCTCGTGGTATTTTCAGATTCATGAAATTCATCCGCAATCTGGATTCTAATTTTATACCCTAGACTTTTATACAAAAAAATTCCAAAAAATATTTTAATAAATCTAACATATCTATGAGATCAATGTTACATTTATTTACATGTATCGAAAGTGTGGTAACTCACAAAAATTAAATATTCATAATTTTCAGATAAATATTTTAATGTGTAGTCTATAAAAAATAGCCGAACTGCAAATCACGAAATCTCTCGATTGAAATTCTCGGTCGGGATGGTGATCACGAAATCGAACCACCACCACAAATCCATGGCATCTTAACTCAAAATCCAGTAAATTCAATGACGGAAAAATTTCCCACTCGAAATTTTTTGATCCCTTGATATTTTGTCACTCTAAATAAATTGATCTCTCCCACTTAAATTATCTCACTCAACCTTTCAATCTCAAGTAATATGTAGAGAGAGTTCTCTCTCACATAACCCCTAAAAAATTGTTTTTCACGTAAGCCATTATGGAGAGATTTAAAGGGGAGATTAAGTGACTTGAGATAATAGGTTAACTACTCATTATCCATTATCACTTAATTATAATTTAAATAAATTTAAATTATTTACATGTGATAAAAGGTTTCTCATGGGCATGTTTTACCAATAGAAAAAAATAGATATCGAAAAAAATTTATTCCTTAAACGTTCAATTTAAATCAAATCGAATTTAATTGAATCATATAATTTAAAAAAAAAATAACACAAAAGGTTTATCTGTGACCCATTTCTCTCTCTTCCCCCCTTCCCCCCTTCTTTTCTCTCCCACCAAGAGTGAGATAAAGTTTTACTTCCTTAAAAGGATCAAAACATTAAGAAACGAGGGAGAATTAAAAATGAGATCCTCCCATGTGGGGCTGAATTAAGTAACACTAAAGCATGTACTTTGCAACAAGTGACTTGGTACGTAATGTCTAGAGTAGGAACAACAACTTTGTCGACGAGAGATTCTCAAAATTTGGAACTAAAAATAGACAAGACCTACCTAGGACGTCTTTAAAAATGCTCCATATCTACACTCACGTTCGTCTCATACTCAGTCTTAGACTTCTTTCACGCTGTAAACAAAAATTAAAAACACTTTTTAGTTTACGGAGAAAGGAACTACAGTTGCCACATTAGAGTGGCAAAAGGGCCACAGCTTCAAACCTAGGCAAGGCAAACATGGACCATGTTTGCTTTGAAAACCACCAAACAAGTCTGCGCAGCTTCAAAACTAAAAATTTGAATTTGCATAATATCCCCAAGTGGGGAACATTATATTGTTGAGAAAATAAATGGAGAGGAAAATTTAAAACAATAACATAAAAAAAATTCTTGTGAAAGTGGTCAATGTTAATTGGATCTAAAATCCTAAACATTCAAGTATTTTTAAAATATTGTCATTTTTTTATTACAATGGAGGGTATAACATTTTTTTTTATATATTTGACTACCGGTATTCAAAAATTTCATTGATTCAATTTGTAGCTGGTTGCTCAATTAAAAGATTAACTCTTATAACTTTTATTTTTTTTATTTTTAAAATTTGAATTCGATGGCATGATTAAAGGGGATGAAGGATATCAACCTATAGATAGGGATAAATGTTCAAAATGGAGACACTTTTGTTAATATTGACTCTAAGGGCCATGATAAATTATTGTCAAATCTATTACTTAGTGATGGTATATGGTATGTCGGTCCATTATCACAAAATCTCAATAGCCTTATAATCATAAAGCCTACAAACTAGTGGTATAAATCCACTCCCCCAATCTGATAATTTTAAATTCAAATATTTATATAATAAAAAAAAAGCCCACAAACTAGTATGGTCTCTTAGTAAACACTCTTATATTATCGGGAACACGCCCTCTTGGTCGAAATCTCCCTCTCAATCTGACTCTTGATGAGACCCTCTTGGTTCTCCACACATTGCTTGATTGCTCTCTCTCTCTCTCAGCACAGTTTGCTTACTAGACTCTTTAACCTCTTGGCCTTCTAACCTTTCGATTTTTACAGAGATAATTCCTATTACACGATGAATTTAAGTCACAACTACCCAATAAGGAAAAAAATCTTTACAAATTTAAATATTTCTTAATCTAATACGAATTCTCGTAATCTCTCCCAATTAGGAAATAAATCTCTTAACAATGGAAACTTTCATGTTCTCCACGATAACAACTGAAACTTTTCTATTTCAAAGAATTCCGAATTTTTAGGAAGTCTATGACAACTGTTTCGATGATCTCAGAAAATTTCCAATGATATCTCTATAAGGAAAATAGGGTTTTTACATTTCTAAACACATACGAGACTCATCATACCAAATATATATATTATACAGAAACAACTTGTCAGGCACGCATGCTTTACTCTATATACAGCACACAAAGATCACACGGTATTGCCTCTTTTAATTTTTCATTCTCCTTTATTGTATTTTTTGTCTTGCGCGGAAGAGTTTTCTCTATTAGAGCCACTTCCGATAAATTTTTTGCTACTTTACTCTTTGAGAGAACCTAGCAAGTGTGACATCATCAGTTTCCTATTAAAATCAGCACGATAATTTGCTGTGGAGTTAAATTTAACTTCAATACTTAGTTTTTTACCTAAAAAGATGGATACAAAATTATTTCAAGTGAGCAATTGAGGAGCAGGGATAAGTTCAACGCTTAAAGAAGTTAGGTAAAGAAGGTAGTAGAAGGCTTGAGCGTAAATCTCCCTCACATGGCTGGAAATCACCCCCATGGATGATTATCACCATTTGGGAAAAACAAATATTATACAAGCAAATGGTCCCGAGACTCTTTCAATTATATGTTTTGTTTGTTTTTAATGCAGCATTTTTTAGGGAGATGCAACGCCTCACAAAATTGTAGATGGAAATCATGGGCCTTCCCTCCCCCACCCGCCCCCCCACCCAACACCCCCTTCTCTCTCTTTCTATATATAAAATATATACCCTGATGCATGAAAATTATCAACATTAACTTTTTTAAAAATATTTTTTTATATTCAAAATGTGTATATTAAATTAATTAATATTTATATTTTTTTAATTTTATAAAATATCATTTTGTTTTGAGGTCACGGATGAGCATAAAAAAATGAGGAGAAGAAAATTTTCTAATTTTCTATTATAGAAAATATAATGAAAATGATTAAAATCTTTTGTCTAAAAAAATTATTGAAAAATGAATACTAGAAAATAATGATAGGCCCATGTTAGATCTATAATCCCAAATCCGTGACCTAAAAATTGAAAAAAAAAAAAAAAAAAAATTGGGAAAAATGGAGAAGGGAATGGAAAAGGTCAAGAGATGCCAGCTTTCGGTGTACGGACAAGTTTATCGAGAAATGATCAGACGGCGAAGAATACAGCCACGCGGCGGAAAAATGAGGGGAACTGTAGAGAAAAGCCGACACCCAGTACGGTCAATCACGTGGGAACACGTGCTAGTGGGGGTCCAACGAAGACCACGTGTCGGCCCCGCTCCATTAAACCAAAGCACAGATTATCCGGGATCTAATTTGTACGGACACATCTCTCTCTCTCTCTCTCTCTCTCTAATATTTTTCTTACAATTCAAACAAAAATAGACTTCTTGTTTAACTTGAAAGGACAAGACGTTTTCTGTCAGTCACTCTGTTTCTTTTTCTTCCATATGATATCACTGCGAACACTGTTGTTGATCACACCACCCTCCCCTGAGTTTTTCCCTTAATTCCACTATTAATTTTTCCAATAAATTAGGAATCGAATTCATTTCTAAATTAAATTAATGGGTACATACATACAATTGTGCACCAATCAACAATTAATTGAATGAATGAATATTAATACATTTGTAAATAAAATATAAAATTCGAATTTATATATAAAAAAATATTTTTTTATTTAAAAATTAGATTTAATCAAATTCAAATTTATTATTGATAATTTATAAATAAAAATATAATTTTACTTTAATCTTAGAAAATTTAAAAATTGAAATTCAACTTATTGGATATCATAATTGGATGGCCAGTTCTCCTATCAGGGTTATTCCAAAAATAATGAAATACATTAAAATAATAATATCATATTTTTCTTTGAGTTTATTATTTTTTTAAGTGAATACTTATTATCGATTGATATTTGAGTTTAATTTGATTAATATGACCGAGTACTGTGAAACTCATTAAAAGATTGACTCTCTCAATACCTATCTTTCTATTTCAAGGTTTGAACTGGAAAGTTCGATTAAAAAGATATAGCGGCCCACCACTGCACTAACGTATCATTGGTTGAGGATGCGGATTTGTATAAGTTGATAGAATTATAATTAGTGGTAGCATGGTTTTTTTTTGGGCGGGGGGGGGGGGGGAGCTCCTTTTCTCTTTGTTAGTTTCTTATTTTAAGCTTGGGGGGGGGGGGGGGGAAGGGCATGGTGCATGCTGGGGAGATACATAGCAAAATGTTTAGATTATGGTTTTGGTGCATGCATGATGATAAATCATGTGCTTTGGAAGAAGAGTTATTAAATTGGAAAAAGGAAAAGAGTAAACTTATCTTCTTCTCCAAATTAATTTGATCTCTTTCAAATTATTTTCATGGTCTTTTAGGTTGAATAATGTGGACAAGTGACACAACAAAAACTAAAGGAAACCCACTTGAATAATACCCATAGATAAAGAGGATGAATTTCTTGGAAGATCAGCAATGCTAACCCTAGAAATTTTTAGGACCAAAAAAGTTATTTTTCTTTGTCGGTTAATCTCGAAAAAGAAATATTTAAATAATTAATTACTATTAAATAATAATTTTAGTCGGTCTCAACTAAGAAACAACGCAATTTATTAATAATTCACTAAATTTCTAGGATAATAATTTGTTTTTTGTTTTTTTTTTTTAAATACATAGATATCATTTGATATATAAATTCATTATTACCCTTATACTCAAAATTTTATGCAAGTTGGATTTCCTATGGGGTACTTCCTCAATACCTTTGGCAATTCATCTATTATTAATTATTGATTTCCTTTACATTTATCCCCATTGTGTGTAATTTTATGGTTTGTTATATTTTATCCTTTTTTTATAGATATTTTTGTTTTACTTAATGTTCATGAAGCATATTAAATAAGTGAATATGAATGTAATTATTCTTTTTTAGTATATAAGGGGAGTTCGAACTCGAAATCTCTAATATTAAAGGGATAGTATCAGTTAAGTTATAAGTTATAGTTCATTGATAACATGAATGTAATTCTAGTATGACTTCTATTTAATGAAAATAATAACATTAGAACTTATTTTGGTTAAATAAATACAAAGAATAATGCATGGAGCGTGCTCGGAAAAATAAAATAAATAATGTTATGATAAATTAATAATTTACTATATATATATATATTTGATTAAAATAATACATTGAGAAATTACTATGATTTTTTTTTTCATTAAGTTGTTTGCCTCTAAAAGTATTGCACCACAAGTCCATATCCCAAGCATATTAGGCCAAAATTTTCTCATTCATTCCTTAATTTTAATCAATAAAACATGGAAATTTATATTGACCGCACACAAACATGCGTTCACTCACACACATATATTTACTTAACCATCAATATTAAAAAATCTGACTAATCTGATTTAAGCAACTATATGATCAATTTAGAATCTGATTCTCTCAAACCCTGCTTTTTCATTGCCAATGCTCGAAATCGAGATTTTGATTAGAAGAATCTAGTGACCTGCCACTAAACCCACAAAATGAGAGAGAGAGAGAGAGAGAGAGAGAGAGAGAGTGTGTGTGGAATAAGATACAATCTATATGCATGTGCATAAAACATACAACACATTTCTATTGCTAGTCTGCAAGTTTTTGCTCTGACATTTCTTTTTAATTCCTTTTTATCTATGGTATCCGCAACAACATGACGAAATTTACGGGAGATATATGTCATATAATCCTACTTTATAACTAAAATATATATTGGATGAGCGTACTTACATAATAGTAAATGTAAGGAAGCAAATTGAAATAATGTAATAAATGAAGGTATGTTGCCAATACCGGCACCATTTTGTGAGGAAATAATTGAGAAACACACCAAATCAACTCAGCTAGGCATCTATTAATTCCAATTCAAATATCAACTAATATGTTGAATGAGGAATACAGGTACAAGAAGATATAATAGGAAGGTTTCAACCAAATATGTTGATGCCCTGAAAAAAAAAAAAGAGCAAAAGTGTGGATAGTACATTACCATTATTTTGCCATAAAAGGGCAGGAGCCAATCCAAACAAAAAGTCCAAAGAGTGTATATATACTTTTGTTCACGTTACATTACGAGTATCTGATTAATTTGATTTAAATATTTATAGATATCTTATTAGGGGACGAGGATAACTCTCTTAATATAATCTTTTCTATTCTTAAGTTTTGAATTTAAAATTTGATTAAAACATCTAACATTTTATCTTACTAAACTGATAATATGTTGATTCCAAAGAGTATATATATAATCATTTACCATAAGTCAAACTCCTTTTTGAATAAGCAATGAGAAGTCAAGGTTGGAAAGTTGTTTGTATTGATTAAGCCCACCCTCGAGCAATTGAAGAAGGGAAGAAACAAGAAAAATTGCATGAAATCATCATGAACCCCAAGCAACCAGAATCACAAAATTCAAATATTCCTTCCTTCCATTGTTGTGTCTTTTATATGATTAGTTCCTGAATTGAATTTTGAGACATACCATCAACTTTTCAAAACTCATGTGGTTCAAAAAGAATAAGCTATGCATTGCAAATCAAATCTATTAAGAAAAACTGATTCTCTTGACATGCCACCATCATGCACAATACATTAATATCTTCAAATTAAATAATTATAAAATATATTAACAAATATATATGAATTAAAACAAGGTATCTAAAATCATGAAATACGTCATTTTTTTTTTAAAAAAAAAATTAAACAAACGGATTAGATTCGAATCTTAATAAATAAAATATTTTAAAATTATAATTTATACCCTTTGTTTCATATTCCACTTGAACTCTATATATATCTTTGTACCCACATTTGGTCTTAGGAAACAAACATATACAAACATAAAGTTATGGTCTTGAATTTAATTTCAAGTAGTCTCAGAAAATGCAGAATATAATGTAGCTACTGAAGGTGGCATTTGATGGGATGTTTCCAAAGGGGATAACCCTAATTCACAAGGCGGGCACAAGAGACTATTTGCCAAACAATCGTGTCGGCTAAGTGGATATTTAGGGTAAAAAAGATGTCCTTCTCCAAATGTCCAATCAATATTATTATTTATATATCGTCCCTAAATTTCTTTTTTAATATTTTAGATGTAGGGCCAGTTTTAGGTGCAATAATTGTATCTGGGGTTTTGTCATTTTCCTTATTACAGAGATCCAAATAATATTCTTTAAAATATTTTGTGATCATATACCAAACATGGATTCACTTTTGATAAAAGAGCTCTGTGAGTTTTCCACTTCCTCTGATCATTTTATTTTATTTTTATCTTTCCTCTTTTGGGAAACAATATCCACTCATGGGGAGGAAAAATACTGTTTGCACGAGGGAGGAATTGAAAATCTTTTTGCACATCACATCCATCTTTAAATGAACGAAGAATGGATACTACATAGCCTGCCACTAGTTGCCACTGGCCAGACTGACTCTGATATCAGAGAGGAAAATGAGAATCCTAATATCGATTATCTCATCTTTTTTCCTTTTCTATGAGTAACAAAAATTCACTATTTTTTTTTTTACATCAATATTCGAATGCTAGATCTCAATATTAAAAAAAAAAAATTATATCCACCGGACTATTGTGACACAAAAATCCACTATGGACTTTTGTGTGAAAATATAATTGCTAGAATTAGGTATAAAAGCACCAATTTCAGAGTTTCCTTCTAATTTATCTTCCCCCCATCAAGTGCATACCCTAAATAAAAATTGAGAATGAAAGTGGGTCAAAGGAAAAGTAGAGGAAGAGATCAAAATTTGGGAAATATCCAAAAAAAAAAAAAAAAGAGAAAGAAGAACTAAAATATCCAAACAATAAAATAAGGAAAAGAAAAGGCAATAAAAATTTAAAGGAAATGTTCTAAACATATAACAATTAAATTTTTATCAATCCCATGAGCTACTCTATTAAATCTAAGAGAGCCATATCCATTACAATAAAAGATGATATGATCAAGAAAAGGAAGGAAAACAAAAAGAGGAAAAAGAATACATAACAAGAGAATTAAATCAAAGAACTTGATTGGCAAAATCTGTAGTTTTCCCAAAGCACTGTTTTCTCAATCAAGTACACAGGATCCACAGTAGATAACATCATCCACAATGACACAAACAATGATCAAAAAAAGCCAATATTGATTACTACCATTAAATTCTTCTACGACTTTCATAGTTTACTCTTTATTATGATGGCTACATGTCTGCCACTCTTGCAACTGCAACTTCTGTGTTTCCATTAATAAAAGCAACAAAAGGATTCATGGATGCCCAAAATTCAAAAATTTGATTCAAACGTCGTCTAAGAGAAAAAGTAAACATTAATCCAAAATAGTCTTAAAGAACTTGCGAAAGTAGCTATTTTCTTCAACAACAATGCCCTAACCAGGGGGGGGAGAGAGAGAGAGAGAGAGAGTGGAAATTACACCATAGATTCATAGATACCCAAATAGCCAAAATTAAAAGTAAAAAGTTGGAATTGAAACTAGTAATCATGTCATAATTTTTTCTTTTTCCCTCATCAAGACTTAAAAACTTAGCTTGCTCTTGGAGGGGGCAATGCTAGCATTGGCTTTGGCTTTTTTCTCTTCTTCTGATAGCTAACTCCTCTTGCTTTGGCTTGAAAATCTCGAACTTCCCTCAAGTAAAGCCTCACAGCTTTTGCACCAAAAGGGTTGGCCTCAGGCTTGCCACCGTGCTCCTCATAGGCTGCCCTCAACCGTCCGATGAGGGCATCAAGGCTGCCCCAAGCTTGCCGGAGCGGGCAGGGGCACGGGGCGGGCGGGTTGGGCAACCCGAAAAAAGGACAACTGGGGTTGTGGACTTTGGTCTTTCCAAATTGGTCCAAGTAGCGCAGGAATTCAAGGACATGTGCACCACTGCAGAGAGAAAGAGAAAGTGGAGGCCTGTGGTTTCTTAAGTATTGGCAAAAGGTGTTCCAGTCTCTTCTCTTTTGGTTCTCATA
This sequence comes from Dillenia suffruticosa, assembly GCA_033439265.1. Taxonomy (NCBI): domain Eukaryota; kingdom Viridiplantae; phylum Streptophyta; class Magnoliopsida; order Dilleniales; family Dilleniaceae; genus Dillenia; species Dillenia suffruticosa. Next base: position 4,216,200 of record JAVTVX010000018.1, on the reverse strand, counting down.
TCTACTACCAGGGTTTGAAGATGGTGATGAGATTGTTGTTGCTGTTGTTGCTGCGGTTGTTGATATAGTTGGTGGTGGTGAGGATAATGATGATGAAAATGAATTGTTGAACATGATGTTGCTTGATTGTGAAACAAAATCCATTTGGGGAAAAACTAGAAGCGATTGATGATGATGATGATGATGATGATGATGATGATCTCTAGATCACTTTCTTTGCTTGATTTTTGTAGTGGGTTTTTGAGGGTTTGGCATAAAATTTTGTTTTTCTAGGGTTTCTATTTTGTGGTACGCTCAGAGAGAGAGAGAGAGAGAGAGAGAGAGGGACTTTTCTAGGTGCTAGTGGAAATGAAAGAACAACAAGATAGGAAGAAAGTTTGTGATGGTGACAGATTGGTGCATGGCTCAACACACTCTGAAAGAAGTGAAGACTTGTTTCGCCCTATTTTCTATGGTACCACTGATCTTGATCTTCAAAGACTGCAGTCATATGTTTTGAGTAACAGTAGACTGTCTTTTTTGTTGGATGAACGCAACATAAAAGATCAGATCAACGGAGTTTCTTTCCAATAAAAAGATAAGAAAATCTCTGGAGCAAACAAAAACATTGTTTATCAGAGGGGAGAGAGAGAGAGAGAGGCGGGTCAAGATGATTCTGAAAAGGTGTTAGCAAGTAATTAAATGTCGAGAGAAGGGGTATTTCTCTTCTGCAAAATTTGGAGTAGTTTTTGTCTGTGAGTGGGTGGGAGAGGACCCCATATAAAGTAGCAGATGAATGTCTCCCACACTTGCTTCCAAAACCATATTTATATCTAAGGAATTTTATGTGAAATATACAATATGAAATAAAACAACTATAGTCCCCCAACATAGGAACTTTCATGGCAACTCCCCAAACTCCTCACAAAAATACCTTGTACCATCTTTTTGGCTTCACTAATTTTCTTTTTCTTTTTCCCTTTTCTTTTCAAAATGTTATGACGAGGCACTTTAGGTAATCCTTTCCACACTCTACAATCTACAAATGTAATATTTTTTAATTTTCTATTTATAATATTTTATAATTTAAAATAAAAAATAAATAAATATTTTTTATAATCTAGTTGTAAATATTCTAATACATTTTGATATTTATTATTATTATTATTATTATTATTATTATTATTATTATATGTCCGTGTTTACGTTGCAGATTGTCTTAAAAGGGAAGTATTTAAGTTAAATAAAATAGTGAATTATTTAATTGTGATATAAATTTGATTTTTACTGATAAATAATTTCTTATTCATGTCAAAGGAATGAAATTCTTTACAACTTTTATAAGACACTACTTTTCTTATTCTCGTCGTAGGAGTGAAAATAAGGAATTTTCACCATCATAGTTCTATCCAAGGATAAGAGGTAGATTATTGATGAAAAGAGAAAATGTATTAGTGAAGAAAAAAGATAAAGTATTAAATATAAAAATAAAAATAATTTTACATTATATATACATAATAATATTTAAATTACAATAAATATTAATTTATTATCAAATAACTTTATTATTATAATATCAAATAATTTCATTATTTATACGTATAAAAAAATAGATAATTAAATTTTTAATCTATTTAAATTTTCTTATATAATACTTCCTACAACGTTCATAAAACACTCTTTTTCTTTAATGGTATAGATTGTTATTATTAAATCTTTCCAATTTTTTGGTTCTGATACCTAAAAAACGTTACTAGATATTTGAATTAACACTTAATTCTATATGTCTTTTTCCCCCCCCCCCAACATTTTTCTCGAGTTTGATTGTTAAGTTATTATTGAAAATATTTTTTTATCAAAAAGTTTTTTTTTTCTCATTACAATTTTTTATGCTCTAAATTGTTCAATTGTTCTTATACACACAAACTTCAATGAGAATTTTATTTTATTTTTTCCATGAATTATGTCTCTATCTCTCTATGAATATGACATTATTATTCTATAGTAAGGCCTAGTGATATGATGGGGGACTGTTCACAACATATGGAAGAGCTACTAAAAATTCAATTTGGAAATTGGGGTACCAATATAGGGAAGCTAGGGAAATGTACAAAATTTTCGAAGGCATGATAGGTGTCTACATCTACTCTATATATTTTTGAACCCATGAAAGTTTCTATTTCTAGTTCTATTCGAATATAACACCCTTTTAAATGGTACATAATCATTGGTTATGGGTACCATATATTTGTCATTCCTGCCTGTGAAGGTTGCTGCAACAGCTTCCTCTTTCAATCCATAAGAATAAAAAATAAAAATAAAAATAAAAATTTGACTTCAATGTAAAATTACATTAATGAAATATAAATATTGGAAAAATAATTCATCTATATTATTTATTTAATCAATATAATGATATGTTTAATAAAGCCCATTTTCGATCTAGTATCGAAATTGTGATATAGTTGGTTTTTTTTTAAAAAAGGAAAATTAATAACATTAATTTCTTATTCTTCTCTCATCATCAAAAAATAATTTGAATATATAGGGGAAAAGTTGTGAAAGTCAATAATCGAATTATTCTGTTGAAGATACTTAGCATCTGGTAAAAACCCTCTGGCGGGAAAAATTAAAAAAAAATAATAATAATTACTTGGTTAATTGGTGAAGTTGAATATCATCAATGTATGTGTATATGTAGCCTATAATGTCATCAATAATTACTTATTATCTTTTCTTTTTTTTTTTTGATGGGGGGTGGGGATTTTGGCTCTATGGGTTGGCATTGTCGATTTCTAGAAGCTATTAATCAATATATAAGTAGATATAATTTAATAATTAAATTATTTAATAATTTTTTAGAAAATAAATTTGAATTCTAATAATATTTGTTTATTTAGTTATTATATTAAAAATTATTTATATTATATAATTTTTTAAAATTAAATTTAAGAATTTTGATGCGGGCTGAAACTAAATCAGGATGGGTAAAGTTCCATTTCCTCCGCCAAGAGAAGGAAGAGAGAAAAGGAAGATGAATCATTAGCTCAAAAAGTATGGAATAATTATTCAAACGTACACAAATGTGGTTGATTTTTTCTTTTCAGATAAAGACTCAGACTCAAGAATTTTAAGGAAAAAAAGATGACGTATCAATTGAATTATAATTTATTGACATATAATTGATTTGTTATTCAAGTAATGACAGGTGAGGCTCCAAAACAAATTAACCACGATAATTATTTGGGTGAGACAAAATATGAAATAATTATTGGAGTTATAATAGTATTTCTGAAGAGATTTTAGATTGTTTATAGAAAAATTTTTTCATTATTAAGATTGAAAAATATTTTGAAAAGAAAGTGAGTATTTACATTCTTTTATATATATCAGTTTTACTTTTGTAAATAATAATAGTTTATATGGTAAATATTATTTTAGTCAAATTCAACCAAGTTAGTTTCACTTCCCCATGTTTTGTTACTGCTCCCTGATATTCTCTACAATACTTATTCACTAAACATTAGTGTCTCCTACTCTTTTAGAATTTTTATTAAATGTTAAACCATTTTCAGAAAATGAAAATGTAATTATCTTTCTGAAAATTAAGTTCTGGGTTTTATAATTGGAGATGAATTGAAAACATTGGAGATGGTTTGAAAACTTCTTTTTGTTGTTCCTGTGATATACTTTGTATATAAACCCTATTGAATTTTTTAGGATTACTGAAATAATCCTTAAGAATAGTGTAATACTTGCACGCCTTAGCTTCCAATTTATTGTTACTCTTGAACTTGTGCCCAACAATCGTAAAGATTATTTTTAAATACCCATCTACACTCAAATAGCAAAATTAGGAATTTTTTTTTCTTCCTACACTCTTGTAGGAGAAGGAGAAGAGCAAGCCTATCTTGGTGATTTCAGGACTGCTAATGTTCTTGGAAAAGGAAGAGTTCTTCTCAAGCTCATGTCCGGCAAAACTTTGGATTTGAATGATATATTATATGTATCTAATATTAGGGCCAATTTAATTTCCATAGCCTTATTGGGTAAAGTTGGAACAAAAGTGTTATTTGAGTCTGACAAGATTATAATGATAAAAAATAATGTGTTTGTGGAGAAAGTTTATTATAATTAGAGTCTTTTTGTACTCAATATTTTTTAAGTTATTAATGAAAATGCATCTTCTTCTGCTTACTTGATTGATTCGTTTCAGTTATGGCATATAAAACTAGCACATGTTAATTTTAGTTACATTAATAAGATGTGATTTGATGGTTTAATTTTTGGAATAAATAATAAAAAATTAAATAAATGTGAAGTATGTGCTGAATCAAAATTAATCAAAAAATATATTTTTTAGTTAATAGAAAACTGAATTATTTAACCTAATTCGTACTGATTTAGGAGATTTAAAACAAACCATGACTAGTGTGGTAAAAAATACTATGTTACTTTTATCGATGATTTTTCTAAATTTACTAAAATTTATTTAATTAAACATAAAGACATAACCTTTGACATGTTTTTATTATACAAAGTTGAAGTGGAAAATCAATTGAATAAAATGATTAAAAGAGTTCAATCGAATAGAGATGGTGAATATACTTTATTTAATGAATTTTGTGAAAAAAAGGGGATTATTCATAAAATAACTCCACCTTATTCACGCGAATCTAATGAAATAATTGAAAGAAAAAATATAACTTTAAAAGAAAAATAAGAAATACTTTACTTGTTAGTAGTAATGCACCTGATAATATTTGAGGTGAAACCATTTTATCTGTCTGTCATTTACAAAATAGAATTCCACAAAAAAAAAGGTAAGACACTTTATGAACTATGGAAAGGCTATCCACCTAACATTAAATATTTAAAAGCGTGGGGGTGTTTTGCTAAAATGATACTTCCTAATCCTAGGAAAAGAAAAATAAGAACAAAAACATCTGATTGTATGTTTATTGGTTATACTGTGCATAGTACAGCATATAAGTTTCTTATATTAAAAAATGATATATTTGATCATAATACTATTATTGAAACTAAAAATGCTGAATTTTTTGTACATATTTTTCCATTAAAATCTAAAAATGTATCTTATGCTCCTGAGATTCAAAATTAAATTAAATAAAATAATATTTAGATTTTAGTTGATTTATCTCCGGGAACTAAACCTCTTGGTTGCAAATGGATTTTCAAGAAAAAAATATAATTTTGATGGATTAATTGAAAAATATAAAGTTAGATAAGTTGTTAAAAGTTTTACTCAAAAACAAAATATTGATACATTTACTCCTGCGACTAAAATTTCTTCTATTCATGTATTAATTGTTTTATCATCGATACATAAACCTTTTATTCATCAAATAGATATTAAAACTATTTTTTTAAACGGTGACTTAGAAGAAAAAATCTATACGGTGCAAACTGAAGTGTGTGTAGTTTCTGGACAAGAAAATAAAGTTTGTAATTTATTAAAAATCTTTATATGGTGTAAAACAAGCATCTAAACAATGGCATGAAAAATTAATCAAGTAGTATTATGTGAAGGTTTTTCTATTGTTGAGGTGGATAAATGTGTTTACACAAAAGTTATTAATAGTAATTGTGTGATTATTGATGATATGCTTATTTTTGTTACTTCTTTTGATATTATACACAAAACTAAGAAATTTCTTACTTTAAAATTCAATATTAAAGATATGGGTGAAACAAATGTTATTTTGGGTGTTAAAATCATAAGAATGGGTGCTAACACACTATGTGAAATTTTTTTTAAGAAAGTTTGGACATTTTGATGACAAACTTGTGAGCATCACTTATGATTCTAATACTCAATTAAAGAAAAGTGATGAAAATCCTGTGACTCAGTTAAAGTATGCTCAAATCATTGGAAGTCTAATGGACCTAATGAATTTCTCTCATCATGACATTACTTATACTATTCGTAGATTGAGTAGATATACACACAATCCTAATAATGAGCATTGGGCTGCATTAGTCAGAGTAATGAAATACTTAAGAAAGATCATGAACTATGACATTCTATATAGTGGATTTCCTACTATATTAGAAGGATACAATAATGCTAATTGGATCTCTGATTTGGAAGTGACAAAATCCACTACTAGTTATGTGTTCACCCTTGGTGGAAATGTTGTAATTTGAAAATCAGCCAAACAAACATTTATTGTGAGATCTACTATGGAATTTGAATTTATAGATTTAGAATTGGCCGCAAATGAGGTTGAGTGGTTGAGAAACTGCTTAACAAGTATTTTGTTGGGTGTTAAACCTATATCATCTGTGTCCATGCATTGTGATTGCCAAGCGACAATTGATACAGTTAAGAACAAAGTCTTTAATATATGGTAAAAATAGACACATTCCTCTAAGACATAATGTGATTAAGTGATTGCAAAAAGATGGAGTAATATCCTTTTATTATGTGAAGTCAAAAGGGAATTTGGCCGATTCTCTTACTAATTCTTTTGGAAGAAAATTAATATATGAAACATAGAGGGGAACGGGACTTAAACCAATTTGAGAACAATAATGATGGTAATCTAACTTTTGAGATTGGAGATCCCATGAATAAGGTTTATAAAGGTAATAATAAGTTATTATTGTTCATGCTAGCATCAAAAGAATTGTCCCTTCCTATGGTGTGGGTGCTGGATTGCATTATTGAAGAGATTGAGTTAACACTCTTAACGATTTTTATATCCCTTGGTGGTGTATATAATTGCAAATATACATTTGATGAAACCACCTATATAAGTGTGAGGTTGGGCCGTTTCCATGAAATTTTAGTACAATTTCTAGAGCACTCATGAAATACCAGGCATGCGCATGGCCTTATTAGTGCAAAACCGCGTTGGACATAAAAAATCGTGGGGGTGTAATGTGATTAATAAAATCTCTATTTTACAAAATGAGTTATTAGTTTATAAAAATTTTAAATTTCACTAATTACGTAGTAAAATATATTTATTTTTTTAAGTCTGGTTCATAGTCCAAAAGACACCAGACACAATTATAAAGGTTTTCATTAGTATGTCTTAATAAGAACACAACTTTGTTTTGTGCAGTCACAACAAAAAAATAAGTTTTTAACTACAAATTTAGTGATAAAAAAATTTTCGTCGCTAATAACGCGTCACAAAAATTTAGCGACGAAAAATTAGAAATTCGTCGCTAAATTTAGTGACGAGTAATTTTTTGTCACTAAATCCATCGCAAATATAGCAATAAAAAATTATTTTTTACTACAATTTGAGACGAAAATCTAAAATTCGTTGCTAAATTTAGCGACAAAACATTATCCGTCGCTAAATTTAGCGACGGATAATTTTTCGTCGTCAAATTCGTCGTAAATTTATCAACAAAAAATTATCTGTCGCTAATTTAGGGACGAAAAAAATTCGTCGCTAAATTAGCGACGGATATAAATTCGTCATAAAATCTGTCGCTAAATTAGCAATGAAAAAAAATGCACTCCCGCCTGAACCCGAGCCTGCCTGAGCCAGCATCCGCCCGAGCCGGCGCCCACATACCCTCCCTCACTTAATTCCTGAAAAATGTCTTTGCTTTGCTCCTATCATGATTCGAACCCTGCGCTTCCGTAAACCTTTAAGATCATGTAACCATCAAACTAAATGTTAGTATCTGTTATAAGTTTTTTTTTTTTTTACTTATTATCTTTTCTTCACATTTTTCTAATAATAATAAAACAATATAAAATAACAATTTATTATAAAATAATAAAATATTAGTTTAAAATAAAATAATAAAAGATATAAAAAATAATAATACTATTTTTTAAAAAGATAAAATAAAAATAAAATATAATATATTAATTAAAAATAATAAATGTGATAAATTTTTTTAAATAAAAAATAATAAAAATATATTAATATTTTATTTTATTATATTATATTTCAAATTTATCGACGAATTCCAAAATTTTTCATAAAATTAGGGACAAATTAGGAATTTATCTCAAAATTAGCGACAAATTAGGAATTTGTCGTAAAATTAGCGACAAATTAGGAATTTGTCATTAAATTAGCGACAAATTAGAATTTGTCGCTGAATTCGTCGCTAAATTAATTTATTAAATAATAAATATATATTAATATTTTATTTTATTTAATTATATTTCAAATTTAGCGATGAATTCGAAAAATTTATCGCAAAATTAGCGACAAATTAGAATTTGTCGCTGAATTCGTCGCAAAATTAGTAACAAAATCAGAAATTCGTCGCTAAATTAATTTATTAAATAATAAATATATATTTATATTTTATTTTATTTTATTATATTTCAAATTTAGTGACGAATTTTGAAATTTGTCGCAAAATTAGCGACGAATTTTAAAATCTGTCGCTGAATTCGTCGCTAATTTTATGACAAATTAGGATTTGTCGCTAAATTCGTCACAAAATTAGCGACAAAATCCGAAATTCGTCGCTAAATTAATTTATTAAATAATAAATATATATTAATATTTTATTTTATTTTATTATATTTCAAATTTAGCAACGAATTTCGAAATTTGTCGTAAAATTAGCGATAAATTCGGAATTCGTCGCTAATTTTGCGATGAATTAGGATTTGTCGCGGAATTCGTCGCTAAATTAATTTATTATTAATAAATATATATTAATATTTTATTTTATTTTATTATTTTTCAAATTTAGCGATGAATTCCTAAATTCGTCGTAAAATTAGCGACGAATTCGGAATTCATCACTAAATTAGCGACGACTATTTTTTCGTTGGAAATTTCAAATAGCGATGAAAAAAGTTTTCGTCGCAAAATAGCAATAAAAAAATTTGTCGTTAAATTTCGTTGCAAAAATCGTGTTTTTGTTGTAGTGAGTGCCACACCTACTTACATACATACATACATGTGTGTGTGTGTGTGTGTGTGTGTGTGTGTGTGTGTGTGTGTGTACACTATGCTAGTGAGCACGTAGGTTATGAAAGCATTTCATGGCTAAAAAGAATTTTGACAAATAGTTCTCTAATGAATATGATTGGCAATATTTGATAGCTGCAAATTTTTTTGGCGTCTTACTGTTTATAATCATGTCAGTGCCCTCTCATTTTCTTTCTTTCTTCTTATATGCTTTGCTTTTATTTTCTCTTGTCCTTCTTTTGCTAAATCATTATTCAGTCCTACACATTGTTAGGGCAGTGCACTTAAAAAAAAAAAGAAAATACTAAGATGAGAAAGAAAATATTTCGTGTGTAGGAATTTAAAATATATATATTTGTATGATATGCAAGTATGTTATTTCGATGAGTAGAAAGGATTATGTTAAGTCGGGTGTGTCTCATTTTAAAGTTTATCAAGGAAAGTATAGCCCGGTACGTGCTTTCTCTGGGGATCAGTAATTTATAATTGCCTATGCGATTAAAAGTATTATTACGGGATATAGTTTAATTTAAATCTAGAATCATCAGATTGAGAGAGAGAGATTTATACAATTAAACTGTCCCATTGGAGACACGAGATATAGTTTTAAATGATATGATTGTGGAATTAAATATAAATTTGAATAATGTATAGTATGATCGCAGGTAGTATAAATTACAGCGATAGTATAATTGGATTATGAGAATGGTTTATGGTAAGTGATTTTAATCGAATGAAATGAAAATATAAATGATATCAGATAATGATCGTGAACATTATATATTTAATGATTTAATTTATTTCTATTAGGTGTATGTATTATTTATGGTAGAAGCAATTTTCCTAATTATAAACGAGTATGAGTGCTCCAAATTTAGTTTGAGGGTGTCAAGAGCTTCTTTCTACGGTGGAATTCTTGATTGTCGCATACAGATGGTATGGTAGAGACCCATAAAGAGAATGAGAGTTGATCTTTGGCAACCGCCCACAACGATGGAGTCATCGTAGGTACTATCGTTTTCTATTGTAGTTTATATTTTTAGTTTAAAATTAAAAGGAAAATAAAAACTATTCAAGTGGTTTGCTATTCATTCTTTACAAATTTAGAGCACAAATACCTTATACTGTTACCATGGATATCAACTGCCTTAACTTGTGTTAGCTTCTCTATACCAATGTTACGTGGATCTAACGTTAATGTACTAAAATCTAATAATCAAGATTTTGAATTCGATTTTTGAAAACAGAAAAATAAATATTAGAAGAGCCAGAATCTAAATTGGGTCTCACAGCTGTTTAAAGAGGATAAATCAAATTTCCTGATACCAATGATCAAATATCTTAGAAAAATCTCTATTTTATCTTATTTTATATATAATATATTCAAATAAAGTGAAAATATTTTGGTAAGAAATGTAGATTTTACGAATAATAAGAGAAAAAATTAAATTTATCTTTACATTAATAATTTTCTACTAAAAATTATACTTAATCTCGATCAATTGAACTAATTTCAAGTTTTCTCCTAAATTCTACAAAACCATAAGGGGGCCTAGATTCCGCAAAATCTAAATTCAAATATTTTCGAATCATTTTGAACTAAAATTTGGAATATAAATAATTAGGTAAAATTATTGTAATTTAAATAGATAACCATTCAATAAAAATACAACATGAAATCATAGTACAAATAATGTGTGTTTTTGTATCTTTTGAGAAAAAGACAATATTACATCTTTACCAAATCAATTATGTTTAAATTTTTTATTATTTTTAAAAAAATCAGATAGATGGTCTACTTCTCACCCATATCAACTCTATTCTATTATTTTAAAAACTTCAATTAATTCATCAAGCTTCGAATCTATGCTCTTGTACCACATGGCAACCCTATTTTCCTTTTGGTAGGGCATGCCAATGTTGAATTGAAACCCTAATATTCATAATTATTGGGGATTTTATTCTAGACCCACAAGTATATCACTCTGATGAAGTCATTTAAGTTTTTTTATTATTATTATTTTTTGGTGTAATCAGTGTTTTCTTACTGTTAAGAGTTTCGTCCGACTATTTCAATCCTGGCATTTTGGGATCCATTAAGGTATTAGCTCTCCCAAATCTTATTTCTTCATTTTTATGGCTTGAACCCGATACCTATGATTAAGAAAATGTAGTGTTCTACCACTACACCCATAAAAGTTTGGTTCTTTTAGGTTTCTCTTTCGATTATGAAAGGCACAATTTTTGCATCACCAAGAACTCTTATGGCTCCCTATGAATGATCAATTCTACTAATAATAAGCTTACTTTTACCCTTTATCACCTAAGACAAGTATTGCCAATGGAACACTATAAGGATGAAAATTATACCATGATTAGAAGACTGAATTATTTTAGATGATTTGTAAGCAACATAGAAGACAAATGCAGGAACTTTCATTGGACAAAAAGGGTCCTACTCCTCACATCTCATCTTTTGAATCAGAATTGGACCCTAAAAGCATCTCATCTTCAAACAGACAAATGTTTAAAACCTCAAGAAAAATCTCAAATTCTTGAAACTTCAATTCCAATTTCTAAGTTAAGAGCCCTATGTTTGATCAATTTTGCCCATTATCGTGGACCCTGGCTTGTGTTTGACATCCTTACTTTAGCACTGGATTAGTCTCAGACAAACTTTATATTATATTATTTTACATGTAATATTTTTCAATTAAATTGAAAAACAATTAATAAAAAATATCCTTAATAATCATTATTATGTTAATTTTTTGAATCAAAATGCCTACTTTTACTAAAACCTAACACACAACTTTTCCAAATAAAGCAATATGAGCCCTTCTCAGCAAGGCATCTTATTACTTTTTTCAAGTGCCACAAACTCTTCCCAAAGATGCTATTTTGAGGGCCATAGGGGAGGTTGAATAATTAATTAAATTTGTTCATAGAGTGTTTTCCGTGCAATGATTTGTCCTATTCTTCTTTTATTTTTTTTTTCTCGGCAGAATGATTTGCCTTCTTGCATGCCACTTGGGCACTGAGGGAATATGGGTCACGAGTCGTTTTGACAATAAGGAATTGCATGACTTGACTCTCGTCCAAACATAAAACAAGAAATTTTCAAATGGAAAAGGTCAAGAATATGAGAGAGAGAGAGAGAGAGAGAGAGAGAGAGAGAGAGAGAGAGAGAGAGAGAGAGAGAGAGAGAGAGAGAGAGAGAGAGAGAGAGAGAGAGAGAGAGAGAGAGAGAGAGAGAGAGAGAGAGAGAGAGAGAGAGAGAGAGAGAGAGATATTAAATTTTTTAATTAAATTTTAAATTCAAAATTTGGAAATATAAAAAAATTACGATAAAAAAATTTCTCTTAAATTGGTGATATGAACCCATAGGGTATAGAAACCTGATAGCCCATGAACAAATTAATATAGTCAAAAAATAGTCCCAACGAATGATTTTGAAGTGATGGAAATAAAGATTTCAACTCATTACCTTTAAGGAAGAAGAATATAAGATATAAGATTTTAGACCCGTTTTTTATTAGAACAATAATCTTGATATAAAGATAAATCGAATGATACCATAATTTAAGTGGTTTAAAATATAAATTGATAAGTCAAAAATCAAACAAAAACACTTATCTTAAATAAGTTCAATATTTCTCAAAAGAATAAAATTTGTGTGAAGTTAATCTCACAATAATATTGATTCTTAAAAATTGTCTCAAAAGTTGTGTTTTATATAATATGTAACGGTGTATTCATCACTAGAAGAAACCCCTAAAATAATAAATAGAATTTAAGTAACTTTCTAAAAAATAAATAAAAATAAACTATTTTGACTAACTCTCCCATATTTTGACCAAAATAAAGAACGGCTAAAAAATATATTAAAGAATACTTTGATCAAGTCTTTACTCCTATTCACGTCTTCCCTTGGTCTTGGATATTTTTTGGACTTTTTATTCTTCTAATTGAACTTGAATGAGTATAATTAAATCTCTCTTTGGTTTTTCATTCACTTAGTCTCTAACTTTTTGTTGTAAAACTCTTCGAATTAAATTATTTAACTCTTCCTTGAATCTTTTAAATCGAGCTCTCATCACCGTATCAACTGAAACTTGATTTGGATCATGCAAGTTTCTTGCAACCTTGATGATCTCATCATTCCCCCTTCTTGAGAATGATGTGTCCCCAAATTGTCACATGTGTAAAAGTGTATTCATAATCACATTTTTCTTATCTTATTTATATTAAATGACATAGGGAAAAATCTCAATAAATTCAATCTATCAAGAATGTTTCTTACAATCTTAATGAACTAGTAACTCTTCAAATTCCACTAAAAAATAATTGGCTTGTGAAATTCAAAAACTTATATGAAAGAAAGGATAACAAGGGGAACGAAGAAGGAAAAGAACAAGAAAAAAAAAAGCGAGAAATAGGGAAAATCATAAATTTGGAAAATTTTGGAAAAAAAAATTAGAAAGTATCAAATTTGGTAATAACAATTTAGGAAATTTGTCCAATTTGACAAGATTATAAAATAAACAATTATCAATTTTGAGAATAAGATGCAAAAATTTGAAAACTGCCTTCTTTAATTCCTTTTCTTTGGTGCCCTTTTTTTCTTTTCTCACGGCCCTTTTTATGGCCCTTCTTTTTTTTTCGTGGCCTTTTTTTTTTAAACTATGGCAGCACAAAAAAAAAATCAAGAATGAAATACCCAAAAAAATTAAACCAATGAATAAAGAATTTTGGCCTTCACAATCGATCGAAATTGGAATTAGAGTATCAAGACACAAACAAGAACCAAGAAGAGATGAAAGAAAAAATAATAACAATTCGAAGGAAAATCTGAATTAGTTATGATATCAACTGATGTGATCCGGAGGGTATAAAAATCTGAGAGCCCATGAACAAATTAATATATTCTAAGAATTGTCTCAACAAATGATTTTGAATCGATAGAAATAAAGATCTCAGCACGTTGTCCCTAAAGGAGGAAGAACTTAAAATATAAGAATTTAGACCCATTTCTCACTAGATTGAGAAATTTGGTATAAAAACGGATCGAATGATACCATAATCTAGATGGTTCAAAATCTAAATTGTAAGTCAAAAAATTAAACAAAACACATATTTTGAACATGTTCAAGAGTTTTCAAAAAAACAAGATTTATATAAAGAAAATGTCACAATAATATTAATTCTATAAAAAATTGTCTCAAAAGTTATATTTTACATAATGTGTAATGGTCTATTTATGTATTAGAAGTAATCTCTAAAATAGCAATTAGAATTTAAATAATTTCTTAAAAGATAAAAAAAAAGGAAATTAAATAAAAATAAACTATTTTGACCAACTCTTCTCATATTTTGATCAAAGTAAAGAAACTGTAAAAAAAATATGTCAACGAATATTTTGACCGATTCTTTACTCCTATTCACGTCCCCCCTTCGTTTTGGATATTTTTGAGCTTTGTTATTCTTTCAATTGGGCTTTAATAAGTATAATTGAGATCTTCTTTCACCAAAAAAAAAATAACTGAGATCTTCTTTGGTTCTTCATTCAGTTGGAGTCTTAACTTTTATTGCAAAATTTTTCTAATTAAATTATTTAAATTTTTTTGAATCTTTTACCTCGAACCTTCATTATTGGATCAGCTAGAACTTGAATTGGATTATTAAAGTTCCTAGCAATCTAGATGATCTCATTAAATGAATCTGATAATATTTAATCAGATTAATCAAAATATAATTTTAAATATTATATTAATAGAAATATAATTTCAAATATCGATACAGTATAATATACGGGGATGCCAAGGTTGTCCTAAAGCAATTGCGGCCTTGCAGCAGTAGCAGAGCTGACAGGAAAACTTGCAAAAAGGGTACATGTCGTACAAAACTGACGAATGCACACAAAACTTTGGACATGAAGATTTATCTTATCTCATATAGAAACGCCAAAAGACACGTCTACCCGTGTGTGCGGATGGGCACATCTGGGTTGAGCTCAAGCGCCACCAATACATAGTGATGAATAATGCTCGCCTTTTTTTTTTTTTTTTTTGATACAGACAGTGCTTGCCTTCTTGGCTGTAGAGATGGGACCGGCCCGGTTTGGGCCGGTTTTGCAGTCAAGGCCTCCTGTGGTCGGGCTGGGCCGGACCGATTCAAAAACAAGTTTTGCTTGAAACCAACCCGAGCCAATGAACTAGAGCCAATGAACTAGGCTACGCTGGGACGGTCCAGCTCAACAGTTTTTCAAAGCGAAAATTTTCAAAAACAAAAAAATGGTCATTGGAACTAGGCCAGGCCGTTTCAAAAAATAGGAACCGGACCGGCCCAGTTACCGTAGCGGCAAATCCAATTCCGGGTTACTGTTGCCCTGGGCCAGTTTCTGGTCTAGGCTACAGCTGGGCGGATGGGCCGAAACCGACCCAGTCCCATCTCGACTGGCTGTACCAATGAACAACTAAAGTTGTACGCATTATAACATGCAAATGCAAATATTAGTTCTAAGCATTTAATGTGCAAAGATTCTCGGAGCAACCAAGGAGGAAAGAGAGTCCACGCTTCCAGAGTTGAAACCACAACTTTTAATGGCATATTTTATTTGAGGCAACAAGAAGCAGATTCTTCCCAATTTTTTAATATTAGTAAATCATCCAATCCCATTGGCGATTGAACAACAAAACAAAAGTTGCTTATCTCATTTTGATCACTAATGGAAAGAGTCCTAATGTGATTAGATGTATTCTTGTATGACTGACTTGGAAACACGTCTACCAAGAGGGGTGAATGATCCTGTCATGACCGGAATTGATTTCAATGGCCGTTGCTTTCGCACTGGACCCCCATTACAGCTTGCTGCAACATCCGAGTTTAAAAAATATATATGAGTCTAAATTTCATGCAAGGATTAAAAAGGGAAAATAGGAAAGAATGACACAACAAATTGAGGTAGTTGCAGCTCTAATAACCTGAATGCAATTCAAGGTGTACTGAACATCGTTTGCAGAAACCTGATGGTGGAAGACAGCCCGGATTCTGGGATCACCGAAAATAAATCAATAAAAGATGAAATCTTAAGCCTAATTAGCAACAAAAGCATGAAAAGTACAGCGCATAATTAGTATTAGATAGTTAGACCATGGGGTTGGGAACTAGATACCCACTAGGCTACAAAAGGCCATAGAGGACTTAAAGTTATAGCATTGGACAACCAAGATAGCAAAGCAAGCATGCAATTTTTTTTTTTTTTTTTTAAGTGAAAAGGAAATTCATCTAGGACCAGTCGGTTGGTGGAGATAAGAAAATGACATCGTCAGACAATTCTGATATTCAAACAAAGGACATTTGAGGGGGGAAAACAAAAAGAACTGGGGATTAATTTAGGGCTTTGATATTTCACTTTATATTGATTCCCCTTGAAATTTCAAGAAAATTTAATTCTACTTGGTCATGAAGTAAGAATTATAGAATGAAATCTAAACAATTGAAAATCAATTTCAAGATTGATCGAGTTCACATGGGTTAAATTGAACAATGTCATTACATCTACAGCCTTTGAAGAGGAACATGCCACTCATCATGAGTGGAACATGCCACTCATCATGAGTGGAACACTAAGGTTGCAAAATTCAGGACAGGTACCACAAGTTCATGCCTTGTATCCACTCAAGGAAATGTGATAAATCAGTGAAACAGATAAAGCAATTCTCAGATAAATGTTTAAGATACAAGACTCGCCTGTAAGAGCTCTCAGGTAGCACAAGTATACCATGCTCCCCCAAATGCTCGCACAACTTAGGTGCCGTGAGATTTATACTCTCCAATATATCAAAGAACACCTGCTCATCACAGGACATAAAAATTAGTTCAGTTCCATAAATAACCAGTTGAAACATAAAGGAAAGACGTCAGTAAGCTACATAATTATGGTTCGAAAACAAAAGCATGCCCCCTGTGCCCTATGATGATCTCCAAAACTAAACCAGATCCGAATAAAAAGACAGAAATGGACATGTGTTGGGGAATTTTACTCTAGGGGATTGGGTTGTATTCTTATCAACTCACAGAGCAAGAAGCTATACCAATGGTTCCCCATGTAAAACTGCACTAGGCAAGACTTCAATCTGTCAATATGTGGGAGCATCAGACAGGAAAATGGAGTGATCTGAAGTCTGATTTAAAATATTTTGTCAATGATGTCAAGATCTCTGGCTTCAAAATGGGTGCATTTTGTCAATTCTACTATCAGTGATTTAAGTATTCTAAAGGCTTTCACAAACTTATATAAACGAAACCATGTACCCCATGAATAATTGTTTGTGGTTGTATAGCCCAGTCATTTCTCTCAATCTATTTTGTAGAAAGCACTCTGAAATGACCTATATATTCAAGTCATTAGACTAAATATGCCAGTAGCCATGCCCTCACAAATGCATGTACTAGAAACGTGACAAAAGCATAAACAACTTTTCTTGTGTTCAAGAATCAACAAGTAGGGCATTCGCCATATTATTCTCAACAGTTACATCAAATTTTTTTGTCCTTGGGTTAGTTTCCAAGAATTGGTAAGTAGGACACTCACCATATTTGTCTCCACCTTGTGAATGACTTTAAGTCCTTTGATGCTGTTTAATCCTTCTGTATTTACAAGAGCAAGTGATTAGAGCATAGAAAGAAAACTTGACAAAGTGTAAATTATGAAGAGAATGGAAAGAAAACAACCGACCATTACAACCAGAAAGAATGGGAATAAAATCTTTCACCTGCAAATGTCTTTGCATTCTTGTGGTCAAGTTCAAGCTTTGGAACGTTCTCTTTCAGCGCGACCATTGCAGCAGCACATAGGATGCCAACTTGTCGCATTCCTCCACCTAAAGTCTTCCTCACAACCCTAGCCTGAAAACAGAACAAAAAAAGAAGCTAGGTAAGGTTGCACATGAAAGGAATCACAGTCCATGCTGAAATGAATTTGTGATTACCCTAGCAATGAAGCTTTTAGAACCAACAATCACAGATCCAACAGGTGCCCCAAGACCTTTTGACATGCAAACCTGGTAGGCAAATTTTGAAAGAGAACATAAACAAAAATCCTGAGGTGTGATAATTATTGGAGAAAATATCCTAGGAAAAATCCTTCAGCAAAGGGTTTTGGAAACTTTCAAGAAGAAAAATGCAGTGTGTACTAGAGCTCATACCGAAACAGAATCTGCTGCCCGTACAAGCCTATGAACGGGAACTCCAAGGGCCTGGCAGACAAACTTCCATTAATCAAAACTATGGAACAAAACACATATTACATCAACTGTGGGGAAGGAAATACATACCAGCTAGATGCATTAAACATCATTAACAAAAAATAAGAATGCAACAAAACAATGCCAAGAATGGAGTTTTCACGGGCTTCAAATAAATAGTTACTGGATTCTCTTTTTTGTTGAAGGTTGGTTGACCATCAAGTAAAGAGATTCTCACCAAAAGCTCACACCATTTGCAGATTAAAGGTAGTGGAATCTTTGGAAAATGAAGCATACAAGGAGACTTCCATCCCAAATAATAGAATCATCTAACTTACCCAAACAGAACAGAATGATTTCAATTTCATCTTGTGGCCAAAAGAACCCTCTATTACTTCTGAATTTTGCAACTCAAGGCTTGATTTGAAAATCTCCATCTTTTCCTTTTAATTATTGAAAAATAGAAAAGTGAACATGATTGAATAATAAAAGAGAAGGCCAAAGCCTGGGAATATCTTAGATTACAGTTTTCATCTGGACTCCTGAGAATGGCACTTATACAAAAACAACATAAACCATTCAACTTAACACCCCTAGGACACTACCTAGCAAGACAAATTTAAGGAGTCGCCTATTAACAGGAACACTGCAAAGCCGCGTGTATGAAGGGCCATAATTCATAGTGATAATTCTGTTTCATGCATCCATCTCAACCTTGTTCTCGGAGTCCAATGCAAAAACAAGTGGTTGTCTACATGTCCAAATCATTCATCAATTTTCCTAAAGACCATGATTAGATGAATGCTCTGAATGTAACAGATAGTTCAAGAATTCCATATTTTTACCCACTGCTAGTTGACTTCCTCAGAATGGTCACACTTATTGATTCAATACAGATGACTAAGTTTTCATTTGGGAAGAACAGCAATTTTGATGTCTAAACAGTATTGCATTTCCAATTAATGGCACCTAGCACTCATCCTACTGCAGAGCATCTTTCAATGATTCTCCCAACATGAATGTTAAGCCAACTACAAGCCCAAGATTTGAAAACATAAAGTCATCAAGCTCAAAAGACATTACTCACCACCGCTGTGTTAAAGATGCGAGCCCCATCTATATGAAGTTTCAGCCCATGCTTTTTTGCTATCTCCCCGACTTTGTCAGTGTATTCTGGAGACAAGCATCTACCACCACAACTGCATTGTTGAAAGATAGAAAGGATTAGAAAAAAAATGATTAGGATTTTAAAGAAGAATCAGATAAGATAATCAAAAGTTTCTTGAACCCATATAAAGAGTTACAATAACCTGGATATTAAAAAATTTTGCACTGGCGAACTAGATCCTCTCTGGGAAATTATATAATTTCAGCATGAGCTTGTATGACATTCTTAAACAAGTTAATCTAGCATAACAACAGAAGTGGTAGAATGGTTGCCCTTTCAGCATTTTGTCTAATGTTGGTCATTCTGAAGTGGTCATTCAACCCATCCATGAAGATATGGGCATACTGTGTAGAATGCTGACATGGTAGGCATCGTTTCTCACTATGGAGACATATGGAAGGAAACTTTTGTATACAGGATGGCAGATTTCCAATGCAAACCTTGAGATTTTGAAGGATTAGGCGGGGAACGGTAACAAACACTTAAGGAAAATTAAATGTTATTGAACTGCAATTATTTTAAAAGATTTGAAAGAAAAAAATAGTTTGTTCTTGAAGGAAGAGAATTCCCTCCAAATGGTGTTAGAGACAACTGCTAATGCAATCTATGGAATGCCCATAGCAAATACCTAGGGTTAAATTAGACTGCCACACCATATTTCAGAGTTAATGGATTATCTTGTACAGGAATAATTATGACCTACAAAGAGGAGCAATGCAATAGATTTAACTTTTAAAAGTCACAAAATCCCTTGTAAACTCTGTTGACTATCATCAAATATATAAGACAAGATTCCATATTAAAATGAAATATTGCAGAGGACCCTATGGCTCATTCGAAAACTCAGTAGAATAAGAAGTATGTTTTATAACAGTGTGAAAAGGAAAAAGTGTGTTACAAACTTACTAACCTGGATAATATTCAAACTCTCCAATTGAATGGAAGTTAAATGTGCAATTCAATACGAGGACATATGTGCACCACATTAAATTTGTGTGCTTTCCACTGAATGGACCAGAGAGGAAAAGATAGATTCTGAACACAATAAAACCTTTACTGAATGGCAAACCATGTATAAACCTTTCCGTCCACAAGCAAGTGGAGAGTAGTCACTAATTAAAAAGTGAGGTGAGGGGAATGAACCATCCATAAAAAGTAACAAAAAGCAGTCTAAACTCCAAGAAATCAGCCCACCGAAGTATTGAGTGATAGCCATGCAGCAGCATACTTTTCTAGATTCGAAACTTTAGCGACTTTATATTTGCTGATCCGATTCATAATATTTAGATAAAATAAACTTCTTTTCTTGGTTGGCATCATCAGAATAAGGGACCAATCATAGATCAGAAATTGACATCCATGTAAGAAAGTTAAAGAGAAAAATTGACCTGGCACTCCACTACCAAAAAAAAAAAGGACGTGAACTGCCTGACAAACCACCACAAGCCTCAAAACAAAAATTAGAACAGACAAGAGGTGTGTGAAGTGTACTTACTTTGCTTGTGAATTTTCCAAGCAGATAAGCCTAGTAGTGGGGTAGATAAGGTCATATGCGGGATTCCTTATTGCAGCTTCAATCTTATCAAGGTCCATAGTGCCATCTTCATTGTTCTTGACCGTCCTTGGATGCACGCCTCCAATGGTTGAAATGCCTCCATTCTCATAAATGTGAATGTGAGAATTGTCTCCAAGAATTACTTCACTTCCCCTCACCTCACAGTGAACTAGCACACTGATGAGATTACCCATAGTTCCAGAAGGAACAAATAGTCCTGCTTCCTTGCCCATTATCTTTGCCATCTCAGTTTCAAGGAGCAGGGCAGTTGGGTCATGACCCGCAACATCATCGTCCACTTCAGCAGCAGCCATTGCTGCCCGCATCATTTCAGTTGGTTTGGTGACTGTATCAGATCGAAGATCTACTGTTCTAGTCACCATGTTCTCAAAAATAGCTAAAAACAATAAAAAGGAAAAAAGGTCCCTGCACCAGAAAACACAAACAATGAAGTAATTTTTAGGTTGTAGATGAAATTATGTGAGGACAAACATCATGAGTTGTGCAATTTCTAAGGAAAAGCCAAAATCAGTACAACTTTGTGCTACCAAATTACAAGAAATCACTTGAACATAAAAGAGGAAAAGAAATTATTTATTACTTGCTGATAATAACTCATTCTCAGTGTGTGACCCTGTTTAATGCTGGGATGCCATTTTCAAGGACACTGTCTCTGCATATCACTCCAATTCACCCCATTGCAGCATTATTTTTCAAAGCAAACTGGCTTCTGCCATTTCTTAACCATACATTTGATAACATCTGAATGTACTTTATATCAAGAAAGGGAGCCCATATTGACAAATTACTATCCATCTTATTCTCCTTTTTTTGTAGCCCGCGCCTTGTTGAAATTGTAATAATGTTTAAACCACCCAAAGATTTTTGAATTATCCGTTCTCCACAATGTTATAAATCCTTAAACCTACATTTTAGAACTCCATTATTTTCTGACAAATGAAGTAATGAGTCTTTTAATGACTCCCAAGTGTGATCCAGACTACTGAAAAGTTGCTGATAGACCCAAAACATTGTTGATAACTGACGGACCATGAAAACAGCCTATTGAATTGCTGGGGAATACAAGACCCTAAAAATGACAGGAGCCTCGCAAATTGTGGCTGCTCCAAGTACAAGGCATGTTCCAAACTACTTATAAAGCTGCTAATAAAATCCAAAATTTTTTCAATAAAAATATGGACCATTGATACTAGCTTTTGGCATGCATCCTTCTCGTATTGTCTTTGTTCATAGTAACAGATTATATTTCTTGACTATAAAGTATGAACTACATACCATTAATTTGTTCTTCTCATCAAGCAAATCCAGGATAATGATTAGATGAATGGTGTTTAAGATACAACAAATGAACAAAACTGAGAACATATGATAGTTCAACACAATGAAAAGGTAAGCATAAATACGTAAAGAATATGCTATTCGTCATGGTCAAGCGAGCTAACTTTTTCAGGGTTGTTGTGGCAATTCTTTTATTGATTATTACAGACATAAAAGAGATTGAACACATCCAACCATGAAAAATTCGGGGCCACTTTTGGCTGAGAAATAGCATTTTCCTTATGGATGTAAATCTTGAACAGAGAGCATAAAGAATACGGCTGTTTTTCTAGTGTTTCTTGGAAAGCAATAGAAAAGAAAGTATTGTGATATTCTTAGTACGGTTCCAAAAGTAAAATAAGCAAACAGAACAAGGCCATAATCCAGGTGTGACTAATAAAAGCATGTTATACCCAGCAAGGAAAAAAAATAGAAGATAACAAAAGAAGAAAAGAAAGGAGGAGGGTTTGTATCCAGTACTACAAAATCTCGAGTACTTAGGCTATTGTTAGCCACTCATTGTTTGATTGTCTTCTATTCACAAATTTCTCACTTCTCTTAAAATCCGGAAAACAAAATAATTAAGAAAATGAAATAAACTCAGAACTCAGGATAGTATTTATTCAGATAACCAAAAAATTCTGAAACACTAAGACAACAGGAATATAATATACCACATTCGACAAAAGTTCATTCTTTTGATGCAAAATGCAGAATTCATGAAACCCCTTAAAGAAAAATTATCAAATTCTAACACCATTGCATGCCAACCACAATAACTTTACCAAATTTCCGCGAGAGAGAGAGAGAGATGAAAATTTCCGATGAAGAAATGCAAAGAATGCGGAAATTCCAAGAAACAAAACCCCGCAATGAAATAGCATTCTCGAAAGTCTAAGAAAAGAAAAGGATATTCAAAATATGAAGCATACCCAGAAAAAGTTTCTTCTAAAGAAGAATTCACAACTGCATCAAAGGATTCAAGACACCCCTTCCCCAAAAAGCATGCAAGGAAAAAGAAAGCTTCCAATGATCTTTCTTTTCTTGCAATCGATGAGAAAGAGAAAGAGAGACAGAGACAGAGACAGAGACAGAGAGAGGAGAGAGAGAGTGCGTGCCTGTGTCTGTGTGTTTGATTCCGGCTTCAAATTAAGGAATTTATCAGGGGTATCAGGACAAAAGATTAGGTGATGCAGATTCAAGAAGCAACGAAGCATTCTCGGCCGTATGTAGTATTTATAGTAAGTCCAAAGAGAGTGAGAACAAATACAAAATTAAGGGCTTTTTCTGATATTTGCCAAAATAATAATAAAAAAAATTTATATCGTGTAGGGCATTACACGCCGCCACCCGTGGGACATGCAGATGGATGCAGATGCAGTGCATTGCAGGCCTGTCTTGGTGGATATCCCTAAACATTCTTTATTCTTCGGGTCATGGATTCAGTTTTAATCCACTGTTTCTTCATCCTCCGTTTTTTTATTTTTTTATTTTTCTTTTTTCTCGGGCGAACGGGTTCTCTTTCTTTTAAAATGCAGTTTATCTTAATATATTTTAAATAATTTTTAATTAAATACTTATTTAAAATTAATTAAAATATTTTAATAATTTCATAAAAAATTCAAAACTTACGAATATAACGTCTTATAAAACTTATTACATCATACAAAATATTGTTATCAAGAGGACAGACTGGTAGTCACAATCTCACTCTTTCAATCCTAAAATTCAGGATTCAAATTTTTATGTAATAAAAAAAAATTATATAAAATGCTTTTTCAGGTATAGAAAAAATAAATATCGAGAGAGTTTATTGCTTAATATATTTCACAATTAATTCAAATATTAATAAAATGATTATCGGTTGATCAAGAAAAAAATATAAGACAGATCAAACTTAAGTTTTTGTTCTATTATTAATCGCATGTCAAATTCAAGTATGCCTTTTCATTTAGGAAGTGATGAGGAATTTGGTCAACATTTGTAGACAAAGTTAGAAACTCCATTGAACTTTCAATGGCGGCTTCAATTCAACACGACATGAGATGGTGCAATGAGAAAACAAATTCGGGTTTCGACTCCTATGACTAAAGACAAGGTTCTACGAAAATGCAGACACAAGATGGTACGAGAAAATGATTTTTTTATAAAAATTAAAAAATAAAAATATAAAAAATACGTAAATATAAAAAATATAAAAATTTTTATATATTTATTAATTATTTTTTGAAAATAAGATAATAATTATCTTTTATAATAAAATCTAAAATAATCAAATATATAATTATTAATCATAAAATAAATAATATAAAAAATAAAAATATAATTAAATAAATAAATAAATAATTTATTAAATAAGGAAAAATAAATAAAGATAGAAAATATAAAGAATATTGTGTAAATATAAATTAATATAACGTGTCAAAATGTTTTGAAAATCGGAAACGTTTCTGAAACGGTAAAATATTAATATTAAGAAGTTCTATACTTTGTCAACTAGGAGAACAAATAACAATTGTTTTTTTCTTATTTTAAATATTTTGTTCCCATTTCTAAGAAAGATCCTACCCCTCTCTCCCACTTCTATGAAAATGAAGTATGGAAACTTGAGATACCTCTGATCAATTTTCTATACACTTGTTGGTATGATTCAGAAGGATACCGAAAATTTGGCTAATTATTATATGTTATTTTTTAGAAAATTAGAATAATATAGAAATTATGGTAATACCTCATAATCAAATAAATAGAAAATGGCAATAAAAGCTGTGGAAGAGAGATTTTATGTGAAATAAAAAATTTCCTAAGCCTCTTCGTTCTTTCAGTGTCCCTTCTGTCATTTTATTGATCGATATTATCTTTTATCATTTTTATACAATAATTCTAAATTAAATATTCAATTCTTAACTTTCTTTTCTCGTTAAAAAAAAATAAATATAATTTAGATCGTATTTAAATTATTATAAAATGGGAAACTAGATTAACACATTTATAGTTACAAGTACAATTAAAGAAAACATTTTAAAAAATTTTAAGATATTTAGAAAGGGTAATCAAATTAAATAAATCATCTTGCTTTATAGTCAAAAACATAATTAGGGTTCCTTTTTCTTTTTCTAATTATATACACTTCTTTTTTCTTTTTCTTCAATTTCTTTTTTTTTTTTTTGGGTATTGGATTGAAATAATTTTTGTACAATTAAGATCATTATTTTTTGTTTAAAAAAGTATTAATAATAAATGCATTTAACTTGAATGGCAATTGAACCGCAATTGTATTTAAGATTCTTTTTGCATGGATTAATTAAATAATTGTTTTTAGAATAATTAGTAATAAAAACAGTTTTTTACAAAAGCCCGACTCGGGCCGCCATCGACCCACCACACCACTTTTGTTTTTAGACTCTCTCAAGAGTTGGGGAAGAGACAAAGGGTGGAATGGCCATGACTCTGTGGATGAGGAAAGGACTAAGAGTAGTCAGCGTTTGCAACTCTTACCGTGGATTTGCAGATAGGGAAGGGACGAATGGAACTCTCTCTCTTTTTAGTGTGGTTGTATGGGTGGGGAAGGGACAAAGAGGTGGCCAACAATTTTTAGTATGGATATCGTGATTTGTCGACCGATGTCAGTGTCGGCTAACTATCTCTCTCGCTGTGTGGCTATATGTATGGTTGGGCTGATTGTCCATTGACTATCTGTCGATTGTTGTATGTCATTATTGGTAGCATGGGTAGGGAAGCAATGGGATGAAAGGTGGAAAGAAGGCAAAGGCAGAAGCTGCATTCTCTCACTTTTGTGTAAAGGGTTTCGAAATTTACGGTGAAACTTTAATCTTAAGAAATTAAATATACATACTTTAATAAGTTGGATGTTGCCATCCCTGGTCTAATAGAATGAATTGGGTACAGAAAAGACAACAAAGGTACCATGAAAAAAAAAAAGGAAAATTTGAGAAATATTATTATAATATTAGCCAAAATATTACATTCGTGAAGGAAAATAGAAGGAATTAGTTCGTAACAATAACCGAATTTGCTAATGTAAGTTATGGGTACCGGTCCGCTCATGTGAGTTTGATGCAAATCCATTCCCTTATATGTTTTGAAATTTCAAAAGGAGAGAAGGGATGGAGTAGTTTTTTAAGAGAAAAACCAACTCCAACTCCCATAACCATCCTTTCATGCACATGAAGGTTGAGAGAGAATTCGCAAAAAAAGGAAGAAGAAAAATCTACACCATATACATTGACTCTTAGATTGTGAACAAGAAAAAGATTGATTCATTAGTTATATTTTTCAGACCCGTACATCGAAAAGGTTAGTGATCCGACCCTAGATCTTAAGACATTAAATATTTATTTCACTATAATTGTATCAGAAAATGCTTTCATTGGTATTAGAGCATGATTTAGGGTGTTTCCTATTTTTTTATGTATATTCGAGTTCCATTTTTTTAGAAAAAGTTGAAAATGGTAACTTTGATTATAAATCACGAAATGCTTTGAAATTTGAAAGATAAAGTACCAATGATGTTATGAATTGATCTGCAAAATTTCATGCATGGCCGTCATGTATTTTTGAAGAAAAATGAAACCCTAGCCGAAAATGAAAATGTTTATATCTATTTGCATGATAGGTTTTATAATTTAAAACTTGTATGATTAGATTCCCCATTAAAAATCCTTTCAAACCATATAAAGAACATGCAAAATGGTTTAGAAATGAGGGAGAAATCAAAATCTGAAAAACTATTCGAGGTGCAAAAATCTGGACTTAGGGAAGACGATGAACAGTGCAAAAAACATAATCCCACTCTCGGGGCATGGGCTGTGAAGCCCAAACGTCATGATCCAGACCTCAAATCGGAAAACTGATGGTACCATTAGATTCAGAGACCCAAAAAATTGGGGGTTTGGCAAAATCCGGTGGTCAGATTCAGTCGGGAAGACAGCGCGTGGGCTTCACGAGCTGCCTGGGCGCGTGGGCGGGTCACCCACGCGCTGCCGCCACCAGGTGGCGCATGAGGGCGCGTGATTGGCCCTCTCATGCCCCCTTTTAAAAAAAAAAATTAATTATTTTTGATTGATTTTTCTATAATTTTAAATTATTTTTTTTTGTATTTTCCATTGATTTTAAGTTAGTAAATTTTTTTGAAAATTACAGAAAAATCAATTAACAAGTGAAACAAATTTCTGAAAAAATATTTTCTAACTTATGTCTACCTGAATTAAATTTTTATAACACATATTTGATTTGTACTCATTGATTTAAGTATAAATAATTGTGGATGGTGTTTTAAAATTTTTTGATTGGTTTCATGTTCAATCTAATATTTACCTCATTTTAGGGATATGGTGAGAATCAGACGTACCCTTACACTTCTTCAGGGAAGATACAGAGACGGAGGACCCCGAAACGTTTGGCAAAATTGTATATGATATTGCATTATAAGATGAAAGCAACGCACACTTTGCCACAACATCTGTGGGTTATGAGTCGAAAACGTTATGAATTTCAGCATTTGGGTCACTAATTCGGAGGCGACAAAGCCGCGATTAAGATTATTAGAAACTCTCTCCCTAATCATTTGGTTGGAATGGCTGACAAAATATTAGAGGATAATAAGTGGCTCTACATCAAGGATTTCAGACTAAAACTGCTTAGGATGTGGAGAGTTAGGGAGATAAAGAATAAAATGAAAATGGCGTTGTCTCTAAAGATCAATGGCTCTACACCCCAAGCTATTAGGAGATTCACTCCAAGAGATTGACTTTCAGTTGGGATAGTCAATATGGTTATTCGCATGTATATGGAAGATAAGAAAGAAAAAAAAAGAAATTTGAGTGTATATATATATATATTTTTTTTTCTTCTTTTCTTTGTGCATAGTTATATACTGTGATGAGAACAATGCGATGAACATATGATTTAATGTTTTTCTCTTTAAATATATATCAAGAATGTGCATATTTTGTATATTTATGCGAGCATGTGAAGAGATATATTTTAAATTCACATGATTTTAGTGAAAGTTTTTAGATTGATAGAATTTAAGTAATTCTCACCTAAAACTTAAAGGATTTTGCTACTTTGAAATCAAATTTATGATAATCAAATATTTGGATGATGGATGATGATTGGGAACTTAGTGATCTTTCGAATTTACACCTTATGTTCGTTTATGATAAATTTATTATATTTCATGTACAAAATTATATGAATGAATGAGTATGAATATTTATAATAATCTCTTTTTGAAAGTCCAGACCATGGCATCAAAATCAATAATAGCATATTTGAATAAATGTGATAAGTTTAATGGTGACAATTATGATATTTGATGCCATAAGATATGATATGTGTTGAAAGAGTAAGATGGCTTAGAGGGTATCAACCATATCATGCAAGACCCAGGAATTGGAAACATTACTCAACAGAGAAGAGATCAAGAAACTTATTAGGCGTGAAAGAAAAAAATTCCATTGCACGTGGTATTTTGGTTAGTTCTGTAGCTGATGATCTCATACGTGGATGTGAGCAATTCCCTACTGCTCATGACATATGGGTGTACCTCAGAGAAAAGTATGGAGATACCTGTGTAATCCGTCTGAGGCAGTTGACTATTAAGTTTGACACGTATAAAAAGAAATCTGATCACAATATCAAACTATACCTGAAAACTATGTCAAACATGATAAGGGAATTAAAGTCAGCAGGTCATGTTTTATCTTATGAGCAATAAGTTCAAGCTTTAATCCGATCTCTTCTAGATTAGTGGGAGCACTTAAAAGTCAATCTGACTCACAATGATAGTATTAAGACTTTCGTTGATGCTACTCGCTACGTAGAACTCAAAGATGAGCGGCTTGGTGCTGCAAAATCGATTTCTAATGCCTTTGTAGCTGAGTCCAGTTCCCAAAAAGTTTTAGGTTTTAAACAGAAGGGGAACAAGAACAAGGACAAGAAAGGGAAAGAAAGGGAAAGAAATTGGGGAAGGGTTTAAGAAAAACAATTCCAACCGCAAAAACAAGCGTAAGCGGTTTTGTAAAAAGAAAGATAAGAGCAAACTGAAATACTACAATTGCAAAGCTCTTGTTTATTTCGCTTGAAAATGTCCTGAGCCGGAAAGCACCCTGTAACGTTTCTCTAAATGTTATTTATGTCTCTAGCACTGTTTTACTTTTTGAATCTTATCATGTGTAGATTATAGACTCAGGAGCAACAGACCATGTGACAAGAGATCAAGAAGCGTTCGTGGACTTTCGTCGAGTTCCTCCTGATGCAAGATGGATATACGTAGAAAACAATACAAGGGTAAAAGTCAAAGGGATCGGCACTTACAAACTGGAGTTACGAAGTTATCAAACCCTAATCTTACATGATCTCCTCTTTGTACCGGAAATTCGACGAAATTTAGTCTCTGTTATTGTTCGTGGACTTTGGATTGTGACAGACAAATGTTTAACTGTTATGCTGATCGTTATATTTCGTTAAATATTTGTTCTTATAGTAATACTAATATAGATGACAAAGTATGACATGTTAGACTTGGTCACATAGAACATGACAGGATGAATCGACTTCTGAAAGCAGGACTATTGGATTCGCTTATTAAAGTTGATTTACCGAATTATAAATATTGTCTTGTCGTGAAGATGACTCGAAAACCATTTGGAAAAGCCGTGAGGGCTGAACTTCCATTACAATTGGTTCACTCTGACATTTGTGGTCCAATGAATGTGAAGGTTAGGCATGGAGCATCATATTTCATTACTTTTATTGATGATTTCACGCGTTTTGGTCATGTCTATTTGATTACTCACAAGTCTGAAGCACTTGAGTGCTTTCGATATTATATGAATGAAGTGAAGAATTAAATGGATAGAACGATTAAAGCCTTAAGGATAGATCGAGGGCGTGAATATCTATCAGATCAGTTCAATGATCCGTGTAATAAAAAGGGAATAATTAAACAATTAACTATTCCCCACATGCCTCAATAGAATGTTGTTGCTGAGAGGAAGAATAGGACGTTGTTGGAAATGACGATATCTACGATGGCGCAGGCTAACTTGCCAATTTCCTTTTGGAGAGATGCATTATTAACTGCGACTTATATCTTGAATAAAGTGTCTTAAAAAACAGTACCCACAATATCGTACGAACTTTGAACTGGTAGGAAACCAAATCTGACTGGTCTTAAACCTTGGGGATCGACTGCATATGTTCATGACCCTTCTAATAAATTTGGAAAGTTTAGTCCCCGGGGGAAGAAATGTATCAGATATTTTGATCAGTTAAAAAATTATGTGTTCATCGGCGAAAGAGAAGATGATACTGTAACAGAAATTAAATCACGAAATGTGACATTTTTTGAAAATGATTTTCCTAGTAAAGGTGATATAACAAAAGGAGAACCTTTGTTTGAATTAAATAATTCAAATGATAGTTCCATGCAGGATGGATTAAGAGAACTACGAGAAGTTGAATTCCTAGATGATCCCAGTGGGAGGGATTCAAATTCTAAGGATCCAACCGAATCGTCAATTCTGAAAAATACTAGGAAAGGTGTGCCCAAACGTCATTACGAAATCGAAAGGCACGCTTTTATCATTTCTCTACAGGACGAGGATGAGCCGAAAAATATGAACAAAGATTTGTCTTGTCCTGCCAACGATGAGTGGGTAAAAGCAATGGAGGAAGAAATAAAGTCGATGGATTCCAACCATATTTGGGAACTGATTGATCTTCCACTTGGACGCAAATCTGTTGGGAACAAATGAGTTCTCAAGATTAAATGTAAAGCTGATGGAACAATTGAGAGGTACAAAGCTCGGTTGGTGACAAAAGGTTATACCCAATAAGAGGGTATTGATTATGAAGAAACTTTTTTACCAGTAGTGAGATTTACCTCTATTCGTCTATTGTTGGCTATTGTAGCCAATTTAGATTTAAAATTATATCAAATGGACGTAAAAACTGCGTTTTTCAATGGAGAACTTAAAGAAAAGATCTACATGGAATAGTCAGTAGGTTTCATAGTTAAAGGTCAAGAAAACAAAGTTTGTAAATTGAATAAATCAATTTATAGCCTCAAACAGTCTTTAAGACAATGGTATTTGAGATTTCATAGAGGCGTAATCTCTTACGACTTCGTAATGATAGACGAAAACCATTGTATTTACGTGAAAAAGTCCAATGATAAGTTTGTAATTCTAAGTGTGTATGTCGATAACATATTGTTAGCCGGAAATGATATGAAGTGTGTCCTGAATGTCAAGAGTTGGTTATCATCAAATTTTGAAATGAAGGACATGGGTGAAGCAGAGTACATATTGAGTGTTAAGATCCACAGAGATCGTTCCAAGAGATTGTTAGCCTTATCTCAAGAATCTTACATTAAAAAGATTTTGGAACGATTTAGAATGGATAGCTGTAAATCTATTGATACTCCTGTGGTTAAAGACAAAAGTTTAAGTTTAGCAATGTACCCAAAGACCACTGAAGAAAAACATGAGATGTCAAAAGTACCGTATTCCAATGCTGTTGGGAGTCTAATGTACGCTATGATGTATACTCATCCTGATATCTGCTATGCCATGGGTTTAGTCGGCAGGTATCAATCCAATCCAGGTAAAGGTCACTGGACAGCTATGAAGAGGATTCTAAGATACCTGAAAGGAACTGCGAATTATTATCATTGTTATCAAGGAAATGACTTGTTATTGAGCGGATACACAGATGCTGATTGGGATGGTGACTTAAATGAATGTAAGTCCACCTCATGTTATGTTTTCTTGCTAAATAAAGGTGTCATCTCTTGGAAAAGCAAGAAACAAATATGCGTATCACTGTCCACGATGGAAGCAGAGTTTGTAGTTTGTATTTTAGCAGTTTAGTAGTGTGTTTGGTTAAAATGGTTTTTACAATATCTGGGGATCGTAAGCGACAAAGTGGGAGTTGTGACAATTTATAGTGATAGTCAATCAGCTATCGCTTATACAAAAGATCTCAAATATCATGAGAAAACTAAACACATTGATACGAAATTCAACTTTATTCGAGACATTGTTGAAAAGAGAGAAAAAGAAAGAGACGACATTGAAGTATTTATCTACGCATTTAATGGTAGCTAATCCATTCACGAAACCGATACCTAGAGATATATTTTTGAAGTATGTAAAATCTCTAGAATTGCATAGAATGTAATTGTATGTATATGCAATTAACGTGATATAATGCTCATTATTATATGATATTTGAATTTGTTTGCATTTGCGAGCTCTTATATCTTGATTAAAAAGTATGTCGGACAAATTTGAAAGATTGGCTCTCTCACACGAGCAATCGCCTCTAATATCTGTGTGATATATAGAGATGAGGCAATGTTAATTTTGGATAATTAACATAAATTAGCCACCTTAGTACAGAACTGAGATGAGATTATTCTTGATATTTATTTATTTGATAATCGAAATGGATTTCCCACAATCTATTACATTTGTCTAGAAATCAAGTGTAATTCTCTTTTAGAAAAGTGATTTTTTAGAGAATTTATAAGAAGAGATAATCAAGTCAGTATCGTGATATATTTAGACTAAAACTTATACGATACATTATAATTTTGAAATAGACATACGCTTCTAAATAAATAGAAAATGTATCATAGCACGTGTTCATACCACGTGTGCTTTCAGTAACCCTATGGGTAATGAGTTAATGAATCCCTCTATCTTATTGTGTGAGATCTAGAGATTTGTAATTAATCTCATTTAATACCCTTAAGACTTTCGCCTGTTTTTTGAAATTTTATTTTAGTGTTGCTATTTTAACGTGTAACCAATAAATCATGATTGATTCGGTTTTGCGGTGCATGACTAGGAAAGCAGCTAAAATGAAGTGGAAAGATAGTAGTGCGAAAGGAAGACTGTCTTAAATATTGTACGTAATTTTTGTATTAACAGACTGATCAGTTATATTTTTAACTTGATATTCTGAAATATAATTGTGAATGCATAGTTGAGATGAGTCAAATATGCTCTTATTCATTAATAGAGGGATAAGAGGTACGGTGACTCTGTATATAGTAAAAGAGATCTGGAGTATAGCGAGATTTGATATTCTCATTGTATTAGATCTTGAGCTGTTATATATTCTTAACCGGTGTATAGCTATGAGCTCTCGATCTACTTGCTAGTCACACGATCCATTTGTCTATATGAAATCAATGGTATATGGAAGTGATTGAGCAAAATGTAGGCCTAACCATCATGTGCGAGTGGAAGATGTAAGTTATGGGTATTGGGTCGGATCGCCCATGTGGGTTCAACTCAAACTCATTCCCTTACATGTTTTGAAATTTCAAAAGGATGGAAGGGAGGGAGTGGTTTTTTAAGAGAAAAACCAACTCCAACTCTCATAACCATCCTTTCATGCACATAAAGGTTGAGAGAGAATTCACAAAAAAAGGAAGAAAAAAGATCTACACCATATACATTGACTATTGGATTGTGAACAAAAAGGAGATTGATCCATTGATGACATTTTTTGGACCCGCACATCAAAAAGGTCAGTGATCCGACCCTAAATTTTGGAACATTAAATATTTATTTCGTTATAATTATATCAGAGAATGGTTTCAGCTAATATATATATATATATATATATATTATACATCTTTCATTCTCATGGAATTTAAATACTATGGTAATAAAAAAAAATGGTAGTGGCCAAAACTCCTTTTTAAGTATATGCTTTGAGGCCAAAAAGTTGTGCTTACATAGAAATTTGATTCACATGGAGAAAGGAGGCAAAAATTAGAATAAAAATTGGTCGACTCTAAAAAAGGAAATAAACTAAATTCTATAGTTGAGTGACAGATGAGAAAATCATAAAGTTATGATCCTCTCACCACGGAACACCGTCCCCACACGTTTTCATCCATGTTGTTTTTGGACCGGAAGACCAAGATCTAACTTTCGAGACTTTGGACGATGCGGACACATCGTAAAAAGGTTGACACGCAAGAGCACATGGATATGGATGGTTCTCCTCAAACTTACACCGCAATCGCTTAGGCCACCAAATCCTCGGAAGGATTGGTTGGGCTATCCATCCTTCGAGACTTTTTTATTATCTTAATAGAAAATTTGTAAATCTATGATTATAAATACAAGTAATTCTGTATATATAATTATTAAAATAAATTAAAGTTATTTTGTAAACTAATAGGATTGGTTGGCTTCTCTAAAAAGATTTTTTTCTTTTAAGTTGCTTTTTGTATCAATTAGCCCTTAATTCAGTTAGCACAGAATATTGGGTCTTGTGGGTCGTAATTTAAAATTCAATTTTACACAATAGTGAAGCTTTTGAGTTGAAGAGTTTTATGATGCTTTTCTTAGGAATACCACTTGGAAAGCACAGATGCCAAACGGAAAAACCTGTGAACAAGAAGTGGAAATTGGAGATTAGGCATGCGATATTCCCCAAAGAATTTCTCATAAATCAGAGTTTACTTGATGCAACATTTTTAAGATACAAATGTTCCTACACATTGGATCTCTTACCAAGACTCAGAACATTCATACAGCCACCTTCCACTAAAAGGGAGATGGGGTAATGTGCATTGCAAACAAAAAACAAAAATTGTAGGATTCAGATACCAGTCCAAAGAGTTCCCCTTGACATCCAAATGCCAACCTCACAATATCAAAGCAATACCGAATCACAGTTTCAGTATCGGAACTTAGTGCAATTGATATCTCCATGCATTTTCTGGCTTTAATTTAACTACTCTGTCCCCAACAAGGATCTATTGCTCCTCCCCATCCAAATTTATTTTCGCTTGTGCGTTAACTGGATGGAATTGTACATCTCCTGTTTCAACCAAAATCTGAGCTGCTACATCAGTGGGGTTATCCCCATCTGCATTGGCCAGCTGAGTATTGTCACCTGAGATCGTAACATTTTGGATTGATGCAGGAGTCCGCTCTGCTGCATCAGGAATGTCATGAGATGCGCCCTCAGACATGCCTGTCTTGGGCTTCTCCTCTGCATCAACACCCATACTATGCCCCAGATTCAAAACTGGGACTGGTTTCCCTTCCGAATCCACTTGGACTGGTGTCTTGGGCTTGTCCTCTGAATCAACTGGCTTCTCCTCTGCACCATCCAAATTTTGGTGTGGATTCTCATGACTTTGTTCTTGGGTAGTATCAGTTCCCTGGACTGGAGTTTCATCAGGGGTCGGGCCAACTGGCGTAGAGTCCACAAGTTCAGCTGCAGTTGTCTCAGGAGTTTCTGTGCTTGATAAAGCAGCTGGATTGACTGCGGAGTCGGCCAACTCAATAGCACAATTCTTTGCTGAAATTTCTTCCTGTATCTGAGCCTGCAATCTATAATTTTCCACATGGTGTTGGATCCTTTCCTGCTCCGCTATCAGATCTCCATAGCGTCTCTGTAGTGTTTGCTCAAGTTCTTTCTGCTTCTTGACTTCTTCCCAGAGACCATTGATCCTGTGGGATGCAGCCAACTGCTCCTGCTTATGCAAAGCCTGGAAGCACTCGAGCTCTGTTCCAGCTGTGTCCATCTGCTTAAAGGTTGCCTCAATTTGTGACCAAAGTTTCCCAGCCCGTGTCTGATCATTCAGGATGCCAAGATGTCAGTCAGGACTCGGGAACCATAATGAATAAAGAATCTAGAAGTTGTACATCAAAACACAAATCACTATCAATTAGATGCAAGAGTCAATTTGTATACAACACACCATAAGATGATGCCTTCTGATGATTCTCTCTCTCTCTCTCTCTCTTTTTGAGGGGGGGGGGTGGGTGGGTGATGAAAGCTCTGTGAGAAAAACATGATTATAAACAAAACAGATTCAGGCAAAGGCTCAAAAACTACAAGTTGCCGCTCTGATCCTTTTAAGTAGAACTGCAAAGGTATGGGTGGAGGCAGGTACTCCCTCCTTTGTCCACAGCCCAAATAATGACATGAACCCCCCCCCCTGCTCAGTACCCCAGCAGGCAAAGGGATACCAGCAAACAACCCTGCCTTCTCTCTCCCCTTCACGTTTTATTTTCATCAATCAAAGTACAAAAGATTTATCTGAACCATGTAAACATATTACCCAAAATATACAACTAACCAAGAAAAGACCCTTTGAAATAAGCCCAGAATGTGCAACACTGAAACTAGATGGATGGGCATGAGCTGCGATGTTCCAATCCTTGAATGACAGAATAGAAACTTATGGTGAGAAAAGATAGCGAATACATCAAGGAAAGCTGGCATTATTGGACTGAACCAGACAAGCTAACAAGGAAAGTGTGAAAAATAGAGGTCTTCCAAGCATAGCCAAGGTTTGTTTATTAGAACAATGATGTTAGAAAGGAGAAAGCAAATGGACGACAAAAAATGAGAGATTTTCTGCCATCACCTCACTGGTGAGTGGTGAGGCCATAATCACCATTAGATGAGAATGTCAGTCAGATGCACAGAGGAAGGATCTATCCTGAAAGAGAGAGAATTTCAAAACTTGAATGATTTTTTCCCTGTTTTGGCTAAGGGGGGCTTGGAATGGTATACCTCAAGGCAGGAAGAAGGGCAGGGGAGATGCAATGCCCGCAGGACTGACTGCACCCCTATGTACCTTATGTTATCCCAAAACCAACTCTTCCATGAAAAAAATAAAAGAACCGCCTGAATTATAGCAGTTTTGATTAGGATCTCCACTATGACATGTCATATTATCTTTATATTATCTCTATTGCAGAAGCGATACAAATCAAGTTCTAAGGAAGTTCGAGACCCAACAGCATAAAGCTGTAAGGATTTTTAGCTCACAGTTCAAAGGAACTTGTTAGAGAGCTCCCCAATAAAAGACAGCATTTTTAAAGTGTTGCCGATGTAGGGAATTATGATTTATGAAATAGAGAAATTATTGAATTCTAAAAAAGAAGTGTAAACTGATGTTAACAAAAAGAGTACCTGCATATGACAATGAAACTCACATCAAAATTCAGGTGCATACCTGATAACCATGCGTGACGACTTTTATCTTTTGCTCAAGGCGTTGCGCCTTCTTAGTATCATTATCCATCTTGAGTTTCACATTTTCATATTCAGTCTGCAAGGCAGCCAATTTTTCCATGTTTCCAGCAACACTTGAGAGACCATACGAATTTCTACTAGGGAAGTACATAAGATCATTTAAACAAGTCTTATGCGCTTCAACAAATTCATCAACTGACTCATTCTCATGGCCCATTGCCACCCGAAGATACTGAACCTCCTCCACTATTAAACCATCAGCCTGAAAACAAGAAAGAAAAATCATCTTCTGCCAGATTAAATGTAATTTTAGCTGTCATAATATGTGATATCATTTACAGCCAGTAAAAGCATCTGCTAGCAAGAGTCAATGTGAAAAGGATAGTACGGAATTTATGTGACAAAGTAAAATGCAAGGATACATCTCCTACAGGTGAAAAAATGAATCTTGAGACCAAAACTATACAGTACACTGGCAGTTTATGGATAATCAAGATTACTGAATTGGAATATCAGATCAGGCACTGTCATCAAGTACCATAACATACAATTACTCTTTGAAAGCTAAAATCTTTCTTTTGATCCTTGAAAGGAAAAAGTAGATGACCGAATATGGACTAGTTTCCAACCACATAAGCAAAAGAACCGGAACAAACTTAATAGGTCTTACACCTCTATAAGAAGGGATAGTTACAAAGTGGATAGTGTATATAAAACCAAACACAGGCCTGGATGCTGAATTTATCAAGATCTGCCAGCCCCACTTGGGAACAATTTACCAGATATATGCCATGTGATCAGGGGAAAAAAATAGAATCAGACAACATAAATACATAAACTTCTTTCTGAGGCCCTGTTTGGCTATAGTAGAGGCAAGCATCTACTGGAAGAAGATATAGCATCCAATCCAAAATTTAGCAGCACGATGACCACTTTACACTTTGTTAATGGAAATTTTTATGACTTCTAAAAAAGCCCTACATTTCTACTGTCCAAGTTGGGAAATGCTACAAATAGAATAAGAAAAATGTCAGATCTTTACAAGAAAGTAGAGAGAGTAGAAGGGAGTAAAGGATGCCCAAACAACTCGTAAAAGAATGGAAAGTATCTGAGGAGCAAAATGATATTGAGCCCACTCAATGCCAGCCCAGAGCATTATAAATGTGGATGTCTGTTGGAACCTATTTTAATACAACAAACAATATTCTAACGTAAATGTACAAATTGGTCTTAGATGAGGAGATGCGAGGATTTCAAAGCAAAATATATACATTGA
Source organism: Dillenia suffruticosa (assembly GCA_033439265.1). Taxonomy (NCBI): domain Eukaryota; kingdom Viridiplantae; phylum Streptophyta; class Magnoliopsida; order Dilleniales; family Dilleniaceae; genus Dillenia; species Dillenia suffruticosa. The sequence continues at coordinate 4,177,661 of JAVTVX010000018.1, read as the reverse complement.
CATAGAGAAATAGTTAGAAGCAAATGGGAAAAGCATTATAGTTAGATGAACATCTCAATTTTGACATGTGCCCATATTTAGCAACAAAGGAAAAACATTTGTTCAATCATAATATGTGATAAAAATATCCATGGTCATGTCACCTTATATGTCACATTTATTATTATGTTTCATGGAGTGGAGTATGAGATCTATCGATTTAAATTTTCAATGCTCGAGGTTATACGACATTGCCTTCTCTGAAGTACATCTGCTAAAGTGTGCAGGCTATCCATTTGAATGAATGTTCCACAGAATTATCATTGATGCATTTGTAAAGATGTTCTCAACAAGCAATTCACCAGAATGAATGAATGTATAGCCAATAAATGAAAGCATCAAGAATTTAACGAGGATGCGGTATCACCTCAGTTTTACAGAAAGGAGATAGAGCTACCCAAAAATTTAAATCAATTATTGTTTGTGAAACACTGATTACTGAAAAGACTACTTGTATTTGGTTAAAGATGACCATCCACGCTGACAACCTTCATTTCAGAAGCTAAGGTTCTTTCCATAGTTAACGCTTTCATCCGGTACATGGTGCTTAATAAAAAGAATATAAAGGACTTCTTGTGAAATGGACGACCTTTTAAGGCTCTTTCTCCGGATGTTTGTGTCATAGGCAATTGATCCAGTTAATCTAGGGATCACTAGGCCTTGCATTACCATGTAACATGAAAAATGTGAAACCAATATTTGTTATTTGTATTAGCCAATGGGTATATCCAAGAAGTGTGACTGATTTGCTTAATAACTCCTTTTTTAGTGTGTTTGGATGGAAAGAAAAACTAGGATTTTTAAATGTTAGTTTATCGATACATGGCTTTTATGGAATCAAATTGTCTACTTTGCGTCCCTTTGGACTTGTGTCTAGTGCCTTCAAAGATTGTTGCAAAAAGGATTTGAGGAGGATTTGGAAAAAAAAAATCGTATTTTAGCTTTTCCTTTGTTTTTGCCTCTTTCTAGAAGGATTGTCACCCCTAAATGCTATAATCTTGTTTTTCTTTCTAAGAAAGATGAACATACACAATGCCTAACCCATTGGACCAAAGGAAGCATAATCTCCATGTAACCTTCCGCATCGCTTTCATTGTTCATGAGTATAGGGGGGAAAAATAAGCTGCATGACCATCAAAATTGTTAACACATTTTCTACAATGACAATATTCATTTGTAGATAGCAGATATCATTAAATACAGTTCTCCACAACAGAGATCTATCAGAGATTGTAAGAAATGAGATAAATGGTCCCCAAAGGATTTATACATTGCATACTTCAATTACGTAGTTCTCAGTCTTACTGATGGTTTAGCAGGAGGGAGTCTTTCCAACTTCCTTTTAATCTCACTTTTAAGGGCATGATGAGTAATAGGAGGGATTAAAGTTTGCAGGAGCCACATAATTAAAAATGTGACCCTTTTGAGATGTACAGGGAGAGAAACTATAAGAGTCATGCATATTGAAAAAGGTTTGAAGTCAGTTGGATAAAATATTATGACCTTGAGCAGTAAAATCACATCAATCAGAGAAGACATCTCTGGGTCTGTCAAAGTAGACAAGATAACATAATTCTCCCTTCTTCCCTTTTCTCACCAAAATCCTCTTCAAAAATATTTCGCCCAATCAAACCAAAAAAGCATTGGTGTTCTTCACATTGCCTTGGGTGTGAAAATTAGTTATAAAGTAGGAATCTAATAAATGGCATCAGCAGAGAACAATATTGGGATATGCAAGTAGCAGAGATTTAGTGAAATAACATTTAAATGAGATGCTAGTTAAAGAACTAAAAAAATCAATGCTAACATAGAGTTGCAAAATAACAAACCTCTTTAAGCTCATCCTCCTCAAAATCTTCTATCCCAGGAACAGCAATAGATCCATTTGCAGGGCGTTTTGTTCCCTTCTTTTTCTCTCTTTCCACTTTATCATCAAGTGGGTACTTGGCATTGTCATGTTCCAGTAAGTTCAAAAGCTCCTTTCTTGTCATCTCATCAGCCTGCTCAATCAAGGTAGGAGGCACAAAGGAACTCTTGTCCTCATCTGCCCTGATCAAGGAATTTCTAATCAGCTCCAGCGAAGCAGCAGGTGGCCGCGGGAGCTCCCTTTGCAGAACCTTGGACTGTTTTCTGAGTAAGGCCTGCTGCCTCGCTTCCATCTCAGCCTTTTCCCTTGCTATCTTGTCTGACATATCTTCCTCAATCTTCTCCTCCGGTTCTTCATTGTCCTCTGGAGGTGGTTGAATAACAATCTGGTACTCATTTTTAGGTTGTGGAAGGCCAGATAAACCAGAGCGCAAGTTTCTTCTTACATCTGCCTGTCTTTGTTGTTCAAGTTTTGCACTATCATGCATGTCCATGTCTTCATTTATGTGCAGCTCATCTCTGATAGGAGTCCCTTTTGGGGTCATACCATACGAGTACCCGTCCCTAGATGGTGTCATGCCAATTCTGGGAGTAAGACCCATGCCTCCTGGAGTTGCAGAAGGAGTAAGCATTGGGTTTGGAGTTTGAATCTCTTTCCTCTTTGGAGTGACACCAGAAAAATCAGAAGGGTGCAACTCTGGATTCTCGCCGCCCAATAGAGGTGTTTGAGACTCTCTCAACCGGGCTAGATTCTCTGCTTCCATCATGATAGCATCACCCTTCCCAGCAGGTGTTCTTTGGGGAGTTCGTAAAGGTGTCATTCCCTGCCTTGGCGTCTGAGCATAATTGGCAAGAAGAGCACGTGTGGCACCACTGCCCTCTGCAAGTTCTTCACCCCCTGCCAGATCGCTAGCATAACCCATCTTTGCTATCTCCTCTAATTCATGGTCAGAAATCTGTGGAGCAGGAAGAATCAACCTGGACCTCTTCCTAACTGTTTCAGGATCATTTAACTTGTTTGCTTGCACTATGGCAGAAGGGGCATCCTGCCTCTGTGCAATTTTATTCCTTGCAATATCCTGCTTTCTCAATTGTGCTTCAATATCAACTCTTCTTTTCCCTTCGAGCTCTTCAATAGTAGTAGGAAATTTAGGCTGCTCCACTGGTCTTTCTTCATCAGTGACATCATAAAAACCAGGCGGCGGCCTCTTCTCAAAGGGGATTTCAGCATTATAGTCTATTCCCCTTCTTTTCCTCTTCCTTTGTCTGCTCACAATTCCAGCTGCCTTTAGTTCTCTTCTTTTCTGTAAAGAAGCAAGCCTCCTAGCCTCTTCAAGCTGTTTCTCCCTAGCTTTTCTTTTAGCTTTTTTGCCTCTTGTGTTTGCTAGCCTAGCTCGAGCTTCAGACAGCATCTCTTTCTCATCCTCATCCATATCAACAGGATCAGGCCTTGCAGGCTTAGATTCTGGGTTCGGATCAATCTCCCCAGGACGCAATTTTCTTGGGTCATCACCAGGTTCATAGTTTTCATCCTTGGCACATGCAGCATCTAGAAGCTTCTCATAACGCTCAAGGCACTGGGATGGTGTGCGGCCCACAATAGGTGCTATTGTTCTCCATTGAGTGGGCATGAGCTTTGCAAGATGAAGCAACTTTTCATCTTCCTCTCTAGTCCACTCAGTCTGGGAAAAAGAACAGAATTAATATGGTTAGTTTTCAAAAACAGTCAACAATCTCAGAAAAAATTTAACCACCAAGAGACATCCAAGTTCATTTGTGCATGCACAGACAATAATATGATTAATGGCCTAAGAAGAGCCAAATTTTATGTGGCAAAAGGTTGAAAATAGAACCAGTATTTGTCTTGCCAGCCTACGATTCACTTTTCTATGTGACGGCAAGAGAAATTAGTATACATGACAGCAGACAATCCTAATAACTGATTAATTAGCTGATTACACTGATCTGTAGATAATGCAAATTTAGAATCAAGAGTTAGGAATTCTGCAAACAACTCCACATTTAACCCATCAAAGTGCAGAACCAAAATCATCTTATCAGATATTCTATTTAACATAGGAACTAAAAAAGACCATACGTGCATTTCTACATTACAAAGAAGCAGGGAATAACAAACCCAAAAATCCTTCTAGATCCGAAACCGTAAATAGCTGAAAAGATCCAAAGTCAGATCCAAAACATTACCATTCGCTCAAGACACTCAATTAGGAGGAAGAAAAAACATGCCAAGACTTCCAATTGTATCGCAAACTTTACATCGATCACGTTGTCGCAATCTTACAATGCGAGGTTTAACCATTAGTAAGAGAATTCAACTAGAAAAAGGAATCGTTTCATAAGCAAGAAATGGAAATTAAGATTGAAGAAAAGGATAATTTTTCACAAACCTTTTTGATGGAGGGATCGAGCCACTCGTACCAGCGAGCCTTACACTGCTTAGCAGATTTGCGGACGAGAAGAGAAGAAATACGAGCCCATTGATTCTTGCCATATTTCATAACCGCAGCTTTCAGGATCTCATCTTCGGTGTTCTTCCAAACACCTCCCTTAATCATAATCCTCATCTTGTCTCTCTCTTTTTTGTTCGAACCCTAGGGCTTCTGATTGATGTTGTGGAAGAAGAAGTTCCTGAGAGTGTTCAGCCCTCTCTCTGGGGTTCCAAAACCCTCTCGTGTTTGCGAGGGTTTTCAAAGTCTCTCTCTCTCTCTGAGGATTGAGTGATTGAAGGAGATGGAGCGGGACTCGGGTGGGTTCTTAACCTCCCCCCAACCGACCCTTGCCCATTTAGAGCGAGCGAGGGCCCTGGAGATACGTACTTACATATCCAATGAGTAGGAATAAGATAGCTTTAAGTAGCTAAATCAATTATTAATAATTTTTCTCCAAAAAAAAAAAGTGACTCTCTTTTTCTATATTTTTCTCTTTACCATCCATATCCAATTGAAATTAGATGAGCATCTCTTCCTTTAGAAAAATGTCTCTTTACTGGTATATCTGTTTTTAGGTGTTTTTTTGTTTCAAGAGCTTTAATCTTTCCCTTTTCCTAAAAAGACAAAATAAAACAAAGAAAAAAAAAACAAAGAAAGCTCGGAAGAAAAAAATAAATTGGGGGTAAGAGAGAGAGATAATTATTACCAAGATATAAATAAAACAAATTAGGCTAAAAAGGGACAACAGGGATTCGAACCCTCGCGTCTAGAGCCATGTATGTAATTAAACATAAAAAAAATTTAAAACAATCTTTGGATAAAAAAAATTCAAAATTTAACCTCTTTTTGTCTTGGACCTGCGACACTACGTAATAATATTCCGTTGATCAAAAGTCACGTGTCGCATCTTGAAGACGCAACAAGCCACCTCCCCCCGCCACCCACGACACTCCCGCAATCCCTCCCTCCGTCTCCTGCGACGTACCTCTCTCCCTCCCCCCATGACTCTCTCTCTCCCTCCCCCACACAGCGACTCTCTCTCTCTCCTCCCTCACCACCCGCAACCCTCCTCCCTCTCTCCCCCGTGGCTCTCTCTTTCCTTCCCCCGCCCATGACTATCTCTCTTTCTCCCTTCTACGGCACTTCTCTCTCTAGGGAGAGAGAGAGAGCCGTGAGGGGAGGGAGGGAGAAAGAGAGCCTTGGGGGGAGCGAGGGAGAGAGGAGCAGAGTCGTGGGTGGGGAGGTAAAGAGGAGTAGAGTCGCAGATGGGGGGAGGAGGGAGGGAGGGAGAGGGAGAGAGGAGTGCCGTGGGTGGCGGGGGAGAGAGAGAGCCCCGGGGGAGAGAAGGGGAGAGGAGCAGAGTCACAGGAGGGGGAGGGAGAGAGGAGCGTCGCGGGCGACAGAGGGAGAGGTCGCAAATGATGGGGGAGGTGGCTTGTTGCGTCTTCAAGTCTCGACAAGCTATGTCGCATCTTGAAAACGTGATATGTAGTCTTCAGCCAATCGGATATTGTCGTATGGTGTTCCGAGTCCAACTTGTGATAAAAGTGGATTAGATTCTGAATTTTTTTTCTTAGGTGATTTTTTTGTTTTATTTTATTTTTTTGTTGAATTCCGTACCTAACACCTCGCGTCTATCCATTAGCCCACGCGAACTTCGCATTTAACTATTATTTTTGGATCGCCACCAAAATAGAACGAAATTAAAATATTATGGCGGCGGCGGCGGCGGCGGCGGCGGCTGCTGCTACTTCTTCAGTTTCCTCTGCTCTCTCTCTCTCTCACTCGCGCTCGCTCGCTCTCTCTCTCAGAAAATGGCTATGGCAATCTCAAGCATTGTGCTATGCCCCAAATCTCTCAATTCTCCGAGAACTCGCTCTCTTCAACAAACCTCACTTCCAAATACTCCTTCCCTCAACAGGTATTTAATCTATTCTTTTTTCAAATTTCTCCCTTTTCATGTCTTTTTCTTCTTTTCCATCACATAATAGATTAGATTTCAGTTTTATAATACTTATTCCAGCTGATTAATTTGTGTAGGTTTTATGGAAATCGTGATGATTTCATGATGAAATCGTGTTACTTCTGCATAAAAATTGGATATTTTTTTCTTAAAATTAGGGTTTTGTTATTCATCTTTTCCAGAGAATTTTATTTAACTTTATTGCTAATTTCTGCGACTACTGCTACTACTAGAAGCCCAATGGGTAATTAAAAATTTGCTCAAAAGGTTTTTGGTATTGGTGGTTGGGTTTTGACAAAGTTGTAAAATAGTAACGTTTGGAAAAGCAATAAAAATGTTAATTGTGATTTATGTTTTTTCGTGTTGCTCTATTGAATAGCATAATAGTAATAATTTGTGAATTAAAGTACAAATTTTTGCATAATTAAATTGAGCATCAGGTCGTGGATTATATTAGGTTATTTTGGAAGACATCTAAAGGTAAAATGGTGGTCCGTTGTGCTGCTTCTGCAGCTGGGAGTCCCGGTCAAAGTGGTGATGTGAGCCCATATGAGGTATTATTACTAACCATATGATCTATTCGGACATTAAAATAAAGCATTTTGTATTTTGTGATTAGAATTCATTCTCTCTTTTAAGATAATACCATGAGCACATTGTGTAGTTAGCTGTGAAGCATGGATGGAAATGTGACACATTACATGATACACATAACTTATATGTATTTAAAGTTAGGATTAAAAATGAAGAAATACGTACTAAATTGAAAGTGAATTCTATTATGGATAAAATGAAAGAATATCGTTTAAAGTAATTTGGACATATGTAACGAGGATCCAAAAATGCACCAGTTAAGAAGAGTGAGATCTTAAATGTAGAAAATTTAATGAAATGTCAAAATAAATTTTTGAAAATGTGGATGCAAATTATCTATAAAAATATGACTATCAAGTGTTTAATTGAAGAGATGACTTTAGATATGAATGAGCCGCGTAGAAAAATCTGAAGTAGTTGAATTAATGCATCATTATTAAGTTTTTATGGATATTTTTTCTCTCCTTTCTCCTATATTGATCTTAAATGGGCACATGATAGATTTATTTCTACAAACCTTAGCACATGATAGATTTATTTTGGGTTTAGTACTATAATTTATTATATCTCTAATTTCTACAATTCTTCGAGCCTTTATGTTTGTGGAATGATCTTAAGTGTCGAAGAATTTTCTAGTTGAAAATGAAATATTAAAAAGTGTAAAGGCCCAAATGCATCTTATGTGTCTCTTCAAAATGTCATCTGGTTCTTGTGTCCAAAAATATTTCCAAAGCTCCATTGTACTAGTGTCGGCGCAAGAGTGACCATTTCTTGAATCAGTTGCAACAGTTTCGTTCCTAAATGCTACTAAAATGCTTTTTGTGGATTTTATATTTTGTAATAGAATTATTTATAACAATAGATTTTCTTTTAAAATCAAACATGGATCAGAATGAAATTATTTTTAATTCCAAACAGTCCTTAAACTTTCACTTATTTTGGACATGAGGGAATTAAACTTTCACTTATTTTGGACATGAGGGAATTTTTCATTTATTGGTGAATTCGATGTTCACCTTGTTGTATTGTTGTGATTTCAGATTCTTGGCATCAACCCGGTTGAGGGATTTGACATGGTTAAGGCAGCTTATACAAGAAAGCGTAGGGATGCTTTGATGAGGGGTGATGATGCACTGCTTGACCAAGTAGGTTTCTATCTTTTCCAACTTTTTTTTGTAAGGATCTTCTGCTCATTATGTGTTTTCGTAAGTTTAGCATTATTTTTGTTGTTAAGATTATAAAAAACATGCGATTTGCAGTTGGAAAGGGCATATGACAAAATTATGATGGCTCAGTTGTCAAATAGGAAGCAGGGTGTGACCTATGGTTCATTTCAGGTGTGCTTATTCTCTCCTAGAAGCTTGAATTTAATTAGTGGAAACTTATGAACTGGTGTCGTTGTGAAATTTTCATACTAAAAGATTGGTAAATTTTTTTTTTTTTTTTTTTTTTTTCTCTCAGTTTTAAGATTTCAGTCGTGTCATTACCTGGTAGAATACTCCATTACATTGCATGATATCTCTATGCCGCAATAAGATGGGTAACTACTTCGATAGGTCAACAAAATATTGCAGAAACTGGTTAGGGCGGTTGCCAAGGATTTGCATACAGGCTCTTTAATTTCACGAAATTTTTCTCATGCTCGTAATATGTCTGACTACCAGTTCTTCTTTTGTTTCTAACCTATCGACTATAATATTCATTAACAAATGTAGAATTGATTGTAGCACTATAGAAGATATTTAGCTCCAGATACAGTTCAACTTTTCCTCTCAACGGGGTTTGATGTGAGATAGTTCCCTAGCTTAGTAAGAACTGAATAAAAGATTATGAACCAGTTGTCCATCTGCTATAGAAGCTCTTAAATTGAAGAATAGATAGTAGAATATTACCTAAAGTCCCTGTTTTTTGAGTGAGACTAAAAGGATGAGCTGGAGGGATGCTACAAAAAGTTAACATTTATTTGAGGAATCACATTGCCAGTATGTTGAGCTCCTTCTAAATTGGACTAGACCACTAGCAACTTATAAGCATACAAATGGTAAGTGTTAAGAGTATTATTATATTGTGGCTTAAATTAGGACACATAAAATTGGAGGAGCGTCTATCAGATTGATTTAGATTTATGCATGGTATCTATGTTGTTATGACCATGCCTTATTGCACCAAATATTGGACTAATATTGTCTCTTGATGGGTCAAATATTATAAATCTTGTTAAAATTTTGAGTGAGTGTAATGGGAGAGTTTCTGAGTATATAAAAATCATTGGAGTTTATTGTTTCTTGGCTTAAATCGTTTCTTTGCTGGTATGGAATTCAACTTTTGTTAATAGTTTTATCCTCATTGTTTTTGCAGATTCGCCCACAAAATATATTTCTGTTTGTGCATTTTCTACCTTTTCTTGTCTATATGCATTAAAGGACATGGTTTCATTGATAAAAGTCGATGTTAATCCTAAAGTTGTAACAATAAGGAAAATTTAATAAGTTCGTGCGAAGGTTGTGCAACTGCATACTGGTTAACTTAGTGAGTGACGAATAAGGGAGTAAATGTCATCCCTGAAAATAAGATGAAATTTGCAAATGTGAGACGCTTTATGTGAAAAATTATTGTTTAGCGATTCTAGACTTGCATTGTTCTCATTGACCTAAGGCGCAACATATGCATACTTTGTTGAAATGAAGGAGAATTAGGGATCCTCTTTGTAAGACATCAAAGGGACAGATTTTTCCTGTTTTAAGTCCAGTCTGTCCAGCCCATTTAGGGACCCAAATTGGGCCCTAAATGGGCTCAGCATGTGGGCATCTGCTGGGTCCTTTAGGACCCAGACTTTTTCATCTCAAAGGGGCCCACAAAGGGCCCCCAACAGCTCCTTCAAGGAGCTGTTGGGTCTGCCCCAACGGCTAGTAAAATCTAGCCATTGGGGACAGCCCCAACGGCCAGAAAAGGAGAGGGCAGTGCCCTCTCCATTCTTTTTTTTCTCTTTAGCTCTCTCTCTCCTCTTTCACTATAAATGGGGCTTCTAGTGGCTCTTTGAAGGCATGAAAAAATGCTCACAAGTTGTATGCAAATTCTCTCAAAATATCAATGATATTCTGAATTTTTATTCAAAGTATTTTGTACATTTGTTTTGCACAATTCAACATGGTATCAGAGCAGGCAATGCTCCATCTTCTCAACATAAAAAATCACTCAAATTGGGTAGATATCATACAAAAATTGCTGAATTTATGCGATGATTTAGCCTCCTTTTGAAAGAGCTATTTGGAGCATTCAAATTCTTGGAGTTACGGAGGAAGTTGCATCAAGACACCTCAAATATAAAAGCGCTTCCACATTATGAAGAAATAAAGGTCGTCATTCAGCAAATAAAGGCATCCAAAATGTCTCAAAATCAAAACCAAATTCTGAATGGAGGGAGAGTCTTCACTGTTACAATGGAGCAGCAACAAAATGCATCCATTCCTCTCAAATCCGGCCACCAAGTTGCTGCACACTATGCAGATCCTTTATCATCAATAAGAGCCAAGTGTGATGAGCTTCAAATCAAGCTAAATGTGTGCATAAAAGATCTACAGCAGCCGACCCAAAAAGAAAGACATATCTCTCAAGTTCTATCCCTATTTAGCTCACAAGCAAAAGATCAAATTTTAGTCTCTATGATGGCCGAATGCACCGATCTCCAAGCAAAGGCAGATGAGTCCCTAAAGGGGCTTCATGAATCAGCTCAACAAAGAAGATCTTATGCTTCCGTGGTGACCGGAAGTGTTGCTCAATGTGCAGCCTTTCAAGATAGATCGGATATTCACTTGAAAAGGTTTCAACATTCAGCGCATATAGATGGTAACAATCAAACCCTATCTCTTTTTTAAACTCTGAAAAATTTCTTATAGATTCCAAAACTGATCATCACATGATTAGGAATAGGAGAAAAATCAAACGTTTTAAAAATCTCCCAGACCAAAGGGTAGTGCGTGTTGCCAATGGACAAAATCTAGAAGTAAAACAAATGGGAGAAGTTGAAATTTTTGGAAAATCTACAAGTGCTTTATATGCTCCCTAACTTATTTCTGATCTTTTGTCCATTAACAAGATCACAAAGGATCAAGGGTGTAGGGCCACCTTTGATCCGGACACAATCACATTTCATGATATAAAGACAAATCAATTGATTGGCAGAGGAACTCAAAAAGGAGGCCTATATTACTCAGATCAAGAGCATTATGCACTCACTGCTCACAATAATGATGATGCTTCACTTTGGCATGCACGACTAGGACATCTAAACAATAAGGCATTGAAACTTTTGAGCATCGAAAACAAGTCTTGTGAAGCATGTATATTAGGGAAAGAAACAAGAACCACTTACCCTAGTTCGGAAAGCAAGTATATCTCTCCCTTTGAACTAGTACATTCGGACATTTGGACTTCCTTTATCATGTCACATCTAGGATACAAATACTTCATCACATTTATTGACCAAAAAATTAGGTACATATGGATATACCTTTTACATTTCAAGGATCAAGCTTTTGAGGCACTCAAAAGCTATTTCAAATATGTGATCAACTTATACAATGTCAAAATTAAGGTCCTTAGAACAGATCATGGTGGAGAATACACAAACCTCAAATTTGAAAACTTCCTAAAAAACAATGGGATCCTTCATCAAATGTCATGTGTTTACACACCCCAACAAAATGGGGTGGTCGAAAGAAAAAAATAAACATATGTTAGAAACCGCAAGAGCTATGATGATCCATGCCAATGTCCCAAAGAAATTTTGGTGTGATGCAATTAGAACTGCAGTCCATGTGATGAACTTAATGCCCACTGAAGTTTTAAAAGGCTTATCACCATTAGAAGTCCTCTTAAGAAGAAAAAAAAGGATATCACATCTTAGAGTTTTCGGGTATGTTATATTCACATTCCCTTACAATTTAGGGACAAATTAGATCATAGAGGTAGGAAATGCATATTCTTAGGTTATGCATCATTTGAAAATGGATATAGATGTTATGATCCTACAACTAATAGAACATTCACATCTAAGAATGTGATATTTGTAGAAAAAGAGTTTTTCTTTTCAGGAAAGGAGACATAAGAAGCACCCAAGGAAAATGCTCCGACAAAAACTTGAGACTTCCTAGTTCTACCGTATCTACCGCCCTCTCAAATTGACGAAAGAAATGGTTCCCAAGATACGGCCCACTCTCAAAACGATGAAGAGGAACTGGCATCTACCTCAGGGGGAGAACAACAAACAATGGAAGAAGAGACATCCGAGCAAGTTATGGAAGAACCGGATGCATCTCCGCCTCCTCTTCGAAGATCAACAAGGCTCAGACTTCCTCCATCGGAGTGGATGAGTCAAAGATTTCTAATTTGTGATTATTATACCATCTCACATGTTTCCTTGAGCCACCAAGCCTTCATAAGAAACATAGATCAACATCAAGAGCCTAGATCTTTTGAAGAAGTCAAACATCATCCTCAATGGGTTCAAGCCATAAAGGATGAGCTAGATGCATTAGCTAAGAATGGGACATAGGAAATATCATTACTTCCAAAAGGAAAGAAAGTTGTGGGATGCAAATGGGTTTATAAGATCAAATATAAGAGTGATTGAAACATTGATAAATACAAGACAAGATTAGTGGCAAAGGGTTTCACTCAAGCATATGGAGTAGATTACAAAGAGACATATGCACCGGTGGCCAAGATGAACATAATTCGGGTCTTATTGTCTCTTGCAATTAATCACTCTTGGCCAATGTTCCAATGGATGTAGCAAATGCGTTTCTCCAAGGGGACTTAGAAGAAGAAGTATATATGAAAATTCTTCTGGGGTTTGCTCATCATAACAATGAAGTTTGCAAACTAAAGAGAGTAATCTATGGTCTCAAACAATCTCCAAGAGTTTGGTACGCAAAACTTAGCACTATTCTTTTCAATCATAATTTTAAGAAATGCAATAGTGATACATCTCTCTTTGTTAAAAGGCAAGATGGAAAAATTATTGTTGTGTTAGTTTATGTAGATGACATAATCATAACCGAAAATGATTTAAATTTGATCAACCAAGTTAGAAAATTTCTCCAAACAAAATTTGACATTAAAGACTTAGGAAAACTAAAATACTTCTTAGGGATAAAACTTACCTATTGTCCAAATGGGCTTGTTTTATCACAAAGAAAGTATGCGCTTGATCTTTTACAGGAAACAGGGAAGTTCGGTGCTAAGCCCTCATGTAGTCCCATCAGCTCCTTCTGCTGTCTCAAGGATGATGATGAAGAGTATGAAGATGAACAAAGATATCAAAGGCTTATACAGAGATTGATCTATCTTACCATAACCTGGCCGGACATTTCATTCGTCGTGAGTCAAGTAAGCCAACACATGCACAAGCCAAAGAGAAAGGATTGGAGAGCTGCAGAAAGGATTCTCCATTACCTAAAAGGCACTCCAGGCATGGGAATTTGAATGAAGGAAAATGGCAGCTCAGAAATTATAGGTTATTGTGATGCGGATTGGACCGGAGACTCTGAAGATACGCGATTTACCTCAGGATATTGCATATTTGTTGGAGGAAATCTAGTGGTATGGAAGAGCAAAAAACAATATGTAGTATCAAGGTCAAGTGTTGAGGCGGAATATAGAGCTATGGCGGCTGCAACAAGCGAGATAGTTTGGTTAAAGACTCTTATTGAAGAATTTGGATTCTCCGTCTCAACACTTATTCATCTTCATTGCGATAATCAATCGGCAATTCACATAGTTTCAAACCCGATTTTTCATGAAAGAACAAAGCACATCGAGATAGATTGTCACTTTGTGAGACAAGAGATTGAAGAAAAGCTCATTACTCCGAGCTTTATAAGGAGTGATCATCAAGTTGCTGATATTCTCACCAAGTCGGGAACCGCAAGGCACATCCTAAAAAATATGGACAAGTTAGGTGTTATAAATAAATACACACCCAACTTGAGGGGGAGTGTTGAAATGAAGGAGAATTAGGTATCCTCTTTGTAAGCCATCAAAGGGACAGATTTTTCCTGTTTTAAGTCCAGTCTGTCCAGCCCATTTAGGGACCCAAATTGGGCCCTAAATGGGCTCAGTCTGTGGGCATCTGCTGGGTCCTTTAGGACCCAGACTTTTTCATCTCAAAGGGGCCCACAAAGGGCCCCAACGGCTAGTAAAATCTAGCCGTTGGGGACAGCCCCAATGGCCAGAAAAGGAGAGGGCAGTGCCCTCTCCATTCTCTTGTTTCTCTTTAGCTCTCTCTCTCCTCTTTCTCTATAAATGGGGCTTCTAGTGGCTCTTTGAAGACATGAAAAAATGCTCACAAGTTGTATGCAAATTCTCTCAAAATATCAATGATATTCTGAATTTTTATTCAAAGTATTTTGTACATTTGTTTTGCACAATTCAACATACTTCTCATTGACATTTTGGTTTGTTGAATTAGCTTGCAATGTAACCTTATTTGTGTTTGTCTTCATTCTTGAAGCATTTGATCTCTTATTTTTGCCCTTAATATTTAAATGTCATTACAAATTTTGAAGATATATGACCAATCAACTTTTTTTCTCCCTTATGCTGATTATTTTCTTGTCCATGCAGGTTTCAAAAGATATTAAATATGCTGATAAGCAACCAGTGGTTCCATGGGTCCCAAGGTCAGTTTTGTTTGATATTGACTTCATGTTAGCTGTTATTATGAGAACTATCTTGTAGTTTCTCATTCTTTTGAGAAATTGATCTTATGTGTCTACTGTCAATATTAGTGCATAAGATAATGTTGGATGAACTTTTTTTGATGTCCTCTGAGGAAAATGATTCTGTTTTGCAAAGTATGCAACTCTTTGTTACTTTTACAGTTTTAATGACAAGATAAATCTGAAATTATAAGAATGGCTGCACTTCAAATCATAATGTGAGGAACAATTAAATTTTAGGACATTCTTAAAGGAAAATGATGCTGGTCTGGTGATTGCATCATAGAAGTTTCCAGCGTTAAGGTAGCAATTCTTGCTTTTATGTATTTATCATCTCGCATAAATTTGTGAAGAAATATTTTGATATTTTGAAAAAGAAAAAAAAAAGTCAAGTCGTGTTACTCTTTTTTTTCCCCTTCTTGTTGGCATTTCTTAGAAATTTGTCTTTTTATCTCAACTAAATCTTGATCTTCCACATGGTGTTCAGTTGTATTCAAATTGCACAAGATTTTTCTTTTTTTCCTACAGAACTTTTTCTAATGACTTGATATCAGAACACTATAATCCTGAAATATTTTTATGCTATTATTCAGGAGCTTCAGTGTGTTTTCAGGTTCACCAAGGCTAATGTTAGCGATATGCGCATCAATTTGGCAATTTCAGCTGTGTTTGTAAGTTGAAGAATGCATACTCATTTCTGTGTGATTAATTTGATTTATTCATTTCGTTATTGTTAAAAGGTATCATGAGAAGTGCACAGTTTTATGCAATTAACAAGCCAGGAAACTCTGGCATTGTAACTTTTAGCCTACCAATCAATCTGATCTTGCTTAATAAGTTGCCAATCCTTCAGTTTTGTACTAAATATAGTGCATCATTTTTGCCAGAAAGATGTTAATGCCAAAATTGACATACATAGACATAATAACTTGTCTTATTTTTAATACTATCCAGACGCATAAGTATGTAGATAGTCCTTTGTCCACTGTTCTGATTACTGGGATATTGCATATTTTCAGTCCGTGATTTATTGATGTGTTCCTGGCTACATGTTTTATGATTTTGGAATCATTTGTTGCAACAGTGTCTGGTATGCCTGCATGTTTTTGTGTTGGCTTGTTAGATATGGTCAAAGCCTTCCAAAGCATTTGAAATGAACCCATACTGAGTATAATGAGCATTGAGGAACTATCAATATGAGATTGGTGGTGCTGTCCAAGACATTGTATTCTTCTCTATTTTGTCATTAGTGTACAACAATCTGAATCAGACTTTAATTGTAATCTAATAGCTCTAAATGGAGGGTCCTCAAGTGCATGTAAGGATTTTCTAGTCCAACTAATAGATTGAAGTCCAGAATATGGTAGGCGGCTGAGTTTCCATTTAAACCAAAAGTGCCTCAGGTTATCCTTTTTGATCTGATTGTGCATTAAACTTTTGTGTGATAAACATTTAGTTTTCAATCTGATCTGTAGAATCTCAAGATCTTATTTGTACCAACATCTATAGCTGTTCCGGTTCTTTGAAAGTTTTGGTTATTTGTAGAATCTAGATAATAATGCTACAGGAGTAGGATCCTTGTTATCATGAGTTGAACCTTTGGTCTATCTTCATATTTGGATTTGCTGTTATGTAACAAAATTGTGGCCTTTGACAAGTAACGCAAGGGGAGGAAAGAACAGGAAAGGAAGATAAAGACATTGGGAGGAGCCTCTACATGCTGAAAACAACATTGGTATTTAAAGGAGAGGAGGAGATCCATTGACTAATTTCAATTTAATTATACAATAAAGCTTCAAGTTGTATCTTCTTCATCTGCTTCTTATTTTGTGCTGTTTTATCATTTTACTCCTCATTGTCATCTTTCTCTATTTTCAATGTTTAAACTAAGTTTTGATTTATTTTCTTAGTTACTGGGTTTTTGCTTGACAATTCTTTTTCAATACATAAGTTCTTACAACTCCACCTTCACTATCTTATATTTATAACCTAGATAAAAATTTTCAAATGTGGGGGTTCTGAATTTAAAATCTGTGGGATTTATTTACATAGCTCGATGTGATATGGCAATGATATAGCACCAAATGTTATTGTTTCTCTTTGCATTGTTTTAAAATACAAATGAATTTCACAACATTTGTTATGAATCATTTAAGGTTAGCTAATATGAATTTTATTTTTTCCAAATGACTATTATTACTAGAATTTTGCCAAACACGTGTGTGTGAAAAAGTATAAAAAAAAAAAATCATTGAACTTTAAAAGATAGAGACTAGTTAAAGGATATTTGAGATAGTTGAGCAGTTGAAGAGAGAAGAAAAATTAAAGGGAAAATGTTTTAGCTTTGATATCGGAGTAAAAATTGATGGCGGGTAATTATTCAAATTTAAAGAAATTTATCTACAAAGTGGATTTTGATTTAGTTTAAAATTCTGTAGAGGCAAACTGCTTTTTTGAAGGTGCACATAGTAATGGAGATAATTTTTTATTGAAGAAAAGATTTATAAACGTCTACTGAACCAATCCCTTCATTTCTGTTGTGTTGACAAGTGTGCTACATTTTAAGAGAATAATATAAATTGGATAGTTATGAGGGATATCAGACATTTATTTGAGTTCTCTTGTTTGTCCATAATATAGATCTATTAAACCACCTTGTTTCTCTCAATATCGAAAGTCATGGCACTGCAGGTTATAATTCTGCAAAGTTTTCTTTGAATTGTTCGAGTGTTTGAAGTGTTATGTGTCTAAGATAATAATAAAATTTGAGGACGTTAATATGTAATAGGAATGTGTGTTGACAAGTGTGTGAAGTTCATCCATAACTTAGATCTGTACAACCATCTTGTTTCTCTTCCAATTAAAGCTATTAGATGTTGATAGTCAACACAGGTTTTGTTTTTATTATCTATAGAAATCTAAGAACCTATAGATTGGCAGTGGTAACTAAATTATCTCCCCTTCCGTCTTCCAAGGTTAACCCATTAATCTCATAAGCTCTGAACTCCTACGTCCTGCCAACCGTTCTTATCATGAAAATATTTTCAAGTGTATGACTTTGCTACGGCATTGATATGTTGGTTCTGACTTGACCTTATCTTTCAACAGACTGCTTGGATCTTTATCAAACGCAATGCTGAATGGAAACCTTTACAATTTTTAGCTTTCGTGTTTGTTTACCGTATTTTTGAGAAGCTAAAGGCCTTTGAGCTACCAGTTTCTCCAACAGCTACTGTAAGAAACCAATACTCTACATGTTTCTGTTTCATCTTGCATGCCTTAATGCGACACAGTGTTCTAAACTTCATGGCTGCAGGAAGACGGAGAGGATGAAGGGCGGGCATTACGTATGGGAAAACGGCTAGTCCGATCCCTTGCACTTGTTTTTGGTTGTATTGCTCTTGCTTCCCTGGTAAGAAATCTCAGACTTCCAATTTCGAATTGTTTCCATGATTTCTACGTATCCATGGCTAAAGTACTTAAATTTCATTTCCTTTTAGGTCCACATCATTATGGAAAGTGAATTTAGAGCGATTATGAGATTCTTGCTATGTATAATAGTAGCTTACCTTCTGGAATTCTGAGGACCGAAACAATTATGAGAACTAATTAGCACATTTAGGCAGTGTAAGAATAGGATTGGATAGTAAACTGTGTATTAACTTCAGTTGTTTATTCAGTAATATTTCAGTGTGCAAGGCAATGGTATTATTAGAAGGGGAAGTAAGATGGAAGCTTTTCCAAGATCTTAGTGAGTAGACATAACATAAAGTGTGTGTTGGAAGACCTAATCAGGTTCAGTTTGGCTTGTCTATGCTTGATGTCAGTTCTGGTCCTTTACTAGTATTATCACGTGATGATTTGGACTTGTTATTAGTTTGTAACTAGTTATTAGTTTGTAACTTAGGCTCAACAGGAATTCTTCATCAGATATTCTAAATGTTACAGGAAAAGAAGCCCTTAGAATTTTGATTTACTCTTCAGTCCCCTGTTTCTGTTTACACTATCTAGGTTCTATTTCTTCCTTCTTGGCTTTACATTTTATCTTATAGTCATGGTGGTCTTGCAGGGATTCACTGGTATTCTGAACATCATTGAATTTGTCGGTAGTTATATTCCAGCTTTCCTCTACAATAATCAGGTACTGATACTATCCTGCTTGTGCTAGCATGAATAATAGCAGGTTTGAATTAGGTAGGTGTGATATTCTGTTATCTACAAGCGAAATAGCATGATATACAATCAATTCTTGGACATTTAACCGTGAGCACGAGATTATAACCAGCATCCAATACACCAATATATGCCATTTTTAAACTTTTTCCTTGACAAATGTCCTGATCATGAAATGTACGTATATAAAGTTGAAGATAGAATGATGCTGAGGAAAGAATTGAGTTTCCGAGTTTTTGGCCCCAAAAAATACCATACTTGGGTGGGTGCATATTTGCATATAAGATGTCTGCAGTATGGTGATCATGCAGCTCGTTCTTTATTCTCTCTAATATCACATTCATCGTCTGTGCAGGAACTCATTGTCACTGTGGCGTCAGCAGTCATGTGCTACATCATGGCGTCATATTACAGATAATGGCGAAACTTTCTGGGAGGCCAATGCACTCGGGAGCAAATCATCACTGGGAATCACTTCCCTCTGCTAGATTTAGTCTCGAATTTTGTCAATTAGAAAGGAAATCAATAAAACATGAACAGGAATTACGCTCGATGTTGTTCTATAAGTTTAGAAATGAAAAAAAAGAAAAAAAAAATATTGTTCATTTCTTTCCCTCTTTGTCACATCCATACATCTTTGTAACAGATCTTCAAGGGCTATGACTTGTGAAGTTCACAGTTTCTCACATGGTAATAAAAGGTGCCATCTGTTTGTTGTGGCATTATTTGTGCATATCAGTTCTCTAAATGTTGATTCTGTTAGAAAAAGAAGTTTTTTTATGTTTCCTAGTTTTTAGGAATTGGTTGGTTTCCTAGTTTTTAGGAATTGGTTCGTAGCATGATGCTGCACATGGGTCAAGTTAGTTGTTTTTTTTTGGTATCTTGTTAGCCTTTCTCATACAGCCTATATAGAGGCTTGTTAAACATTGAATGATAAAATGTGTGGTAGCATTCATTCTCCTCTGTGTGTGTGATCTCTTTCTTATCAGTGGTATCAGAGCCAGGTTAGCAAAAAGTGAGGGTTGAGAGTTAAGAGTAAAACACGTGAGGAAAGAGAGTCTTGCAGCAAGTTTTTTTTTTTTTTTTACTTCTTTCTTTACAGCAGCAGTCATGGCCACAGATCCCAATTTTGTCCAACTAGCAATCCCTCGCTTTGATGGTCATTATGACCATTGGAGCATGTTGTTGGAAAATTTCCTAAGGTCCAAAGAGTTTTGGGATGTTGTTTCTTCTGGAATTGCAGAACCAGAAGGAGCAACTTTGACAGCAGCACAACAAACAACTCATGAGGCGGCAAAGTTGAAGGACCTCAAAGCAAAGAACTACTTGTTTCAAGCAATAGACAGGTCCATCATGGAGACAATCCTTTGCAAGGATACTTCCAAGCAAATATGGGATTCCATGAAGAAGTATCAAGGCTCTGCAAGAGCAAAGAGGCAACAACTGCAAGCTCTTCGTATGGAGTTCGAAACACTACGGATGAAATCAGGGGAGTCAGTAACTGATTATTTTTCAAGAATGATGGCAATCGTTAATAAGATGCGACTCCACGGTGACAAGACGGAGGACGTCACCATTGTTGAAAAAATTCTTCGATCCTTGACACCAAAATTCAATTTTGTTGTCTGTGCCATAAAAGAAGCTAAGGATATTGAAGAACTTTCAATTGATGAATTGCAAGGTTCTTTATTGGTTCGTGAACAGAAACTACAGCACCAAGATACGGAAGAACAAGCCTTGAAGACCTCCACTAATTTTCGTCATTCTTCAGCAATCAGAATGAATAATGGTAGAGGGAGAGGAAGAGGATTCCACCAACGCAGTAGCACTAGCAATCCAAGAATTGAAGGCTCTTCCTCTGATGATGCACGAAATAGAGGTCGAGGATGGTATCCAACTGGTTTCAAGCCAAAACCAACAGACAAATCTAAAGTTAAATGCTTTAGATGCCACAAGTTTGGGCACTACAAGTCTGAATGTAGAACCAATCTTAGTCGACACGTGGAAGTAACAAATTTTACTGCAGCAAATGAAGAAGGAGAGATACTCCTAATGGCATGTCAGGAGAAAGAGATGTCTTCACCAAATTTATGGTATTTTGACACTGGCTGTAGTAATCATATGTGTGGCAACAAGGAGGCATTTTCTTCAATCGATGATACCCACCGCACCAAAGTGAAGCTTGGAGATGATTCTACTATTTCAGTCATGGGAAAAGGTACTATTCAAATCTCTTCAAAGGGGAAAATGCAGACCATTAATAATGTTTTCTATGTTCCTGAATTGAAGACAAACCTCATGAGTGCTGGTCAATAACTTGAGAAGGGGTATGAAATTGTATTTAAAGGTGGAGTTTGCAAGATTTATGATCAACAACAGAACTTGCTTGTTCAAGTTGATATGACACCAAACAGAATGTTTCCTCTTCATCTTCATGATTCTGCTCATGCTTGCTACACGACAAAATTGAAGGAGGAAGCATGGATTTGGCATTTTAGATATGGGCATCTCAATTTTGGTGGCTTGCGGACACTGCACCAAAAGCATATGGTGGAGGGACTTCCTGCAATTAAAATCCCCTCAGAGGTTTGCGAAGACTGTGTTGTTAGTAAACAACACTGAGCTCAGTTTCCACAAGGCAAGGCATGGAGGGCTAAGGAGCAGCTTGAGCTGGTCCATTCAGATCATTGTGGTCCTATCACACCAACTTCTAAAGGAGGTAAACGATATTTGATCACATTCATTGATGATTTCAGTCGAAAGGTGTGGGTGTATTTCTTGCATGAAAAATCTGAAACTTTTGAAGCATTCAAGAATTTCAAGAGTCTTGTCGAAAAGGAAAGTGGCAATCAAATCAAAGTTCTTCGAACTGATCGTGGGGGGGAGTACAAGTCTCTTGAGTTTGTTGATTTTTGTACGGAGCATGGAATACGTAGGCAACTTACTGCAGCTTATACACCGCAACAAAATGGTGTATGTGAGAGGAAGAATCGAACCATCCTCAACATGGTTCGAAGTCTACTGCGAAGTAGTGAAATTCCAAAGAAATTTTGGCCAGAGGCAGTAAATTGGAGTGTCCATATCTTGAACAGAAGCCCCACACTTGCTGTTATGAATATGACTCCTGAAGAAGCTTGGAATGGACGAAAGCCAACGGTTGATTACTTCAAAATTTTTGGGTGTATTGCATATGCCCACGTTCCAGATCAAAAAGGGAAAAAGCTTGACGATAAAGGAGTAAGATGTGTCTTTTTTGGTGTAAGTGATCAATCAAAAGCTTACAAACTATATGATCCTGTGACCAAGAAGATTATAATCAGCCGTGATGTAGTGTATGATGAAGAAAAGTTATGGCCTTGGAATGATCAAGCTAAAGGTGTTGCACCAATTGTAACTGATTTTGAAGAAATTGGCGAAAAAGACCAACAACATAATATGGCTTCAGTTAGTAATAATTCTGACCCTATTGAAGAGGAGCACCAACAGCCTAATTCCAATGCTGCTGCAACCAATGGTGAACGCCCCCAACGTCACCGACAAAGGCCAGCATGGATGAGAGATTATGAGGTGTCCGGAGTGGATCAAGATGAAGACCCATTAACTCATTTTGCCTTGTTTGCAGATAGTGATCCAACTACTTTTGACGAAGCGGTAAAACATCAAAAGTGGAGAGATGCAATGGATGCTGAAATTGAAGCAATTGAGAAAAACAACACTAGGAAATTAACAAATCTTCCCAAAGGCCACAACACTATTGGTGTCAAGTGGATCTACAAGACAAAGTTGAACAAGGATGGTGGCATTGACAAATACAAGGCACGTTTGGTGGCAAAAGGCTACAAGCAAGAATTTGGAGTGGACTACAAAGAGGTGTTTGCGCCAGTTGTGAGACTTGACACAATTTGGTTGGTGATTGCACTAGCAGCACAGAAATCGTGGTCTATCCATCAATTAGATGTGAAGTCTGCCTTTTTACATGGTGATCTCCAAGAACAGGTATTTATTGACCAACCTCCTGGATATGTTAAGCCTGATCATGAGCATAAAGTATACAAATTAAAGAAGGCTTTATATGGATTAAAGCAAGCTCCTCGAGCTTGGTACAGTAGGATTGAAGCTTATTTTTTGAAGGAAGGGTTTGCCAAGTGTCCTTATGAACATACTTTGTTTATTAAGGTTGGTCATGGTAGAAAACAACTTCTAGTATGCTTGTATGTAGATGATCTCATTTACACAGGGAATGATGGTGTCATGATGGAGACATTTAAGCAATCCATGATGCATGAATTTGAGATGACAGATCTTGGGTTAATGCACTATTTCTTAGGCATTGAAGTTAATCAGTATGCTACTGGGACCTTTGTTTGCCAAAAGAAATATGTGCAGGAGATTTTGGAGAAGTTTCAGTTGAAGGATTGCAATTCAGTTGCCACACCAACAGAAGTTGGATTAAAGCTCACCAAAGATCCTGGTGGAAGGAAAGTGAACAGCACCATGTACAAGCAAATTGTTGGGAGTCTCATGTACTTGACCTCAACAAGGCCAGACATCATGTATGGCGTTAGTCTCATCAGTAGATACATGGAGAGTCCCACCGAAAAACACCTTCAGGCTGCTAAGCGTATTTTACACTATTTGAAAGGGACTGCATCTCTTGGGTTGTTTTACAAGAAAGGAGAAAGTTCAGATTTATTTGGTTTTACTGACAGTGATTATGCAGGTGATATTGAGGACCGAAAAAGCACCTCAGGCTATGTATTTATGCTTGGTTCAATAGCTGTCTCGTGGTCTTCAAAGAAACAACCCTTGGTCACTCTTTCAACAACAGAAGCGGAATTTGTGGCTGCCACATCAAGTGCTTGTCAAGCTATTTGGTTGAGGAAGATTCTTGGACAACTTCAATTCAAACAGCATGAAGCAACAATAATTTTTTGTGACAACAATTCAACCATTAAATTGTCAAAGAATCCAGTTCTACATGGGAGGAGCAAGCATATAGATGTCAAGTATCATTTCTTGAGGGATCTTACAAAAGATGGTGTGATTGATCTTGTTTTCTGCAGAAGTGAAGATCAAGTTGCTGATTTGTTTACAAAACCCCTCAAAATTGCCACATTTCAGAAGTTAAGAAAGCTCCTTGGAGTTTGTTCGTGGATACCTCAGATTGAAGGAGAGCTTGTTCCTACGCTCTTAAACTGATCACTTGCAGTATCAGTTTAAGGGAGGGCATGTTAGAAAAAGAAGTTTTTTATGTTTCCTAGTTTTTAGGAATTGGTTGGTTTCCTAGTTTTTAGGAATTGGTTCGCAGCATGATGCTGCACATGGGTCAAGTTAGTTGTTTTTTTTTTTGTATCTTGTTAGCCTTTCTCATACAGCCTATATAGAGGCTTGTTAAACATTGAATGATAAAATGTGTGGTAGCATTCATTCTCCTCTGTGCGTGTGATCTCTTTCTTATCAGATTCCTTAATGGGAAAATTAGGGTATTGAAAGAAGGCCTCCAATATGCCTTGCCTGGCTCTGCTGAAAATCTAGAATTTTATTTAATGCTCTAGTAGAGCAATTCTCAATCTTCCAATTTTCTATTCTCTCCATTTTCTTATTGTGATTATGGGATGATTGTTTTCTCTACGATTATTGTCATATTTACAGATATAAATTTTAATCCTCCCTCTCTCTCTCTCTCTCTCTCTCTCTCTCTCTCTCATGATTGTTACAAGGGTTGCTTCCGGATCATCTTTGCTAAATTGCTCTAAATAAGGATTGGGGATTAATAAGTACTAACCAAATGAGGACAAGTCAAACACTTCCTGCTATAATTATTATTATTATTATTAGTGTCAGGCTAATTCAATTATTTAAATTTTTATCGCTCATTTTTAAGAATATTTTTTACAACGTAAACCTTTTTAATCTCAAATTTCAAAACAAAACTTCCTTAAGAAAGTTAAGGATTAAGAAATTAACTCATATCCACTTGGCCCCTGTTTCTTGGTGTAAAATGGGCGTTCGGCTGGTTTCGAATTAGGGAAGTGATAGAAAGAATGGAAACCCAGAATCGAATTTTTCCGAAGAAGAGAAGATGATGATTATGAGAAAGGGAGGAAGACAGCTCCTCAAAGATGCCATAGCCAGATACGATAGCAACGACTCGGAAAGAACCTCTTCATCTCTTGTTCCCAAGACAATGCAAAGCTGGCTGGCACCGCTGCCTTCATCCCTCCATCAAGAAAATTGCCCCATTGTTTTAAACTTTCATAACCTATTCTTCTTCTCCTACTTCACTATTTGTTTGTCGATCTCATTTCTGATAGATCGAAGTGCAGCCTAATGAAACCCTTTTTTGGATTTTGGCTGTTCTTCATGTTCTTGTTGTCCAAGCATTCTACACCTGATATTGGATATCCCTTATGTTGAAAAATTACAAGAGAAGAATGAATAAAATAATATAGATTACTAAAGAACATTACAAGAGAAGAGAGAAAACTAATTATAAGAGAGAAGATTGTCTTTACTTGTTTGATTATAAAGTGTGGAAATGGTTCCTATTTATACAAGAAACTAACTATTAAATAAAAGAAAAAGAATCACAATAAAATTAGTAAAAAGGAAAATAAAGTCAATATTCTAAATTTATAGTGATTGAATAAATCAATCATTAAATAAATCAATTAAATATATAATGATTGAGTAAATCAATCTGAATAATTGATTAAGCCAACCAAATATATATAATTGACCAAATTAATTGTAATAATTAGTTCAATCATAATAATTGATTAAATCAATTATTATGATTGAATGATTGATAATTGATTAGGTCAATTATAATGATTGATTAAATCAATTATAATGATTGACTAAATCAATCAATATTATTTGAATTTATTTTAACACTCCCCTTCAAGTTTGGCGAATAGATATTTATGGAGTCTAACTTGCTGAAAATATTTTACATGTGACTTGCCGTAGTTCTTTTGGTAAAAATATCAGCAAGCTGTTCATTACTCTTCACGTGAGGAATGACTATGGTCTATCTTCAACCTTTTGGTGAACGAAATGACAATCGACTTCAATATATTTTGTTCTCTCATAAAAGACAGGATTAGAAGCAATATGAATAGCAGATTGATTGTCGCAAAAGAGTTTGATAGGAGAAGTGACTAGAAATCTCAATTCTTCAACTAAAGCTTTTAGCCAAATGATCTCGCTGATTGCTGCTGCCATGGCTCGATACTCAGATTCTGCACTTGATCTTGAAACTATAGATTATTTCTTACTCTTCCAAGATACGAGATTCCCACCAACAAATATGCAATAACCTGTGGTGGATCTTCTATCCATTGAATCTCCGGCCCAATCCGCATCACAATAGCCCACAATTTCTGAACTTTGATTATTCTTCAACTAGAACTTTTAGTCAAATGATCTCGCTGGTTGCTGCTGCCATGGCTCGGTACTCAGATTCTGTACTTGATCTTGAAACTATAGATTGTTTCTTACTCTTCCAAGATACGAGATTCCCACCAACAAATATGCAATAACCTGTGGTGGATCTTTTATCCATTGAATCTCCGGCCCAATCCGCATCACAATAGCCCACAATTTCTGAACTTTGATTATTTTTCATGCAGATTCCTCTCCCGGGAGACCCTTTAAGATACCTAAGAATCTTTTCAACTGTCTTCCAATGACATACTTTAGGAGCATGCATGTACCGATTGATTTGACTCACAGCATATGCAATGTCGGGTCTGGTGATAGTTAGGTAAATGAGCTTCCCAACGAGTCTCTGGTACATTTGTATATCTGTGAAAGGTTGATCGGCATCTTTTTCTTTATCAGAGGCTGAGATAGGGCTAATCGCTGATTTTGCTCCCAATTTACTTGTCTCCTACAAAAGATCAAGAGTATACTTTCTTTGGGATAGGACAAACCCCTTATGAGAGTAGGCAAGTTCTATTTCTAAAAAATATTTTAGTAGCCCTAAATCTTTAACTTCAAAACTAGATTTAAGGAAATTTCTAACTTGATCAATTAGACTGATATCACTTCCGGTAACAATGATATCATCAACGTATATGAGCACAATAGTGATTTTTTCATTATCAAATTTAGTAAATAAAGAGAAATCACTATTGCATTTTTTAAAGTTATAACTAAGAAGCGCAAAACTTAGTTTTGCATACCAGGCCCGAGAAGATTGTTTGAGACCGTAGATAGCTTTCTTCAGTCTGCATACTCGTCCTTCATGACTTTGATTAAGCCCTTGAGGTAGATGCATGTAGACCTCCTCTTCTAACTCCTCTTGTGAGAAGGCATTTTTTACGTCCATCTGGTACATTGGCTAACTCCTATTGGTGGCAAGAGACAAGAGAACCCTTATAGTGTTCATTTTTGCTATAGGTGCAAAGGTCTCCGTATAATCCACTCCGTAAGTCTGGGTAAACCCTTTAGCTACAAGTTTAGGCTTATAACGATCAATTGAACCGTCACTTTTATATTTAATCTTATAAATCCATTTGTATCCGACTGCTTTCTTTCCTATTGGGAGAGTCGTTATTTCCCAAGGTTTGTTCTTTGTGAGAGCATCTAGCTCTTCTTTCATTGCTTTTCTCTATTCTAGGTGATCATTGGCCTCATTGAAATTTTTAGGCTCCTGTATTTGATCAATGCCACTCAAGAATGTTTGGTGACTTGAGGAAACATTAGTGGTAGGATAATAGTCAGCAATATGATAAGATATGACCTTAGAGATGTAGTGTTCCCATCTTGATGGAGGAAATCTTAACCTTGTTGATCTTCTGAGTGGTGGTGGAGATGATGGCGAATTATTGGACTCTTCATTTACTTTTGAAGGAAGTAAGTCTTCTTGGGTTTTGTCTCCCCCTTGCTTCCTACTTTCTTCAGTTTTGAAGGAGCTTTTATCTTCCTTTTGCTTAGAATTTTCTGGTGATCCTCTCTCTTGCTCTTGTTCTGGATTTTCTTCTTCATTAGATTGGCAAGAGGGATTGCTAATTTCTTTTAGAGTTAACAAGAAAACTTGTAGATCTTCTTTTTGTGGTATTCTTGTTTTGCTTATATCTGCAAAATAGAACTCATTTTCTACAAATATCACATCTTTTGATGTGTATATTTTGTTAGTCGTAGAATCATAAGATATATAACCCTTTTGAAATGACCCATATCCTATGAAAACACACGGTCTCCCTTTTTTATCCAATTTACTTCTAAATTGTTCTGGTATATGTACATAACATTTGCATTCAAACACTTTTAAGTGAGTAATATTTGGTTTAGTCTTAGTGAGGACTTCTAAGGGAGATTTTTCTTGAAGTATCCTAGTGGGTAAGCGATTAATTAGGTGAGCGACAGTACTAATTGCATCGCTGCAAAAAATTTTAGGCGTGTTAGCATAGAACATGATTGTTCTTGCTATCTCAAGTAAATATCGATTTTTCCTTTCGGCTATTCAATTTTGTTGGGGGGTATATGGACATGAGATTTTGTGGATTATTCCATTTTCTTCTAGGAAAGTTGTGAATGCATGATTTATATATTCCCCCCCATTGTCGGTCCTAAATATTTTTATATTTGTATTATATTGTTTAGTGGTATAATTGTAGAAATTTTTAAATGCTTCGAATGCTTGTGTTTTTGAAGTGAGCATATATATCCATGTATATCTAGTCTTGTGATTGATAAAAGATATGAAATATTTAAAATCTCGTCTAGATATTACAGGAGATGTCCAAATATCAGAATGTACAAGATTAAAAGCATTTTTATAAATTGTTTTCAAAATCGGATAATGCGTTCGAGTTTCTTTTTCAAAAATACAAGTTTCAAATATCTATCTTCATAATTTTTTATTGGAAATAGGTATTTCAAAACTTGTTTATTAGGATGTCCTAATCTAGTATGCCACAAAATGTAATTTTCTTCTTGATATGCCATGTGTACATGATTATCTTGATTCAAAAAATATAGGTTGTTTCTCCTGAATCCCCTATCAATCACTTGGTTCGTTTTGAGATCTTGAAAAACAACAGTATCATGATCAAATATAACTTTACAATGTTGATATTTAGTAATTTGACTAATAGACATAAGATTAGATGAAAATTCGGGAACATATAAAGCATTAGAATTTTTTCCAAAAATATTAACTTCTCCAAATTCTCTTACATTCAAATTATTTCCATTAGCGACCTTGACTGTTTTATGATGTGGAAGAGATTTTAGTTTTTTAAATTTCTTTTTGTCCCTAACCATATGATGATCGCAACGAGAATCTACTAACCAATCTTGAAATTTTAAAGTTGAGTTTAAGCAAATACCTGGATTAGTCGTTACTTGCTTGAGCAGCACTTTTGAAATGATATTTTCAATTGTTGACTCAAGTGCTGCATTTTGGGCCATGTTGGAGGAGACTTGTCCCTTTCTTTTCAAGTGCTCAAGTTTCAGGTGAGGATGGAGAAACCAACATTTTTCTTGTGAATGATTAGACTTTTTGCAGTAAGCACATACCTTTTTGGCCATGTGTTGCACCTTGTTGGCCATTTGTCTTTCTGTAATTGAATTGAAACCATACCCTTCTATTTTGGATTGGCAAGCATTCTCAAGAGTCATACTTGCTTCTGCTCATTGAATCATGGATCTCACTTCTTGGTAGGAAGGAAAATCCTTCATTCGAAGGATTTCTTGACGAACATGTGCGAATTGCTCTCCAAGAGAAATGAGGAGTCCAAAGGACTTGTCTTCATCCTCTCTTTTTTGTAAAATTTTGAGGTCAGTTGTGATCGGCCTCAAAATTTTAAATTTATTCAAAAAATCTTTATATTCACCAAATAGTTGAGAGAGCGTCTTCATATCTTTCTTGATATTGGCAATTCGCCTCTTTACCTCGAACACTCTTCCTAAATTCGACTCTTGCCCGTAAATATTGTACATTTGATCCCAAAGAGTTTTAGAGTTTGGAGAGCAAATGACCATAGTTCTATGAATTTGATCCATAGAACTTGTGAGTAGGATGAACACTTGGTCATCCCTCATTTTCCATTTTTCAAATATTGGATCTGACTCATCAAGAGGGTCCTTTATAATATGATCCAAGAGATTTCTTGAGTTTAAAGACCTCTTAATATGAGCAGTCTATTGGAAATAATTTGAAAAGATAAAAAGAATGGAAGAGAATGATTGTGAAAAAGAACTCATTTGAAAAGAATGATGTCCTGACCTCAAAGAGGAAGAATTCGAAATTTGCTCTGATACCATGTTGAAAAATTACAAGAGAAGAATGAAGAAAATAATATAGATTACTAAAGAATATTACAAGAAAAAAGAGAAAACTAATTACAAGAGAAAAGATTGTCTCTACTTGTTTGATTATAAAGTGTGGAAATGAGTTCTATTTATACAAGAAACTAACCATTAAAGAAAAAGAAAAGAATCACAATAAAATTGGTAAAGAGGAAAATAAAGTCAATATTCTAAATTTATAGTGATTGAATAAATCAATTATTAAATAAATCAACTAAATATATAATGATTGAGTAAATCAATCTGAATAATTGATTAAACTAATCAAATATATATAATTGACCAAATTAATTGTAATGATTAGTTCAATCATAATAATTGATTAAATCAATTATTATAATTGAATGGTTGATAATTGATTAAGTCAATCATAATGATTGATTAAGTCAATTAATATTATTTAAATTTATTTTAACACCTTATGAGATTTCTCTCCGCCTTTTGAAAGCTATCTATTTTAATTGTCTTCCTTTTTCAAGACGGAGTGGAGTTGGGAGGCTTCATCTTGCAAAGCTCATGCCCACTCAATGGAGAACAGTCGCACCCTATTGTGGGCCGCACACCATTCCAGTGCCTTTAGCGTTTCAAGTAGCTTCTTGGTGATGTATGTGCCAAGGATGAGACTACGAACCTGGCTATAAGAAAATTGCGTCCTGGGGAGATTGATCCGATCCCAGAATCTAAGCCCGCAAACCCTTGTCCAGTTGATATGGATACAGATGAAAAAGAGATGCTCTAAGAAGCTCGAGCTATTCTAGCAAACAAAAGAGGCAAGAAAGCTTGCTTCTTTACAGGGGAAAAACAAAAAAAAAAAAAAGAAAAAAGAAAAGAAAAGAGAACTAAAGGCTGCAGGAATCGATAGCAAATAAAGAGGAAAATAAGGGAAGTAAGCTAAAACGATGAAATCCCTGAAGAGGCCACCCCCTGGTTTTTATGATGTACTTATGAAGAAAGACCAGTGGAACAGCCTAACCTCCATACCACCATTGAAAGGTGACATCGAAGCACAATTGAGAAAGCAGTATATTGCAAGGAATGAAGTTGATCACCGGCAGGATACCTCATCTGCCATTCTGCAAGCAATCAAGTTAAATGATCCTGAAATTGTCAGGAAGATGTCCAAGTTGATTCTTCCTGCTCCACAGATCTCTGACCATGAATTATAGGAGATAGCAAGGATGGGACATGCTAGTGATCTGGCAGGGAGTGAAGAACATGCAAAAGGTTGTAGTGACACACATTCTCATCTAGCCAACTATGTTGACACCAAGGCGGGGAATGACACTTTTACAAACTCTCCAAAGAATACCTGTTGGGAAAGTTGATGCTATTACGATAGAAGCAAAGAATCTAACCCCGTTGAGAGAGTCTCAAACACCCTTATTGGGTGGTGGGATTCCCAGAGCCACACGCATTTGATTTTACCGGGGTCAATCAAAAGAAGAAACAGGTTCCGATTTTGAACACAATTCTTACTCCTACAACTGCAATTCCCTGAACTGGCATAAAAATAGTAGGTGACCAGTACTCCTCTTGTAGGAATATGCCCATTATGGGCATTTGGGTAATTAAGGAATGGGGTAACTCCCATCCTTAATTACCACTTAATCAACCACCAAATGGGTAACTCCCCAATAAAACCTAAATGAGCCAAAAAGATACCATATGAATGAGTGTCTTCTTCCTCCCTTGCCCCACGTGAACAGTAACCATGGTGGAGATGGCTAGGGTTTTGCACACTTATCTAGAGAGAGAAAACAGAGAGAGGGATGGAGATTTTCGCGTAGGAAAATCTCTCATCGTCAGACGATTCACCGGACACGAGGCTTGAGGCGTCGTGGATTTGAGGTGGTGGTTCGATTGCGTGATCACCATCCGACCGTGCGATCCGTTCGAGGGACATCGCTACACGGTGGATTTTGGAGACTGCCCTATCGAGGTATTTATCCCGAAAATTCCGATCTATTTAATTCTCGCTTCCGCATGCGCGATTAAATCCAACATTGGTATCAGAGCGGGTTGGATTTAATTTAAAATAATTTTCGGAATTGTTTATGGGATTTTTAAAATTTTGGGGTCCGGATCACGGATGAGTTTTGTGAATCCGAGAACACTGCAAGAATACCCATGGCCCAGGAATTACAAATATATTATTTTATTTAATTTTTGGAGCATGTTTGGGCCATGAAATGTCCGGTCGAAGTTTGCGACCGTACGTACATAAAAACCCTAGATCTATGGCTTTAGAGGGCGGATCGATGCATGAAAATGATATAAATGAGTTCTTTGCATCTAGATCTACGGTTTTATATATTTTATTGTGTGTTTTGGATGCCGGAAACTGGGAGTTTCGAAAGGCCACGGAGGGCCGCGACTGGGGTGGTTGATTTCCAGAATTTTTGGGTTTGAATCCTCCTAAAATCGAGTGTAGGATGTTTGGAGGATACCCACAAATTTTTCCCAGTTGAAAAATGCAAGAAAAAACAGCCGGATTTGTATTTTTCAGAAAACGGGTCGAAAAACCCGTTGCAGGACCCGTCGGGCGAAGAAGACCCGGCCCAGACCCGCGGGCGCGTGACACTCACGCGCCAGGAGGAGCGTCTGCTAGGCGCGTGGAGTTCACGCGCCACACACGCGCGTGGAGCGGGGGAGGCAGCGGATCGGGTCGGACCCTGACCCGGACCGACCCGCAAACTGACCCGACCGGGTCGGACCGAACCCGTTGACCGGGTCAGTCGGGTCAACCTTGACCCGTTGACCGACCCGGTCTGACCGGCTCAACACGGCTTAGCGCGTGAAGGCGCGTGAGCCGCGCGCCGCGACTAGGCGCGCGTGAGCCTAGCCGCGCCAGGCGCGTGGCAGCGCGTCTGAGCCGCGCCGCGCGTCTGGCGCGTGAGCCAGACTGCTGCCAGCGCGTGGAAGCGCGTGGCAGCGCGTGGAGGCTCACTGCCGGCGCGTGGAGGCGCGCGGCGGCGCGTGTGGACCCCGGGCGGCGCGTGAAGTCGCTAAAAATTGAATTTTTCAATTTTTTGGGGGTCTTATATCCATAAATATGATTTTTTTGTGGGTTTTTGTGTGCCGAATCACAATCCAAATGGTAAGATGCGATTCCAAGTTGTGGTGTATGGTATCCGTTGACTCATACGCTCGCTTTGGGGTCGTACTCAAGTCATTTTGATTTTGATGATTCGTAGGGCATACAAAAATGTGATAATAAGCATTTCCAAGTCACAAATGTTTCTCTTAATACGTTGAGAACTGTCGTATTAAATTTTTGTAAATTTTTGCAAGGAGAGTAAACTGAATGATATGATCTGCGCGATTTTATCAGTAGATTCAGTTTATTCTCGAGAGACAAAATCTAACGGGAATCTGAGGCAAGAGATGATGGGCCCCAGGGTGGGCACCGCGCCTCAGGGTATACGAGATAAAGAGATCTATCGTGTATGGTATAAAAGATTTGCCAAGTTAGGGCAATGCTTATCAGTGGCATATACGATGACTTAATCTCGTTATTCGAGTCATATTCTATGGACATGTCGGTTCGACTCATCCCATAAGAGCATAGTGTTGCTCTCTTCGGCTCTTATGTGAGGACGCAGAAGAAAAGGGTTAATCATACAATGAAGAAAATGTCGAGTATGATCACCGAGTCAATATAAACGGACGAGTAAATTTTGGATGGAATTTAGGTACTGGATGTGATCCGGTTTTTTACCTGATTCATGGGAAACCGTGAAATCCTATCTCACATTTGACGAAAGTATTATTACTTTCGTTGACGTGAATACATATTGTGAGCTCGATGAGGAGCACCTATAGGCGAGTAGGCCACACTCGAGTCATGCTTATTCAGAGGAGTCAAGTAAGGACTTCCCCGGCGCTAAGCCAATAGCATAAGCATTCGAGCGAGACTCGAGATCTAGGTAATAAAAATCATCCGAGAAAACCGACAATGAGGTACAATAACGCAAGAAGAAGGAATTTGATTAAACCAAAGTAAATTGCTACGTTTGAGGTAGATTTGGTCATTTCGCTCGTGAGTGTGACGAGCAGAAATTAATATTCTTCTTCTTTACGTGGTTTGAGATTTGTCTCATTCACTATAATGCTCACTAATTTCTCTCCTTTGAAATCAGGAGCAACCGACCACGTAACTCGAGATATGAGTGCGTAAATATAGTTTCGTCAGGTAAATCCTTAAGCATGGAGGATTTACGTAAAGGACAGAGCATTTGTCGTTGTCAGAGGGAACGACATTTGCTATGACGTCCTCAATGTTGTAGGCATTCGACGGATCTACAATTTAGTACCTTGTCTAAAATTGACTACGATATGTGTGAAATCATTCCCTTGTTTTTAATACGATAATTTTCTAAATAATTCTGGTTTTAATCCATGATGAAATGTATGCATTGGGTATTACTCTTTCTAATGGTTTTTTAGTAGTTCTACTATTGATTTTACATCTGATTGCGTAGATGATGATGTAAATGAATGACATAGTAGACTTAGACACATGGGGTAAGAGATGATGAATCGGTTAGTAGCGAGAGGTTTCTTGAACCCGCTAACCAGATTCGAGTTACCCGTATGTGAGTTTTGCCTAGTCGGCAAAATGACGAGAAAACCATTTGGCGATGCAATGAGAGCTGGGACTCCATTGCAGTTAACTATTGTGTTTTCCTTCTTTTTATTGTGGTCTCATGAGCATGAGAGCCGGAAATGGAGTTGTGTAAAAAAATGATGCTTATAGACGCTTACGTGCGTTTCGGTTCATCTATCTGATCTCGCATCAGTCTGAGGCATTAAACTGCTTCAGGAGGTTCATAAGCTAGATTGAGAGTCAATTAGACTCTTGGAACCGAGCGAAAACGCAAGTAGTCGTCTAAACTACACATGGGACTCTGTTTCGATAAGAGTATTACGAGACTACTGACTAGTAGTCAGTTCCCCATTGAGCTTTGGACAGGGAGGCAGCCTGACCTTAGCCACTTGAGGTTATGGGGTTGTGCCACGATTTCTCGCATTCACACGGTGAGTTAGACCCGCGAGAAAATATGTGTTCCTAGGCGAACACGAACGGCACTATAATCGAGACTGAGTCTCGTAATACTATATTTCTTGAGAATGATTTCCCTAAGAGAGGTGAAATCAATTAGGACCTTACCCTTTATGCGATGGATGAGCCTAGTGGCTCGGGGAGCCTAGCGGCGGGATACAAGAATCCACTACGGATCTTGATCTCAGTGGGAGCGATCCATCAAGAGGTAAAGATTTTTCTCTCCTCCTAAGAGTATCGAGAATGCGTATTTAAACGTTGTTTCTCGATTGAGGGTGAGACCCTCGTTGCGATTCTAGAGGATGATGAGAAATCTAAAACGGTCCGAGAGGCTCTCGAGAGTTTTGCAAAAGATGCAAAATACCGTTTATTGAAGGCCATAAATGAAGAGAAGGAATTGATGAGAATCAACGGGGTCTGGGACTTAGTTGATTTGCCTAAGGGCGGAAGAACTATTGGGAACAAGTAGGTTCTCAAAGTCAAGATAAAGGTTAACAGATTGATGAAGAAGTAAATGACCCGTCTAGTAACCAAGGGTTACACTTAGACTGAGGGGTGGACTATCGAGGAGTCATAGTCCAATTTATCTCGATCCGTTTATCTTTCAGCGATTGTCACGAACATGGATTAGGAGTCACATCACAAGGATGTAAATACCGCTTTCGTATTGGAAGTAAAGATGAGGCGATCTACATGGAGCATCCCTCTGGGTTCGTTCTAGTAGATCAGATGTATAAGGTCTATTGATTTTCGAAATCAACATATGACCTTAAGCCATCATCTAGACAGCGGCGCTTGAGATTTCACGAGAATGTGATATCTTATGGTTTTGTAATGATCGAGTAGGATCATTGCATATATCTGATACGTCCCGATGACTCCTTTATGAGGATGTTCTCATATGTAGGTGACATACTGTTGGCTGGGAACAACAGAGAGTATCCAATGACCATTGTAACATGGTTATGAGGTTTTAGTTCATTCTCAGATTTTGGATCCATAGGGATCGCTTGAGAATGGTGTTGACTCTTTAACAAGAGTTTTACATCAGGTAGATTCTTAAGCATTTCGAGAATAACGAACACAACCTAAAAGATACTCTAATCGCTAAAGATAAAAAGACCTGAATCTTGACACATGCCCTAGAATTTATAAAGAAATAAGGGAGATGAGCAGAATCCCTTATTCCAGTGCAAAATACATTTCTAGTGTGTGCGATGAGGTATACACGTGTGATATACAATTTGATGTATGCGATGAGGCATACATGACCAGATGTTTATTTAGCAGTCGATCTGGTGAGTAGGTATTAATAGAATCCTAGAAGGGATCACTGTAGAGCAGTGAAAAAGGATTCTGAAATATCTCATTTGAACTGCGGATCTCTCCATGTGTTACGGATGAGGTGATTTGCGTTTTGTGGTTGAGATTCAGATACTGACTGGGAGTAGTGATCTGAATAAACGCAAAAGGTTTTATCTTCTTAGAGCAGTAAGAAGAGAACCTGTATATCTCTATCTATTTTCGATAGAGAGTGAGCTTGTAGTATGCTCAATTGCAGTTCATGAGAATGGTTGGCTTTAGAAATTTTCTGATAGACTTAGAGGTTGTGACAGAAAGTGGGAGGTCAGTGATGATTACTGTGATAATCAGACCGACACTGTTAACAAATGAGACCCTAAGTGTAATAACAAAGCCAAACACATTGATACCGAAAACCACTTTGTGAGAGAAATTACCGAGAAGGGTATTGTGACATCTAAGTACACCTTGACATACAACATGAGAGCTGATCTCTTCAGAAAACCCATTGTGAGAGATTCCTTTGTGAGATAAGGAATTATTGGGTTTAGTGTACTTTAACATTTCTCCTTATATACTGTTTTAGATGCTTATTTTAATATATGACATGTATGCATTATTGAGTCACATATTTATTTTATGCATCATTTGTTGTCATATATTGTGATTTTGTGATAAAAGATGTGTCAGGCAGGCATGGTCGACTCTCTCACACGAGTGACCACCTCCGACTCTGAGTGAGCGGAGATGAGACGGATTCTAGTCGTAAGAGACTTTGAGAGTAGCCCTACTAGAACATAAGTCGCCCTGATATGTGTTCAGGATGAGGTCATATGCGATATGACCGACATGGAAATACCCACATCCATGTTGCCTGTAAGCAGCCAGGTATGAGATCTCAAATATCACCTGCGATTTGTGATATTGTCTCTGAGTTGCTCTCTCTGAGATCTCTGGGTAAAGTCTTATGTGTAGACTGAGTCCCGTACCTGTACAGTGTTAGAGAAATCTGACATATGCCCTTTGAGAGATGGGGGAATAACACTGTGGCACGTGTTTCATACCACGTGTGATAAGACGACCATGGGACAGTGGGAGCTATTATTTGAGACGATAGTTTGATCTTGATCCCCGTTCCCACTGTGTGAGACCTGAGATCTATTGGGTGGGATCTCTTATACCCTTATTACTTTCGGTTGTCTCTAGAAGTATTGGTTCAGTGTTGCTACTTTAGTTTGTTTACCTATGGCCCGGAAGATAAATTGAGGTCTAAGGGGCAGGTCTAGGAAAGCAGCTGAATTGAGACCGATAGATTCGAGTTTGGGAAAAGGAAGGCCAATAGACATTACATCATTGTCATGTATTCATAGGTCGACCTATTATGTTAATTCATGTTGGGATTCAAACATAATAATGAATACATAGTCGAGCAAATTGATTGGGGATCACTTTCGATGAGGAAAGTGGCTCGATGGATGTAAATGCATTGAGTCTGGGGTATAGCGAGTTATTTTTATACTAACAGTGACTCCTCGATCATCCTAACAGGTGTATCGAGAAGTCTTTGCTTGCAGGTGTACTCGCCGGTCGCACGACGCCCAATCCAGTATGAAAATCCGGTAGGGTGATGTGATAGATCGCATGAGTTACGATCTTGTGATTGACGGAAATGAAATGCCCTCATGTGCAAGTGGGAGATGTAGGAATATGCCCATTATGGGCATTTGGGTAATTAAGGAATGGGGTAACTCCCATCCTTAATTACCACTTAATCAACCACCAAATGGGTAACTCCCCAATAAAACCTAAATGAGCCAAAAAGATACCATGTGAATGAGTGTCTTCTTCCTCCCTTGCCCCACGTGAACAGTAACCATGGTGGAGATGGCTAGGGTTTTGCACACTTCTCTAGAGAGAGAAAACAGAGAGAGGGATGGAGATTTTCGCGTAGGAAAATCTCCCATCGTCAGACGATTCACCGGACACGAGGCTTGAGGCGTCGTGGATTTGAGGTGGTGGTTCGATTGCGTGATCACCATCCGACCGTGCGATCCGTTCGAGGGACATCGCGACACGGTGGATTTTGAAGACTGCCCTATCGAGGTATTTATCCCGAAAATTCCGATCTATTTAATTCTCGCTTCCGCATGCGCGATTAAATCCAACACCTCTGTTAAGACACCAAAATTGACCTTAATCAGGGATGAGCTTCACTATGATGAAGACATGAGCACGCATGTTAGTGTCAAACCTGAATGATAAAGACAAGGTGATAGGAGAAACTTGCATTCTGGTCTATGCAGCCTTCCACATCCTAGGAATGGGTATCAGATAGTCATTCAACCAGCTCCAGAAGACAATGAAGAACCAGCGTAAAAGATTGAGGAAGAAATGTCAGCCAAGATAGCAAGGGAAAAGACTGCGGAAGAAGTGGGGCAGCAGGCACGAACGGAGCTGCCACAACCAGCTGCTGCTTCAGTGGAACTGATTAAAATTTCTTGATCAGGGCTGATGAAGACAAGAGTTCCTTTGTGTTGTCTCTCTCTTCAATTGAGCAGGCTGATGAAATGAAAAGGGAGGAGTTTGAAATTACTGGAGTATGAGAATGCTGAGTATCCACTTGTTGAAGAGGAAAAAGAGGAGAACAATGGAGCTAAGGCATATGAAATCATTAAGCTCAAGATGGAGAATGCTACTAAGAAGACACTGCACCTTAAGCAACGGATTAAATTTGTTATACACGGATATCAGGTATGCTAAGACAGTTTGCCAGCTTTATTTACTTTTTTGGAACTTTGGTTGATTTACAGCAGAACTATTTAGTTTTTATTTGGTCTATGCATTATGATTTCGGTTGTACTTAACTTTTCAGTACATACATGTTCGCCACATTGACAATCAGATGCTAGCTGGGAAACTTTCATCAGAACTTGAGGCAAAGGAGAAGCTTAAGGACACAGCTCGAATGGAGCTGAGTGTTTCCAGGATTTGAAGAAGCCGGAGCAGTTAGCTGCATCTAACTGGCTCAGTGATCTCCGGGAAGAAGTCTCCAGACAGAACGAACTTGCACAAACACTAGGGAGACATTATCAGGATCTGAGAGCAAAGCAAGAAAGAATCAAACACCTCATGCAGGACTTCCGAATTGTTGGAGGTCATAGACTTTAAAACAATTTTTTTTTTTTTTCCATTGGTACAAAGTTTCCCATTGTTTGTAATTTCTTTTTCCATGTTTGTTCGTGAATATGCATCAAGGGTCAATAGTTTTGCTGATGAAGAGTAACGTCAATGGCTACGTTGTAGAGTGAGGAAATTTTAAGAAAAGCATGCGAAGATTGTGCAATATTATGCTGGTTGAACATATCCTGGTAAGCTGTAGATTAGGAACATGATTTCATCTGTGAAAAGACCTGTGATGGCTTTTCCAAGCATGTGATAACACACTTGATAGGCAGAATTAGAAGATATACAACCAATCAACTAATTTTACCCTTTAGACTTCTTCGTTTTGCCTTTTCAATTCAAATGCTGGTCACCAATGGTATCAGATACGCTGATACGCAGTTTGAGGTCCCTAGGAACAAGGTTTCTTTTCTAGATATTTGTTGAATCTTAGGTTTTGATCTAATCT
Source organism: Dillenia suffruticosa (assembly GCA_033439265.1). Lineage (NCBI taxonomy): Eukaryota > Viridiplantae > Streptophyta > Magnoliopsida > Dilleniales > Dilleniaceae > Dillenia > Dillenia suffruticosa. The sequence continues at coordinate 4,137,538 of JAVTVX010000018.1, read as the reverse complement.
GAGAATTTTATTCATAAACTTTATTCTTATTCTATTAATTCAAATAAATCGTATAGGTTTTGATCCGATTTATTTTAACCAAACGCTCCTTAAATTTACAACTTTAACTTTTGATTAAATATAAGATCGTAATTTGATTAAATGTAAACAATATCATATATTCAATATATGTAAAATTTTTGGTGCTACAAAATATCTCTCTAAATATCAAAAATATATGATAGTACCAAAAATCACTTAAAATCTTAAATTTGAGTTCTCAATTCTTTTCTATAATATCATCTTTTGTAATAAAAAAAGAGATAATTCTCTAAACAAGTTTCGTTAATGAGCAGAATAGCCTGATAAAAACTCAAGCCACCGGATGCGCCACACCCAATCGCTCAAGAAGGATATGCAAAAAAGAGCTTGACCCTTCAAGGTGTTCAATGAAGATTAGAATTGTGCACTTAGTTCTCTGCCATCCATTTTATTTCCTTCAAATCTCAAAAAAAAAAATGCATCCACTATCATTCCTTTACAAAATTAGGTTTTCAAAATTTTTTTGATATCATTATCTCTCGGTATTTGGAACTATATTTCGATTAATTCGATTTGAATATCTACGGGAGCTCTATTAATGGGGTGGCTCTTTCAGCGTAGTTTTTTTCATTCTCAAATTTTAAACTCATCTAACATTCTATCTCATTAAATCGAAGTTTTTAGATGAAATCAGAGAAAGAGAGCGGGATTCACAACGGAAATAGAGCATGGAATTTGAACTCTTGTGTAGGGTTTGATCGTCAATGCAGGTTGGAGTCTGGATTGAGTATTACTCCATTTATGCAGCTTGGTTCTCTTCTCAACGATACGAGGTTCAAATGGATGACATCTCAACCCAATTTGCTCGAGATTGGTTCTTATTGGGTGTAACAACCTGACATTAGTTGGGTATTTCAGATGCAACGGTTAAGTAGTATAGCTGACTCAAACGGTTGAAATAAGTTAAATTTAGATAAAGATGGCTTAGTTGGTTCGAAAACTGACATCCCTTAATCATAGTCGGGAGTTCAATCCCCCATGGGAACAAAAAAATCAACACCAGGAGACTGTCCCCTCAATTGGGCCCTGTAAGCGGTCGACCCATATTAGTCGGAACAAAGTCCCAAATACTGGGTTGGTGACCTAACCATGGTACCAAAAAAAAAATAGTTAAATTTGGAGTTAAATAAATTTTACAAAAATTTTTATAATTTAATTCTAATCCTAATTTTGACACTTTTAATTAATCCAAATCCTTGCATCATTATTTTATTATTTCTGTTATAAATTTTATTAACTGATACCTTTTTTAATATCAGTAATATTATTAAAAAAGAGTTAATTACAATCAAACTAAAAAAGGTTTGAAATGACAGAGACGTTATTAAACTATACTATCTGTTAAAATATTATCCGAACGAGAAATATGAATTAATTAATACCTTAATAAGTACGATAATACAATATAAATATCAATAATTACATATGATTGATTAAGGATGTCAAATATGGTTAATAAAAAAAAAAGAATATGCATTAAAAGGGTAATTCATAAAGTAATTTTATTAATTATAAAAAATTTGGACATAAAAGATTTAGAATGAGGTGTCTTTATAAGGAAAACTATATATATTTTACCCCATATGATTAATGCAGATGTGCATGAAAAGATATGTTTGCTACAACTAAGTTTGGATGCAATCACTACACTTCTATAACAATTATATCCAATATTAATATTTATTAATACAATCAACACCTTGAATTTTTTATTAAAATTGATTTTTTTTTAGAGTTTTATATTTTTGTATAAAAATTATTTTAAAATAAAAATATATTAAATACAATAAAATATATTATTTTGTATATCATCAATAACACCACCAACCACGTAATTGAAAATTTGCATTGTCAAAAATGAGTAAATAGATATAATTTGATAGTCGATACATTTGTGATTCTAATTTATTTAATAGTTATATGGAAGATTCTCGAGTATTATATAATTTTAAAGTTTGAACCTCTTAATTTTGGAGTTGAAATAAGCCATGCTGTGGGTAGGGATGGAAATATTTGATCCGATACGATGGACATCTAGGATTGGATTTTTTTGTTTTTTCAAAATTTGAGTTAGGATCGGATTAGGGTCGGGTTTTAATATTAGAGTAGTCGAGTCAGTTCAGATACGGATTTAGGTTATACATAATCCGACCTGTTCCGATAACAATTTATAATAAAATAAAATTTTATTTAATATTATACTATTAAATAAAAAAAATTTTAGAATTTGTTGTAATTTGTAAGTTTCGTTTTCATTCTCGAAGAAACATTGCTTCTTGTGCATGTATCAAAAACATACAATTATTTTTAGTTTTATTTTGTAAATTGTTTCTCGGTTATCAAAACATGAAATTTATATATTTTGAGTAATGTTTAGATGATTTATGCCTCTTCTCTTGTCGTGGTTCTTATACATATATGCTTTTCTTATGCATGTTCTTATGAGTTTGTGCATGGAGAAATGCTTTTGGATGCAAACAAGGGCAGACCAATGGAGGGAAGTAATAACTCTGAATTATTAAACAAGTTATGAATCATTAGATATCACATTTATAAGTTTCTCCCTTACCCCAATTTTAGATTTTTTATGTTGAACCAGCAAATTTATTTTTTATTCTTTTCTTTATATGGTTTAGATTTTGAAACAATTTCAAATAAATTTAGATTCTTATTTTTCTTTTTTCATATAATTTTATTTGTTATTATGTTTTTCTTTCTTGGGTTTGGTCAGTTTAGAATCGGATCGGATTAATTTTTTAAAAACATATAATATATAAAATCAGATCGAATTGTATTTTTTTTTAAATCCGTAAAATCGGATATGATTTTTTATTTTTTAACTCAAATCGGATTAAAATCAGATATATATAATAGAATTAGGATTTAGAGTAAGATATTACATTAATGTTACACAAACCATAACTGATCCATGACCATCCCAAGCAATGGGTGATCTTACTTAATTCCATTTATTATTTAATTGAGCTAAATTTAGGTCAAAAGTTGGTATGTTTAGTTAAATAAGCTTGGTTGGATCATTAGTGTGACGAGAAAACATGTATAATTAATTGTACATCAAATATATTTTATTACATTATCTATATATATATATATATTATGAGAAACTTTGCATGAATGGTTTGATTTTATTTATTAGTATGAACAAATAGGTTCAGGCGACATGACAGAGAAGAGGTGCTATTGATAAGTTGAAATGATTCGCGATCATTAACGATAAGTTGATTTAATAAAATATAATGTTAGATATTTTAATTAAAATCATATGTTTGACTTATGATTTGGCTATAAAGAAAACTATATTAGGAAGGTAGTATTCTTAAATTAGTCACTGTAAATTTCAAATTAAATTAATCAAAATATAATTTTAAAAATCAATATATATAATAATAAAAAAATAAAAAAATGATTCAAGATCAATTCAACAATTGCAAGGGAGTGCATGAATTTGACTCAAAAAAAAAAAAAAAGGGCTGCAATTAACATTAAACAATAACCTCGAATAAAACAAAATGTACCCACAATTTTCTTTCCGGAAGTTTTCGCCGACCCACCGATCAAAAGACTAATGGTGGAGAACACCAATAAAATTCAAAAACTGAATATAATTAATTAAACTTGCTATTTGATGAACATGTTTTGAGCAAATTCTCAAACTTCATTTTCATTTTGTAATACAAAATAGGAGAATTGTACTTTAGGTCCTAAAAATCTGATTAATTCTGAATAAATGCGGGTCTCGATTTATGATTTGATTTTCTCGATGTCTGTTTTTTTAATTCCTAGGACTGAATTTGAGATCTTAGTTATGAAAATATAGTATACTATCACCGCATCTCATATGTTGGTGATAAAAAAAGAGTATTTATAAAAATAGTAATTGTCGGAACTAAAGTAAACTATTTATTTCTTTCAAAATTAGGGTATTTACCATAAAAAAAAGTACCCTCCCATACTTTTTGTCACATTCTAGTTTCGTTTTTCTTTTCCTTTTTTTTTTTTATCTTGCATAATTTTATTTTTTATAAATTATTTTTTTTAATGATAGTTTCAAATTTGGAATTTTGAATGATTTATATGCAAAAAATATCATTTGTTTTTTTAGTACAATGAATGTTTTGATAAAATTGAATTCTAAGATTGCAAATACTCAAATTTTGTTTCTCAATTTGAGGAGGAATATTTTGGAAGATTTAGATTATTTTTTAATATTTAACATAAATTAAAATTTTTTCCATTTTAAATCGAATTTAACTTTCAAATGACATTTAAAAAACGATCGGATATCTAATTTTTATCTCCCAATTTGATCGGGATACTTTGATCAGCTTAGCTTTTTTAATCCTAAATCATAAATTAAAATTTGTTTCATTTTTAAATAATTAGTTACTTAAGATAGGGCATAAATAAATGAAATTTTACCTAAAAAAATACCTGGAAGGTTTTTTTTTTAATCTTTAACCTAAATTAATTTTGTTTTTTATCTTAAATAAAAATTACTTTTTCATACGCGAAACAAAAACTGAAATTTTGGCTAGGAAGCGGGCGAGAAGGGAAGGGCAAATAGGGTAAAGTCAACGTGCCAAAAAGAGCACATAGACTCCGAACATGAAGACAGAATAGGAAAACTTGGCCTTCATCATGCCTAACGCATTAAACTGTCAATATCTCACGACGCCAACCCAGCTTGATCAATTTCTACGTGCTTATTCTAAGTGGTTCTCTCTCCTTAAACCTTCGAATATTCCTTCTCTCTCTCTTCATTCCTTTCTCTCTCTCTCTCTATAAAACGTTAACAAAAAAACCCAAATCGTCATTCAACTAGAAAAACCCAAATCCGCAGAGAAATAGAACAAGAAAGAGAGACAAACGGACTGAGAAAAAATGAGCCTGAGCTTGAAGAAAGACTACCAGCTGTGCGAAGAGATCGGCAGAGGACGATTCGGGGTCGTCTACCGATGCTTTTCTACTCTCACTTGCAATTCTTTTGCTTGCAAGTCAATCGATAAAACCCAGTTGTTGGACGAAATCGATCGCCAATGTCTAGACAAAGAAACGAAGATCATGAACCACGTTGTCGGATCCGAAAACATAGTCAATATCATTGATGTCTATGAAGACGAAACCCATCTTCATATGATTCTCGATCTCTGCCAGGAACAAACTCTTTACGATCGAATCCTACAGATGAATCACTCCTTTTCAGAATCTGAAGCTTGCGCGATTTTCACCCAGTTAATCGGCGCCATTGCACACTGCCACAACCGCGGGGTGGCGCATCGAGATTTGAAGCCGGACAACGTTCTATTCGATCAGTGGAACATCCTTAAACTCGCCGATTTTGGATCCGCTGATTGGGTAAATGGCGATGAGAAGATGGAAGGAATAGTGGGTACTCCGTACTACGTTGCTCCGGAGGTGATTTTGGGGAGAGAGTATAATGAGAAGGTTGATGTGTGGAGTGCCGGTGTCATTCTCTACATAATGCTCTCCGGAATTCCTCCGTTTTACGGCGAGTCTCCTGCGGATATTTTCGAGGCTGTTATTGGGGGAAATCTCAGATTTCCCCCAAGAATTTTTCGATCGGTTTCTTCCTCGGCCAAGGACTTGATCAGGAAAATGCTCTGTCGGGATGTTTCCCGGAGGCTCTCCGCAGAACAAGTTTTGGGTAAGTGATGTTTGATCGATTTCTTACTCTGTTCTTTTACCCTGTTTTACTAAGAATTACGTGCTCTGTTTCAATTAATTGATTCTTTGACTAAGAAATCGGTAGAAATGCTTTTGGGTATAAATTTTAAAAAATTTTGGCTAATTTTTGCTCCCTAAATTGATTTATTTTAGATGCCTTTCTTTTGGGTGGCTTAAATGTGGTTTTACTTTGAAATCTTTTCTTTCCAATTTTTAATAATTTAATTCAAGATCGTTAAGGTATTAGTAGTAAGTAAATTTCTTTAATAATAACATATTCAAGTTATATAAGTGGAAAAGTTTTCACTTGTGGCCTTTTACCTCTCTGGTTTTATCAATGTTTTTGGCCAAAATTGCAGGGCATGCATGGATCAAAAGCGGGGGAGAGACGAGGGCAATGGTTGATCTGACCTAAGGAAACTGAAATTTAAGGACAATTAGAGAACCTTGTGCATAGTAGTCAGGCTTGTCCAATAATCTGCAAACCTCTCTTCATGCAACTTAGATACAAAGATCGTTACAGGCATTGAGGGATTTTAAGTCTCTTGGCAAGGGATTTTGATGAACTTGCGAGTCGCCTCCCCGGCCGACGGTTTTAGTTGTGAATGGTAAGAGAGATTTGTGAGAGTTTCAGTGTGGTTTATATGTAGTAAGCGAGAGTCATAATAAGGTGTTCCAACGTATGAGAGTGAGATCAAAAGAGGGTCTTTATCTTTTCCTTGGAATGGAAGCCTTTTGTTAAGCACTTGACTGTGTGAGTGGTTTTTTTATACTATTTTTTTTATTTGATTAATTGATATTTAAAATCATATTATTACTAATCTAATTTGAGTTATTATCGGATACTTTATAAGAAAACTCTTTCAATATAATTTTTTTCATTTCTAAAATTCAAATTTAAATTTTAATTAAAAGATTTAATCTTTTTTCTATTAAATAATACAGTGATTTTGGCATACTATGTGGAAAAAGAAATATGAGGCAAGGCATACTAAATTAAAGCATATGCTTTGGTTGATTCACGCAGTTTTTGATTCCTATGAAATTGGGGTTGTGCGTGGAGTGCGCGTAACTAGAGTCGTGAATGGGGTGGACTTGCCTCTGCGTGTCCATGTGGGGTTGGACCACTTTAAACGTAGGCCCCAGTTGGGACATTAGTGGAACATTATAATCATACACATTTTTTATGACTAAAATAATACCTCGTATCACTTAAAAAAAAAAAAAGAATCATGAACAATTAATTTAATAAAAAAAATATTAAAATTTTTATTCAAAATTTAAATTTAAAATTTAAAAATATAAACAATTATATGGGAAGAGTTTCTTCTATAAATATCGATAATAAATCAAATTAAATTAATTAAAATATAATTTTAATAATAAAAGGTAGGGTTCATAAAAAAAGAAAAATAAATTAGAGATAAGTATTGTCGCCTCTCATTCGTCCCATTACCTGTCTCCACGTGCAGCAAGCAGAAACAAAAATTAAAAAAATAAGTACGACGACGTTTCAATAAGGCACTCAAAAAATCAAAATAATATTGGAAGTAGTGAATATAGGACACCAACCATGTGGTCACATGATTTAATATTTGGTCCTCCCAACCCTAACCCCAAATTGTGGGCCCTATATATATATATATATATATATATTTATTTTATTTTCTCTCTCCATTTTCTTCTTAGAATGGATGAAATTAGTCAAATATTTTTGGGCCTTGTTATTTTTTTAGAGAATTAAACTTGTACACCCTTCTTCAAAAAAGAGAAATAATAGATCCATCACATTACATTATTATTATATACACGAGGGTTTCAAAAAATTAATAGCTAATAGCAATAATTATCAAATTTAATATAATTATTATTATTGTTATTTTGACTATCGGTACTGATGTTTGTCGTATGATAACTTAAGTCAATCATATCAATAGACAATTATTTTAATGAGATAGATTGTTAAAATTTTTAATCAAATCTTGAATTTAAAATTTAAAAATAAAAAAATTATATTGAGAGAGTTATTTTTTAAATATTATTTTTATAAAAATTTTGAATCAGATTAATTAGAATATCATTTGAAATTGGAATATGATTAAAAAAATAAAAAATAAACTTTAGTCAACCACGTTCGGCGAATTTGGGGATGCCTACAAGAAACGGTAGACTTTCGAGAAGGGCCTACGAATCTTTTGGCCCAAGGGAAGGGACTGCACGTATTGAGACTTTGTACATAATAATATATTATTTTAATTCTTTTTTTTTTTTAATTATTTGTCCCTTACCGGGTTGGACATCAATTTATTACAAAACCCCATTTAATTGGATTTTCATTTTATTTAATATTTTTAAAAATTAATATTATACTGGTTTTTTATTTTACTAAATTATTATTATATATTTTTTTTGTTTTATTGTTTCTAGAAGATCGGGAATATGCCTCGGATACCTTTGACTAACGTGTGTAACCCAAGACAGATGTGTTGATCAGTGAAGTGCCATATCAATCAAGCAAAGCTTTGTTTCCATTTTTCTTTGGTCATCGCATCACTTTGATTGGACCCTTTTGACAAGTTTAAATTTATTTTCACTTATTTTAAATTTTAATATTTTTAAATTAAAATTATTTTAAAAAATATATAAAATTTAATTTACAATAAGTTTGATCGGAAGGTGAGAAGAAAAGAAAAAAAAAAGTAAATAGGGTTTAGGGTTTAGGGTTTAGTAAAAAAAGAAAAAAATCTCTCTCTTACAAATATGAAATAAATATTTTTAAATATTTTCTTACTTTAATGTAGTTTAGGGTTTTGGTCAAAAAATATTTTTAAATGATTTAAAAAGAGTAATATTTATTTCATTTCCTCTCTCCTATGCCCTATTTTTTTTTCTTGCATTCCTACTAAACAAAAAAATATATATGTTTACTTCTATGAACGAAATAAATTTCTCATTTTCTTTCTCCTTTTCCTCTTCTTCGGGGGAATCAAACTTTCCCCAAAAGTTTTTTAAGGTTTAGGGTGTGAGGCTTTGATGGGCAATTAAGTAGGGTCCTTAATTTTCAAGTCGCAAGGCATCTCCCACAAAATACGTCCCTCCATAAGATGGGCACCCCAAGACATGAGAGTCATTATGGATTTACTTGCAGTTGTCAATTCCATTGCATCTGTTTCACATTGCGAAGACTTTTCTGGAAGACTTTGGGACCATGATGGGGTCATGAGGAGTTGGAAAATTTTGGTGGGGGATCCAATTTGAATGTGGGAAGAATAATATAAGGTAAATTAGGAATTTAACCCTAATATGGGTTAACATCCAAGAGAAAAGTGACCCCACCATGAGAGAAAAGACCATAACAAGACAAATGGGGTATGCATCTCCAATTGCATTGTAGGTCCAAAATCCATGTGACCCATCAATTTTCTTCCACCATTGCCTTCTTTTTCCTCCACAACGTAGAAGAAAAAGACCATAGTCTTGCAAGGGATATGTTTTTTGCAGTGTTCTTGCCCCAAAATATACACCAAGTTATGTTTGCAAATATTTTTACATCCATTTTTATATTTACTTGTAAAACTTCTCTATATTGCTTACCTTGGCCTCTGGTTTCCTGCATTCTCTTTCAAAGATTTTACCAACTTTGATTCCGAAAGTAAAAGAACATGTAATGGAGAGACGGTAGTATTTTTTAACTCTCTCTCTTCCCCTAGCATAATTCCTCTAAGATCTGGGCTGCCTGCACTTAGGAACCTTGTCAAATATTGATTGAGTAGCCCGTAGTGACCCATTTTTTTTTTTTTTTGGTATTATGATTTGGTCACACCAAATATCCGAAATTTCACCCCATCTAATCTGAATTAACCGATGCAGGATTCATTTTATGGGAGGTGGGTCTCCAAACATTATTTTTTTCGTATTCAGAGGGAGTCAAACTCCCGACTTGATTAAGAGTTGAACCTAATTTAGAGAGAACTTTTTTTTATATAATTTTTAATTTATTTTTAAATTTTAAATTTTAAATCCCATTAAAATGCCTAATATTTTTATCCATCGAATCAAACGTTCGATTGGTCATGCTAACAAAAGTTGATCATATTCATAGGTCTCAAATCAATCCACAATGGGGTCATGTGCTTGTTGATACTGACCATAGATTCAATGGGATAGTACAGGCGACAGAATGTGTGTTTCACAAGACCATAATTTTAGTACCACAAATGCACTAGTTTGTTTTTATTTTTTTTTAAATAAAAAATTGCTGGGCTAAAATTTGCTACATTGCACTACGAGCACACTACGTTATGTTGAATTTCTCCCTGTTAATTTCATCAGATTTGTTTAAGTTGAATGATCGAATACTCTATCATTTTAATTAGATATTTTAAATTTAAGTATTAAAAATAAAAAAAAAGATTTAAAAAACTATTCTTTCAATGAACCCACAATAATCTAACCAAATTAATTGGATGAAACACGAATATCAATTGATATAGTAAAAAAAGAAAAAAATCTCTCCCAATTAATATCAACTTGTCTAGTCATCAGACACAAATATAAATCCACAAACTACATTAAATTGAGCGAAAACGCTAATTTACCTTCAAAAGCTAGTTTAACGTGAAGCAATGTACTTTTCTGGAATGGGTTTTTAGCTAGCACAATGTTCTAATTAGATAACTTTTTTTTTCCTTTTTTTTTCTCTTTTTTTCCCAAACCAACGGTATTTAAGATTTATCCGATTAATCTGGTTCGAGTACGGTAGAGTCTAGTTTAGGGATTAACTCTCTTAAATCATTTTTTGTTATTTATAATATTTAAACTTGAAATTTTTAGTTAAAAATATAAAATATTCGATCATTTAATCCAAAAAAAAATTTGATTCTAATAAGCTAGCTTTACAAACAAGTTTTTATGATCGAGCTCAACGAGGTTTAGCACATGATATTGCAAGCCAAGTAGGGACAAGCTTTTGAGGAGGCAACCTCTAGTTGTTTTCCTTTTCTTTTCTTTTCTTTTTTTTTTTTTTAACTATACCCATTGATGTCTAAAGTTATATCTAATTAATCCGCTTCAGAACTTATAGTTACTCATTTAGAAAACTATCCTCTCAATGTAATTTGTTTCATATTCAAATCGCGAGTCAAATTCAAGATTTTAATTAAGAGATTTAATCTAGTTTACACCCAAAAGCCTGACCGACCAGGCAGGGACTACCAATGAGCCCAATCCCACCGGAATGCATACGCTTGAGAAACAAAGCCCAACACCAGCACATTGCCTAATGGAACCAGCCCAACGCTTAGGTCTACCACCAAAAGAAATCACAAACAAATTGATTCAAAATACTCTCAAATAATCAACCAAAAGTCAACCTAATAGGATGAAATATTAGAACCCTTAACCAAGTCTTGATTTTAAAACTTGAGAATGAAAAAAACTATACAAAGAGAGTAATCTCCTATAAAGGGCCCCTACAGCGTTCAAATCGGATTAAGCAGATTATAACTCTGAATACCGATAAGTGATTCTAAACCAAGGCACCAAAAAAAATACTCTCAAATAATCTTGCAACAGAAAATTAAATCAAGCAACCATAAGCTGCAACATAATTCCTCAACTTCAAATGCAAAACTTCTCTAGAGACTTCATCATTTGTTTACCTTCCAACTGGGCACATTCCCATGAACAATGAACAAATATGGACGCAAAAGTGCAAAATCACCATTTCAAACAAAATGTTGAAGCGAGAAATTGAAGGGATTGAGGGGGTCCATCAGAAAAAACAAATCAAATCCTTACCAACGCTCATGGCACGGAAATTGTCACGATTGGTTCATGATAGGTTTTCATACTCAATATGGTTTCAGAGCTGAGTTCCAAGTGAAATCTTTAGTAGTGCACATGCCCTTTATCATATTCATAGCATCAGCTTTGGTAGCCAGTAGCGTACAAGATTGAAGTGGGAGGACCAAAACCTTCACACTTCAGACCCAACCTTATATCAAAGGAGAAAGTACTCATTTTGCCTTTCAGTTTTTACACTTACGTTGCACTATAGTAAAATTAGATGGACAATAACCTTCCTCCAACGCAGCTTCTGGTGACATTGGTTGGCGTGGTCCTCTATGGCGTGCAAATAAGCTTCTTGATCCATATCCTCATACTTTTGCACCTAGGGACTGTGGAACCACCAACAAGGATATCGTCGAGAATGTGAGGAAGAGACTTGTACCAATAAAATAAAATAAAATCCTATATAAAGAAAATACTATTAACCATACTACAAGATGCTACAGCTCCCATAGGCCGATGTCTTACATGCACTCTTGGTAAGCGGCTTAATGCTAGAATCAAACATTAGGGAAGAGTAACACGGTACATATCCTAGGCATGGATTGTGCTAACCTATTAGGTTCTTTTATTATTGTTGTTGTTTTTCCTATAGAAAGATTTTTATTCGTTCGGCACTAAACCATTAATGTGAGCATGCACACGTCAGCATGCATGTTAAAGTGCAAAAATATGTCCAGACAAACCAGAAATATGCATGAAAAGACACAAACCAACGTGCAAAACTGACATGCTAATTTAGAAGAAAGAAATAAATGGAATGTTAGAGTTAGCAATATGTGAAGTCCTGTAAACAATTGGTCTACAACCTCAGTGACCATAACATATAGCCTCAAGATCTTTTCCCAGCATCACATGTACTACCAATAGACATGTAGTTAAATACCTTTTCCTCTTGTTATCTTAAGATCCACCTTTGATTTTTCCCCCATGCAATAAAATTGTTCTACTGTTGTTTATCGAAATTTATAAAAGCAAATTTCTCTTTGTTGTTCCCGATATATCCATAAATACAGCCAATTCATCACTTTGTGTCTAAAAGCAGCAGGGGAGAAGTTGCAGAAATTTCAGCGTCATGTGGAAGGACATTCTAGAACCCCTTGGGGAAAGTCACAATTTGGTTCAGTTAAGATTAGGATAGGGTGCAAAAAATTATTGATATACTGATAATTTTACTCATTTTAAGGAGGAATTTCACTTCTATTTCTAAAACCCTGTATTTCCTACCAAAAGCTTTCCACTTCGCTTAAAATGATATTACAAGTAGAATATGACAAATTAGAGGTAAGTTTGAGGTAAAGTGAGGTATCCCAAATGGGGACCCTAGCATTTGGAAGATGAAGGCTCACTGGCCCCCCCCGGGGGGGGGGGGGGGGAGGGGGGGGAGGGGGTGACCGAAATATTCTTTTTCCTGAAAAGTGACTAGTTATAATTCTAACAATTGATATACTAGAGAAAAGAGGCAACTCCTAGTTAATACATGCTTTTTATATTAGACATGCAAAATGGATTACTAGTCTTAACCTTGATAGCAAATGATCTAGGACAATTCAGGAGGCTGCATTTTGAATTTCAGGGATCTGTGAGCCTGACTTCTAGGAGACGATGGGAATGAAAAGCACTCCTCCATGTATAGACAAGATAAAAAGATTGCATCAACAGATTCTATGATGCAATTCAAGTTTGTCTCGAGTTCCAAATTTCCCCAATCCTCAAGTAGATCCCAGAAAGACTTGCCAGAACATTCTTACCCATTGCAATCCCCAAAAATATCTAATAATGTCTCCAATGGCTTCCTCACACCAAACAACACATAATACTCTCAAGATTGCATCCACAAGAAGTTAACAATTCTTACCCAAACATCAAACTTCCCATTTTAATAACGGGCAGATAAATTACCTAAAATCAAATTGTCATATTCCCCCCCCCCCCAATACAAGCTCACAGATACAATCAAACTACTCCAACCAACAAATAAACAGGAAACATGGAAAATTTGAAGAAATTCATCTTATTAGATAAAAGTTGTGTTCTTTCTTTGAAGTAATCTTAAGTGGAATCTGATTCTTCTCCTAGTTTGCTTTTACTCTCCTACATCTTGCAACCCACATTATGTGAGGATAGACCAGAAATGTGGTCATGTGGATCGCCAATAGCAAAAGTTTAAATTCTAGAAGACATTGAATAGATAGCTCTAGGCAGGCTTTGTTTGAAAACCATGACTTTGTCATGGTTTTTCCTTTTTGGGGATAGAAAAAGAAATTTATTAAAGAGAGAGGAAAGTGTACAATATTGTCAGTGGGTGAGAAATCCTCAGATACCAAAACACACACACACACACACACACACAGAGAAACAATAAGCTAAGAAAATACTTTCCAACCTCAATAACTTTTGAAGAACCCTAATGTATGAGCCCAAAGGGAAGTCAAAAATCTAAAAATATTGAAAAGCTAGCATTAAGCAGGCTTCATTTGAAAACCATGACCTAGCCATGGTTTCTCCCTTTTGTGGATGGAAAAAGAATAGCTCAGTGGATCAGGAATCCCCATGATAACAAAAAACACCTGAGAGAGAGAGAGAGAGTAATAAAGGACTCCTCTCCAATCTCTCTACTACCTTTGAAGAGCCCTAATGAATGTACCCAATGGAAGCATATAAAACAATCCTGTCCAATAAGAGAGACAGACCACACCACATTCATTTAAAAATAAAGCACTTCTTGATTTGGGATCCCCCTCTTCCAATTTCAAACAGCTTGGTTCTGAGGAACTGCCAAGTCTTAAAATATCTGAGCTTTCGGAATTCAGAAAATGCCCTTCCTCACTTTTGGTGTTTATGAGAGAGACAACTCTTAAGATATGAGCCTTTTGAGAGAGAGAAAGCGAGAATCCTTAACACACTTTTGGTTTATATGAAATTGCCAAAACTTAAAATATGAGGATTCAGAATTCAGAAAAATAACCATCCCCAGTTTTGTCGAGAAAGAGAGAGAATAAGAATCAGAATTTAATTCATGTTTCGTAACTCCATGATGCATGTTACTTTTCTCAACATTTTTGAGATTGGAACGATAGAAGTTGTCGTCAACAGGAAAACTCTACATATTATTATCAACCAAGTTTAAATTCTAAATCTAAAGAAATTCTATCTCAATTGATTTTCCATTCTTTTGGAAAATTATAGGTTTGTTGCATTTTGTTCATTTATCTAGGTTCAATTTACATGTGCAATGATCACATATGAACTCTACAATCCCAATTGAAATGAGAACCAAAAACGGATCTCCAGGAAATACAAACAAGACCATGATATCATTTTAACCCAAATATGTGAAGAAACAATAGTACACAAGTACATGCATACTGTCATCATTAATTGGAAATAATTGTCAGATAGATTCACATGATTAATTCAATGAACAGTAAGTCTACGAAAGCAACGGAGAAAATCTGTTCGGTTACCTTGACTCCAGTTGGGGGGTTTCCAGGCTTGGAGGTAGTTGTACTCCCAAAGGCATTTAATCCAGCTGAAGGGTTTCCAGGCTTTGCGGTAGACGTGCTCCCAAAGCCAAACCTTGATTTCTTGTCTGCAGGCTTCAATATTTGGAAGGAGCACATAAGGGACTCATCCACAGTCATCATAGCACCAGCATTATCAAACTCTCCACAATAATTAGGGGCCGAAAATATGGTGACTAATTGCCGATTAGCGAAGAATTCATATCCATCCTCCACAACCTGCAAATTGAAAGGACAAGGAATACGATGTTTTACTGATTAAGGTGCAACAATCTAAACGATGCAAATCCCTAATGAGCAATTCACACTTAATAATCAACAAAACGGTCCGACCATTTTGCAGGAAAGAGCTCAAAACCATTCAGATAGTTGGAATTTGCAGTGATGTCAACAAGCATATTTTTAACTTCAATTGACATTCCCTGGAAAGCTCAAATTGTAGAAAATTAAGTAACTAGTTGTTGAATGAAACCTGGTGAGCACGACAAATGAGATCCAAATCCTGCTTCTGCAGAAATTCTGTCACTCTATCAGGCCCAAATGTATAGGAAACCCCTCTTTCATTCATCCCCCAACTTTGCACCTCTTTATTGGGATCAGACCAGAGCAGGTCACAGAGTAGGCCTGCATCTGGAACATCAGTAGGGCGCTGCAAATTTCTTATCTGGTCCAAATTTTGTAAGTCAGGAGAAAGGCCTCCATGCATGCAGAGAATCTTCTCATCTATCAGGGCCGCCACCGGTAAACAGTTAAAACAATCTGTGAAGATCTTCCATAACCTAACATTGAATCTCCTTTTGCATTCATCATAGAAGCCATATATACGGTTAATAGAAGCACATTCATGGTTTCCCCTCAAAAGAAAAAAGTTTTCAGGATATTTTATTTTATATGCAAGGAGAAGGCATATAGTCTCAAGACTTTGTTTGCCTCTATCCACGTAATCCCCAAGAAATAGATAATTAGCCTTGGGTGGCAAACCGCCATATTCAAAAAGCCTTAACAGATCTGAATATTGCCCATGAATGTCACCTGAACAGCATGAAAAAAGTAGTGTGTTAGATAACTTCTAGCTCTTCCTTTGTACTACTTCAAATACAGTTAGAATGTGAAGAGTCATCGCAGCAATACATAATACAAACTATAAATCCATGGCTATTCCCAAGTCATACCACAATCGTAATGAACATTCTTCACCAAATTTTACTGTCCTGTCTAATGAGGAAGATAGCAAGGAATCTCCCTGGCATAAACATAACTCTCCAAACAAAAAGTAACCTAAGTCATACCCAACTACCACAATGCAACATTCTTCACAAGATTCCACCATTTTGTCTAAAATTTCTCCAGAAGCTACAATCATAGGTTTGTAGGACTTCAATTGGGACCATATAGAAATCAATCAGCTTATCCTATGTAAGAAAACAAATGTGGCCTCATTAACCTCCATAGGCAGATAAGTTATCAAATTAAACAACACAGTTCTACCAAAAATATATGCCCTCCTAAGGATAATGAAACTACCATATGTGCTTTTAATTACTAGGTAATATAACTTCTTCTGTTCATACGCTTATGATATAAGTCCATATCTTTTCAAGTAAGCTTAAAATTTTGAAGCATGTAGCCAGACAGTTTTTATACAAAGTGTCACCGGTATCACCCGATGCTCCAAACTTGACCTCCACAGTGATTTCAGATCAGGCCAATGCACCAGTCCGTACTACACTCTGAATGAACATACACTTGAGGTCCAAAAATCTATCTCCATACTATCAGTGATTTGATTATCAAGTGTCATCACTCACTACCAATCTATCATGCACCCACATTCCCATCACAAAAATCTCAACATCAACACGCAGCCATTCCCCATCACTCTTGATACCACTCTCATAATATGTATCAAATATGCCGTTTCTGTGCAAAACAGAGGCTCATTATGAAGATAAATACAGTGTGGAAAAGATAAGACATCCTCGAGCAGGCAAAGGAAAAAAGAAACAAAAGAAAAGAGACAAATTTACAAGTTTAGAAACCCATTCCTACTGTAGATCAGTGCAATGACAACTACTAAAAGCACCAATGGCTTCAAAATTTATAAATCCATTTTCATTCACAAGCATTGTATGACAGCAAAAAAGGACATACCACCTATAGATTTTAGATGTCTATTTTTGGTAGAAGTTCATCCTATTACGACTTAAATACCATGTCTACAAATTCAAGATACAAATTGGCTCTTCCACAACAAGAAACAGGAGCCACAAAAGTGGATTCATGTTATGACACACCACCAATGCTAATCCATTTAGAAGAATAAGCCCACAAAGGGAAACATGGGATGTTCAAGCTCACTGTGTAAGATGACAAACCACTGTTATCAAATTGAAGCTGACAAGCCCAAGCAAATTTGTTGAACTTATCAGCAATGAAAGAAGCTCAAACTAGGTATACCTATATACAAAGGAAAGTAACTCTCAAGCTGGTTTTGAAAGCCAAACCAACCTAAAATATCCAAATAAAGATAAACCTATACATCAAAGATGTATCAAACATTCTATAGTTGGCATAAAAAGAGCACAGTTCACAAGCCCTTAAACACATTTGATAGGTCCACATGCACCCGTTGATGAATGAACTAAAGCCCAAAGTTCAGCTCAGTTCCAGCCAGAGGATTATTCAAAAGTTACACTGTAACCCAGCCTTATCTAACAAGCTGCATTTTAAAGGAAGATTAACCAAAGCAAGTTCAACACATATATCAAGATCAAAACACACACACACACACACACACACACACACAATTATCATATAACCCAATACCATAGAGAACCACTTAAAAGAGTCATTTTTTTTATGAATAAAAAGTAGTATAAAGGATTCAAGGTGAAGCTACCCAAAAGGAAAAAACTCAATGCAAATCAAAAAAGGCTACATCTAGGTCCATCGAGTCTCTAGAAACCCAAAAAGAAAAGGAAGATAACCACTTAGCTTTTAGCTGATTTAAAGAGCTCTCTCTACTCTAAAAAGCCCTAAAATTTCATTCTCGCCAAACTAGCCAAAAAATAGACAAAGGAACCAATGCCATGTGTTGGCAGATATGGTCAATTCCAAACTTCATCTTCAATACTTCTCGCCGCCACCTAAGAACACCCAAGAAAACTCAACACCATATTCCACAACTCCCTCACACACGGGGATGTAATAGAAGATGGAGGATAGACTCAGCCTCAGATTTGCACATCAAACATCTATTCACAAGAAACTATCCCCTCTTTTGCAAGTTATCCAATGTAAGAATATTCTCTCACACTACCTCCCACCCAAAAAAAAAAGAAACCCTGAGGGGCGTCTTTACCCTCCAAATCCCTCTCCAAGGAAAATGAGAGTGACCAACTCCCACAGCTCCAGCCTGTAAAGGAAAAAGGACTTCACAGTAAACTGCCCATCATTCTGCCCCTTTCACCAAATTGAATCGACCACTGTAACATCCAATTTCTGATGTTGTAAACAAGCAAATAATTCAAACACTCTAGACAACTCCCAATCATTCACATTGCGCAAAAAAGCAATATCCCAATGTAAAGAACCATCATCCAGCACACTGAAACAATCACCAGCTACACCTTCCTTCAAACGAGCCAACCTATAGATAACAGGAAATTAAGCCCTTAATGTCGATCCAGCACCAAACATCCTGCCAAAAGAGAACCTGATCCCCCTTTTGAACTCTAAACTAAACAAACAGAAAAAACTGTGTCCAACCCTCACTAATCCACTTCCAAATTCCTACACCATAGGGAGTCCTACTAAACTTAGTTTTCCACCCAAAACCGTCTCCAAATTTGGCCACCACCACTTTCCACAATAAAAAAGTTCTGCCCAATTATAAAACGCCACAACCACTTTCCCATCAATATCTTATTAAAAGTCATCAATGGCTTTATGCCTTATCAACCACTTTCCAGAGGTTGCTGCACAATACCCCATTTCACCAGATGATACTTATACTCATCACCTGCCCCACCCCACAAAAATCCGCACTAAATCTTCTCCACATGTTTGGCCACACAACTTGAAATGGGGAAAAGGGACATAAAATAAATAGGTAAGCTCGCCAGAACACTCTTAATCAAAGTGAATCACCCACCTTTTGAAAGATAACAGCCTCATCATCCTGCCAAACACTTCTCGAACATTTCCACAATAGGATTCCATAAAGTAACCTCGTTAGCCTATGCTCCAAGTGGAAGACCCAAATAAGTGATCAGAAGGAAACCAAGTCGACAACTTAACACCTCCGCCAAATATGGCCCATTAACACCATTACCAAGAGGAATGAGCTCACTTTTCCACAAATTAATTTTCAAACTAGAGACCACCTCAACATAGACCAACAAGCATCTCAAATAGAATATTGCAAAGGATCAGCAAAAAAAATAATAGTATCATCAGCAAAGAGTAAACGTGAGATTGCTTCCCTTTGATCTTCTCTAAAACATTAAAACCACCTTAGCAACATATGCGAAAGATGTATTTTCAACAACCATTATGACCCCCCCCCCCAAAAAAAAAAGGAACCACTTCAGAAAATATGCAATCAATTCAAATATGACCATGAACTTTATGCAACCAAAGAACAATATGCTCCTTCATTACATCCTCACTCAGATGAAAACTGCAGAAGAACCAGGAAACTGAACTTTGTAGTATGGACTGGCTAAATCATCCTTAAAGTTCAAGAACATGCGCTCAATAAACTCCAACTAATGATATCTTGAATGAGCCTATCTCACTTGTAAAGTTCTTAACATCTTGAGAACCTAATTTGCTAACCAAATTCAAACAAGAAAATGTATCATTTGATTCACTGGTGCATATAAGGGAGATCCTTCATATGTATCAAGTTCGATGGTTAAGCTAAGGGCTCCATTTTGACTTGGAACATAAAGGTACAAGAACTGAAATAAGAAGGGATAAAACTACAAGTTCAATCCAGCTAAACTTTATAATTTGATGAGCAATTAGACTGCAAAGTCTTGGTGGCTAACTCCAAGTTTTCTTCTTCTTTGGAACCTGAATAGTAGGATCGCAAAGGAAATTTCAGAAAAGCGAATCAAAAGAGGCAAAACTTTGAATCACCACAAGTACAAACAACAATCCACTTGAGCACGCAATCTGAGAACAGCCTGTAACTCACATTAGACAACAGTCTCCCTGCAATTCTAAGCATTATGGGCTTTTATTCTTTAAAATGAGAACTCCAGAATTTGGGCTGTAACAAGCAGCATTGGTGAATTAAGCTTGTCCCATTCATGTGCACAAGGTAGAATTAAAGCATGGAGTTAGGAACTTCAGTGAGCACTCTCAAGTCCACTGTTGTGGCCGATTCACCGGTTAAATTTATCTAGTCATAACAGCACACACTCCTATCCACCATTACATATGCAATCACTACATCAATTTCAATCACTATGCACAAGCCACACATTACTCTACTAGTCAACCTGGAGAGGGAAGGAGAGAGAGAGAGAGAGAGAGAGAGAGAGAGAGAGAGAGAGAGAGAGAGAGAGAGAGAGAGAGAGGAGATTAGACAAACTCTCAGCTATTATCACTATGATAAATATAAGAGTTTAAGAAAGAAGAAAATGATAGCAGTTCAATAAACCATCTAGACCAACTGTGATCCATCATCCAAGCTACACAATAGACACAAACCAAAAAATTTAACCCCTGCCATGAATTATCAAAACACAAGAAAAAAGGGGCAAACACCCAGAATATCAAATAAGACTCCAAAGCAACAACTCAGCAATAAAGCTAATTATTAACCCAAAAACCAACACAATCATTTACGGATAAAGAACTTCAAAGATAGCCCATAAAAAATAAGGACACAAGCTCAACCAAACCCACTTCTCGGATAAGCAAAACACAAACAAGATTCCAAACCATCATCTCATGTCAAATGTCAATTACAAAAGTAATCATAAAAATGACTGTTTGCGGACAAAGAACTTTAAGCAAGGCTGGTTAATGAGAAATACACAAGATCAACAAGGCCCAATTTCCCAAATAAGTAGATTAGTGAACAAACACAAAACCAAAAAAATTCCAAGCCAACAACTCATCTAAAATGTTATTTAACCAACCACCCAAATAACCATTTGTGAAAAACAACTTCAATAGGACCCATTAACCAACCACCAAATGCATGCTAATCGATACAAAATTAGATGAAGAAAGTAAATGAGCAACCACAGCACAAACAAAAGTAGTAATATAAGAATAAAGAACTTCAAATAGACCAAATAACAAGAAATGCAATTCCAATATAAGCAAAGCAGCCAGCATCTGGAACTCCAAAGAACAACAAACAAATAAGCCAGCTACAATTCAATTTCTAACCCAAAAACCAAAATGATCACTTGTGGACAAGCGAAAAAAATCCAAATATAACCCATTAAATGCGAAACACAAATGATCACCACAACATGAATCGCAAACAACTAAAAGACAATCCCAACATCACATACTCGGAAGAAAGTAAAGATGCATTGACAAAGTGGAACAAAAGAGCCATAAACCAGGAATGCACAATACCAAGAAAAATCCATTTCTCAAATAACCAAGTTGGACAATACCCAGAACCACAAACGAGATTCCAAGGTATTAACCAACATAATTATGAATAAAACTTCAAAATTAAGCAACAAAATAAGTAAACAAGTGGGTTTTGCTTAAACATACCACAAATCTTAATTGTAGCTAAGTTCCAACATATTGGATTTCAAATAAGACCCATGAACAAGAAATGCATGATATCAGCAAAAGCCCAATTCTCAAATAGGCAAATTAGCCAACACTTATCATCCAAAAAATCAATTACTCACTAACCCAATAAATAAAACGGCATTTACAGATAAACAAAAAAGATGCGGGTATTTTGTTTAGGCATACCACAAATCTTGATGGGGGCTTCGAGTTCCAACAGATTAGGTTGTTGGAGAAAAATCTCTCTAGAAGCAACACAGAGTTGACGGATCTCGTACTCAGACAACTGAACTTGCTTTCCTGGTCTCCCTCTCACTTCGAGCAGACGATTTATTATGTCATCAAGCACCCCGGAATCCATCAAATCTATAAATCTCTCCAAAAACCCTACAAATACATATATTATCAAAAGGGGGTTCCTTATTTTTCCCTTTTTCAATTTATTCGTGGGTTTTGGTGTCAGAAGAGTACGAGAGTAGTTACATGCGAAGAGATACGATGATTTATGTGAAGCTTTTGGGCATGGAAATTGTGAAGAAAATGAAACATTCTTTGCTTCTTTTTTGTGTTTTGATTTTTAAAGCAGAAGAAAAGTTGATATTCCTTGCAGCATATATCAACGATTTTGTGAGGGTAGTGAGAAAGGAATTTCAATTTAAGGAAAAGAACGAACTTTTCAGACGGGGATGGGCGTTTGGTTTTTCTCAAGTCGAACTTTCCACAGTCAAGTTGTCAACGACAAATCTAAGCCACCGATTTCAAATTTTGGTGTCATAAGACAATTCATAGGATCGTATCTTTAGTACTTTTTAAGGTAAATGAAATTAAAAATGGCGTTGCGGTAGAATAGCATGAAAAGTTGAATGCTGCAAACTCATTCATATTTTATGTGTTTTTCTTGCAAGTACTTTATATATTTCTAAATGACTAATAAATTATACTAATTCAATAATTGATTTTTGCAACTTTGATACATTACTCATATTTAAATATTTTCTTATAAGTATTGAAAATGTTTTAAAAAAATACAAGATAGACATAATTCAGTGATTATTATATCTGGTAATCTTTTTCAAAACCGTATTTAAATTTTAAAAATCACTATGATTTTATTTAATGGTAATATAAAAAAAATTACTCTATTTATATAGTTTAAAACCCGTCAATCTTTTATTAAAAAAAATTTGAGTAATACTCTTAATTGACTATAGTAGTAAATGGGAAGAAGGTTACTCGTTTGTGTAGCCTAAATCCACTAATCTCCCATTGAGTCGAGGGGAAATAAAAACAAACAAAAACCAAAAGCTAATGCTCTTAAAATATACATTTTTTTAATAGAATAAAAATTCAATTACACAAAAATGCAAAGAGTGTAATCATAATTTTTTTTTTTAGTTTTTGATCACCAATATTCAAAAATTCGACTAATTTCATTTGAATAGTTGTATTTTCTAATTTAGAAATTCACTCTCTTAATATTTATTTTTTTATTTTAAAACTCGAATTTGAAATATTAATTAAAAAAATTTAGTGTACTGTTACTAAACTCATAGGTTGGTATAGCGCAATCATAATCATAGTGACAAGAAGGGAAAAATATCAAATTTTAAAATCAAAATCAAAATGAATGATACCATTTTCAAACCATCTACCAAATTACATTCGCAAATTTAGATTTATCAATGACTTTTTTTGCACAATAATAAAATAAATAAAATTTAGTGCACTCTTCCCCCCCTTCACCCCCTCTCTCTCATATTCTCTACCTTTTGTATTGAATGGGCCAGGTGGTGAAATCTATAGATTTATTTAACCTTTACAAAATTTGTTGAAGAAGCTATCTGAATATGAAATGCAGAATTTTCGACCAGATCCTTCGTTTGGATTTCTTTAGTAGTCTACTGATTTTAATTAAGATGCTAGGCACTATCTGAACTGATTTGAATGTTGTTGTCTTTTTTTGTTTTTTTTTGAAGGCTCCCATCCCCAATCCCCTTCCTTCCTCCTACCCCCACAAAGTTAAATAAATAAAGAAGCTAGGGATGTGGTTTACAATTAGCTTGCTAATTCTTGCTTTGTTCATGATATATCTTTGAATGCCAATGGGACTTGCTTATTGTGTGTGTTATATTATATTATATTATTTTTTTTCTCGTTTCTGTATGCCGTCTTTGGATTCATGCTGCTAGTAAGGTTCCTGATTCTGCTACAATTAAAGCAATGGAGGACTTTAAAATAATAACAACAACCTAAAACTTAATCTTAAATTTTGAGATCGGTCGTTTGAGAGACAAATATAAGAGAGCGAAAAGAAAAAACAACATAAAATTAAAATTTGAAATTTATGCAATTTATGGAATTACCAATCTGAAATTTCCTGACCATTATCCTGTTTCAAGACTTTTAGGTATTCAACTTATAGTTCCTGATGTTCCACCTCTTGTGTACAACTTCTCTTTCTGGAGTTATCCTAAAATGGCTTCTCTTGAACTGAAAAAATTAATATATATATATATATATAGATGCAAATCATCGAAGCCCACAAGAAAACTACTTCCTCTCCATGGAAGGCAAAGTTAATATATGATTTGGCATGATAGTTTTTGGTAGAGAGAGGTGTCGAGCAAATCATTGAGGAAACCATCACATTCTCATACCTTTAGAGCATTTGAAATCATGTAGCATCTTGACATTAAGTTTCCTTTTTCAGTTAAATATAGTCCATGTGAACTACTGTAAAGCGATATAACCAACTCGTGTAATTGCCTTGCTCCTTGGTAGTCCGAATTGTTACTTTGTGTGCTTGTGTAGATGCATGCATGCATGCAAGTTATGCATGCATGCAAGTTTGCTTGGTATAATATTGTTCCTTAACCACCAACCCATTGGGTTGAGTGGTTCAGAAGGCTCCCTCCCTAGCTTCGGTTGGGGTTTGAGCCCTCCTCCCATCCCCCTTGTAGCCAACCTTCACACTTCAGACCCAACCTTATATCAAAGGAGAAAGTACTCATTTTGCCTTTCAGTTTTTACACTTACATTGCACTATAGTAAAATTAGATGGACAATAACCTTCCTCCAACGCAGCTTCTGGTGACATTGGTTGGCGTGGTTCTCTATGGCGTGCAAATAAGCTTCTTGATCCATATCCTCATACTTTTGCACCTAGGGACTGTGGAACCACCAACAAGGATATAGTCGAGAATGTGAGGAAGAGACTTGTACCAATAAAATAAAATAAAATCCTATTAAAGAAAATACTATTAACCATACTACAAGATGCTACAGCTCCCATAGGCCGATGTCTTACATGCACTCTTGGTAAGCGGCTTAATGCTAGAATCAAACATTAGGGAAGAGTAACACGGTACATATCCTAGGCATGGATTGTGCTAACCTATTAGGTTCTTTTATTATTGTTGTTGTTTTTCCTATAGAAAGATTTTTATTCGTTCGGCACTAAACCATTAATGTGAGCATGCACATGTCAGCATGCATGTTAAAGTGCAAAAATATGTCCAGACAAACCAGAAATATGCATGAAAAGACACAAACCAACGTGCAAAACTGACATGCTAATTTAGAAGAAAGAAATAAATGGAATGTTAGAGTTAGCAATATGTGAAGACCTGTAAACAATCGGTCTACAACCTCAGTGACCATAACATATAGCCTCAAGATCTTTTCCCAGCATCACATGTACTACCAATAGACATGTAGTTAAATACCTTTTCCTCTTGTTATCTTAAGATCCACCTTTGATTTTTCCCCCATGCAATAAAATTGTTCTACTGTTGTTTATCGAAATTTATAAAAGCAAATTTCTCTTTGTTGTTCCTGATATATCCATAAATACTGCCAATTCATCACTTTATCTGTCTAAAAGCAGCAGGGGAGAAGTTGCAGAAATTTCAGCGTCATGTGGATGGACTTTCTAGAACCCCTTGGGGAAAGTCACAATTTGGTTCAGTTAAGATTAGGATAGGTTGCAAAAAATTATTGATATACGGATCATTTTACTCATTTTAAGGAGGAATTTCACTTCTATTCGTAAAACCCTGTATTTCCTACCAAAAGCTTTCCACTTCGCTTAAAATGATTTTACAAGTAGAATATGACAAATTAGAGGTAAGTTTGAGGTAAAGTGAGGTATCCCAAATGGGGACCCTAGCATTTGGAAGATGAAGGCTCACCGCCCCGCCCCACCCCCCCGGGGGGGTGAACGAAATATTCTTTTTCCTGAAAAGTGACTAGTTTTGATAGACTAGAGAAAAGAGGCAACTCCTAGTTAATACATGCTTTTTATATTAGACATGCAAAATGGATTACTAGTCTTAACCTTGACAGCAAATGATCTAGGACAATTCAGGAGGCTGCACTTTGAATTTCAGGGATCTGTGAGCCTGGACTTCTAGGAGACGATGGGAATGAAAAGCACTCCTTCATGTATAGACAAGATAAAAAGATTGCATCAACAGATTCTATGATGCAATTCAAGTTTGTCTCGAGTTCCAAATTTCTCCAATCCTCAAGTAGATCCTAGAAAGACTTGCCAGAACATTCTTACCCATTGCAATCCCCAAAAATATCTAATAATGTCTCCAGTGGCTTCCTCACACCAAACAACACATAATACTCTCAAGATTGCATCCACAAGAAGTTAACAATTCTTACCCAAACATCAAACTTCCCATTTTAATAACGGGCAGATAAATTACCTAAAATCAAATTGTCATATTCCCCCCCCCCCCAATACAAGCTCACAGATACAATCAAACTACTCCAACCAAAAAATAAACAGGAAACATGGAAAATTTGAAGAAATTCATCTTATTAGATAAAAGTTGTGTTCTTTCTTTGAAGTAATCTTAAGTGGAATCTGATTCTTCTCGTAGTTTGCTTTTACTCTCCTACATCTTGCAACCCACATTATGTGAGGATAGACCAGAAATGTGGTCATGTGGATCGCCAATAGCAAAAGTTTAAATTCTAGAAGACATTGAATAGATAGCTCTAGGCAGGCTCTGTTTGAAAACCATGACTTTGTCATGGTTTTTCCTTTTTGGGGATAGAAAAAGAAATTTATTAAAGAGAGAGGAAAGTGTACAATGTTGTCAGTGGGTGAGAAATCCTCGGATACCAAAACACACACACACAGAGAAACAAAAAGCTAAGAAAATACTTTCCAACCTCAATAACTTTTGAAGAACCCTAATGTATGAGCCCAAAGGGAAGTCAAAAATCTAAAAATATTGAAAAGCTAGCATTAAGCAGGCTTCATTTGAAAACCATGACCTAGCCATGGTTTCTCCCTTTTGTGGATGGAAAAAGAATAGCTCAGTGGATCAGGAATCCCCATGATAACAAAAAACACCTGAGAGAGAGAGAGAGAGTAATAGAGGACTCCTCTCCAATCTCTCTACTACCTTTGAAGAGCCCTAATGAATGTACCCAATGGAAGCATATAAAACAATCCTGTCCAATAAGAGAGACAGACCACACCACATTCATTTAAAAATAAAGCACTTCTTGATTTGGGATCCCCCTCTTCCAATTTCAAACAACTTGGTTCTGAGGAACTGCCAAGTCTTAAAATATCTGAGCTTTTGGAATTCAGAAAATGCCCTTCCTCACTTTTGGTGTTTATGAGAGAGAGAACTCTTAAGATATGAGCCTTTTGAGAGAGAGAAAGCGAGAATCCTTAACACACTTTTGGCTTATATGAAATTGCCAAAACTTAAAATATGAGGATTCAGAATTCAGAAAAATAACCATCCCCAGTTTTGTCGAGAAAGAGAGAGAATAAGAATCAGAATTTAATTCATGTTTCGTAACTCCATGATGCATGTTACTTTTCTCAACATTTTTGAGATTGGAATGATAGAAGTTGTCGTCAACAGGAAAAATCGACATATTATTATCAACCAAGTTTAAATTCTAAATCTAAAGAAATTCTATCTCAATTGATTTTCCATTCTTTTGGAAAATTATAGGTTTGTTGCATTTTGTTCATTTATCTTGGTTCAATTTACGTGTGCAATGATCACACATGAACTCTACAATCCCAATTGAAATGAGAACCAAAAACGGATCTCCAGGAAATACAAACAAGACCATGATATCATTTTAACCCAAATATGTGAAGAAACAATAGTACACGAGTACATGAATACTGTCATCATTAATTGGAAATAATTGTCAGATAGATTCACATGATTAATTCAATGAACAGTAAGTCTACGAAAGCAACGGAGAAAATCTGTTCGGTTACCTTGACTCCAGTTGGGGGTTTTCCACGCTTGGAGGTAGTTGTACTCCCAAAGGCATTTAATCCAGCTGAAGGGTTTCCAGGCTTTGCGGTAGACGTGCTCCCAAAGCCAAACCTTGATTTCTTGTCTGCAGGCTTCAATATTTGGAAGGAGCACATAAGGGACTCATCCACACTCATCATAGCACCAGCATTATCAAACTCTCCACGATAATTAGGGGCCGAAAATATGGTGACTAATTGCCGATTAGCGAAGAATTCATATCCATCCTCCACAACCTGCAAATTGAAAGGACAAGGAATACGATGTTTCACTGATTAAGGTGCAACAATCTAAACGATGCAAATCCCTAATGAGCAATTCACACTTAATATCCAACAAAAGGGTCGACCATTTTGCAGGAAAGAGCTCAAAACCATTCAGATAGTTGGAATTTGCAGTGATGTCAACAAGCATATTTTTAACTTCAATTGACATTCCCTGGAAAGCTCAAATTGTAGAAAATTAAGTAACTAGTTCTTGAATGAAACCTGGTGAGCACGACAAATGAGATCCAAATCATGCTTCTGCAGAAATTCTGTCACTCTATCAGGCCCAAATGTATAGGAAACCCCCCTTCTGTCATTCATCCCCCAACCTTGCACCTTTTTACTGGGATCAGACCAGAGCAGGTCACAGAGTAGGCCTTCATCTGGAACATCAGTAGGGCGCTGCAAATTTCTTATCTGGTCCAAATTTTGCAAGTCAGGAGAAAGGCCTCCATGCATGCAGAGAATCTTCTCATCTATCAAGGCCGCCACCGGTAAACAGTAAAAACAATCTGTGAAGATCTTCCATAACCTAACATTGAATCTCCTTTTGCATTCATCATAGAAGCCATATATACGGTTCATAGAAGCACATTCATGGTTTCCCCTCAAAAGAAAAAAGTTTTCAGGATATTTTATTTTATATGCAAGGAGAAGGCATATAGTCTCAAGACTTTGTTTGCCTCTATCCACGTAATCCCCAAGAAATAGATAATTAGCCTTGGGTGGCAAACCGCCATATTCAAAAAGCCTTAACAGATCTGAGTATTGCCCATGAATGTCACCTGAACAGCATGAAAAAAGTAGTGTGTTAGATAACTTCTAGCTCTTCCTTTGTACTACTTCAAATACAGTTAGAATGTGAAGAGTCATCGCAGCAATACATAATACAAACTATAAATCCATGGCTATTCCCAAGTCATACCACAATCGTAATGAACATTCTTCACCAAATTTTACTGTCCTGTCTAATGAGGAAGATAGCAAGGAATCTCTCTGGCATAAACATAACTCTCCAAACAATATTAACCTAAGTCATACCCAACTACCACAATGCAACATTCTTCACAAGATTCCACCATTTTGTCTAAAATTTCTCCAGAAGCTACAATCATGGGTTTGTAGGACTTCAATTGGGACCATATAGAAATCAATCAGCTTATCCTATGTAAGAAAACAAATGCGGCCTCATTAACCTCCATAGGCAGATAAGTTATCAAATTAAACAACACAGTTCTACCAAAAATATATGCCCTCCTAAGGATAATGAAACTACCATATGTGCTTTTAATTACTAGGAAATATAACTTCTTCTGTTCATACGCTTATGATATAAGCCCATATCTTTTTAAGTAAGCTTAAAATTTTGAAGCATGTAGCCAGACAGTTTTTATACAAAGTGTCACCGGTATCACCCGATGCTCCAAACTTGACCTCCACAGTGATTTCAGATCAGGCCAATGCACCAGTCCGTACTACACTCTGAATGAACATACACTTGAGGTCCAAAAATCTATCTCCATACTATCAGTGATTTGATTATCAAGTGTCATCACTCACTACCAATCTATCATGCACCCACATTGCCATCACAAAAATCTCAACATCAACACGCAGCCATTCCCCATCACTCTTGATACCACTCTCATGATATGTATCAAATATGCCGTTTCTGTGCAAAACAGAGGCTCATTATGAAGATAAATACAGTGTGGAAAAGATAAGACATCCTCGAGCAGGCAAAGGAAAAAAGAAACAAAAGAAACGAGACAAATTTACAAGTTGAAACCCATTCTAACTGTAGATCAGTGCAATGACAACTACTAAAAGCACCAATGGCTTCAAAATTTATAAATCCATTTTCATTCACAAGCATTGTATGACAGCCAAAAAGGACATACCGCCTATAGATTTTAGATGTCTATTTTTGGTAGAAGTTCATCCTATTACGACTTAAATACCATGTCTACAAATTCAAGATACAAATTGGCTCTTCCACAACAAGAAACAGGAGCCACAAAAGAGGATTCCTGTTATGACACACCACCAATGCTAATCCATTTAGAAGAATAAGCCCACAAAGGGAAACATGGGATGTTCAAGCTCACTGTGTAAGATGACAAACCACTGTTATCAAATTGAAGCTGACAAGCCCAAGCAAATTTGTTGAACTTATCAACAATGAAAGAAGCTCAAACTAGGTATACCTATATACAAAGGAAAGTAACTCTCAAGCTGGTTTTGAAAGCCAAACCAACCTAAAATATCCAAATAAAGATAAACCTATACATCAAAGATGTATCAAACATTCTATAGTTGGCATAAAAAGAGCATAGTTCACAAGCCCTTACTAAACACATTTGATAGGTCCACATGCACCTGTTGATGAATGAACTAAAGCCCAAAGTTCAGCTCAAGTTCCAGCCAGAGGATTATTCAAAAGTTACACTGTAACCCAGCCTTATCTAACAAGCTGCATTTTAAAGGAAGATTAACCAAAGCAAGTTCAACACATATATCAAGATCAAAACACACACACAATTATCATATAACCCAATACCATAGAGAACCACTTAAAAGAGTCATTTTTTTTTTTATGAATAAAAAGTAGTATAAAGGATTCAAGGTGAAGCTACCCAAAAGGAAAAAACTCAATGCAAATCAAAAAAGGCTACATCTAGGTCCATCGAGTCTCTAGAAACCCAAAAAGAAAAGGAAGATAACCACTTAGCTTTTAGCTGATTTAAAGAGCTCTCTCTACTCTAAAAAGCCCTAAAATTTCATTCCCGCCAAACTAGCCAAAAAATAGACAAAGGAACCAATGCCATGTGTTGGCAGATATGGTCAATTCCAAACTTCATCTTCAATACTTCTCGCCGCCACCTAAGAACACCCAAGAAAACCCAACACCGTATTCCACAACTCCCTCACACACGGGGATGTAATAGAAGATGGAGGATAGACTCGGCCTCAGATTTGCACATCAAACATCTATTCACAAGAAACTATCCCCTCTTTTGCAAGTTATCCAATGTAAGAATATTCTCTCACACTACCTCCCACCCAAAAAAAAAGAAACCCTGAGGGGAGTCTTTACCCTCCAAATCCCTCTCCAAGGAAAATGAGAGTGACCAACTCCCACAGCTCCAGCCTGTAAAAGAAAAAGGACTTCACAGTAAACTGCCCATCATTCTGCCCCTTTCACCAAATTGAATCGACCACTGTAACATCCAATTTCTGATGTTGTAAACAAGCAAATAATTCAAACACTCTAGACAACTCCCAATCATTCACATTGCGCAAAAAAGCAATATCCCAATGTAAAGAACCATCATCCAGCACACTGAAACAATCACCAGCTACACCTTCCTTCAAACGAGCCAACCTATAGATAACAGGAAATTGAGCCCTTAATGTCGATCCAGCACCAAACATCCTGCCAAAAGAGAACCTGATCCCCCTTTCCAACTCTAAACTAAACAAACAGAAAAAACAGTGTCCAACCCTCACTAATCCACTTCCAAATTCCCACACCATAGGGAGTCCTACTAAACTTAGTTTTCCACCCAAAACCGTCTCCAAATTTGGCCACCACCACTTTCCACAATAAAAAAGTTCTGCCCAATTATAAAACGCCACAACCACTTTCCCATCAATATCTTATTAAAAGTCATCAATGGCTTTATGCCTTATCAACCACTTTCCAGAGGTTGCTGCACAATACCCCATTTCACCAGATGATACTTATACTCATCACCTACCCCACCCCACAAAAATCCGCACTAAATCTTCTCCACATGTTTGGCCACACAACTTGAAATGGGAAAAAGGGACATAAAATAAATAGGTAAGCTTGCCAGAACACTCTTAATCAAAGTGAATCACCCACCTTTTGACAGATAACAGCCTCATCATCCTGCCAAACGCTTCTCAAACATTTCCACAATAGGATTCCATAAAGTAACCTCGTTAGCCAATGCTCCAAGAGGAAGACCCAAATAAGTGATCAGAAGGAAACCAAGTCGACAACTTACCACCTCCGCCAAATGTGGCTCATTAACACCATTACCAAGAGGAATGAGCTCACTTTTCCACAAATTAATTTTCAAACCAGAGACCACCTCAACATAGACCAACAAGCATCTCAAATAGAATATTGAAAAGGATCAGCAAAAAAAATAATAGTATCATCAGCAAAGAGTAAACGTGAGATTGCTTCCCTTTGACCTTCTCTAAAACATTAAAAGCACCTTAGCAACATATGCGAAGGATGTATTTTCAACAACCATTATGACCCCCCCCCCCCCAAAAAAAGGAACCACTTCAGAAAATATGCAATCAATTCAAATATGACCATGAACTTTATGCAACCAAAGAACAATATGCTCCTTTATTACATCCTCATTCAGATGAAAACTGCAGAAGAACCAGGAAACTGAACTTTGTAGTATGGACTGGCTAAATCATCCTTAAAGTTCAAGAACATGCGCTCAATAAACTCCAACTAATGATATCTTGAATGAGCCTACCTCACTTATAAAGTTCTTAACATCTTGAGAACCTAATTCGCTAACCAAATGCAAACAAGAAAATGTATCATTTGATTCACTGGTGCATATAATGGAGATCCTTCATATGTATCAAGTTCGATGGTTAAGCTAAGGGCTCCATTTTGACTTGGAACATAAAGGTACAAGAACTGAAATAAGAAGGGATAAAACTACAAGTTCAATCCAGCTAAACTTTATAATTTGATGAGCAATTAGACTGCAAAGTCTTGGTGGCTAACTCCGAGTTTTCTTCTTCTTTGGAACCTGAATAGTAGGATCGCAAAGGAAATTTCAGAAAAGCGAATCAAAAGAGGCAAAACTTTGAATCACCACAAGTACAAACAACAATCCACTTGAGCACGCAATCTGAGAACAGCCTGTAACTCACATTAGACAACATTCTCCCTGCAATTCTAAGCATTATGGGCTTTTATTCTTTAAAATGAGAACTCCAGAATTTGGGCTGTAACAAGCAGCATTGGTGAATTAAGCTTGTCCCATTCATGTGCACAGGGTAGAATTAAAGCATGGCATTAGGAACTTCAGTGAGCACTCTCAAGTCCACTGTTGTGGCCGATTCACCGGTCAAATTTATCTAGTCATCACAGCACACACTCCTATCCACCATTACATATGCAATCACTACATCAATTTCAATCACTATGCACAAGCGACACATTACTCTACTAGTCAACCTGGAGAGGGAAGGGGAGAGAGAGAGAGAGAGAGAGAGAGAGAGAGAGAGAGAGAGATTAGACAAATTCTCGGCTATTATCACTATGATATATATAGGAGTTTAAGAAAGAAGAAAATGATAGCAGTTCAATAAACCATCTAGACCAACTGTGATCCCTCATCCAAGCTACACAATAGACACGAACCAAAAAATTTAACCCCTGCCATGAATTAACAAAACACAAGAAAAAAGGGGCAAACACCCAGAATATCAAATAAGATTCCAAAGCAACAACTCAGCAATAAAGCTAATTATTAACCCAAAAACCAACACAATCATTTACGGATAAAGAACTTCAAAGATAGCCCATCAAAAAGAAGGACACAAGCTCAACCAAACCCACTTCTCGGATAAGCAAAACACAAGCAAGATTCCAAACCATCAACTCATGTAAAATGTCAATTACAAAAGTAATCAAAAAAATGACTGTTTGTGGACAAAGAACTTTAAGCAAGGCTGGTTAATGAGAAATACACAAGATCAACAAGGCCCAATTTCCCAAATAAGTAGATTAGTGAACAAACACAAAACCAAAAAAATTCCAAGCCAACAATTCATCTAAAATGTTATTTAACCAACCACCCAAACAACCATTTGTGAAAAACAACTTCAATAGGACCCATTAACCAACCACCAAATGCATGCTAATCGATACAAAATTAGATGAAGAAAGTAAATGAGCAACCACAGCACAAACAAAAGTAGTAATATAAGAATAAAGAACTTCAAATAGACCAAATAACAAGAAATGCAATTCCAATATAAGCAAAGCAGCCAGCATCTGGAACTCCAAAGAACAACAAACAAATAAGCCAGCTACAATTCAATTTCTAACCCAAAAACCAACATGATCACTTGGGGACAAACGAAAAAAAATCCAAATATAACCCATTAAATGCGAAACACAAATGATCACCACAACATGAATAGCAAACAACTAAAAGACAATCCCAACATCACATACTCGGAAGAAAGTAAAGATGCATTGACAAAGTGGAACAAAAGAGCCATAAACCAGGAATGCACAATACCAAGAAAAATCCATTTCTCAAATAACCAAGTTGGACAATACCCAGAACCACAAACGAGATTCCAAGGTATTAACCAACATAATTATGAATAAAACTTCAAAATTAAGCAACAAAATAAGTAAACAAGTGGGTTTTGCTTAAACAAACCACATATCTTAATTGTAGCTACGTTCCAACATATTGGATTTCAAATAAGACCCATGAACAAGAAATGCATGATATCAGCAAAAGCCCAATTCTCAAATAGGCAAATTAGCCAACACTTATCATCCAAAATATCAATTACTCACTAACCCAATAAATAAAACGCCATTTACAGATAAACAAAAAATATGTGGGTATTTTGTTTAGGCATACCACAAATCTTGATGGGGGCTTCAAGTTCCAACAGATTAGGTTGTTGGAGAAAAATCTCTCTAGAAGCAACACAGAGTTGACGGATCTCGTACTCAGACAACTGAACTTGCTTTCCTGGTCTCCCTCTCACTTCGAGCAGACGATTTATTATGTCATCAAGCACCCCGGAATCCATCAAATCTATAAATCTCTCCAAAAACCCTACAAATACATATATTATCAAAAGGGGGTTCCTTATTTTTCCCTTTTTCAATTTATTCGTGGGTTTTGGTGTCAGAAGAGTACGAGAGTAGTTACATGCGAAGAGATACGATGATTTATGTGAAGCTTTTGGGCATGGAAATTGTGAAGAAAATGAAACATTCTTTGCTTCTTTTTTGTGTTTTGATTTTTAAAGCAGAAGAAAAGTTGATATTCCTTGCAGCATATATCAACGATTTTGTGAGGGTAGTGAGAAAGGAATTTCAATTTAAGGAAAAGAACGAACTTTTCAGACGGGGATGGGCGTTTGGTTTTTCTCAAGTCGAACTTTCCACAGTCAAGTTGTCAACGACAAATCTAAGCCACCGATTTCAAATTTTGGTGTCATAAGACAATTCATAGGATCGTATCTTTAGTACTTTTTAAGGTAAATGAAATTAAAAATGGCGTTGCGGTAGAATAGCATGAAAAGTTGAATGCTGCAAACTCATTCATATTTTATGTGTTTTTCTTGCAAGTACTTTATATATTTCTAAATGACTAATAAATTATACTAATTCAATAATTGATTTTTGCAACTTTGATACATTACTCATATTTAAATATTTTCTTATAAGTATTGAAAATATTTTAAAAAATACAAGACAAACATAATTAAGTGATTACTATATCTTATAACCATTTTCGAAACCATATTTGAATTTTAAAAATCACTCTGATTTTATTTAATGGTAATATAAAAAAGCAATTATATGGTTTAAAACCCGTTAATCTTTTAACAGAGTAAAAAAAAATTGAGTAATACTCTTAATAGTGACTATAGTAGTAAATGGGAAGGTTACTCGTTTGTGTAGCCTAAATCCACTAATCTCCCATTGAGTCGAGGGGAAATAAAAACAAACAAAAATTTGATTACACAGAAATGCATAGAGTGTAATCATAATTTTTTTTTTTAAGTTTTTGATCACCGATATTCAAAAATTCGATCAATTTCATTTGAATAGTTGTGTTTTCTAATTTAAAAATTCACTCTCTTAATATTTATTTTTTTATTTTAAAACTCAAATTTAAAATATTAATTAAAAAAATTTAATGCATTATTACTAAACTCATAGGTTGGCATAGCGCAATCATAATCATAGTGACAAGAAGGGAAAAATGTCAAATTTTAAAATCTAAATCAAAATGAATGATACCATTTTCAAGCCATCTACCAAATTACATTCGCAAATTTAGATATATCAATGACTTTTTTTGCACAATAATAAAATAAATAAAATTTAGTGCACTCCTCCCTCCCTTCAACCCCTCTCTCTCATATTCTCAACCTTTTGTATTGAATGGGCCAGGTGGTGAAATCTATAGATTTATTTAACCTTTACAAAATTTGTTGAAGAAGCTATCTGAATATGAAATGCAGAATTTTCGACCAGATCCTTCATTTGGATTTCTTTAGTAGTCTACTGATTTTAATTAAGATGCCAGGCACTATCTGAACTGATTTGAATGTTGTTGTCTTTTTTTTTTTTTTTTGAAGGCTCCCGTCCCCAATCCCCTTCCTTCCTCCTACCCCCACAAAGTTAAATAAATAAATAAATAAAGAAGCTAGGGATGTGGTTTACAATTAGCTTGCTAATTCTTGCTTTGTTCATGATATATCTTTCAATGCCAATGGGACTTGCTTATTGTGCGTGTTATATTATATTATATTTTTTTTTTCTCGTTTCTGTATGCCGTCTTTGGATTCATGCCGCTAGTAAGGTTCCTGATTCTGCTACAATTAAAGCAATGGAGGACTTTAAAATAATAACAACAACCTAAAACTTAATCTTAAATTTTGAGATCGGTCGTTTGATAGACAAATATAGGAGAGTGAAAAGAAAAAACAACATAAAATTAAAATTTGAAATTTATGCAATTTATGGAATTTATGGAATTACCAATCTGAAATTTCCTGACCATTATCCTGTTTCAAGACTTTTAGGTAGTCAACTTATAGTTCCTGATGTTCCACCTCTTGTGTACAACTTCTCTTTCTGGAGTTATTCTAAAATGGCTTCTCTTGAACTGAAAAAATTAATATATATATATATATATATATATATATATATATATATAGATGCAAATCATCGAAGCCCACAAGAAAACTACTTCCTCTCCATGGAAGGCAAAGTTAATATATGATTTGGCATGATAGTTTTTGGTAGAGAGAGGTGTCGAGCAAATCATTGAGGAAACCATCACATTCTCATACCTTTAGAGCATTTGAAATCATGTAGCATCTTGACATTAAGTTTCCTTTTTCAGTTAAATATAGTCCATGTGAACTACTGTAAAGCGATATAACCAACTCGTGTAATTGTCTTGCTCCTTGGTAGTCCGAAATTGTTACTTTGTGTGCTTGTGTAGATGCATGCATGCATGCAAGTTATGCATGCATGCAAGTTTGCTTGGTATAATATTGTTCCTTAACCACCAACCCATTGGGTTGAGTGGTTCGGAAGGCTCCCTCCCTAGCTTCGGTAGGGGTTTGAGCCCTCCTCCCATCCCCCTTGTAGCCAAAAAAGATAATAAAGTGTAAAAAACTAGAAAAAAATGTTCCTTAACTTGTACAAATTAAAACTGTTTCCTTTTCTCTTTCCCTATTTCTTGCTATAAGTTCCTGAAATGGTGCAAATATTTCTTTCTAGTATAAACATAATGAACCCCCAATGGTTTTTCCTATGTACAGGTTGCGTTGAAGTGGTTGGTTGTGTTAAACGTCAATAGCTAGCATGTTGGCAGGACATACCTGAAGGGGTAGACAGCCAAGCATCACTTTTCTTACATTTTTCTGGCATATATACTGTCATTAATCATTTTCCCAACTTTTCAATTAACAAGAGCTCGCATTCTTAAAACAGGTAAGGCTAGAGGCTCTAACAGATTTTTGCCGGCTTTATGAACAGCCACAGGTTAGTGTTACTATGAATAAGTAGTTATTACGTGTGTTTCAGATGGTTAGTCTTTTTTATGAGCTTTTCTCTTAACTCTGAACAATGCAGAGACTATTAATTCCAATTGAGATGCGGGGGTTATCAAGGTGTTTTTCCATTGGATGAAAAGGTATTCAGCAAAACAAGTACTTCTGCTCAACTCCTCTCATTATCTGCACACATAAGCATGTGGGGAACACATATTTATATGTATTTTTAATTGCATTTGAGCTAATGTATGTTCCCTGACAGATGTTTGAGGCTGCACTTAGGGGTCTTGCTCTAGTTCAAAGTCCACAGGCAGTAAAGTTTCCACCTCCAGATCTACATGATCCTTTTTCCTTGAAGCCTGGTTCAATTTCCATAAAGTATCCTGAATATAAAGCATC
Organism: Dillenia suffruticosa; assembly: GCA_033439265.1. Taxonomy (NCBI): domain Eukaryota; kingdom Viridiplantae; phylum Streptophyta; class Magnoliopsida; order Dilleniales; family Dilleniaceae; genus Dillenia; species Dillenia suffruticosa. Next base: position 4,098,787 of record JAVTVX010000018.1, on the reverse strand, counting down.
AAAGGTGGAGTTATCACCAAGTCTGATGGCAGCTATTGCAGGCGCAACAGCAGCAGCTACACAGTTCTCAAAGAAGAATCAGACTTCACAAGCTACACAAACAATTAATAGCCAGTCCACAGGATACTAAGTCTTTTCAAGCGGGTAATGGTGTAGCTAATAATGTGGACAGAAGATTTAGCACAAGCAGCAGCTACAGGCAGACTTCTCAAGTTACATGTTTCTCAAAGAAGGATCCGCAGTTCTGAAAGGACACATTTTCGACCTAACACCATTCAAATAAGACATAAACCCAAATTTTCTAGAGTTGATCTACAGAATAATAATTCTAGGCATAATGGTTTAGCTAATAATGCGGCTGAAAGATCTCAAACGTGCAGCAGCTACAAGCAGAATTTTTAAACCACTCAGTTCAAGAAGGATCAGAATTCTCAAGCTACACAGTTCCCAGAGGACTGCAATTTTCAAAGAAGTACCATTCAAAGAATATATGTACCCAAAATTTCTCGAGATGGTTTAGAGGAAGGTATAACTTTTCAAGTGGGTAATTGTGTTGCCAATAATGTAGACGAGAGCTTTTACAATGGTACTTTGGCTGCCAAAAGTGATTCGAGCAACGAAGGATATATTGATGGCCAAGATCACTTGCCTTGGTGGAAGGAAGATCAGAAGAACAAGGCATGTCCCAAGGTTCATGTTTCTTGTACTTTTTCAATCTTTATGAAGGAATTAATGCCCATCTTTCCATGTTTGGAAAAAGGAAATATTCCTACTTTCCAAAAGTCACAAATGGTAACTGATAGATTTGAATTAGCTACCATGTGTGGTGACGGAATAATAAAGAAACTAGGGCAAACCCTAGTAACACAACCATTGGCACAAAAATTGTGAGAGGCACAATTGAGAGAGGGAGAAATTCTATGGAGAGAATTTGCATCACCGTATATCGATTGAAGTGTTGCGGCACTGCGGTGATAGCCCGACTTTCGTGGTTATCATCCTGACGGCGAGATCGTTTGGTCGAGGTTCGTGGTTCCCTGGACATTGTGCGATCTACTCTTGGGATATGCCTAAAAACTCTAATAGTTTATGATTCCGAAAATTTTGCACGCTTCCGCATGTGTATGTACATATAAAACTAACATTGGTATCAGAGCCAGGTTAGATTTATTTTAAAATAAATTTTCGAAATTTTTTTGAGCATTAAAAATGAGCATGTACAATTTGGGGTTCGGATCATGGATGCATTTCCTGAATCTGAAAATACCATGAAGTTACCCATATCACGTAGGTCACGAATATGATTTTTTCGTAATTTTCTGAGCACGATTAGGTCATGAAAATTCCGGTCAAACTCCCAGGCCGTGAATAGTGACCACGACAAAGAAACCCCAGATTTGTCAAGATTTAGGAGGAATCTTCACAAAAGGATTGTAGATTTATGTTCCTAGCATCTAGATATACATTTTGGTATGCATATTGCATGTTGCCGTTGCCGGAAACTGGGTTTTTCGGACGAGGCCGCAGAGGGCCAAAACTTGGATATATATTTTGCCGCGTTCAGGGCGCAAATAACCCAAAAATCAAGTCTCGGATATTTTTGGAATGTCCAAAATAATTTTCCGGCAAGAATCGCGGTGAAAAACAGGCCGGAAATGCATTTTCCAGAAATCAGGTCGGAAAACCCGGTTGCAGACCCGTCGGGCGAAGAAGAAGAAGCCCAACCCGCGGGCGCGTGGAGGACACGCGCGCTGAGGCGCGTGTACCTGGCGCGTGACGCTCACGCGCCAGAGAGAGCGTGAGGAAGAGGGGGCAGGTCGGACCCGGTCCGACCCAATACCCAGTCCGAACCGACACCAGGTCCAACCGGTCGCGCGCGTGTGGCGCGTGACATACGCGCCGCGCGTGGGGCACGTGTAGGTGCGTGCTCGTGCGTGTAGGCGCGTGCTCGTGCGTGAAGGCGCCTCTCAGGCGCGTGGAGACGCGTGGAGGCGCGTGAGGACTCACCTTCGGCGCGTGGAGGATTGTGGAGCCAACCGGTGGAGCGTAGATTCACCTCAAAATTGGATTTTTCCAATTTTATAAAGGATTTCATGGTAAAAGTGACTGAATGTGGGTTTTTATGTACCAAATTCTAGTCCGAACGGTGAGATGCAATCCTGAATTGTGGTATATGGTATCTGTTGACTCATATGCTCGTTTTGGGGTCTGCATTCGAGTCGTTTTGGTTTTTATGATTTGTAGGGTATATAAAATTATGAATTAAAGTATCATTTGTCACTAACGTCTCTATTTTTTGTGTAACAGAGACATGGCTGCTACAAAGACAATAGTTCTGGATCTCGTTAAGGGAGAGAAACTGAATGTTGACAACTATGAAATATGGCACCGAAAAATTCAGTTTGTCTTCGAGGAACAAGAACTCGGGGAGGTTCTTAGACACGAGATGGTGGACCCAGGGGAGGTTCCAACAGAACAGGGAAAACGGGATCAAGAAGTGTATCGTGCTTGGAAGAAGAAGGATGGCCAAGCTAGCGTGATCCTTCTTAGCTGTATGCACGATGAGTTAATCCCGGTTTATGAGCAGTATTCCACTGCGAGGTCGATTTGGCTTGCTCTGAAAGAACACTTTGGCTTCGCGTCAGCTCCTAAGTTGAGGATGCTGACGTATAAGTTTATTACATATAAGAAGAGAACTGATCATACTATGAAACAGCATTTGATGCACATGTCGAGTATGATCGCTTCTCTTAAGAGTATGGGAGAGTCAATGTCTGACGAGCTTCAGGTGCTGGGTGTGATCCAATCTTTGCCTGACTCCTGGGATGTCGTTAAGACCTATCTCACACACACTGAGAGTATTCGTACTTTCAGGGATGTGAGTAGGCATTGTGAGCTCAAAGAGGAGCGCCAGGAGGTTGTGAGGTCCACTTCTACTCATGTTAACATTGCGGAGTCGAGCAAGGGCTCCCGAGGGATCAAGCGCAAGTGGTGCAAACATGAGAAGAAGCCCAAGGGCCAAAGCAAGAGGAAGCTATCTGCCAAAATCGACAACAAAGGACAGAAAAGTAAGAAGAAGGAGCTCGACAAGAGTAAGGTCCAATGCTATGTATGTGGCAAGCATGGGCATTTCGCACGCGAGTGTGGCGAGCGAAAGGTAAGTCTTTCTTCTTTACATGGTTTGAGTTATGTGTCATCTACTATGATGCTCACTAACTCTTTTCCTTTGTGGATTGTAGACTCAGGAGTCACGGACCATGTAGCTCGTGACAGGAGCGCATTTGTAGAATTCCGCCGTTTGAGTCCCCATGCAAGAAGGCTATATGAGGGGAACGGAGCATTTGTGAAAGTAAGAGGGATTGGCACGTGCAAGCTGATGCTTCTTAATTACCAACCCCTGTATTTACATGACGTATTGTATGCTCCTGAGATTCGGCGGAATCTCATTTCTGTTCGATGTTTAGACCAGTTGGGATATTCCGTTTTGTTGGGAAACTCTAAAGTGTTCATTTACAATGATGACAGTCTTTTGATTTATTCCGGTTTAGTCCGTGAGGGACTTTATGTACTGGATTATATTCCATTTTATGAAAATGTTTCTTCATCTCTTATTGCCTTTGCATCTGATAGTATTGTGGATGATGTGTTTGTATGGCATAGCAAACTTGGCCACATAGAGTAAGAGAAGATGACCCGGTTAGTTACGAGTGGCTTGTTAGGCCCGCTAACCAAGGTCCAGTTGCCCGTGTGTGAGTTTTGCCTTGCAGGCAAAGCTACTAAAAAACCATTTGAGAAAACAATGAGAGCTGAGACTCCATTGCAATTGGTCCATTCCGATATTTGCGGACCAATGAATGTGAGAGCCAGAAACGGAGCCGTATACTTTATTATGTTCATTGATGATTACACGTGTTTCGGTTAACCTGATTTCGCATAAGTCTGAGGCACTAGAGTGCTTTACGAGATTTATAAGCGAGGTTGAGAATCAGCTAGACTTGAGGGTGAAAACCCTTAGAACCGATCGAGGGCGCGAGTATTTGTCGGAACAATTTAAAGAGCTCTGTTTCGATAGAGGTATTACGAGACAGCTGACTATTCTTGCCACTCCTCAGCAAAACGGAGTAGCTGAGAAAAGGAATAGCACTCTTTTAGAGATGGTGAGGTCGATGATGGCGCAGACCAATTTATCCGTCTCCCATTGGGGGGATGCGTTATTGACTGTAGCCTACGTCCTTAACCGTGTCCCAACAAAGTCCGTAGTCAGCACCCCGTACGAGTTTTGGACATGGAGACAGCCTGACCTTAACCATTTGAGACCATGGGGTTGTGCCGTGTATGTTTATGATTCCTCGCACAAATATGGCAAGTTAGACCCGCGAGAAAAAAAGTGTATTTTTCTTAGATACTCTGAACACTCCAATGGACATGTGTTCCTAGGAGAACATACGGATGGCACAGTGACTGAGATAGAGTCTCCTGATGCCACGTTTCTCGAAAATGATTTTCCTAAGAGAGGTGAAATCGATCGAGAAATCGTCTTCTATGAGATGAATGAACCTAACGGCTCAGCCGAACCCAGTGGCGGGACTAAAGAATCTGATGTGGATCTTGGTCCTAGTGGGAGTGTTCCATCTGAAGGTGCAATGGCTCCTCCTCCTCGTAGGAGTAGTCGGGAACACGTACCACGTCGTCACTTCCCGATTGAGGATGAGATCCTAATTGTTACTCCCGAAGACGATGAGGAGCCAAGCACATTTTATGAGGCTTTTGAAGGTCCTGCCAAGGACCAATGGTTAGAGGCCATGAAGGAAGAATTAGAATCAATAAGAGTCAACGGGGTCTGGGATCTAGTTGACCTGCCTGAGAAAAGAAAGGCCATTGGGAACAAGTGGGTTCTCAAAATCAAGAGGAAAGCCGATGAATCGATCGAGAGGTATAAGGCCCGTCTTGTAGCCAAAGGTTACACACAGACAAAGGGTATTGACTATTATGAGACTTTCTCCACAGTAGTCAAGTTTATATCAATCCGTTTGCTTTTGGCGATTGTCGCAAGTATGGATCTCGAGTTACACCAGATGGACGTTAAGACCGCTTTTCTTAACGGGAATTTGGATGAAGAGGTCTACATGGAACAACCCTCGGGATTTGTTCTAGTAGGTCAAGAAGACAAGATCTGTCGATTTCGGAAGTCGATATATGGCCTAAAACAGTCATCCAAGTGGTGGTTTCTAAGATTTCAAGAGGCTGTGATATCTTATGGTTTTAGAATGGTCGAGGAGGATCATTGTGTTTATCTAATACGGGGTGATAATTCATTTTTGATCCTGTCATTGTATGTTGATGACATAATATTGGCCGGGAACAACATTGAGTATATAAAGACTATCAAAACATGGTTGTCATCCAATTTTGACATGAAAGGCATGGGTAAAGCTGAATTCATTCTTGGAGTTGAGATCCAGAGGGATTGTTCGAGAAGAATGTTGGCTCTTTCACAAGAGGCATATGTTGGAAAAATTCTTGAACATTTTGGGATGAGTGATTGTATTCCCATAGATACTCCGATTGCCAAAGGTGAAGGCTTGAGCCTGGAAATGTGTCTTAAAACTCAGGATGAAGTGAGGGAAATGAGTAAAGTACCTTACTCCAGTGCAGTGGGAAGTCTAATGTACGCAATGCTGTGTACAAGACCGGACATAAGTTATGCAGTCGGTCTGGTGAGTAGGTATCAGGCGAATCCCGGAAGAGGTCACTGAAGAGCAGTGAAAAGGATTCTTCGATATCTTAAGGGAACTGCAAACCTCTCCCTGTGTTACGGAGGAGGCGATTTGCGCCTTGTGGGTTATTCAGACGCCGATTGGGGAGGCGATTTAGATAAACGTAAACCGACATCAGGTTTTGCTTTTTTGCTCAATTGTGGTGCCATTTCATGGAGTAGTAAAAAGCAAACCTGTGTTGCTCTATCAACCATCGAGGCTGAGTTCGTGGCTTGTTCTGTTACAGTTCAGGAGAGTGTTTGGCTCCGAAAACTATTCGATGACTTAGGGATTATAGCGGATAGTGGGAGACCCGTAATGATTTATTGTGATAATCAGGCCGCTATCGCCTATACTCGAGACCCTAAGTTCCATAGTAGGACCGAACACATAGACACCAGCAATCATTTTGTAAGAGATATTATTGAGAAGGGTGAAGTGATCATCAGGTACACTTCGACACATAGCATGGTTGCTGATCCCTTCACCAAACTCATTACTAGAGACTCCTTCTTAGCACATAGAGAGTCATTAGGTTTGAGGATTTATTGACATTGCTCAGTTTGAACTGACGACGTTGATACTTTATTAATTATATATATATATATATATATATATATATATATATATATATATATATATATATGATGCATTATTCAATCACATAAGTATTTCATTTTATTTAATGCGTTCACTTTTATTATCATATATATATATAGACTGTGACGTTATTATAGATGTTAGGCAGGTAAGGTCGACTCTCTCACACGAGTGACCACCTCCATCTCTGAGCGAGCGGAGATGAGACAGTTTCTAACTGTAAGAAACTTTGAGAGTAGCCCTGCTAGAACATAAGTCGTCCTGATATGTGTTCAGGATGAGGTCATATGTGATATGACCGACATGGACGTGCCCACATCTATGTTACCTGCTAGAAGCCAGGTTTGAGATCTCAGAAAGCACCTGCAATCTGTGAGATTGTCTCTGAAGTACTCTCTCTGAGATCTTTGGGTAAAGTCTTATGCGTAGACTGAGTCCCATACCCGCACAGTGTTAGAAACATATGACATACGCCCTTTGAGAGATGAGGATTAACACTGTGGTACGCGTTTCATATCGTGTGTGATAAAGACGACTAGGGCTAGTGTGAACTATTTAGTTTGAGGCACTGATTACAAATTTTTTTCCCGAGCCCCACTGTGTGAGACCCGAGATCCACGGGGTGGGATCTCTTGTACCCTTATTACTTTTGGCTGACTCTTGAAGTCTTAGTTCGGTGTTTGCTACCTTAGTCTGTTTACCGATAGCCCGAAATATAAATTGAGGTCTAAGGGACAGGTCTAGGAAAGCAGCTACGTTAAAATTGATGGATTCAAGATTGGGAAAAGGAAGACCAATTGACGTTACATCGTGATATAGTATTCACCGACCGGTCTCTTATGTTCTTCCATGTTGGGATTAGAACACAATAGTGAATACATATTCGAGCGAATTATGGGAAATTATTTTCGTTGAGAAAAGTAGCTCGATGGATGTAACCAGTCTTGGATCTGGAGTGCTGCGAGTTTATTATTGTACTAACGTTGACTCCTCGAACATTCTAACAGGTGTATCGAGAAGTCTTTATTTGCAGGTGTACTCGCCAGTCGCACGACACCCAATCTAGTATGAAAATCCAGTAGGGTGAGGCGATCGCATCAGTTGTGATCTCGTGATGGATGAAAATGCTCTCGTGTGCAAGTGGGAGATGAAGGAATTAATGCCCACGTGGGGCATCTTTCCATGTTTGGAAAAAGAAAATATTCACACTTTCCAAAAGTCACAAATGGTAACTGATGGATTTGAATTACCTATCATGTGTGGTGACGGAATAATAAGGAAACTAGGGCAAACCCTAGTAACACAATCATTGGCACAAAAATTGTGAGGAGGCACAATTGAGAGAGGGAGAAATTCTGTGGAGAGAATTTGCATTACCAGATTTCGATTGAGGTGTTGTGGCACTGCGGTGATAGCCCGAGTTTCGTGGTTATCATTCTGACGGCGAGATCGTTTGGTCGAGGTTCGTGGTTCCCTGGACATTGTGCGATCTACTCTTGAGACATGCCTAAAAACTCTAATAGTTTATGATTTCGAAAATTTTACACGTTTCCGCATGTATATGTGCATATAAAACTAACACTTTATAATCCAGAAGTTTATTGCTTGAAGGTACTTGAGTCCTTTCAAAATGCATGCCTTAATTAGGCCTATGCTTTGTGATTCAAATCATGAATGTCAGGGGCCTGAATATGAAGCGGACCACATCTGTATTTGGGGAGTCAGAAGGATCATGGATATTTAGCTGAATGAAGGGTTTGGAGACAGGTTTTGTACTTGAATTCATGTCCAAAAACCTTTACACGTTTGACTGTGGAAGGTAGAGCAATACATCAAACATGATAAAAAACTGTTTCTGCTCATGGGGTGAGGCAAATGCCATCAAATTTGGTTTTGTCTTGGGTCAGTTGTGCCTTGTTATTGCAATTTTAATGTACTTGTCGCGGACTTTGCTTATCTCAGCAAATTGTTGGCTTCCAGTGCTGACATTATTTATGTATCTGCAGATCTTTGTTGCGCAAGCAAGAGAGTTGAGGGCAGCTCAAGCGAAAATTGTGGATTAATTGACATGTAGAAGCAGGCTCTCTCCAAGGAATGATGGTTACATGTTAATATAATCTGTACATTCTTAGCTCTCTCTCTAGATGGAAACCAAATCTTTTGGTAATCTACTGTATTTAGAACCAATTCTTTTTCATCTAGTTAAATAAAGCATCAAGATTTATTCTGTTTCCACTTCAATACAGCATCCTTCTTCCCTTTTATGCTAGTATTGTGTCAATTCCTGTTCATTTTCTGCTTTGGTCTTCATGTGACTGGCAGGTAGATTGTCATTTTTCTTTTCTGCGCTGGTGGGACAAGGTGGGAAGGACACGTTGACGATGTGCATGTATTCATTGAGTTGGTGATCAGGAATTATATCTTCAAAGCGCTCTCTCTCTCTCTCTCTCTCTCTCTCTCTCTCTCTCTCTGTGGTCTGACTAGATTGGCCCACATGAATATGACAATACATTCTTCATTTGCTCCCAGTACATAGATTTCCTATTTGCCAGAAGGAATACGCCGGTCGTTAAAAACTCTCAGTCTCTTTTGTAACAAGAAATAATCTGAATGGGCGCTACTTGGAGTAGCTTATTGTTCATATTCTTGGCCTTCCATGGACTAATACTACCCTCTCATTCAAGATGCAAAATAAACAAGGTTCGTGTTCCTTCGGGAGGCCCATCTCAAGACCTTCCTCTTAGTCATGGTCAATTGGAAAGCAAATCATATGGAGCTACGGCAATTTCCAGGTCTCCACCGCCACCGCCACGACAGGCATTGTTTCATGGATGGTTTGTGCCTCAGCCTCCGCCTCCACCACCGTCTCCCCCTCCCCCAAAGGCACTACTGACTTAGTATGCAAGCTTTGTGAGGTGCTTGAACATTTTAAGTGTGTTGCATATGCTTTTTCATTTTGTTGTTATAAAATATTTAATTAAGGACCCGTTGAGGATGATCATCACAGGTTTTCTCTCTCCCTCTATCCCTTGTATCTCTCTTCCTCTTCCTCCTGAAATTTCCTCTCCTTTTCTCTCTCCCGAAATTTCTCATCTCTATTCTGCACTCTCCCTCTTTGTTCTGCAGAAGTAGCGCAGCTGCAATAGTCGCAGCAGCAGTGGTAGGCAACTGCTTTTCTCTCTCCAGGATCTTCCTTCTCTTCCTCACGGCCATGGCTGTTGGGTGTGGTTGAGTGTTGTAGTGTCTTGTGTGTCCTTGTGAGTTTCCTTTGCATGTAGTGTGGTGCACTCCTCTTGGGTGTGCTTGAAATGTTATAAATGTGAAAATTATTGTATGGGGTGAGTTTCGTATAATTAGCTCAATGCAATAAAATTGCCTTAATAATCTTTGGGATATTTTATTGTCAATTTTCAATAGAGCCTCTGCTTATCTCCAGGAGAATAATTTGTATACTCTGTGAAAATTAAGGTTAGTCTCTTACTCAAAAGAGGGACAATCAAACAATTTCCAATCATATTATTTATGTTTTAATGAGATTTATATCAATTTAATTAAAAACATTATAAATAAAATCTAAATAAATCAATTGATTGGGAACAATCAAATCCCTAGAACTTGAAAAGTTCAATTCAAACCATACTGAGATTGGTAAATTTATAAAATTATCAAAAAATAACAAATTCTGAAAGAATTATGAATCATGGGTAATTACAAATAAACAGCAAAAATAATGCATTTCTGGGGCTTTGAATAGATGAGTTCAATGAGCTTCACATTTCAGTATTTTGGTTCTGAATTCTTTTAGAAACGAAGTAAATCAAAAAAGCTTCAATCAAGTCTTCTTCTTTTGTCATTTTCATTTCAGGCAAATGCGTAACAAGCAATTATGATAACAATTATTCAAGAGGCAAAAGTCAAAAAGTTGAAGACAGCCTCCTGTCGTCTATTCTGTCCAATTTTCAATGACATGATCAATCAATGTCAGCGTCTTCTTCGCCCTCTCATCTCCACCCCCAACACAACCCAAACCCTCATTCAACTCCTTGGCTTCCTTAATCCTAGCTTCCCTCAACAAAATCCGATAAACCCGCGACCTCAAATCGCTACCCGGCACCAAACCGGCTTTGAGCATCACCCGAAGAACCTTCAATGCCTCCAAACCGAGCCCAAACCTACAAAGCCCATTAACCATAGCACCAAAAACAACACCATTTGGAGAACCCCATTTTGACCAAAAGTCGAACACCTTATTTGCATGCTTGGGCTTGTGTTTGTTGAGGTAAGAAGAGATTAGCATTAGAGAAATGGGATTTATATGTGTTTGAGCAAATGGGTTGTGTTTGAGATGGTGAAGGAGTGACATGGAATGAACCATGTCAGGTTGAGAAGTGAGATGGTGGATGAGAGGAGAGAGGGAGAGAGATTTGAGAGATGGGTTGGTGAGCAAAGCAGTGTCAACAAGATTAATCGCTTCTTTCAAGTGGTTTGATGAACAGAGCCGAGGGATGAGAAGGTTGATTTTAGCGAGTTGTTCTGGGGTGAGAGAGACAGGGTTGGTGGGCTGCTCATTTGAAGCACAGGAAGAGCCGCGCAGAGTGTGAGAGTGAAAGTGAGAGACGAGGGAAGAGATGGGTTGCGCTGGAAGTGAGAGAAAATGGGAATTTGGTGAGCGGGTGAGAATGTGTTCTAATGGTCTCATTTTTGGTGGCTATGGAGGGACGAGCCTGTGTAGAAGTAGAAACGGGTTCTTTTCAGGGGTCTTGTGGCAAAGGTTGACAGGTGACAAGCATCGGAAAAGCGTACCTTTTAAGGTTCTTTCATTCGGTACATTTAAATTTTTAATCTTTCATCTTATAACAAATAAAGTTCAACTACAAACAGACATTCAATTACTTAACGAAGGCTACTCTAGTGGTTTTTGTCCAATTCAAAGGTATACTGTCATAACCTACGACCTCATGGCTGCTCTCTTTTTGCTAGTTCCAAGAATTTGATTTCCATTCTTTCTTTTCAAATTGTTTTTTTTTAATAATCGATTAATATTTAAAATTATATTTAAATAAATTAAATTTAACTATTTAAAAGGGAATTCTTTAGATGAACTTTTACCTTCCGAAAATTAAAAATCTATGCTTGTTGCTAAATCACATGCTTTGCACCAGGTGGATGTGGATGTGAGAACATGGGTTCCTTCCTATACTGCTCATGGGCCATGGTTTTGAAAGATAACAGGGTTATTTCTTCGAATATTGAAAAAATGACACAAAATCTCAGAGATATGGTTGTTTTTTTTTTCTTTTTAAATTACTGATTTCAAAATCTAATTTTAGGATATCCATTTTAAAATTGTCTGTTCATTCGAAAAAAAGAAAGAAAGAAAAAAAAAAAAAGAAGTGGATTGAGAAATCGACTTTAATGTGTCGGTAAGAAAAAAGAGAACAGAGGGGAGAGTGGGTGGGGGGCCGCGAGGGGGGGGGGGGAAGGACGGGTCAGAGTGGGGGGGCACAGTTGATGTGACGGGTGAGCAGGGAAAAGAGAGATGGGGGAGAGAGAGAGAGAGAGAGAGGGAGAGAGTTGAAAAAAATTTAAATATTAAATATTAAACAAATATTAATTTTTTAAAATCAATTAAAATTTTAAAATTTTAAATATTAACTGTTTAAATATTTAAATATTAATGCATTAAATATTTAATATTTAAATTAAATATTCAAATATTAAACATTTAAAATATTAAATTATATATTAAAATTTATAAGAGAGAGAGAGATTGGGGGAGGGTGGGGGAGAACAGAGGGGGAGGGAAGAGAGAGTTGATTGTGATGTGAGGGGTGAGAAAAAGAGAAACGAGGGGGAGACAATCCAAAATGAAACCGCTGTCGCATGTCACGTATGCGACTACCTAACGCAATTAAACGGTACGAGAGATTGACAAAAAAATCTTTAATTTGGAAATCTCGTATCAGGCAAATAAAAAAAAAAAAAACAATTAGACATGCTCAAAAGCCAATCATGAATTTCTCTTGGATAATTGATCTATGCTGTGGAAAACTCTCATTCGTGAAAACTTTTCAATATTAGATTTTTTTTTGTTTTTAAAATTCCAAATTAATTATTATTTTTTTAAAAAATCTTTATATTTTTTATATTTATATATTTATATATTTAATAAATTATTTATTTATTTAATTATATTTTTATTTTGTATTATTTATCATATGATTGATAATTATATATTTGATTATTTTATATTCTTATTATAAAATATGTGTTAACATATATATTTAGCTGTTATTTGGCCAATTGAATAGTTTTGACAAGTTGTTCGGTTGATCGACTACAAAGATCAGCCAAATGAGCAGTAATGGAAAGAATGCTCGGCCAATTGAGCAAGAATTCAACTGGTTGTCCAACATAATCACCCAACTGCCTATTTCTTCGACCGAATGATCTCTTTCATTGCTTAGATAGATCACATAAATCTGAACATTTTAGGGTTAATCTTCATTGCATATAAAACTTATAAAATGATTTTAATTTTCCCACTAATGTCATAGTATATTATATAGTTATATGTGATTACATATGGTTTTTCAAGTTGCCTAAAGAAAGCATACACATATGAACATCTTAAAAAATTATTTAGGCAAGACATTAAAATTGTTTGGTCTTTTTGAATATCAGTCGACACCTATTTATATAGCTCTCTAAACCCAGTCAATTGATAATTTAATCAGTTGACTCTTGAACTCTAGTACGCGTAGAATCAATCAAAAGTCACTTGAATTAAGCCTGCTTAAAATGTCTAAAAAACTAGTCATCAGTGAAAAATCATTTAACAAATTATATTTAAGCTCTAATGGTTATATTGTGCAGCAAAAGCAAACTATCTTATAGGTTGTCCAGAGAAATAGACTGAAAAGAAAAATGGGAACATTTCTATTGGATAATCAATTGGATACATTTAAAGAAACATTTTGAATGCAGTGCTTGAAGCATTAAGGAAGGGAATTCAAACTCATATCAACCACAAGGGCTCTTTGAAACACCTCGCAATAAATGTTCTGAAGAGGAGAGACAAGAAGTGAGGAAATTCTAAGATAGATCAGTTTTTCATCAATATTCTTTGAGATTCAAACGAAATATTCTTTGCTACCTCATCTGTAAAAATTTCTTTTGTGAGCTTTATATTTGTTACATCCAAAGAGTGTTAACTTCATGCTCTATAATAACTTTATTTCTTTTATACCAAAAGTTCAAAAAATTAGAGAGGAATCCCGTATCTTGGGTTTAGAGAGAGAAACAATCCTATGAGATTGGAAGACTTGATATTTGGGTAGGAACGCCGTAAAAATCTAACTTGATCATTGAATTAAGTCAATACTATTGAATTAATAGTGAAAATCTAGGAGAGAGTGACATTCATCATTTTGGATGGAACCATTTTAAAAATTGTCTGTGAACTCTGTTTTTCTTCTATAATTCATATCTCTTATTTCAATTCTAATAAATTGAAAAATCCTGAAACCATTAAAAAAAATTCTTATACAATTTATTCACCTCCTCTAAATTGTATTTCAATATGAATATTCTATTATTTCTATAAAATAATTAATAATATCCGTTTTTGTTTCTATGTATTTTTCTTGGACAAATTTTTTTGTAAATTAACAAATCGATCTTAAACAATCAACAAAATAACAAATCACAACGAAATAAACAAATCCCTATATTCATGTTGTTTGAATTTTTGGACTAGTTAGTTTTGGGATTAGATCACTCTAATTTAAGAGTTCAAGGGGTTACTTGTATACGGTTGAAGTTTAAGGGGGATATTCGTAAATACCTCTAAAGTTTGGACAAAAATTTGTAATTTTGGCTTCTTCTTTTTTTTTTTTAACGAATAATGGCGTTACGTTTTGCAATTGACTTTTGTTACAATGAAAAATATAAACTGACGGAGTTTTAATTTTCTTTATATAGTTGTATTATCTTTTATAAATATTTAAATTGATATTTAATTTTTAAAATTTAAATATATATTTTTATATTTTAAATAATTTTAAAAAAACCAATAGTTGAATCAGTGATGCAAAAGTAGACGGGGTTGATGCACAAGCCGAGTGTGATGCAAGCAACTTATTTTATTATTATTATTTTATTATTTTTTATAAATTATGGATACTCGATAATTATATTGAATTTGAATAAATTTGATCTGAGTTAGGTTTGACTCTCAAAAATCAAACTCTCTCAATACCTATTTTTCTATACATAAAATTTAAATTTAAAATTTTAATTAAAAGATATCAGTATTCAATCACTCAATTAATTAGACATTAGCTAAGCAACTTGGTTGGCACCTTGTGGGAATTTATGCAAGTTGTACCTATGAGGTTAGAGCTAATTAATGATCGATTTTCTTCTTGCACTGAGCTTATGCTCTTGGACGGGGGCTAATTCTCTGGTATATCATTTTGAGAAATTAATTGACAGTTGATTTAGTAGGATAAAATATTAAATTTTTTAATTAAATCTAGAATTTAAAACTTAGGAATAAAAAATATTATATTGGGAGAGTCGCCCCCTAAATAAAGCCCTTACAGACGTTCAAACCAGATAAGTCGGAATATGATATCGGATACCGATGATAGGTTAAAAAAATATATATTCTAAGAAAAAGGGGGTAAGCCTTACGGTGAAGACAAGATAAATGCCTTCCAAAACTATACTATTGGTACCATGGGATAGCTAGTGCAGTGGGTAGATCACTGTGCCATGTGTCCTTTAACAAATATCACGAGTTTGACTCGTGATTTGGGTGTAAAGTTGACTATGTTGAGAGATCTCTCCTCCAAAGAGAGCTTTTAGTCGGATTGATCTGAATTATTCGAAACGAAACTCTGGATATCGGAGGTACACCAAGTCCAAGAGCACACCCCCAAAAAAATTACTGGTTACGCAGGTTCAATTGAAGGCCAAGTTTCTACCCAAAAAAAAAAAAATATTGAAGGCCAAGTCCAAACTAAAGCAAAGTGCAAGGCCAATTTGATCTCAAGTCTAACTTAAGCGAAGCCCAATTAAAATCCAAGCCCATGTCTAATGGAGAGGAGGTTTATTTTATTTATTTATTTTTTTTTATTTTGGTGAAAAGGCGGAGGTTTAATTCGAGCTAGCCCAAGGAAAACTCACCCCTACCATTTTCAACACCAATCTGTTCTATTTTTGGAATTTTTCTGTCTGATTTTCAGATTTTTGTTGTTTAGTCTTGAGTAGTATCTTCGTTGTTTCGACCATTTTCCTAGATTTAAGTATTTATTTTCCCGCTTTTATATCTCTTTCTTCTGACATGTTTAATGCATATTTTTCTTTAGGCTTCATGTTTAATTTCATTTAGTTTGAATTATTATTATTATTATTACAAAGATATATATATTTATTTGTATAATTGGTATAACAATGCTTACAATATCAAATTGGGAGATCACCCAAAGTGACAGAGTAGAAATATGGATGACTTTGTTCAGCACAAAATATAACTAAAAGAAGATAGAAAAATAGCAAGAAAATATAAGTTAATTCTAGTGTAGAGTCGTGCAAGGCGACGCGGCGCAAGAAAGAGGTGCAGTCGCCTCCTCCTCATAGCCTTTAGGTGTTGCACCTTGGCACCCTCAGACTCGGCGATGCGCTGCGGTGCTTCTTCTGGGGATACCTTGGCTCCCTCAAATATTTTGACTCAGCTAAACAACTCGAAAACAATACCTTATCCCCATATGTAAAATCTTATAACAGACTAAAATTTGTGATTGGTTTGGAGGTGGCAAAGTCATCGGCCATTATCAATGAGAGAGAGAGAGAGAGTTTAATTTGCTAGTTGGTGATAGCTAGCTAGCGTTGGGGATAAAGATTGGATTGCTCCTGATACGGCACCCTGAACACAAGTTGCAGCTAACAGATAAATCTGGTGGGACCACTGCCCTTCGAGGTATCTAAAAGGCCTCTTTCTATTTCATCTGCTTGGACATTTGAAAGATTTCATGAGTACGAATAGATATCACAACACTTATTTAACTGTAATAACGGTCAACATCGGGTATCCATAATCCATACATTAAAGCATGATTTCACTGTAAATATTAAATACTTCTCTCTCTCTCTCTCTATTAGACCAGCAGACAAAACACAAGTGGCAAGAAAGATTTCTCCTAGACCAATAATGGGAGTTAAGACCCACCCCCCACAAACATAATTGCACAAACATAATTGCACTTTGCCTTTAATGTTTCTTCCAACTATATCCAACAAATCGTGCTACACGAAGCAAAAACAAAATTAGGATTTCTAATTCAACTATGTGGGTTTTCGTTAGTTCATATAATAAATGCTTAAAATATAAAAAAAAAAAAAATTATTAATAACATGGCTACATATATCATCAAGTAAGCAAATTAATATTCTTTGGAAAAAAGAAAAAGAATACGTTCAACTAGCGATAAAATTTAATTTGGTACTCTTCCCAGCTTAAAAATTTTAATTGAAAATTAAAAAAAAAATCGAAAAGAAAACGAGATCTTCTCTGGAACACAATAACCCAATATTTGCCTGGATCATTATAATGGGACCTCAAATGTTATAGTCCATCAAATTGTTAGACAATAACACAATAAGTAGAGAGAGAGAGAGAGAGAGAGAGAGAGAAAGAGAGAGAGGTGTTTTGATATGGGTGGCCTACATTGATAAAAATTTTTGTGTTTTACCAAGGATAATCACCTCCCTCGGACAAAGTCAGTAGCTCCTCCAAATAATCAGCACCTAAGTCTTCAAACACAACAACGTTGTTCAACCTCAACTGTTCCTTATCTAATTTATTTTTCTTACTTTCTGACTTTCTCTTCTTTGAGTGTCTCTTCTTCAACTCCAAAACCGGCGAGCAACCTTCTTTGAATCCATACTTCATCTCTCTAAGAGATTCTTGAACCCTTTCCATTGGAAAATTCAGTACAGCCATCGAACCCCTCATCGCAAATGCTGCTTGATCATACGCCAGCGCCGCAGCCTCTGCACTATCAAAGGTTCCCAACCAAACCCTAACTCCATTTCTAGTTGAGTCTCGAATTTCAGCTGCAAATTTCCCCCACGGCCTCTTCCTTACACCTCTGTAGCTAACTTCTCTCTCATGTTCGTGTTCTTGTTCCTCTCCTTGAAGTTTTGAGTTTATTTCCTCATCCTTCACTTGCTCAGAGGATGAGGAAAACGAGGTTTTTGTCGAATCTCCGGTGGCGTTCTCGGCGATGAGGCCATAGCGGAACATCTCTTGGGAGTCATTTTCATTGAAGGGAAGAAATGGGTAACCTGGACAAGAATTAAAGCTTTGCAATGCAAACGATTCTTGTGAATAGAAAGATGAATCATTAGAGAATTCATTGTTCGGGAATTCCGAATTCGGATTCCAAGAAAAGGAATCATTAGAATTGAAAGATGATGAATCCGATGAGAAATTTGAATATGGGTATTGGAAATATGAGGAGTCCATGTTTGAATGTTTGAAGGGTGTAGTCGCTTTTGGTTGAGCTTTGAATTGTTGTTTGTTTTTGGGTCATAGGAAACACACTTTAGAACTACCAAGGTATATATAGGCCCACGAGGGGTTAGCAACTTGAAGAAAAACGTGTAGAGAGAAAAAACAGAAGAAAATTTGGAAAAGGGTCTCGATTAAATGAACCTAAAATTGAAGGGCATATTTTACCGATAATAAATTATTGATTTAATAAAATAAAATATTAAAATTTTTTGATGAATTTGAAATTTAAGATTAAAATTATACGAAAAGAATTGTTTTTTAAATAAATTTTTTATAAATATTTAAATTAAATTAATCGAAATATAATTTTATTTATAAATTAAAATTAGACGTTCACCAACCACACAAATAATTTTATCTTCGTTTTGGTCGTTAATGGGGCCCAAAGAGGAGTTAATGCACGTGAGTCAAATTTACTCATGGCGGCCAGGTCAGAAAACTTTTGAGAATTTGGGTATGGCGTCATATTGTTTCATTTTTTTTATTTCTTAGGTTAATGGGGTTATTTCCAATTGGCACCAGCCGCCCTGGTCTTTCCTATGTGTGCCCTGTTGGTAGGGGAGTGTACACTGCCTGTCAAGTTCTTTTACATGTTTGATGATTAAGATCGGATGCCAAGAAAATGGGGTCACACAGTTGCTCTTCTGGTTTGATGTTGGTCTTGAGAGGGAGCTATTTGGTCTTCTGAAGGGTTCCTTTTCTTTTATGGCAATGGGATGGGAGGTAAACAAAAGCCTTACTTGGTTTAATTTCTTTTTTTTTTTTTTTTACTTAATAACTAGTATCCAAAAATCTAAGTAATTCAATTCAAACTCCATTAAAAATTTAAATCTTTAATATCTATTTTTTCATTTCTAAAATTCGAAATCGAGATTTTTATTAAGCAAATCTAATATTCTGTCATTAGATTCACGTCATTGGTTTAATTGGTTTAATTATTGCTATAAAAAACTTTACTCTCTCCAAAATATTCGATCCGAGTCATAATTATATGTTTTTAGATAAACTTATCATCACAAATCTATTAAAAATTATGAAGTAATTCTTTTTATAAATTAAACATTTTTTTCTTAAGTCTCCAAAAAAAGTAGCCTTGTCTTGTTTGCAAATTAAGGAGAAGACTAACTCCTGGAAACCAGGAATTTAATGGTGAAAACCCCTTACTTAAGAAATACTCACTTTGTTCTATTTTAAGTGTCTTTTAAAAAAATATATATTCCACTTCAAGTATTATTTTAGAAAATCAATGAAACATTAATTATTTTTTTCAATTTTACCCTTTTTTCTTGTTTCAATATTACTCACTTTTGTGCATGCAGTCTCTCCATACTTCTCTGAAAGATGGAATCTCTTCGGTATTCTATTGCTTGAATTAATAGATAGCATGTTACTAATGTTTTAGATGATCTATTGGTTGGATAGTGATATTTTTAAATAAAGTTTTAAATTCAAATCTTACGTGTAAATAAAAAAGAGGTCGGAAGAGTTTTACTCCTTAAAGATTCAATCTAATTCGAATTAGATTTAATCATATTTAATATAATTATCAGATATTAATAATTTTTTTTAAAAAGATAGCATGCTAGTAGACCTTTGGTATTTCTATGTTTTTTTCCCAAAAGAACAACTCCATTTCATTTTTCCAAAAGATGAACGAAAGACTCCAAAAGTATTGACATCACATGAACTAGGGTTCAAGCATAATTATGGCAAATACCTAAAGTAAAAAGTTGAGAAAGTTTTACACCAAAAAAAAAAATGAGAAAGATGAAGACGTGGGAATGAAGACTCAATGCAGAGAGATAAAGATTCTATGTATTTAGGTTTCAAACTTTTGTTATGCATTTCCTAAGAAGAAAACCGTAAAAGATTTGAATTTGAATGTATTTGTAAGTTTAGGGGTTTGATTTGAACAAGTTTACTAAAAAACGAGAAGAAGATTTCCAACAAATAGTTAGGATAATATTAAAATTTTTTTCCCATTTTCTATTAAGAGTCTAATAATGTCCCATGCATATAGTCATGTATAATGTATTCAATCTCACATTGTTCTCTTTTTTCATATCTCTTGGTTTTAGAACTCGTATGATAATATTTCCTGGCATCACCCCAAATTTTGTCAATCACTCATTATAGAGTAATAGCAAAGTACCCTACATAAGGGCAAGGTAGGGTTTGCCCTCATTTTTTAAATGCCATTTGGAGTATAAAGATTGCCATTTGAACAAGTTTACTAAAAAACGAGAAGAAGATTTCCAACAAATAGTTAGGATAATATTAAAATTTTTTTCCCATTTTCTATTAAGAGTCTAATAATGTCCCATGCATATAGTCATGTATAATGTATTCAATCTCACATTGTTCTCTTTTTTCATATCTCTTGGTTTTAGAACTCGTATGATAATATTTCCTGGCATCACCCCAAATTTTGTCAATCACTCATTATAGAGTAATAGCAAAGTACCCTACATAAGGGCAAGGTAGGGTTTGCCCTCATTTTTTAAATGCCATTTGGAGTATAAAGATTGTCAGAGCTCTTGGTTGGAGTACAAGGACTACGAGAGCTGCACTAGACGCCAAATAGATATAAGAGAAAATTAGTCAATTCATGATTTCTTTCCCCCTTGGATTCTCATGATTCAATTAGTTTCTTAATTCTTGTGCATTTACCTTTAACTTTTAGTCAAAAACAAGGGTTTGAAAGAGGATTGAAAAGAAATTTCCTTGATCGATTTGAGAAAAGGTTGTTGTCTATAATGGTTGATGTTAATTAATGGTAACTTTTCAAAAATGGATGCCAAATTGAGATGAAAATCAAACAAGTGTGGCCCCCCATTTAGGTGTACCCACAAGATTGCCAACAAAACTATGATTTGCTATGTCTAAAATATAATGTCTTGTAAAATATGATTAGTGGGAGCGGCGGCGAAAATGACACTAATGGTAATTAGAGGTTCATAACAACGGGCCCTAATGCCATAAAGGGTGAAAATATTAGAGTAGACCCGACTACTGTTAGGAATGATTGTATGTTGGGTTAAAGATTGGGGGGGGGGGGAGAGGGGGTTTTCTTTGTGCTAATTGTAGGTCAAAATCCAAACACAGTCTTTTCTTTACTTGATGCAACTTTCGTCGGCATATCAACAGGGATGAGACGTTAGATTTGTTAAAGTTATGATAGTATTTTTAAAATGATTTTAAATTGTCTATGATAGGATTGAAAAATATCTTAAAAAGAGTACGAATATTTACACTCTTTTATATATATTGTTTTACTTTTATAAATAATAATAATTTAATAATAAATAGTATTTTACTTAAATTTAATCATATTTACTCGTATTAGTTTCACTTCCCCCACTTTTACTTCATGTTTTGTTACTGTTCCTTGACATTCTCCGCAATATCTGTTCACTATACATTAGAGCTTCATGCTTTTTGGGGATATGATTTAATGTTAAATCACTTTCAGAAAATGTAAACATAATTATCTTCCTTATAAATAAAAGCTGAGTTTAACATTCAAAAATGATCTAAAAACTTCTTTTTGCTATTCCTGTTATATACTTAGTATATAAATTCTATTGAATCTTAGGGATTGTACATATATGGTGAAATAATTTTTAATGACAGTACGATACTTGGATGCCTCAAGTTCCAATTTATTGATATCTTCGAATTTATACACAACAAATCTTAAGGATTACTAAAATTCGTACCTACGGAATCTGCTGTGTGCCTACTTCTTATATTGCTTTTGGGACCAAGTCCATTTTGGTGCCTCTTCCTAAAATTTCTTCCATGTCCAAACTCCCTACTGCTGTCTCTTTTACGTATGCCAAGCCTTTTCCAGATATATCCAAGGTCGAGATCTTTAGGGGTGAAAACTATAAAAGATGGCAAGAGCGAATTTTTTCGATGTTGGATATGCATGGCGTTGCTACTACATTAACTGATCCAAAGCGGGACCTGAATGTTGATGCAAAACAAATAGAGCTTTGGATGTATAATAACAAGATCTGTAGACATACAATCCTTAATATTTTATCTAACGAGTTGTTCAATGTGTACTATTCTTATAAGAAAGCAAAGGAAATTTGAGATTCTATGAATCTCAAACACATTGCTGAGGATGCTCGTAAGCAAAAGTTCGTGATCAGCAACTATTATAGGTAGGAGATCATGGATGAAAAAGATATCAAGATACAGGTTAATGAGTATCATAAACTCTTTGAAGATTTGAAAGCTGAAAACATAACTCTATCAGATGAATTTATTATGGGTGTACGGATTAAAAACCTACCCAAATCGTGGAATGATTACAAACAACAATTGAAACACCAAACACAAACAACTCTTCTTGGTTGATTTGATCAAACACGTAATCATTGAGAACAAAAATCGTTTGGAGATGAAGGTTGTCAAAGCAAAAGAGATGGCATCATATTTCCTTTTCTGATCCTATTTCTTCACCCGATACTTCCTTTTGGAGAAAAGTTCTTAAAAATGAACTTAATTCAATTGAACAAAATAATGCTTGGATTTTAATTGATTTATCTCTGAGAACTAAAACACTTGGTTGCAAATGGATTTTCAAGAAAAAAGTATAATTCTAATAGATCAATTGAAAAATATAAATCTGGATTGGTTGTTAAAGGTTTTATTCAAAAACAAAATATTGATTATTTTGACATCTTTGCTCCTGTGACTAAAATTTCTTCTATTCATGTATTCATTACTTTGATATCGACATATAAACTTTTTTATTGATTAAATGGATATTAAAACTGTATTTTTAAATGGTGACTTAGAAGAAGAGATTTACATGGTGCAACCTAAAGGGTGTGTAGTTTCTGGACAAGAAAATAAAATTTGTAAATTATTAAAATCCTTATACAGTCTAAAACAAACACATAAACAATGGCCTGAAAATTTTGATTAAGTATTATTATGTGAAGGTTTTTCTATTGTTGAGGTAGATAAATGTGTTTATATAAAAGTTATTAATGATAATTGTGTGATTATTTGTTTGTATATAGATGATATGCTTACGTTTGGTGCTTCTTTTAATATTATAGACAAGACTAAGAAATTTTTTGTTTCAAAATTTGATATGAAAGATATGGGTAAAGTAAATGTTATTTTAGGTGTTAAAATCATAAGAATAGGTGATGACATAATATTATCTCAAAAACATTATGTGGAAAAACTTTTAAGAAAGTTTCGATATTTTGACGACAAACCAGTGAGCAGCTCTTATGATTCTAACACTCAATTAAAGAAAAATTCTGAAAATCATGTGGCTCAATTAGAGTATGCACAAATTATTGGAAGTCTTATGCATCTAATGAATTGTCCTGACATAGTTTATGCTATGTGTAGCATGAGTAGATATACACACAATCTAAATAATGGGCATTGGACTGCATTAGTCAGAGTAATGAAATACTTGAGAGGTATCATGGACTATGGTATTTTATACAGTGGATTTCCTGCCATATTATAAGGATATAGTAATACTAACTGGATCTGTGATTCAGAAGTTATAAAATCTACCGGTGATTATGTATTTACCCTTGGTGGGGGTGCTGTAATTTGGAAATCGGCCAAACAAACAATTGTTGCGAGATCCACTATAGAATCTGAATTTATAGTTTTGGAATTGGCCGGTAATGAGGCTGAGTGGTTGAGAAACTTTTTGACAAGTATTACGTTGGGTGTTATATATACCCCATCTGTGTCTATGCATTGTGATTGCCGAGCGGCCATTGATACAGCTAAGAGCAAAGTTTTTAATGGTAAAATAGATACATTCATTTAAAACATAATGTGGCTAAGCGATTACAAAAAGATGGAGTAATATACATTGATTATGTGAAGTCAAAAGTGAATTTGCCCAATCCTCTGATTAAACCTTTGGGAAGAAAATTAATATATGAAACATTGAGGGGAATGAAATTTAAGCAAATTCAAAAACAATATGATGGTAACCCAACTTTTGTGATTGGAGATCCCATGAATAAGGAACAAGTCATTATTATTCATGCTATCACCAAATATATTTGTCCCTTCCTATGGTGTGGGTGCCAGATTACTTTATTGGAGAGATTGAGTTAATACTCCTAATGATTTTCATATCCCTTATGGGTGGTGTATATAATTGCTAATAGACACTTGATTGAATCACCGAGTGTGAAGTGGGGCAGCTTCCATGAAATTTTGGCCCAATTTCTAGAGCACTCACGAAATACCAGGTGCGTTGACCTATAGCGCAAAATCGTGTTAAACAGCAAAGATTCTGGGGTTATAATATGATTAATAAAAATATTATTTTACAAAATGAGTTATTAATTCATGAAAGTTTTAAACTTCACCAATCACTCAATAGAATATGTTTTATTTTACTAAATCTGGTTCATAGTCCAAAAGACATAAGATACAATTCACTATACTCATATTTGAATCCAGCAAAAGACTTTGAAAATATTTTTTTTAAATCCTTTAGAAATATGTGGGGGATTGTTGGAGTTATAGTAGTATTTCTAAAAGGATTTCAAATTGTCTATAAAAAAATATTTTCATATTGATATTGAAAAATATCTTGAAGAGAATGTGAATATTTACATTCTTTTATATATATTGTTTTACTTTTATAAATAATAATGATTTAATGGTAAATAGTATTTTACTCAAATTCAATCACATTTACTCAATTTAGTTTCACTTCTCCCCACTTTTACTCCATGTTTTGTTATTGTTCCCTAATATTCTCCGCAATATCTGTTCACTATACATTACTATCTCTTACTCTTTTGAGATTTTATTAAATATTAAATTATTTTCAAAAAATGTAAACGTAATTATCTTCCTTATAAATAAATGTTGGGTTTTATATTCAGAGACGATCTGAAAACTTTTTCTTGTTGTTCCTGTTGTATAATTAGTTTATAAACCCTGTTGAATGCTGGGAGATTACACATATATAGTGAAATAATCCTTAAGGACAATGTAAAATTTGCACGTCTCTGGTTCCAATTTATTATTACTTTCAAATTTATACCCAACAGCATCAGTTAATCAACTCTCGGGATTAAAATTTAGAATTAAAAAAGGATAAGTCGGAAAACTCACCCATAAATAGGGTTTCATAGATATTCGAATCAAATTAGTCAGAATATCTAGATATCGGTGATGGTTAAAAAAAAAAGTTTCACCAGGGGTTGAATAAAACTTGAGTGATGAAAAGTTTAAACAACTCTGATACTTGTTTAGCATAAACTTCAAATTCTTTTCTTTACGCCCTTTTCCTTTTTGCTTGACCGACCCACTTTAGAAAATTCTTGGTGATACAAACCTATAATTCCCCGTATTATTAATTGATAATAAATTTAATAGATAAAAATATTAAATTTTTAATTAAGTTTTAAATTTAAAACTTAAAAATGAAAAATATTATATTGAAAGAATTTTCTTAAAATTTTCTTTAATAAAAAATATCGAATGATGATAAAGGTTCCCTTTGTAAACTCATTAATTAAGGTGGGTATGGTTCTATATTTTAAATTACTCTTTGTGTTTCACAATATTTGACGATTTTAAGGTTTTAACAAATCCGAGGGATAAAATTTACTACATAAAAATTATCCTTTTCTTTTGTGTATCGAATTAAGAGAAATTTAAGTTTTATCATTTATTATACTATTTATTATTTATTATTTTTCCCCTTTACTATCCCCACCTAGGATTGGGTTAAATTTTGCACCACTTTAAATTGTAGAGAGAGAAAATATATGTATAAATATTTCAAGCATACCTAAAAAAGAGAGTAAAAATTTAGAAGATTAATATTTCACCCAAATATTTCTCCTACCATACATTCGTCCTTAAAGATAAGTAAATTGCAATAGTAATAATTAATAATAATTAACAAATTTCTCTCTCTCTCTCTCTCTCTCTCTCTCTCTCTCTCTCTCTACTAATTTTATATTTGCTTTCACAATAAAATATGTGACTAAAATGACATGTCTCTAAGTATGCAAAGGGTTAGCATGCAATCTATCCATCTTTGAATTAATTAATTTTTATTTATTTATTTATTTTTTTTTTTGCAAATTTAAAAAGTCAATGTTTTAGACTTTATAAAGAGCAGGAAAAAGGCTAGAAGTTCGTGCTTCGTTGTTGTTCATTTACTCTGACTTTCATTAGCCGCTGACAAATACCCTTCACGACCCGCTGCGGTTTCCTTGCCGCAAAGTCAACTTTATTTTCTCTGACTTTAATTCTCGTATTAATTTGATCCGTTTAACATTAAATTCTCATCCAATTAATTTTATAAAAATAAATAAATATGACCAAAGCTAGTGTCCGATGTACAAAAATTTCTCAACATTAAGGTTTTTTATTTAGAAAATATTTTTTATTTTCAAAATATCTCAACATACTAAATTAATTAATATTTATATAAAATTATTATATTTTTATGTTTACAATTTTTTCTATACTTAATAAATTATTTAATTATTTAATTATAATTTTTATTTTGTATATTATTCGTGTTATTATTAATAATTATATATTTAATTATAATTAAGTGAAAGTTTTGGTAAATAGGTACTTAGCCTTAGCATAGTATTATTATAATACTTGTGACTTTGAACAAATTAACAAACGAAGTTGAATGTACTTTGCATGATCAACAATCTAGAATTGTATCCTGGGATTTGATTCAAAATTTCAAAATTTTAGGAATTTTCAAAACTATAAGTTTCCTCTAATGATATATTAGCAGATTTAATTTGCATTTGAACACATTGTTGAACACCCTTAAATGGGCTCTCACTCTTCTCTTGCACGTCCATCAAATAGAGCAATAAATCACCGAAGTTGGTTTAATGGGATAGAAAATTAGATAATTTAATTAAATCTTAAATTCAAAATTTAAGAATGAAGAAACTACGTTAGGAGAGCCACTCCTAAATAAGGTCTCCATAGACATTTAAACAGAATTTGTCGTAATATGGTTTTAAATACCAATAATAGATTAAAAAAAATTGAGTTTCAAATCAAGATATCATCGTAACGGGGACAAACGCATTGTCTTTTTTCCCCTAAAATCACATCTAAAATTGAAAATGTTAAGGGTATGTTTCTTTTTTTTTTTGTTTAATTTTTATTTCTTATGATTAGAGCTTAACATAGTTTGGAGGCCTTAACCATCATGTTTGCGGTTTTGATGGTCTTTACTTGGAACATAATTAAATTTTGAGAAAAATATTTTAATGTATAATATTATTAAATATTTTAAAAATATCACTGAAATCCTTTAAAATTTTCTTTATTCCTTCAAATAATGGCAAGTGTTCTCTCCTCCCTTACCTTACATATTGTATTTCGCATGCCAATTCTTCCTATCTTAAAGCTTGGCACATGGTTATCTATCGTACAAACAGACTAGCTGCATCTATTTTCTTTGGTCTTAATAAGGCTTGGCACAGCCCCAGTTAAGAAATTTATCTGTAGATAAAGAAGATAACCCAGATGATAGTTTTAAATAGTTATCGTAATCACTCAAAATCTTTCCCTCCATGGGTATTACCTTCGAGCTTCTCCACCTCCTCCTCCTCATTGCAGGTGTCTAATAAAAATCTAATTGTGACATTATTTCAGACACTTTTGAGAATTTTGAAGTTTAGACATTAATTATAGTTCAATTATAGGTGAAAATTGTCATAATAGTGAGATTAATAATGCTGGTCTCCTTCTGGGCATTGATTACCAAAGAAAATAGAAAAGGGATATTGAAATGTTAGCTGTGACCACCAATTTGAGCGCAGTTATTATGTAGGAATCATTTGTCAACCCAGTTTCCTTTCTCCCTAAACTGTTAGCCTAAGTTTAATATGGAGGAATAATAAGTCGGTAATCATCAGCAGTTCAACTGAAATGTCGGTAAATCAACGTGGGGAAGAAATGAAGCCTACCAAAGTTGATTAGAACTCGAAAATAAGTACCAAGTACGAACAAAAACGTACTATTATGGCTACCCACCAAAGAAAAAAACAATTTATCCGGTAAGACTCGAAAAGGACTTCTCTATTATTACTATATTAAATAAATAATCTTTTTTCAAATTTTTTCGTATTAAAAAATATTATATATTAGAATTAAATTGATTATTAATTTATTTTAATATATAATATTTTTAATGATTGATTTGATTTGATATATAATATTTATAATACCCTCAAATTTAATATAATATAATGAAATTCATTTAATTTTGAAAGAATTGATATACCATGAAGGGACTATTGGATTTTATCAAAACTATTAATATTGATAAGTACACCGACAAAAAAATTTAAATAAAATTAATAACAGAGAATTTAATAACAGTAGCAACAGAGATTCTAATAAGAGCAGTGATGAAAAACTATAATAAGATCTAGTTAGATACTAATATCGTAATTGATTTGAGAGATAATAAAATTTGATATATATGAAATGGCTACCGGAGGGTTGCAAACATATTTCATTAATTAATAGAAATTGAAAATCGACTACATATTTAGGTTCAAATCATCATTTATAAGGGTTAGGTTTGTTATTTCTCCTGAATTCTATTGGTGCATGAATCTGTGGGTTCATGGGGAAAGGTGTTGATTTGTTCGGAAAGTACTATGATTAAAATAACTTTAAGTGCTCACATAATTTTAGTGTGTCAAAATAATTATTCTTTTTAATTTATTTTTCAGCCGATGAAAAGGTTTAATTCCATAGTCAAAAAGACTCTATTGTTAGGCATATTGCCAACCTAATGCAATGCAATGCATGCATGCACTCTCTTTTTACGAAACTACTTCTCAAGGGCCAAAGGCTACTCATCGTCATCGATGACTTGTGTGGGTTTAGTGACAGATCTCAAATTCCTTAAATCAAAATCTCAAGTTTGAGTATTGTGAATAGAAAAACAAATATAACGAGAGTTAAATCTATAAATTGGATCTCATAATTACTCGAACTAAATTAGTTTAATTTTCAAATATTTTTGTCAATTATGTAAACTAATGCTGATCTATCAAACATTAGTTCTGCATGCATTTGGGTAATGATCATTAGGTGTTTGATACACAGCTTTGTAATGTCATAATCAAATAAGGTTTTTATGGAAAAAATGGCCCATTGTCTCAATATTTCTTTTTCACTAATCTTTCCAAACTACATGTTGTGCTCTCATTGGTTATGAAGCATGGCTATGGCTAATTGAGACTTCAGTAAGACTATGGATGGCTAATTGAGACTTCAGTAAGACAATGGATGGCTAATTGAGACTTCAGTAAGACTATGGTGATGGGCTCATTCTAAATGTATAAATATTGCTGAAACACTTAGAGTCCTTAACCCTACCCAATGAAGAAGCGGTTTCAAATTCCATGAACACTACAAAAAAACAGTCTTTTAGTCACAAATTTAGCGACAAAAATTTTAAAAAAAATTCGTCACTAAAAACATTAACGACGAAAAATTTTTTGTCGCTAATAACACGTTGCAAAAATTTAGCGACTAAAATTAGAAATCCGTCGCTAAATTTAGCGACGAAAATCTGGAATCCGTCGTTAAATTTAACGACAAATAAGTTTTCATCACTAAAATTCGACACAAAATTTAGCGACGAAAAATTATTCGTCGCTAAATTTAACGACAGATAATTATTTGGAATCCGTTGCTGAATTAGCGACGGATTTGGAATCCGTCGCTAAAATCCGTCATTGAATTAGCGATGGATTTGAATCCGTCGCTGATTCCATATGTCTTGCCCATGAGCCAGCAGAGTTACGTGCCTACCCACCCCAGCACCAACCTGCAACCTGCCCGCCCAAGCCAGCACCCTCACCTGCCCGCCCGAGCCAACACCCCCGCGCAGAATCAACTCTTAATTGCTGGAAAATGTCGCACCTTCTGCCTCCACCGTGGTTTGAACTCCGAACTCCTGCACGCACACGTGAACTTCTGCACACACGTAACCTGTAAACCACAAAACTAAAGATATTATTGTGATATAAATTTTTTTTTATTATTTATTATCTTTTTTTCACATTTTTCTAATAATAATAAAATAATATATAATAACAATTTAAAATAATAAATATAAAAACATTTTTTATTTATACCACCAACCTAAAATAATATTAATTAAAAATAATAAATATGATAATTTTTAATAAAATAAAAAATAATAAAATACTAATTTAAAATAAAATAAATAAATAATTAAAAAATATATTAATATTATATTTTGATTTCTTCTTTTTTATTTTATTTTATTATTTTATTATTCTTTTTCATTTTTATTTTATTTTTTTAATCCATAATTTAAAAATGCATCTCAAAACTATAAAATTATAATTATCAATAAATTATAATATATTAATAATTTAAAAATCTATATATTTATTTACAAAATATTTTTATTCAAATTTCAATAAAATTATTATATATAAGAAATGAAAATAGAAAAAAAAAACCAAAAGAAAAAAAAAAGTAAAAATAGGAAACAAAAAGGAGGAAGAAAGAAAACAACAATATTATCACACAATACTAACACTAAGTAGTGGTGCAGTGGTAATATGTCTTATATTCAAATTCGAAATCCAAGGTTCGAATCCCTCCACTTGCATATGTTTTTAGTATTAAAACAAAGGGCGCCCAGGCACGCCCAGGCGCGGGGGCCCAGGCAGGCACGCCCAGGCGCGGGGGCCCAGGCAGGCACGCCCAGGCGCGGGGGCCCAGGCAGGCACGCGCATGGCGCGGGGGCCCAAGCAGGCACGCGCATGGCGCGGGGACCCAGGCAGGCCGGTGCCCGCGCGTGCATGCGCCGGCGTTCGCGCAGGCATTAATATTTAATTAAAAAATTTATATTATTGAATAAAATAATATAAATAAAATAAAATTATCTATACAATAATAAAAAATATTAAATCAAACAAAAAAAGTAAAAAAAATAATAAATTAATTAAAATATATATAATTTAAATAAAATAAAATATATGGTTTTTTTAAGAATTAAATAACATTATTCTTCTAAAAAATGAAATATAATATAATAAAATAAAATGTAAATTAAAATATTATAAAATAATAATATGATTTGTTAATATAAATTAATAAAATTAAATTAAAATAAAATAAAATTATAATTAAAAGAATATAAAATTCAGCGACGGATTTGGAATCCGTCGCTGAAATTATTAAAATAAAATAAAAATAAAATAAAATTCTAATTAAAAAAAAAATTTAAATTCAGCGACGGATTTTAATCCATCGCTAAATTACCGGATATATTTTATTTAATTATATATAAAAAACCTAGGCGACGGATTGGGATTTTCGTCTAGCGACAGAAAACAAATCCGTCGCTAAATTAATTTTTAACTTAAATATTACATATTAATAAAATAAAAAGAAAAATAAAAAAATAAAATTCTATTTAAAAAAGATTAAATTTTGCGACGAATTTTCAATCCGTGGCAAAATTTTACCATATTTAGCGACGAAATTTACAACGAAAAATTTTTTGTCCTCAATTAGTGACGAATTTAGCCACGAAAATTTTTTCGTCACTGATTAGCGACGAATTTTATTACGAATAATATGTCCGTCACTAATTTAGTCACGACTTCCTTTTCGTTGTAAATTTTGTGACAAATTAGCGACGAAAAACTTTTTCGTCGTTAAATCCGTCGTAAAATAACGACGAATGTTTTCCATCACAAAAATCCGTGACTAAAACTATATTTTTTTATAGCGAAAAGATCTTGAGATATACAGTCAAAAACTAACTACACCCGGCAAACATTTCTTTTACCCTTAATTGATCATATGCCCTATGACATAGCCCAATGGTTAGGCATTAACGCGACATAAAGTACTAGAATAAAACTTGGTTGGCCCTCGTAGACACCACTTGCGAAACTAAAATATGCTGTGATATGAAGGTTGGAATTTTTTAATGCTATTCCACATCAATTTAAACTCGATATATTCTATTGTTTAGTTTACTCGATAAAATTTAGTGTTAAGTTCTATTAATTTTTTCAATATGGTATATAAATATGAAAAATTTTCTATTATTATTTTTGTTTTTTATTATAATATTCAAATTCTCTCATAATGTAACATCAGAATCACTTTAAAATTCAAGTCTTCTGTTGGACTTGTCGAAGTTCATCATCAGTGGAGAGAGGTTATTAAATCTCAGATCAATTAACTTAATTAATATTCTATCCATAGTATATAAATATGAAAATTTTCCATCTTAACATTCAGATTCTAAAATAGGAATCGAATTTCTTCTTAATAATAAGTAAGAAGGAAGTCATTGATCCAGTATTGTGGGACTAAATCAATATAAAAATTAATATATATTAAACCAAAGAAAAATAATCCAAAAATCTGAAGCAAAATAATAATTTATTTTCATAGCAACAAAAAAAAAATTATCCTGGAAGAATTTTTTTTTTATTAATTTCAAAATTGAAAAATCTTCCTGACCAAATTGATTGAGAGGCTGGTGAGACAATCTTGAACATATCTAGAGAATTAGCAGATCACAAGCATTAATGAGTGGTATAATTTAATATATATATATATATATATATATATATCATTTTATAATCATGCAAAAATTAATAATGCATTTGTTCTTGATATTTCTTCATATCTCCAATTTGGGTTTTTTATTTTTTTTGTGTGGGAAAAATTATGAGATAGGTCAATAGTCACAAAAGCAATAGTGTTCAGTCAAAGAATTGGATTGATCAATGATTACTACTATACACAACACAAAAAACCCGAAAAATAAAAAAAAAGAAAAAGACCAAACTTTTATCTATCCCAAATCCAATTTGCAAGAGGTGGGTCTCTCAAAAGTGGTCAAGAAACTCAAAAATATTCATGAGCGCTCAGATACAATGAAGGTATTGAATAAAATAAAAAGAGAGAGATTGTGATGGAGGTGTCAAACAAGGAATTGACGGTCACAGAGAGAGAGAGAGATGAGTGGTTTGCTTCGAGAAGGATTTTGAAGTCTTCAGTTCAAAGAATTTTCAAACGAAAGTTTTGGGTCAAAAGTTATGATAGATATTACGTATTACATGATGTAGGCTAGATAGAGGCCTGTGGAATCTCCCCTCCCCCCAACACCCTTCTTGGCATTCGGTGATAAGTGCATGCATTTATATTTTCATGATATTCCTTCTTCGTTTCCTTGCTTGCGTTTGCAATGCAAGCAAGACAGGCTTAGTGTGTGTCTGTGTGTCTGTGTGTGTGAAGGGGGGGGGGGATTGTAATGGGAACAGCAAGAAAACTATAATTCCCCCCCTCCCCCCAAAAATCTGAATGCAAGTTATAGATGGCATTGAGAATTGAGAGGGGAACCCTTTTCTTTTGGCTCATGTACTCTCATAAATCTTATCCATTAACAAGTATTTGTATAATAAAAATAATAAGAATAAAATAGATATTAAGAGAATTTTATTTTTTATAAATTTAATTTGATTTGAATCAAATTTAATTATATATAATATAATTATCGGATATTAATGATTTATAAAAAGTTTTTATTAATAATGTAATATTAATAAATTAAGGAGAATTTACTAATTTTTTGAAAAAGTTAAGATGATGATTCCTTCCTCACCTCGTAGCTCTGCCTCTATACATAATTAAAAATCATTCTAATACCAATTAATATAAAATTCAAATACTAACTTATCAATATTTCCCCGAACCCACACCTGGATGCTTCGGGATGATTGCCTTGTGCGCCTCTTGTTTTAGCCGCCAGGAAATCCACTTGAGTAAGTGACTGTTTGGTTAGACTTTTTATTTTTTTATTTTTTTTTATAAAAAGAAATAAAAGTTAATAACTTTTAAATTTAATTTAAAAGTTTTTTAGTATTTTTATTTTTAAAAATAAACTGATTTCGTATATTTTAAAATAAAATTCAAAATTCAAAATTAAAAGTTAAAATTAAAAAGAAACAGAGGATATAACAGTAAATAAATTTATGATATGAATATATTTAAAATTTTATATTTTTTAAATAAAAATATAAATGGAATAAAAATAAATAAATTCCTTAAAAAGTTGATGTACTTTTTAAAGGAGAAACAAAAGCTCCTCTCAAGCTTTTGTTTTCTTAAAAAAAAAAAACTTCTTTTTTTTAAGAGTTTCTAACAAAAATTGTTTAGTAGGGTTTTTCCTTAAAAGAAGAAGAAAAAAAAAAAAAAAAACCCTGTCAAACGGATACTAAAATGGAAAAAAAAAAAGTGGGTTTACCAAATATAACATCTTTTGCCTTTTTATTTTTTGTTTGTCCTAAAAGTGAAGTCACAACTTCCTTTACCACAAAATCTTGATTCTTGATGTGTATGTTTTGACTCGGTGGTAAAATATTAAATTTTTTTAATTAATATTTCGATTTTAAGTTTTAAAAATAAAAAAATAAGTACCGAAAGAATTTACTCCTAAATTAGATTTCATAATATTAGAACTTGATTAGTCAGATAATCCAAATACTGATAGTCAAGTAAAAAAATATATCATAACTAAGATTTCACCCCCAAAAAGAAAAAATTGCAAATTTCAGAATATGGATATTTTATATTAAAATTTTGATTTCGTAATTCTTTTAAAATAAAAATTGATGAAAATTTATATAAAAAAATGAAAATTTTGTAAACAAGTTCTGAAAGTAATTTTTATATCTAAATATTTCACGTGACACTAAATAATTTTTTTTTAAAAAGTAATTTAATATATAGAACGTATGTGGATATATAAACTTTGTATGCAGTAATCATGCATGAACTTTATTAAATATGCAAAAGATATTATTATTTTTTTTTTTGTTCCGAATTGAATTTCTATGCAATTCAAAGTTATTTTCTTACTTGGCGGATCCAACATAATTCTTCCCATGTGATTTAATTTTGGTAAAATCATCAAATAACTTAATGCTTTTCGAGTTATTTTGAATATTTTGTTTGGCCAAAATGTAAATTTTGCTTGGTAAATTCTCAAATTCTAATAATTCTTTATTAGGCAATTTTTTTTAATAAATCACTGGTAACCAGATATCACTTTGGATCAATTAAATTCGATTCGAATCAGATTAGATTCGGGTAAAACTCTCCTGACACCTATTTTTTTATACACAAAACTCAAACCCAATACTTTATTTAAGAGATACCAGTGACCAGCCATTGAACTAACTAAATATCGGTATTATTTATTATTATTAAGCAATTCTAATAACAATTAGTTTGAATTGTATTAAATCCATATTATGTTGAGACCATTTTTTTTTTTTTGGTATGATATGTTGAGACCATTTACTAAAAGGGATTTTGACTTTGGGCTCATCCCGTTCTATAACCAAGATGTTTGATTTTTTTTTTTTTATTTGCTCCGTAATAAAGAATTCTTTTTAATTTTGTCTTTAGTAATTCTCTTGCAAAACCGGTTCAAACAGACTTATTTATTTTAAATTTAATGATTTATTGTTTCCGTTTTTTATTAGAATTTAATTTTTCTTATCCTTATATACATTAGCTTAGGGAAAAAATGGTCAAACGTACCCAAATCTAAGTTAGGCCAAAATTCTTTCTAAAAAAATTTTTTTGGTTTTCACCACCGATATCTTGATTTTATCTGACTAATCCGGTTCGAATACTGTGAGACCCATTTTAGAGGTTAGCTCTCTCAAATCATTTTTTGTCATTCTTAGGGCTCGAACTCGAAACTTTTAATTAAGAAAATAGAGTGTCCGATCACTCAATCCAAATGAATTTGATCTTCCTAAAACAATTTCGCTTGTCAAAGGTTGTTGATAAGGTCATGATGTTCTCTTAAAACAATGTTATACTAGACAAATATATTAAATTTTCTTAATTAAAGCTTTGCGGTTCGAGTATTGAGAATGAAAAAAATAGATATCGAGAAAATTTATTATTAATAAATTTGATAATTAAGTTAAATTGAATTAGTCAAAATTAATAAATTGTTCGTAGGATACAAATTAGTCGAGAAAAAAAAAAAATCAAGTGTCCTTGTCGTGGGAAATTTACAAGCGCAAATCCAGCCCAGCTTGATGAAATTTGGTCCCGATTTATGGTTTGTTAGCATTGAGTTGGGCTTTCATTGAAAAGTTTGATTGATGGGTGGCCCAACCCAAAATTTTGTATGGGTGGGTAGCCAAACTAGAAAGTGCAATGTCAATCTCTTTTTCCTTTTAGGGTTAAAGAGAATTCCAAATAATTTATTGATATTAACTTTAATATGAACTTGTGCTATGTATATGTATGTATGTATGTATGTATGTATGTATGTATGTATGTATGTTGTTTCTCTATTTTTTGAATCATTCTATTACGAGTTTCAGATGTACCACAATAATATAGTACTTCTGCATGATCTTTGATGCGTAAGAATATAATAATTGTTGCACTTAAAACTTTATACAATTATCAAGATAACATATTCTAATTATGATAATAAGATATTTTCCCAATCTTCAGACCGTCAATAGAAAATAAAAACTTCCCAGGTTCAATATAAAATATAAGTCTTCGATCATCCAAGTAACCATTATTTTTCGACTCCCGAATGTTTTTTTTTTTTTTTTGATACCATACCAATTGATATCTAAAATCATATTCTGACTAATTCGGTTTGGGACTTACAATGATCCATTTAAGGGGACTACCCTCTCAACGTAATTTTTTCCATACTCAAACCGCGAGCTCGAAAACTTGATTAAAGGATTTAACGTCATATCCCATTAAGCCAACTTTCCGTTAGTCTCCCAAATGTTATTGATATAACTATTATATGTTATTATTTGATATGTTGGATCTTATGTTTACTGTGATATTTGACTTATTTAAATATTCTCCGTGATTTGTTAATTTTATCAACCATGACTATAATTCTTGCAATATTTATACAATATGGTTTGATTGATGTTTTTTTTCATTATTTTTACGTGTTATCTTAATGTTTGCTAAGCTATCGAAATTCATTCACCTTTTTGTAACATAATCTGTC
Organism: Dillenia suffruticosa; assembly: GCA_033439265.1. Classification (NCBI taxonomy): domain Eukaryota; kingdom Viridiplantae; phylum Streptophyta; class Magnoliopsida; order Dilleniales; family Dilleniaceae; genus Dillenia; species Dillenia suffruticosa. The sequence continues at coordinate 4,061,742 of JAVTVX010000018.1, read as the reverse complement.
TGGGCCCATGATGAACCAAAGAGCTCTCTGGATGTGGGCTGCATCCGATCATATTTAGTCAATCTTTTGTAGTGGCTACCTATTTCGTGAGACTTGATTTTGGTTAAATATTTCTCTTGATATTCACCTTGTGTTAAATCTGAATATATAAATATAATTTTGATAATTAATTCATGAATACTGTTACTGATTTGTTAGTAGGGGGGCATCATATTTAAGTAAGAACAGAGTTTTGAATCCTTCCCTCCTATTATTATTATTATTATTTATTTTTATCATCGGTATCTGGATTTTATTTGATTAATCCGATTCTAATACTGTGAGACCCATTTTAGGGGTTCGTTCTCTCAAATTATTTTTTGTCATTCCCCGATTTTAAACTTGATACCTCTTAGTAAAAAAGTAAAATATTTGATCACTCAATTTAAAAAAGTTTAGTTTATTATTATTAATATTGCACTCCTTGTTCTACTGCTTGATTGAAATATAATTCGTTTGTAAAAAGGAAAAGAAAAAAGAAAAAGAAAAAGAAAAAGAAAAAAGTTTGGTGTCCTTGTTATGTTTTTACGGGTGAACACTTGACCTATTGAAAAAAGTATTAAATTTTTTAAATAAGAATTTAAATTTAAAATTTAAAAATAAAAAAATTATATTAAAAGAATTTATTTCGAAAAGGGGTCTCACAATAGTTTAATTAAATTAATCAAAATATAACTTTAAAAATCGATCGATACATAGAGTCTCGACGACAGAAAAAAAAAAAAAAAAAAAAAAAAAAAACAAAAATCCTTGCGCTGTTTTTCCATAAAAAAGGAAAGTATATTGAGGTGTTGCTCCGAGGTATGCCCCACCAAGCGTATGCACAGGCATGGAAAAAAATGCTGTTTTTGGGCTGTCATAGTCGGTGCTGTGCTGATGCCCAAGCTGTTGCACTCTCCTCCTACTTTTTCGAAAGTCAAATGTTGGGCATATGTTCGCCTGCACTCGCACTGCTAAAGACATTCATCAAATTTGTGGAACTCACACTTGTACTCTTAGGTTTCAGATCCCATGTCTCACAAAAACAATACATATTTGTAATTTTTCACAGTTAATATAATTCCTTTTGATAGTTATTATGCAAATGAAATTTATACTAATTCATAAAAATTGTACAATTATTATAATTTAATCTGTCAAATTCTAGAAAAATGAAGATTATTTTTTAGGGGAACAAATTCAACTTTTGTTATTGATTTTGGTTTATTAAGTAATTATATAAAAATTTCTTATTTATTATGTAATCTTAAATTTACATTATGAATAAAAATTATTATAAATGATAATATATTAATTACTTTTGTGAGGGTTATTATAATATGTTACACTCGTTAACGTCGTGTGGATTTAATAATAGAATAATAAATTCTCTTAATCAAAATTTCAAATTTAAGTATCAAGAACGGAAAAACAGTCGGCCCTTAAATTGACTTCAATAACTGTTTGAATCGAATTAGTCAAATTTTCACGTATCGATAATCAGAGTATAAAAAAAAAGAGTTCCACTCATCATAAAATATTTTATATAAATTATAGTTATTGTTTTTCATTAAAGTTCATCGTACAAGCCCAATAAAAAATTAGTAATCTACAAAAGCCTTAAAAAATTACAAAATAGAAATAAAGTACAGCATCCAATGCTCAGGCATTATGGGGGTTTCGGTACACTTAGTCACAGAGGAGTGCGTATTGGTATCCCAAAATGAGCGATGGATGTTAAATCGGGTCCCACCATCTTTCATTGTCTTCTAGGGTCCCACCATGAATACGCGACGGCCGTTGAAGGAGGTTTTCTGAGCTAGACCTATCATCCTATGCTTAAATATCATGAACGGACTTTTAAGGTACCAATCTGGTACTTCTCATCCATCATCTCCAATTGCAACCATGCTTCCAAATTATTCCTTTTTAATGTTAGCGGCGTATTTATTTATTTATTTATTTATTTTTCATGAAATATTTTTTGATCCATCGATATCGAGAGTTATATTTTAATTAATCTGATTTGAGTCACGATCAGATCTCTTTTCACGAAAAATTCTCCCAATGTATTTCTTTCTACTCCCAATATTTGAATTTAGAGGATTTAACGTTTTTCTCACTAAACTAACTATTTGTTAATATAAGTGTATTAATTTTTATTTATATTGAATATAAAGAAAGAATTTTTAATATATACAAAATTAAAATTTATATTATTATTAGGTAAATTATTTGGTAAATAAGATATATTGGTCTTTATTCACATTATATACAAACAAACGACTTATAACATATACAAAATAAAAAATTATAACACTGATATCATACAAAAATAGAAAAAGAGTATATATACGTCGAGACGACTAAGTGATCTTCGTAAGTTTCGATAGCCAAGTATAAGAGCGTATACACAGTCGTACTTCTATGAATTAATAGTGAACTGAATTAAATTGAACTAAATACTAAAATATAAGAATAAATTGAATTTAAATTTGATTCTTTTATTATATGAGTCGAGTCAAAATTAAGTACATAACAAAGAATTTGATACATTCAAAGTGAAGTCTCATTTTATAATATTACAAAATTCCAACCATTAAGAGAAAAGGGGGTGGGGGGGGGGGAGTAGCCATGAAACAAACTTCAGACAATTTACAAGTTTAATTCTTCATGTTATTTGATTTATTTTTCAGATTTTTTAAAAATAAATTGTTATATTATTTTTCAGATTTTGTAATATTATAATTTTGTGGGGGTTGAAGGCAAATAATTATGATATTCAATTTTCTTTATTTTTTTGCTTCGAGCATATAATTTCAATCCGAATGAATTCTGTAATTCCAAAAGAGGCCATATCATAATTTTACTTTTTGAAAATATTTCTTCTAAATCTAATGAAATTTTTAAAAATCGGTTCAGTTTCTTCCACGCTCGTATTTAAAGTGTTTAATATTATAAAAAATATATAAATTGCCTTATCTTAAATTTAATTATATTTTTTGGGATATTTTATTTTATGTTTTCTTTGTGAATAATTGTTTTCTCAATGGAAAAAATAAAATAAAATTTTTTCCTTTATTTTGGAGCAATTTTATTGGTTATTTGCATGGGCATATCCTAGAACTTTGTTTTCTCCGGTTGCAGACAAGGTCAGCCCAGCTGAAAAGATAATGGGCCCAATGGGCCCACCAGCGTTCTCCTTTTGGAATATATCTAATAAATGACTTTATCTTTCTAAATTTTGATATTTGCCCCTTATTTTCCTGTGATTTCCAATTGGTGACATACACTTTTGACAAAGTTTTCTAAGGAAAAAAAAAATTACTATACTTATTGATAAATTTTTCAACACTAGAAAAGAGAATGGTTAAGCGAAACGAGCACATAAGCAATTAAAGATTAGATTATATCAAATTTTTTTGAATTAAATGGTCGTCTACTATACTACCTTAATCAGAAATCTCGAGTTCAAAGTGACAACCTCTCAATGAGCTCCACAGTGCTCAGTTCAGATTAGTCAGAATACGTCACCAATAACTTGTAGGTGTAACGGCTGGATGCTAAATTCCCTTAATTAAGATTTCGAGTTCGAATTTTGATAATGAAAAAATAGATATTAAAAGAACCAACTCCTTAGTGGGACATAGATTGTTCAACCAAATTAGTTGGGTTAAATCTGAATATTAATCAATGGTAAATATTCATTTACACAAAAAAATATTAGATTATACATATAAGTTGGAACATATCTTTCTCACATTTTTTTCCCTTACTAAAACTTTTATTTAAGATTAATCATAAAAGGAGCAATATATAAAGTTCATCTGTCAAAGAAAAAATAATAAATAGAGTGATAAGCGATCATAGTTTAGCCAATTTGCAGTATGAAACTTTAAATTGGAGTAACAAAGGAAGGTAGGGTAGAGAAATGATCGGTGGCGGAACCACATGGAAAAGTGGGTGGACAATTGCCCCTACTAGATCAAAATAATTCCATTATTGCCCCTATTCAATTTAAGATATTACTCTCACTGAAATCGAGCACTGTCCTTATGAAAATATTTTTCCCTCACTGCCCTTGCGTATTAGATCCGCCACTGAAAATGATTCTTAGAAGACCTTAGCGGAAAAGAAATATTTTACTTTCGTTTTTTTTTTTTTTTTTTTTTCACTTAAAAATTTAATTTTGTTTAAAAAATGCCACTTGGTGTCAAATCATGTAAAGTCAAGATAATTTATTTAATTAGTGAACCAAATTGAAAATGATGTGATGAGATAGGACTAAACATTAAGAAAAATAGGTCAATAAAAAATAAATTAATAAAAATGTGTAAAATTATATATTACCTTTTAAATTAACCGAAAAATTTAGAGATACATTGCGGTTAAGTATGTATCATTTGAGTAGTCCCTAAAGAGATAGTATAGTGGTCATAACGTCTCTCTCCCAACTTGAAAATTCTATATTTAAATTTCTGTATAATAAAAATTAAAAAATCATTCGAGTAGAAAACTATTCAAGTGAATTAAAGTATCCCTTATGATATAAACAAGGTTTTTGACTAAATGATTACCCAAATAACTTAAAAGTTTTATTAATTTCAAATGCCAAAGTTCCAATCTTCTCTCTTACTTAAAAAAAAAAAAAAAAAAAGAAACATAGGTATGAGAAAAGAAAAACAGAAAGAATTTCAGGGGCATCACTGCAAAAAAATAAATAATAAATAAATAAAAATTGAAAAGTAAAGACAGTTAACGAAGCAATTGCATTTGCCTATCCCGCGTTTGATGGTATTAGTTCCTTGCAAGCAAGAAGCACATCTCTCTCTCCGTGAACATCAAATAAAGAAAACCCTCAAAAGGAATCAAAGTTTTCTGTCTTTCATTAGTGATTTGATGATCAGAAAATGGAACCTTTTGGGGATGTCGGCGGTTGTAGTTGGGACCTTCTTGATTTCAGTTTAATTGAAGAGGCTACTTGTTCTGATTTCTACTGGTCCAATAATGGGTAATGGGTCATCTTCACATTTCACCTTTATCTTGCTTTAATTTTCATTAATCTGTTAAATTTATCTGTTTATAAATAGGATTTTTTTTTCCTTTTATTGCTTGATTTTATAAATGGGTATTTAGAAATTTGTAATGTTCCTGATTATTCTAGTCATCTATAGCTCGTTTTAGGAATTACGATATTTTCAATGTTTTCCTTTTACATGATTAAAAACATTGCTGTGCTTGTAGCATGTTCTTGTTGTTTTAATGGTTCTCTTTCCCGCTGTCTGTTCGTGAACTAGGGATTCCCCAACCTCCCACATACTCATTTTTATATCTGTCTGAAAGAATATATATATAATGTGATTAGATTATGTGATGGAGCTCCGAAATTGGAACACATCTAACAGTTATACTGGTGTTTTTTCTTTTTTAATAAACAACCGATATCTAGAGTTATACTTCTACTACTGAGGTTTGAGCATTCTCAGACCCAATTTAGGGGAAGCTCTCCCAACGTAGTCTTTTCTATTTTCAAGTTTCGAACCCGAAACTTAGTTAACTGATCTCTTACGCACTAAATTGACTGTCCGTTGATATAGTTATATTGTTTTAGTGTGTTGAAGTGGGTAGATTGTAATTTTGAAAACTTTCTTCTGGGACTGATAACAATTTAGGTCTTTAGTAAAACCTGAACCTTTCAATTGTGCCCTTTTAATTTATTTTTGTAGCTGAGAATTTGAAAACTAGGAGTTAGTGAATTACATATGAGTTCGTTTTGGAATTACCTGGATGGCTTCTTCCACTCCTAGTATTGTTCTTGCAAGTTTGTAAAACATATTTGGAGTATTTGAAGATTTGTTAATTTGGAGGATAACAAAGTTCTTGTGGCTGTGGCAGTTTAAGTCTGTCAAATTCATTTGGCATGTACTTGTTTATGGGATGTTTTCTTTAGATTGCAGTTATTCATGCAATCTTAAAATCACTGGATGCACCTCGTACTACCACTAGTCCTTGAACAACATAAAAATAGGGTCTAATTGATGTCCTCCACAACATACATGTAGGGCCTGTTCAACATAAGGGGCTTATTGTATCACAAGGAGTTTATGCTAGCAAATTTTCCTTTTGTTTTTATCTGGAATGTGTATGAAGTACAGATCTAAGACCAGCATGTTGAGTGTATATTCTTTACTAAACCCCCAGGGTCATTTGGGCACACTTGCTTTAAGTACATGCATCTTCTGCTTTCCTAAATACAGCCACCATGCATATTTGAAGTGTCAACAATGTATCCTTAACTGCAATTCCTCTCTCTCGTTCTCTCGGTGCTTCGCATTTGAATTACCAGTTCAGTTTGGGTCATATTGAATAGCTAGTTGTGTTATGGTTTTGTCACTCAAATATTACAAATGTTATTTGACTGTGAGGGAATTTTCTTTTTTCTTTGGACTGATCAATCTAGTCCTGTAACAACAAAATAAAGATATGTCCTATTTTAGATTCACATTTTATGCTGCTGCCGCAGTTTTTTTCTCCCTTTTTAGTTCTTCAATTATTTTCTTCCTCTGTTGATTGAATCGAAGAGTCACTTGAGGTCATCATCAGTGGGTTGTAATGCATCTAGGCTCAATTATTTTGCTTTCAGTATTATAAAGTGCTATACTCTGATTAAAAAATCTTACTAAATAATTATCTTTTGATTAAACCATCACTTAGCGATTGCTCATCCTTTTACCTGCAGGTCCTGCGTGGAAGTTGATGCCTCACCTATTTGTATAATTTCCCCTGAAAAGGGAACCAAGAGGAAATGGTATTTTTTTTTTTTTAATATTCTCCCATAATACTTCCTCTTAGTAAAGAGTGAACAAGTTTTTGATTAGTTCATGTGTGGTCCCCTTCTACTGCTACCTGAATCTATCTGTCATAAATAATCTAGGCCTTCACGTGGTGACAAGTTATTGGAAGGGGGATAGATGGAAAAAATGATGTAGTCATTCAATTCAGAATTCAAGAAAATACATTGTTGTGATGACAGTAATGTTTCTTTCTCAACCTTAAGGTGGCAAGAATCCATCAAACCATGAAGGGAAAGATATATGACTGGATACACTGAGTAGATATGGGAACAAGTTGATCTTAAAAAGCAAGAAAGAGAAACAAAAATAGAATAAGACGAAAAACAAGATACAGAACTGAGGGGGAAAGGTCCTCCAATATGCTATGCCTGACTTGGTTTATTGGGAGGTTTTCTACTCAAATACTTTAATACTCTGCATGTCACTTGTGGTCTAGGTCATTTCATGTTATGGAAGTTATGTGTGACACAAACTAGACAAATAACTGGAAGTGCATCATAAACTTCAAATGCTCAGTTGATTCTTGTTTATTCTTAGTTGGGCCTCCTCACCCTTGAGAATAGAAGGGGATTAGAAGCAATCATAGTATGGTAGAGGAATTCATTGAATCTACCAAGGCTTGCACTATGGTTAAATCTCCTCAAACTCATTCTTAAGTGCTTTAAGAAGCAATATAGCTTCTTATTCACAAGAAGTGGCCTAAAGGGCAGAGCACTTTAAAAGTCTGCCTAATTGTTTAGCCTCAAGGCTACATCAGATTGGTGCCAAAATATAGTTGCTCTAAATAAGGTTGATGGTGAATTTTGCATCAAATTATGGGCAGAAAATCATTCGATCCCTCACCTTTTTTCCCCCTCAAGTTCTCTTAGATTGGCACCTCTTGAATTTTTATTCTTCATTCTGTTTCTTAACTTTTCATTTATTTATTTTTCTGTATACTCTAACACTGTTGTTAACTCTTGGCACCTTGGTGCCATTTAATAGAGTCTGCATTAGTTCAATGGCAGGAGAACTCTTTTGTGATTTTGCTTGCTTATCAACTTCCTACAAAACCTTCCTGAGGTGGAGAAGGCAATAGACAATTTTTTCAACAATTTGGTTCTTGCAGACACCTAGCTCACCTGATCTTTGGAATGTCTTTTATCTAGTATTCAAGTCATTACATGACAGTTTTGGTTTAGAGTAAAGTTTTGATTCCATTGAATGGGGCTATTTCATATGTACCCTCTGCATCTGGATGTAGACATGTAGGTCCTCTTAATTTAATATTTTATATGATCCACTTTTTCTGGCAAAGTTCCTCTATAAAAGCATCGGTTTGCACTGCTTGCTAGACATGGACAAAATTTTTCTCAATAATAAGATCATAGTGGGTATAAAAGTCCGGTAGTTCCGATGTTTTCCAAGTCATCATGTTGCTTGTGGTCTAGTATGTATCATGAAAACTAATTTTATATAATTCCGTTGTAATATTATTCACCATCTTTTGCAGGGGGCAGAAGGAATCTTGCTGTCAAGCAGGGTCTAAAGCATGCCGTGAAAAAATGCGCCGAGGGAAGATGAATGACAGGCATGCATCTTTTCATTTCTTTTATCTTGTCATGCCCTTGGACCTTATCCTAAACCACATTCTTTCCATCGACCCAGATGACATTTCTTAACCTCACACAATTGGTTTGATTTGGAATTATACTATGATCCTCATCTTTTATTTTGCTTGAATCTAGTTAAACAAGAAAGCAGTGATAAACTTCACTAATTGATAGGAAAAATTCTTCAAAATTCAAATCGAATGTAGATTCCAGCACATCAAGGTATAACAAGAAACTCTCTCTATCTATTTGGACAATAACTATATAGCTTTAGTTAGTAGACTCTGCTATTCTGTTTTGACTCTACCCTATACAGTCCAAAGATAGAGTGGGGATAAAAACGGTCCCTGAGAAAACATCTTGTTTGATACTTAAGCTCAGCTCTCTTTTTGACTCCAGGTTTGCAGACCTCAGCTCTCTTTTGGAACCTGGGAGTCCTGCCAAAACTGACAAGTCAGCTATCCTGAATGATGCCATCCGTGCTCTGCACCACTTAAGAACTGAAGTTAAGGAGCTTAAAGAGCAAAAGGAAAAGCTTCAAGCAGAGATTACAAATTTGAAGGTAACTTCTTTTCTTTATTTATGATGATACGTGCGACTCTATGTCTGTGATAATATAGGTTTATTCCTTCATATTAAGTAACATACCTGAGATTAATGTCTTGGCTCATTCTAGGTGACTGTCTGGAGGTGGATCATGTAGTTTTCCATTTAATTAATCCTAAAGTTTTCAATGGCTGCATGACTTGCTCTTATGCTTGTTTCAAAAAAGGTTCTCTCATCATACGAGATTGAGATCATTTTTGGCGGTGGCTAACTATCTCCCAAGATTGGTCATGTATTTCCTTTTTTTGTTGGGGCGGGGGGGTGTCAAACCGATGTTAAGGTTAATGGCCACTTTTTATGTTAAAACTGGACTGAAAATGGCCAAAGCTTTTCTTTCAAGTCAATGCATGATTGGAAGTTCAATGGCAAGAACAATTTCATATAAGCAAAGAACATACTAAGAGAGTAATGATATCCTATTAGTACATTATTTGCTGTTATTTTGACCAAAAGCATTACTGTCACTGAAATGCTACTGCTTTCTTCTCTGGCACTCAAGGTCAAGCCTTTGTAAAAGCAAAAAGAGAAGAAAGTGCACAATGACAAGAACCAAACGATTAAACTAGTACTGAGCTGAATGACATAGATGCAAATCGAACAAAACCAAGCTCAAAATCCTGAATTTACATTTATTAAGGCCTTGTATGAAGGATTGGGAACTAAAAGGACCAACAAAAGAGATACATTTGACCATTTGCGACTTTGGTTCTCCTCATATACATATCGTCTCCTAAAGTCAATCTGTTTCATCAAAGCCATTACTTACTGCGTTAACAATTCTCATTAGACACAAATATGCATATATTTATTTGAACTTCACCATCAGGTGAAAATCTGTAGCATCCCCCAGCACATGACGTTAGACATCACCGTATAAACATGTTAATGATTTATTCTCTGTGAAACACTGCAGATTATATTTTTCTCCAATCTCATGGCTGTTAGGTCAAGACCATCTTTTTTCTTTCTTCTTTTTTCATTTTTTTAGCTGTTAGAACTGTTTATATATATATTTGCAAATGTAGGAAGAGAAGAATGAACTTCGTGAAGAGAAAGTCCAATTGAAAGCTGAGAAAGAAAAGATGGAGCAAATGATGAAAGCAACATACGGATTACCAGCAAAGTTTATGCCAGCACATGCAGCTCCATATCTTGGGGGAGCGAACAAATTGATGGCGATTCCAAGCTATGGGGGATACCCAATGTGGCAATGGATCCCTCCGGCCGTGCTAGATACTTCACAAGATCATGTGCTTCGACCTCCTGTTGCCTAACCTCTCATTTCTCAATTTAGCATAAACTAAATAAGATAGAAATGTGTGATTTGTGCGTCACATGTTTCTTCATTCATATGGCAAACCCAGTATTTTCTTATGTATCAAAGTATATTTCCCCAAAAATGATTTTAACCACTCTTATGCTCTCTGAATGTCTCATACATATGCATAACTTGGTACTTAGTTTTTGCTGCCCTTTCAACCTTAGGTACTTAATTAGGCCTTTGAGCAACTTCTCCTTGACATCCTAAAGATGGATGCTTGTGTCACAGTTTTGTTTTTGATATGCCATCAGCCCAATGCAATGCTATGCAACAGTAACTTGGACGTCAACTTAATTAGATCAGGAAGGAAAGAAAATGTTTACAGAACGTAAGAACACAACAATGGTGTCTGTCGAAAACAGAAAAGAAGCTGAGAATGCAGAGGGACAAGAAGACTACATTGAATGACCTTCCTGAAAATGTTCACCAACTGATTATGAAGTTGCTGGTTTTCACTACTTGTAATCTGTCTGCAAAACCTGGTATTGATTCATTTCTAGAACTCAACCCTGAGAACTCCTTCCATGGGGTACTCTGTCGGACTGTCCTGACAGTGACAACAGAACCATGAGCAAGTGCAATCACCAAGACCCTTTATTGCGGAGTACTTATTAAGGTAGAAGAAGGGCTTGTTTCCCAAGATGAGAGGACTAATATCCTTGGGAGGAAAAATTAAGGCCAGTTGTTGATTTCCGCTATATGCACTCTGTTTCATAGTCCTAGTAAGAAGGCGTGTGTTCTTTTAGTGCTCATACAAGTGAAAGCTTTTGGTTGCTTCTGTCAATGGGAGGTGTGTCTGCATGCATGACTATCATTTTGATGGGTCAAGGAAAGGAATGATGAGCTTAGGTGTACTTAGATTCTATTACATGATATGTATACACATGTGCATATACACACACACACACACACACACACACACACACACACACACACACACATATATATATATATATATATATATATATATACACATACATATACAATATATATAACTCAAGAACCGAAAGAAGATCTGAAAGTTCTTGTCTGGGGTTTCAACACATGGCTCCAACACCATCATCAAAAAAGGTTGCAATTGGTTTCTTCTTCTTCTTCTTCTTTTTTTTTTTTTTAAATAAATAATTGATATCTAATAAATATATTGAATTCGACTAAATTCTATTTGAATCAAATTGAATCTTAAGAAACAACACTATCCCGATAGCTATTTTTTTAATACACAAAAATTGAATTCGAGTTATTTAAAGGTTTTCGGTGTTAGGGACCAACTAGGTGTTAGTTCAATTTCATTCTAATGTTTGCCATCTTTGGATGATAATAATTTCAGCCCTCACGTTACAAAATTGGAGTTGGAAAAGAACCGATTAGTGCTAACTCATTTGAATTATATGATAAATTCAAAGGCCAAATACGAAAATTAAAAAAAAAAAAAGAAAAAACTCTAAATTATTGGGAAGGGAACAATTTTTTACAAAGTAAATAGAAAAATTAAAATTACACGTCAATAAAATTGTAAAACAACTATGAAAAAAATTTAAAAATACACCAAACGTCATAAATTTAAGTGAGTCTCTCTCTTTCTCTCTCTCTCTCTGTTCTACCTCTTTCTCTCTCTAACCTCTTTAGCCTACCATAGTTTTCTCTCTCTCTCTGTTGTTAAATACTACCATATTTCATTTGGTTTAAATAATTAATAAAATATATATATATATATATGCTTCGGCCCTTCCCAAGATGGGGAGGGCAGATAGCAAAATCTGCTTAGCCCGAGCCGTCTTCATTACTGCGGATGGATCCAAATGGATAAACGGGTCGAGTCGGGTCAACCCACCCATTTATGCGGTCTCTTTAAACCCTAATCCTCAAACGCCTCACCCTATAAATACACCGTCTCCCTAAACCCTAACCCTAGTTTTGCTGAAGCCGCTGAGGCACATATCGAAGCCAAACTGGTAACTCTCTCTCTCTCTCTCGCTCTCTCTCTCTAGAATAAGCACATATCGAAGGCTTGCAGGTGCCATCAAAGCCCTGTGGAGCTCAAAAACTGTGCAATATCAAAATTGTCGAATCATCCCTTCTTTTTCTTTCCCATTTTGGTTATTGGGATTTGAATGGGTTGATTTACATTTCCTCTTTCATGTATTTGTTATGCACATGTTGTTTGATTCTCTCAATTTGGTGTTTTCTTTTTTGAATCTAAGTAGTTGAGTTATTTTCTACTGCTCTTTTTTTTCCCCCATTTTTGCAAGGGCTAGTTGATATGCATATTATTGCAGAATTTGCATTTTCTTTTTTGATTAATATTGGGATACTTCCGGTTCATGTGGAATCTATGATTTTGATCAACGTTGGGATTTTATTAAGAGTCAAACCTCCGATCTTGATTAATGTTTAGTCTAATGTTGGAACCTGTTGGGGATTTTATGTCTGCTGTTTCATGTGGAATCTCTGATTTTATCGTTAAGGTTCTAATTTTCCAAGCATCATTCAAACCGCGTGTAGTATTTTTAATGGGACAAAAAGAAAAAAAAAAGGGAAGACTAGACTGTTCAACTGTGATTGAATTAGTCTTGTCTGGAAATGAATGATCTGATGCTATTTATGAAGAAAATGGTATGCCATGATTCATGAAATGTTATTGGTTGAGGGATTTGTTTTTGTCATATATTCCTCCTCTATAGTTGCATATCATTTTGTTATCTTCATGTTCTATGTTAGCTAATTTGCTAGGAGTTGTGTAATTGGGTTTTGGAATATCTTGGTGGGTCTGAAGCAAATACTAGTTATTGAGAACATATTATCCAATGTTGTAGAAATCTTGTTAGTCTCCAGATCACCTGACAATCAAACATCTATCAGGCAAGTGCAGATTTTTTTTTTTTTTTTCACATGGTGATGCAGCTAACAAGATTTTCCAATTGTGGTATAGAGAAAACAATGGAATAATTAGGAAAGGAGATGACTGTGAGAGGAGTCCACCTTCTTGGACTGACCTTGCTTAGATCAAATATAGAGTTGCTAGGAATACTTACAAAAGGGCAATGTCTATTTGTGTCCTCTCTCTCTCTCTCTCTCTCTCTCTCTCTCTCTCTCTCTATCCTCGTCTGTGGAGCTGCATCACATGGTCTGTTTATTTCCATTCCAATGGGTTTAATATGTTGGTGCACTCTTGAGAGTTAGTGGCTTAGGCTTTCCTATTTTAATAATGAACAATTAGGATGGTGAAACTACGACATGATGAGTGTTTTTCCTTTTAAGCACCTAATTGCTTCTCCTTTGGTTCTTTTAGTGAGACATGCATTAAGTTTGATGAACCTTTTATGCCTTTGATAAGAAGAGTTGGTTTTAATTTAGCCTAATTCAAATTATTCCCATCATGTATATGCCCAAAATGGGTTTCTAAGTTTACCTACTTTTTTGCAGAAATTTTGTTGACAAGAATTAACTTTAGACGAAATCTCCAATCTAGGCATTGAAAATGTCAAATCCGAAGGTTTTCTTTGACATTCTGATTGGGAAGATGAAAGCTGGGCGCATTGTAATGGAACTATTCGCTGATGTTACTCCTAAGACTGCTGAAAACTTCCGTGCCCTATGCACCGGTGAGAAGGGGATTGGGAGATCCGGAAAGCCACTACACTACAAGGGCTCCACTTTTCATCGCATCATCCCAAGTTTCATGTGCCAGGGTGGGGATTTTACTAGGGGCAATGGTACCGGAGGAGAATCAATTTACGGAATGAAATTTGAGGATGAGAACTTCAAAATGAAGCATACTGGGCCTGGTGTTTTGTCAATGGCAAATGCCGGACCAAACACTAATGGTTCTCAATTCTTTATATGCACCGAGAAGACATCATGGCTTGATGGGAAACATGTGGTGTTTGGGAAAGTTGTAGAAGGCTATAGTGTGGTCAAGGAGATGGAGAAGGTTGGATCACAGAGTGGGGCGACTTCCTCACCAGTTGTCATCGAAGACTGTGGTCAGATTACAGAGAATAAGTGATATAACTGTGTGAAAGCACAGATAATAAGTGATATAACCAAATGCAAAAATCAAGCGGGCCACTTGAAATTTGTAGACTGATTTTAATATGTTTCTTGCGGGGAAAACTCCTATGAATAGAAAAATATGGCTGGATATTTCGGATGAGTGTAAAGCACCTGATCTTAGCATGCAAAGTAGTGTCTGTTTGTGACAAAAATGGCAGGAATAATTATTTCTTGTTTTGTACATTGCCTCTTATGATATGATGGTATAAAATGGTGTTCCCACAATGTCAACATGAAATACCTATTAGTCAATTGAGAAATTGATGACTATGTTTTGGTGTTTGAGAGTGTGCATGGTCGTCTTGTTTAAGTTAGCAGACCTAATGAACACTTTTAAGCTCTCTAAAAGACATGTACGTTAGAAAACCTGATCGAATAGGTTTATTAGCTATTGTTGTTGTTGAGCTTGCTTGCTTACATCCAAAGGATGGTCTTTTAATTCCCCACGATTGGAAAAAACAGATAAATAAAAATGTTTTACCAGGAAAACAACAAAGTAAAAGGCCTGCATTATTGTGGTTTGTCGGGCAGAAGCAGAGAAAAGGACTACATTCAAGGACAAGGAATACATTATTGGGGTTTGTTGGGCAGATGCCAGAAAAGGACTACATTATTTAAGACACAGAAAGCAAACACAGAGGAAATGTCATCCAGGATGGAGCTATATAGATCTCTCTTCCTCACTCTTATGTCGTATCACATTCACAACCACAAACATACAGGAATGACGTGGAAACAATTACTCCAAATTATGGGATATGCTTTGCCTCCATGTATGTGGCCCATGGTGTCATTTTCACTCGGTTTCCGCAATACTGTCCCATGTCTATTCTGGCCGCTTCCTTTGTCCACTCATCAACTAAGAAATAATTACATTCCAACAGTCTCTCGCAGCCAAGAGATCAAAAGCAATGGCATCATCCAAGCTAGAAGCAGTTTCGGCCTCAAAGGGATTGCAGTATGATGGAGCGAGAGAGATAAAAGCATTTGATGATTCAAAAGCGGGTGTAAAGGGGCTCTTGGATGCGGGAGTGGTAGAGATCCCTAAGTTTTTTGTGATGCCACCGGAGGTAGTCTGTAACAAGAACTCTGAACCTGATATGCAGAACCTCCATATTCCTGTCATAGACTTCAACGAAATGGGAAAAAATGAAAGACGGCGTAAAAAGATAGTCAATGAAATAAAAGAAGCACTTCAGAAATGGGGTTTTTTCCAGGTTGTAAATCATGGGATACCCAATGAAGTTCTGGATGAAATGATTAAAGGAGTTCGCAGATTCAATGAGCAACCCCTTGAGGTTAAGCAGGAATTCTACTCTCGTGATTACTCTAGGAAGGTAAGGTTTAACAGTAACTTCGATCTTTACCAGGCCAAAGCAGCTAATTGGAGGGACTCCTTGTTTTGTTCCATGACTCCCAATCCTCCAGATCCTGAAGAGTTTCCAGCAACCTGCAGGTATTCATACGACATCTTAGGATCCTTGTATGTTGCATTCTGCTTACAAGTTTCATGCAAATTTTGTTGCTGTGACATGAAAACTCCCCGCATCTAGAATTCATTGAAGGCAATGAATCAAAGCGGCACAATACCAGTGTGACCATAACGTGGGCCTAAGCTTAACTTTAGTCCGTAGATTTGCATTCATAACTTACTAATCGAAATCCAATGCAATGGAGAAATGCTTGATACATGTCTACAAGAAAAGATAAAAAGAACTGGATTCAAATTTTGGGAAACTTTGTTTTTAGAAATATGGGCACGTGTAAGCAAAAAGATAAATAGGTCCAAAATGGCCAAACTACTTGAAAATTTGTGTTAAGAACAGTACGTTTTTTTCTTGCTGAAAGGTATTATATCTCAGGACCCAAGTTTAAGTTTTGATATCCTATCCTGCATTTATTTTCTCGGCAATTGACCAAAACTTCTAAAACAAAAAACATGAATGGCGGGACTAAGTTCAGATTTTATCCACAATGCTTAATAGTCGAAATTTGTTCACCCTAAATTCATTTGAAATCACAAAAACTTTAATTTTCACACAATAACCGTGGAAAGAGATGAGAATTCATAACATTTGCTTCAAGATCAAGACACCTCTAAAGGCCTTTGGCTCAATTATTGTGATCCTCAGCCACTATCCAATTTCTGTCGCATGCTTAAACATTTACTAATATCTGAACCTATTCATAACCACGAATTGCAGGGAAATCATTCTTGAGTACTCAAAGCAAGTGTATAATTTGGGACTCACCATGTTTGAGTTACTAGCAGAAGCACTTGGGCTGAACTCCTACCATCTGTTAGATATGGACTGTGCCAAAGGGCACTACTTTGTCTATCACTATTACCCAGCTTGTCCTCAGCCAGACCAAACTCTCGGAACAAGCAGGCACTGTGATCCTGGTTTTATTACTATCCTTCTACAAGACCAAATTGGGGGCCTCCAAGTACACTACCAAGATCAGTGGATCGATATCCATCCAGTGAAAGAAGCTCTAGTAGTTAATGCTGGAGAACTCTTACAGGTAAACCAAAATGAAATCAGAGTAATTTATCGAGAGGAGAGCTTCAGTTGATGTTGAATGTCCAAAAAAAATGTTAATGAAACATATAAAGGAAGAATGCTGTTATACAGGATTCAAAAGAGAAACACCTAAGGGACCAACTCTTATAATGCAAACATACGTCTCACCACTTTTTTGGGTTGTTTGCAAGTCTGATTTTATGTTTCTGAATTTGTTCCTTCATGGGTTTATGTTACTGATTTGGTTTTTAATAAATAAAAATATATATATACATAAGTACATACATACATACATACATAAATATAATCTATGATAACTTCTAATGCTATTTAATCTCCAAAGCCTGCTAAGACTACATATTCCACTTGTTCAAATCATGATGCTTTTCTGTTGTTGCAGCTTATCTCCAATGACAAGTTCAAAGCTGCAGACCACAGAGTGCTAGCTAACCAAATGGGCCCTAGACTATCAGTAGCATGCTTCTTTTCAACTCATCTCCAACCATTTAACAAGCTTTATGGTCCCATAAAGGAGTTGCTGTCAGATGATAATCCCCCTTTGTATAGGGATATCCTCCTGAGTGATTATACTTCCTATTTTCATAAAAAGGGGTTGGGAGAACCTGTGCTTCCATACTTGAAATTATGAAGATGTGATGAAGGATTGTGAATAATAATAATTTCTAGTCACAAATAAAGATTGGAAATAAAGACCAACCCTGGATTATATTTTTGTTGGTCGACAGCCACTTTTTGCAGGTTAAATAAGGTGTCATTGGAAAGCCACTGGAAGCTAGTTTCATTTGGATCAAGTTTCATGCATTTTCGAGTTCTTGGAGAAAGTTATGACCAAATTAATATCACTTGGTCATTCTTTTCAGAATTAAAAGATACTTTTTTGCAGTCTTTTCATTTACCTTGAGTTATTTGATGCTTCAAAACTTGTAATATTGAATTGTCTGATACTTGGAAGAGATGTTCCAAGTCTCTACTTAAACTCCCCCTCCTTTCTAGAATACATAAATTGTTTCTCTTCAACTCCTTGTTGGATTCCTTGGGTGGGAGTGTTTTAGCCCCATATTCTAAGGTGAATTTCTTGGTGGTGAGCTAAATAAATCCTAAATCCTTGTAAGTTTCCCATTTGCTAATCGCTGCAGTGTCAACATAATGTAAACACACTAAAATGCAACTATAAGGGTATATATCAATCTTGCTATCCACTTTGTACATCTTTTTGGTGTCTACATTGCTTGTACGATTAATTTATTCAATTCAGTTTTCATCTACCATAAGCCGACAGTTACTAGCATATGTCTTGGCATGTCTTTTGTTTCACTTGAATCAGTCACCATAGTAAAAGGATGATCTCAGTCTTGTATGGCCTTAAAAAGAATCAAATGGAGAAAACCAGTTCTTAGGCTGACCCCACCTAGAATTGGACATTAAGTTTCAGCTAAAATGAGTTGAGATGGTTTATGTCCCACTAGTGAGATACAATTCAACAAATTAATCCAAATAGCTAGTTAATGATACAAACTAAACAGTTAACAATGACTAAGAACTACCAGGAACCTTGCCATGGCATGAGATAGTCTTTACATAAAATGCAGGAATCTGTCTAAACTAAATAAAATTGACAGTTGAAATTTGCTAAGACCATCGAATTCATCAAACATGAATCAGCCATTTGATTTCTACATTACATCCTTTGTAACTGGGGAAAGGCCATCAGCCCCGGGCACAATACCAAATGGGTCATAACATTAAAACGTACAATGAGAAACATTAGCTTCGCTTAGTTTGGTCCAAAAATGTAACAATGATTTGAGTCTCAGCATCAATATTTGACAGAGTCCAACCTATAAAACTAAATCTTTAGTCTTGCGGTCAAAAAAGGGAAAACCAATTTCGAACTTTATTGAGGGTTATTTTCTAACCTTCCCTCCAACCACCCATTCTTCAACAAGCATACGAAAACAATGAGAGAGAGAGAGAGAGAGAGAGAGAGACCATACAGCCATGAATCCTGCAGTCACTTTGGTGCCTCATTTTAATGGTAAACTTTGCTTTCTGTGATTCTTGTGTTTGCACCATTTCAACAGGTCAAGTGATAACATTTTTGACATGCTGCTCTACACTAACAAATTACCAACAGCATATCCTGGAGATCATCATAGTCATACCATCCTGGCCCTGCCATCAGCATATATAATGTGATTATGTAAAACACAGCCAACATAAGCTGTCAGGATGAAACAATTGCTTCTTTGCATTTCAGTAAATTACATTAACAAGAGACATCAACTACTTCTCACCATCAAAGAAATCACTTCAATATGACCCACTAAGGTCACCTTTTAGAAAGCAGATCATCATATGATCATCCTATAATACTGCATTTTCATTCTGCAATGATAATTTAGTCATTCATTTTGTTTTGTCCATTTAGGAGTGCTAATCTTCTGTCCGTGTAATTTGAAACTGTATCAGTGACCGTGATTTAGAACCCCTATCACAGAACAGATTTAGTTAATTCAAGCACAATTCAGTGGCAGTTTTGTATTCCACATGCACATATGCTCAATATGAGTAATACTATGTTTAAATACACCATTATTGAAGACTTGCTAATACATTATGCAGAATGAAAATGTTTTGATGTCCGGAACCAAATGCCCGAGAAAGAATGATTAGACAGATGCTGGGGTGGGTGGGGTGGGGGTGGGGCAGAACACTTCCCTGAGAAAATTATGATTTTTCCCTTCTCGTACACGGACACAGTGGCCAAAATAATTTCCACCACTTGGACTGGGCCGGGCAGAAGCAAACGAAAGAACATTATTTAAGACCATGCAAAGACAGACTATGCAAAGTCACTGTCAAAGTACGAAGAAGAATCATCAGCATGGACACAGAGATCTTTTCTCTTTCTGGCACACTCAATCATGCACATTTTCAAATTCAAAAAAAAAAAAAAAAAAAAAAGGTGTGGCATTAGCAAGGTTAGGTGGTGCAAACATTATCTCGCAATCATGATATATACTCCGAGCTAGCAGCCTCTTTCTATCACACATCGAGTATAGAACCACTTCAAGCAGCACCGGTGTCCTGCGGGGGAGAGAGAGAGAGAGAGAGAGAGATTCAATGTTATCTTCCAAGAAGGAAGTAGTATCTGCCTCAAATGGATTGCATTACGATAGAGCAAGACAGATAAAGGCATTTGATGATTCAAAAGCCGGTGTGAAAGGCCTCCTGGATGCTGGAATACAAGAGATACCTCAGTTTTTTGTGATGCCACCTGAGGAAATTTGTTACAAGAAGTCTGGGTCTAATTTGCAAGAACTCCTAATTCCCATAATAGACCTCAAAGACATTGATAAAGATGCAATGCAGCATAAAGAGGCCATCAGTGAAATAAAACAGGCATTTGAAAAATGGGGATTTTTCCAGGTTATTAACCATGGGATTTCCCTTGATGTGCTGAATGAAATAATTGAAGGCATTCGCAGATTTAATGAACAACCAACAGAGATCAAGCAGGAGTTCTACTCTCGTGACAGCTCAAAAAAGGTGTTCTTTAACAGTAACTTTGACCTTTACAGGGCCAAAGCAAATAACTGGAGGGACACCTTATTTTGTGCCATGGCTCCAGATCCTGCAAATCCTGATGAGCTTCCGGCAACCTGCAGGTATTCAATATTTCATGGCAATTTATTAGAAATCCTAGGGTGTAACTGCATATTTTATTTACAAGTTTTAAGCAACGTCTTTTGCTATTAAAAATGTATAACATAAACAATTTTTAATCTAATTTCAATTGTCCAAATAGTAGTTTAATACCAGTAGAGTACAGTCTCTGTTGCATTAAATGATACATATGAAACAGTGATGGGGCCATTATCTGGCTGACCTTAGGCATCAATTAGATAGGTAGATTCGCATTTATCACTTCATAAATGAAATTCAATGCAATGCAGAGCAAGAACTGTTCCAGAATGATCAAACTATTTGAGATAACAAGTATTGAGAACAGTAAATCTCATCTAATTGTTCCTCAATGAAAGATATTTCACCTCAGGGCCTAAGTTATTGGTGATGACTTATTTTGTATACTTCTCTGCAATTAAGAAAGGAAGTCTTAAAATAAAACAAAAGATCTGGAAACGGAGTTGAGATCAAAGCTTAATAACCTAGATTTGGATAACTTCTATTCTGCTTAAAAAATGACAGAAACTTCAATATTTGCAAAAAAGAACCTTGAAAATAAATTCAACATTTCTTAAGTTTAGTTGTCACAATAGACTCTGATCCATTCCATAAACCGTCATTGCTACTAATTCACCTTTATTCCTTTTATTCCTGAGGCCTACTGTCTATTTTCCTTAGGAACTAAGATTTGCTTCACACAACCCCAAGCAATCTTGAACCCAGTCAAATGAAGATTATCTAGTAAGAAGATTCACAGCTTCCTCAAACTATTAATGACCACAAATTGCAGGGAAATCATTATTGAGTATTCAAAGCAAGTTAATAAGCTGGGACTTACCATATTTGAGTTACTAGCAGAGGGACTAGGGCTGAACCGTGATTATAGGACTGTGCCAAAGGGTATTACTTTGTCTGTCACTACTACCCAGCTTGCCCTCAGCCAGATCGGACTTTGGGAACAAGCAGGCACTGTGATCCTGATTTTATCACCATCCTTCTGCAAGACCACATTGGCGGCCTCCAGGTATTCCACGAAGAACAATGGATTGATGTCCCTCCGGTGGAAGGAGCTCTAATAGTTAATGCTGGAGAAATGTTACAGGTAAACCAAGATCTTGTTTTGTCCTGAGGATCACATATAGAAGGAAATCACCAACTTGTTAAAGTCTAAAATGAATACCCTAAATCCGTTAAGGATAGAAAGGTTTAACAAAAGGAGAGTCATTTACATCGGAGAAACTAACAGAAGATATTTTATGTTGCGAACATATATTTACTGCCTTTTCTCTGGCCTATGCAATATTTTCTGAAGGCCAAACCAAATCGATAGTTTGGTTCATTACTTCCACATTTATTTCACTTTGTCGTGTAGGAAATTTTCTTGTTTCTAATTAAGATAACTATGTCTTAATTTAGAAAAAAAAAAAAAGCTCAAAGTATTCACTATTTGCAGTTTTCATTGGTCAAGGGCTAAAGTTAAATTTAAGACCAATAAGAACGTTGGAACAGAATTCGGATGATTACAGAAGTTTGGGGAAAAATACGAGTTTGGCCATTTTTACTAACTAAACATTATGTACTCAAGAAAAATCTGAAACCACATCGACATTTTCTGAATTTCAAAAAAGCATGCTAAGACTTCCACTAGTTCAAATTATGATATTCTTTTCTTGCAGCTTATCACCAATGACAAGTTCATAAGTGCAGAGCATAGAGTGTTAGCTAACTCAGTTGGCCCGAGAATATCAGTAGCATGCTTCTTCTCAACTCATCTGCTGCCACTTGAGAAGCTTTATGGTCCCATAAAGGAGCTACTATCAAATGATACTCCTCCTTTGTATAGAGAGACACTGTTGAGCGATTATGTTGCCCATTATGCAAAGGGATTGGGCAAATCTGTGCTTCCAGATTTCAAATTATGAAATTGTTAGAGAAGAACAAATTCAAGTACAACTACAGGAATGTGCATCATTCAGTAACTGTCCGGTTTGTGCCCTTTTATTGTGTGTCAATGTACTGGTAAGATCAAATAAATGTATTCACTTTCATTGTGTATCTACTATGAGATGACAGAAACTGGTATCTGGTAGTAAGAGGGATTGAGTTGACAAAATCAATCTCTTGGCATATTTGTTGTTTCAGTTGAACCAGTCACCAATTCTCTCAGCATGGCAGTGGTTTTTGATCTATTGTGGCCGTCAATTGAATGGGGTTTTAAAAACAAACTCCCTAGCCTAACAGAACTCCAAATAGTATTGGACAAAATGTTTAGTCAGGTCAAATTGAGTCTAAGAAAATTCAGTCCCACTTGTGACGGATCAATCAATTAAACAAATCCCGACATCTAAGAATGATAGCTACTGATAACTACAAACCAGGGAGTTAATTGTGACCGAGCATTACCAGGAAGCTTGCAACAGCACCATTTTATAAATGCAGAAAACCCAATACGCATGTAATCCAGAAAACCCTGGCCAAGAACAATGGCAGGCGTCAGTCTTTATATCAATGCAGAAATTATGCTAACATTATTAAAATGAAATCCGAGAATTGTAGATACAGTAACCTCTTAATAGTACTTGACGAGAGAGATATGTCTAGAATAACCAGCAAGAGGTGCCAACGAAATACATCAACCAAGGGATGTCTTTCTAATTGGGAGAAGGCCATGATCCACGAGCATTATGCCAAAAGGGTTAAAAAACATAAACTTCCTAAGAAAAAGCAAGAAAATAACTCACAGAAATTGTGTAGCTTCGGCTTAGGTTGGTCCAAATTGTATCAATGATTGAGTTGAAATTCAATATTCTCAAAAACGGATTATGTCGATACTTTCTAATAGTGCCCTAACACTTGATTTTCACTGAGGCCTTTGGGCCACAGAAAGAGAAAACCAAATCTTGACCTTCTGGAAGGTTAGGGTTGAATCTCCCTCCCACTGTTCTTTGGAGAAAAAAAAAAGAAAAAAAGAAACTCGCATGCATGCACAGGACTGTTAATGCATGTGTCTGCATGAGAGAGAGAGAGAAAAAGAGGACATACCATTAGCCACAAATCTCTACAACCATGATGGTGCCAGACATTCTAATGGTCAACTTTGCTTTTCTTGATTTGTCTTTGAAGCTCCAACAGGTGACACTCAACATTATATTGTCCCAAGCTGATTTGGGTATAGGGGGAAACAATTGCATGGTCAGCCTCCCGCACTTTGGTCTTTGTTATATTACACTGATACTTGGGAATGTCATCCATTCTAAGCCATGCACAAGGACAAGAGCGAAATCTTTTATCCTCAATCATTATACCGTCGGCTACGGATTTGGAAGTGAAATCTAGTTTTGGTGGTGTTTTATTTTGCAGACAATCCCCCCCCCCCAAAAAAAAAAAAATCTTATAAAAAGGGCAGAAAAGCACTAAGCAGTCTTTACCAAGCATATTACATTTGTAGTCTATATATCCAACACAAGATCCTAATTAGAGCAATTTCTCCATTACAGGAACTAAGTGAATCAATTTAAACAATGATTGACTAGATGAAGATGCGGCTCTTAGTCTATGAATTACCAGCACGATTTATAATCCTTCGGTTGTTTATCCCTGCAGATTAATTTGCACATCATCCAGAAAGCCACCATACCAACCTGTCCATGGTGTCTGCTTATTGCATGTAATATATATAAAAATAATATATTCCATAAGCTAAGAAGATGAAACAATTACTTCTTTGTATTTCTGTGAAATAGATGGACACAATACAACAACGGCAACTACACCTCTCCACTTACAAAAATTCATTACTTCTTTCAGAAAGAAGTATGAATCCCTTTTTCAATAGGAATTCAATTGAGAAGGCATTGTACACAGTCCTCTACTCTAAACTTTGAAGATTATTGCATATTCAACATGTTTCTATAGCTTCCTTTATTCCCAATCCTCATCACTCAACTGATCATCAGTTTCTTCTTTTGGAGGCCTAACTACCAAAACAACCATCCCCAAACTTTCTTCCACTCCATTCTCCTTCAACTTCGATCCTCTCTCCACCTTCAACCCACCACCACCATCATCCCTAGACACATTCACCAAGTAAAATCCATCCTCAGCCTCCACCACCTTTTCCCCTCTATTAACAAGAACCAATATAGCTTCCTCCTTGTACCATCTATTTAGTTTCCATGGCAAAGCCCTAGCATCCGCAAATGACACCACAACACCCCCATTACCCAATCCTACAACCGGCTCCCAACCCGGGAACACAACCCACCTCTTCCACCCCTTTTCCGCCACCATAACACCAAAATCTCCCTCTACCCTACACTCCCATGGCGCATTCACTATACCATCCTCCACATCCTCTGCTCGACAAACAGGTAACACTACTACTTTGGTTGCCTCTGCTACTTCACCAAACTGCATCCTCACAACAGGAACCCTAAATCTATCAGTCACCTTCTCTCCTTTCCCAACCCCATCTTGTTTCCTTGCCAACTCCTTCAAAATCCTCTCCCTCGCCCTCTCTGTTTCCGCTACCTCCATAGCTCTGTCCAATGCCGCACTCCACTCTGGCGATGGATTCGTATGCTCCCTACTAAGCCTAAAGTAGCTAAAAGCTAAGCAATCACCAGGCATTTTATAGTCAAAATACTGCCAACCCAAATCCATTTTTCTTCTTGAGAAATCCTTGATTGCCCTAGCTACTTCCCTAGCACCCTTTCCATCAAACTTTTTCTCCACAATATATCTAGCAGCAGCTGCACGCTGGGTAGTGGAGAGAAGCCGGAGCTCATAGAGAAGTTCAGCCCCTCCTACGTCAAAGCAGGAGAGGACTTCTGGGGTAATTTGGGAGGATTGGAGGATGGAATTGCGGACTTGAGTGGCGACGATGAGGCGGTTTTGTTCAACGGCGGAGATGCCGGTGGATTCTTCGATGGAGGAAGAGGTGAAGCCGTCTTGGATGAGCGAAGTGATTAGAGGGGCGTAATCAAACCAGAGGCCGAGGCGATTGGCCAGGGTTACGATGCGGTCGGAGGAAGGGACGGAGATGATTTGAGAGGGAAGAGGAGTTGGGGGATGGCGGAAGGGTTGGTAGAGTTGTTGGGGTTGGGGGTTTGGAGGCGGCAGCGATGCGGTGGCGGAGACGGTGGAGGAGGTTTTTTGGATGGGTTTTAAGGGTATGGGCGGGTGGTGATGGAAAGGGGTCAGGGGAAGGAAGGAGGAAGAGAAAGAGGGTTTGTGGTGGTGGTGGTGGTGGTGGAGAGGAGAGAGAGAGGTCGCGGTGGGGTTTAGAGTGAGAGAAAGCATGGCTACCAAAGAGAGGGAGAGGGAGAGGGAGAGGGGGTGGCAGTGGGAGTGGAGAAGGGAATTGAGATGCTACCTTATCTACAACTGAGAGAGCTAGATTTATCCGTTGGCGAGTATGTTGAAGCCACCGGTCGGCCGCAGAAAACATTTGACTTAATCAGATGTCATTACCTCAATATATATATATATATATATAAATTATATTAATTTTAGTCTTCATCCTTTTTATAAATAGTTTTTAATAAATTCTCTTTTATTATTTTCATCTTTATTTTTAATATAATTTTAATTACTTGATATTAATATAATATACTACGTATACTACGCAATATATTCACCACTATTAGGGTCAGAGATTAAGCCTACTTCTTTTCTTTTATTTTTTAAATAATAATCTCATCTTTTAAAAATTTAATCATAATAAAATATTTAATTATTGTGGCTCACCTCTATTTCAAATCATAATTTAAGACTTTTATCACTTATTTACTTTCTCTTCTCATAAATCTCTTTTCTACCAAAGGTCAGTTAACACAGAGAGAAGAGTTCTGCGTCCCTTAATGAAACACTTGGTTTCAAACCTCCTTAGAAACGAAAAATACTATTTTAGGAGACATTCCCCTTTATAAGAGGCCTGATAGTCAGGTCGAGTCGAATTAATCCGAATAAAACTCCGGATACCGGAGATCAGGGACAAAAAAAAAATAAATCACTTTTCTCTTTCCTTTTTTTTTTTTAAAAAAACCTTCTATCGAAATAAGATAAAAAAAAGTTCTAAAATTCAATCATTTGTCAAATCTTGAGTTAAAATAGATGTTTAAAATGTTTCATTTGATTTTGATTTAAGACAAAAAAATTTTAAATTCATATATTTATAAACTAATATATATTTTACTCTCTAAAATCAAATTCTGGCTATTGCACTGATTTTAACTACAATTAAAAAAGTGATCCATTAAAACAAATAAATGATTCATAACATAATAATACATTTTGTATCAAATTTCTATAATTTAAGTGATCGAATACTCTACTCTTTTAACTAAAAATCTCGAGTTTGAGTTTTGAGAATAATAAAAAAATATTTGAGATAACGAATCTCTAAAATAGATTTCATAGTATTTAAACTAGATTAATTGGATAAAATCTAAATATCGGTGAAAAATATGTATATAATAATGCATTTTGTGTCCCTAAGAGGATAACTTGATGGTCATAACTCACTTTCTTAATCTAGTGATTTCAGATTCGAATATCTATATAACCAAAATAATAATAATAATAATAATGTTTGTTGCCCTCAAAAGCATGTCATCCGAGAAGGCTTAGTAATAGGGGTAAGTCGGGCCGTATTGAGATATCCCATAATTTCATCATCTCATCAACTAGATTAATTGGATAAAATCTAAATATCGGTGAAAAATATGTATATAATAATGCATTTTGTGTCCCTAAGAGGATAACTTGATGGTCACAACTCACTTCCTCAATCTAGTGATTTCAGATTCGAATATCTATATAACCAAAATAATAATAATAATAATAATGTTTGTTGCCCTCAAAAGCATGTCATCCGAGAAGGCTTAGTAATAGGGGTAAGTCGGGCCGTATTGAGATATCCCATAATTTCGTCATCTCATCATGAGATATGTCTCATGATAAAAGACATAAATCATTATGAATAAATAACAAGTCTTCAGATTTCAATTGCTTTCGCAACAAAATGAGGAATTATATTGTCCAAATACCTTAAAAGCTAATTTTTGAATCAAAGGTGCCTTTGAATCATCACATATCCACCACTTTTTTGGATTCGTATTATATGTACTTGCAATTTAATTTGAATCTCGAAATGATCCACTTTTTAGAAAAAATTTAGTAAACTCATTATAAACACTATCACATTCATCTTCATTTGGAAAATTTTTTCTAAAGCATTTGTTTCTTTCAATTGAGATTCCTCCATCCATATGAGATTTTCTTTTTTTTTTTTAAACTACTTATCATCATAAAATTTTCAAAAAAAAAAAAAAGAAAATCATTAACATGTTAGATAAAACCATTCACTATAATAAAGTTAAAAAATAGTTAATGAATTAGAAAAACAAAAAAATTAACTAAATGATTACCTTGAATTTAATGAATGGGTTAAACAATATAATGAAGTTTAATTCTTTACCCAACGAGTGACAAGAATCTAATGAATCACATGATAGAAATAAGAAAACTCATGTATTAACTTTTATTCGTGTTTATAAATGATTATTTTCACTTTTTTATCATGGAATCTCACATATTATAAATTAAATAAAAGCATGGTTTATCTATATCACAAAATTTAATCATATCCTAAATTGTTACAATGAATGCAATGACATAATAAACTTTTTCCTTCGTTTACCACAAGCTTACAAACAAACCTTGCTTTCCCTTGATCATTATCTCGATATTGTGCTCATTGGTTACTCGTTACCATTTCTTTAAAAGTACGTTTTATAAGTTTAAATCTTTTAAGTATCATAAAAATTGAAGTAAAACGAGTTTTGCAACCGAAAATAACTTCAAAGGACTAAACTGATTAAAAATAATCAATCTCATGGAATGATTTATTATAAAACCTCATAGAATGGTTGAAAATAGCCAATTATTTCTTCAAGTGCACGTTTTTGTAAAGCATCTCAATGCACAATGACATTCATCGTATGTTTTTTGATTATTTTTTGAATTCTTAGCTATACATATGTGCTTTAATGCAAGATTCAATGTATGAACAACACAAAGAGTTTAAAAGATATGTGAAAATATATTTTTAATGATTTCATCAATATGTTTGCAATTGGTAGCATTATTATTAATTATTTAAACTATCTTTTCATCAATAATTTTATCAATTACTTTTCTAATTAGTTCAACAATGAAATACTCATTATTCACTTCACATGAACAATTTAGAGTTTGAGAAATATTGGTCTACTTTAAGAAACAACCATAAAACTAATTAACGGCCTTCTTATCACTCCATCCATCACTAACAATGCTAACATCTTTCTCAACCAAATGCTTTTAATTGATTCCAACAATATTTTACACTTGCATTTTTTCGCTAAAGAAGTGTAGTTTTTAATTTAATATAACATGGAGGTAAATATTTACCTAAGGGTTGTTAAAAAAATATAGGCAAAAATATTGTTATAATATCATCATCTAATTTTGTTTTGGTTTGCATGTCAAAAGTTTTATCAATAGGTGAATAATCAAACTCTTCTCTTCTTTGAAAACTCTAAACATCTTTGTTCAATTAAATATAACGAATGACTTGAATAACTAGATGTATTGGGCAAAGGCACTTATTTAAATTGTGAGAGTGAAATGTTTTTCGTAATTTCATTTTCAAGATTTTTCATATCTGAAATATTTTCAAGTGTCATCTTCTTATAAACATTTATCCCTTTTCTACAAATTTTAGAAGATGTGTTCTTACTCTTGTGTATGTCTCTTGTTTTTTTTTTTTTTTTCATTACAAAAATTATATAACCACTGTCATCTCCTTTTTCTTCAATTTTAATCATTTATTTTCATAAAAAACTACTCTCTTCATCTCTCATAGTTAAGGACTACAACTGGAACTAGAATTAAAATTTGAAAATATCATGAAATAAACTCTAATATGATAGAAAAAACCAAAATAAGATATCAAGATTCAAAATTTTAAATTGTTAAAAAATGTAGACAAAAATTGGTCATAATAAATCTAATAAAAAGAAATTAAACAACTAAATAAATAGTAAATCAAATTTAAATTAAAACCATAAATATAATTCTTAATTTAATTATAAAATAAGAAAATTAAAACCTAAATTACTAATAGAAAATATAAACCATTAATTTACCAATATGATAACAATTTTTAACAATTTCTAACTTAAATCACTAATCCTAAAATTAATCTAAATAACTCTAAAATTTAATTAAAACCTAAATTAATATTAAAAATTTATTTTTTCCTAAAATTAAATCTGAACTTATAAAATTGGAATTCTAAATAAAAATAAAAATTTTAAAATTTTAAAATTTTAAAGAAAAATATCATAAAATACTGAAATAATATTATAAATAATAAAAATAGTGCACATATAATAAAATAAAAGTACCTTAATCAAACACATTTTAAATTAACTTCAATATTAATCAAATTAATTTAAAATTTTTGTGCTTAAATACAAAGGAAATACAAAGAAAATGCAAATTCATTATAAATGAAATTCACTTTGAAATGCAAACCAAATGCAAGTGGAAGTCTTCCGATTGAAGATACATTTGAAAGGACTTACTTTGAAAAGAGAAGAAGAAAGAGCAAGAGGCCTCTACTTAAGTAGTTTCTCATCCTTCCCAATCTCTTGACTTTCATTGACGGGATTGTGACTCAATTTCGAAGAAATTGCAGAAGATGCAATTGATATAAAGCATATGCGTTGAATTTATAGCATATTTATTCTCCTAATCTTAATTAAATTCTAACTGTCTCTTTGTATTTATCTTCAATTAAATTATATAATTGCGAGTAAAATTTTAGTTGAAATTGAAATTTATTTGAATATTTTCGATTAAATCATACAATTGTAAGTAAAATTTAGTTGAAGTTGGAATTTATCTAAGAGTTGTGACTCATGGGATGATATGCGAACAGAAGTGGATTGTGGGATGATACGTGGTCGGTGGCATTTTCTAGCCATGTCGTATGGTTTTCGTTTCGGATATGTGTCGGAAATGTGAAACGCAACCCAGCCGGTGTTTCCATATCACCGGTTGTTATAGTGCTTGAAATGATAATTTACTTTGACATGAAAATTAACTCTTCTTGGAGGATGAGGAATGGTGCTAGTTCAAGTAGGTTTCTAGCTGGGTAGGTTCATATTCCTCAATGATGATAGTTACTACTAATTGGTTAGTTAAGGCCTGATGCTGGGAGCTAATGTGCAGGCACATGGGGTCTGTTCTATCATGCCTACTTGACAGCCGAAGACTCTGGATTGTAGTATCTAGTTGATGTCTGATTGTCTCTGGACCTGGCTCTAACCCACATTAAGGAGGTCTTCAGCTGACAAGGCACTACACTAGATGACAGGACTTCTCTAACTATATCTTCATCTAACTTCGTGGGGTTATTGATAAGAAGTGTAAACATGTAGGATTCGTACTTTTGGAATTAGAAAAGGTAGGATTGTTTTGATTCAAGGGATAGGGGTTGAAAGAGTTAGTGCGACAATCTTTTACCTTGTCAGCATTCTGCAAAATAGCTCATCAAATTTGATCAGGTAATGGAATTCCAAATCATCATAGGATTTGCTGTCGAAAGCCGAGAAGCATGCAAGTATCGAGAGCTCGAGGAACCACGAGGTCTATCAGTATTTTAAGGGTTTTTTTTTTTTATTATTAAAGAGTTCAAGAACAATGTGTATAGACCAATAGAAAATAAAGAAGTGGCAAGGGCAATTGGTTGATCTAACCTGATGATTGTGACCAAATGTGAGTATTTGCTGACTATTGACTTCGAGGTAAAGTAGAGGAAATATGGGACTAACCAATATGAGGGAAAAGCTTGGTATTTTTTTTTTTATCAGAGACTCCTTTACTTTTGGATCAGTGGGGGTACATATGAATTATCCATAATTTATTTTAGCATCAAGACTGAATTTAATTTTGAAGGAATCAAGGAGGTAGGTCAGGAGTTTGTGGCCACCGATAGAAATGTCGATGATGGCAACCATATCCAATATGGTCGGGCTCATCGTTCCAAGGGAAGATGAAGTCACTGATATTCGTAGACCAAGATCCTAAAAATCCATCAAGAGATTGATGTCTTTGGGATTATTAAAGTTGCTCAACATGATCATGTCATGAATGCCATGTATGAACTTGATCCTAATTATCCACTAATTTTATTATTTTATTTTGTATATCCAAAAGATTATATATTGATTTCTCTATATTAGATAATATTTATATTAATTATTTAAATAAATAAATATATTTGTATATATATAAAGTTCAATAGTTTGATGTGTGTAAATTGTGTATACAATCGAGTAGACAATGCATACAAAAAGTTATAAATCATGATTATATTAACCCAAAGAAAATTGTTTATAATTAATTGATAAAGTCGCACATTTCATCGAGGTTTAAGTTATAATTTCTGAGTTTTCTAATTGCTGCAATTGATTTATCTTGATTATCGAACGTGGTCCATGTTTGAATGGTGTCCAGACTCAGTAGTAGCTAATACATATGGCTAGCATTGAATAAAATCTATAGAATAATTTCCTAAAATATATTATAAATAAAAATCAATACTTTATAACTGTATGTAATTTACGTGTTCTTAATTTTGAGTATGTGTGGATGAATTCTTGAAAAAATTATGGTATACTTTGATATATTATGAGTGAGATATTTTATGGGGACAAGATTTCATATATTGGGTATACGATATTGGTTAGTTGGAACATACATATATAATAGAGAATCCATACCAATTGTGTTAGAAATTGATCTCTTGAATCGTTTTTGTCAATTATCCAAAAACTAAATTCAATGATACGATTTTGTATCGTATCTAATATTCTTAAAATTTTTGAAATTCTATTTGTTAATAGAAGATAAATTGAATATTATGGATATTATCTATTTTGGATTAGAAATTCAAGATATAAAATAATCAAGAAAGTGATATTAAATATATTTATATATATATTGTCTTATCTCAATTACATGTGTTACACTGAGGGGCAGCATATATAAATACATACATATCAATGACAAAGTAATAGATATTTATTTATTGACTTCTATAAATAATACGATATTTATTTTGAAATGCATGTCTAGTTATTTAGTGAAATTAATTGAACTTAAAGAAATTTTAATACATCAACTGGATTAATAAATTATATTATAATTATTTTGAAGTTAAAATAAATGTATTTTAAGCCTCTTCCCTGTCATGAAATCTCAATTGATATTTATTACTTACTCATACAATTATCAAATGAAAAATAATATAAAGAGAGAAGTTTACGATTAGATTGTAATTTTTAGAAAGTTATAGGAACAACATGTGATATTAGAGACATTTTATATTAATTAATAATTTTGAAAACCTATTTGTCTTATTTTATAATTTTCAAAATTATTTTCTCATGTTTTATAATTTCAAAAATTGTTGGGATTGTTTTGAAATTTTGAAAAGTATGAGAACTGATTTTATAATTTTGAAAAGTATAAACTCTAGGGCTTTGTTTTGATTTAAAAATCAATTAATTAAATCTCTCACTCTCTTTTAAGTTAGTTAATCTTCAAAATCAGTTAAAACACTTAAAGGGAAGAATGAGTTGTGGAAGTCAGAAATTGTAGGAATAAGAATTTGTATAAACAAGAGAGAAAGGGACACAAAGCATATATCAACGTGAGTTGGTTTAAATGAATGTGGGGTTGAGTACTTTTAAGCATGACCGGGATTCTACTCCCACTAGGAGTATTGAACTCTCATGTGTATGGAGCGTTTTCTGTTGGGAGACCCGTTCTTCAAAAGGAGCCACTGCAATGGTCAGTTCGGATTTGTCGGGACGAACTCCTAGATATCGGACGATATCCAAGACATGGTACCATTAAAAACAAAGCATATAAGGTTTCTGAGGAAGTATTTTTTCAATGGAAAGAGTGAAAATTTTAAAGGGAAGAGATGCGCGATCATAAATGAGAAAAATGACGGTTAATATATTTTTAAATAATTCAGTTTGTTAGAAATAATAATTATTAAAACGGATGACTCTAAATAAATTGAATTAAATTTTAATTTTATTCAAAATCAAAATCAAAAATCAAATAAATCAACAAAAATATAAAAAACAACTCAAAGAAAATGATTTTTTTCGATTTTAACATAATACTCCTCTCCCGTCAGGTTAGATTTTCTCAAAACCTAACTTCATATTTATCCACTTCATATAATTTATCCCCTTCATATAATTTTCATGGACAAATATGAACGGCTTATACACCAGACGTGGAAGGGAATATCTGTGCTGATCACCTCGCCAGCCTTGGACATTCCAAGAATCCAGGAATGCACTTGCTCAGCTCCCCTCCTGAAAGCCTCGTCAGTTTGTTGCAGCCTGATACTTCGGGCAAAGATTCTCTCCGAGTGAAAACAAGAAGGCTCTGCACCTTAAAAAAAAAAAAAATGAGGGCCTTTGGTCCTTACCTAGTTTCTTGTGTCGTTGG
Organism: Dillenia suffruticosa; assembly: GCA_033439265.1. Classification (NCBI taxonomy): domain Eukaryota; kingdom Viridiplantae; phylum Streptophyta; class Magnoliopsida; order Dilleniales; family Dilleniaceae; genus Dillenia; species Dillenia suffruticosa. The sequence continues at coordinate 4,027,478 of JAVTVX010000018.1, read as the reverse complement.
GCTTTGGTCTTTCCCATTCAACAAAAAAAAGACGTGGTTGGCCCAACTCGACCCAGACCAAACGCGAGTAAGCCCGTCAAATGAATGCACCACAAAAATTGGAAGCTAACCCGACCCGATTGCTTAAGTCGGTGGTCGACAAAAAGAGCAGGATGACGTCGTTGCTTGCGCAGACCACCGCTCGTTCTTGTCCCGCTTTAACCCAACCCGCCGCGGGCCGTGTCAAACCCGATCTCGCTCATTCTTCTCCCCGCTCTCTCTCTCTCTCTCTCCATAGACGCTTCATCAGAAACCCTTCGAAATCCTCTCTCTCTCTCTCTCTTTCTCTTCATTCCTTCGATTCTGAAGTATGTCGGGGCTGACATGCAACGCGTGCAACAGAGAATTCAAGGACGATTCGGAGCAGAAGCTCCATTACAAGTCCGAATGGCATCGCTACAATCTCAAGCGCAAGGTGTCTCTCTCTCTCTCTCTCTCTCCATCTGTTCATGTTTTCTTTTTTCCTTTTTTTTTTGCTGTATATCTGCTGATGGTGTTTTGAATAGAATTTTCACGGTTTTGCCATTTGGTGCTCTTAATTTTAATTATTATGGTTCTGATGATGGTTAATTAAACAAAGTACTTTTGCATTTTTGAACTTTGGTATGCAATTTTTACTGTGATTTCCCCGTTATATCTATGTGCTTGATTGAAAATTCCATGGGGGTAGTTGATTGACTCTGATTTTATGCATAAAATGCATGAAGAAATTCGAGTTGATTTTCGGTCGAACGTTGTCCCTTTCATTATTGATGGAATTTGATGTTTTGTGAGTTCTCTTGTTCGTAGACTTGCTGTAGAGCTTGTTAGTCTACCTGTATGTAGTCGAATGGGGGAGGGGTTTAAGATTGTTGGATTTATCTAGTAGTAGTGTTATGATTCTAGATGCTGTGAAAAGTAGAAAAACTGCCGTGACTTCTTGGGTTTCATGTATGGTATTGGGTTTCATGTATGGTATTGGGTTTCATGTATTGGGGGAAGAGCATGGGTATGAAATGGTTCCTATTAGTTTAAACATCATAAACAACTTATCTATTTGCATTGTACCTCTGCAAATCCACAATGACAGGAGCCTTGCGTAATGGCTGCCTACTGCTTATTTTTGCAGGGTTACAGTGAAGCTATGCTCTGTCCATTCTTTATTTCAGTTACATAGAGTTATGATGTTGTATGTGTGATGATCAAAGGTTGTTAAAATTCATGACATTAAAATTAAATTACAAATATAACACACAACATTGTTAAGAGTCATACATTTTCTTTCATTTTCTTGGAAATATTATCTGCAGAAGGGGAATTTGAAACTAATATGAAAAAGCACATACTTTTCTTGATGAATAAGCTAGAGTGTGCAGAACCCATCCTTCGTGTTGAAGAAATTTTCACTTCTGATGGGATATTTCAATGCCCCAATGTTGGTGGATTTACTTTAAAGCTTGTTATTCTAATTGGATTTTTGATTTGTTCATGTATGAGAAAGTTATGGAAATTTGTGGGATGTGAATGGCGTTTGGAAACTAAAATTATGTTGGCCTATGGTGTTCTACCCTATAGTCATGTTATGATCAATGGGATGAAAGCTAAGAAGTCCTTAAAAATTGAAGTTGCCTTCATATTTAACATCAGAAATTTAGGGTCTATGACAAAGCATTGGTGTAACTAAAGGTTGCTTCATTGTGGCATGGATGTCGTGAGTCTATATTTTAGGAACAACCACTTCACTTCCGTTGATCCTTGCAAAATTGCAATTTTTGCAGCTTTGTGCAATGTTTTCCCTTTTAGTGGAATATAACAAGGGTGCGCTGATTGTGTCCTCCTTTAATAAAACAGCATGTTTAAGCTTAGCAAGGAATGATATTTTAGATTCACAAGCTTAATATTTAATTTTAGTCCAACCGCACAACAGTGTTAAGAAGCATGCATTCTTCTTTTTCCTTGGGAATTTTATTAGGGGAAGGGATTAGAAATTGAAAAAGAAGTTTTGATGCTTGTCTTCCATGAAATATAGTGTGCAAAGGTAAAGTATAATGCTTGATGGTTCATGGTGCAAAAGCCTGGCTGCTTAGTCATCCAGGTTAAAGGACATGGTTGTCCATTCTTGTTCTCTATGCTGGTCTTAATAGAGTTATGCAGATTGGGCTGAAGTAAACTCCAGGTGGATGAGATAGTAGAGGATCTTTGTGTGTGTTGTTATTTGAAATTTCTAATGGATGCCTTTCTTGTATGTCATATGAATGTTTTATTGTCCTTAACAGTGGCCTGCTAACAGTGACCTGCTACATTTGTGGATCTGAGTAATTTCCTGTTTATGTAGCTGGCATGTTCGATAATCCCTATTTTCTGCTCAAATTGAAATTAGAATTTGAATTCACAGAATCGGCTTTTCTTCTTCACCACAGAAATGAGTTTGAAACATATATGACATTCTTATATTCTGTCTCTCAGGTTGCTGGTGTTCCAGGAGTGACCGAAGCACTGTTCATGGCTAAGCAAGCTGCACTTGCTGAAGAGAAGAAGAAATCAAATGAAGAACCAATGCTCTATAGTTGCAGCCTATGCGGCAAAGGATATAGGAGTTCCAAGGCTCATGTGCAACACCTAAATTCCCGAAGCCATATCTTGCAAGCTTCACAAGGATCAGGTGATCGTGTTGAGAGCAATGTGATAATTAAGCCACTCCCACAACGTGTTGCTAGTAAGGCTGGCATTCAGAGGGAGGAAGACCATGAAGAAAGTGAGGAAAGTGGAGATGAGTGGGAAGAGGTTGACCCGGAGGAACTCTTGGTTAGCAAGGCAACAGAATCGACTCATTGGGATGTAAATAATGAGGCTTCTGATGCTAAAATGGAAGATGGTGAGGAAGACGATGAATATTATGAATTGGATCCTTGTTGTTGCTTTATGTGTGATGAGGAGCATGACACTATTGAGAGTTGCATGGTCCACATGCATAAGCAGCATGGGTTCTTCATTCCTGATGTTGAGTATTTGAAGGATCCAAAGGGCCTTCTCACTTTTCTTGGGCTTAAGGTGCCAATCATATTTCTCTGCTTGTTTGAATATATTTACCCCTACCCAGCCTCAAAACAACCTGTACACTTCATCACCGATGCACTGAAAGAACTTAAAAACATCATATACAGGTAGCTGCCTTTTGTGATTAACGTATTGTTTTCCCTTGATGTTTTCAGGTGAGAAGAGACTTCACGTGCCTTTACTGCAATGATAGATGCCATCCTTTTGTTAGCTTAGAAGCAGTTAGGAAGCATATGGAAGCAAAAAGCCATTGCAAAGTGCATTATGGTGATGGTGATGATGAAGAAGAGGCTGACTTAGAAGACTTTTATGACTACAGTAGCAGGTTTTCATCCCCAAAACACTTATCTATTTAGATGAAAATTTTTTTGAACTCTCCTACTTCTATTCATAAATTGCTCTTATTAGTGCTGCTCCGTTCATTTCACAGATTATTTTTTTAGATACTGACATACTTTGTTTGATTTCTTGTAGTTATGTGGATACAGATGGGAACCAACTGGTTCTTGCAAATGATACGAGTGATACTGTTGAACTTGGAAGTGGTGGCTCTGAACTGATTATAACTAGGACAACTGCTGATGGAATAAGTACTAAAACCATTGGCTCCCGTGAATTTTTGCGCTATTACCGCCAGAAACCTCGGCCGTCGCCTACAGACCTTACTGTTACCGCTGCACTGAAATCAAGGTTTGTTTTCAACTGCTATTTGAAGCTTTTTATTGTACGAGAATTGTTGGGAAACGCAAGGAGTTGGAGAATGGAAGAATTGCAAACTTATATGCTGATGTTGGAGTTTGTACTATGTTGCAGGTACAGGAGCATGGGTCTGGCTACAATACAATCAAGAGAGCAGATGGTGAGAATGAAGATAATGAAACAGATAAATAGATCTGGGGTTGAGGCCATGCGAAACAAGATTGCTATGAAGAGTAATGTGATCAGGAACCTGCCCAAGAATGTTCCATATTAAACCTAGAAACTCATTTTTTGCCTTTGCAAGTCATGAGCTGTTGAATTTCATAGAGCCGCCCTAATGAAAAGGGTATATATGTAAGGTGGATAGATTATACCTAAGCCTCTGTCTGCAAGCGCTTGATGGCCCCTTTTGGAGCTATAAGCCATCTCCCTCTTGCCAGAGAGCAATCTGTATCAGAATCATGAAACTTGGAAGTAATATTGTGTTCCGCTAAGTTTTGTTTACTCTTTGAAGTATTACTTCGTTGAAGTTTGCTTTTTTTTTTTTTTTTTCCTGACTTTCTAGTGTGTCGCTGGTTAAAAGAATTTTGATGCATTGTTTGGTAGTCCAACGATTTACTTTTAAGGTGATCCATATTTCAAAGTGGTTTAGTATAATACAATTTCTTGTGGAGGCCTCTGAGTTCCAAAGTTTCTAAAGCATTTCATCTACTGAGAGTCATGTCTCGAAGCTCCAAAAAAGTTTCTTTATCTTTGGAAGCTAACACCAACATAATGGATCATCCGTTTCCTATTCCTGGATTAATCATTTTGGTCTCACTGATTCAGATTGATTTTCAACTCTTTTGAGGGCACTCTGGTTTTATACTCTCAGGAGATATTTGAGGAAGTGGCAACCCTTTTTCTAATGTGATCTTTTTGTTTCGTAACTTTGCGACTTTTAATTTATGTTTGTTTTGATCTACGAAAACAATGTTAGAATTCTATGTATTCTAGGTTTTTCTTTTCTTTTTTTTTTTTTTTTTTTTTAAATATATGGAGAGGTTTGAACTAGAGATCTCTAAGAAGAAAAGAAAAGAGATGATATCGATTGAAGTATACTCGTTAGATTCTAGTTTTACCTGAGCTTTTGTATGCAAAAGTTGTAAGCATGAGTCGGACCACGTGCCTGCTATGGGTCTCACAGGCTTTGCCCGCTGTTATGATAGGTGCTACATTTTTTAACACTATTATTGTTAGATTTATTCTATATGTATGCGAATGCATGAAAATTAAATCATCAAAATTTTTTGGATTGTATCTCGATGTGTTGGTTTCTAAAAATTAACTAAATTGCAAAATCTCTTTAACATACGCACGGTCGGAATACTGATCACAAAATCGAATCGTCATCACTGTATCATTACGTCTCAATCCATAATCCGGTGAACTCAAACGATTAGACAAATTTTTTTATTTGAAATTTTTTCAATGCCTTCAATTAGTTTCTCACACTGAAAATTGATCTCTTTCTAAATAAGGCAATTCTAAAAAATGTCTCAATTGTTTTTCACTCAACAATGTGCATAGAACTCATGTACGCTCAAAAGTCTTATTCTCCAAATGTTAACTCACGTTGTAGTTATCTAAGAGAGATCACAGAAGGTTAATGAGTTAATGGAAGTTATCTCATTACCCAAAATTTAAATTCAAAAGAATTTTGAATTTTCTCTCGAAAATGCCTCTTATGGGCATACAAACTAATATCTCTCATTTGCATATGAGGGTATTTTATATTTATCACAAGATTACAACTCATGCGATTTTCTAAATCACTTTACTGAATTTTCATACAGAATTGGACGTCGTGCAATCGGTAAGTATACCTGTAACTAAAAACTTCTCGATACATCTGTTAGAATAACTGAGAAATCACAGTTAGTACAAAATAACTCGTTTTACCCCAAACTCAATACTTACATCCATCGAGCCATTTTTCTTATCGAAAATGATCCATAATTGTTACTCGACTGCATATTCACTATTATGTTTTGAATCCCAATATGGATAAATATAACATATTGACCGATAAATAGAACAAAACAATATAATATCGATTGATCTTATTTTTTCCCACTAAAAACTATCCATCTCAATTCAGTTACTTTCCTAAATATACCCCACAGATCTCATTGTCTTCTAGATCACTGGTAAGTAGACTAAAGTAATATACACTAAACAAAAACTTCAAGAAATAATTGAAAGTAATAAGGGTACTGATGGACCGATCCAATGGGTCTTGGGTCTCACATAGTGGGCACATGGATTAAGATCATATCATCATCTCAAATAATAGATTCTACTATCTCATGGTCGGTTTATCACATAAGATATGAAACACGTGCCACAATATTATTCATCCATCTTTCAAAAGGGTATATATCAGACTTCTCTAATATTTTGTGGATATAGAACCCAGACTACACATAAAACTTTATTCAAAAATCTCAAAAAGAGTACTTAAAAAATGATATCACATGCCGTAGACGATATCTAAAATCTAAAATCTGACTATTTACAGGCAATATGGATGTGGGTATGTTCATATCGGTCATGTTACATATGATCTTATCCGAATATCTATCAAGACGACTTATATTCTAGTATGATCACTCTTAAAGTCTTTTATGACTAGAAATCATCTCATCCCAACTTACTCAGAATTGGAGATGGTCACTTATGTGAGAGATTCAACCTCATCTGCATGAGATGTCTTTTATCATATCACATCATCGAATATATGACAACAAATAAGTACAATAAATATATGATTGAATATTGCTCGTATAACAATAAGTATCAAAATATCAATATAATATATATGAGAAATATAAAAATATATGTAAACTCAATGATTCTCTATATCTTACAAAGAAATCTCTCGTAATGGGTATAGTGAAGGGATAAACCATCATACTATGTGTGAAAATATATTTAATCTTCATTTCACCCTTCTCGATGATGTATCTCACGAAAAGCATCTGATATCAATGTGTTTGGTCCTACTGTGATACTTAGAGTCTCGAGTGTATACAATAGTAATCTGATTATCATAATAAATCATCATGACCTCCCACTATCTGCCATAACTCTTAAATCATCCAAAAATTTTTGAAACCAAATAGTCTCCTGAACTGCTATTGAATATGCCACAAACTCAACCTCCACCATAAATAGAGATATACAGGTTTGTTTCTTAATACCCTATAAAATGACATCGTTATTGAGCAAAATGATAAAACCTGATGTCGATTTATGTCCATCCAATTTGCCACCTTAGTTGGTGTCTAAATACCCAATGAGACACAAATCACCTCCTAAGAATACAAAGAGAGATTCACAATTCTCTTGAAATATTTCAGAATCCTTTTTACTACTCTTTAATGAACCCTTCCAAAATTCGATTGATATCTACTCACCAGATTAATTACAAAACAAATATCTAATCATGTACACAACATTGCGTATATCAAACTGTCTACTGCACTGGCATAAGGGATTTTATTCATCTCTCTTATTTCTTTTTGAGTTTTAGAATACATGTCAAGACTCAATATCTCATCTTTAACGATAGGAGTATTTATGGGGTTGCCATTATTCATCCCAAAATACTCAAAAATCTTCTTAATATAAGACTCTTGTGAAAGTGCCAACACCCATCTCGAGCGATCCTTCTGGATCCTAACTCTGAGAATGAATTGAGTCTTACCCAAATCTTTCATATTAAAGCTCGATGATAACTACGTTTTGATGGTCATCAGATATTCTCTATTGTTTCCAGCTATCAGAATGTCATCCACATAAGAATATGATCACAAAGGAGTTCATAGTACGTATCAAATAAATACAATGATTCTCTTTGATCATCACAAAACCATAAAATATTACATTCTCATGAAATCTTAGATACTACTGTTTGGATGATTGCTTAAGACTATATATCGACTTCCGAAATCGACAGACGTTATCCTCTTAACCTACAAGAACAAATCCAGATGGTGGCTCTATATAGATCTTCTCATCCAAACGTTCATTCAAGAAGGCAGTCTTGATATCTATAAGGTGTAACTCTACATCCATGTTCACAACAATCACTAAAAGTAAACGGATTGAGATAAATTTAACTACCGGGGTGAAATTCTCCTTGTAGTTCACACCCTTATTGTGAGTATAACTCTTGGCTATCATATGGGTTTTATATCTCTCCACCAATCCGTCAGCCTTTCTTTTGATCTTGAAAACATATTTGTTCCTAATGGTCTTTCTGCCCTAATGCAAATCAACAAGATCCCAGATCTCGTTAATTTTCATTGAATCCATCTCTTCATCCATGGCCTTCAATCAATGGTCTTTTGCACATTTCTCGAGAGCCTTTTAGACTGTTTTGGACTTCTCATCATCCTTAGAAATCACAATGAGGGTCTCACTCTCAATTGGAAAACGATATTTAGGTACGTGTCTCGACTACTCCTACGAGTAGGGGGAATCGCCTCACCACTAAATAGATCACTCCTACTAGGGTTAAGATGCTTAATGAGCTATTGGGACCCGCCAATAGGCTCAGCTGAGCTACTAGGTTTATCCATTTCATAGAAGGTAAAGTTCCAATCGATTTCACCTCTCTTAGGAAAATCATTCTAAAAAAACATGACATCACGAGACTCGATCTTAGTTACATTGTCATCCGTATGCTCACCTTAGAAATGTGCCTCTTGGAGTGTTTTGAATATCTTATAAAAATACACTTCTTTCCGCATGATCTTAACTTACCGTATGGATGCGAGAAATTGTGAATATATGTGACACATCCCCATGGACATAAGTGGCTAAGGTCAGACTGTCTCTTTATCCAAAACTCATATGGGGTACTGACTATGAACTTTGATTGAACACGGTTGAGTATGTAGGCTGCAGTCAATAATGCATCTCTCCAATAGGAGATAGACAAATTAGGCTGTACCATTATAGACCTCAATATCTCTAATAAAATCCTATTTCTCTTATCTGCTATTCTATTCTCCTGATAAATAGCAGGAATAGTTAACTGTATCGTAATAATTTTTGAAATAAAGTTCTTTAAATTATTCAAACAAATATTCGAGTCCACGATCGGTTCAAAAAGTTTTCACTTTTAAGTCTAATTGATTCTCAACCTCACTAGTAAATCTTCCGAAACATTCCAATGTCTCATACTTGTATGAAATCATATAAACATAAATGAAATGTATGTAATCATCTATGAACGTTATATAACTCCATTTTAGGTTCTCACATTCATAGAGCCATATATATCAAAGTGGATTAGCTGCAATGAAGTGTCAGCTCTTATTGTCTTACCAAATGGTTTTTTTATAATTTTATCGGCCAGACAAAACTCACATATGAGTAATTCAATACTGATTAGCAAGCCCAACAGATTACTCACTGCTAATTGTTTTATCCTCTCTTATCCTATGTGTCCAAATCTATTATGCCATTCATTCACATCATCATCAGTACAATCAAATGTAAAGACAATAAAAGAATAACAAGAATAACCATTAAAAGAAATAGCATTCGGTGCATACAGTTTATCATGAACAAAACCAGAACATATCAAAGAGCTATAGTAGTAAATAGAAACTAAAGAATTTCAAAAAACAAAAACATATTCTAGGCAATCTAAACAAAGTACAGAAATCAACTTCTATCGAATATCTGGGGTGAAAAGAACATCATGTAGATACAAAGTTTGGTTACTTTGCAATTTTAACTTGCAAGTACCTATCTGACAAATGCTGCGTTGCCTGCGTAAATTCTCCTAGCCTGAGCACTCATTTAGCGAAACCTCACATATGCACTTCTGCCTCGAACTACATGGTCGGTGGCTCTGGAGTGTATAATATACAGAGAAGATGAATTAGTGAGTATCATAGTAGATGAGACAAAACTTAAATCACGTAAAGAAAAAAGACATACCTTCTACTTATCATACTCACAAGTAAAATGACCAAATCTACCATAGACGTACCATTTCATTTTGGTTTTATTGAACTTCTTCTTTGGATAGCTTTTTCTTGCCTGGGTCTTAGGTTTTCTTCTCATACTTTTTCCATTTGGGTTTGGTGTTATGGGAGCACTTGCTTGACTCCGTTGCATAAGCATAACTTGAGTGCGGCCGTGCTCCTCCTCAATCTCATAGTGTCTGCTTATATTAGTGAAAGTATAAATACTCTCGTCGTGTACGAGATAGGTTTTCATGGTCTTTTATAAATCAGATAAAGATTGAATCACACCAAATACCTAAAACTCATCTTAAATAGATTTACTCGCATTTTTTAGCCTGGCAATCATACTCGATATTTATATCAAATGATGTTTCATCGTATGATCAGCTCTTTTCTTATAAGTGATGAACTTATAAGTCAGTATCCTCACTTAGGAGCTGAAAGAACACCACAATACTCTTTTAGGGCAAGCCAAACTGACATGATCGTATGTTACTATTCATAGATCGAGATCATATCATCGAGCATGCTATTAATCAGGAGTGCCCTTGTTTGGCTATCATTCTTCTTCCACGTATGATAGGTCTGCTGATCTTACCTAGCCTGAGATGTGGTACTCTTCCCGGGGTCTACCATCTCATGCCTCAGAATCTTAGATAGATCATACTCCTTAAGAACAAACTGAATTTTTTGATACTAAATATCATAATTGTTACCATTCAATTTATCCCATTTTCAAAAATTTAATACAACAGTTTTCAAAACAGTCATAGACTCTGGTACATAGTAAAGAGAGACGTTACTAACTTATTGATATTTATTCACATATTTTGTGCACCATTCAAATTAACAAATACGAAATAACTTGAATGTAAACTCCAAAACGAGCAAATGGATCAACGGATCCATCTATCATAACTCGAAGTTACATCTCACAACTTCTATTTAGACTCGATACATAAAAATCCACAAAAAATCAGAAAGAATGATATAGAATTTTAAAAAGATGAAAAAATAAAGTCCAAAGCAGTTTGATGCGTCGCCCGAAGTCACACTTGCCAATACGCTCCGATCGCAAGCTGTTGCAAGTGCTAGATGCGTAGCATGTTGGGCATGCATGCTCACATGTGTCCTGGGTCGAGACGCGAGTCAAACGCGATTCCAGGTCGGAATCTAGACCGCTCTCAACCCATCACGCACCTCAACGTACGTGATGTTCATGCACCTGCTCCCGCGGTCGTCACGCACCTCAGTGTGCGTATGCGCCTCTCGCCCACGGGTCTAGGCCAAGCTTCTTTGCTCGATGGGTCTACAATCAGGTCCCGTGACTCGGCCACCTGAAAATGCCTTTTCCAACATTTTTTAGTACCGATTTCACTCGAAAACTATAATTTAACTTCCAATAATATCCTAAACATGATTTATCAAAAAATTTAAGCCTTAACTCGGTGATTTTAAAAATCCCGTCCAGGCCCTCCATGGCCATTGAAGAAATAATGTTTTCGACAATCAAAATATCTCAATCAATGTATCAAAATTATAGATTAGAACATGATGAATATTTATAGACTATTTTCACAGATTAATTTGTTCTCTAACTTGACAGATTTAAGGTTTTGTGGTCGGTACAATTGAAAATTTTGACCAAACTTTTTATAATCTAAATATACTCTAAAAAATTAAATAAAAATCATATTCAGGATTTTTGGGTTATTGGTAATCTCATCGTATTTTCGAATTCATGAAACTCATTTGTGATCCGAGTTCTAAATTTTTACCCTATACATTTTATACATGAAAAAATTTCAAAAATTTTTTCAATAAATCTAAATTTACTTTGATACCAATACTAGATTTATTCTACATGTATACGAATGTGTGAAAATTAAATTATCAAAATTTTTCGAGTCGTATCTCGATATATAGGTTTCTAAAAATTAACTGAACTACGAAATCTCTCGAACAAATGCATAGTCGAGATGGTGACCATGAAATCAAACTATCACCACTGTATTACGACGCCTCAATCCACAATCTGGTGAACTCAATTGATTGAAAAAAATTTCTTATCCAAAATTTTCTCAATACTCTCAATTAATTTCTCACACTAGAAATTGATTTTTTTCTAAATAAGACAATTCTCAAAATGTCACAATTGCTCTTCACTCAACAATATGCAGAGAACTCATGTACACTCAAAATTCTTATTCTCCAAATGTTAATTCATGTTGTAATTCAGAGAGAGAGATCTAAGGGAGATCATGGAAGATTAATAGATCAATGAGAGTTATCACATTTTCTCAAATTTAAATTCCAAAGGATTTTGATTTTTTTTCCCGAAATTGACTCTCATGGGCATACAAACTAATAATCATAATGCCTGGCTCTAAGATGTTCTTCTTTTGAAAATTGTGGTCCGCAGTTTCTTTGCGTGTAGTAGGTTCAATTTCGGTCAGGGTTGGACATCATATATATATATGATGTTACGAAACTCTCATGTACCAATGCAAGTGGAAATAAATTTTATGGTACTCCAATCTCTAATGCAGTCTTATTTGCAAAGATGTTATAATTAATTCACAACCAGTTATATACAATTGATGATAAAGCATTAGCTTTTTCAAATGCATAAACAGTTGGATTTTTTCTTTTTTCATGTCAAAGAAAAAAAAATTAGTCTCTTCTCCCTTTAAAACAATCAAAACAAGAAGATAAATCTCATCCAGGAATAGTCTGTGATCGGTTTGGGAATTCCAGGTGCAACTTGACATGGTAAGTAGCATCCAATTCCTCCGGTGATCTTCTCTCAGCCTTGGCAAAAATGGCGCGGCCGCGAGCAAAAGCAAAAGAGCCGGTACCACCAACAACAGTGAGCTCTTCTCTATTCTTTTTGTGACTCATTTGCTTGGCCTGCACACTTAGACTACCCGAATACTCAGGCGTGTCGAAAGTGAGACAAATGATGTTGAAATCTGAATGTGCAAAGTGTTCTATGGGAATTATGAATCCTTGTGCTTTGCCCACGACCCGGGACGTATTCTCTGGACCCTCTGTGAGGGTGCGGTGGAACACGAATGCACCTGCGCCCTCTGACCGAGCCATGGGCTGCGGTGCGGTGAAGGATGGTGTGCGTGGTTGTTGGATGTACAAGGACAAGGCTAGCCAAGGTATGTCCTTTTTTGAAGGCCTTCTGTGGACTACTGGTGATAGCAATGCTAAGAGGATTACTGCTAGAATGGCTAAGGAGACTGCAGTGCAGAATATGACTCTTGGCAACATTGGAATTAACTATTGAGGGGGAATTGGGTCAAGAAATCCGAATTTCGGTAGGTTTGGGATTCTGGGTATGTCTTGTTATGGAGAAATGGGTGTGGTTTTAATATGAGCATTGCGAATTGTTCAGGCCACCAAATCCAATTTAGGAAAAGCACTGTTTGAACTTCAACCCCTTTTTTCACCTAATCCATTTGGCAACACATGGACAAGCATGTGATCATATTTCGTCATGCCAATTTAGGAACTAAGAACTGCAAGAACTCTCAATTTAGCTAAAGTTGATGAAAAGTAAACAGTCCTCTCTCTCTCTCTCTGTGTGAAAATTGTATGCGTTACTTGCTACAATTATTGTTGCTTATCTTAATAAAATATGCATATTTTATTTTGACGCAGCATGATGAGATTTGACAAGTGTGCATATGCCATGAATAATAATAATAATAATAAATCTTTCCTTTTGTAAAATTAGAGTAGTGTTTCTCCCTGTCCATTCAGCTTTCAAAAACGTAATATAGGTGTCAATAATAGAATTCATTCTTTTGCTTGATCACTCTTATTTTCTTATGCTTGAAAGTTCATATAATCAGCATTTAAAATTAAATTGATAGTTTCAAGGGATTTAGTTTAAGTTGGTATTACAAAATCTAAATATAAATTCTATTGTCTGATTAATCACAATTAATAAATTTGAAATGATAATAATAAATAATGAAATATACAAATTTATGTAAAAAATTTCAAACATTAGACCAAAGACCTTCCGCAACAATCATAGAAGAATTTTAGGAGAAAAAAATAAGAGTAACAATATCTTTATTTATAAAGAAGAAATAATAAAAATTCTCAATTTACAATAAGCGAAAATAATTAAAAATTAGGGTTTGTGGACAATCATTTGCACGTTCCACTCAACAAGTTCATAGATCCTACCAATAAAACAAGATGGAGTAAATTAGAAGCAAAAGCATTCCAAATTCACGAATTAAATTTAAATTAATTTATATTAATAATTTATAAATTACATTCTATCGTTATCATTTTATAATGTTATATCGAATATTGTTATTGAAATAAAATATTTCGAATTAAATAAAATTAGCTATGCTAGTTACTTTTTTTTTTCAACCATAAAACAAAAGGAGAAACATAAGGTTTATATTAAACTGAATATTAAGGCAGGCTCAATTATTATTATTGTTTTCCTCTCAAAAAATCTCTTAAAGAATGAAATTAAAAAATAAAAATAAAAATAAATAAATAAACAAAATTGGGCATAAGCCCAACCCAAATTTCAAAAGGAAACGAAGGAAGAAAAATCGGGAGGCATAACTGGCGTCTCCCTTCCCTCCTTGTCCTATTGATAAGGTTTTCTTCTCTTACACGAGACAGCTAAAACTTCAATCTTCACCATTTTTGCAACTATTAATTATCTTCATATTCCCATCTTCAGATATTTCGAATGGGCTTCAATGACTGATGGCTACGATGGGTCAGTTCTATTTTTCTTCTTCTTCCTCTCTCAATCTCTTCTGGGTCTCCCAAAATTTTGCCTCTTTATCGATTTATGTTCAAATTCGTTGATTTTCGTTAATTTTAAGTGTTTTTAACACAGACCCAGTTGACTTTTTATCCTTATCTCAATGGATGGACACATGGAGGTGATAATTTAGTAGAATTCAATTTCGTTGTACTGTACTGAATGCAGGGGATTTCCCCCCCTTTTTTTGGTAGAACCCTTGCAATCTTTGCCGTTGAACTTCTATTTTATCCGACCATGTCAAACTTTCATGAATCTAAACCCTTGAATTTGAAGTAGATTCTGGTGTTATGTATTGGTTTACTTGAGTGTAGTGTGCTAGTAAATTGTTTGAGTTGGGGTTTGTGTGAAAGTGAGTAACATTGTGTTAATGATGGCTGTCATGCCAATGTAGGAGTTAGCATTAATGGTTGAATGGTATTTGATTAAAAGAAAAGTAAAATAGAAATTATGGATGAGAGCAAGAAGTTGTGTCATTCATTGACATTTATATGAGGTGAAATGCTTGAATTTTTATCATGCTGATGACCTGGTTTTCTGTCATGCTTGAATTTTTATCATGCTGATGACCTGGTTTTCTGTCCAACTCGCGGAGAATGGATTTAGTATTATGTTTTATTCCTAAATAAAATAGAAGAAGGTCATAACCATGATGTCCATGTCAATGGTTATGTGATGCTTACACATTACAACAACACATGTACTTACTATTGGACTTGACCTTTCTGATGGAATTCATTCTTTTCTATATTGGTGAAAAAATGGATTTGCGGTAATCCTAATGTTCTAAAATCCAAAGTTATCATAATCCCAGGCCAAACTAAACAATTTTACAATCTTATAGTCGATTCAATTCAAAATTTTCACGAAATCTCAACACTGGAATTGTGGTTTAACAACCATGGTATCACACCCCTTGTGTTTTAAGCATTTACGGCTCTCTTGCTATTACTAATTGTTGAAATATGAAATAAAGAATGAACAAAATGTACTTGAAGAAATCAAAATTTCATTGTAATTTTGAGAAGTTTTAACATACAATTCTTAAGAGTGTCTTTTCATGATTTACAAGAGAGATGAGACAACTTATTTATAATCCAAAACCCAAAACTAGTTGTTGGAGACAAGGAAAGAGTTGTTAGACACAAAAAACTAACTGGTAGAGAGAAAGGAAGAACTAGCCGTTGTAAATTTTGTCCAAAATGCCCTTGCTTGCTTTCTGGACAGATTCTGTTTTCTTTTCTTGGGCTTTGTTTATGAGACTCAATAACTTTTGTTGAACATTCTTAATTGAGTTGATGAGATGAGTAATTTGTTGGTATGTTGGGTGGGTTGAGTGAAGCTTTCTTTCAACACTCCCTCTCAAGTTGGGCGCGTAGATGTCAATAGTGCCTAATTTGCTCATTATTTCTTGAAGATGAGCTGCGGTTCCTCCTTTAGTGAAGATGCCCGCAAGTTGATCTCTTCCATTGATGTATGTTGTAGAGATTATCCTTTCTTCTACTTTGTGGCGTATGAAGTGATAATCTACTTCTATATGCTTTGTGCGTTCATGAAACACTGGATTTGAGGCAATATGAATGGCGGATTGATTGTCGCAATGAAGCTTGATTGGTGTTGTGACTTTGAGCCCTAGCTCCTCTGCTAAGGCTTTTAACCATATTATTTCACTAGTGGCAGCCGCCATGGCTCTATATTCAGCTTCCACACTTGATCTAGACACAACATGTTATTTCTTATTCTTCGAAGCTATTAAGTTTCCTTCTATGAACATGTAATATCTTGTGGTTGATCTTCTATCCGTGGAGTCACCTGCCCAATCAATATCGCAATATCCTACAATTTCTGAACCCCCATTATTCTTCATCCAAATTCCTAATCCGGGAGATCCCTTTAGATAGTGCAAAATCCTTTCAGAAGCCCTCCAATGTTGTTTTTTTGGAGTGTGCATGTGCTGGCTAACCTTACTCACAGCGCAAGCGATGTTTGGTCTAGTGATGGTGAGGTAGATTAGTCTCCCTACGAGTCGTTGATATCTTCCAACGTTCTCATATGGCTCATCATCATCAATTAGTGGTCCGGATGTGGAGATAGGGCTACATGCTTGTTTTGTTCCTAGTTTACCTATCTCCTGCAACAAATCAAGAGTATACTTTCTTTGGGATAGAACTTGCCCATTAGGATAATAAGCTAGTTCAATTCCTAAAAAGTACTTTAGCTTTCCTAAGTCTTTGATTTCAAATCTAAACTTCAAAAAATTTCTAATTAAGTTTATGTGGTGTGTGTCATTCCCGGTGATAATAATATCATCTATATAAACTAGAACGATAGTAATTTTTTCACTATCTTTCTTAACAAAGAGTGATGAGTCACTATTGCATTTTGAAAATCCACAACTAAGAAAAGCATGACTTAATTTGGCGTATCATACTCTAGGGGATTGTTTTAATCCGTAGATGGCCTTGTGAAGTTTGTATACTTTCCCTTCATAATTTTGGAGCCCTTGTGGTAGTTGCATATAAACTTCTTCTTTGAGATCTCCTTGTAGGAAGGCATTTGCAATATCCATTTGATATATGCTCCATCCATGATTTATGGCCAAGGACATTAACACTCTAATTGTGTTTATCTTTGCTACGGGGGCATAAGTTTATTTGTAGTCTATTCCATAAGCTTGAGTGAACCCTTTACCCACCAATCTTGCCTTGAATCTATCTATTGAGCCCTCATTTTTGTGCTTGATTTTGTATATTCATTTGCATCCTACGGCTCTTTTGTTTTTAGGTAGCTTGGTGAGTTCCCAAGTTCCATTCTTGGTGAGAGCATCTAGCTCCTCTTCCATGGCTTTCCTCCATCTTGGATCCCTCTTAGCTTCTTCAAATGATTTAGGCTCCTGTTCTTTGTCTATGTTACTCAAGAATGCTTGATAACCCAAAGAAACATGTGATGTGGTATAATAATCATAGATAGGATATTTACGGTTGATCCATTATGATGGTAGAAGCCTCAGTCTAGTTGATCTTCGTAAAGGAGGTGAAGAATTAGGAGGCTCTTCAGATTCCTCTGGCATGTTCGGTCTGTTCTATTTGTTGAATTTCCCCTGAATCATTTGATGGTTCTTCTTCCGAATGACTTGATTCTTCTTCATTTGTTTGGGTATTTTTATTAGCCCCTTGAGTTTCGGTCATAGGGGTTTGATAAGAAGGAACTAAGAACTCCCATGGTTTTGTTTGAATCTCTTTTTTTTGTGGTTCATGTGCCTCATTTTCTGCAAAATAGAACACTTTCTCCACAAATATCACATCATTTGATGTGTATGTTTTGTTAATCTTTGGATCGTAACATCTATATTCTTTTTTGAATGAAGCATATCCTAGGAATAGACATTTCTTTCCCTTATGGTCCAACTTATCTCTAAGTGGTGGGATGTGGATATAACATACACATCCAAAAATTCTAAAATGTGAGAGGTTTGGTTTCCTTTTTAAGACTAGTTCTAAGGGAGATGCACCTTTCAAAGTTTCGATAGGCATTAAGTTTATAACATAAAAAGCGGTTCTAACTGTATCATCCCAAAATTTCTTTGGCACATTAGCATGGAACATCATGGACCTAGCTGTTTCTAATATGTGTTGATTTTTGCGTTCGGCAACCCCATTTTGTTGGGGTGTATAAACACAAGACTTTTGGTGGACAATGCTATTTTCTACCAAGAAATTTTTAAATTTGTGGCTCGTATACTTTCCACCATGATCGGATCTAAGAACTTTTATTTTTGTATCATACAATGTGGTCACATATTTAATGTAGCTTTTGATTGCTTCAAAAGCTTGATCCTTTATATGTAGAAGGTATATCCAAGTATACCTAGTCCTTTAGTCAATAAATGAAATGAAGTATTTGTAGCCTAAGTGAGATACAATAGGGGAGGTCCAGATATCTGAATGCACTAATTCAAAAGGAGCATTATATCTAGTTTCTGAGATTGGATATGTTGACCTAGTTTCTTTTCCAAGAATGCATGCCTCACAATGCTTATTTTCAATACTCATATTTGAAAAAAAGTGTTTTAGAGTTTGACTACTAGGGTGACCTAAACGTGCATGCCAAAGAATGCTATCATCATGAGTATGGGTAGCAAATGCATGTTGCGTTTGATCTAAAAAATACGAGCTTCATTTCCTAGATCCTTTTCCAATCAATTTATTTGATTTCAGATCTCGAAAGGAGATGGTATCTGAAACAAAAATGATTCTACACCCTTGATCCTTAGTAATCTTACTTATGGAAAAAAGATTGGAAGTGAGTTTGGGAACATATAAGATATTTGTTGTTTTTCCAAAAAGATCAATTTTCCCGATTTTTTTCATTTCCAATTTCTGTCCATTAGCCACCCTAACTGTCACATGATTACGGAGGTTTTTAAAATGTTTCACTTTTTTTTTATCTCTAATCATGTGACAATCTGTTCTAGAATTTATAAGAAAATATTCTGAATTTAGATGAGTAGAAGTGTTTTGATTGTTATCAACTAATGACGATGATTGTTGGTGCCCTTTCAAGCAGCCGCCTACCCTTGTTTGGGGTGCAGAACATTCGGTCATCATAGAGGTATAAGTGATTGCACATTGATCTATTGCTTGTGAACTGAAATTGGATGGAACCTCAGGACTACGATGATCTTTTGGAGCCAGCTGTTGCAGGCCTTTTATGCATTCATTCAGCTTGATTTGAAGCTCTTCACATTTGGCTTTTATTGAAGATGGTGGATTTACATTGCGTGCATCAGCTTAGTGGCCGAATTTGAGAGGAATGGAAGGATTTTGTTGCAGCTCCATTGTTGTGTTAAAGATATTTCTTCCATTTATATTCTGGCCTTGATTTTGAGGCGTTTCAGATGTCTTTATTTGTTGAATGATGGCCTTCATCTCTTTATAATGTGGAAGTGCTTTTATATTTGAGGTATCTTGATGCAATTTCCTCCATAGCTCTAAGAATTGAATGCTCCAAATAGCTCTTTCAAAAGGAGACTTAATTCATCACACAAATTCAACAACTTTTGCATGAGATCCACCCAATTTGGGTGATTTTTGGTGTTGAGAAGATAGCATTACCTGCTCTGATATCATGTTGAAATATGAAATAAAAAATGAATAAAATGTACTTAAAAAAATAAGAATTTCATTGTAATTTTTAGAGAGTTTTTACATACAATTTTTGAGAGTGTTTTTTCATGATTTACAAGAGATAGGAGACAACCTATTTATAATCCAAGACCCAAAACTAGCTGTTGGAGAAAGGGAAAGAGCTGTTAGACACAAAAAACTACCAGTAGAGAGAAAGGAATAACTAGTCGTTATAAATTTTGCTCAAAATGCCCTTGCTTGCTTTCTGGACAGATTCTGTCTTCTTTTCTTGGGCTTTGTATATGAGACCCAATAGCGTTTGTTGGATATTCTTGATTGAGTTGATGAGTGGAGTAATTTGTTGGTATGTTAGATGGGTTTAGTGAAACTTTCTTTCAACACTAATTAAGTCAAACGTTTTGGATGTTATTTGTTGGCAGACATTGCTGCTGCACAAACGTCCTTTCAAAACAATTGGGGTGAAATGAGGGCTCAAAACTTTATGCATGGTAAACTATCCAATAAATTTTCTTTTGGAATTGAGAGGAGATTGGCCTCGGCATGGAAAGTATCTCTACCTGTCCCAGGAAGAGGGAATGCCAATTTGAAGCATCTTGAGAGACAACGAAGTGAATTGTCGATCATGGCAGTTTCTACTTTTGAGCCTAAACTGGTTCACCATGGAGATAAGTGGAAAGATTCTTGCAGGTTAGAAATGGACAATGACTTGAGCACTTCACTCATTCAACTTTCCTCTTCAAATGAAGATACAGAAACATTGGATGATAAAGAGAAGTTGAGGCGAACAAGAATTTCCAAAGCAAATAAAGGAAACACGCCATGGAACAAAGGCAGGAAGCACAGTGCAGGTTATTTTATGAGCACTACTAACAACTTAGACAACTCATAACACATTAGATGAGAATTCGGAACTAACTTGCCTTTTGAGTTCTGTAATTTTTTGTCACACATATTTGTCTGACTATTTCTCCTTGATTGTTATGCAAGCAGAAACACTTCAAAAAATCAGAGAAAGAACCAGGCTTGCCATGCAGGATCCTAAGGTGATGTCATGTAAGAATAATTTTTAAGTTTTCTTTAAATGACATAAAAATTACTGAATGTAAAAATAGAAGTGCATGTTAAAGTAGGCTTAAAATTGCTCCATTTGATATTTTCTACCCACCAGACCACATTCTTATACCAACTTTGGCATGTTCTTTTACATTCATGTACTACTTAAAGAGCTTCTGAGCATTTCATTATGCTTCCCAACTGAGCTGAGATTTTGTAGGCTTTTTGTATTCTTTTCTATCAAAACCTTCTCCTGGAAAATCGGTGACAAACTTCCTAAGTAACTACTTGTCACCATTGTTTCTATAAGGTTGGCTCAAATAGAAAAGACATCGGCTCAACAGTGAAATGTGCAAATCTTCTTGGAAGATATTAAAAGAGAAAAGGTGCAAGTTATGAGAAAGATTACTTAAGAGAATGATTGGCATATTAACCTTAGCCTTTTCCACTGATCTATAAGGACACTATTTCAATTTGTCATAATATAGTGCATGTTTGGCCCCAGATTACACAATTATCTATTTTATATCAAACTATTAAATGTTACTGAGTTATTCGGCATTTATTCTCTCAAAAGCACAATGAACAGCAACAGCATGTTTCAGTATACACATGCTTGTCAAATGATTTTCAATCTTCAAAATAGAAAAATACTAAAAGTTGCATGTGATCACATGAATGCATTGCATAACTTTTGAATGAAGAAGCACATGTGATCAGATGTATGCTTTCATTTTTGTGGATAATGTTAAGAGCAGTAAACCTGATATTGTTTATACATTACCGAAAGTACACAATGCGGGTTAAAAAATTCCTGTACCAATGTAAGCACTTACTTCTGGGTGGGTTGATGAGGTTCTAGTCAGTTACATTACTGATTCAGTTGCCATAGATTAGAATTAATACACTAACCACTAAATTTTCATAACTGAAATTAGAAGCTCATTTGCGGCACTGTGTTGGTCTATCAATTGCTATAGAACAAAATTATCTTCATTTCAGTGAATGATTTCTCAATCAAACTCCACCAAATTTCACTTGTTATATTACTTGCACATAGCCTATATTATTAGTTATTTTATTTTTCTGATGATTGATGTGATTTAGTTCTTTTGAATTTGTTGAGATTAGCTTCCTATCAAACTATCGTGAAGCTCATATTCCGCTTAATGTATTTCGTTTATGCAGGTCAAGATGAAGCTCATTAATCTTGGACATGCTCAAAGGTGGGGATTTTACCCTTTTTTCCATGTATCTAGGTTTTTTGCTTGAACAATGATATTTCTGAATTTTGAATTCTTATTGTTAATTTATCAAATGTCTAGGTTTTCCTTCATAAAGACAATGAATAATGGTACCTGTTCTCATTTATTCATGTGCAAAGAAATATAGATTTTTTTTCCTTGGCGGAACCTTGGTTAAGTTAATCCCAAGTTGTAATTCATTATTCAACCATGGGAGATTCCCCCATAGAAGAAGCAACATATAGAAATCTGTAACTTTAATGATATATAACAATTTTCTAACATTTTCAAGTTCCCCCATATGTATAACCTTGGATGGTTTTATTGCATGATCTTGAATGATGAGGCGATTGAATAATTGGGAAGACAAATGGCATGCAAATTTAAATTACACATTTCCATTTGTCTTAGTGGTGAAACACAGGGTAAACCAACATGACTAGTTTTTGACGTGGGTCAAACCCCCTGCCATGCTACATTGAAGAAGAAGAAGAGGAAAAAGTAATTAAAATTATTTTTACCGGTGTATTACATTTGAAGGATGACTTTCAGGGGTCCTTTTAAGAGGATTGCCAGTCATAGTAATGTCTCAATTCGGATCAAATCGTACAACTTAATAATCCAAGAATTAATAGCTCAATAGAATCTCTGCCTGATTTTATGATTTAGTTTGTTGAAGTTATATGTACCGGTAGAATCCCAATCTTTAACAACCTTTGCTTATTGGATGCCAGTATTAAGAAGATACTGGGGTTGATAAGAGAAAGTGGTTATTAAGTAAGTCGTGGTGATGATTCTGACCATCATAGTGGATATGGGATGGATAGCTATGTTTTATAACTGTAGTTATTGAAATCTGTGCAAAATCTTGGACCAGCTTTATAATTATGATATTAAGACTAACCAAGTATGTTTCCAAATGGTCGAAACACATTAATTGGAGAAGTGGGGACATCCTGATAATAAATTGAATGTGCTGAAATTGGAAAATCTCTGAAATATTTGGTGAGCAAAATACTGAACAGATGGTATGTAATATGCTTCAGCAATTGAGCAAGACTACAGTTTGTGTTGTCTTGTGCACCATTTCAATATGACTTGAAGAATGGCGGGATTAAAAGAAAAGAATATGTTACAACCAGCTTAGAGGCTTGATGCTTTGCTTCAGTGTTAATTTGATATATCAATGTTCAAGATCTTTGTTTTCGTATCCCCTGCAGTGTTTCCATTTTGAACCATGGTCAACTAGTGATGCTTTGTTTGCCAATCTTAATATTCTGCCTATGTGTAAGCAGTATGAATAGAGTTTTAATATTACTTTCTAGCTAGTTTTCTAATCAAATCTGTATATAGAAGTCTTATTTTATTTTATTCTAGAGAATTTTCTCTGAGTTTGACCTGCATGGTCTCATATATGGTTACCCAAAAGGGTCTCTGAAATTGTATATGGAGAATCATTTACAATTTGGTAGCTTTAAAATCTATCAGTATTATGGTTTTTGAATGTCAAGAAACTCATGTCCACCATTCTTGACATATTACTGTGATGTCTTACACTTGTAAATATATCTGCTGTATGTGAGTTAATTCAAGTGTCAGTTTAATGTCAGTTAAGGCGTTTCACTTTCTTCGTTATTTGGTGATGCAGCAAGGAGACAAGGTTAAAAATTGGGGCTGGAGTGCGGATGGGTTGGGAAAGGCGCCGTCAAAAGCTGACAATACAGGAGACCTGCTGCTTTGAGTGGCAGAACTTGCTTGCAGAAGCTGCTAGAAGGGGTTATGTTGATGAGGTGGAGCTTCAGTGGGATTCCTATAAAATTTTAGATAAACAGCTTGTGCAAGAGTGGGTGGAGAGTATAGAACAAAGAAAAAATATGCCCAGACCTACAGGAAGCAAGCGAGCTCCAAAGTCAGCTGAGCAACGAAGAAAAATTTCTGAGGCTATATCAGCCAAATGGGCAGACCATGTAAGTGCTTGTAATTATCTCTTAAAGCAATGTCAGATGTTTTTTGTTACATGCAAATTAATCGCGCTTAGTTGACAATAGGTACATGAAAAACTGTTAGAGAGTTTTTGTGAAAATCCAGATTTGCTTGGCACAAATAATTTGAAAAAGAATATTCAATTAAGATAATGAGCTGATCACATAAAGACTTCATTACATGGACTCCAAAATGCCCGATAGTAACCTTACCAACTGGACTCAGTGAGATATTGCACATACCCATGTCCAACAAGTAGCCATCCAACTCCATGGAACATACCACATGCGTTGAGCTCAATCTAATATTTAACATTTCACGGGATATGGTTTATTGATATCCTTTTATGGCTTTTAGAATTCAGCAATATTTATCCACAATATACAAACAATAAAAGGTTAATTTAGACACTAAATAAAACATTTTTCATAGGTATGAAATAAAATGTATAACAGATCAAGAACAAATGATTTTCCACACAATGAAGGGAACTAAAAAGCTAGTATATCTTAGATCTTGGGTATGCGAGCTGAATGTCTCCATGTAAGTACATCCAGCACCATATTTATGTTAAATGCATTTTGGAAAACTCATGATTATGGTCATATTGTTAAAAGATGCAGTGAACGATATCAATAATGCATCAATTGATGAAAGGATACAACGATTTCTAGAAAATTGTGTTGCTTGATGTATGGAAAAGATTCATGAAAAATGAGAACCATCTGAATTTTAGGCATGCATTCATTATGAAATTCTATGATGTATTGGTGAAAAGAATATTTATGTCTAGTACACTGACATTTTATGCCCTTTTCTTTTGGGAGGGGGAGGACTTGCATGAAATTATTTGCCATTTTGTTTGTCCAAAAAAAAAAAAAAAGAAGAAGGGCTTTTGTGAAGGGCAATATCTGCTGGTGTTCTGTGTATCAAATGTTTCGGCATACCAACAGAATGAATTTTAGCCACGACATTCTGCCTTTGCTATTTTTGATACATTTTTTGCTCCTACTCATGATTTCTCTTTTGAAATTTATTTATTGCACCAGGGGTATCGGGAGCGTGTTTGCTCTGCTTTAGCTAAATATCATGGGACAACAGTTGGAGGTGAGAAGAAGCAGAGGAGAAGGCCGAGTGGCAATAAGCAGCCAAGGAGTCCCAAGAAGAAAGAATTTAGAGACACTTCAAATACTGGTGTGCATGAGAATAAGAGCCAGGTTAGCATTTCGAGTGTGAAGCAAACTAAAGCACCCATCTATAAAGATCCTTTTTCAAGTCAGAAGTTGGAGATGCTAAAGAATATCAGAGCACAGAGGGCAGCTGAAGAAACCAAGAAAGTTGAAGCTGTGGAACGAGCAAAGTGAGTTGTATAAATGTCTTGTTCAATGATTTCATCTGCCTCTTGCTTCCCCTTGTATATATTGTATTGTGGAAAATCTAAAAAGAAAAGGGATAGGGTCTCAAGGAGCAAATGCTGAAGAGGCAGGCTCACTGCCTAGCATTTGCTCGTGTGCCCCTTATCGTA
Source organism: Dillenia suffruticosa (assembly GCA_033439265.1). Classification (NCBI taxonomy): domain Eukaryota; kingdom Viridiplantae; phylum Streptophyta; class Magnoliopsida; order Dilleniales; family Dilleniaceae; genus Dillenia; species Dillenia suffruticosa. Next base: position 4,001,913 of record JAVTVX010000018.1, on the reverse strand, counting down.
AATTGGAGAGAGATGTACTACACACTATTATAGGTTTGCCTATCCAAGGCATCTCTTTTAAGAGAGAGGCTACATTAGAAATTATGGAGGTGTTTGTCCTGGGGCAACTTATAGTAGCTAAAATCAACTAGGTGATTTGAAGGATACTGAATAAAGAAACTACCGAGGTGGGCAGTTTATACATATTAATACTGCATGTTTTGTGACAATTTGCAGCTAATAATATTCTTTTGACATGAACATGCTAGCTGGAATGGGCCTGTAGCAGTTATTTGTAGCTTCGTTTGGACTGCCGAAGTTTCTGCAGTTTTAATGCTGCTTTGATAACTTTTCTGGGGATTCATTTGAGTACCAATTCTTATGTAATCTGCAGATTACTGATTGCTGAAGCAGAAAAGGCAGCAAAAGCCCTTGAGTTGGCTGCAACTAGAAGCCCTCTGGCTCAAGCTTCCCTTGTTGAAGCCAAAAGTCTAATAGCTGAAGCAACTAAGATTATTGAAGCCATAAATACGCAACATCTGATGTCTGATGATAGCACAAATGGTGAAGTCCCTTACAGTGAACCGGAGGGTGTGGTAGAAAATGTTTCAGCGGAAACAGCATTTGTTGAAGGTCTGATTGTAGCGGACCCAAGAGGTGTAAATGGGAGAAAAACCTTGGGAGAATCAGTTGAAAATGCAATGAATGGTTTTCATATTGGTAAATTTTCCATTCAAAGTTTACTGGATAATAATAATGATATCATCTCTCCAAGCACCAGCAGATATCAAATTTCTTTGCTGGGTTGGCATAGCCAGATGAGTCAGACAGGAACGATGGAGAAACTGGGACAGCTTGAACTGAACCATGAGGAAGAAAAGATGCTACAACCAAATGGACTCAAAGTGCAATCTGGCAAGGACAAACCCGCTTCCAGTTCAAGCACTGTCACTAAGAAGTGGGTCCGTGGGAGGCTGGTTGAAGTTGCAGGAGATTAGAATACCTTCTAAGAAAGTATAATTGTTAACACAATTCTTTTTTTTCTTAGCTGCTGAAGAGAAATTTGATCTTAAAATGAAGAGCATTGGGTCAGTTGCTTTGAACAAATTTTGGGCTCTACTCGGCAGATGCTGATGACAACACTAGCTAGATCTGTCCTGTACATGTAAATTATTGATCATTATGGACGATGTCCAAAGCATTACTATCCTTGTATATTGTTTACCTCCTTGTCTGATTAGCTTCCATGCAACATTAGTAACCTGCAGGCCAAGCTTGGTTTACTTCAGGCCAAGCTTTCAAACATGAGTTTCTCTTTATTCTTATGCTACCTTAATAATCTCAAATTACGGTTGGGCATATTTCTCTCTTTCGCGGGGCTTTTTGTTTCGCTCTGGGCTTTTTTTTCTTAACCACTAGGCCAAGTTGTTCGTTTGAACCAAAGGGGAAGGAAATTGTACCGACGACAATCGGTTTAGTGAGACGTGATATTCAATTTCTTAATTAAGTTTCAGATTAGAAACTTGAAAATGAAAAGAATTATGTTGTGAGAATTGCACCCCTAAATAGGACTACATATACGTTCGAATTGGACTAATCGAAACATAGTTTCGGATACTAGTGATGGTTAAAAAAAAAGAGAGAGAGAGAGAGAGAGAGAGAGGAAAATTGCAGAAACAGGAGATGGCCAGCATTGGGTCTCATAAATCTTAGGTTGTTAAAAAGCTTAATCATTTAATCACATATGAATAATTTGTTACTTTTAATAAAAAATAATTCACACTTATGTTAGGATACAGAAGAGTTCTATTTTTGTAGAGATCATTTCCGAATCCAAATTTTAGTATTTAGCATAACAAAAGAAAATTATGAAATTCATTTCTAACTCTCAAAATTTTATAGATTTCTAAATCAATAGAAAATTATGGAATTTATGAATAAATTCTGCTAGAGTTTGTGGGGTTCACCCATTTTTATTTTAAATGATCATTTGATCTGACTAACTCCTAAAGAGGGAGAAATTTAAGGATAATTAAGTAAATAATAATATTTAAAAATAAATTTTATATTTTAATTTTTTTATTTTAATCATAAGAGTTCATTCTATTTACAAATAAACTCTGAAGTTCAAATAAATAATAATTAATTATTATTATTTTTTAATTTGCTTTTCCAGCAGGCGCAAGCGAATTTAACTTAAATTGATTATTAAAATAAAACGAGAATTCGAGAATTCTTAGCATAAGAGAATGGCAGCAGTCGAGCAGGCAGCGTGGACCCAGTGATCGTCACAGGCAAACCTCATCAGCTTCCCCCTTCCCTCATTCCGCTCAAATTCCAAAAGCTCCAGCAACCCACATTGAACTTCACCCAAACCCCAAGCCAGAACAGAAATCAAAAACTTGTTTGACAAAATATGACCAACCCAATTTAGAACAAACAAAACAAATCCATGCTCACTTAATGAAGACCCACTTCACTCACGCCCACCAAATCCCTCCCAATTTCTTCCAACCCCATTCTAGCCCCTCTGCTCTCCACAACTTCCTTTCAACCTCTTACATAAAAAACAACTAACCCTTATCTGCACTCCACATATATAACCATATGAGAAAATGTGATACTGAGATTGACAGTTTCACTATCCCATCTGTCTTAAAAGCAAGGGGCCAATGTCCCAATCGGGCAAAGAGATTCATGGGTTTGCCACAAAGGATGGGTTGGTGTCAGATGTGTTTGTTGGTAATGCATTGATGCAAATGCACGGTGAGTGTGGGAGTGGAGGACTATCTTGCTTAGTGTTTGATCAAATGTCTTGAGAGAGATGTTTCTTGCAGTACCATGATAAGAAGTTATGGAAAGAGTAGATCGCTTGATGAAGCATTATATTTAATTAGAGATATGCATCTTGTGCAAATTAGGCCTAGTGAAGCGGCTATGATCAGCATGGTTAATCTTTTTGCTGATATTGGTGATCCCCGAATGGGGAAGCGAATGGACGGTTATGTTCTTAGAAATGGGAACTCCAACCAAATGGGTGTCCCTATAATCAGTGCTTTGGTTGACATGTATGCCAAGTGTGGAGACTTGGGTTCCGCGTGTAGTTTGTTTCAGAGACTGACTCAAAAAGGTGTTGTCTTGTGGAGTGCAATGATTGCAGGCTGCATTCGACGCAGGAAATTAGAGGAGGGAGTATGACTTTTTGTGAAGATTCTGGAAGAGAATGTGGATCCAAATGAGATTAGTATGTTGAGTTTGATATTGAGTGTGGATTTGTGGGGCTTCTAGAGTTTTGAAAGTGGTTACCTATCTTTTGAGGAATGGGTTTCAGATGTCTATGGCTTTAGTCACTGCATTGATTAATATGTATGGGAAATGTGGTGAGGTTAAAGCTGCAAGGGCTCTTTTTGCTACAATGGAGAAAATGGATATGATGAGTTGTAGAGCAATGATTTCAGCCTATGCTCATGCGAATTGCCTTAACCAGGCTTTTGATCTCTTTGTGCAGATGAGGAAGGTGGGAATTAGGCCCAATAAAGTAACAATGGTTAGCCTTCTTTCACTTTGTGCAGATGCAGGTGCTCTTGATTTAGGCAAGTTGCTTCATGCTTACATTGATAAGCAAGGGATGGAAACCTATATGATGTTAGACCCTGCTCTAGTGGATTTGTATGCAAAGTCTGAGGATGTTGATGGAGCTTGTAAGGTGTTTGTTGAATCTAAAGATTGAGATATATGCATGTGGAATACTATGATGACTGGATTTGCGATGCATGGTTATGGTAAGGAAGCTTTAAAGCTCTTCTCAGGGATGGAGGAACTGGTTAAGCCCAATCACATTGCCTTTGTTGGGGTTCTTCATGCTTGTAGTCATGCTGGACTGGTGGAGGGGAAAAGGCTTTTTGATAAAATGAATAATGATGACACTGGCTTGGTCTAATGTTGAGAGCACTATGGTTGTATGGTGCATCTTTTAGGTCAAGCTGGACAGCTTGATGAGGCTCATGAAATTATTAAAGGCATGCCTGTAAAACCTAATGCCATTTGTATGGGGCACCTTGGTTGCAGCCTGCAAGATTCACAAAAACCCTAATTTGGGGGAGTTGGCAGCAAAAGAACTTCTCAAGATTGATCCCCAAAATTGTGGATATAATGTGTTGATGTGGAACATATATGGTGCAGCAAGTTGATGAAGTTGCAGAGGCGAGAAAAACAATGAAGGATACTGGAATGAACAAGGAACCAGGTCTGAGCTCAATTGAAGTCAATGGTTCAGTTCATGAGTTTATAATGGGGGACATATCACACCCACAATATGGGAAAATTGATGCAATGCTAATCGAGATGAAAAGGAAACTTACGGAAATGGGTTACATCCCAAACACATCTGCGGTCTTGCTCAATATAGATGAAGAGGAGAAAGAAACCATACTTAATTATCACAGTGAGAAATTGGCAATGCCCTTTGGTCTCATCACTACAGCTCCAAGCACCCCAGTTAGGGTTGTGAAGAAACTAGAATATGTGGTGACTGTCATGCGGTTGCCAAGCTTTTATCTAAGATATATTAGAGGATTATCATAGTAGGAGACTCGAACGATTTCACCACTTTAAAGATGGGAATTGTTCTTGTGGGTATTACTGGTAGCAATTCATAGAATTGCCCATTTCATTTTTGACATAAATCATAATTTTTTATTTTTTTATTTTTTGTTTAAAGAGATATAACCAAATGGAACGAATATGAAAAGAGAGGATGAAAATGAAGAGGTTTTACCGTTTGAATTGTCCCTAAGGGACACATGAATCATAATTTTCAGATGTACGAACATAATTGATTACAACAAAAGGAGAAATTTTCCCTTTTTCCACTTCTTCCTTGCAAGAGTTCACATCTTTAATTCTATGATACAAGAAAGGAAATCAACCAAGCCATTGTTGTGCTCGCCGATCCCCACTACCTCCAACAGAATGCCTAATGCTGATCTTTTCAGCTGCATATTTTTGCTGCAGCCACTCAAAAGCATTCACATCAAGCTTCCCAGTAACTGATTTTCCCTGCTTCCTTCGAGTTTGCTGCTCTCTTATGGATGCCCAGAGTTTTGTAATGGCATCTCTCTGTCTAGTGGTAAACCTTGATACATTATCATATGCATGCTTCACCAGTATGTCGATGCCTGTTTGGCACCTGTAAAGAAAATGGACAAACAAATCAGATTTCTAGCGGTAAAGCAAACAGGGCCTATTTAATTATAAGATCACCATCCAGAAAGTAGCATAAACTGGACCATGGAGTTTTGTAACGTCGTGCAGCGATCTCCAAACAAATAATCAAGGCCTCTCTCTGCGACTTGAGAAATCTTTTACTCTCTTCCACTTCCTCCTTCCTATCCGTAGAAGCAAAATACTTCTTCCCTTTAGTCTTATCTTCTTTCTTTGAGTTGCCAGGAAGTAGAGCATCCAATCCAAACGGATCAAGTTCTTTGTTGCTTTTCCCCTCCAATGCTACCACTGCAGACGCATCCTGGCTTTTCTGGTTAACTGTGTCTGCTTTTTCCTCCTCATCTTCCAGGGCAACAGCTTCCTCCTTGTCATCATCTTCAGTTGCCACAGGAAGACTTGATATGGCTTCTTTTATTCTTCCAGCCGCTTTTGAAAACTAAAATGATCAATAAACGAGACCAGAATTAGCCTCAATAAGATCTCAACCTTCAAGCAATATCATCTTACTCGAAACATATAATACACACCAAAGCTTGAAATTAAGACAATATTATCCGAGTTAAGGGTTGCAAGCATAACAAAATTCCAAAGTTGTTGTAGATAGTGAATACAAGGTGCAACCGAAACCATAAAAGTAAAAGGGATGCAAAACCACAGCTTTTATTTAGAGGCCCTTTGTAGTTAGTGGTATATTTTGAGTCAAAACCAGCAGCAATAAAGAGTTGATGAGACTAGGACTAGAGAAAGACCTAACAAGAGCAGCCAGTACTCTGAGAATTTTTAGTGCACCATTCTGAGCACTAGAAATCTGCTGCAGTGATGAAGCTCTAACAGATGGATAAAACAATATGTTTAAAAAAAAAAAAAAAAAAAAAGGGCAGGAAAACTTTGTAGGGCACCAGAACCAACAATTCTTCCCAGCAATGAATAACACACTAGACTCCCTCAAACAAGAAACAGAGAAGAGAAAACTAAGGAACAAAATCAAATCCCATGTTGAAAGGTAGATAACTCCAGCTTTGTTAATATTATTACCAGGCAAAGTGCAAATAGTCCACCTGCAGCTTGCCCAATAAGCAAAACATGGAAAAAGTGCTATTGCAGTTAGTTGCATTAGCCATGTTCCTCCATCCTTAAATCCCCATGGTAAAAGGTCATGCATGTCAGCACCTAATACTTCTGGTGTTTTTATTTCATAATATGCAGCGACCATGTCATGTGGGATGGAATTGGTTACGGCGGGGGCCAGGCCAGGCCAGGTACCTGGACCCGAGCACACTATTTTAGCCCAAATCCAAGGTATTTGGATTATATATTTTAGTCTGAATGTGCCCGACCAAAATATTCTCGGATTTCGGCAGGTACCCGAACCCAAAACTAACCCAAATAATCAAGCTTCCTTGTTTTATTAAATCTCATCCTTCTCACACAATAGATCTAGGGCGTTAATTGAAAAAATAATCAAAATTAAACTACATGGATCCTACTCGTGATAAAGATAGGAAGATATTTCAAAACTAACCCATGAGAAGTGGCTGGGCTGGGTGTCAGGTGTTCGTAGACGGTAGTGGGTTAGTGAATGTAGATTTTGAAGAAAGGACGGATTTGGCAAAGAAAATAAGAAGATTGTAAGGAAAGGAAGAAAGGATTTGGAAAAGAAAGGAAGGATTTTGAAGAGGATTGGGATGAATAAAGGAAGGGGCGAGAATTGGAGGAGGAAGGAGAGTAGTCAATCGAAATTAACTGTTAGCGCTAAGGTTAGGGTTTTTTTTTTTGTTTAGGTTAGGGTTAATATCAGCCGTTAGATTACATTAGGATTAATTTCTATAGTTAGATCTTGGGTTAGTTTTATATGTATTCATATTTGTGTTATATTTTTGAAGAAGTGTATTTGAACCACCTTTATAATTATAATATATTTACAAATACATCCTTATTTCCGGGTTAATTCAGGTGGGTTAGGTTATGCGGGTAACCAGAACACGCCCAAGTATAAGGAAAAACCGGTTTAGCCGGGCCCGGGCACCTCAGGTCTGAGATGGTCACGGGTTTTGTCCAGGTCAAACCCAGCCCCAGAATTGGTTCATTGTTGGCATTAATAATGTTATCGTCTGCTCAATGAGTAACTAATGTTCTTTTTCTATTACAAGGTAGACCAAACAAGTTAAGCCAATCTTACCATCACCAGCAAAAGTTTCACATTCCTGATTTAATCAAACTTTGTAAAATCTAACCCTCCAATTTGGAAGGAATAGGCCGGATGAAACTGCTGATACTTGATGGTTCTTCTCTGGACATTTTCAAAATTAAAGTGAGCTGGAGGGACAGGCAATTTTGTTATTCCTGTCTGCTATCATTAAAACTCAAAACAAACTAGAGGAAGATACACTATCCCGTCCCCCTCTAGCAATTATATTAAAAATTTGAACAGGAGGGTGCTAAACAAATCATAATCTCAAAGTCATCCTCATTATTCATTTTGACACTAAATAATTCAAAGAGGCATGATATTCTTCTTAGCATTTATTGCTGTCATTAGCCTAGTTTACCCAAAAACATCCGATCAATATTGTGTTGGATCACCTGTTTATTGGCTTAGAACAAGCTTATGGAACCAACTGCATGTGACGGCCTCTTTATAGACTTCAACCATGTTCCAAAACCTTGAGTCACAAGCAAGCACTTGCCTGAGCACCTGACTTGCTTCACCCAGGTAAAACTAAAAGAAAGGAAGAAACACCAAGGCTATGCAAATCCCAAAACTTAAACAAAATTAATGATATCTACAATATAAGCAATACAAACATCACTCGCAATAATAATTGAGAGTAATGATGAATGAAGAATTGTTGAGCCCTCTCCAACATGCAATATTTCTCACTTAAAAAAAATGAATTTAGAATAACTATGAGTTTCTTTTCCTCTTGATCCAGCAACATATACTTCCACATGTCCATAGCTCATTATGGACAAAGCCAAAGAAACCAATGAAAGTGTCAAAGTAAACAAAATCTCCCAATGCAACCAGCTCCAACCACAATGTATGAACACAAAATCAATTATTTCTATTTCTCCATATACAAGGGACAACAACTTACTGACACCACTTCTCTCATCTAGAAATTATCCTAAATATAGTTTTCCACCAAGCTTCTTCTAGAGAATCAGACCACTCTAGGAGACAAATTTAGGAAGGATGATAGCCCAACCCTCTCCTATCTCCTGTAAGAACAAGGCCATAAAGGGCCTACAGTTCAGACATTGATGAGTTGGGCATCTCATTGCATTGGCTTCTCACAGGAAGAAATAATCAATCAATAAGCTAAAGCCCTTCAAAGTGTCAAAAGTGCTATCCAAGAAAATAAAGTGTTACCATCTCCAAACTCACAACAGGTATCTCCTCTCAGCAATATAGATAGATTCTGATTACAATCCCAAAAGGGAGCTTACAAGCACTATTATCTTGCCAATAATCATTAGAAGCTTTATTGACAACCTAAAAGTTTTCCACATAGAAAGCCTTCCACTTGTTAGATATTGAACCCATGCCATTCAACCACTCTAAAACTCATCAATTCTGTTCTGTGTCATATGATCCTACTTTACTGAGTGTATCTCAAGGGATGGAGCCAAGATTTTTGTCTTAGGGGGCCAAAACAAAAACAAAATATAAAAAATCTATGATGAAATATAGAAAAATATTAAACAAGACAATGTAAATTTCATTTTAAATTGAACTTTTCATTCTTGACAGTATTAAATTATCTATTATTTTATCAAAATTGAATATTTCAGCAGTTTCCCTCTCAATCTGTACAACTCAAAAATTTCTCAGAAACTCCTTTTGGTTTTGTTGCAAAGCCTTGCCAAATACGTTCTCCTAGGTAGCCTAAAAAAAAAAAAAAAACTTACATAACAATAAGTTATAGAATGTTTAACTTCGTTCAAATTAAAGTAAACTCATAACATTAAGTTGATACATATTTAACTCGTTAAAAACCCAACTACAATCATAAAGCAAAGTAATCAGATTGACCATCAATATCTATGCCTTTTTTTGTCTATATTGGATTTACTATTATTTTTTGGATAGTCCCAACTCTCATCCAAGACACAAGCAGGCACTATGCCAAAGACTTAGATAGTTCCCACCCTCACACACCCATCACCCAGTAGCCCAATCTCCTCGGATAAAAACCCTCCACATCTCCCCACGAACAACCAAAATATCTCAACTCTCCACTCTGCCTCAATCTGCCTCCCTATCCAAATCCCAATTACAGACTTAGAGAGCCGTACTAATAAATTTTTTTTGGGTGGGGGTCCATGCTCCGTCTTTGAGTCTCTCAGCCATTTCCTGAGCTTTATTGAATGCCAATCAGCTGGACATTCAGATAAACTATATACCACAAGAAAGAGTTCTTATTTTCGATCTCAAGAACTATTTCACTTAACTTGCCTCCTCCAAGCAATAGAGATAGAATCAGACAATGATCCTTAAAAGGAGTTTAAATGTACCACAGTCCAGCCAAAAATTGTAGACAATCCATCTAGAACCTGCTATTGCTTTCCATTTGACGAGAAATCCTGCCAATTGATCCAAATCGCTTTGTTGCCAACCTCCCTTCAACCTCATTGGAACCCATCAATCATGATATGAATTATACTTAGCAACCCTATATCCCTCTAACGATGATCGTTCCTTACCACTCTCCAAGTAATCCCTAAAGGACCCATATTGATTCCACAAGCAATTTAACACCAAGCCTACTTTCCTTAATAAGATATAATTAAACCAGAATAAGATTACAGATAATAGACAGTTGATGCTTGTAGCAATCTGAGAGACCCATAAAAATTTTGCTTCTGTAGTTTTCCGACATTGCACAGTTGTAAGCATGCAATATTCCGCAATTCAACACTATTCATCTTTAACATATATTGTGTGTGCGACAAGCTAAAATAGAACAGGCAAAATGTAGCAAGTTCTAGATGCTTTTCATACATTCCATGCTTAAGTATGCACCGACTCCAATGCTGACCAAAATGATCAAAGCAAATACAAAAAGGAAAATCAAAGGACTCACCACAAAGCTGTCATCAGTGAAGAAATCATTGCATGTCATTGCTCTGATGGTCCATGTAGCTAATTGATTCTTCTGCTTCTTGTTAAGGGCCTACATGTGGATAATGGCTAAGAAATACCAATCAAAATCCTTCCTCACATTAGAAGTATATGAAAATGAGTGAACTTTTTTCTTCCAAAAAAGAATTACATTGACTGTAGATTGTGCAGCCTCAAAAAGTGCATGATAATCTGCCCGTACTGAAGGATCATTACAAGATGTAGAAGATGACATAGCAGCTTCAAGTATGACAAAGAACTGATCACTAGTTTCGGACTTGACTGCACCAGATTCAATCAGCTGGATAGCCAACTTTGATGCTTTTGCGAACTTTGTAGGGTTCTTAATATGTGATGCTATCTTCTGCATAGCATCGATTACTTGTGCATCCGAAGCATCAGTGGTCATTTTAAACCTCAATTTCTTTTCACCAGGAGCATTTGCTACAAATTAAATAAATAAAAATGATAAAAAAAAAATAGATATCAAGTTTCAGTTCCAAAAGATGCAAACCATGCACGTCAAAAACACCCACAAGGTGCCGCAAGAAGCAAAGTTTACAAAAAAGGGAGTCTATGAAATCCACAAATATAGATCACACTATCAATGCACTTCAGAGCAGAATCCTACTTCAAACTTAATTATCTCATTTGAGTTTTTATGAGAAGCACAAGCTAACAGTTCAATTATAATTGCCAGAACCAAAGAGAAGAGAGCGTCACAAATGGATAGCTAGTTCACCACAATGAAAAATAAAGTAAGAAACAGAAACCCCAAATAAATCAACATATACAAAAACTAGAGCAATTGTACCAGTGTATCTAAGGATTCTAAAGATACCCATTAACCCCAACAAAGAATTTTACAGCTCCATCCAGAATCTAGAGAAAACCCATTAATTTTGCAGCATTAACGAAAATACCCATCAACGCAAATATCTTAAAGCCACTCAATATTTTATTAGGGCTTTTGAGGTATTAAAAAGAAGAAGAATTATGAGATAGTGATACCTATGGGAAGTGATTCAGGAGGCTTAGATCGTTTAAGAGCGCTTTTGAGAGCAGGAGGAGGCGGAACTTGAGCAGAAGAAGAAGATGATTCTTTGCTGGCGCTTGGCTTCGAACTGTGGTGCTCTGCTTCTCCATGGTGTTCTTGAAGAGTTTCAGGGTTTGAAGATGATGAAGGAGGAGGTAAATCATCGAATAGACTCTCACCCATTCAGTTCTTTTTCTTCTTCTTCAACTATTCAGATCAAATTTTGCTGAACTGAATTATTGAGAGAAGAAAAATAATGACAACAGATGAAGTCCAAAAGCGTTTGCGGGGTTGCTCAGAAGAGGGTTTTATTATATTTATATTATATATCATCATCTTACTATAATAGAAAAGAACAAGAGAAGAGAAGGAGTGGTCTGTGAGGCTTTGCCACCTCAGTAATGAACATTCGCTACGGTTCATCGACTTTTTTTTTTTCACCCATTTATCCTTTTTTTATTTTTCTTTTACTTTTTTTTTCACTCTTCCCTATTCCTTTTTTTTTTTAGATTTCTTCTTCTTTTTTTTTTTTTTTTTTTACTTCATTTTTTCGTCCTTCACCATTTTTTCACTCTATTTTTTTAGGTTTCAAGGTTATCGATTTGCCTTTTTGCTTCTTTTTTTCACTCATTTACTCTTTTTTTGCTTTTTTTTTTCACTCTTTACCATTCCTTTTTTTTTTTTTTTACTTTTTTGGATTTCTTCTTCATTTTTTTATCACCTTTCTTCCTTTTTTTTTTCGAGTTCCACTATTACCGACTTGCTATTGTTCCTATTTTTTACTTCTTTTTTTTTCACTCATTTACTCTTTTTTTCATTCTTTTTTTTTCATCATTCACCATTCTTTTTTTTTTTACTTTTCTTGGGTTTCCTCTTTCTTTTTTTCACCTGTCACCCTTTTTTTTTCACTCTCCTTTTTTTTTGGGATTCATATTACCGGTTTGCTACTGTTTTTTTTTTTTTTTTACTTTTTTTCCCACCCTTCACTCGTAGGGAGAGGGAAGTAGGAGGGAATGACACCTCAGATCGGAATGGTTGGTTACTGTTTTCTCTTTTTTAATTCCTTTTTCTGCGGTTTTTTTTCCTTTTTATATTTTTTACTTTTTTACTTCTATTTTTCACCTTTCACCCTTCCTTCCTTTTTTTTTTTTTTTTTACTTTTTTTAGGTTTTTTCTTTTTTTTATCATCTTTCATGCTTCTTTTTTTTCATTTCTTTTTTTTTGGATTCCACTGTTACCAGTTTGCTATTATTCTTTTTTTTTAATTTTTTAATTTCTTTTTTTTTCTTTACTTTTTTTCCTACCCTTCACTATATATATATATATATATATATCTTATCTTAATTTTAGTCTTTTTTAATCTTCTTTAATAATAATAATGTTACTATTATAGAAAGCAACAGTAGGGAAGGAGGTGGGAGGGCGTGCCATGTCGGATAGGAGCAGTAACACACTATTCCCTTCCATTTTTTTTCTCTTTTTTTGAGATTTCTTTCTTTCTTTTTCTAACATAAGAAACAAGTAGAGAAGGGGGAGGGGGAGGGGGAGGGGGGAGTGAGAGGGAGTAGCATCTCGGATGGAAATAGTAGATAACTGTTCCCTTTTTTTTTCCTCTTTATTTTTTTTTTTGGGTTTTTTTCTATAATTTTATCTTAATTTTAATTTTTCTTAACTATATATAAAGAAACAAGTGGAAAAAGGGTGGGAGGGATTGTCACCTCGGATGAGAACAATTTGTTACTGTTCCATTTTTTCTTTCTTTTTCTTGGGTTTCTTTTCCTTTTTTTAACTTCTTTCTTTTTTTCACCGTTCACCCTTTTTTCACTCTATTTTTGGAGTTCCACTATTACTGGTTTGCTACTATTCCATTTTACTTCTTTTTTTTGTTTCTTTTTTTTTTTATTTTTTTCCCCACTTTTCACCCTCCGTTTTTTTTTGGGTCTCTTCTTATTCTTATTTTTTTATTTTACTTCTCCTTTTTTTCACCATTCACTTTTTTTTTCACTTTTTTTTTTATTCCATTGTTACCGATTTGTTACTATTCTTTTTTTTTCTTCTCTTTCTTTTTTACTTCTTTTTTTTTCTTCCTTCACCCTTTTTGCCTTATTAATCTATCTTTTCTCCTCTCTCCGCTTTTTTTTTAGTACTTTTTTTGTGGATTTCATTGTTTTCGCAACTATCTTCGGAAGTCTCCCTCCTCTTGATACCTCTTGGCGCAATTTGGTTTTTTCCGAGTTATTTCCTTTTTTTTTACCATTTTTTATTATCTAATTTACTAAAACACCTTTCAATAAAAAAACTATGTGCATGTACAACTACACACCATTGAATTTTTTTTTAAAAACAAGTGGGGAGGGGGAGTTGGGAGGAATTGCCACCATGGATGGGAATAGTTTGCTACTGTTCCTTTTTTTGGGTTTCTTGTTTCTTTTTTTTTTTCATCCTTTACCCTTTTGTTTTTTTCTTTTTTTTTTTACTTCTTTTTTTTTTCACTCTTCACCCTTGTTCTTTTTTTTTTTTGTTTTTTTTTTTACTTTTTTTGGGTTTCTTATTTTTCTTCTTCTTTTTTGTTCACCATTTATTCTTTTTTTTTTCACTCTTTTTTTTGAGTTCTCCTATTATTCGTTTCCTACTATTTCCTTTTTTTTCTACTTTTTTTTCCTTCTTTTTCTTTTTTACTTTTTTTTTTTTCACTTTTCACTATTTTCTTTCAATAATTATAACGTACACAAGAAAAAGAAAAAAAAATCTTGGCCAAGGCCGAACCTTGTGCGGCAAAAACCCTCCTAATACTATAATAGAAAAGAACTAGGAGAGTGGGTGCGGGGGAGCATGCCACGTCGGAGAGGAACAGTGGCAAACTGTTCTCTTTTTTTTTCCTTTTTTTGGGAGTTTCTTTTTCCCCCTTTTTTTTTACTTTTTTTTACATATTTTTTTTTCACCTTCACCATTCCTTTTTTTTTTATTTACTTTTTGTTGGGTTTCTTCTTCTTTTTCTTTTTTTTAACTTCTTTTTTTTTTTATTTCACTATTACCGATTTGTTACTATTCTTATTTTTGTACTTTTTTTGGAGAGGGGTGTAGGAGGCGTGCCATGTCAAATGGGAACAATTGGTTATTGTTCTCCTTTTTTTTTATTTTTTTTTATGGTTTCTTCTTCCTTTTTTTCTACTTTATTTAACCATTTACCTTTTTTTTTACTTCTTTTTTTTTCACCATTCACGTTTTTTTTTTAACTTTTTTTGGATTTTTTCTTTTTCTTTTTTTTTTAACTTCTTTTTTTTCATCCTTCACCTACCTTTCTTTTTTTTCACATTTTTTTTGTTCTATTATTACCGGTTTGTTACTGTTCTTTTTTTTTCACATTTTTTTTTTTACTTTTTGTGGATTTCTTCTTCTTCTTCTTTTTTACTTCTTTCTTTTTTCACCCTTCGCCCTTCTTTTTTTTCGCTCCTTTTTTGGGTTTCACTATTATAGGTTTGTTACTATTCCTTCTTTTTTTTAACTTTTTTTCCACCCATTTAACCATTTGTTTTTTGTTTTTTTTTTCACCCTTTACCCTTCATTTTTTTTTTTTACTTTTTTGGGTTTCTTCTTCTTTTTTTTTTTACTTCTTTTTTTCGCTCATTTTTTTTTTGTTTCACTGTTATCGGTTTGTTATTGTTCTTTTTTTGGGTTTTTTCTTTTTCTTTTTACTTTTTTTCCACCCTTCACTCCGGGGGAGAGCGAGGGAATACCACCTCGAATGGAAACAGTTGGCTACTATTCCCTCTTTTTTTTTGGGTTTTTTCTTCCTTTTTTTTTTTTACATCTTCTTTTTCACCCATTTATCTTTTATTTTTGCTTCTTTTTTTTATTTTTTTTTCCACCGTTCATCCTTCCTTTTTTTTGAGCTTCTTCTTCTTCTTCTTCTTCTTCTTCTTCTTCTTCTTCTTCTTCTTCTTCTTCTTCTTCTTCTTCTTCTTCTTCTTCTTCTATTTATTTATTTTTTCACAATTTATTCTTTTTTTTACTCCTTTTTTTTTGTTCCACTATTACCGGTTTGCTATAATCATTTTTCTTTACTTCTGTTTTTTCATTCATTTACTCTTTTTTTTTGCTTCTTTTTTTTTATTTTTTATTTTTACCTTTCACTCTTCCTTTTTCTTTTTTTACTTTTTTGGGTTTTTTCATTGTTTTTTTTACATCTTTTTTTCTTCACCCTTTATCCCTTTTTTTTACTCTTTTTTTGGATTTCACTGTTATCGTTTGTTACTATTTCTTTTTTTTTTAACTTTTGTTTTGTTTCTTTTTTTTTTTTTTTACTTTTTTTCCACCCTTCACTATATATATTTATATCTTACCATATATAAAGAAACAAATGAGAGGCGGGGAGTAGAAGGAGTTGCCACATTGGATGGGAACAGTTTGCAATTGTTTTGTTTTGTTTTGTTTTTTTTTTATTCCTTTAAGGGTTTCTTCTTCCTCTTTTTTACTTCTTTTTTTTTTTTACCGTTCACCCTTCTTTTTTTCACTCTTTTTTTTTTATTTCACTATTATCGGTTTGTTACTATTTTTTTTTACTTCTCTTTTTTTTAAAATTTTTTCACCATTTACTATTTTTTCCTTATTAATCTATTTCTTCTCGTCTCTTTTATTAATCTATCTTTTCTCCACTCTCTAATTTTTTTTCACTTCATTTTTTTGTGGGCTTCACTATTTTCATTTTTTTTTACATATATTATATATATATAAAGTTAGAAGATTTCTTCCATATGCAGTGACATGTTCTTCTTGGAATATGACATGCGGCCAGCTAATTTAGAAAAAAATAGAGAGTTACAAGATATTTTTTTATCATCTTCGCACTCAAATGACTCAATAATGATACAATTTTTTTCTTATTTCTTATCTTAATTTTAATTTTTCTTAACTTTATATAAAAAAACAAGTGGGGAGAGGGAAGTGTGTGGGAGTATCACCTCAGATGGGAATAGTTTGCTAATATTCCTTTTTTTTTCTTTTTTTGGGATTTCTTCTTCATTTTTTTTATTTCTTTTTTTCTCCACCATTCACCCTTCTATTTTTTTGCTTCCTTTTTTTTTTTTACTTTTTTTTCATCATTCACTCTTCTCTTTTTTTTTTCTATTTGTTTTTTGTTTCTTCTTCTTTTTTTTTCATCCTTCACATTTCTTTTTTTCACTCTATTTTTTTTATTCCATTGTTATTGATTTGTTACTATTATTTATTTTTACTTTCTTTCTTTTGCCTTTTCTTTTTTTTTCACCTTTTACCCTTTTTTTTGCATCTTTTTTTTATTTCTTTTTTTTTTCTACCCTTCATCTTTTTTTACTTATTAATCTATCTATTCTCCTTATTTCACTTTTTTTCACTTCTATTTTTTGTGCGTTTCACTGTTTTCACAACTCTCTTTGGAAGTTCCTCCTCCTTTTGATGCCATTTGCTACAATTTGATTTTTTTTTCGAATCATTTCCTTTTTTTACCATTTTTGATTGCTTATTTTTCGATAAAAAAACTGTGTATATACAATTACAAAATGTTTTTTTTTTTAAATAAGTGGGGAGGGGGAGGTAGGAGGAGTTGTCACCTTGGATGGGAATAGCTTGCTATTGTTTTTTTTTTCTTTTCTTCGGGTTTTACCCATCGTTTTTTTTTTCTTTTTTTCTTTTTTACTTTTTTTTCACCCTTCACCTTCACCGTTGCTTTTTTTTTTACTTTTTTTTTCCACCTTTAATTTTTCTTTTTTTTTTCCACTCATTTTTTTTGGATTCCATTGTTACCGATTTTTTACTATTCCCTTTTTTTATTTCTTTTTTTATGGTTTTTTTTCTTTTTTTTTTCTTTTTTTATCCTTCACTTTTTTCTTTTAATAATTATAACACAAATAAAAAAGAAAAAAAAAAACTGGGCCAAGGCTGCACCTTGTGCTGCCAGAACCCTCCTAGTATTAAAAAAAAAAAGAAGCAGGGCTCTATGTTTCATGATGGCTGCAAAATCTTTTTTTAATATTATTTAAAAAAAGAAATATAATTATAATATTTAAATTAAAATATAAATAACTCTAATTTAGACTTTTAAAATTCCTTTAATTAAAGATATTTTGAAAGTAAATTAAAAATAAAATTTATATATAGTTTTAATATAATAATTAGGATTTTGCCAAAAGTAAGATGAAAAATTAATAAGAAAGACACCAAGTCTAAAATAATAACTAAAATTATAAATAAATTGCATAGATGAGGAAAGCATCAATCAAGGCTAATGGAAGAGGTAAAAATAAAATTTTATTTAACTGTAAAAATAAATAAAAATAAATATTGGAAAATTTTACTTGAAAATTTTAAAATATTTAATGTTTGAGAATCACATAACGTCTGATTAGAAAAAAGCGGAAGAAAAATAAATAAGAAACGGTGCAAATCCAGAGTATGTAAACATTATATTCTTTTCACTCAACAAAAATAAATAAATAAAATTAAAGAAATATAAAAATATAAGGATTTTTATATAAATATTAATTATTTTTCAAAAATAATAGAATAACTATATTTTATAATAAAAATAAAAAATAATCAAATATATAATTATTAAACATAAAATAAACAATATAAAAATAAAAAATTATGATTAAATAAATAAATAATTCATTAAAGATGAAAAAATATATACATATAAAAAATATAAGGAATTTAATGTAAATATTAATTAATTTAACGTATGCAAACGTTTTGAAGACGGGAAATATTTCGGAAATGGGGAAATGATAGTATTAAGAAGTTTTCATGTATCATAGTGTTGTATGTCCCAAGTTTATGATATGGAGCTCAAGCCATTGTAGTAAGATTGAGGAGGCAATCTGTTCGATCCGCATGGAACATGCCGCAAGCGAATAAGAAGGGAAAAGAAAAGAGTATGCCAAGATGGTGGAATCAGCACCAAATCAATCATTTCACAGGCAAAAGGACTTATTAGTAAGCGGCTAATAGGTAAGGATTTCAGATTCGAAATTTAGAAATAGAAAAAAATTATATTAGAAGAAGTTCTCTTAAATTAAGTTCGACAACGTTCGAATCGGATTAATCAAAATATGATTTCAGAAATATTTTAACTGACATAATTCTATTAAAAGATAAAAAGTTTTGGCGGTTGAAGGCTCTAATACACAAATTTCTCAACATTAACATTTTTGGTTTTTGAAATATTTTCAAAACGTTTTATGAAACGACTCAACATGCTAAATCAATTAATATTTATGCAAAAATTTTTATATTTTTATATTTAATGAATTATTTTTCTTATTTAATTCTAATTTTTATTTTATGTTATTTATATTATAATTAATAATTATATATTCAATTATTTTATATTTTTATTATAAAGGATGCTTATTCTATTATTTTATAAAATAATTAATATTTATATAAAAATCTTTATATTTTTATATTTTCGTGTTTTCTCACGTTTACATTTTTTATATCTTTATAAAATGTTATTTATCTGTATCGTGTTATATCTATTTTCATTTTCATACAATCTAACTCTGAGAAAAAAGGAGAAAAAAAAAAAGAGTCGACGAGGATGAAAAGATAGTGACTGTAGTATTACGACAGTGCCCGGACAAAGTTAAAAATTATACTCGATGAAAATAAAATATCTATTTTATATTGTAATTTTATGGGAGGAGTGTTATAATTTTTAAGGGGATAAATAATTTTTAAAATTATATATATATAATCAAAAGGCTGCTGCCATATTCTCCACTTTCCTTTGTCCCTAATCATGTGTAAACTTAGATTGTGTGTGACAATTAATTTAGTCTAAAATATTTCTTTTTCAATTTTTTGTTTTTATAAAATCTCAATTACTATTTCTAAGTGTCCATTTGATAGGGCTTTGTTTTTCTTCTCTTCTCCTTATAAAGAGAAAACCTGTCAAACAATTTTATCTAGAAGTTCTTAAAAAAAAATAACTTTTTTTATGAAAAAAATTAAAAAGTAGTTTTTAAGAAAAAGTTTCTGAGAGAAGCTTTTTCTTCTCTTTTTTTTAATACTTCAACTTTTTCGAAAATATAGGCTTTTTTATTCCATTTATATTCTCACATAATTATTTTTATTCAATTAATATTCTCATTTAAATGATATAAAATTTTAAATATATCCATTAATTTTTAACTTTTAACTTTATTTCAAAAGTAAAAAAGTAAAAATGGAATTAATTTTTTAATTTTTAATTTTATTTCAAAAGTAAAAAAACCAAACGACTTTTAACTTTTTTAAAAAGAAATTAATTTTTTTTCTCCTTAAAAGAAGAAGATAAGTTGGAAAAAAAAAACTCTGTCAAACAGGCACTAAGTAAACACATCACTAAATCGATTTGGCAAGTACATTTTTAAGTTGAACGAATCAATCTTCCTTTTTTTTTCCTCCACTTGTATCAAAGTCATATTGTAATTAATCTGATTCGAACATCTTCCGAAACTCTAATTAGGGAATAACTCTTTTAATGTAATTTTTTCCGTTCTTAAATTTTGAACCCAAAATTTGATTAAAAGATGTAGTACCTCATCTCACTAAACTGACTGTCTGTCGGTAATAAATCAATCTCTCTTAAATGAATGCATCCCTTTCTTCCAAGATAGTTTAAGGCTAAAAGAATTCAAAGAAGATCAAATTTCGAAAGCATATGATTTAGGGTTTGGCACAACATGATGCATCAAATTATGTTGCATGTGGGGTTATGTTGCTTGCTTGCTTCATTGCTTCCTAAAGGGTATTGTTTGATTTTCAACAAAAAGTGATTTGTGCAAATTCAACTAAAAGTGAGAATTCTCTTATAGTGTACACACACAAGGGGGTAAGAGTAAAAAAGAAAACAGACAATTCACACCAAAAAAAAAGTGTATTTTATAAGAATATGGAGAATGAACAAAACTCAAACCAATGAGTAGGCGAGGAATTTTGATATATATTCTTCCAATATGTTAGGAAATTATTCTAAGAAGATATGATAATGATGAATGCCTAATTAATGATTGTGAAAGAGGAACATGCCAAAGATTATTGAAAGTTAACTTTATTAAAAGGAGGGGTTAAACACACTCAAATCCAAAATAACTCATAAAAGATTATGCAACAAAAAGATCGAAGATTTAATTTTTGAAAATTATATCGTCTTTAAGTCTATACACAAGATCTTTCAAGAGTGTTTACGTAACATGTGTAGTTTTTTTTTATATCTAATAAATTTATCGGTACATAAAATTCTCATTTGAACAATAAATATATAATCGGGAAAAAAGTGTAGATTTTATTGGCAGTTCTTTTTTTAATCAAAATTCAATTTCTTAAAAAAGTATAGTTTTTTCAAATATTCATAAGTAGATAAAAGACCACAAATGTTTGACATTTATTACAATCACAACATTATATAAATATTTATTAGTTTATAAAAAACTTGCCTAATTATACTCCTAATTCCACTTTTAAATTGTTTTCTTGAATCTTTTATTTTGAAGGAAAAAAAATTAAGATAGTGAAAGTGTAGAAAATGAAGCTACGGAGAAGGGAATCGGCTTTGAGAGAAATGCACCACACGGGACTCACAAGACACATAAAAATAATAAATAAAAAATTGCTTGTGTGAGTCTTATTAAAATATATTATGGATTAAAATCAAATCAATGAAAATCTTAAAATAATATATTTATTATATATCAAAATCAAATCAATTATTAAAAAATTTACGTACTATAATAAATCAATAATTAATTTAATTTTGATACATAATATATTCTAACACGTATAATTAAATTTCTGATCTAGCATCTTACTTCAAGTCTCACCTCGACAAGATTAGATTGAGGTGTGACCATGGTGATCGCTGATAAATTGAAAGTTAAAGTAATTTTAGATCATTATTTTGACAAAATCTACATTAAATTGCACTCATGTACAAAAGTTAAAAGTAGTTTTAGATTGTAATTTTAACTAAATATTTATTAAATGAAATATGGTATATATGTGATCTTTAAATGCATTCCTCTCTTTTATATAACAACGTTTATGCTTAACTACAACGTAGATATCGAAGAATTAATTACAAGATTATCTTGTTTATCCTCGAACCCACAACTTTGCTAGTTAGGGGAAGAGAAGTTTTCTTTTTTTTTTTTAGACATACAAGAAAGTGAAAACTTAATGATTTTTTAAAATTTTACTTTCATACATTCTTAAAATTCTTGTTTTATCTTTTTTTGTTTTAACTTTCGACTAAGTACTTTAGTTCAAATCAGACGATATTTTATAATTACATCAATAAACTATTTTTTCAATCTATTTCTTCTGAAAAAAGTTCTAATTACGGAAATATACAACCACATAAGACACTTTGATCCACTTAAGTGCCCTCAATCCATCATTAGACGTAGGCTTTAACAAACTTACCACAAGGGTAGAAGAGGTAAAAAGGTGGTACGACATTTTAAAAATAGTTTTCTTTTTGTTTTCTACTTATTGCCATTAAAGGCAATGATAGGTTCAAATAGAGAAAATTCCAAATGCTTATTATGGAGAATTATAGTCTGTGGAAATTAGCGAGCACTCGGGCAGATCTTGTACTAATAGGAGAAGATTACAATTAAAATTTACTAGTACATTGTTTCTCTTGGTATGACATTGGTTTCATCGTAGACCCAAATTCAGAGGATTGCAGAATCAATTCATGTATATAGGCACCACATTGTACATAGTATAACAAGGTGCACCAATGTCTAGACACTAGTTCTTTTAAGTGAAATATCGGGTTTGAGTTGTATGTATAGAGAAAATATGTGTTAGAAAAGTTTTGTTTTTTAAGAGTTAACGAATTTAATACAACCCAACGTACTTAGTTAATACCGATAGTTTATTAAAAAAAATAGTATAATTAGGTCGATATTTCTTTCCTAACCAGAAATTATAAAATTTTAACCCATTCTTCCTATCACAAATCAATGATATTCAAAATAGCTTCTGACGAGATTTACTAAGGAAAAAATACATAATATATCTCGAGTTCTAGATCTTAAATGCCAAAAGTAAAAAACCCTAAAAGAGGAATAAATGAAGCCAAATTTAAAAAACAATATACGAACTTGGATAGAACTGAAACAATTGGGTCTATTAGAAATTCTCAAATCCTAAAAGGACACAAGTGATATATATGGGGAAACTTGGGGAGGAGCCATGTTACTATGTTAATGTGATTTGAGCCATCTCTCGAGCATCATCGGCTGTAATACGTCGGGGCGCGAGAAAACGACGTGCACCCCACCATCTCACGCGCACACACCCCACACAAAGATTAAAAATAAGTAAACCCTAACATCTCTCTCTATATTTTTAGTTGGAATTAGCAGAGAGATCAAAAACAATGTATCCAATCCCATCCTAAGCTCAAAAGAAAGTCTCTCTCCATCTCTATCTTTTAGTGAGAGAAAATCCAGAAGCTTACAATTTATCACAGTCACTACCTACGCCTTACCTATCCTTTTAACTTACATATACACTCCCCAAAGACAAAGAAATCCCACCTCAAGGAAACCTTAACCATACCAAATCTAGCGAGAGAGAGAGAGAGCGAGAGAGAAAAAAAGAAAGGGGAGAGAGACAGAGAGAGAGAGAGTTGGTTGACCCTTTTCAGTATTCATATTCTTCCATCTTTGTTTCAATTCTCTCAACACCATCAGCTCCCTTTACACCTCTATATTTGGAGCTGATTCTTTGCTTTCTCTTCACTCCCTTCCTCTCTCTTTCGATCCCCAGCACAAGTGTTTCCATCTTCTTGTTTTCGATCGAAGCTACCCTTTTTATTCCCATGTGAATTCTAAACAAGATCTAAGAAGAAAGACAATTATCATCTAGGGTTTTATCCTTTTTTCCTGAACAATTATGGCGAATCCATGGTGGACAGGACAAGTGAATCTTTCGGGAATGGACACATCGGGAGCAGCTGCATCATCATCTCTGAAGAAACCAGATCTAGGAATCTCCATGAACGACAACGGGAGCGGAGGACTAGGAGGAGAAGAAGAGGAGAGAGAAAATAGCGATGAGCCGAAGGAAGGAGCAATAGAAGTAGCAACAAGGAGGCCAAGAGGACGTCCACCGGGCTCCAAAAACAAGCCAAAGCCACCTATCTTCGTCACCAGAGATAGCCCGAATGCGCTGCGGAGCCACATCATGGAAGTGGCCAACGGCGCGGACATAGCCGAAAGCATCGCGCAGTTCGCGAGGAGGCGCCAGAGAGGTGTTTGTGTGCTGAGCGGTAGTGGGAATGTTACTAACGTAACGCTCAGACAGCCATCCGCACCAGGAGCAGTCATGGCGCTGCACGGCCTCTTTGAGATTCTCTCTCTGACAGGCGCCTTTCTCCCTGGACCTGCCCCGCCAGGCGCCACAGGCCTAACAATTTATCTTGCTGGCGGGCAAGGACAGGTTGTTGGAGGCTGTGTTGTGGGCTCTTTAGTGGCTTCCGGGCCTGTCATGGTAATTGCTGCAACCTTTTCTAATGCTACTTATGAAAGGCTTCCTCTCGAGGATGAGGAGGAAGCCGCCGCTGGCGATGGTGCTGCTGGCAGTGGCGGCGGCGGCGGTAGTTCTGGAACTGGACAAGTTGCAGGAGGAAGTGGAGGATCCCCACCTGGGATTGGGCAGCAGACCGGATTGCCGGATCCGTCTTCTCTGCCGGTTTATAACTTGCCGCCCAATTTAATCCCAAATCGAAATCAGTTGAATCATGAGGCTTATGGGTGGGCTCATGGGCGCCCACCTTTCTAGAAAATTTGAAGAACTTGGGAATGGAGAAATGAAGGGGGTATTATGGTTTCTGTACATCTCTTATTTTTCCTGGATTTTTGTTGGGTTGGGGGGGGGGCTACTTTTTACAACTAAAATTGATGGATGGTGATGATCGATCACGGTTATGATAAAGCCAGGTATGTTTTAATTTTTGTTCTGTTGGTAATGTAGGAGTAAGATGGGATGTAGTTCTAAACCCTTTTGCTGGATTTCAGACATGGTGGTAATAATAATAATAGTAATTGAACTGGCTGGCTTTAATTTGGTTTTCTCGAGTATTTGAGAGTTTTGACCATGCAGTGTTTTTCATGATTTTTATTATTATCACTATCTTTATTATAATTTATCTAATTTCTCAAAATTTTAGTAATCCGAAGAATTTCTTGCAAGAAATACAAGACTATCTTGGTGCAATTTTAATTTTTTAATTTATTGTGGGATATTCTAAAGTTATCATGCATCCTATTTAGACAAGTATTTGATTTCCATATTCCTAGTCGAGTTGATGAGCAACGCCTAGGACCATAAGTACTATAGATGATTATCGAGTCTTCAGCAATTTTTTGGGAGGAAATTTGAAATTTTGATACTTTTTTGGAAAAATAGGACTTAATATTAAGACATCCCCACTTCAACACAGCATAATCATCAGAGGAAATGCTATATTTCATGGAAGCTATCCACTAAAGATTATTCTATTTCATTCGTTTAATATTCAGAACAAAAAAATAAAAAATTCATTTATTCACACTTCACCCTTCACACTTCGACTATAAAGGGAGATCACGATTGATTTCGCCATTACCAATAGTTCTAGAAAAATCCTAGACTTAGTATTATGAATTTTCACTATAAACTTAAATTACTTTTCCTTGCCTATGCTTCTATCTTGTTCTTTCCATAGGCTAGGATAAACAATTGTTTTTCATAAGAAACCTTATTGTGGCTTATAAACTAAAATTTTGATGCATATATGAGTGAGTGCTATGTCTATTGTTGACGGATTGAATTCTACCTCAAAAATTAACCATTAAGATCAAAGATTTCTGAATTTCTGTATCCACCCTGAAATATAAAATTAGGCTTATAAACTAAAATTTTGTGCATATGAAGTGCAATGTCTATTGTTGATGATTGAATTTTACCTTAAAATTAAGTGTTAAAATCAAAGATTTCTGAATTTCTGTATCGACCCTGATATATAAAGTTAAATGACACAAAAGTTAATACGCATAAAAAGATACACGCAACATCGCAATTAGGAATTAGAAACAACCAGCTAGTATATACACGAAGAACGTCTACAAGATGTATACATGAACTGAGAAGTAGTTGCGGATGCATTTCACTTTACCCTCAGAGCAACTTTATAATGTATCACATGTATATAGCCACTGTATCTTTATGATTTTGATTCCCGGATTTTGCTGATTGGCAATGTGTGGCATTAATTAGCAACCATAATGTCCACAAAATGTCAATCATAACCTTGAAATCTATAATGTCTCTAAGTATTAACCTACTATTAGTGTCACAATTTTTTAGGGCTTGGAAGCCACGTTGTAGGGGAAAAAATTAATGTTGCAACAAAAAAATGAAAAATAATGTAGAACTCATTCAATTATGTGGCCTTAACTATTTTATCTAGTAAAAAAATTACTTGACAAATATCAAGTGATTCTTAATAAAATCCTCTAATACTGAGATTTGGGGTTTATGGATATGAAAAAAAATCTCGTTTTATTATGTAATTTAATCAATTTGGACAAAAGAAAAGAGATCTCGCAGAATTCTATCAACGTTAATAAAAGTCGGTAAAGGTCAAAACAAATATCGAAAAAGCTCTGTTTTTTGTAGTGAAAGTATATGTATGTACGTATGTATGTATAAATGAACAAAATGCACATAAACTACACCATGTGAGAGTATGTGTAATCACATACATTTTTGTTGCAGATGAAGTTAAAAAGATCCAAAAATCCATCCGTTACGGACCATGTTTTGTACTTTTGAATGTTTATTCTCTTTGTCATTATCCTCAATCCAAACTTTTAATGATGTTATAATATTTTGTTGTTATGATCAGCTGCCCTCTTCTATTAAATTTTGGCAAAATGCTATTTCTTGTCATTATTCGTTGATCATTTCTTTTACTATATTTAAAAAGAATCATTCCCCATTTTTTGAATTATGTAAGATAAAATTTCAACAATCATACCTAGTAGTTATTATTTATGGCTTTCAATCTATGAGGACTCTCTGTTGTATATTTGGATTCATTTGTCCTAAATATTATCCATTTAATGTTATTATGTTTTACCTAGTAATAATGTCCTATATTTTGTTGTTATTTCTCCAAAAAAAAAATCCCATTTAATTGCTTTTTATGTTTTCAAAAATTAGACCCCTCATGGAGTTTTTTATGTTTTCATTCATTAATGACACTCAAATTCTCTAAGGACTCCATGTTATATTAATGGTTGCATTTATGCAAATATTCCCCAAGAAAATTAGTTTTTTCCACCAAGTGAAATTTTTTGTCAATTAAATCAAAAAAAAAAATAGTAGCCTAGAATGAAATGTAAATTTCTAGTTTATTTCCGAATCAATTTCAACTTTTTTATTACTTGAGGAAGATGGGCAAGAAAAATTCAATGACCAAAATTCAAACTTTTTTAGTAGTTCTTTTCTTGAAAAATTTCAAGTAATGCAGATATAGCTAGGAAATTTATAAGTCTCCTAATGGAGTCGAGCTCAAGATTTCAAAAAGAATGAAATATGAGAGACCCTCTTCAATAACCATATGTTTTGTCTCAAGGTTTTTCTATATGTTTTGCCTCTAGGAAAGGAAGAACAAAAAGGAAGACAAGGAGGGTTTGATTCACATTTGGAAATTAGAATTGAAATTGAAATCGAAATAAAAAATTATTATAAGTTTCACAAAATTTATGTTTTTATTTGAGTTTCACAGACCCCTTATTTTGGGGGTTTTATTTTCAAATCTCCATTTCTATTTCATTGATTCAAACAACTCAAATGGGTCTCAATCCGGTTTTATATTTCTATTTTCTTTAACCAAACACCACCTTAGTAATTATGGAGCATTCAAGTTTGATTTTATCTATATTTTGAAGTCATTTTTGCAATAAACTAATCCCAAGGCCAAAGACTTATTATTTAAAAGTGAATTCATCCCCAATTAAAGCATAGGTGCTTCCTTTTTACAAATAATATTGAATGCAAGTCCTCAAGTGGGCACATAAAATTCTTACAAGCCCTGCCGCATTGATGGCAAAGCAAAAGACAAATTGATTATTGGGACATAACAAAGTAATTACCTCATTAATTAATACAGATAGGAGATAAAATCATAGAAACGGTTCCCTTGGACATGAAAGGTTGGGATTGCTTTTTCCTTTGTCCTTCTCTTGGTACCATCACTGAGGTTGTCCTCTTGATGACCACTCTCGTATAATTCTTTTCTTCGTTTTTTTGTGTAATATCAATAATATTTAAAATCATATTTTGACTAATTTGATTTAAATATTTATCAAACTCATTTCAGGAGTAATTCTCTCAATGTAATCTTTTTTATTCCTAAACTTTGAATTGAAGATTTGATTAAAGAATCTATTATCTTTACCTATTAGATCAATTATCCGTTAGTACTCTCGTATAATTCTTTTATATCAATGCTAGGAAAGCCTTCACGGAGAAAGCACTTTAACCATATAATTACTTACCATCTAGCTTCACCATTGAATCTATTTAATTTTTACATTGAGATGGCAGCTATAATCGAACTATGTATTTACCCTTTTTTTTTTCTTCGTTTTTTCGTGATACGATAATTTGATAATTCTCTTTAAAATGACTCTCATGTAATTTTTATTTGAGATAGAGAAACTTCCATTAGTAAAGCACCATATTGATATAATTACTTGTCATCTATGCTCCAAAAATGAACATATCGGATCTTTATCATGGGATGATAGAGTGTTAATGGACTATCTATATTTAAGCGTCTACGAGTAAAGCATCATATGAAGATACGATGCTTGCCATCGACACTTTGCCACCAAACCTATCTTATTTTACTGTGGGATGGACTATCTGTATTTGCAATTTTTCTTTTGTCCTTCCTTAAAGAAGAAATCCCTCCGAGGAGAACTCCAATACAATTCTTACCAGAGCCGAAGAATCGATTATGAGTAAAGTACTATACCCATCTGATTGCGTGCTATGTATGCTCCGCCATCGAACCTATCTATCTTGGACAGATGATTAATTGTTACCAACTATCTATAGTATAGTGTATACTGGTAAAGTAGGGTATTCCATATAACTTCTTGCCATCTGCCTCCATCATCGAGCCGATCCAATTTTTACTTGGGGTTGGTGGTAGGACCATCTAATAGCTGTTGCTCCAAACACGACTTTTATACAATTCTTATTAGAGATGGGTAAGCGTCTACAAGTATCATATCCATAAAACTACTTGTCATCTATGCTTCGTGCTTGAACCTATCCAATTTTTATAATAGGATGGTTAACTATAAACAGACTATCTATAATCAAGCATCTACAGGTAAAGCAGTGTATTCATATAATTGCTTGCCATCTACGCTCCACCATCGAAATTATCTATTTTTTACAGTGAAATGCTTAGTTAAAAATAACTATTTTTACTTACCTTTTTCCTTTGTCTTTCCCTAGTTAATGATTCATTCAAAAAGTCACTCCAAAGATGACTCCCATACAATTCTTATCATAGGTGGAGAAGTGACCATGGGTAAAGCATTATATTCTTATAATTGCTTGCCATCTACACTCCATCATCGAACTAATCTAATTTATACAGTACGATGGTTAATTATTAACGAAGTATCTGTATTCACCATTTCCCTTTTGGGGACATTTTGTAGAAAGAAAATTGTACAAATAAAATACTTGGTCATCCCTTACATATATTTGTACACACACACACACCATTTATATATTTATATAGATCAATATATTTACACACTATATGTATGCATATATATAATGCAAACCGTTGCTCCAATGCTCAATATAAATATTTAAATTGATTGGATATATACTCACATATATTAAGTAGTTTGTTGGAATGATGTATAATAATAAATAATTTAGGTGGTCTTTTCGGTTATTTTTCGGTGAAAATGAGGAAAGGGAAAAGGAGTAAAAAAATAAAAGAATAAAAGAAAAATAGAAAACTTTGAGTAGCTTTAAGTCATTAGTTTTCAAATGGGACGTGTGTGTCTAGGATTCTATACTACAACCTATGCATATATATATTATGCTTGCGGCTTCCAATGGCCACATAGACTTACATTTTTAAAATTTTTATTTTTCTCCTTTTTTAAAGTTTTCTCTCTTATTTTTTTAGTTGATCACCGGCATTCAAAATCTGACTAATCCGATTTAAGTAATTATAGAGTCTAATTTAGGAACCGACTCCTAGCACTTTTTTTTTTTTATTATTATTAAAACTCAAATTTAAAATTTTGGTTAAGAAAGTTTAGTGTACTACTATTGGATCCACAAATCGTTGATAATGTTTACCTCCTATAATTATCTAGCCAGGCATCATACTTTTAAGTGATGAATCACTTAATAAATAACAATTATTTATTAATAATTAGCAAAAGAAAATATATTTTTGAAAAGAGATATAATGGTCATTAAAGGGAATCTCAAAACAAAAAAAAAAAAAAGACAATATTAGACAAATCATGTGTTAGAAGAGATGAAGTATATTTGTTAAATACATATCCAAAATCAACTTGAAACAACATAAAAAGCTGATTCAACTAATGCCTTTAATTAGTTGAGTTGAATGGGTAACTAGAGTGATTAAGTCGAAAATGGGATCTACCCACCCTTTGTTGTCTGATTTGCAGTCGAAACCCTAATTTTAGAGGTAGAAAAGATTAAGATTCATTGGTGTTGAGCCTTTAATTGTGCCCTTGAAACATAGGAGAATCATGAATTAAGACTAGTGGAAAAGCTACAAATAATGGTGTTTGATTAGACTTCCACAATCATTAATTAGGTACTCTTTCCATATATTATGTGGGTATAATGAAAGAAAAGGTTTGTGCTAAGAGCACACTAAGCTTGCCTTGTATTTATTTAATTAACATGTATACTAAGTAACTTTTGTAACATGGAGGACCCTCTTCACATGGATTTACATGTCATGGGCTAACCAAACCCTAATGTTAATTTAACTAGCAACTTGCACACAACATTCCAATGGTAAAAGCCAATAGAACCGCACCAAAAGGGTTCAAATATTATATTCTTCTTGATGAGAATAATGCTCAATTTAGACTAATACAAACCAAATAGCTTTCTCTCATTTTCTTTGTTCACAATTGACTTTCCAAAGTAGCGTCATGACACCAACGTACAGTTGGTTTAATGGGATATAGTACTAAATCTCTTAACCAAGATCCTAAATTTAACTCGTGACTTGGGTATAAAACAGACTATATTAGGAGGGTATCTCTCTAAATGGGTCACTATAAATCCTGAACCGAATTAGTCAGAGTATAATTTCAGATATCAGTTGGTATAATACCAAAAAAAAAGTAACTTCACGGCATATATCATATAAACACGCAAATTGCAATTTTGATAGAACCTCGGCTATCTTTTTAAAGTCTTACACAAAAAGCCAAATTGATTAAAATAATACAACATTAAAAGAGAATTCGCAAAATCCGCAGTTAGAATACGTACTGTGGCCGGACAAACTCTCAAAATAAATTCTACTTCTATCATATAATATTAGAGATACATAATTAGTTGATAACGTTTAAAATTAGGACATTAATCAATAGTGTGGAATCAAACACCAGCAAAAGAAATTTGAGGAGCATGTTCAATTTGAGAGCTCCAACTATGCCCTATACCCCCTTTTTTCTTCTGCTCTTTTACTAGGATTATGCCATGGAGTACACACCGTCGTGGCCCGGGTAAAGGAGGTGACCTATGACCTAATATTCATCCAAAGATCATTTGCATTTTTGTATCATTACAGAAAAAAAAAATGACTTTTCCTATCACTTTTACTGGACATTTGAGGTCCGCATCGTCATTATTTTACTTTCCACAACATTTCGATATAGAAACATCAGCACAAAAACACTTTTCGATGATATTTAGGTGCTCAACTATTGAGAAGAGTAGTTTGCACGCAAAAGTGAGTGATAACATAAATTTTTATCAATATTTTAGTCCAACATATGGAAAAAGACATTCAGGTTTGTTGATGCTTCTTATAATATACATCCGCAAAACTTTCAACTTTGTCGACATTTACTATAAACATCGAGAAAGGGTAAAGAAAGACACTAGTAAGAGAGACATTTTAGAGAGAGAGGGATATCCCGAATTTTTTATTTAAAAACTTTAGCATATTCACTATTTGCCTATGTTTTTAGAGCAAAATATCGGCAAATTTTTTTTAAAGAGAGATATATCAACATTTTTACTTAAAAATGTCAGCAATTTCATAGTTTGTTGATGTTTTTTGTGCAAAAATTTGGGAAATTCTCTTAAAACCAACACAAGCAGACATTTTCTCCTCTGTTCTCTCTTCTTTCTTTGCTCTATTCTACCTTCTCTATTTGCTGCCCTGCTGACACAAACACCACCTTTGCTGCCCACCATCCCCGGAGGTGGTTTTCTCTCTCTCTCACCACATGCTGTTGGTGTTTTCACTGCTTTCTTTCCTGACCGTGACCTCCATTTTTTGCCAAGGTGAGTTTCTTCATTTTCTGCAAATCTGAATACATTGATAATATTATTATTATATAAGTTTTTTTTTTTGTACATTTACATGATTAGGACAAGATTAGGACAAATTATGAAAAAATTAGGCAAATTAATGTTAAATTAGTGTCAAATTAGTGTTATTATTATATTATTTTATTGCCTTCAATATAAAAAAGTCAAGAACTTGACCAGAAATCCCCCTCCCAACAATATACAAAGCCATTCTTCAAACAAATGTATATATACATATATATATATGTGTGTGTGTGTATATATTAGGCCCAAGAAAGATACAATATAATAGAAATTTTCAATAAAATTGTGAAGGGGCCATACTTAACCATATGTGTGTGTGTATTTATACATTACGGTAGCGTAATTGCATGCCTTAATTAACATTACATTTTTTAAAATTATGAATGTGAACCCCTCTTATTATAGTACATGAATAATGAAATATCCATTTTAGTTATAATTTGTTTTTAAAGCAAATCTATTTATCACAATTCTACCAAATATGAACTTTGATGTATAAATAAATAAAATTTAGAGTTTTTTTTTTGTTTTTTAATTTACAAAATAACCATATTTTATCTTATTGTAAATAGCATATCGAACCCTAAACCCTAAACTCTTTGGACATTATTGTTATAAATTTTGAGCAATAATAGTCTCTATAATCCTAATTCTCAAATCTTTTAACAAGTAACATGACAAGGGGGGCCTCTAACTTTTTTATCTATTCTGTCTTAGAGAGTGTTTTGGATTGCTTATAAGCCGGTCAAACTAGCTTATACGTCAAAATTAAAATTAAATTGTTTGATAACTAAAATTTATAAAAATATTTATAAATCCAAAAAATTGCTTATAACCCAAATAATAATAATAATAATAATAAGCTACTCCTACTAGTTTTTTCATTTTGATACTTTTAAACATTACTAAAATAACATACTTTAACTAATAAAAGTACATTTTCATCCTTTTGTATTTAACAAAAATTACGACTATATCACATCTTATGCCCACTATGGTCTTTTCTTTATTTTATATAGTTTATAATCATTCATTTTACTAAACAAATAACTATTTTTAAGTAATATTTATCCAAATAAATAACAATTTATTTTTTGAAAAAGATAAAATGAACTTACAAACTAAAAAGTTACTTATAAACACTAAATGCTTATAATCAATATTTTTTAAACAATCCCAAACGGCCTCTTAGTCATAGAACTTTTGGAGACTAATATGAATTTTGAAATATAACATTTTACCTAACATACTTGAATTTAGGATTAGTGTTAGATAATTATGAACAAATCATGAGCTTCCAAGTTGATTGGTGGCTCACATTAAGTCTATGGTGTTTTTTTATTTATTTATTTTAACTTGATTTTAGTCCACCCAACTATAATATAAGTCACTAAGGGGGTAGACATTGGATGCGATCACCATGTGAGTATGAAGATGATAATGATGGATTTGAAATTTTTTTTGGTTAGTGGCATACGATTTATTAATTAAATAGCATTAAATTATGCATCAAAGTTCTTACTCATCGTAAATGAATTAGTAATTTTGGTTTGAGTTTGTAGGGTGGGGTTGAAACTTAGAAAGTGATTGATTTTCAGTCTGTGTTTGTATTTATGTCACGCAATGCCGGGAAAATTCTTGAACTTTTTTTCCTTTAACAATGATTATAAAATATCATAAACGGTAAAAAAAATGTCGGGAAAAATATATTTTTTTAGTATATCTACGATAATTCCAACTAAGCTCAGTGAGAAATCAGCAGGCCACAATTTATTAGTTTAGAGGAGCTACTCTCATAAAAGAAGATTTTTTTTTTTTTAATTAATACAACCAAATTGGTTTTTTTTCATATTTAAGACATATTTTTATAAATTGGTAGAGTCATTTCCTGGCATGTAAGTTCAGCCTAGGAAGGTAGAGTATGGTGAACCAATTACTTATCATATTCATAATTTTTTGGAGACATATGAAACATTAATTTCTCAGCCGGCCTACAACAAAGTCACACAATTAGTGTAAATGCAAAATATTTCTTTAGTAGTAAAATATAGCTTCTCATGTTGCAATTATTTTCCTTTTTTTCTTTTTCTTTTTTTTTTTTTTCTGGTTTCTCATTTTTCCATTTGTTATTAATGAATTGTACACTTCTACTTCTTTTAGGTTCTTGAGTTTTATTTTAGGCTATAATCGATTAGCTTCATTTCCTAGGTTGTTAGCGATGTACGAAAACTTCTTAATATTAACATTTTTCCGTTTCTGAAATATTTTCCATTTCTGAAATGTTTTTGAAATATTTTAATACGTTAAATTAATTAATATTTATATAAAAGTATTTATATTTCTATATTTATATATTTTTTCATATTTAATAAATTATTTATTTATTTATAACTTTTTATTTTTTGTATTATTTGTCTTATAATTAATAATTACATATTTGATCATTTTAAATTTTTATTATAAAATATAATTATTCTATTATTTTTATAAAATTATTAATATATACATAAAAATCTTTATATTTTTTTATATTCACGCATTTATTTACATTTTTGTTTCATGTATTTTCACAAAGTGTCGTTTTTCTGTATCTTTTAGTATGCGTTTCTGTTTCTCTATTTTTAATTCTGTGTAGCCTAACTTGTTACGACAACAATAACAACAAAGCACGTCGAAAAATTATATGTATAATATCAAAAATTTTTAAAGTATTTTTAAGAAAAAAAAATGTTCAACACAAAGCACATTAAAAAACGTCTAAAAATTATGAGCTTGTGAAATTTCTTTGCTGTGGTAGAACTTTTTAGCATACCAATACTAACAACTAAGTTTGTGTTTTGCTTTGAAATATATATATAAAGGAAAGCATATAAAATGAGACATAAAATAATAAAGTAATTAATGAGAGTCTTTTCTCGAATCTATCTTGTGTAACATGTTTGCCAACATAATCGTCGGGCTTTCCAAAATTATTAAACTAAGTACTGTCTCTTTAGGTTGTCTAGCAATTTATGTTCTCATGATTCATTTATGGTGTCCTCTAGGAGACAGTCCCGTGGTCACAATTCTCTCCCCCAACCTGATGATTCTAGATTCAAATGTCAGTGTAATAAAAAAAATAATGTATTAATGGTTTCCCTATTGATACTAACCACTCTAATAAACTAAATTTACAATTACTATTTTTGGCATTATTTTTTCTTTTTTTCTGGTTATACAGGGGTCGTGAAAATATACACGCTCTCAAAGATTCGAATATTATATCTTAGCATCAAGAAAAACACTTAAACAAGAACTATTTACCACTTGACCGTTTCTACAACGACTTGGCATTATTTTTCATAGGGGTGACTTATGTTGATCAGAAATTTATTTAAGGGATAAAACATAATATACAAAGAATATGAACGAATGATATATTTTTTTTAGAAATGAATATTATTTTAAAAGATTTTAGTGAGACTTTTAGTAGCAATTTAAAATTTTTAATTAATTTTTTACAATATTATTAAAAATATATATTATAATTTTTCTTGCCCCCACTACCCCACGCTGCACGATGGAGACTGATAAGGAGGATGACTCTTGCCCCACATATAAACTCCCTCAGATCTTACAGTAATGGTGAAAAGTGTGTTGGTTCCTGCAACATATGCTTCAATGTTTGATCTCGTGAGACCCAACTTTTCATACTTAAAAAAAAATATATGATCATATTTGAAAATAATTTTTTAAAAAAAAGAAAAATTAATTTACATTGAAGGGCCAACAACTTTCTTGGGGAAAGAGGAATTCAAACTTGGAAAAAACTGGAATGCAGGTGCAATCGATTTTTGTGAATATGGATCAAATAAGGATTTTGGGAAGGGGTGCAATGCAACATTGGTACTATCCAAGAAACTTTGATTCCCCACTAACCCTTTGGTCTTCTTGGATTTTTTTTTTTTTTTTTTTTTTATGGTGAAAGGTCTTTTTGTATGACAAATCGAAGAACAACATTTGAATAGCTACTTCTATATTTTTTGTTTCCTCAATGACAGCAAGAATTGGTAGCATGTAAGTGCACCCAAGTAAATTTCTTGAATTGGATTTTTGTTCTTGAATTTCTTTATAGAGTTAATTTTCTCGGAATTGGACAATACCCGGATACCACAGGGTTATGAAAATCCACGGGGAGTTGAATATGTCAATTTATGCTCGCTACATACTATTTTAATATGTTAATAAAGATTTTATTTTAACTTATTCACTGATATTCGAAAACTAGACTAATTCAGTTCGAGTAGTTATAAAGTTTAATTTAGAGACTAATTCTCCCGAAAACCTGACTTTTTTATATGCTAAGAAAGATTTTTGTGTGTTAATATCAATTTTGCATAAATAGAGAAGTAAAATAATAAAAGTGAGCTCAACTCCAAAAGTTTTCTTCGAGCTCGGTCTGTATACTTGAGTTTGAACTCAATCTTGAGATCGTCGAATTTGTATATTAAGATAATAAACTTATAATCAATTTTTTCATGTAAATTGAATGAATTTTTAGTTAAAAAAATTATTCAAATTTAAATCGTAATGTTAAAGAGATGAACTTAAACTCCTTTTAATTAAATAAACCAATTTTAGAAATTTTACTACTAGGTCAAACTCAATTCTTTTACTATGTTTTTTTTTATTAAACTTTTTTTTTTTTACTTTGGCCATTTTTTTTCTTTATTTCCTCTTTTTAATGAATAAAGGTTTGATTCTTTTGGCAGTTTAACATTGTCTAGATCTGTCTAGGTAATTAATCTGATTTAGCAAAAAATTCAGTTAAGTTGAGTTGAGCATAAATGTTATTAAAATATATTCTAATAAATCTACTAATTTATTATTAAAAAAAAGAGGGATAAAGTATAAAAAAAAAATCTTCGAAATTCAAATTTAAAATTATAAAATTCAGAAGCTAACAAAGAATACAATTCAAAATTTCTTCAGTTTAACACATCACCAAAACTCGTTTACACTTTTCAATTTATAGAAAAAAATTATTTTCTTTTTTTTTTTATGATTTCCTTTAATTAAATAACAATAATATATACTTAATTCCCAAGCAAAATTTTATCATCTTACGTCAATTACTGATAATAGAAAACAAAATAAAGAACAATTGAATTAAAAAAAATAAAAAAATAAAAAAATAAAAAATAGGAACAAAATGTTAGAAAATAAACAATGATCCTGAAACAGCTAATAGAGTTATTGGCATTAAATTATCATTCTATTTTAGTCTCTAATTTGTCTCTCCTTGCTTACTTTGTACATACTAATGTTTAAAAAATTTGGCACCAAAAGCAATCAGAGTGATGCCTACAGCAAGTAGCAATGTTGATCATCGTCTCATACCCTTTTCGCAGAGTTTTCAGGAGATAATGTAGGGTTGAGCAGTAATTGATGAATTATAAAATTAAAAAAAAATATCTTTCCATTTTATTTTTTAAAAATAAATTACTGATATTTGATAATCACTTTGAGTTTTATTAGATTCGATTCGAGCCAGATTGAATTTTTAAGGAGATAAAACTCCCTATATGTTTGTTTTCCTTATGTATAATACTCGAATTTAACATCTTATTTAAATAGTACCGGTGTGCAGTCACCAGATGAGATTTATCTTTCCATTTTATTAGGGTTCATTCGGTGCACAAAATACTCTCTGGTTTAGTGTGGGAATAAGGAGAGGATGAACGTATATGTACGCAGTTTTTCCCTTATATTTTTTACAAAGAGTCTGTTTTTACGTCTCAAACCTGTAATCTCGAGATCACCAAATGAGTAACTTTATCGTTGCGTCAAAATTCACCCTCTATCTTACCATTTTATTATTGTTGTTAAATTTTTTGTGAGATCTCTCAATTGATTGAAGAAATAGATGCGTGTTCCCCGGCCCTGAGGAGAGACACACTAGAAGTGATATTTCAAAAAGGGGAATGAAAGTAAGAGGAGCTATTTTGATATTTGGGAAATCTTGAAAAAACAAGAAAACGAGTAGAGAGGGGCTAGGCAAAAATGGAGAGGGAAGGGAAACATCAGGTTATGGGTCGGCATCAGTTCAGGGAAGGCTGGTGGGTCCCACTCCCCTCATGTGATTATAGTGTTCCGGACTTCCATTTCCACGTGGCGTCATTTCATTGGAAATTTATATCTGCCAGTTTACGAAGAATCCGGTAACTCCCCCTCCATTGATTGGTTTGAATGAAACTCCCGGTCAAACCTGAGTGTGACCCAACCAAGTGGGGTTGATGTCAAAAATCATTCACCGTCAGATCACCCATCATAGAAATCAGACCGTTAAAAACTAATTCGGCGGTTGGGGTGTTCTTTTTAATAACCCCAGACAACTTTAAATATTATTATTATTATTTATTTGTATAAATTATTTAATTGGGAGCTTTACATTTTTCCATGTAAGTACAATGAATCCTATGTGGTTTCACAAAGTTATCTTGAAAGCATATATAGTTTTAATATTGCCACTTTATTCTTGTTACACGTGACCAAGGTTTTAAACAAAATCAAAATTCGATTATTTCGATTCGGTAAACAAGAACGATAATTTTGATTCTGATTTTAGAACAGGATGATTCTCATCCCATTTTTTATTGGTTTTATAATTTCTCAAATTTTGACTCCAATTCTAAAATATAAGGAATTAGAATTAACTTAATGGATCGGAGATTCAAGTTTCAAAAGCACAATGAATCACTTTTAAGGTTTTAGTTCGATTTCATAAGATTTGATTTTGATTTGATTTTGATCTGAACCGAAACTTTGGACATGTTTACCTTTATACTTTTGATTTCTTTCACTTTGCCATGTTGCTATTTTTTGCCTTTTGTGATTTGTTTTGTTTGGAATTTTAATCAATTCTGATATATGTAATTCACATCGGTATATTTTAATCAGTACATGTACTAAAATTGAAAGGGTGAGAAATTAAATTTCATTGAAAAATTATACCAATGGATAAATGATGAGCATCTTTAGAGATTTCACAAAACTTGTGAGTGAGAAAGAGGAAAATTAGTTTTTGTTTTCTTATTTGAATTGCTAACGGTTTGAAAAAAAAAAAAACTTAATAATCTATTATATTGCGTATTATAATTATGTGAATATTACCTAATGATGAGAATAAAAATTATCATTATTTTGTATATTTATTTAAATTAAGTTTGTAAAAATAATTGTTTTATTAAATTAAAGTAATGAATTTATCCTTGGCAAAATTGAGTTGAAGATGAATTGCAAGACAATGTTATATTAGGTATTACTAGGTTATTGTTGTTCTTTTGAACAATGCATGAATCACAACCCAATTCTATGAAAAGTAACTTAACAACCCCCCCCCCCAAAAAAAAATCAATTTTAAGGCAAACCGTCAAATGAGACTTATATTTTTTTTAATTAATCATCAGTTTGAATCTAAAATCATATTTATAAAATATTACTGTTCAGTTACTAAATCAACTAAACGTTTGATATTTATGTTTCAATTTCAACTAAAGAAGTAGACTCTTGTTGATCTGTCTCGTATTTTTAATTAAAAAAATATGAATTTTTTTTTTGTTTATGTTTTATTTGATCAATAGATTACACAAATCAATGCATAATTTCTTTTAAAAGAATAATAATATTAAAATAGAGTGGAAACAAGGGACACCTGGTGAGGGAAACAAAGTGAGGATGGGAAAGTCATGGGTTCCATTCCTTTCACATGTCGAAAACTATTTCCAAGAAATTGAAGAAAGCAAAAACGAAGACAACGAGGAAACATGTTTTAGGGTGCCCTATAAGGAAAATTATTAAATTTTATTTTTGTCAAATATTTGACTTAGAAAGCCATCTATTTTTTGAGATTTTTTATTTTTGAGGGATCAAGTTCAGATCATGCCCATTAAAAATTCTTCGGCTACCATTGACAAATTTATTTCGTAGGCCATACTGCCCTACCAAAATAAACAATAAAAAAATGGGGTGAAAACAAAATAGAAGTAAAATAAGAAAGACCCTTTGAATTATTGGGGGGATTGAAATAGTAAAATAATAAACTTTACATTGAATGATTACATTTCTCTTGGAACTTCTGTTCATCAACGTGATCAATAACGGATTTTTTTTTTTAAATAATCGATCGATATTTAAAATTATGTTCTGACTAATTTGATCCAAATATTATTAGATCTAATTTAAAGAAAAACTCTCATAACATAATTCTTTTCATTATTAAATTTTAAATTTTAAATTTAATTAAAAAATTTAATATTTTTACATATTATATTCATCGATCATAGATGTGAAACCCAAAGAGGCATTCAACATTTACATAAAGATACCCCACCCAAAAATAAAACACACACACAGTCTTACATAAAGATACGAATTCTATAAAAAGAACATCAATAAGAATTCAGAGAACTATTTGCCACCCAAGGCTCGAGTAGTGGTTGTGGCGCAGGGAACCAAGAAATGCTAATAAAAAACTATCAAATGACAAAATTCTTAGACGGCCCATCATTGAATTTTGTGCCACTTTTAATTTTATAATTCAGAAATATAGGCTGAAGGACAAAATATCAGCTCCTTCAATTGTTGGCCGATATCTTAGTAGCCAACATAGCTCTAATCACTTGGTCACAACATAAACAAAACCTTCCTAAAACTAGCCAAATGTATTATAAAGACTATAAGGAACAAAATGCCTTTGGCCTGCTTCTTGGAAAGGCTAAAATCAGAATTACAACTTATTGCAGTGTAGATAACTTGAATCTGTCCAAACTTGTACTAAAATGGCACTTGTATCTGCATGGAAAGACAGAGCCCAGAAAGCAGCCTCTCCAGTAAGGGAGAGATCTAACTGAGCAACTCAGGCTTCTGGAATTTTCCATGAACCCATACCCTCTTCATGCACTTGCCATTTCGACGGTTCACTGACTTGACACAACAGTACTCAAGCTCCAGCTGCAAAAGCAAAGAAATGAGTCAGTCATCA
Organism: Dillenia suffruticosa; assembly: GCA_033439265.1. Lineage (NCBI taxonomy): Eukaryota > Viridiplantae > Streptophyta > Magnoliopsida > Dilleniales > Dilleniaceae > Dillenia > Dillenia suffruticosa. The sequence continues at coordinate 3,960,849 of JAVTVX010000018.1, read as the reverse complement.
GAAATGATTGTTGAAAAGAAAAGGCTGAGAAACAAAAACAGCAGATGCAATCAAATAGTCAAATAACTAGTTGATGCCCTATGGCTTCCTTTGGGCATGTTGCCCGTAGAAACATAGTTAGAGGATGTTTTATTTACTTTCCCCCGGGGGGGGGGGGAATAGCTGAGAAACAAAAACAGCAGATGCTATCAGGTAGTCAAATAACTAGTTGCTGCCCTATGGCTTCCCTTGGACATGTTGCCGGTAGAAATGTGGTTAGAGGATGTTTTATTTACTTTCAGGGAGGATAAAAAAGAAAGGAAAAGAGAAAGAGCACAACAAAATCAAACAAAAATGAAATTGAAAATTGTTACCACCCTGGGAAACTGTAGGTAGCCAAGATAGCCTTTGTGAAAATTCTATTAAAATTCAACCACCATAATAGACACACAAAGATCATCATACCTCAACGAATCCTGCATCAACAAAAAGACCCCTGACAGTATCCAAGCTGAAGAAATAAGATCTTGTTCCATCAGAACGCATGTACTCCCTAAACCCCACCCTTTTGTCCGGTTCAAATCGAAGCATGGTCATATCATAAAGGCCTGAGATTTGTAAATGTCAAAAGAGTAGACGGGTAAGTATCTCAAACCATGCATCAAAGTATTATCCTTCTAACTGAGATATTGATCAAGAGATAGGATTGAAAAGGATTTTAAATTTTGTGGATTATTACCATAATCCCTAAATAACAGCAAGCCACCAGGTTTTAAAACGGAAAAGCACTCTGTGAGAACTAGAGGCATCTTCTGGAATGGTACGGCTGAGAGGGTGAATATCTGAAAGTCCAAAAGCAACATAAAACTAGGCAGCAAGATGTCTTTATTTTTAAATATTGCAAAAGTATAATTAAGAACTAGAAGCATACTCTGCCTAATGCCAAGCAGTCCCTATGGTAAGCATTTTTCTGTGGCAAGTAATTGCCTATAAGAGTTGGATCCTCAAGCAAGGACTTAAACCAACATCTTAGCAAATAGCCCAGTAATTTAACTTAGTACTTTACTCTTTCAGTTCACTTTGAATGTTAACTACCTTCAGAAGTAGGAGCTTGCTTAAGATCTTGCATGCATAATCCGATTCCAAATTAAGGAAGAGAAAGGAAAATCCTCTCTTTGTCCTCCAATTATCACCAAAGTCCTTTGGTGCATTCCCACCTCAAATTCAGGCAAGATAAACCACAGGCATTAAAACAGAATACAGAGACAATCTGAAATCAGCACAAACAACAGTAAAATTTTTCAAAGATAGCTACAGCACAAGAGGATGTGACAATAGGTTATCATCTCAGCATGCAAATTGATTGCTATTCATATTTTATTAACATTTTGCTCTTTTTTTTGTTCTTTTTAAGACAACAGATAGTGCTCAATTCAAATTTTTTAATGTGTGTGATGTGCATGCTTGTGTGTGCCTGTGTACATGCATCCATTTAAATTGATATCAATACTAAGTCCAGAACCCCATTTCAACCCTAACCTAAAAAATCTCACCACTTCTCTTGCAAGATAACAATCAGAAGAAAATATTGGATTCCCAAACCCCTTACTGGGGAAATTAATCCTTCAACATTATTTTGTCCAAAGAAACAAAACAGAGTAACAAGTTGAATGCTGTTATGTAGTATTTGACTCTATCCACTTGAAATTCAAAAATAAGAGCTGATGTGCTCTAATGTGCATTTTCTTTTCAGAACACAAACATCTAAAAGGAAAAAAATGGTATAATTTAAGTTGTACAATTAATTTAATCATGGAAGTGCTTACCAAGGTCAAAAAATCCATCCCTCCAATGCAACACGTGCTTCCTTCTAGTAAAGCCAAATCCTTTACACATGTGCTGTTACTTACTTTTCCATGTAAGTGGGGAAAAGGGAGCAAAACTTCTGTATAAGTGAGGTGTTGATACATCACAAGAAATTATTCCACAAATCACAAGCATAAATAAACAAGTAACGGAACAGGCCATAGTCCTCAACCTGAATGATCTTTCTTACTGAAAGCATGATTTTCTTGGCAGGAGTCACATCTCAACCACTTTGGTAAACCACTTGCAGAAATATCACAATGGAATGGATGGAATCGCTGCTTGAATGAGACACCATCAGCAGTATCTATGATCTCTTTAGCCCTTTCAAGAGCTTCTGTGCTACAATCACATGCGTATACTATAATGTTTGCATTGCCACTGCAAGAAACAGCTCTCTATAAGGTAATGGGCAGAAACAACTAGCTTTGAATGGCAAAAAAAAAAAAGGGGGAAAGAAAAAGACCAACAACAACAACAACAACAACTAACTTTTCATAGTTGTGGATCAATTGCAACTTATAATCAAAATTCAAGTGTTGTAAGCAACATACGATAAACTAATTCGCAGATTTCACTATCTCTACCATGAGATCAGTGTCATAAATGGAAAGAAGCCCAACAAACTGCAAGAAAGAAATTTTATACACAGCATCTTGTTAAAATTATCAATTGTATTAACCATCTTAACTAGGAAAGGTTCCCCAGATATTCTAATAGAATGTCATCAGAAAAGATGCATAATATAGGCTTTTCCAAGTTGCTATTTAGGTAGAAGTTTATGTGAGACTCGTGGAACATTTTGAGCATTCTAACCTAGAACTTGATTCCAGTAAAACCGATTTTTCCTAACAAAATCTAAATGCATAAATACATAGATAAATATATATATGCTCTCCATTTTGCCAGAAATCTTAGTAGCAACCCTGCCCCCTCCCCAAAAAAAGGAGCCCAGTTTGTTGTTTTGATCGATATACTATGCAATCAACTAACAACAATGCAGTTCCATCTCATTCAAATGGTACCAGCAGTTTAGTGCATTGGACATTTTCATGCTTCAGTTCAAACAAGCATAACAATGGGGCACAAATAAGCAATCAAATTTTGAATGGAGACTGATATGTTCAGACACTACAAAATCAACATGAACCAGCAGTCTAGTGTATGAGCAAAGATGGATGGAAATTCAATAAACCAACTGGTACAGCATTCAAAAATTATCCACTATCTCCAAACTTGCACATGATTTTTCTAAGAACCTCTCAATGGGAGTCTTTCAGAATGATGCTGAAACCATGACTAGTAAACCTTCCATCCCATGGGCTTCCACTACACAAGGATCCTCTAATGTCCATAATATCTTTTATTATCTGCATGGCTTATCAGCAAAGCAATTGCATCGAAAAAGGCACCAAGGCCTAACACTTAAAGCAAGATAGGGTGTGCAAATTCAGGACTATATGGCTGCATAGACCTCAGCTCCTTATCACCCCCATTTTAAAAGGCAACGAAATAATCTATGTCCATGTTGCTCGGAAGCCATGTGGGTCTGTCAGTAATGCTAAATAATCAACTTTTGGAAAGATTCTTGTGTTACATCACCCCTAAAGCTGCTATGCTTATTTGGCAATGCAACCAGATCCTTGGAAAATCTGGCTCTATTGCTTTCATTGCATGATTTCCACCCTTTGTAGAATCAAGTTATTTGACCTATTGGAACATCTAAAATTGAAGAAACCAAATAATTATACAACAAAATTTCCAGAAATTTTTCCAATACTCAAATTTGGTTGGTTAAGGCTCAAAGTTCTCCAACAACAGCACACAACTCACCCTACTTCCCATTACCCACCTAGCCTCCTAGCATCTCAAAGCCATTGCATACTTGTCAGAATGCTCCTCAATTCAGATTAGCTCTGATGCAACAAAATAAGACCCAAAGATATCTTTAAAAGCTCACCGTAGTATTGAAAGCACAGTACTACCATTTCCACATCCCACCTCCAAAATCTTTGAATCATCATCACAAGACACTAGTTCTGGGAATTCCTTTAATAAATACCTTCTCTCCTGTATCAGTAAAACAAGAACATATACAAGAAGTTAACGTGCAATGCCTAAGTATGGACCTTACATAACTCCTCAACTAGATCTTACCATAGTCAAATACCACAAGCAACATTACAAGTGCACTTTTAGAAATGAGAACTTGTCATACCCACACAGAACATGACAGAATACCACAAGTTTTTGACTTACAATAGTATAAAATGTCCAATAACATTGATGTTTTACCACGTCCGCTGTCCATGTTCGTGCTACATAGACAACAAAAAATCACAACTTCAAGGATTTCACCAAATTTGACCCAGTCACCCATCCACATTTCGGAAAAAGCATAAATGGGTCAACTATAAATACAATTAGGGAAAATTTGAAAAGTGCGAATTTTTTTTGTTAAATACATGTACAAATAAGCTAAAGCCATCATTTGCAATTTCCATACATATGACTCCCCTATTGCGTCAAAATTAAACCCTAATTATATGGGTAACAAACACAACATGCATTTTCATAATTCAGGTTACACAGGTCATATTTTTCTAGGGTTGACCCATCAAAGTTTTGAGGGGAACAACTGTGCCACTTACAAATGGTGTAAACTGAACATGAATTTTTTTGGGGGGTTCATAAACGAAGGGTTAGTTCTTTGAATATTGCATTTGGGATTGAAAATGATATTGATATTGTGATTTTTTTTTTCCTCATCACAATGTTAAAAACAACTCTCAGGAATGTGAGTTTTGTTCCGAATTAACCTCAAAAACCAAAAAAATTTTTAAAACAATACCGTTTAAAAAATATTTCCAAATCTAACACACTCATGTCGTGACTTGAAGTCACGATATTACTGTTAATTGAACAGTATGCACCGTTCAATAAACAGTATCATGTCGTAACTTCAAGTCACAACATGTATAATACCATGTCGTGACTTGAAGTCACGATATGAGATCGTGATGAACAGTATCATGTCGTGATTTGAAGTCGCGACATGGCACTGTTCAATGAACAGTACATGTCGTGACTTCAAGTCACGACATATGTGTGTTAGTTTTGAAAATATTTTTTGAAAAGTGTTGATTTAAAATTTTTTTTAAAAAATAAGGTTATATCCGTACAAAGCTCCATGAATGTATCGATTTCCTGCAAGTTGCTTTCAGAAAGCAACTTACAGAAAATGGACTTCAGTTTGCTTATTCTTAAAATCCTATTTTCGCGGAAATGTACACAGAGATTTTTTTTTTTTCCTTAACTCTGCGAAGAGTAACACTAAACATAAATCAATTAAAAAAATAATTGGATATGAATAACAATCACGCGAATTTGGAAGGTATACACAAAGAATATATATTCATTTACAATTTCCTACTCAATAATCCCCTATTAAAATCTGTGGGTATATTAAATAAAAACCCTAATTATATGGAGAACAAACACACTGTGCATAACAAGGTCTTTAGCATGAAATTACAATTTGAGAACAAGGTATTAACTAAATACCAACACAGACAATTTGTGTGTGTGAGTGTGAGAGAGAGAGAGGGAGAGAGAGACCTTGAAGAACTTGCCGGAGAAGTGACGAGCATGGAAGCTTTGCCATGCGTCGGAATCAGGAGAGAGAGAAGAAGATGAAGATGATGATGGTGATGATTGGAAAGGGAGAAAGTGATAGCTGAATGAGGGTTTGGATTCGATCTCTTGCTTAAGTTCTTCCCACTCGAAGTCTCTGCTGTGATACTCTGTTTCCTCTCTCTCCATTTTTTCCTTTTTCTTTTTCCCTCTCTGTCGTCGAAATCGTTTGACGCCCCAAAAGTGCAAAATCTCTCCGTGAGAAGGGCAAAAGCTTTAGCCCTTTTTTCCTCGCAAAATGCAAAATTAATCCGAAATTTAATTCAATTTCAAATTAGTCCTCAAAAAAAAAAATTTTTCCCTGTTTTCAATGTTCTCCCCTCACCTTTGAAACGTAGCAACTTGGACCTTTCATCCACCATCCGTGAAATTCTATCATGCAAACCCTAGTTGGCCGAAGAAAGTCATTTAAAGGCCTCATCCCACAAAGCCTCCTCATCCTCTTCGTTTATCTCATCAAAAATAATATTTTTTTGGTTACAAATAGGATGAGGGACACTAATCTCTAAAAAAAAGTATACTATCTATATCACGCGTTAAAAAACTGATACACCTCACAAATAGGAAACTGAAACTCATGAAAATCAGGGAAACAAATGGACCTAATTTGACTAGGATATCAATACAAGAATTACCCTCACAGGATACAAAATGCACCTTGTGGACCAGGGTGCGATGAATAAATTGTTGACATTCATAGAGGATATGAAAGTTCGGATACGAGGGATCCACCTCGGAGGAGAGGGCCAGCACGAGTTCAATGAAATCAATCTCGAGAACCAACAAGAAGAACTTAGCACGAAGCAGAAAAAGAAGCCCTTCTTTGACTACACCAAGCCCCGCAGTAAAAGGGTCTATCACTCCAAATTCATCGTGAAGCCATGAACCCATAATCCAAAATCATCTCGTAATAGACCTCTAGCACTAACAACATTAGAATTGACGTTTGAGAATCTATCCGCATTCACTTTATAAAACCGAGAAAAAGTGAGGACCATCGAATCTAGGAACCCAAGTGGGGAGGAGCTGAGATCCCCTACCAAACGCTAGCCATCCATTCTGGGTCTAGTTAGAAACAGTAGTCACAACACCATCCGAAGAGAACTCAAGCCCCTGAAAAATAGCTCTACACTCGCTTTTTTTTTTTTTTTTGGTACCATAACTAGGCCACCAACCCAGTATCCAGAGTTTCGCCCCGACTAATTTGGGTCGACCGCTTACAGGGCCCAATTGAGGGGGAAGATCTCCCAGCGTTGATTTTTTCATTCCCATGGGGATCGAACTCCCGACCATGGTTAAGGGACGTAAGTCCTCGAACCAACTGACTTATCAGACGTTGGTAGCTCTACACCCGCTTTGATATAGTTTTCTATGAGCACTTTTGCTATTTGATTTTTTAAACAATTAGAAAAAGGTGTTTGGTGATCTATTATTTTAGTGATAACAAATAGATTTAAGAATTTCAAAATTATTTTACCTATCTTACCTTTTTTACATTTTTGTTATTTTTATTCTATATTTTGATAAGATATGATTTATTTAAATTATTATTTGATTAACTGACTGTCTTTTTATTTAAATATTTTTATTTAAATAGTTGAAAATTTTTCTTTTCTTATAAAACCGTACCATCAATTTTTTTAAAATATATGTTTAAATTAATTATCTTTAAAATTTTAAATTAATTATCTTTAAAAAATTATATATTTTTTATTTATAAATTTTATATTTCAATATATAAAATAATATGAAAAGAAATATTTTAAAAATTAAAATAGATTTAATTAACATAGGTTTGTTCTTTTTAGTCATTTCATATATGAACTGCAGCATTTGATATCAAATAAAAAATTAACATAAATATCAATTAACAGTAGTTATTAGTTATTAATAACCATCGAACATCAACATCGGTAAATTTAATTTTATCGACTAAACCAAACAATCTCTATACCTTTCTCCATCTCTTCCTCCTTCCACCCTACACGATGGTTTTTTTTCCCTTTTTAGATAAAAGTGGGTTTTTTTTCTAAATCAACAAGTAAGGAATGAAGAAATGAGATTTTGGTAGAAATGTCAATGGGATGGGTTTCTATCAAACCCTACCCGCCCATCCATCTTAAAACTTCATACCCACCCCGGACCCTCCACCTGCAGTGGGTAAAACATTGTATACCCTACCCTCCACCCCTACCCGCAGGTTTATCTACCAACACAACAAGTCGACTTATTGCTTTCACAAATTGACTTGTTGCATTCGCAAGTTGATTTGTTTTTCACTCAGATCTACTTGACAAATTTATATTGGTAGACATATTCCGGTGGGTCAACATATAAAATAATGAGTCAATCTATGATTTCAATAGGTTGACCGGTGAATTTAAATAAGTTAACATGATGCATATGAAATGTGGGCAAGTCGACATTTTGAAGTACAAAGCTTGACATGATGGATTATATAACTTAATTTACTTGGTGTATGTCGATATGCAAATTTGTTTACCAATTTTAGAATTTAGATTGACCAATTAAGAGATCATGTCAACGTATCATTATTTAGGTCGACATGAAGTGGTTTAGATAGAATTAAGACTTGTTTAGGTTGACATATTGGCATGCTGACATAGTGTTATTCAAGAAAAAAATGTTATGTTTTAGTTTCGTTCAAGTCAACAAGGAATTTAAACATGTCAACATATTTTCTGGTTAAATTCAGATTCAATTCAATTGGTGGACTCGTAACTTAAAATAGATTGATATGGACATATTTAAGTATTATCAGTTCGACATTTTTTTTGTTTTCACCACCGGTATTCAAATTTTACCTGATTAATCTGGTTCAAATATTATAAAACCCATTTTAGAGGTTGACTCTCTCAAATGTTTTTTCATTATTTTCAAATTTCGAACTCAAGATCTCTGATTAAGGGGGTAGAGTGTCTGACCAATCAACTCAAAGAAGTTTGGTAAAACATGTTGACATTGCTTTGTAGGTCTGTGATTTTTCAAACTTAGTTTCATAATTCTGAATCGACTTGTATGTGTATATATATATGTGGAGGGTCGGGTAGGGTACACGGCGAATACAAAACTTATGCCCGCACCTTACCTAACCCTCCACGGGTTTGAAAATTTCATATCCTTACCCGCCCCTTACCCACCTCCACCGGGTAGGGAAGGGGCCAATATCTATCGGATTGGGTACAAATTGTCATCTTTAGATTTGGAAGATCCAACTTTTTAATAAATTTTATAATATTTAAATTAGATTAATTGAACGAAATTAAGAGACCAATAAGTGAAAAAAAAATCAGCAAAATTAGTTGGCCCAACCTAAATATTTGAGAACTTAGTCTTGCAGAATAGGAGCCCGGCTAGGCTCGATCAGGGCCCAACAAGAACCGGTCTACCTTGAACAAGCCGCTGAACGTCTAAGTCTCCTGTAAGCCCAACTTGAGCTAATGACAAATTTATCTAATCCCTCGAGATGTTTAAAACCAATAAATATTAGATGGATCAAATGAATTACAGACCAAATTTTATATGGTACTCCATATCAACACATGTCATTCAATTCTTAATGAAATCATGAATGTATTTAAATAAATTTGAAGATCTAATTAATAATCGATCAAAATATGCCGATATTAATTATTATTTAGAATTAGATTTATTTAATTTATAATTCATGTGATACCGGACAATTATCCACAAAAATATGAACCGTAGGCAGAATTGGAGAAGAAAATCCCAAATTTCATTCCTTAAATTACATGCCTAATCAGACCGTAACTCTAGCTAGGGCCAAGATGAAGCTTGCAAGGGAGAGTTTGACTGATAATTAGGCTTCTATGTTAATCATGTCCAGAGTTCACGGGTAATCAACAAAATTGCAATATTAATAAAATTTTTCAGAAGAAAAATTATTTTGCAAATTAAACCTTTATTGAATTTTCCATGAGAAATGGGCAGGTTGCTTCATCATATTCCGATCAAATCTACTACCGATGGATAGTTTGCTTAATGAGTAAGGGTGATAAGTTACTTTAACCGAATCTTAGAGTCGAAACTTAGGAATAGAAAAAAATATGATGGGAGAACTTCTTCCTAAATTGGATCTGACTACGCTTAAACCGAATTAATCATAGTATAACTCTAAATATCAATCAATTATAATAAAAATAAAATAAAATAAAATCTGGGCCTAGCTTAAGCCGCAAAACAATTGAAGTCCAATTCCACGCCTGCCAAATATTAGGCCATGCATACTACAAAGCCCACACATTTATAAGCCCGAAGCTTTTTATGAGAGGCAACCGATATTCAAATTTTGTTCGATTAATCCGATTTGAATATTATGAAACTCATTAAAGAGTTAACTCTCTCTAATCTCATTTCTTTATTTTCATGACTCGAACCTAAAATTTATAGTTATAAAAGTACAATACTCTATTGCTATATCTAAGGAAGTTTGGTTGAGAGGGTCAAGTTTCGTTCCAGAAAAAAAAAAAAAAAAGGTTTCGTTCCAGAAGAAAAATCCCATCCACAACCATGGGTCTGCGCAGGTGAGGCCGGGCCTGAACCTTGCCCATCTTAGGCCGAGCGAAAGGGTTGATGTGCTTTTTCTTTTCAGCCACTTGTTCAAAGCATTTGAATCTATTCAAATGTAGAAACCCATTCATGAAATCGACCAGGAAATCCCTTGCGAGTCTTGAATTTGAATTCCATGCAATCTCTTTTGAGCTATACTTTCATTACATGGGCAAAAGACAGCCTAAAACTTTTGACTAGAAAAAGGAAAAAGAGATTCCCATTTTTGTCTAGCAGCATGTATCACCAATGGTAGAGAAGTCTAGACGCCCAAATAGGCAGTCCACCAGATGAGAATCCCATTCTCATTTTGAAAATATGACGAGCTTACCACCCCCCCCCAACAAAAAACAAAAGAAAAAGTCTAAATTGTGTATATCTTGTACATTCTTCAGATACCTTCATTGTTTCGCCGCATAACTCTCTGGAGCTCTTCTGCAACACCTTGTAAAACCAGAGGTTTACGGATAATTCCATTCATTCCAACTTGGAGACATCTCTCCCACACGAGCTCCTCAGCACTGGCAGTGACTGCTATTATCAAGGGCCAATTACGACTACGGAACTTGCGGATTCTCATTGCCACTTCAAATCCATCCATTTCAGCCATATGAAGGTCTAAGACTACAATTTGGAAATTAGTTGCAGATGGGCCCAAGGCATTCAGACAATCAATCCCAGATGAGACTGCAGTCACCTCACAACCGAGCTTCTTAAACAGCATCCTTGAAACAATACGATTCATGTCATCTTCCTCAGCTAGCACAACTCGAAGACCTTGAAATAGAGAGTTATGGTATGGCTGCTCAGAGGAATTTCCATATTCAAAGGGCTTTCCATAGGATGTTGGTATTTGAAATCTTAAAAGCAGTGTCATGGTTTGTGATGAGCCTTGATAGCTAGGGGATATCCAGATGTTACCTTGCATCATCTACGAAATTGAACAAATAATTAGTCAGATGCTATCATTGCAGTATAAAATGCCATAAGTACTAAAATCTAATGCCCTTTTGTTAATGGTTTTCAGACAAAGAACGACTTCCAAAAAATCAGTTAAAAGGAGTTAGTCTTGTAGGAGAGAGCAGATGTTAAAGAAAATCATATTGCAGACAACAGCAACCATTCAGCAATTTAAGGATAGATGGTTAAGAAAAGCAGTGACCAATATAGCATGTAGTAATAGCCATCAGCACACAACAGACGGAACTTAACATGATGAATCATTGATTCATGATATATATATATTTTTTCGAGTCAAAAGAAAATCCTACCACATTAAAATCCCTTCTATCCTTTTCAGAAGTTTGAAGGAAAGTCTACAAGTTGCAATCCACTTTACAATAATACTTAAACAAGAGATGCATGGTAGAAAATTTTCACTCCTATCCAAACCTCTTTGACTCCAAGTTAGAATGACAAACTTAAAATACTTTCTGAGCTTCTTTTTTGTACCATCTTGAGAGATGTAAACAATGAATTACTACTACACTTGAGCATGCACAGATTAGACAGGTTCATGATACCAAAACTCCTAACTATAATGTTTAGGAATCTTATGGTTTTAGCACAATTTACAACTTCAACATTACATACTTGAGGAAATCGTAAGAAGTCTAGCCTATAAGATCTAGAATCCTACAACGACCTTTGGATATGCGCATGTGCTAGCTTTTATGAAACTAAAAATTTCCAAACTGTAAAAGGAAAAAGAAAAGTATCAAAACCCAATGCATGGCACTCTAGCTAGGACAAACATGAGGATTCCAAGCAGCTGCCCTTATGTGATTGGATGCTAACCAACATCGCATTAGGAATGGAAACAAGGAGATCTTACAGCAAAGTCACTACTCAAGCCAATGATAATAGAACAAGTGACAAGGCTATCTCACTCGCTTTAAGGAATGAAACCTTGAGACAGTGACATCCCACTCATGGAGATGCTGTGTCTGCATCATTTATCTAGCAAGACCACTATTCCCTGGCATCTTTCAGTTAGCTACCAAGATGACAATTTGCTCAAATCTAGGTTGTGATGATTTAAATAAGGATTTTAGGTGAAAATTTACTGCAGAAGAATACAAGCGCACAAGAAATATGGGTAACTGGATTCACATTGATCAAGTTATTACATATTACATACTGAACTTCTAAAGATGGACTGATATAAACTGCTTAAGGAATCAATTTCTGCCACCTCATCCTTTCCTAAGTGGCTTGACGAAAAGAAGTTACAGCTCTAGATCATTGGACTTGACAGAAGTCAATTAACCACAAACAAATGTGATCAACTAACTAAATAATTGTCTAGGCACTTCCGGTGAACATTCATATTTGAAAGATGACCCAGAAAATTTTCATTTCAACAGATGCCATTACATGCTATCTAGCACTACCCAAAAATTTTCAGTCAATGTACTTAAGCCCAGTGAAAAGCTCACCACTTGAAAAGATAGACAACATCCAACAACAGAAGATAGAGAGTGACCAATGAAGGGAGAAGGAAAAGAGAAGACAGAAAGGCAAGATGTGATTGGAAATAACTTCCATCTATTAGCATTTCAGATCACCGAGAGAAATGATGTGAGTATGACAATTTTGTAAGAGATGAATTTGCATTCATTTATAAAACAGCTTACACCCTGTGCAGAAAATGAAAAATGGGCATGGAAGAAGAAGAACACAATGGAAAGAAACCACCAGCTTTCTATTTACAATAGAAATTGATATGTAAATAACGTATCAAGAACTCTCACCTGCACAAGCTTTTTGCAAATTCTGAAGCTCAGGCCCTCAGTGATCTCACTGCTGTTGTGTCTTGAACCAGGAAGTTGTGTGGTCAAGTTTGAGCAACCTGATCTAAAGCCATCATCACTACTTTCTATTGAAAACTTTATGCAGACACAACCATTGGACAAACTAGGTCTCCAATTTCCCCTTATTTTATCATCTTTCCCCCGACTTCCACTTTCTGAGGAAACTCGGAATATGACAGACCTACCACCATCATAGGTATTCAGTATATACCCAACCATATGCAGTATCACTTGAAAAGTCCTTTTCTCATCTCCGATTACATGGTCAGGCAAAATATTATCAACATCAATTATTAGACAAAAACCCTTATATACAGACACACACTTTGCTAGGCAGCAAGCTTCCTTGATCAAGGAATGCAGCTTGAAGGGAACAGTCTCCAATGGGAACCTTATACTATCTTTTGTCGAAGTCTCCATTACATCATTTATTAAAGTTGAAAGAACACGACTGGTCTTCACCATGGTGTCTACAATTACCCTTTGCTCAACCCCCAATTTTTCATCCTGAAATATTGAAAGTAGGCCCATGATAGAGTGCATCGGTTTCCTCATCCCATTACTCATCACCTTCTGAAACGAGTTTCTTGCCTGGCTAGCCATTAACGCATTCTTCTTCGCCAGTTGCAATGCTCGATTTCTCTCCTCCAACTTGTCCCTCATCAACTGAGACTCCTCAAGAACTGCAGCATGCGAGAGTGCCACAGCCACCTGATCAGCAACCACTTCAACTATCTCCATCTCCTGATAACTCCAACCTCTAGAATTATCATTAGGAAGAACCAAAACCAGTATCGCATAGCGAGTCTCTCTTAACTCCGGAGTCCCCCCTTTGAAGTTTGCAACCTGAAGCAGTGGCATCCGAATTGCAGCCACAGAACCTGAGTCACCTGACCAGCCACAGCTAGCAGCCGCTAGTGGTGATTCAGGGCTCAGTATCCCCACACCCTTACTATTTATTACCTCTCTAACATCCCGGTCATTAACTGAGATACGCAGACCATACTTCTTCGATGAACTCCTCCCTTTCAACTCATGTGTCAAGTTCATCTCAGTCATATTCTCATTTGGCATCCAAACCGCACAATTCTCCAAGTCCAAAGTCGTAGAGAGCTCAACCAATGTAGTATACAGAATGGTATGCTTATCGAGGGACTTCCTAATCTCTCGGGTCAGCATTCGAACATGCCAACTCGCTTCCTTCTGCCTCTTCATCATATCAACCTCTTGGTCTAGTTCCAATACATTTTGCCTCAAGAAAAGCTCTCTCACTTTCACTTTGAGAAGCAAAGGAATAAGCGTCAAAAGGGTAATTGCAGTCGCACAAGAGACAAGAGCAGTGAGTAATTTGAAGATGGTAAGTGACAACATAAGTTGAAACGAGTGAGGACCATAATAAGTCCATACATTGAGCAAATGAGTCATCCCACATAGTACTATGAAAGCAATGAACTGAACGAGAACCCATTTGAAGGGAACGTTTGAACAACTAATAAAGTATAGGAGCTCAATAGGAATTGAAAAATAAGCTACCGCAATCAAGAAATCACTAAATTTCTGACAATCTAGGATTCTATGCACAGTCCAAAAACCCTCTTCATCACAATTACAATGTGCAAATTCATCATCAATTGCAGCAACAAAGCCAATGTGCAATGAAATCAACAACAATGCAAAAGCCAATGCTTTTAACATTGCACCAAGAAATTACCTCTTCAGTCCATCTAATCCAAAAAGGAGCTGCCAAAAGTTCCCTTCCCTGATTAAACCCTAAAATCACCAAGATTTCATTTCCAGTGCCTCAAATCCGCAAAAAAGGATAGTCTCAATAAAAATTTAAGCAATACCCATCAAGCAGAATCCAAGATCCGAGATGCCCACATGAACTTTTATCAACCTTCAATAAAGTAATACACAGGAATAGACTTCAAGATCCAGAACACCCACTTTCTCTTTCATGGCAAAAATGTTTGTAACCTCACACTAAGATAAATATTCTCTTCTGTATTGTGTCTATACTTCTTCAACTATGAGAGAGAAATTAAAGTCTTGATCTCTTTAACCCCAGATAAAGAGAGAGAAAACAAGAGATAAAGAAACAAAGATGTTAAAAAAGGAAATAAATAAAATAAGAGTGTAGAACACACACAAACAAAAATGACAAAGAACAACTAAAAACCAGAACGAGAGAGAGGGAGGGAGGGTGAGAAGTTAGAAAAAGACAGACTAAAGGCTTTTCTATGGCAGAAGCCCATTCATCGGTTCTTAAAACGATTAAATATTAATTCGATCTTGCCCAAAATTTGTTTTCCAAGAAAAGAAAAGAAAATGATTTTATAATAAAGTTTCAATAATAATTATCATTCATGGCATACCCTAAGACAGTTAAAAATCTGACAAGAGAAATAAGGAAAATAAAAAGAACGAAAGCATGAAATGGAATGAAACCACCCACCCCAGTTTCCCAGATTGACAGATAATATAAGAAAACAAGGAAAACAAAAAACAAAAAAACAAAAAAAGTAAAAATTTGCTAGGGTTTATATGGGTGATATATGTATATGAAAGCAAAAGCCCACCGAAAGAAGGTGATACCCAGTTGACTGTTTCTCTCTCCAAAGACTCGGACGAGGAAAGCAAGGGGAAGTGAAACGAGAAATGCCGGAAAGGCAATGTCTAAGAGAGAGAAAGATAGAGCGAGGGTGGGGGTGGGGGGTGTAAAGGGTGGGACCCAGGTGTGTATACATGAAGAGAACCTAGTCGCACTTCGCATTTTTCGGATGTCATCATCAAAAATACAGAACAACTTTTTTTTTTTTGGTGAGAATACAGAACAACTTTCAATGCCTTCAAGATGCCAAAAGCCCATCTGTAGCTTTATTTGTACCAGGGATTCCTTCCTCTGTTTCGCACCTCTAAAACCTGAACCCGCCCTGAAAACCCGACCCGACCCTAAAAATCCGATTGATATAAACTTTTCCGGGTCAGGGTACAATACCTGAATCGTACATTTAATATGTATAAATAATATGTGTATGCATATTTATATAATTAAAAAATTAAATAATGATTTAAAAATTAGGAAAAATAAATTTTAACTCAAATATTGAATACTAAATAAATTTAAAATTTTTCAATAGAAACAAAATGTCAGCCATATGAAAATAAATTTTAAAATTTAAATCATTACAAAATAATTATTTTAACAACAATTGAGTTTTGAATATACAAAACCAGATAAAAAATATTTTAATATTATTTTCATAATTCACCTAGCGGTAAGAATCTTGATTTTGTGGTGGTTTATATCATTCTTCGAGCAAACGTTTGAGAAAATTATGCCAACGAATTATTGTTCAATTGGCACCATCTACCCCTCTTTCCCGAAATCTCAGTTTGAACCTCTCTGGCTTTGGATTTAAAAAAGAATAAAGATAAAAGTAAAACTAAAAAGGTACAATATTAATATGACCTATACTTTAATCAATTTAAGAGATCGGTTGATATTTTAAAATCATATGAAAAATATTAGTTATTCGCTAATATTTAATTGATATAAAATAATTTTGTTATATCAATTTAAAAAATAATAATTGTTTAGATTTGTTTATTTGTTTTGACTTGTTAAACTTATTAATTGGCCATATTTACTAGTTTAATCGAGCTCAATCTATTTTGGAAATTAAAAAATATATTATTAAAATAAACCAAAATCAATAATCGAAATGAAATTCATATGATTTATTTGGATTAATAGAATGGAAATAAAGTTTGGAAATGAATTCCAAATTATGAAGTTTTTAAAATCCAAGTGAATATATGAATATTTGAAACTCGTCTTCAAAATTTTTAATTTCAAATCAAATTTCGATTCTCAAAAACAAGTCAAACACCCCTAAACCATTTTTATCTCAACATTTTCGATTACTTTTTTTTTTCCATTAACAATTATTTGAAATATTTCTTAAATAATATAGTCCTCTCGTTTTGCATCTCAGCGTATAATTTACTCTTTTAATGGGAGCGAAAGCGTCGTTAACTTAATTTTTATCATATCTATACTATTTATTAATCAGAAAATGAGTTTTGTATGATAACATTATTAAAATATCTGAATATTCACTTTTAAAAAAAAAAAGTAAGTATAGAAATATACAGTTTTAATTAATTGATTAGTCTTTCAAATACACTAAATCAAGAAATTAATGTAAAATTACAAATATGACCCTCCATGTTTGTAAGATTTAAAAGTTACTCCCCGTGATTTAAAAACCAGCAAAAAGCGCCATGTGATTCACGTAATTGACAAGTTGCCTCCGGTGTTGGTTTACCTTATTAACAAGCAACCCCTACTATTAGCAATTTTAAAATAAAAAATAAAAAAGTGAAAATTCCATATTTTCAAATGAAATTAAAAAATAAAGTAGGCGATCTATATTTAAATTCACTGGTTTGTGAATGTGAATGTTTTCTTATTTGAATAAATTTTAAACTTTAGTTGAGTTTAAAATTAAAATAAATTTTTATGAATTTGGGAAGAAAGTATTTAAACCGGTGTTTTTAAAACTAGATTGGACCGGACCGGACCGGTCGGTTTGATCGGTTCATCTAAAAACCATTTTCTAGTTTGTTCGGTTTTCATTATTAAATTGAATGAACTCAAATTCTATTAATCTCTTTTAAAACCGATAAAACTAATGAATCATTCAAATCAGTTCAAAAAAGATATATAAAGTTTATTTTATTTTTAAATATATAATATACAAATCGTATATATGATATTACGATAATATTATTCGATTTATGAAATGATCTGACTGGTCTAACTAATTAACCAATGAACCAATAGGTTAATTGAATTGTTTATTGATTCTGTTTTAAAAACATTGATTTAAAGATTTTTTTATTTGTATAAATTACGATAAAATTGAAATATTTGAAATTTCTAAAAGTATGACAAAAAATTTCAACCAAAGCAAATTGAGACCCCAATTTTTAAAAATGGTTTATAGATTGAATTGAAAAAATTGGGATTGTTGCCAATAGTTATCTTAATGCTCGTTATGAAATGAGAAAGAAGAGAATTGGAAGAAGAATATGAAGTGGGAAAAAAGTTTTTTTTTTTTTTTTAAATATATAGATTTTTCACATATTTTTAAAATTTTTATTTTGAAATTATTAATAGATGGGTACTTGTCAAAAAAAAAAAAAAAGCAATCACATGAAATTTTTTACCAATTTTAAAAGAATATATAGAAACTTATATTAAAAAAAAAAAAAAAAAAAGCAAATGGGGGAGATTTTTTATGTTAATTTTGAAACCACAGGGCAACTCCCCAAACTTGAGAAAGACGGGATTTTGACATGAAAGCTATGCTTCAACCACAGTGATTTTGACATGTGAGCAAAAGATTGGATTATGGTCATGTGGAATATTACATGTTTAAAGCAATAAAAAAAAAAAGAAAAAATCTATGAAGCCTTCAAATCATGAAGTGGAGATTATATCTAAACACATGTATCAATTAAAAACTATAGGTTAAAGGAGATATGTATTTTTTGAATGTCTTTTAATAGAAGTTTTTGATATAATATTCATATTATATCTAAACATATGTATAGAGGACTACTTATAATCTTTTTTATTAAAAAAATGTAATTAAAAAGGATCACTTATGAATAATCGAAGTTGAAAGTTGAGTAATCGATTGTGCTGATATTTGATCATATTTAATTAAAGGCGAAATTCTAAAACAAATTTTGGCCCTCTAAAGATTCACAATCCAAGTGAAGGAAAACATTTGAGAAAAAAGAAATCCAAATTCCAAGTGAATTTAACTTTTGTGGAGAAATTTGCTCATAACATTTATTAGGTTTTTCTATTATTCTCTCCCGTTGTTGTATGCTCTCCTTCTCTCTCTTATCTACTTTAGAAATCGTTTTTATAGAGACATCCAGGTAGTAAAAAATTCTTATGAAATTATTTTTTCCGAAATTAAGTGTTTGAACTTTTGTATGTGCATGTATTTTCACGATTTTTCAATACAAAATTCAATATATAAACAATATAAAAAGTTCAAAAGATACGTGAAAACATACCTTTAACGATTTCTTTAATACCTTTGTAATTGGTAGCAATATCAATAATTATTAAAACTAACTTTATATTACAAACTTCATCGACTATCTTTCTCATCAATTCAATAATAAAATACTTATCATTCGCTTCACAGAACAAAATCAACTCTGAGAAACATTAGTTCATTTTAAAAAATAATCATAAAATTAATTAACGAACTTTTAATTAATTCCAACAATCTTATCATATCTGTCTTATCTTACCGAAAAAGTATAGTTTTCAATTTATTTATAACTAGGAGATATAAAACCACATAAGGACGGATTCAGAGCAAATGTGAAAACACTTACATAATATGAATTTTTAACAAAATTAAATAACAAACATCCGGTATAAAACATTCTTACCGACTCAATATTTAGTTTTGCTTGGATTGGCATGTTATAAGGTTTAGCAATAGGCGAATCATGAACTTTTTTTTTTTTTTGGAACACTTAAAACCTCTTGATTTAGTTGAATCCGACTAAGGATTCAAAACACTATATTTATAAGGCAAAGGTATTCATTTAGATTGCGAGACTGAAATGTTTTTTGTAATTTTATTTTCAAACTTTTTCATAATTATCTAAAAATAGAAAAGAAAAATATTACTCATTATATTGCCTAATTAAAACTAAAAAAAAAAATTGTATTAAATTCTTACCGATTATTTGTATACTTTTTGCTATACTTTGTCCTAATGTGCCGTTATACACATTGTATATTTAGACTATTGGAGGTGTAAGAAGAGATATCATCATGCCAAGAAAAAAATTTATTTGAAAAGATAAAATATAATATACATTTTAAATAATAATTTTAAATGAAAAAAATGTAATTTTAGTTTTATTAAATTGTGAATCGGAATTAAAAATAAAATTAAAATTCATATAATTCGTTTGTATCGATAGAATGAAAATAAATATTTAGAAACGAAGTACATGGACTTGGGATTCAGAGTGTGGAGAATGGGATGAACCGACCAAATTTGAGATTTAGCATGCAGGCCGCCACAAAAGCACGTGATGCACGTGGACATGCTGCCATGGTACTGTTATGGAGAACTGCATTATATTTTATTTTTCAATAGAAAGTCAAAAAAGTGCATGTCCTTTCTAGATTAAAATAATAATAATAATAATAAAAATTATGATCATAATAATCTTAAATAGAATTCTTATTTACAGCAAAATATAAATTAATTTACAATTATTATAGGAGAAATATGGTAATGTAAATGCATGCATGATGTTAGACTGTTAATTAATTAATTAATTAATTATAATAATAATTATGATTCTATTGTTATTCATCGAACATAATAATAATAATTATTATTATTATTATAATAATTACATTAATTTGGAAATATTTTGTGATTTATGATGACGAGTGGATCGAGGAGATAACCCTAGCTTTGGT
Source organism: Dillenia suffruticosa (assembly GCA_033439265.1). NCBI lineage: Eukaryota > Viridiplantae > Streptophyta > Magnoliopsida > Dilleniales > Dilleniaceae > Dillenia > Dillenia suffruticosa. Next base: position 3,940,368 of record JAVTVX010000018.1, on the reverse strand, counting down.
TATTTATCAAAATAATGTTATTTAAAAAAATTATTTAAATATGATTTTTTTTTCTTTTCCAAAATGTCGATTTCGCACTATAAGAGTATGAAATAAAATTTTATTTTATTTTATTTTTTTACTATTTAAATTATTTATTTTGTAAAAATTAGATTTCGCACTCTCAGAGTTCGAAATCAAATAAACCCTAATTCTACAAATCTCATGTGACGTATGCCCTCTGCGAGTCGCGAACGGTGTCTATGCAGTGCGCACTCAATCTTATGCACAGCACGTGGGGTGAAGAAACAATAGTATGTATGGCCTGTGCGAATCGCGAGCGGTACCTATGCAGATACCATGGCGTGGGCACCGCGTCCCATGCCACAACATGTATGAGCTATGCGCACCGGCCCCAACAGTGGTCATGAGAAAGGAAAATATAATATCAACTTCAGCACGCATACTCCACGGGAAACACTCATCACAATAGTCCAAATATGACCACTATACTTGAAACAAGTGAAAACATTTCAAAATACCACAAAACCGGTACTGTAAATACCATCATACATACTTCATAGCAGTAAAGGAACAAAACCAAATAAAACCAAACACTATGAGCGGTCTGGTCTGCAACTAATTCCACAACCAATATAAGAAACATACGAGAAGAAGAAGAAGAAAGTAACAAAAATGATTTTATAAAAAAATGGAATCACTGTTTATAAAATTGAAATCATACATATGAAATGAGAAATGTAATCAAAGTACCACAAGGAGGTTGTCCAGCATAGCGTTGTGGCTGACGTCTCACGGGAATACGAGTTGGTCTACCAGGTACAGGTGGAGGTATATCGTATAAAGGTGCACCATAATTAACCTCGGGAAAGGCCACTAGAGGAGAAATATCAATTAAATTTCGAGGATGACGACGTTTCCCTCGTAAACACTAAGTCGTGGAGGCTCATCGACATCGTCCATACATACCGGAGTTGGAGTCAGAATCAGGTAGGAAGATGATGCCACCATCTCTGTCGCATCATCATAATCATCCACAGCGCCCGAGATCGAAGGTACATCCATCCGTGCAGTAAATCTGTGTGCGGATGTCGAAGGACAGTTCTCGTCAAATGGCACATGCTTAACAAACTGAAGAGCATGCCATGACGCATCTCTAAACTTTCCAAATCTCGAATCCACTCCTTCCTCAGCAAGTATATCCGAGACCAATAAGTGCATGTTTTCCAACTCATAGCACTGCAAAAAACGAAAAAAGAAAATATTACATAAACTATAAAACCATAATAAACTGTAAACATATATTAATTTACGAGAAACTCCATTTGTGGTACTATGGGTCGGTATCCGTGCTGATAATAATGGTTAAGACACGTAATATATAAACGGGTGATCTGACGATACCACCGCATATATTCAGGTGTAGTTTTCAACTCACTGAAAGTGTCATCGCCCTCTACAATATGGTATGTACGGTTATCCCACACTTGTAAGTGTACAGCATGTGTTCTCGTCCAATCGCATCCCTGCCTCCCTTATCGATCAATCCGGTACAACTCCCGATCTGTAGATACAGGCAAAGGAACACGTTGCAGGAACCCGAACTGTCTCATTACCCTCTGGGGGTAATGAGATAGTACGACCTTAAAACAAATCAAGGGAACCTCGACCAGCCACATATTGCTGTCGACGAAGCAATAGAAGGGCAACGCTATCAAGTCAGCATGCGAATATGACATCCAAATAAGCTATAAAAAAAATTAATGTATTAGTAAAGAGTATAGATATTGAAAACAATGTAAATAAAAAAAAAATTATACTCACGTCTATATCTCCTATATGATTGAATTGATCTTTGTACGTTCTAAGAAATAACTATCCTGAATATATATTGTTATGAAAAATATCTCAACTATTTACAAATAAGACAATGTCAACATTAAATATAACAAAATAAAGAATATAGAGATAAAATACAAATAAAATAAATAAAAATTACGTACAGTGATCCACAAGGGCCTACGAGTAAGTGAGGAGTAAAAGATATCGGATCAATATGGTGACGCCTAATTAGGGCAGACATGGACACTCTCTCCCATGTCCAAAGCTAATAAGACAAAATATATTAAAAAAGTTATCTAGTATTTATATAAATCATTGTTAATCAAAAATTCGTAAATGAATAAGAAAAAAATACCTATATAAGTAAAATCGGACTATAGATTTGTCTAACACCATCAATGCAAGTCCAACACATGGCTTTGTAAATTGTGCCCAAGACAGTACTACCCAAATCCGCAACAAAATCTCATGCATCCTAATATCAAGAGATCGAGCAGCTCAAAACCAATGGTCTAAACATCGCACCTCTAGTGGGGTATCATTGCCGGTCTCCCAGATAGACTGAGATTGGTATGTAGCCTGTAAGGTCAAGACACTAGAGTCCCGAGGGTTAGGAGTAAAGTCCGAAACAGTGTAGTTCATAGCTAAAATAACAACAAAATTAAGGAAAAATAAAATTTATAAGTAATCAAAGCAAATAAAAAATGAACATGTTAAATCATAACTTTTGAAAATGTATAACATTCATAATATGAAAACAATAACGTATTTAGGTCAACCTCCTCAACGTTGTCTAGCCCTCGCTTGTAAACAATCCATATTCGGATAATAATGATGATTATGATCGTATTCATCATATGCCTTACAACGCTGAGTTCTTCTTTTATCAATTTCGTTATGTATTTGCATATTTTGAGATCTACCTGGCTGGTCATTATGCCGTGAGACATTGTATACCAAATTGAAAGAAGTAGGGGGCCAATTGTCACGCCCTGATCCGTGATCCAGAAGTTATGAACAGTCGCCCGTTATCTCGAACACCAGCTCAATCCCGCTACGTATCCTCAAAGTAACGCAAGGCTAATCAAAATTTCAGTTACAAATATTTTATTAGTATTTAAAATACAAAAGTTCTCAAATATATATATATATATTCTACCAATGAAAGTTTCTTGATTTCATACAATCATTCCGACATGATCAACTAATATCCTTAAAGATATAGCGAAACTTCCATACCGTAATACGTCTCTAGTGATGGTCTCTAGGATTTACATATGTCGAAAGAAGTCAACGTATCTCTCCAATAACTAACTTTGTATACATTTAAAAATATTGAAGATGAGTATAATCAAATACTCAATGAGTGAGAAATCCGAAACAAGTAATTAATAAGTGAGTTGAGAATGAAATATCAAGATCATATGTATATATATGTATATTCATACAAGACATATTATCAAAATTATAACAATTTCAACATAGTTTTCCATCCGATCTAAACATATGTATCAAAAATCTCATGTTATAAATCGTAAGGTCATGTCAAATCATATTCTCGACAAAGGTCTATCTCGACCAATGATGAGCCACCAAGGAGTTTTTGTATTTTAACAAAAAATAACCCCAAAACCTTGGCATTGGTGTCGGGCCTCCCCAAGTGCTAGACAGAAACGTCATTCAGTCCTCTCCGTTCGATTCAAATTGGCTAGTCTAAAATATAGTATCATATACATGCCACCTAACCATGTAGAGTGTCCGCGTCTCGAGATATCGCAAACGTACGACAATCTATATAACGAGACGGGTTTGCTATAATATACGAGACAAGTCTGTGCGACACAATACCTATCATATCATAGTATCATGGCTATAAGTACTATCCCCGATCTACGATCAAGGGAATTTAGATACTAATGTCCAAATACTTAGTTTCGCATCAAAATTATCAATAAACCAATCGTGCATACATATCGAGGAAAATCATGAAAATCCAATATAGTATATTATAACATATATCATCAAAGTACGTTTCATAATTTAAAACATGACACAGATATTTTTCATCAAAATTTATAAATGCATATTTTAAAATTTTAGAACACTTCATTTATCATAAAATATGTTACCAATCATTTAACAAAATCATTTTATAATCATTTCACAAATCATATTTAGAAAACGATAAAATATGGTTTTACTTATTAATTACATGACAACAGTAAGACTCACTCACCTATACGGAAAGGGTACTCTACTCCCCTAAAATCTCAAGACTCAACTGAGCCGCCCCTCGAGTGTAGTATAGTCATCTACTTCTAAGATAACAACATATATATATATATATATATATGTCAATCCGTTCAGACCCAATTCTAATTCACCTTAATTTGTTTAAACCCATATATTTACAAAAATTCAGATTTTCAAATTCTACTCTTGCTCAATTTTAGAAAAAATATCATAACATTCTCTACATAACTCGGAATCAAATGATTCAAATTGTTAATTAAAGCGAAGACATAAATCTACATTTTTCGTGTTCAACTCATCTCCAAATTCTCATTGCACGAATTTATAAAAATCTATCTTCAATGCAGTTCGTACTTATATAACTAAATTTGCACAGTTTTGGTAGAAAATTCATACCTCAGTATATATATCTCCGATTTACATGATTCTAAGTTTTACTGAAAGATAAGAGACAGTTCTACAACTTTCATGTTCAGTATTTCCTTTAATTCTAAGTGCAAATTTCATAAAAGTTTATTTCTGTCTCAGTTCCAGTTCTAAATCATACTCTGCACAATTTCAGTAAAAATACCATAACTTCCAATATACTATTTCGATTCAAGTGAATTTTATCCAATTTTAAAGATAAGATAGAGACCTAAGAGTTTCATGTTTAGAATTGTCCCTAATTTTGTCCAAAAGATATTTTAAAAAATTATATAACATACTAGTTGTGCATAGAAGATGAAAAACAAAACATGTCATTTTGTTGTCCCATTCCAAAAATCACTATAAATCACATTCTAAATGAAAATTTCTGTACCATACATTCTTTTAAACCTTAAGGAATATAGTTTTACAGAACTAAACCAATCTAAATTTCGATCATCACAGGATAAGATATCAGAGAATTACTACAACTTGCTGACCATGTTAGCTTATTTAAACAAACATACTTCATGGGACCAATTTAATCCAAATGTATACTCAAAAAAGGATGTATCACCTCTTCAATAAGATCTTGACATCCAAATATTCATCATCAACACCATCTTTTAGTACCTGATCACCACATCTTACAACACCTATACATCAATATAAAAAAAAAACTTCTATATTATACCAATACTATCTAAACAATTAGAATCTTATCAATCAAAAATTTTTCTTATCTCTTCAACACCTCAAGTGTTTGGATGAACACAAAAAATTTTTACTTCCTACACTAGAACTCACAGTCAAGAGGGTAACTTTTGAGAAGAAAACGTGGTCTAATACTTGAAACAACTCATTTATGCAAATCTAACAAAAATTTTGACCATTGATTCATTTACATACAAGATCTCTACTCTACACTTGTTCTAAATCTTTCTCCCATACAAAGTTGCTTACAAGCTATTTTCATGCACCTCCTTCATGTCAAATTCGGCCATGATGAATTCTAAGCACAAAGAAGAGGTTTTTGACCAACCAATGAGAATTCATATAAGGATTTTTCAATCAATGAGGTTTTTCCTTGGTGGAATGAGTTTAGGTGGCCACTATGTGTCTTGGTATCCTTTTGTCCAATCATTTAGCTCCAATTATTTATCATTAAGTGTTTTGCAACTTGGTCCCTCCACTTTCCTTATTTGCATTTAGACCATTGACTTTTAATAATTTACATTTTTTGTCCTTATGAAATTTTGTTCTAAATTTCTTAAATATGTGAAATTTTATTTAAATATCTCTATTTAAATGTGTAGACATTCTCTTAGCCATTTTTTATTTCTTTAGACCTTGTCGGCGCTTGCCAAGAGGGTTTTTGACTTATCGATAAAATTTTCGATATCAGCGATTTTTGATAGACAAAGTTTTAGAAATTTCAAATCATGTGTCTCAAATGAATGCAATATCATATATTTGAACATGAGGAGAGTATATCATATACTGAGAGTCAGTGTTACAACAATAGTCCGTGTGTGGAAGAGGATGAAATCTCCCACTATATGTTAGTTCCAAAGATTGATAACTATGAAGGCTGTCTACAAAATTCTTAAACTCCCGACCAATATCCGCACAAATTCTCCATATATGTGAGTAAGAAAATTTAAATATTGTATATTTTTCACATGTACATGATAGGATATTTAATAGCACGGTGTGGTTGTTTCCGCCCCTTTCATCGTGAAATTCTGTTATGACCTCATACTCACCCATGTATCTATCAAAAACAATGACACGATGGAATTTGACTTTTTGTTCAATTTTTCCATAATATTCATCGGCTACATCACCGATTATTCTCGATTCTTATTAAAGAATCGAACCATGCGGTACAATGTTACCCACACACATGTGGTTATTAACAGCTTTCTTGTACCCTTAAGCAGACCATTAAATGATTTTGATCAATTGGTGGTCATGTTACCCCATTAATATCCACTATCATAATACAAAGTCCATTTGTCGAGCGGAATTTCTATCAACCACCTATAAGCCAGCTTGCTAAGCTCTTGCATCTTGTTCATCACGACATAAAATTTTCTTATCTGTCTTTGCTTGGCTGCCTTATGCATCAACTCTGTTAGCGATTTATTTTTGAATCGCCAGTTAAAATTAGCCTCCACATGACGCAAACAAAGTTTGTGATTGATAAGTGGTAGTTGGAGATTAGTATCCGTCTATGCCTCGCATTATACCAGACGCTTTATCTGATATCAAACACACTCTTTGCTGATCACCAATAATGTGCATTATCAAGTTCTCTAAAAACCAATCCTAATTAACAATTGTCTCCTTATTGACAATAGCAAAACACAAAGCAACAATGTGATTAACTGTATCGGTTCCAATGACAATTAAAATTTTCTTCCTATATCTTCCATACTGAAATGTGCCGTCAATAGTAATCACCGACTTGCAATGTCTAAATGTTTCGATGCATAGCTTGAAGGTCCAGAAAACCGAGTGAAAGACCCTCTCATTAGCCCCCAATAATTCAGTAAACCTCCGATCAATAATTATTGCAGGATTATTTATTTGTACAGTATCAAAAGACTGTGGCAATAATGTATAAGAAATCTCTCACTTACCATACACAATTTCAATAGATTTTCGACGTCTCATCCAAGCTTTTTTATAAGATAGATTGACTTCGTACATTCTCATATCCTCAACGACGTCACACACTTTGTAATCGATATTTTCTTTTATATGACTTATGATTGTACGACCCACCATATTCGAGTCCACATTCAGATGATTCCCCAAAGGCAATTGAGGGAAGTACGTGTGTTTCGTATTTTATCTCGTAATTTTCCAAAACCGATAACTTTCTTTAGTCTATCCCGAATATGCCACAAACAATTATTATCATGATACAAAAAATACCTCACAAATCATATGTTTTGAGAACTCTCGTAAACTTTAAAGTACCAATGCTCTTGCATCAACAAACACTTAACAGCATGCTAAATTTGCTCTTTCGAAGCGAAAACCATTCCAACTTTTAACTCCGATTCCTGATCATTATCCCACGTTGGACGATCATAGTCATTATACTCATCAACCATCATAACCCCTTCATCCATAGTGTATAAGTATGGTATTTGCTCTTCCTCTTCAACAACCCAATTTTTTTCCTCTTCGACAGTTTCATTTTCTTCATTAACAACATTCTGCTCATCATCACTTACACCCTCTGATTTCTCAACAACAAATGTATCAACCGGATCTGTCTCCTGCCCCTCATAGGGTCTACTCGTACTAGCCCCCAAATCAACATTATCTAAAAGAAATACACTATACTATAACCAATCATTTCTAATATTTCCACTACTCAATAACTCCGTGTAATATCCAAAATTTCTCTCACCACTATCACCTATCACCTCTGGACAATTTTCAATCGGCTCATAGTTGTCCAGAATATCTTCCATATTTTCTCTGCCCCAACTTGAGCAACCCACCATGGATAGGTGAATAGGTGGAGACAATTGTTTCTAGTTTTAAAAATAATTCAACTGCAGTCAAACTCTCAATATATTTCGGAAGTGATAACATTTCTGACAAAAATTCATCATTCTTCATAGATAATACACAATAAGAGAGAGATTGCCCAAATCAGAAAGGATATCTACATGCAACATTCAGTTTGAATCGCCTACAATCAAACTCACTCTTGCGATGCAACATTTTAATAAATTCCTGTCATCTAATTCTGTTATCACCACAACACCCATTTTTGAACCAACACTATATCGATACGCATTTTTCACCCCATCGATTACACCACCCCAATAAAGTACCAATCTCACACGGTCATCACCCATGTTTCCTTTTTTTATCTACAACAACAATAATAAAGTATTATTATAAGGCATGTGTTACCAACCACAACATGTTGAACGATATTAGATAAACAAGAATGAACAACTTTTCAAATAATACAAAAACAATACCCAACAACTTATATAAACCATTATTCCATTTTTCAGACCCTAATTTCGATTTTAAAATGCTAATTTGAAAACTCTAATTTCAATTCAAAAATCCTAATTTCAATTTTAGAACCGTAATTTAAATTTTAAAATCCTAATTTCAATTTCAAAACCTTAATTTCAAATTTATAAACTAAATTTTATTTTTTAAACTCTAATTTCAAAATCCTAATTTTAATTTCAAAACTTTAATTTCAATTTCAAAACCTTAATTTCAATTTTAAAACCCTAATTTCAATTTTAAAACCATAATTTCAATTTTAAAACCTTAATTTTAATTTCAAAACCCTAATTTCAATTTTAAATTCTTAATTTCAATTTCAAAACTCTAATTTCCAAACCCTAATTTTAATTTCAAAACACTAATTTCAATTTTAAAACCATAATTTTATTTTCAAAACCCTAATCTCAATTTTTAATTCCTAATTTCAATTTTAAAACCCTAATTTCAATTTCAAAACTCTAATTTCAATACACTATTTTTAATTTCAATATCCTAGCCCTAATACCATAATTTCATTTTCATGAGATATTGATGCATACAATATAACTTCAATCAAACCTTATTTAAAGAAAATAATTCGGACAAACAAAAGCATAAATTTTAAAACCCTTATTTGCTTGCTGTTGGAGAAGAACAATCTTAACTTAAAGCAATTATTCGATAACAAAACCAATCAAATGAGGCAGAAAGAAGTAGATTTACCTTCGACAGATGATCCGCACGCTGTTGGAGAAGAAACCCTTCGTCGCTCGAGCTTCACAAACAGTCGCGCAAGGCGGAGAAGGAAGGAGCAGAAGAGAAAATGAGAGAAGTCGCATTTTGTGATTGAGGTTAAAGCCTGTTAGTTTTGCACTCACAGAGTGCGAAATCTAATTTTTGTAAAAAAAAATAATTTCAATCATATAAAAAAAATTAAAAAATCGTACTCTCAAAATACAAAATCGATATTTTGAAAAAGAAAAAAAAACCCATATTTAAATAATTTTTTAAAATAATATTATTTTGATAAATAACCCACCGTGGCCATATCTTACATATATTTGTAGTAGCGGGGTTCCACTCAAACCCAAATTCTCCCTTCATGGCTACCAAACCTTGGAATTCTCAAAACTCTCTCTCTCTCTCTCTCTCTTTATGTTCATAATAAGATTCGAATATGAGTCTATTACTAAAGAAGGCGGAGTAGTATCACTTGAGTTGAAGCTCGTGGGCTCTCTCTCTCTCTCTAAAATAAAAGGGCATGAAAGTCGTTTGTTGGAAACCTTGACAGATACCTCTGTCCCAAAGGTTTTTCAATTTTTGAAGCTGTCGAGTTGAGCCCACAAGATACCTTTGACAAAATCGAGAATAACAAGGAAGCAAGAAAAAATGTTGTTTAAGAGGAAAACAATAACAAAGTAGGGAAGGAAATTATTTTTGTCGGCTGTTGAAAAGTCAGAGAAAAGAGCAGGGAAGAAATTATCAAATGAAAGCTTGCTTTCATATTCAAAGAAAATATTTGAAAACGCTGCAAAGCATAACTTGGTTGAAGCAAATTTGACAGTGGCAGTCCCAAGAGTTCCAAGGAAAGAGAAGAGTGTCCCTAAACATAATTATGTGAATGTCACAGACCCTCAACAAATATTTGCCTTGCCATAAAGAAACCTCGAGTAGCTTAGCCATTCTCCATTAAATTCAAAATACATTGAAATGGATCAATAAACAGTTGACTTAGTAAGATAAGACGTTAAATTTTTTAATCAAATCTCATATTCTAAATTTGAAAATAAAAAAGATAATGTTGAAAAAATCATCCTTAATTATAATTTCACACTCTAGTCAGATTAGTCGAAACATAATTTTGAACATCGATAAGTACAAAAAAAAAAAATACATTGAAGCAGGCGGCCTAATCTCAATTGAATTTCAATGACTAAAGCTTGTGCAAGGTTTGTTTCCGTCAAATGGAAAGGACATAATATTATGCACGTTCAATTACCCAGAAGAGAAATTTGATATTTGTAAGCAGGCAAACAGTCAGAGACGCCACAGAAGAACGACAGTTAAAGAGCTAAGATGGCAGCATTGAAATCCCCGTATATATCCTCCACTCTAAGGCCAATTGGTCCTAATTCTTTCTGCCTGTACAAATCTTACTTGGAGAGTCTGATGACCAAACCCAAGCTTGGAAAAAAGACATACAAGGGAAAATGGCTCATCAAATACAGTACAGCGGTCATTTCCCATTAGTTCGATCAAGAAAATGCATTAGACACCAAATGAACAAGATGATTCAGAGAAGCCACAGGAGTAGCGCTGATAGCTAACACTAATACTATTAAACCAGATGCAAAGAGTCGATGGAGTAATGCGTTGAGACAAGAACATACTAAACTCTTATTGAGAGACAGGAAAATGAAATAAGCACAATATTGGTGCATCAAACTCATTACACCTCACGTTTCCCACCTAGTTTGCAGAGAAATGTTGGTAGTCAATAAGTGAACAAGTTCATGTGAAGTTTCAGAACACCTGCACTAATAGCTAATGCTACTACTATTAAAAAGGGTTAATTACTGCAGAGATTAATGTATCGGCTCCATGGCAAGCAAAAAGGGCTAAAAAAAGACATCTCCTCTGAAGTATGGTGCATTAATTTGAGAGTATTGGCTACCAAAGGGAGTATTGTGCCTCCAACCTGTACACATGATCACATTACACCTTCCAAAAGGGAGTTGAACTGTTTCTTCTTCAGGCTTACATAACCTATTAGCTAAGAGAGCTTAGGGGCAGCACTTCAGAGAAAACGGCATTAAATTTCTAATCTTGGATTTGATCATAGTCCCCATTCTCTGGTGATTCTTCAGCTCCACGACTAGTTCTTCCTGCAAAAGAAAATTCCCATTTCAAATCTCTCTCTCTCTCTCTCTCTCTCTCTATCTCTCTAAAAAAAACATTTAATCATTCAAAAGCAAGAGCTTCACCTGCCAATTCATAGGTAGAACCACTTCTAACATCATTGCCAACCCTCCAGTCAGTTGGTCTTTCCTGTGTTAGATTCATTCCCCGAGACTGAACCATAAAGTGACTTCCAACAATATTTTGATTCTCATCCTCCCCCAAAGCTTGCATTCGTCCAGAGGACTCCACAGGTGACCTGAAGCCTACATTAGAAGCTGGAGCACTACTAATTGGTGATGCAAGTCTGCTATCACCCCTAACACCAGCACCATGTTCCTTCTTGTTGTCTATCAAAAAGCTACCAACAATAACCTGGGATGCAAGACAATACACACAAGTAAAATACTAAGGAAGTACAACACAAAGTATATCGTGAATAATGCATTATGGCATGTTCTTGCAATGTTGCAATTCCCTATTGCAGATATTCGATCAAGTTATTGCTTCATAATACCTGAACCTGGCCAGCAGCCCTTAGAGGTCCACCAACTCCACCCCCAATGATTTGTCCTTGATTGTCCATTGAAGACAGACAAGCACTGAGCCCACCGGTCCTCCCTCCGAGATCTGTACGCACGTAAGATCCAGACAGGGTAACGATCTCGAATAGTCCCTGAAACCAGATATAGCAATTTGAATGAAGATTGCGAATTGAGACTGAGGACATGTATGGTAGGAGGGGATAGAGGATAAAATATTACTCCTATAGATTTTTGCCCTGCATACAATCTTCCCCCTCAACCCAAAAACCCCTGCAAAAAAGGGGCAGAGGAGCCAAAAGGAAAAACAACTAATACAAAACATGGAAAGACTTAGGCTCTCCCTCTCTCACTAAAAATGGGAAATAGGTGAAAATTAATAATAAAAATAAAAAATAAAAAAATAAACGTGAAAATTTCTCTTAAACCAATCACACAAGGGGAGACAATAATTTTTATGGGAGTTAATTTTATCCCCCAAATTATTACTCTTCTGCCACATGACGATAAATTGCTATACACAGCAGCCTTTTTGTCCAGCAGAAGCTACACATTATATGCATAATTCATAAATTAATGATGTTTCTGTTGTAAGCACAAAAACTATTGCAAAACAAACATCAGTACAAAACATTTACCACATGGAAAAAATATATATAATTGCAACCTGTCCCTCAGTCATAAGATCAGAAAGAAAGTAAGTTTCAATCTTCCAATATTCCATCCACTGAAAATCAAGTGTTCCTTTCTCTCCAAAAGGTCAACACATCACACACATGGGTGTTGCAGCCACTCTAAATCTGATAGCTGTCCTTTTCCCACTCCCAAGTTCAACAACAAAACAGAATCCCAATTACATTCTCAAGCATACAGTAAAGAAGCCAAATAAAAATAATACGCAATAAAATATTCAACGCAAAGAAGCAGACTAGCATAAAAGCACTTGCACATGCAACATTTACTAACCAAGGACACTCCTAACAGTACTGCATATTGAGAATGTTTCCCCGCACTGAAGAACATTAGGGGGAATAAGACCTTCACCTTCTCAGAAATTCGAGTCCCCCATATTACCATGTACCATCAAGAATCCAACGCATTTATCTATGTACAGTTGGAAGATTGTAAATAATTATGTGACATCAAAGTATCTTTTCTTTTTGGAATTGCAATGAAGCCGAAACTGGAGGGAAGCATAAGAAGCAGCATGAATGGCAGGTCAGGAATTTTGGTTGCATTTAGTTTTCACAAGAGGATAAATTCTGTTATGGAATATGCAAGCATATAAATTCTAATGTTGGCATGGCACAAAGTTACGGCCATAATAAGTGGATAGAAGAATGAAAATGGCTTGGCTAACTATAGCTTAAAATGTAGTTCCCAAAAAGTCAAGAAAACAATGAGTAGAAGTAATTTGCTAACACAACTGTACCACAAAAAAAGAAAAGCATATTCACTTAGAGCTCCTACTTAGATTATCCTCAAATATATTTGTCATGCACCCTCTACATCCACAATGGACATGTTGGTATCATTCTAGTTTTATAGAAATCTTATTTTTTCTGTCACTTATAATTACATAAGCATTGGAAAATAAAGATAAGTTTGGTAGTCATTTGCAGCATAGATCTAGGAGGGATTAATACCATTTTTTTCTTAAGAAGGTATCTATGGCATAATTTTACAAGTTTTGGCAATGACAATTTCTCTTGCATTCATCAACCAAAATGGCAAAACAACTAAAAAAAGTCAACACGTGGGAACAGGCCAGAATTCATAAAACTTGTGACAATATTCAAAGCTTGGGCAGGGGTATAGTTAATTTTAGAGGGCATGAACGAAAAATGACAAAGTAGAATTAGATTACCCCGGCATAGTCCAGAATTATGGGTTTTGGTAGGGGAAGGGGAACAGACAATCTAGAGAGAAACACATCACAGAATTCTCTTTCACAGACACTATTTTAGGGATGTTTTTGTTACAAGAATTACTGGAAGACAATAATAGCTAAGATCTAGGTAGAAAGATTTGACAAAAATGTTATGTGTCCACCAAACAGTTTTAGATATTGAAAACTACACATAAGATAAATGTAACCACATATCACTTGTTAGTGGTCAGCCAGAAATCTTAGTGGTGATACTTACAGCCGCAAAGTGAAAAGCAGGGAACTAATTGCAAAGAAGAAAGGTTTAAAGGGACAAAAGCACTGTTATCATAGCCTAAGCTCAAGAACAAAGTCAGACCACAGTACAACAATACTTTGGTAGCCGTTGCTCTTTTCCTTCTTCCTTGGACTTTGACTCTAATGCTAAATTATAGTTTCTCAGACATGTTAGTCATCTTGCAAATAATTTACATTTCCTATAAAACAAATTTAAATCGCATATAATGGATACTGCAGTTCTACTTGAAGTATAGAGGGAGGGGGAGGAGGGACTTGGGAAACAATAACTTTTACCTCATAAGTAATGTTGCCACCTGATGTGGCTGGCTGGCGAAGCGATGGACTTGAGATCATACCGGATGCTGACAAAATACATATTTCACGCTTGCTTTGTTGCATGAACAACATGATCTTCTGAGCCACATCCTATTGAATACACCCAAACATTTGAGATAGGATATTAAAGTTTTATTCCAAGAAGCTAAGATAATAATAAAGGATAAAAAGAAAATGTAATAGCTGTAAAGAAGTTTAACCAAACAATTTTGTAATTTTATCCTAAAGAAACCAAAGATATTATTGATGAAGAAAAAAGAATTTACATGAGAAAGGAAAATAAATCCTCTAGTAATATAGGATAGAAGAAAAGGAAAGAGTAAAACATCATAGCATCAAGGTAAAACAACCACTAAAGCGGTAAAGCTCTCCAATTCCTTTTTCACATCCTCCATAATGTATCAGTTTTGAAGGCCCTATTGCAACAGAGATTAAAAAATAAAAAAAAAAAAATCAACAGAAAAATAGTCTCATAATTGGCTGGATTGAATCATAACAATCCTTTAAATTCTTTCCATGCAAATGTACCACAGTTTGGACTTGGAGAATTTGGCAGCCATTCCTTACCAAACCCAAATTCTCAGAACCCACAACAAGTAAATGATTCCCTTGTCTCAAACAAGCCCAAAACTCCCTGAAAGTGCCAAAAAGCTGGTTCCACATATCCCTAGCAATACGACAATGTTCTACAAGTCAAACTCCAAATGTTTTCAGTCAAGCACCTCCAACAAAACTTTACGTCTTGGCAAGAATGCCAGGTAAGAATCCATAAGAGTACGATGCTTACTCCAAAGGGTGAAGAATATTAGGAAAACATGACTCAACATCCAAAGTTTGTTAAGGAAGAATTTGTGTATATTTTGTTGCCTGAAATGTTTAATAATCATTGGGCATCACATGAATCACGTTTTCTTTTTTGATAGGAGACAACTATATTAATCCTTATACCACCAGCATGATAACTGAGACTTGACATCCTCATCAAGAGACTGATAAGAAAAGTTTTTGAAAAACATATACAAAGTTGTGCAGAGATATACTGGTAGTGGAACACCTAACATTTCAAGTCCAAATAATCCTTTTTTGATCCACTAACCCTGTACTTAGCAATCAGCACAAGCTAATTACATAGTCCACCTATATATCAAAGAGGTATTGACTTTTAAAAAAAAGAGAAACATAAAATTGAGTGGCACTTTTGTCCACCAAAGTAGCAAGCAAGTAACCGGAAAGAGAGTAGGAAAAGACAACATGCAAAAGAAAGGTCAGCCACAAAGGCATCCATGAAGTAATTAGACAGTAATAAGACTTTAAGACACTATAGATTCTCAATATAGCTTACAACACTAATGTCCGGTTTGTATGTAAGCTTGCACCCAAAGGGACAGAGGCCCACCACTAAAAAAAGGGGACAAAGCCCACCACAAGGGGTACCTAGGCTCAAGAGAGGGCACAGGCCACCACAAGTATGGAAGCATCAATGCCCCAAAGGAGGCAAATAATCAGAAATGAATTCATAACCAAGGTCAAGGATCCAACATTTTTACCACTATATCAAGGGATTTCCTGACGATCATTATGACTAGCTATCCTATTGCAAAAGCTGTTCCATTGCATATTTAACAATATGTTGATAGATTACACCAAGGATCAACAGACTTCACATTTACCTTGCACAATTTGTTAACAATTTTTCAGATGGCAACAAGCAGGCAGTAAGTATAGATCCCTTTATTTGAGCAACTTTTCAAGTGCAAAGTAATCAGAAAGTGGCCATGTCAAATATAGGCACAAAAACTCAATCAAGGTGTCCATGCTTCTTAGATTGAAAGGAAATGCTGGACAGAAAACCACATGTTGGTGAGCAGTAACTAAAGTTGGGAATTTTCCAGGCATATTCATACTTTATGGTGTTCCAACATATCAGATGTGAATGCACAGGTGCAACAATGTGTTAATGTCAAACCAGTTAGGACTACTCAAGAGTACATACCTCTCCAACAGCCACATTAATAATATGGGGTGTAAATCCTTGCCCTGTGTTTCCTGAATCAAAACATTAAAGTAACAAAGCCAGATCACCATGCAGATCAACAGCTAGGAGAATTTTTGAATTGATAGCAGTTCAAATCAATATTGAAGCATTAAGTACATGAGTCAAACATTTTATTTGACAAGTAAGAAGACAAGACTTTATCAAGTGACGCAAAATACATTGATAAATACCCCAACAAAACAGTTGGAAGTCGTGCAATAGTAGCATGCACCATCATTGCACCTGCCAATTTATCCTATAATCCCCCTTTTTTGTGATTATTACTTGTTCTTAATGCTCCTGTTGGCCTTACAAGTTTATTAATTAAGGTTGTCCAAAGTTGCCCCCAACTTTTCAGCTGCAAAATAGTCCGTGCAATGCATTGACACAAGTTCATAAAGATAGAGACAACTCCATAAACTTTCTGTTCATCTAAGAAAATAAGTAGAATATAGGGCTATATTTTAATCATCTTCCATTTGATGTTCAATTAAATAACTTGGGTGAATGACCATACCAGTCCAAGAGAACAAGTTAGATATTTACAGTCCACAACAAAAGTTTCAATCAACTGTATACAAGAGCAGAAGTGAACTAAGCATCTCAAGTTGGCAACCAAGTCAAAAGGGCCTACTCAATATTCCTGGCCAAATTGAAGAAATATGCAGAGAAGTTGCAGAGTTAAAAGGAAGTCCTTAAAACTTACCAAGCAAAGAACCTTGGCATGAAAGAAATTAAAAATGCCAAAGAGAACTGAAAGGAATGCAAATATAGGAGGCACCTTACATACAATACCCAGGCATGGGTGAAACAAACATAATTATAGAATTAATCTCGTACTAATCTTATAAATGTCAAAAATCAACTCTACTGGATAATGGAGCATATCGAGGAGTACAAATTTCAGTGCATTACAAATATACAATATTTGCACACCTGCATTCAAGAATTTAAATGCAACAACAGGAAATTTAAGTTTGTTGCCAAAAGGAAGGCAGGAAACATAAGTGAAATGACATGATCCAACAAACATTCCAATCACAGACTTTGACACAAAAATTTGAAGAATGCAAGAACACTATAATTAACATTTAAAAAAAAAAGGTCCAATTCACTTCAAAGAAGCAAAAATAGGATCCAGAAAAAGGTTTTCAAACCAACACGGTACACTCCAAAAAAAAAAAAAAAAATTCTGTGTCTATAATGCACCATATCATTCCAAAGCCCATATGGAAAGCAACATAACTCAAAACAACACAAGATTCTTAATATCTGTCAAGAACAAAATGCGAAAGGAAGTAATCAAAATACCACGTATCTAGTAACCTTGTCTCTTTAACTTATCACCAATTATAAACTCCACCATAATTTTGAACTCAAAATCAAATGTAAAGATAACAATCAAGCAGCAAAACTAAACATAGTAGCATTTTTAGCAAGACCCTTAATTTTTCCAAGCAAAAATCAAATTAAACAAAAAGAAAGAATTTCTAAAGGCCTACCAAGGGAAACCCACTAAAATTAAGATCCACAAAAAGTAATCCCCATCTAGCATCAGAGCATGAATCTCTGTCATTACAACCAATTCTAATTCCACATACTTACGAACCCAAAGTCCATTATAAGGAGATCATTCAAGTAACAAGCTTCCCCATCACAGCATTCCTAGAATAATCAAACTATAACTCCATAAACCATGGTTACCGAAATCACTCTGTCCCTCGTCATCCAAATCATGCAATCCAAACTTTGATACTAGATCAATCTATCACTAAAATGGCATTCTGAACTTAATATTGATTTGAAGAGAATTAACAAACTACGAACACAATTTTTTAATTCAAAGAGCAATTATGACATGCAAATAAGTTTTCCTTTATTTATTTGTTTTAGTATTGGTTAAGATTGAGTTTCACAAATTCTCACACGTAGTACTTGAGAAATGCTTAGACTGTCACTGAAAATAGAAGTTAAACACAGCATAATTCCCACCCACCTATCAAAGAAGGTAAAGTACCACATTCCAGATTCCATACCCTTAGCACAATGAATTATGATTCAGGTAAATTGCCTTAGAAGGAACTTATATTCCAAACCCACGATGCACAATAAAGATAGAAATATCTCTTATCAGTAATGCCTTCGAAGAGAACCCAATTGGAAGGAAAAAAAAATGAATGTAGCGTCAAGTTAGTTTTCTCTAAGATCAAACATAAAGAAACGAAAACTCCCAAGCAACAAAATTCATCCAAAGTAGCATTCCAAGAAACCCAAAAATTTAAAAGCAAAATTTAAAAATATTATACAAGAATCCAACAAAAAGAAAAAAGAAAAAGTAACAAGTTTAATAAATACCCACAAAGCAAAAACTATCTTAAAGAAGATGCACAAGAAGCACAAGAAATAACAACCTTGTTTCTTTAATTACGACTGATTCAAAAGTTCCATAGAACCATGAACCCGAATTTAAAGTACCAAAAAAATTCATTAAAAGAGCATTCCTAGCAAAACTTAGAACTCCAAGCAAAAGAAGAAAAAGTTACAAAGCCAGGAAAAAAAAAGGCAAAGAAGAATAATTCAAGAATACCCACAAGAAATAATCAGAACCCAAGAAGCAAGATAAATTGGTTTTTTTTAATAATCACATAAACAAGCATCAGGAACAACATTCCAAGCAAGCCCCAGATCTTTTCAGGCAAGCAACAAAGAGTAAAGCAAAAAGAAAAAAAAAAAAACTAAAATACCAAAAAATAAAAAACCCACATTGGAATGAAAAATGCCTAAGCCAACAAAAATTAATAAATAAGTAAATTACCAAAAGTACTCACCAACTCCAACCAACTGATTTTTCTTCGCGTTCTCCGAGGCATTCACTTTTCTCTGCTGCGCAGAAGACCCTCTCTTTGCACTAGCGCTCACTTCCCCAGACGAAGTCGTTCCGTACTTCCTCGGCCTCCCTCTCTTCCTCTTCATCGTCTCCGCCGTCCCCGCCGCCGTCGGCGACGGAGCTCTTCCCGCCACCGCCTGTGTGTACACCATAGGGTTCCCCGGTGGTGAAGGAGGGCCTTCATGTGTCTGACCTGGCAGTATCCCGTTGGTCGGGGATGCTGACGCGGCCCCCGTTCGCTGCTGAGAGTAAAATGGGTTACTCTCATGCGGTTCCATGAGAGGAGAGATAAAAAAAAATGGGTTTTGAGATTGAGAGAGAGAGAGAGAGAGAGAGGAGAGAGAAAGAGAAAAATATATTTTTTTCTGAGCTGCTGAAATGAAAATGGGGAAAGGAAAAATATGTTATATATTAGAAATTTTTGGTGGTTAATTGTTGTTTTTTTAGGGTTTTGGAACGGTGAGATCACAACCGTCGGATTTGAACGAAAGGTGTGATCAAACAAAACTGGGGTCCACAATACTCGGCTCGTGATTTTTGTATTTATCGGGTCAGTATGATAACTGATAAGGACTATGGCGTGCGGAGTCCAATACTCCTGAAATTTGAAAGAGAGAGAGAGAGAGAGAGAGAGAGAGTCAATTGGGTTGACTTTTTTGACTTGACTCTAAAGTTCGTGTAGAGAAAGGCCCCCCCCCCCCCCCGGGGGGGAGACACGGAGAAAAAGAGCATTTAATAGAAACGTAAAGTTAGGTCAGTGGAAGGCAACACCGCACGTGAATTTCACTATGAAATATTAGGAATCGAAAAAATATTAATTTAAATTTAAATTTATAAGATTAAAATATTAAAATTTATTTAAAAAATTATGATTATTTACTATAAATAATCAAAAGGGTTTGATTTGTACTGAATAGTATTTTTTAAAATATTTACTAAATTAATTAAACACTTCAATTTATATTTGAGTAGAAACTATGCTCGCATTTGTATTAATTTATTTGATAAATGATAAATTAAAAATTAAAAAAATTCAAAATTATGGCTTGAAAAGGTAATGGAAAAAATTTTCATTAAATAAGCATATATATATATATATTATTTTTTGGTGAAATATAAATTATTAAAATATTAAAATATTTTTAGTATTATATAGATGGTAGAAAAAATAATGAGAGAAATGTGTATTTTTATCCCATATCGAATGGATACGTAGAGAAAAATGAGAGAAAGATAATGGACACAAAGTGAAGAGAGAGAGGGATAAACAAATGAAGAGAAAAATAACAAGAAGAGAGATTGTGGTATTTTTATCTCATATCAAATGGATATAAATAATGGAGGAACATGAAGAGAGAAATGCTTGCAAAGACCTAGTCTTGGGGTCAAGGCCAGCATTGGTTGACAAAGGGCCAGGCCTTGGCTGACCAAAGGCCTAGCCTTAGGGCCTTTGGTCGACCAGCGGCCCCTTGGTCACTTTTTTTAATATATTTTTTTTTTATTTTATTTAGTATTTTTATAATTATAATTTTTATAGCATTATTATATTATAATATTTTTGCTATATGCAAATCCCCTTGATCACTTTTTTAATATGAAAAATTTTTTAAAATATTTTTTATTTAGTATTTTTATAATTATAATTTTTATAGTATTATCATATTATAGTATTTTTGCTATATGCAAAAATATTTTGCATATAATTAAGTCATTTATATAAAATTTTTTTAGTATTTTTAGTATAATTGTAAAATTTTATAATAAAATTATCATTTGATATATTATTAATCATATAATAACATATGATCCAACGCTTATAAGTACTTTTTTTAATACAAAAATATGTTTTTTTACTTAATATTTTTATAATTATAATTTTTATAGTATTATAATATTATAGTATTTTTATTATATATCATTTATTTCAAATATTTTTAATATTTTTAGTATAATCATAAATTTTTTAATAAAATTATCATGTATTTTACATACATTATTTAGTATTTTTCAAAATATATTTATAGTATCACATTATAAAAAAATTATCGTATTATAATATTATAGTATTTTACACCATGGTACTATAGTATTATTATTATAAATTTATAAAATTATTAGGAGTATAGCAGGTCGACCAAGGAGGCATATTATAATATTATAATATTTTTATTGTATATCATTTATTTCAAATATTCTTAATATTTTTTGTATAATTACAAATTTTTTAATAAAATCATCATCTATTTTGCTTACATTATTTAGTATTTTTAAAATATTTTTATAGTATCACATTATAAAAAATTATCATATTAATTATGGTATTTTTATACCATGATACTATAGTATTATTATTATAAAATTATAAAATTATTAGAAGGAGTACAATGGGTCAACTAAGGAGACCTCGGGTCAACTCTGATTGATATTATATAATATTAAAATATAATACTTTTAAATATTTTTTAATCTAAAAATATTTGTAAAATATTTTTTTACTTAGTATTTTTATAATTATAATTTTTTCTAGTATTATAATATTAAAGTATTTTTATATATGTACAAATGTTTTGCATATAATAAAATTATAGTATTTTTAATATCATATATTTCAAATATTTTTAGTATTTTTAATATAATTATAAAATTTTATAATATAAATATCATTTGCATACATTACTTAGAAACTTTACGTCATAGATATTTTCATATTTAAAAAAATAATAATAATATTTTTATGTTATATATGGTTTTTAATGATTTTTTAATATTTTTAATATTTTTAAATATTAAAAAACATTTTTAATTATATTTTTATATTATGATTTTTAATTATAAAAAATATTTTTTAATATTTTAATATTTTAACGAGGAGAAAGAGAGTGAGAGAGAGTCAATGGGGAGAGAAAAGAAAAAGTTAACAAGAGAGAAGGGAAGAAGAGAGTGCCCGGGGATAGAGAGAGAGAGAGAGGAGGGAGAGAGAGAGAGGGAGGGAGAAAGAAGGGCATGGTGCTTGCGAGTGGATTCCGTTATGTTAAGTTTAGAGCACGAAAATTTATATGGAAAGGGTCGATCACGCTTATATATATGTTAATTTATAATAGAATGTCCCTTATTCTTATTTTATTTTATAAATATATATATATATATATTATATTATATTTTATAAATATATATATATATATATTCTATTTTATTTTATAAATAAAAAAAATATATTCTCTATTTGTGTATAACCTTTTTTGAAGGTTAAAAAAATGGTAATTACAATATTATTATTGCCCCTAACATTCATTGTTCTCTAATTATTGTTTTAATTTTTAGTAAGAGACTTATGATCTTTTTCGATTAAAAATTTGATTAATAGAATCTTTCTAATATTAGTTTACTTTGATGAAGTTCTTATAGGGATATCCAAATAGCAAAAAACTATTATTTAAGTGTCTTTTTTAATATCGAAATCTAGTATTTGAGTTCTCATAAATACGTATATTTTCATAATTTTTATATAACAAAAAAATATATATATGTATATAGTATGATAAAACCGAAACAAACCTCTCTCTCTTTTAGACGAATTCGTAGCATATGGTAAGATTTTATGCTTTGCATTGAATTTAATCACATGCTCATGCAGACTGTCTGGACTGAATCTAAAACTGTTCTCAAATGTTTTATGTAGCCATAAATCCTATTGTATTAATTGAGAATATTGAAAATTCATTATAACATTTTTATCGAAAATCCTAAGTGATATATTAGATAAATTATTATCAGTTCAATCAAGATATTATCTTGAAATGGTATTTAAAAAAATAATATATATTATTATATTACTTAATTATAGATTTTCTGTCGAATGTATATATAATTTTTTATGGGAATAATTTTTCCTAAGAAATGAATTCTCCCTTATAGGTCGAGTGATGCTTGTTTGGGGAGACGAAGATGGGATAGAAAGGGGTTGGAGAGAGTTTACCAGTAAGAAATTTATGTATATCTTGCCTTGTGATCTCCCTTGTGCTTTGCTCCAGCCCCAAGCACATGAATAAAGAGCTTTTTCTATGGATTTGTGCTTGAGAAGCCACTTTGCCATGGAACTGTTTCCGAGCACCATCTGATGCAAACCCTGTCCCCACCTTTCTGCAGGTTTAAACAAACCATATATCACATGTCTAATTACACGATATTAAACTTATTTAATTAAAATTTTAAATTTAAATTTTAAAAATAAAAAAATAAATATCAAAATATTCAACTCTTAAATTGAATCTACTCAAACTGGGTTTCAAATTTTCTTGTACCAATAATCAACCGTCAGAAAAAAAAGCTCATCTGAAGCCCTGCTTGGCCGCTGTGGAGCGAGCCTGTGGGCCTAACTAGGCTCGGCATATGCTCAAGATTTATGAAATAATACACAGATAGTTGATTGCAGATGCATAAAAGAAATGAAAATCAAACCGTTACTAACTCAATAAATATCAATGCACTTCTTAGAAGAAATAAAATAAAAATATTTGTCAAAGAAAAAAAGCTAAAAATATTAATTATAATTCTTTTCTAAAGTAAATTATGTATTAGTTCATATTTTACATTTTATATTACTATGGTTAAACAAATTAAATTTGGTTCATTAAAAATGTAATAAAAAAGGTGCAGATATAAGATTTATTATATGGTTGGAGCAAGTACCCTAAGCCGGTTATAATAAAATTCTAAAATGTGTTCCCAAGGGGATAGTTTAGTGGTATAAACCCCTCTCTTTAACCTACTGATTCTAAATTCAAATATTTATACAATCAAAAAAATAAAATAAAATAAAATTTTAAAATGTTGAGGTACAAGGTTTGGAGAACAATAGGTTTCGGTCTGTGCACATTATTTTTTTTTATTTTTATTTAGTAAAAGTGAGGATCTATAATTATATAAATTGAAATCATTAAACTTGACTCTCAAAATAATTTGCCATGTTGGTAGAGTTTAAACACGACGGCCTCGAGAAAGTGAATATAAACACTATAATAGTACGTTCTTATAGAGACATTCGAGTGGTAAAAAAGTGTTATTCTAGTGTCTTATCTAACATTGAGATCTAATATTTAAATTTTTGTGATCATATATATTTTCACGATTTTCATAATTCCTAAATTAAAAATGTTTCAAATGAAATAAAGCAAAATAGGGTCAAGTTGGGATTTCTAATACTTCCGATTAAAGTGATTTTAGTATGGTAAATTCATATAGTTACCTGGTCCAAGGGGTCAAGCGAAATGACTCTTCAGATGTGTGTCATACTTAAAAATTGCTAAGAAATATGAAACTAGATTATAGTTTTTGCATTTATCTTTCTACTTTAGAATTGTAATTTTCAAGAGTAAGTCAGAGGTATAATATCATAATTACTTAGTACATATGCCATGGGATTTGGTATTATTGCCACCTTAATCATTCCAAATAATTATTTTTTTCTTTAGGAAGAGTATTCGGATCTAATTTGTTTGATAAGTGAAATTATTTCAACGAATTATAGATTTAGTGACAGTACACTAAAATTTATTAATAAAAATTTAAAATTTAAATGTTGAGAATTAAAAAACAGGTATCGAAAAGTTAGTTCCAAAATTAAGACTTATGATTGTTCTGATCGAATTAGTTGGATTTTTGTACATATTTAGTCAAGTTAAAAAAAATAAAACTATATATTATCATAAATAAATAAATATATCATCAGTTTGCTATATATTTTATGACCGTTGTTGTCGGTTACACAGAAAGCAGCCATTAAAATTTGGATCACAACCTCTCTCTCTCTCTCGAATCTTTTGGATAAGACCCACGATTTTTCCTAAAGAACATAGTTTCGACAAACAAACGTTGTACATCAATCAAAATGCAAACTTGATCTGTGATCACGCGTGAAAATCAAAAAATGGAAGCAGGATCAGCATTGCCTGTGGAAGCCAATAGGAGTAAAAACTTCATAGACCTTCATCAACAAATCCTGGTTTTTTCTTTGTTCTTATTATTTTTATTTTATTTAACTTCCTCTTGTATCTATGGAAAAAAGAAAAGGAAAGAAATTTGAGAAAGATTCGTCTTTATCAACCTTATTTTATTAGAGGGTGTTCAAGATTTCAATTGTAATTAAATTTTCTCTCGGTTAATTAACTTTAGATTCTTTTATATTTTGTGGGTATTAATTATTTATCTTGATTCAAAATTTGTGCGTTCTTTAAATGAATTTTTTTTAATAAACTATCGATATCTGATAATCATGTTAAATTATACTAAACTCGTTTCAACGAAGATCAGGATATAAATTATCATTAAATAGTACTTTGAAATTGTATTTATTCATAAAAAATAAAATATATAAAAAAGGAAGATGCTTTATCAACTTAAATCCCAGAAAGGATTCACATATTAATGGCAATTGATTTGTTTTCTGTCTGTCAAATTATTTACTTCTTTGTTTTTTAAATTCTCTGTGGAATTCAATATTTCTTTGATTCACTTTTTTTTTCTTTTTCTTTTTTGTAATAATGACTGCAGGCGAAAATGTAGACAGGGACATGGCTGCTCAGCCCACAGGAATTGCAGGGATTCTTGATAAACCTCTTCCATGCTTTAGTTGTGGCATTGGATGGTTCTCGTGAGTCCCCCCCCCAATCCCCTTTCATTTTTTTCCATATTTGCTTTTTTGTTTTTTTATCGAGTTTTGGATTTTCTCACTGTGAACAGATTTGTACTAGGATTTGTGTTTCCACCATTGTGGTACTGTGCTACAATTCTCTTCTTCATTGATTATCATCATAAAGATCCAAGGGAGAGAGCAGGACTTGCAGCATCTGCCATTGCTGTTAGTAGACATTTTGTCTCTTTCTTTGTTTGTTCTTCTCAACTGCGCTGCCTCCGGGGACAGGCAAAATTCAAATGCCCTTCTCACCGTTGCCTTTTTTCTTTTTGCAGGCTTTGATTTGCTCAGTTGGTGGCCTCATAGCCTTGCTAGTCATATTTTTTTAGCATTGCCAGAGAGCAAACTTCACCACATTGGAAAGATGGCGAGAGATTTGGCAAATATTTGTGCATGTATATGTGTGTGTGTGTATATATCCCTCATCCTAGAACAGAAATTTGAGTATCAGTAGATAGGAATTTGTAAGTACTAGATACATATGGGTGAAACTTAAAACCTCTCATGGTACTGACTTCTTTTCATTGCTTTGTATGAATACAAATACAGGCATTCGGGGAGACTAAGAATTCCAACAAATTGCTTCACCAAATGAATCTGCGAGAAAAGGAATAAAATGGCTATTATAAAAATTACCCTCTAGACTGCCGTGCATAATAGATTTTAGAAACAAGGGTTTCTATACTTTGAGGTCTTGCTCGGCACCTTCATGGCCTGCCCTCTTCTTGTCCTTGTCATCGGCTGTTTTCTTACAAAATGCTGGTGGATGAGAGTTCTTGGAGTTCCTCAAGCTACAAGGCAACAGCTGAGTATAAAAAAGGTTCTAGACAAAATATTAAGAATAGGGCTAGATGTAGAAATTCACAATAATATCATTTCTGTATTAACAAGCGCATGCTTCCCTCAAAATAAAATTATGACTATACCTAATTGAAGCGTGCCATATATTATGCAAATCTATTTTTGTACTTTTGCTCCAATTTGAAATCCTTTGAACTTTTTTGCTGTTGTTGATTCTATACATTCGCTTTGGTTGTAGACCGATGGTTGGCAACTTTTGGTGTCTTTCCCCTGCTTTTGTCTTTCCTTTTCTTGTGGATAAATTTTTTTCTGCTCTAATTAAAAAAAAAAAAACGTGTATATTTGCTTATGTGCCCTCTTATAGTGACAATGAGATTTTCACTGGTGCATAAGGCAAATTTCTAGTTTTGCTCATTGACACCTTCACTTTGGTACTTCCTAATCATGGCTATTTATGGGCAAAACCAGTCGACGGATCCGTAAACCAACTCAACTAAGAAACGGAATCCCACAACTTCAAAATCCAATCGAAGATGTCAAATCTGGGAAAGAAAATAGAAAGGTCCTAGTGTATTTCCTTGTATCCCTCCAACCCAAAGTTATCAGTACCCTTGTTGAGAAAAATGTGTGAAAGTTTAAAAATCACGGGAGAGATTATTTGCAGTTTGACTTAGCCCATGATTTGACAAAAGATGGGCAGAGAATACTTAGAATTTTGATGTCCTTGTAGTGGATTAAATTTGCTTTATTTTGCCTGCTTTCATTGCACGCATCTCATTGAGGGCATCATCCAAATAATGTCATACCCTTTGGAAATAGAACATAAATCTGGCTTCACGTTTAAGAGTTTCCATTGCAACCCATCACTAGAATACTTATACTTGCAATTGGATAATTGGAGGCGTACCTCTCTGCAGGTTTCCTGATGTGATGCCAAAAGTAGATTATAATTTTTTGGAAATCTGACATTTCGGCCAGTAGTTTTTCGTATTCTGACAGGGTTGGACCTCCTATTTTTGTTGAATGAAACTGTCAACAGGAAGAAAAGAAAATTAAAGTTAAATACAGAACAAGGAGTCAGATAATGATTGTCACACATTCAAGCAAATCAAGCCCTTTGTAGCAACTAGCTAGTGGTTTTGAATAAGGATCAACATTAGAATTATGCAATTTTAGCATCAGATTTTCCGTGGCACCATGTGCAAAAGAGAGTGATCTGGAGTCTATTCTAAACTGAATAAGTTACCAGAGAAAAGTGGCTCTCATATCAGTTACCACTCCTGTCTCCACACTCTCAGCCATGGTGACCAAATCCATATAAATATAGTCCAACCACAGGTTTTTGATTTTTTTTTTCTTTTTTCACGATGGGAGGATAAACTTTAGGGCAGAGAGGCGTTTTTTTTTTTTTTTGGTTGATGCAGAGAGGCGTTGATGCTTCTATTTTGTTTTCTTCATTGATTTCTTTCCATACTGAACCCCCCCCTTGTGTTCCTCACACTAGGGTCGGGGGTCCTGATTTTTTGAGGTTTTTTTGCTTATAGATCTCTCTTTCATCATCTAATTAGTGTTCTCAAGACTCTCATTTGGTTTATGGTGCTTCATAAAATTGTGTAATTTGCTGCCACACCGATTTTGAAAATAAAGATTTTTTATTTTTACATTGCTCGGTTGCAAGTTGCAACAGAGATTAGAACCGCCTCATTGGTGTGTGCGTGTATTTGTGTTTGCCCCGAGGGAGTTCTTGATTTGTTTCTCACAAATCTTGAAATTTTGTAAGGAAGAAAGATGCTTGATTGTTATGAAAATGCACATTTTTTATAATACTATAGTATATTTAGGGAGATCAGAATGTCA
Organism: Dillenia suffruticosa; assembly: GCA_033439265.1. Lineage (NCBI taxonomy): Eukaryota > Viridiplantae > Streptophyta > Magnoliopsida > Dilleniales > Dilleniaceae > Dillenia > Dillenia suffruticosa. The sequence goes on along the minus strand of JAVTVX010000018.1, from coordinate 3,911,616 downwards.
GAATTTTCAAGAATCATGCCATTGCAATTTCAGTTTTCTGGGGCAAAATTGTTTTTTATAGTGTTCTATAGATTCACTGCCTCAGATATTTGTGAAAATATAGTTTAGAAGATTTGAATGGGACCGCTAAGCAATTATATATGAGTCTTTTAAAATCGCATCGATTTGTATTTTTGTTACTTTTGAGAATTTATCATTCATAGAAGTTTTTGTACATTTTTTCATAAATCTAATATAGTATCTTTTTCTATCAAAAAAAGGGTAGAGAGGTGCTACTAGTGTTTGCTATCCGGTCTAGGCAAGCACTATCACAAGGGTACTATGAAATGTCCACAAATTATTTCACAGGAGAAGACCACACCATTTTTGTAGGACAGAAAAGAAGTCACCTAGCCATCAAAATGCTAACGAGTCAAATGCTCGTCCACCTCTAACCCCCATGGTACTCACCTAGCCAACCTAAAAGACAAGAATTGTGCGTCATGATAAACCCCTCCCCCTTTTTGTGCCACCAAGGAAAAAGGAAAGACCTCGCCCCTTCCCCTTTTGTAGCCCCATTACTTGAAGAAAAATCATAATATCTTGTGAAACTAAAGGGAAGCACTCAATGGATCTGCCCAATAGAGATTACCAAATTGAAGCCCAAGCTCTTCAGAAAATCTGCATGCTTCTAGTTTCTCACCAGTCTATTATTCCTTATTAAGGATTCGATAACACAGACTATCCTGATGAGTTTGCATGATATTACACAATCAAAGATCACAAGATGAATCTTTCCCGTGCTCATGGCAGATTTCTCCTTCACCTGCACCTTCTTCTCTTGCCTACAATAGAGGCCAATATTATGGTGCATCTCACTTACGAGATACTGATAAGCATTTCATCATGTGAGAACACTAGCTACAATTGCATGTAATCAATCTTTGGAAAATCCTAGCCTCATCGTCCCAAATGCTAGACATCATCATTCTCTCCATACTTCATCAAAATCAGAGTAATAATATCATAAGAAACTATTCCCTGTGATTTTTTTTTAATCCCGGTCATGCAGTGCATCTTAAACTCAAGATCAATAGAGACAAAGAAAAGAAAAAAAAAGAATTGAAGGTTATAGATGTTTAGTATGATAAATGGCAGACTTGTTGATGGGTCCACTTACATTCATCAAAAATGCCAAACTGTTGGCAGGATCCGGATCCTCTTCCATTTTGTTGCCTTAGGTCCTCATTATCAAACGATATTCTGATTAATCGAGTTAATATATCTTTTAATATGACCAGCGTTGATGATAATGCTTAAATAATCAAACATCACATCTCTCAAAAAGACTATGGTGAAAGTTATAGCAAGGAGAGAACATAAGAGAAAGAAGAAAACAATAATAGAAAACCTAGGCCAGTATAGTAGCATGATGTCTTGACTTAGCAAAAGCTCTACGACTGCTTTAGCATCCTGTTTCGAAGAACCAAAAAAAAATGAAAAAGGAATATTAGATTTAAAGGAATTAGCTGATATAGCTCACATTATAAATGAAATCCTTAACAGCTGAGGAAGGTTTATCATTTTGCTCATATAGCGTGACGAGCTGTCAAAAGTGGAAAAAGGACATTATCAATAAACAACCAGTAACACTACAAGTCAAGTTGGTATTCACTTTCTTGCTGTACATGTCTCAATTGGAGTAATGCCTCTTATAATAGAATCAAGAACCCCACTAGACTCTAGATACTTCCTAAAAGCTTCCTTCTTGGCTTCTTTTTCCCGCATACAATTAAGTTCAAGTTGAAACTGAAGACCAAAGAGCAAAACATAGGACAGGTAAAACTTCCAAAAGGTTATACAAGACCAGCATTCTACTTTCTCGGAGATTATTTCTACCCAAGTTGACAATGCACTAAGCATAAGGCTTCTAGCAGCGAAAACAACATGATCCTGACAATAAATTTTAATCCATGCCTATTGGACATTGCAAAATAGTATTCCAGAGGATGTCAACATCAGGATTCTACCTATGCAATTTCATGGGTGAAATTGGAGAATCTAGTTGGATTTCTAAGGAAGTTCGGAATCAAAGCAGTTAGAAAATCGTAAAATCATATATGTTGGATCGGATTATAATGACTATCTTCAAGATATATGCTCTAAAGTACCGCCATGAGTACAAACCAGAATGGCATAAAAAGAAGCATTTCCCAGAAACCTCCACGTACTGAGATACACAACGCCATCGTCCCCAGCAAGCAATTCAGTGGACAACCATACACTTGAATAGAAATTAAGATTCTATCCTTTTCATAACAAAAGGGTCTATGCAGGAAAACATACACGTGAAAAGAAACTGAGATTCTATCCTTTAAATAAATCAAAGGGTCTATGCAGGAAAACATAGGCATCTAGTTTACCATCACATTCCCCCACATTTACTCAATCATCTCATAAATTCTGCTGTGGAAATCTAGGTTCTTCTATATCCTAAGAAATCAACCAATCAGAAATGACCAACTGAAAGTACCATTTACCCACATTTCGCATTATTTCATAATAAATTTTAAGAACACAAAAAGAACATTTCAATCACATAAGAAGAGAATCGGATCAAACCATCAAAACTTAGTCTATGGAGCAGAGTGCTAAGAGGTACTGATTTTGTACAAGATTAAATCATGTTACAGACTTAGGGACAGATCACTAATTGAATCAATTCCTAAACCAAACAATACACATGCAAAAACAGGAGAGATATTAAAGTGTTTTTTCACATCTTTTTACAAGCGAAACCCATTTAGAGAGAAACGGAGACAAACCCACTTACCATGCAAGTGCTTAAAGATCAATTGGATCTTACGGGTTTCCGAAGATCTAGATAGAAAGAGAAAGGACCGACAGAGAGAGACAGAGTGTGAGAGAGGGGGGGGTCGATTTTATGTCCGGATGTCCTCGACAATAATACCATGCAGTGCACGTTAAGCACCGACGCCAAGAGGTAGAAAAACAAGTGCGAGAATTCACAGCAACAATTTTATAATCGTGATTTTAAACCGTTGGAATTTTTTTTTTCGAATTCGAGAATTGGTATGTTCAATCTATGACTGCACCTCTTGCATGGTTCGATTATTTTTACAAGAAATGGGCACTGGTCGTAGCCGGATGAGATAGGATAAACAAAGAAATTAAGAAATTATAGGTCCAAACCTGATTTGAAGATCAAATTTAACCGGTTCATCCTTTAAAGGGGAATAAAATTTTTGAATCTGACTTGAAATGGGCATGCCACCCATTTAGAATTGAGCATGAAACCAATGCTGGATGTTAAAGAAATAGCTTTGTTTACCGACAGATAGTCGGCTTAGTGTAAATTTAGCTCTGAATATTGGTTGGTTATTTAAAAAGAGAAAACGTTGTACCCGGAATCCATTGTTTGCTGTAGAGCCAATTTTAGCTGGAATAACAATTGGTTATTATCCAATAATTCTCACTCTTCTAAAGCAATTCATTTGCAAAACTAAGAACGACAGATATCCAAAGAAAACTACAAATTTACCTAATTTACTCAGATGAGCAACAGTGATGGAATACAAAAAAGAACAAACATTGGTTGTGATGAACGTGCATGTGTCTGTTTTTATAACCTGTCAAACTCTGATTTAATTTTCAAATTGACTTTATAATGTCGATTTTCTAATAAAATTAAAACTCTTATTATATCTATCTTGACTATCTCTAATCTCCTTCAAAACATCTTTTCATAATAAATTCGATTTTCATTTAGATTTTCTAATCTAATCGATACTCCGTACCCTTTTCAACCGATAAATTAAGGTTTAATATGAATTTATATATTTTGTCGATGACAACTAACACCTTAAAATTTTGGGTATTAACGGTTTTGGAGCCGATCCACAGGTATAAAAGAAATCATAAATAATTTTTTTCCTTCGTTACGCTGAAAATTCGTTATTTAATAATTGAGGTAATTTTTTAAAAAACTAACAAATAAGTTCTACTGAAATTTTGTTGCGAAAGTGTCCGGATTTCATCAAGTCAATGGTTCCTCCCAACACCCCTCGCCTCTCTCAATTTTTTTTTTTTAAATTTTTGTCTTGACCGATCTATATTCAAGTTATCTGACTAATCCATTCGAATACTATAAAACTCTTTTACTATCTATTTTTTTATTTTATCAATGCCTAGTTGATCTGGCCTATGATATAGTAAAATCATAAGTTCGAGTTTTATATAAACTCTAAGAGAGTTTTACCCTCTTAAACAATCGATCCGATTTGAATTGAATTTAATTTAATCAAATTTAACATTCAGATACTAATGATCTATAAAAAAATTCTTATTTTGGTTACTAAATATATTCGATCTAGAGTTTTGGGTAAAATAATCACATAAATAACTCCAAAATTGTGTTCGTGATAAATGTCCTAAGTTTGATTTTTATTCCTTTCCCTTGTCAACAAAGCAAAAAGGACAACTTTGTGGCTTTAAAGTTATTGTGATGAAACTTAATCATCTTCCTAAAGATTTAGAGAACATACCATAAAGTCAATGAACTACACCTTTGGCTGTAATAAAAAAAAAAAAATTAAAGGTTTTGACGGTATGAAAAACTATATATATATTTTCACTATTTTTTCATTTTTAAGTCAAATTATATCGTATTTTTAAAAAATAGACAAAATTTTCATTTTTTTTCTCACAAATAGGGACAGTTTCAAAATTGACACGTTCGATAACTTTTTTTAAAAAGGCAGATTGGAGTCTTAATAGCGATTCTTATTTATTTAGTAGATATATACGAAAAGTTATTTATATAGTTTTAAACGACAAATTTCTTATTGATCTTAAATTTTTTTTTTCATTATCCATAAATTTATCTAATAATTTAAACGGATCATTGCATTATATTAGTAAAATGGAAATGTGATTAAGATGAAAGGAAAAATCTCCCTGAGAGTCATTAATAGGGTTTTACATTAGGAGTTCTTCTATATAGCAGTATTAAAATAATCATTGATGTCTATTTTAATGAATTTTAAATTAATAAAAATTTTCGTATCACAACTTATTATTATTAAAGACAAATTAATATTTAGAAAACACAAAAATAAGCTAACCAAGAAGAATTTAATTTGAATTCGAACCTTTTATATCTTACAGCCCTCCTTTCAGTGTCTCTTTGTCTCCTCTTTAATTATATTCTTTATAACAATAAACTGAGTTTTAATCCCAATAATTTAGGATCGACTATTTGAGAGATAAATATGAAGATAATTAAAATAAATAAATAACTTTAACAATATTCTTTAAATCTAATATTTCAAAAATTTTACAATTAAAAAATCCAAAAAAAAGTATAAACTTTTTATCACTCAATACTTACTTAGATTTAATTGGGGTGTAAAATGGGAGAAAAAAAGAAAAAAAGAGGAAGAAAAGTAAACGCGAAGTAAAATAGATGATTACCCTATTTCGTTCGGAGTGAAAAAGGGGGATGAAAGTAAAAGAGGGATGAAATAGCACCCATTTTACGTCAGAAAAAATTTCCTTCCGCTTGTAGATGAATTAGGTTGTAATGTAAATTCATAGGCAAAATTATTCTCTTATTTTTTTCAAATTTATATGACTTAGTAAGAATAATATTCATTTCATTTTTCCTCCCTCTCCATTTTTCATTTCAACCAAACCAAAAAAAAAGTAATATTCATTTCTTCCCTTTTACTCCTATCAAACAGAATAGAAAAAAAATATATATTTACTTTCAACGGTTGAAATAAATCTCTCGCTTCCCTTCCCCCTTCTCCCAACCTTATCCCTAGCCTCTCGCGAGCCAAACTTACTCTTAACTCACAGAGGAGTCTTAAATTTTCCTTTTCTTTATTTTTATTGGAATTTTCATTTTATTTGGGTCTTTTACATCCCAACTTATTTTTTTTTTATTTTTTTAGCATTTTAATAACTATTTCAAGTCCAAATCCCAATGATTTTTTTTTTTTTACAAATTAAATAAATAAAATGCACACAAATTTGAAGGGTACTTGTAAATTTTAAACTATACAATTTTCAAAAAAAAAATGCAAAAATTTAAAACTCTATTATTCACAAAACCCAATAGAAAAAAAATAATATTAATAAAACTCCATGGATTAGCCCAAGATCAAAAAATAAAAAATAAAAAATAAAAAATGCTAATTTTGTGATTTAAGACCAATTTTAGAAATAAAAGATTTGGTAATTGATCAATCGGCATTGTTGATTGTTAAGGTAATGAAATATTTAGATACCCATTTGTAACCAATTTTAGAAATAAAATATATATATTTTTTATTTTTTTACCACATTTTTGTTCTTTTAATGGTTTATTATTTTAGTATGCTCCATAGTTTGTTTCTTCTTTTGTTTTCAAGTCTTTATTGTGTCAACCACAGTTTTGCCTTCTTAGCATATTTGAAAATATGCTACCAACACAAGTAGTAAACCTACCAATAATATGAAAATATGATGTAACCCTCGTTTTAGCAACTCTAATTGTAGTTTTCATATGCTCTCTCATTGTAAAATTGAGCAACCGATGTTCCATTAACCCGTCAAAAATGGTTTTATTTGTCTTTTATAATTCGTTAAAAATGGTTTTATTTTGTCTTTTATAATTTTTTTTACTTGACCACCGGTCGATATTTGAAAATTCGACTAATTCGGTTCAAACAGTTACAAAATTGAATATACAGATCGTCTTTCCCGACGTTTATTTTTTCATTTTAAAGACTTGAAATTTGGTTTATCATAATATTGTCATTTATTTTATTTCCTCTATTTCACATAATTCAGTTGAATGAGTTAGTTCTTTTCAAAATGACAATATTTATATTTAGCTTATTATATATATATTTTTTACATTTTTTAAATGGAATAAAATATGAATGATGATAATGTAAATATGCAATTATGTCATAACCACCGAGTCATGTAAGAAGAGTGAAAATTTTGAGCAATGTGAACTTAAAACCTATGATATGCTAATACAAATTGATGGGAAAATTAGAATAGGAGTAACAAAAATGGCAGCATCAGTATTCTCAATTACTACATGTATCAAGAAACAAATAAAAAATAGAGATGTATATCGTATGAAAATAAGAAATAATAGTCATAAGAAAATTCATATTAATATTTTTTTAATAACTAATCGGTATCTGAAACTATATTTTGATTTATTCGGTTTAAGTATCGTTAGACCCAATTTAAAAAGAGTTATTTTTTATTTTATTTTCAAGTTTTGAATCAAAATTTAATTAAAAGAGTTAAAACAAATTGATTATCCATTGATATAAGAGAATTCGTATTGATATGCATCATTTTCGGGAGATAAACTATTCAATCTTTAGCTTATTCCTTGAATATGAGCAAAATCAAAGTATTCATGCATTTGATGAGGAATGCCGGGGGCGAATGGGTTGCTGGTTTCACAATCAATGTGGGTTTTTGTTCGGTTAACATGACCAAAATTTGGGGAGTTAGAGAGGGGCTCCTCCTAGCTCAAAGAATGAATCTCAATCACTTTGAGATAGAGGTCGACTCCTTGGCAGTCGCTAACCTAGGGAGCGACTAGTGATCATCCCTTTCATGAGATCATTGAAGACTACCGGCTGCTTCTGAATGAGTTGGAGGTCTCTGATATTCACTACACGCTCAGGAAGGGTAACAGATGTGCAGATCACTTAGCTTCCCTTGGCCACGGTAGCAAACCGGGTGTGCATGAGTTTACTTCTCCTCCTCTTTCACCCTCTGCTTCAAGAGGATGCTCTAGGTGTCAAATTCCTTAGGCCCAAGAATAGTCCAATGTTTTGCTTTCCCAGAGGTACGGGCTTAGGCTTGTAGTGGCCCCTTTTACCCTCCTCACAAAAAAAAAATTAAAGAAGTCAGACAGTTCAACCACGACACTCAAATAAGTTTGTATAGTTTCCAAATTCTTCATTTAGCATGTCAATTTGCAAATTCTCCATATGAAAAGGGAAGAAAGTGACATAGAATACATTATGTATGACTACATGCAAATCTTGTTCATTATTTGTTGAAATTCTTTTTTCTCAAACCCTTACATTTGTAAACGTATTCGAATTCAAATCTTTTGCAACTTTCTTTTCGGAAATGAAATCTAAAGACATCAAATCTTTATCTCTCTCCATTGAGGCTTCGTTCTAGTTTTTAGTTATCTCAATTTTTTTTTTAATATTTATAAAATTTTTATCTGATTCAAAATTTGTAAACCGTCTATTTCATTTATCTTTTAGAAAAATGAAATGAAATTCTTCTTTTACAAAAAAAAAAGTTTTCTTTGTTAATGTATACAATTATCTTAAAAAATAATATGTAAGTAATGTGATAGGATGAACAAATAGCATGAAAAAAGTATTTAGACAAGAGATAAAGATAATATTTTTTTAAAAATAATATTTTATTGATTTTTTAAAAATAATATTTGAAATGGAGCAAAATAATTTCTATTGATTTAGAAAATAAAAATTTACGCCCACGATGACCGACAGGGAACACCTCTATTCAATTTTACTTTCCATTTCCACCACGCCCCCTCTCTCTCCTCGGACCCCAACCTCTTTTGTGTGTATGTATTATAATATTCACTCACTATGTTTTTCTAAGTTTTCTCGCCTTTCACTCTCCCAAACCAGAACGTATCTTCCCCCATCGCCACCCCTTCCTGTTCTCGCACCACTCTAAAAAGGTTCGATTGCGATCTTTGATTCTTCAATCTCCCTCTCTCCTGTTTTGTCCCATCTGTTTTTACCATTTGTATTGAGTAATTTTAGGGTGATTGTGATTGTGTTCAATTAATCTTTTCGGTCTTCTGTAACTGGGTTTTGTTTTTCAGGCTTTTATGAATTTTGGGTTTTCATTAGTTCTAATAATTTGATTTATTATTTTTCTTTTTGTTTATGATTGGGATTGATTGGTCTGGATATTTCTTGGGTTTATTGGGATGGGTTCAATTTGTGGGTTTTGTTGATTATTTAGCTTATTCAAGATTATAAAAATCAGATTTTTAATTTAATCCGTTTAATATTTAATTGGGTTGTGACTGATTATATTTAAGAGTGAAGATGATAAAGAATCAAACTGGGTCATGTTTCAAATTGATTTTCACATGTGCTTGTTTAACGAATACAAACATGAATAAGGAAAATTATTTGTTGCTTTATTATTATCACTTTTTATGTGATAGTTGTTTTCAAATTCTGCAAGATATTGACTAGGAAAATTGTTACATTTAAAAGAATTGGCCCTTTGAAAATTTGGCAATGTCGGTTTCAAGTATTTGAATTTGACCTTTTGGAAGTTTTAATTGTTATCTTAACTCACTTGTTGTGTTATCTGCAGGAACAGCGAGGAGCCATAAGTGGATTGGTTATGGCAGGGAATTCGAGTGAAGGTTATGGTGTTGGGAGGCCTTTGGACTGCCCCTCCAGTGAGGCACTGGCAGAGTGGCGGTCGAGTGAACAGGTGGACAATGGGACTCCGTCGACTTCACCTCCTTACTGGGACAGTGACAGCAGTGATGATGGTGGTAAGTCAGTTCACGTGCTTCAGGTTTATGATAACTGCCCAATTTTTGAATTGGGTTTTGCTCTATCTGGATTGAGAAAGAAATGATAGTTTGTATTCATTTCTCAAATCCTCATGCTAAAATGAATCCTACCATAAATGTGTTTTTGTAAGGTCTGTATCTAGGGAACTCATTAAATGCAGATGATATGTAGTGGGTGCATTTAGATATTCACCAATAGAAATTGAATTCTGCTCTATATAAGTGGAATGCACTTAGCGATGTGCTAAATTGTACAATTGAAGATGAATAGGGATTGATTCTGTAAAACTGGTACACCTTAATTACGCTACCAAAAAGGACAAAGTTGGCCAAAAAGTTTTGAGCTATGTATCAACTAAGATATGGAGGGGTCTTTCCTTTCTGTCAAAAACATGTTTCATATATTCCCTATTATTCTACAAAAAGAGCTAGAGGGATCAAAAAAACAATCTTTGTAATATAGTTAAAAGGCTTACGCCATGCCCAAATCTTACTGTAAATAGACTTTTTCACAACCTGCGAAATACATTAAGTAGGAAAAGAATAACCTGCCACTGATCTAGTGATCACTGACAGCAAAGAGGAAGAGGATCCATGGATTCCATACCTGTTTCCGGCATCCATTTGCTAAAGTAATACATCTCCATAACAAATTATCAAGTTTGAATTTTGCTTCAGAAAACCTCCCAAGATAAAAAAGGCTGATATAGAAAGTGAGACTGTCTTTATAATAGCTTTCCATTGGAACACATGCCCCTTATTTAACCTCAAGCTCTCAACAACCTCAAATACCCTTCATTTAAAAAAATGCTTGACTTCAATCCTTTTGGCGATGCCACATTCCTATCTCCAATCCTTGCTTTTGTCTTCTTTAACCAGTCAAAAGAGCTAATAAGGCCTCCATCATCCTATTTCATCATTTTTGTTACAAATTTTGCAGCGATCTACCACCGGACAACTCCTCCAACGAAGTAACTATGGCATGGATACTGGAAAAACCTGAGGAAAACTTTTTCTCAAAGTTGACTCGTTTTAGTTCTTGGACATCCAACTTGCTCTACTCCCAGCAAGGATTTATGATCTCACTCCCACATTGAACTTTATATCCATCAAAAACCTCCACTGTCTATTCTGCTGAGCTGACTTTCTTCAACCATATATCTCCATAATCATTTAGTGAGCAAGGGCATATTTAGCAAATTTAAGTATTGTATCCTAAACACACCCTGTAATCAGATGTCTTGAACCTTGAGAACCTTGAGAACTGTCTAAACAGTACTTCTGACATTTTGTTCATGCCAAGATGGTTTGGTTTAATGATCTCATTTTGTGTTGAGCCCATGAAACTAATATTTAGGTGATCAATATTTTTTTCCTGATCATCAAGATGTTTTGGTCTATGCTTTTGTCTTGTCAGTTGGTTGGCTGTCCAAATGGAGAGGCTCCTCTTTGACCAATACTGAACTCACAACCTAAATTTCTTCATAAATATCCTTCTAAATTTGTTAACTTAAATCAAAATTCCCGAATTGTAAATGCATTGCAATAGATCTTAATAATTAAAAGGTTTCTTATAGGGCTAACATGAGGTGGGTACTCGGTAGTCAGGTCAAAATGCAAGCAAACTTTGTTGGTTTGCCCAAAATTATAGCTCGGACAACCTTTTTTTTCTTAATTAATGTCCAGGGGGATAATTTGCAGGTGCCTCATTTCTCTTCTATCATGGTGGAACAGATCACTGCCTTCAATGGACCTATGAAATTGTATTTGCAGGTTCCTTTTGCTTTTTGTGGGATGAAATTGTATTTTATGGTTCTTTACAAACAGTCACATCAAGAGCCTTTAAAGGGACAGGTTTATAGGAAATGAGAAGGGACCAAAGAGATTTACATGTTTAGTTCTCTTCTGTCATCTCATTTACTTTTTTATGCTTTTTCTTTGAAGTAGGATTCATTATCCTTCTCGTGTCATTCTCTTCAAATAATGCTATGACTTCATCTAAGATTTGCCTCTGTTGTACAAAGACAAGCTGGAACTTCCCCACCACACCTCCGACAAGCTTCCTTCTGCCTTCCACTCAGACCTCCAACAAAGCTTAAACATGCTCCCTACTAAGCTAATGGGTCTAAAATCTCTCATATTTGAGGCTCCCTTTTCATTAGGAATGAGAACTAGGAACATGCTATTCAAACTTCCTATGGTCATTTGAGAATGAAACCTGCTGATGAAGTCTGTTGTCTTTTTTCTTTTTAATCACTTCCTGTTTCTCCTTAAAGAATGCTGTCGAGGAACCATCCTACTCAGGTACGCTATCTCAATCCTTTAAAGCCACAGCCACTTCCTCCTAAAAAAGGCCTCTCTAGCCAACTTGCTTTCTCCTTCCCTATAGTGCTAAAAGTCATATCATCAAGTCTTGGTCTCAACGAGCTTTGTTCTTTGTACAACATCTCGTGAAAACTTTATATGCCTCCACAATACTTATGCCCTCTTAAGCACCTCCCTGTTGACTTCAATACTAAAGAAAAAGTTTGATGTTGAATGGATCTTTCTATCTCCTTTCCTAAGCCAAACACTTTGGGTTTCTACCTTCAAAAGTCTCATTCTTGCCCAAGATATGGGAAAGCTCGATTTGCCTCTGAAGACTATTGCTTAATACCAGGTCATCTAACCTATTTATCTTTGCTAGAATTTGCTTTTTCTTGGCTGTCACGTCTCCAAACAACTGTAATTCCAAATCTTTTGATGGTTTTTTGGTAACTTCAACTTGGTTACAAGAATATAGCTAGCACTAGCGAACATATCTTCCCCCCCCCCCCAAACACAAACCCTTTCTCAATTGAATCCTTTCTGTTCCCCCTTTGACACATCTAATCTCTAATAAAACTGAAGAAGAATCTGAAGTTGGTTACCACTAGGATAGTAATTGTCCCAATTTCTACACACAGAATTCATCCAACCTTGATAACACAGGATTTCCTCCTAAGTTCGACCAAGTGCACCAACCACCACAATCAGGCACATCCATCATTCTATGCATGCTCAAAAAATCCTAGAACTCTCAGCATAATTCCTATCCACACTTCTCAAACTTTTTTCCTTGGCATAAAGCACCATGTAGAAGTCATCACCCATGACCCATTTGATCCCACCTTACCCTAACCTCTTCCAACTCATGCCGTGGCAATCTTCTCTCAATCCCCTCGCTAGACCCATAAATCCAGGTGAAAATCCATACAAAATCATCTCTCTTATCCTATACCATAAAGGAGTGAGATCTCTTTAACATCACACATCCTTTTTCCACAAAAGTCTTAAATCCCCCCACTTACCCTTGCATGAATAGAAATGCTTCTCCCATCTCTCTCTCCAAATGCTTTGCCTTAAAAAATCGTCCCAAGTGTCCAATTTCATCTAGTGCAAACATGCCACATCGATTTTCCATGCTTTCAAAATATACTTTACTACCGCCTATTTATTGAGATTACTCAAAAACACTTGCTTCCACAAAAGAGTATGCAGCATGGATGTTATGCTTCCACCACTCTTTTTAGAGGAGCTATCCTCACCAGAAGCCGTATTCCGCTCCAATTTTTTCAACTCTGATTATCTTCTACTGCTTTCTTTCCCTTAGTTGCTGACTCTGCCCATTCTTGCTTGCCTCCAGCTTATCAAGGAGATTGAGTGCACTGTTCTCAAACCCAGCGTGGAGAGTTCAAGTCCCTTGTATGCTCAATCTAACTTTTGACGGGCCTATTTTGATTTACTTTCCAAGTTTACTGAACAAACTCTATCAACACCTCCGAAACTTCATCATCAAGTAACTGTTGTCTTCTTAACGCTGAGGTGAGCCTCCTGCAACAACAATCTGCAAGTGCAAATGAATACCACTTTCCATTGCACCAGGGATGTCCTCATCCACCTCTGCCTCCACACCAGCCTCTCCATTCTCTGTCACCACCCTAATATCTTCAGACTTAAGTACTTCCCATGGAGTGCCATGACGCACATTGTCAACCCGTTCCCCGCTAGGTCAGATCATCAACATGGCTAGGTCTCAGAGGAGATCCTTGCTTGAGCTCCATTGACCTCTTTCAACTCTCATCTGTGAGTTCCCATCAGAACTCCTCCTTCCCTTTAGATTAGCAAAGCTCCCGAAATACCCTCTTGCAAAAGGACCCAAAACTAGAGGGACTGAATATTTCCCATCATATTTCGAAAGATTGCCAAACCAAAGGATTGGCCCATTTTGAAGAGACCTATCAACATGATTTTTACTTGCTCCTAACAGTGGCTTCTTGCATGATTTCATTCCTTCCTCCCAAATTATCTTGATCTTTATTGCCAACCTGGTTGGAAACCTGATTCTACACATTTGTGGGCACTGTCCTAGAGACCAGTTAATTTCAAGCATCCATCCCTACTTGAGTCGTTTGAATCATCTATCGGACACTTCTTCTTTCATGTATCCTCTTCAGGGTTGCACTGTCCTGCAATGTTTGAACATATCCTTCCCCACTCATCACCAAATTTACAACAAAACCATACTACTCCAGCTTCCAAGGGTTCCCTTCAGAGCCTTGATCTGGTTTGCCCTATGTTGTCAGGGCTTCGTAGTAAGTATCCTCGTCTTGGGCCCTGCAATACTTCCGTGATGAAAATACTGTGGAGCAGAGCGCTCTTCACATGCCCATTTGTTGACCCCCAAACCTTTTCAACTAAATCACATGTGGCCTTCGACAACTTACTCCACCCTACAAGCCCCTCCAACACCTTCTGGGAAGATAATCTTTCTTGTCCCTAATTGATTAATCTCCATGAGAGACCAAAAGTCCCAAATTTGTTCTGTTTTAAACACACAAACATGGACTGATCATGACATTTTATCCTTCTATACCATGGGGACTCACTCTTTTCTTGCCAAAATTCATCTCATTTGACATAAAGGAAAATGGACCTCATCTTACCATGACCATTCATGATGGTGCGAATGATATCCTCACCTCCTTTAAACGTCTAAGCTGTTAAGTCAAAATATTTCCTCCCCATGATCATGCAAATAGAGGCCAAATTCCAAAAGTTCCCATCAAAACACCAATAACTATTCAGCCACACCAAATTACCTTAATTGGAGACCAGACACCTCTTTGTTGATACCAACAGCTGCTTAACTTCACCAGAGAAAACAAAAGCGAACACCCATACTGCCGAACCAGCGGCATCCAACACGAGGTGAAAAAAAAAAGAGATATAAACTGAGAAAATCTACCACTCAGACCTGAAGCATCAGCACCTTCTTCAGGAACAGCTCCAGAAACAACTTCACTGGACATCCACTCCAGCAACACCCAATCTTACCACTGGTGAGTAGAAGAAAATAAACCTTCCAAATCCAGGACCCAACCCAGAGTTGAGGAGGGGAGACATAATTGGTATGGTGCTTATTGAAGGGAGAGGACTGGGAAAAAAAATTACAAGTGGCTGGCTATAATGACCACCATCACTGGTGATGATAGACATGCAACCACTGTGAAAACTACTGAGCTGAGCCCTTGTACAATGATTGAGTCCATGCGCAAACCCTTAAGATGCAATTGCCATCAATAAAACATAGATAATTGTACCAACCCTCACACTGCTCCAAGCATGCAACTCATTCTATGCAGAGTTGTCCGGATGCTTGGAGCAGTGTGAGTACAATGAAGAGGAGAGTTGTTCGGATGCTTTCTCTAAACATGTTTTGGTCGGCTTGAACAGAAAGGAATAGAAGAATCTTTTGAGGGGTGATGCATTTCTTGATTGTTTTTGTGGATAATTATGAAGTTTTTGTACTTTTGGCCAATTTTGAAGTCCTTTGAATTTATTTTCATTTTAAGCACTGTTGTTTTCATCAGTACGCTCTCATTTTACGTCTTTTCTTGTGAATTTAATCTTTCTTTTCTGATAGAAAAAAGATAATGCTATAATTTCATTCTCTGTTGAAAAAACCTTTAATGGCTTATTGATGTCACCTTCATTTTTTTTGGGTAGTTGAACCAGGAATCTCCATTTCTTTTCATCTTATCCATTGCCTAATCAAGTGTTGTTGATGGTGACATAGCCACCCACAGCCACTTGTACAACTATGTGGCTATTTCTAATTACTGAGGTGTAGAAAGATACTTTGCAATATGATTTTCGGTTATCTTCCTTTTTTCTTATATTAGTCCGGGTCTGGACTAATGCGAGTGGCATGCTGACAGAGTTGTCAGGAACCAACTGAATGGTGCAAAAGCAATTAAAAAATGAATCATGCACTTTGGAGCATATCTTATGATGAAACCAATGTTATAGCATATGAAAATGCTCATTGTTGCTTCCAGGAATTATGGTATCTTTTTCAAGCACATACATCCTGTTATCACAATCTCGTTGTGTGGTTATCAAAGATTTACCAGTGTATGTGGGTTTTCAGGCATTTGGCACCTCATCAGTTTCATCAAAACACTTCGGAGGAGTGCATTTGCCACATGTTAAATGTTTCTGACAAAAGTGTCGCCTTCTGAACTTCTGCACACAATATGAATGCATCAGTGCCTTTGAGACATAAGGGTTTTCTCTTCTGCTTTCTGATGTTTTGCTTTGATTACACTTTTTATAGGGCCAAAACCTTCAGAGTTGTATGGAAAATTTACATGGAAGATAGAACAGTTCTCACAAACTGGCAAAAAGGAACTTAAGAGTGATATCTTTGAGGTTGGCTGCTACAAATGGTATGCGGCTGCTGATATTCCGGATTATTATGCCTTCGTTTTGTTTATTCTTTAGAGTTGCTAGTTGCCATTCTTGTTCTTAATAAATTTGTGTACTTGTTGCCTTACTTTGTTATTTTGTTATTATTTTGTATTTCCTATTACTAGGATTATCGGGTATATACATTCTTTTAAATTAGATCCTGATTCCAAAAGGTTATATTATGTAAGTGAAAGAAGCATTCCTTTCAGGTATACATTGACCAGAAAAGTAAATATTCTCACAGGTTGTCAAAAGCTTGTTTGTTATTTGGAACTTGGGAACTCTGTATCTATCTGTTTTGATTAAACTTGATTGAGCTTAGCTTGGTCAAGTCTCTACGAAGAGGAATTTAGCCTCCGGAATTGATGGCCCAGGAGTTGAGAGAAGGGCAAACATTCATGTGCCTCTGGAATTGATCTATGTTACTTTTGTCTCTAGGGATTTCTTATCATCCGAGGCTTTAGGATATTCTCTCTTCTATTAAATACATTTCTCTTCTAAAAAAAAAAAAGAACGTGGGGGATTTTTAAAATTTCTTTTGTTGTATTGTGTTAATGCCATTGTTTCAGTTTCAAGTCTCGTTAACCATTTTATTCAGGATTCTCCTAATTTAATTTGTTTCAAGATGCTGTTGTAACTCTTATTTTTGTTTTTAGAATAAACTATGCTGACTTTCTTGCTGGAATGCTGGCTAGCTATATGAAAATAGAAGTCCTTTGCATTTGTGAAATATGGACAATAGAAACACTGAGTTGCTTGTCACCTGAAAAGGGAACATTAGTAACAGGGTTGACCCTTAAGCCTTGGTTGCGACCATTTATGGTTGGATTTAATACTCTCCTACATGGCATCTCTTATATGGAAGAGCTTGTATTGCCGTGCAGAAAGATACTCCTCAGATATCTGATCTTTGGCTGCATTCTGTGTACATAATTCTTTGTCATACTTCATAAGGCAAGACCTGTCTCCCATACTTGAGGGCCACTTGTAGGTCCTTCAAAGACAACAAGTAATATGCTTGGATTGTGTACTGCTGATAACATAACACTGTGGCTCTACATAAATAAGAATTAATAGTAGTTAGAAGACAATATGCTTGGATATATAAAGGGTTTCAGAGCTCTCAGAATGTGTATTGAGTTCTTTAGGCTTTATGAGTTTTGATATTATTTGAAGGTTTCATTGTGCAAACGCATTATATCTTGTGTATATCTATATTCATTTATGTTATGTCCCCTTGCCATATTTGGGATTATGTCCCATGCCCATCTTTATGGACAAAATTGTAGAAATCAGATTTCCTCCATGAAAGTTGTTTCTCAGGACATGGCGTCACTTTAAGATATTTGTTTATTTGCTATTTAATTCAAAGACAACATTATTGTCATTATTATTATGGTCATTTTTTCTTGCAGGTATATTTTAATCTATCCCCAAGGATGTGATGTATGCAATCACCTCTCTTTGTTTTTGTGTGTTGCAAACCATGAAAAACTTAATCCAGGCATGGTTCTCCGACTTCTTTTTATTTTTATTGGATGAGGCTACAAAGTGATTCTTCTCATTACTTTAGCTAATTCTTCTCTATTTTACTTGATTAATAAAGTTTACTTTTTTTTTCCTTGTTTAACTGATCCTGGGGCAGGATGGGGCCATTTTGCGCAATTTACTATAGCTGTGGTCAACAATGATCCAAAGAAATCTAAGTATTCTGGTTGGGTGTCAAAGTCAATTTTTAGTGAGTTATGTTGTATTACAGTGCTTTTTTTCAATTCCTAATGCAGTCAATGGAATTTTTCAGATACATTGCATCGATTTTGGAAGAAAGAGCATGACTGGGGCTGGAAAAAATTCATGGAATTGTCAAAAGTTCAAGATGGATTCATTGTTGATGACACATTGGAAATAAGGGCTCAAGTTCAAGTTGTTAGGTAATTTTTTTTCCTCCAGTGACTTAATAAATATTTACTCTTATCAATCCATTTCTGTTTCACCAACATAAACTGTAATTTCCCATTATTTGTTCCTTCCGCTACGCCCCTGTTGATGATGTGATATCATGATAAATTTTTCCTGGTTGTTGATGATGTCTGTTGTTTTGGGGTTGCACTCCACGCCCCTGTTGGGAATTCTGCCCTCTTTGTAGTTTTTAGACCTGTATCATTTTATTTATCCTTTTTTCTAGTGTCATTTATGGGATCAGGATTTTATTCTTTTGGGATTGTTCTCTTGATGTTTTCGTAGGGAGAAGACCAATCGCCCTTTCCGCTGTCTGGACCGTCTATACAGAAGAGAATTGGTTAGAGCATATCTTACAAATGTAGAGCAAATTTGCCGGCGTTTTGTTGAAGAGCGTAGGGGCAAGCTAGGGAAGTTGATGGAGGACGAACTAAGATGGTCAAGGTAGACTCCCCCCCCCCCCCCCCCCCCCCCCCCCCCCCGGAATTTTGTTATTTATTGTATTTCAGCTGATTTTATTTCTTCATTAGCACTGGATGGTATTTTTATTGATAGCCATGGCTGTGGACCTTGTAATCGTAAGTTTTTTCTTCTGCGCACTGTGAAGAAACACAGCTATTATTTGTTAAGCTTTTGTGTAAGATTGCCTGTTATGTGGTACAGAATATAATGATGTGGTACCTAGACCTTGGCTTTTGGTTTGTGGTTATAGTAAAAGTGATCAAACCATGATGCGGTATTAGGTCAGGGGTTCAATCCCCTTTCTCTTCCAATATAACACATTCTTTTCTCCTTTGTGGCCAGTAGGATAAGGTTTTATTCTTACATCGCTATGTTTGGCTTGGAATGCCCTTTTGTTTTATGTATTTTATTGACTGCTGAACACTGATTACTTGGACTGGTTGCCAGCTTCAGCGCTTTTTGGCAAGGAATTGATCAAAATGCTAGGTGGTGCATGTCCAGAGAAAAAATGGATGTGATCTTGAGAGTGCTTGTAAAGCACTTTTTCATGGAGAAGGAAGTAACATCTACTTTGGTAATGGATTCGCTGTTGAGTGGACTGAAGGTTCTTGAAAGTCAGAGTGGGAGCAAGAAAGGAGGAGTGGCATCATTGGACTCTTTGAAAACAGCGTTCCCTATTGTGCATATAGAGGATGACATGTTTGTGTTATCTGATGATGTTTTGCCGCTACTTTCCAAGGCTGCTCTAGAGCCTTTACCTCCAAAGGAAGAAAAAGGACCTCAAAACAGGACAAAGGTGCCTTTAATGTGTGCAGTCCTCTTAATTTTTCTTCATTAAGTGTTGCTCAACTTGTTTCTAGTTTTGTCTCGTTTGTTAAATTAATGCCGTGTTCATGAAGGTCAAGCCTAAAAGCATGAGACCTGGATAACGGCTTGAGGCCTCTTCCTAGAGTGGCATGCAACTTAAATTTGCAGTAGTTTGTTGATTGAAAAGAGACCTTTCCTTGAACATTGCTTATCTAATTTATCTGCCAACTTCTATTTTATTTATTTATTTTTAATTTATGGCTTTGCAACATCTTTAGGATGGGTGCTCAGGGGAAGACTTCAGCAAGGATTCTATTGAGCGAGATGAAAGACGACTTACCGAATTGGGACGGAGGACTTTAGAAATCTTTGTCTTAGCGCATATTTTCAGGTAAGTTGGCTGTATCTGCTTTCTATAGTATCTAAAGCTCTTTGTCTAGTTCATCTTACTTGCTATATTGACCCCTTTTTAATAATTTCCATTTTCTTTTCATGGATTGGTATGTTTGTTTACTGCTAGTTTCACATGATTGGAAGTGGCACTCATACTTACTTCTTTGGCAATGCTGTGCCATGAGAAAGAGACCATGTTATACATATCTGGCCACAGACATGTTCCTATTTATGTAATGCACATATCTGTTTACATAACGTACCTATTGTATCCATTTACTGCTGGTATGCAAAACAAAGAAAAGAAATACTGAAAATAAAAGGGGCGGCGACCCTGTGCCAAAAATTGTCTGTACATTTTGAATCTAGGAATAGGAAATCTACATTTGTTCGCCCGTTAGCTCTTGTACTAAAATGAGTCTTTGATGCCACTTTTTATGAGGAAGTCCCTTTTTTCCATGCCAACATGAAATAGAGGGAGAGGGATCGAGAAGAGAATATGAGCCCTTATGAGAAACCCCTTTCACATTTGATGCATTTTGCGGCATGTAAGCCCCTGAAGCCTAGTTAGATAGCTATTTATTTATTTATTTTGTTTCTAGGGTGTGGGTCATCTATAGCTGTAAAATTATGAAACTTCTGTTAAAATCAATTTTCTGTTTTAATTATTTTAATCTTAGATGTGAATTAGGGGTCGAAATGAGTTGAGGTAGCTCTCAAGCAACTCACGGTTCAATTTAATAATTGGCTCAATTAGCCAAACTCATGAACAAAATGAGCAACATGAGTCACACTTTTTAGTTCACATAAAATATGAGTCGAGTTTGAGCTGATAGTTGTTTGAGTCATTTGACTGATGAACTGACTTGATATGTATTATATATATTATCTACAGGTATATTTTATTTTAATGTTTTATGTGTTAAGATTGATTGGGTTCATTTTGGAGTCTACCATTACTAACGCTTGAAAAATCTACAAAAATTGTAATACCCATGCGAATGTTTCTTGGAAATTGATAGATATGCTCTCTAAACTTGTAAACAAAAATTGTAAGATTTTGAATATACCTTTTTTTAATTCTTTTATTTTGAAAATTCTTTAATGATATTGAGTTATTTATTGATGTTAATTGACCGGTTATACTTGCTTTTTGATCTTGAATATTTTGCTTCTAGTTTATATTGTGATTACTTTATTGTAGCTGACTATTTACGAGTTCTTTAATTTGGATATTCAGCTTAGCAATTTTAATTTAGCTTGATGCATGTGAGGTTGCTATCTATGTGTGAGCCAAGCATGAGACAGAAAAATTGGCTGACTAAAATGTGAGCTAGGCTGAGTTGAAAAATATTTGATTGAGTTGCGCCTAAGTCAGCCTCAGCCTAGCTCAGCTCGACTCATTTCCACCCCCAAGGTGTGATGATTAGGAATTGCAATTTGAAGGATTGAATTAGCAAATTACATAGGACAACAGAAAAAAATTTCTATGTGATCTCCTCGGCAGCAATATGTGATTTACCAGTGGGTTCACTTATTTTTTATGGCTTGATAAAAGTCCAGCTGCTTTGCCTTTTGTTTTGATTTCAGCAAGAAAATTGAGGTTGCATACCAAGAGGCTGTTGCTTTGAAAAGACAAGAGGAACTTATACGTGAAGAGGAAGCAGATCAAGCAGAAAATGAGCTGAAAGCCAAACGTCGGGCTGCGGAAAAGGAGAAGCAATCCAAGAAAAAACTAGTAAGATTATTTGCACTTTCTGCACATATTTTTGGAGGATATTATCCGCAGCCCTGTTCCTTATTTTTTGTCTCTTTTTTCGGGGGGTTTTATGGACTTTAATCTCCCTGCTTCTAATATGTGTTACTCCTGTTACTCTGACCCAATCCTAGAATACCTTCTTGCATAACCATTGTTCCCATTTTTATTTTTGTATTTCCATTTAATTAGTTTTTCTTTGATGTTTTTAAGGTAGATTCTATTCTTAAAAGGAAACAGATTCAAGTTGGGATGGTCTTGATTTCCTTGTGGGCTTGGAAATGAATTTGGCTGTGCTGGGTGCTAGTTGATTGTTTAAAGCCAATTTAGTTTGTTAGGGGAATGGCACCCCCAAGAAATGTTCTGGGTCTATTTTTAAGTAATAATGAATGGTTACTCTCTCTCTCTCTCTCTCTCTCTCGTGATCTTTTGAATGTTGTAAACGTAGGTCTTAACTGCTTTAGTGGTGTAACAACGGCAAAATTTCCATCATCGAAGAGCTTCTTTAGGCACTTCTGTCCATGACAGTGAATATATATTTCATAACCTCAACTTCACTCAATACCACTGTTAACGTAACCGTGAATGTAACTTGTAGTCAAAACCCATTTCCACTAGTAATGATGCTTCCATCATCATCATCCAATATTCACTGCCACATATCACCTACCGCCACCTAATCCCACCGATGTTGCTCTTGTCTTCCAACTCACCAATTTGTATTGCAACTCATTGCTGCTAATATCGTTATCTGGGGCCTGACTATTAACCAGAATTGATCAACTAATTAATGCATTCAAATTTCACCAACTTGTATGGTAAGTCACAGCTCCAATATCATTACAACCAAATATTAACCAAAATTTGATTTACTTATAGTGCATTCAAATTTCAAATAACTATTGATCTAATTTATAAACTTCAAGCCTCTTAATGTCTGCTTCAAAAACTTTTGTGTTTAGAGGTAGCATAGCTGTAAAATTCAGCAGGTGGTGCAATGTCTATTACACTATAAGGGAGGGAGATAGATATTTAATTCATATAAAGTCTTGTTGGTGGAAGTTTATTAAAATTCTGGTGATGCGAATATGGAGAGTACTGCCAGGTGCTCTGTAAACCTGTTATTCTTATTTTCAAATGACTTCTAGTGAATTCTGAATAGTCAAGATCAGAATTTGCAAATGCTAATGGATACTTTTTCTGTGCAATAGAGTGGTAATTAAAGGTGTTATCTGTGTGAACACTTTTGTCTCTATAGCGTGTAGTTTTCACAGTTAGCAGATGCACCATGAGGCGCATCATTGGGCAACGCTTTACCTTTATCAACACCTAAATGCATTGAATCAAATTTGTACAACTCTGGTGTATTTCCATGAAACTTGAGCAAATGCTTTTATGTTCAGTGCATGCTTTGTTTCAAAATGCACTTAAGAAGAACAGTGCTTAGCCATTTTTATCATTACAACTGATGTTAAAATTAGGCAAGACAGAGACTTGAGATTCTGGGAAATCCAAGATTCTTTCTTTCTTTCTTCTTCTTCCATGATTCTTTTCAGCAAGGAGAGGGATTTTGTTCTCTGTGATCAAAACCTAGAAAAGCCAAAAGCTAAGTACAGAAGAAGAAGAATAGAGCAACATCAGATGCTAATTTCCGGTTGGACTTCAGTTGATGAATGATATTCCTCTAACTTGCTTGTTTAAGCCATGTTCATCTTTTTATGTTTGCCATACATCTCTTTCTCTTGGCAGTTTGGTTCCTTTCAATGTCTACAGTGGCTTATAAGGAGAACTGGTAGTTTTACTGCTCCCCATGCTTTGTGCGGTTGACAACTTTGACTCAAATTGATTTATTTTATGTGCGGATTAACATGCCTCTAATCAATCCATTTTGACCTCTTGTTTTCCTCCACTGCTCTTTACTTTTTTAAGAGAAAAGTGTTTCTCTACTCTTTTTTGTTATGTGTGTGTGTTGGAAACATGCTATTTCTATGACCCATGTGTTCTTTCACTTAAAGAACCAATACTATTATATAAATACTTTGACAGTGCAGGAACAATCTTTTCTTAATTTTTTTTTAATTCTTTTGATAATGATGAAACTAATTTTATATCTTACATCTTTCTTGAGTAAAAAGCTTAGTTCTTAAAGCTTACAACTTGCCTCATAACATGCAAAACATCTTGCTACTGTATGGCATTTTTACTATATCCCAGGTCTTGTTTCCTCTAGTAGTGGAGTGGGTTGTCACTGTTTGGTAGACTCTGTGTTGCTTGATGACGATGTATGATTTTCTTTATGCATCTGGTGTTGTAAATTATATCTTTCTCCTTCATTCCAAATCCTTTATTTTCAGGCTTTGCTATTTATGTACTCAAACGCTGGTTAATTCCACGCAGAATAAACAGAGGCGGAACAATCACAAGGGAAAAGATAAAGGGAAAAGTGGAAAGTGTGAAGTGGTGGTTGAAAAGAAATGCCAAAGTATCCCCAGTGACGAGAAACCTGAAGAAGAGTTGACAAAAAATCAGGCACATTGTGTTCCTATGGTGGCCGAAGCTTTGAGACGTGTTTCTGATGAGTCTGATACAGGAGATGACGCCAGTGAAAGATTTCAGCTTGATTTGGAGGACAGAGATGCTAGTCCTGTCAGTTGGGATACCGACACATCTGAAGTTCACCCTCCTGCAGAGACTTGTAGCAGTGGAATGTGTAGCCTGGAACAAAATGGACAGACAGATAAAAATCATTCTTTAAATGATGATAGCTCTTCAACTTGTTCCACTGATTCAACACCATCAGTGGTGACGAATGGGCCATACAAGAGGAATCTGTTGCTGACAAGCAAAAGCCAAATGTCAACTAGCAGGTAAAATTACATCTTTTCTGCTCTCTATTAGATGGTGGTAGAAAACTTAGTACTCCATCTGTTCAATCCTTCTGGCAGGTCACAGATGCAACTTCTCAGGTTCTTTTTTCTAAATTTCAACTGTTAACTGGCTGGACCATCTTAGTGTTTGGTCAGTGCGATTTGTGTTTTATTAAATATTGTATTCTACTGTTGTAGGGGGAAGAATCAAGAAAGTAAGGAGACATGTAAGCAGGTGAAAAGGCCTCTTGAGATGGATAATCAGCTAAATGACCCTGGAATGATCACAGGTCAACTGAATGACTCTACCGGAAGCTGGCAATTGCCCAAACCTGCTTCGAAGGCTGTCTATAGAAATCAGAAGTCTGAGCGAAATTTAGCCAAGAAGGTGGGAATTGCCATGCCATATATCTATATATGCTTGACT
This sequence comes from Dillenia suffruticosa, assembly GCA_033439265.1. Lineage (NCBI taxonomy): Eukaryota > Viridiplantae > Streptophyta > Magnoliopsida > Dilleniales > Dilleniaceae > Dillenia > Dillenia suffruticosa. The sequence goes on along the minus strand of JAVTVX010000018.1, from coordinate 3,886,564 downwards.
ATTTTTTTGAACAACCTTGCTACAGATGCAAGAAAATTCAAAAAGGTGGCTTTTCACTGCCATAGATGTGGCTTGGCATTTTAGTGGTAAAGGATCCACTATTTTTCTCTAGGATACTCTCACCATCTTATTTTAAGTGGCATTTTTTCCCTTTTCTTGTCCCAAAATGTGCGTCAATTGTTTATTTGATTAATATGACAAGCAAGTGGGTTTCCAACTATCCTCCCTAAGAAATCGGTTGAACAATTTGATTGAGTTTTTTTTTTTTTTTTTTTTTTTTTGTAAAAAGAAAATAGCTGTTAGTGAATAAAGTCAAAGCATTTATTTATTTGTTTGTTTGTTTATTTATTTTTAATATGTGTTTTGATAACTTTGCTACTTAAAATGGAATGGAGGGGGAAACGTTGAATGTGAACTTGTGTGTGGCGCCTGTAGTTCCATGACGGTTGCATGCTGCTGCTCGGCCTATTGGCAGGATAGTGTCGGTCCTTCCATTTGGTATAAATTCGTGCATCTTCTGAGGGTTATTATTGCTGGAACAAGTAACACCATAAAGATAGTGTTTTTTTGTGTATATGACCTGAATTTCAACTTTAGGTTTTGAAGTTCCATGCAAGCTTTTGCTTTAGTTCTCTCTCAGTTGCCAAAGTGGAGGACAAAGTAATTGGAATTTTGTAATAGTAAACTTCCATCATTAGTTAAAGCTGAGTTATTTCTCTAGAAGTTGTTGTTAGCTCCTTATCATATTAGTATTTGCTGATTTAGAGCCAGTTCTGCACGTGCAGACATGCATGCAAAAGTTTTCTGCACGTGCTCATACACAAGTTATATCCATCTTGTTTGTGTTTTCCTTTTCCTTCTCTTGTCCTGTTTCCTTGTCTCATGTGAATGCTTTTTGGCTGTGCTAAACTTGCAGGATGAAGTTGTTTTATTGCAGAAGAGGTTAGTTGTCAAAGATAATGCCAAAGTTGATAGTGCGTCCACAGCATCATTTCAGGCTTCACCAAGTCCCACCAGAAATATGCCTTCCACTATGCATCCCAAGTTGGTGTCAGTTGGTGTTGCTGTATCCTCTTCAGTTAAGGAGGTGTCTGCAAATAGCTCTCAAACCGAGAAGACAGTAAATATGGTAAAGCAACCACATCAAACAGCCGTCATGCCTAAACCTGGTCCTCAAAAGACCACCATTTCCAACCCTGTTAATGTTCAGAAAGAATGTGCAACAAACCAAGTGCTTGTAATGTCACAGCCCTTGAGCGCCTTTGTTATCCCTGGTCCTAGACTGTCTGCTCCTTTGGCTTCTGGAGTCCAAACACCATTGCTTCCCAAGTCTGCGATTGTAGCTGGACAAATGGGAGCTGAACCCCAAGTGCCTACCCATGGTTATGTTCCCCAATCTTATAAGAGTGCCATTACAGGTAAGACACATGACACAACCGTGATGAATTCTTCGTCCTCTTGTAGTTCCTTGGCAAATTCATCACTAGAGTGCTCTTCAACTCCTGCTCTTGTACTCTCCCCTCCAAGCTCTGTGATGTTTGATGAAGGGCTTGTTAGATCGGGTTTCAGATTTGGTTCTGTAACTCCAGAAGTGCTATCGAGTCCAGAGTCCAGAGATGGCCCTCGAGTAAATGCAGGGAGCATAACGTTTCAGTCTTCCTTGTTGAGTAACTCCCAGAAACCGAATCCGGTTGGATCTGGAAGCAGTGGTTCATGTATCAGTGAGTTGTCATCAAGTCATTTGGGTTATAATGGCTCGAAGATATCGGTAGATGAGTTCCCTAGAATTGGCCCTGCAGTTGAATTATCTGCTAGTGGATCAGCTCAGCAAGCTCAGAGGTCATCGCTGGATGAGTTTCCTCACCTTGACATCATCAATTCTCTGTTTGATGATGAACAAATAACTGATAAGGCAGCTAAAGGTAACTCTATAAATAGCTATTCCCATCCTATGGACATTCAGTTCTCTTTGCTCAGTGAAATGGACGCTTTCTCCGAGATCGACCCCACGATCAATGATTGCGGATTTGAGCTTCCTATGACATACCATGATGATGAGTACTTCCCATTTTATGGATCCATCGACGGTGTTATTGGTGGCCCATCGGATGTAGGTCTAGAGGCTGCTTATTCTATTTATGCAAATGGGCATATGGATGGATTGTTACAAAGCCAGTGGCCTGGAGGTCTCAGTTCGGACTTGCGCTACCCTGATGTGTATCCGTACCATATGCCAGAGTATCCTGGTCTTGTTGGGGTCAATGGTTTTCCCGTATTTCAGCCTTCAGCTGGTCACTGAAGGCGGCTTCTCATTGAGATTTGATTGGGAATAACAAATTGGTTTCTTTCAATTGGAATAATGTACTTTGGCAAGGTTCAATCAATTAAATTACAGGTTTTTTCATTTGAATGATTTCTCAAAAGAACCTTTTAGTCCTACTTCCAGTTCAGGCTAGTTCAGAAAAATTATAATTTTCTTGGTAGATCGGGATTCTTAGGTTTAAGATGGGCATACGAGTGACTGTTTTTGGGAAGGCTGCTTTGTTTTCTTCCATTCTCCCACTCCTGATGTCAACTGATCATGGGTGAATTGTCTAGGCCTATTTTACATCCGAGTGCATTTTGGACGTCCCTGCTGATGCAGGTTTTCTGCATTTGTCATCTCAAATATCAAATGGCTTTTTGGCACACTGAAAGCACCTAGCTGGGTCTGCTTTTCTTTGCCAAATAAAAGTGACAGGCTGATCAAAGAAACGATCACAGTGAGATATATGCCTTAATCATGCATATACTAAAGGGTATAAACCAATACTTGTCCCAATCATACACCGTGTCTGAATGATACATGCTGTCTTGATCAAACACGCTAGTGTGTGAACAAATGGTTATCTCAACCATACATGCTAAAATGTGTTACCCATATGTTTTCCAATTATTGTAAAGATGAACTCATCCACACAACACCTATGTCACTACAGTCCCCTTATCCAAAGTAAAAGGCTCAACTCTGAGACGTCAGTTTGAGGCTTTTTGAATCCCTTTCCCAACTAATAGGTCTATAAGCTTACATTCATGAACAATTTCGACCATCCAAATCTAGCCACCTTTAGGGGTAGACATGGCTTGGTTAGTGAAAATCTGCGGCTTTACTCCATCTCCGTTAATTGTATTGTGTTTTGCCCTTTTTTTCTTCTTCTTCTTTTGTTAAATGATACATGAGGAACCATATGAACATACATTTTTTATGTCACAAAACTAAGAGCACATACCCAGCTTTTGTTTTCTGAACAGCTTGGTCGTTTGGAAATCCTCGGCTAGTTCAACCAAATCTTCAAACCAAAAAAGAGCCTCACATTTATTCTGCAGATTCAATTTTTGCATGGCTTTGCACGCTGCTATCAGTGTTTCTCAGTTCTTTCTCATCTTTCTCAGTTCTGGTTCAATGCACGGAATCAGTGCTCTAAATATCTATGAACAGAATGATCAAGGATGTCGAGCATCTACAAATTCATTTGGGGATCTTGAATGTTCCAAGTCCACCATTGCCGCTATGCTCATCAAGTTTCATACTCTATTGGATCCAACCTGCCATTCTTCCCAGTATAGCTATGATACTATATTGAGAAACAACTCTCTCTGAGGAGTCCACACCTCAATGTTTTCTAGCTCCGTTTTAAACCATGCTGAAAGACCTACATATGAACAGGTTTAGCAAAACAATAATAAGGCATATAATTTTCACGTAGTAAACAAGCAAAAAGCACGAGTGGAGAAATCATATCAAAACAAAATGCAGGATGCTATCATACGAATTTTCCTTTTTTGATTCATCTAAAAGAAAAATTATGGTTAGAGGAAAAAAGATAGATACATAGAGACAAAATATGCACATAATGCCCTTCAAAGGTCATGTGTCGAGTCACAGAGGGTATTTTATGGAAAGGAGGAGAAAGCACATAAATCTGCTTTTCTGTCAGAAATGGAAAATATTAGGTGATATCTCACTACTCACCTCTATCGTGATAACAAGTGGCAATTGCAATAACTGGAAGTGTAAGCACCAGCCCATAGTTCACTAAAGTATCAACATCTCTGATCTCTTTTATCTTGTCATAAAATTCGCTCATTTTCTTGCAGAAGGGGCAGTTTTTGAACCTGGCAGAAGCATTGTCTTTTCTGTTAGAGACAATCAAAATCAAAAGGAAATCTTACATTTGAAAGGTAGAAGAGTTCATGAAACTCAATAACATGTTGGGGTTATCTAGTTGGTCTTCAATGTTTGAACTAACAAGTGATCTTCTCTCATGTGTGCTGGCAGTTTCAATCAATTATTAAGTCCATTTCTGAGTCTAGAGATTTTATACTTGAGGAGGCTTTATAAGCTGCGTCAGTGTGGATGTTTCCATCACAGAACCAAAGAAATTTGTGACAGGTACCTGAAATGAAAGTAGAGAAGGGAGGTTTTGACCAAGTGAAATTTCGGTTCCCTCATGAAAAATGGATCGAAAAAAATGTTCAAAAACTGTCATAGCAAAAGAGCCTGACATTTTCCACTAACATCACTTTGTTAATTTTTGTAAGAATGATATTTCAATGCCTGCAATGCAATTTTTGCCAAGATTATATTTCTCATGCCCATAGTCCCAGGGAGGAAAGCTTTCTCACTCATCATGGAAACTATGTGAAAAATAATTTGATGACATGAGCAATCATGCAAAAGATTAGGCCATAAATATTTGGAAAGTTATTGTAGTTAAGAAAAAAAATACCCAACCTTATCTAGTTGGCGTTAGTAGGCAGATGACATCAACAAATTAGGATTATATGAAGCAAATAGACTGCAAAATAAAAGCAAATCAATCAACTCACATCCAAGACTCAATATAGAGAGGAAAAATTTTAGTTAGTGCAGGTTTTAGAACAAAGAGTCTGCAAGAAGATTAAAAAGTATCCAAAGTGAAATAGGCAACAATTTAGACTTTTACACACCTGCTCAAGGAAGGCATTGTCATATATGTTCAATCCCTCAAAGAAGGCCAGCGTATAAAAGGTAAACCGATCAACAACTGAGAGACAAGTCGAAAGCATCTAAAATTGCATAAGCAAAGAGTTTCTTAAATAGAAGCATAACCAATACAGATTTGCATCCTATCCTGAATAGCTAGGTCAAACAGAATATGGATTATGTGACACAAAATGCTCAAAGGAACTCAATTAATTCTTACATCAGAATCCAAGTGGTGTGAGTACGAGTTTTCTCCTTTCATGCTAACTTCCAATGGCCAAAACACCAGGTGAATGAAGCTGCATGATGTAAAGAAGCTCAATCCACATCTCATAATAATCCCTATCAAGATATATTTGGGATATGCAAAATATAACAAACCTGGGAGAAGTGAGTAGCTGCTTGGCAAGTGTCCACCATGATCAGCAGCTCTTTGAACCTGATGTCATCACAAGATCATAAATTAGGATTTCATCATATAGAAGGTGATCATAAGTAATTGTAAGATCAATTACCCATTAATTCCTAATGATTATGGCATTTGTAGATCCTGAATTAGAAAAAAAAAAACCATGAATCAATGAAACAAACGTGATCATGTGCATTATCCCAACCTTCTCTTCTCTTTCATTTGTTTTATAGCATCGGCTAAATCATGACTTTGAAGCTCTTCTGAGTCTTGAAACTTAAGAAATTCACTCTCCCCCATGTCCTGTCATGTATGAAGAATATGGCTTCCCTCATCACTTAGAAGCCGTTTTGATCTCGGAACTGCATTCTCGTGACGGCCAGTCAAAAGCCGGAAAAAGTTTTCAACTGTCACTTCATATCCTCGGTAATCTACCTGGGACATTAGGCATAAAGAAAATCAATGTCATATGTAATTTGGTCCCACATAAATCACCAAAATTGGGATTAACCTTCATTATGATCAACTGAACCTTTAGTTATTGTACAACTACAAGGTAAGCATAAGATTATGCGGAACCAGCAGTAAAAGTAGCTATGTAATTAATCTGTTATCAGGATTCAAGCATAAAAAATCAGGCCTATTAATATACTAGTAAGCAATTGGAAAGTTTTGGATTTCTATGTTGTCACACCCTCTGCAACTTTAATTTTACTAAGGCTCTATAATTCGAGGGGGACACCTATGGGCAAAGAAATAAACTAACCTCCACATTATCTCCATAAAGGTTAAGCCAGTGATTTTCATTGTTGAAGACTTGGACTGGGTACTTATTTCTGGCATTGCAAGCCATATCATCTGCCAAGGCATAAGTATTATTCTTTCATCTGGTATTACTAATCGTTTCACTGTCCTGTACCAATGGCAATGGAGGCAGAATTAATGCAAATGAGCAAAACCATAAAATAGTAATTAGTGAAAGATCCAGAACCAAATAGAAGAAACTAAGAACCTGCCTACCTATATAAGGACAGAGTGTTGGCCATATGTCGATAAATTAAACCTGGAAACAGTTAGAATATCAGTTTAGACAATAATTTCAAGTGCATGATCACCCATTCCCATGCCACATATGTATTACCATTCATTTTATACATTAACCCTCAGGCTAGAGGAAAGGTTTTAATATCTAGGCAAAATTGTGTTTCAGCAATTCACCAAATTTACCTTGTCTTTAAATGCCCCCACCCAAAAAATAAACTACTTACAGATAGCCAAAAAGTAAACCTTATGAGTGAGAAAAAAGAAATGAAAAAGCTTTAAATCCCACTTACTTCAACTACTTCGGGAGATGGAGCTTCTAGTTGAGGGTGTAGAAAAGATTGTGAAGTCCAAACCATATTAAAATTCAAGTTCAAGAAATATACTCGTAAGGATAACATGCACAATTCATTTGGATGGTATGTAAAAGATAATAAGTAGGTGCAGCATCATTTCCAAGGAATGAGGCAAACAATTCCTTGGAGAGTTAGCTTTACGCATCGGTACACTAAAATAGCAGTGAGAATTTCTTTCTCACTTTTCTTCTGTCAGTGCTACTATCAGGGACATGTCCTATACTCCAAAATACCCAGCTCACAACATGCTATCAAAATCTTAGAACTACAAAAACCAAAAACCAAGGCATTGCAACAAAACCAGAACAATGCGCATTTCCCATCATAACTGAAAGGACATGGAACTACAAAAAATGTATCTTTAGAAATACAATATCATGAATAGGAAAAAAAAAAAAAAAAAAGAACATAGGGTCACCAGTTGTCCACAAATCCATCATTTGCCCTTCTCTACTGCTTCAAGAGATTCATCATTTTTAAATCATAAAAAGTGAGAAAATGGGCATTAAAAATTTGGCATCTTAAAATGTATCACAAACACGAATATCAAAAACTACATTTTAATAATTTTATAAAAGTATTTAGTAAATCAGAAAAACTCTTAATTTACCCCAAATTAACAAATTGAAAATTGTTGTGTCAATTCTCTCTTATGGACCTAGCATTACCCAATGCTCAGTATAGATCTAATTATGATTTGACTACTTTCACTTATAAAACAACTTATAAATGCCTTTAAAAATTAGAACGATACAAAAAATATTAACATAATTTTATTAAAAAATGATTCGAACAATAAAAAAGGTCTAAAAAAGAGATTTGAATGAGAAGCTTTCTTTAATGCACAATTAATTATTTATATTCAAATTAATTTTTGTTTTAATTAATTTTGAATATATACCTTCATTCCGTAAAGAAAAGGTCTCTTTTTTCTTTTTTTTTTTTTTTTTGGCCTCAAATGTAAGTGTAATGTTTTGAGAACAATTCGGCCATGTTTCGCACTAACTCTCCACTATTTAGTATAGACTCTTGGTTGGGTCTTGAGATTTTCTTTGAGATAGAATACCAAAAAAAAAAATAAAAATAAAAAAATTATTGATTGCATTAAATTCACTTTAGTTGATGGCGTTTGTGGAAAAAGAAATAAATTAGATCAATACTCCATTTGTTGTCTCTTTTTTTTTTTAATATATAACGATCGTAAAAATCATAAAAATATAAAATTTGAATAAGAGCTAACTCGGTGTCCCAACCTGAACCCATTTGTTGTTTTCTTTGATTTGCTAGAACCCATTTGTTGTTTTCTTCGATTTGCTAAGGTGGTTGAAAACCATGTTACAATTAGATGCAAAATCGAATCCCTTCTATTTTTTTATTATGTATATCACAAATCAATTCCATGTTTAAAACACTTTTTTAATAGAAAATATTATTCCCTAAACCCTTTTTGTTTACCTAAGCAACTCTTCAATTCTTATATTTATTTACACTTTTTTTACTTTAGTTTACGTGTATTATCGGAAGATCACAGAATACAATAGATATAATAATGATAAAAAAATACCATATTTATTTTATAGAAATAGAAATAAATCAAAAATTACATTCGTTTTTGAAAAAAAAAAAAAAACAAAAAAAAAAATTTCTATACCTCATTTTTGTGTAATATACGAATGGAGATAAAAGATAAAAATTTGATAAATTTTTCCTTCTGCCTTGCGCCCATGTATTATCAAAATTCTAGTTGCATCCACTCTCTTCTTTCTCGTCCTTCCAATCTCTTATCCCGAACATATGCTACCTATAATAACTTTCTTAAACATCTGAAATTTCATCCATGGATAGATAACATAAAGATGGCAAGTAACATTGCTGCAACCATACTTGCATTTATTACATTATATTCTTCAAAGCAATGCACTGCAGCCAAGCTGTTCAGCAGTATATTTAATGCCTTCCAAGTTTTTGATTTCATCTCTCGAAGATGAAAAGCCAAGCATAAAAAGAATTTGAAGCATTGGCAAAACTGAGAGATTCATCAGTTTATAAATCTTATCCTTCACAAAGTGGTAGCTACTAGTACAAACACAAAAAGAAGAAAAGAAAACAAGGGGAAGGGGGAGAAAATTCAACATTACATTGGTTGGGGAATGAGAGCCTTCTAAATTGATGAACAAACTTAACTCTACATCTTCGACAACTGTCTAAAATCATCTACAATTGAAGATTACACAACCAAAAAAAAAGGGGGGGAAAAAAAAAAAACTATACTGATGAACAACCTCTGATGACATCCCACCCTTAGGAGTTGTGTAATCAATCTAATCTATATATAATGATAAAATGTAGTAATAGAAATGAACCCAGTTCCTTGTGATGTGAGACTAATTAGTCTGAGGCAATAAGAAACTAAAGCCAGCATTCTCACGAATTAATGGTGGTGGTTCAATATCGGCAATGTCTATCTGTTCCATTGACTTGGATATATCATCAACTGAAAACGGAATGCTGCAGTGGAAGCATTAAAATAAGAGGTCAGTTACTAGGTTACATGAGAAAATTTAAGGCAACTTTTTTTTTTTCTCCCTTTTGGATACGGTGGGAATTGTTAGCCAGAATGTTTCAAGAACCCACAAATCATGAATACAATTAAGTGTAAGAAGAGCTGTGGCTCTCTGGCTCACACTAGAGAGCCATCCAAGTTGCTCCAGAGACTACTTAGACACTTTACCACTAGGCTATCAAAATTCTTGTTGAATTTCACTTTTATTTATGGCATAACATATGAATGATAATCCTAAAACTATTAAAAACGAGGCAAGTAGAAATTTTGTTAAGCCATGCAAATTCATTGCCAATTTCCATGTCTGCCAGTGCCCACGATAAGGCCAAGCAATGGACAATCAAGTTGCCATGCAATAACAAGAGAAAACAGGAGAATGAAAAAGGAAAATATGAAGGTGCAGTATTCTTGATTCTAACCTTGAATCATCATCCAAAAGGAAAGAATTGCTAACTGCATTGTTGGAATCTTCAGTCATTAGTACTCTCATGTTGGCAATAACCTGGATGAAGCATACACACAGCAAAACTCAAAATTCAGCTCTCTAATATATGCCAACAAAGAACCAGTGGATAATTTTATTTAGACTTCCTTGTGACAAGAATGACTCGAACCTAGATTGAGTAATGGCATCCATAAACACTTACATCCGAGGACACACTATGCGTGCCATACTTGTCATCCCAGTACATTGTACTGATCCGATACAGCTGCTGTATGCTGAGAACCTGCAAATAAAAAACTTAACATGGTTGTAAATTGAAGCGGGTGTTAAATTAATGTTTTGAAATCTTTTGATATGCATCACTCACTGGGCATAGGTCATGGCTTATTTCATCCAGTGTTTTCTTCGGTTTTTGGTGTATGACCTGAATCCAGGAAAAGAAACATTAGAAGAAAGTCTTGGCATTCCAATTTCTTCAAAACCTTCACAAATCAAGCCGCTACATGATTAAGAAATGGAACGAGAGCATGGATCAAAAAATGTGTATATACCAAAAATCCTATAGCCTGTCTGATATGCTTAAGCTCATCCCATGCTGAACCTGCATACTGCAGTAATTTGTGTTCATTGTCAGCGAATATAAGTTTCAGATAGAGTAGTGGAAAAGAAATGGAAACCGAAATACCTCATCTGTTGCCTTGTAGCACCAATGTTCCAATTCTGCAAGTCCTGCCTTTACATATTCACCATTACTAAATGAACAGCACTCTCGCCTTAGTAGAAGGCTGCAGCATGACAAAACGCAAAATATAAGGGTGCCAAATAAGGATAATTGCAAAAGCATTTAGGTAAGAGAATTACAGATTCAGACCTGTTAAATAGTTGAACATTGATGAAAGAAAATATTTGAGTGAACACCTTACGGACCAAAAATGGTGGAACCTGGAAGCAACAAATTGAGGAAGGTGATTTACTGAAGACAGTATCCCAGGGTTAACATAAAACAATAAGTCAAATTTAGACACCATATTCATCGGGAGCCAAAAATTAACTGCAGAGATATCTCAAATGGAATGAAAAGACATTCAGGTCAACAAGAAGATAAAAATGCCAATCTCAAGGCTAAAAGTAGTTCTATCAGCAGCTAAGTATGTAAACTGAACACACCAGAATAATACTGGTGCCAATGCATGGCATTGTTCGAATTTCGTTTGCATATGGCCAGAATTTCTTTCCATATTACCGGACTCTTCATTAAGTGGCAACCTCCCTCAGAATATAACAGCATTATCTGTGTCATCATTGAGTTGACTGAAAGAGCTCTAAAATATGTAAATAAGATATTTTCTTATTCTAAGTAGAAGGGGAGATATATAAAGATCATGTGAGATCTCAGTATTTTTCAATCGAATCTATTAAAAATATAAGAAATTTACTTTTCCATCCAATAGGCAAATGAAAAAATATTCTATAGTGCTTTTACTAACATGATTTGCTTTCAAAGTGCTCAAGAAATTCCCAAGGCTCTTCACGATTCCTTGCCAGTGAGCAATCAACGCTTGCTGGGCTGCAGTATTCGCAATTGAACGTGATGAGCCCTTGACTAAGCTGGCTCTGGATGTTCTTGGAGCCTGTTTTTTAACATGAGATAACATGAGAGCCAACAAATGCAGAGTCTGGTAAAGTTGTGCTTATGTCCCTCTTTAAAGCTGAAAGACAATAATCATCAATTTGAGTACCTGAATACACAAACCAAGCAGCGGAGAAATTTCCTTCTTCAAGTTATCTCGAATCATTCCATAGATCTTTTCCACATATGCTGTAAGTTGCTGCTTAAAAAGCAAAGCTGGGTACTTTGCTTCAACTTGGCGTATGTCCACTCCCCCACCCAAACCACCATTGATCAATGAAAGATTAACTCCTTGTGGTGTTCCACGAAAACTCTAAAAGTATAATGAAACCAAAAGGTAGAAGTGAATACATAGCTAAAACTTGCTAAATGGCTAAGAGGGAAAACTATATATGGGGCACAGTAACTCACTTGCGTCATTCTCCCAAACAAAGTTGCTGATGAAGATCGACGCCGTTGTGGAGCCATTCCAGCAGCACCACTTGCTTTCAATGTGCGTTGAAGCAGTAACAGAAGAGTTGAGGCATTTGAGAGCCAGTATGCCAAGATATCATTGTTGTCCTGGGTCTTCAGCACCAAAGAAAAATATTTTTAAGACAATAAAGGATATCAAGTAGAAATGGACAATCAAGACAACACCGATGCAAAAAATTTTGCAGTCCGTACCTCGATAGCATGACCGATGGTCTGAATGATCCGATCAAAAATGCTAGTGCGCTCCACTTCAAATGATCTCCACTGAAGAAGACATTTGTATATTATACAGGCGGCAATGGGTCTGTTTCCAGAAAATCCAAGGTGCTGTGCAATACATCTAATGAGCAACTCTTGGTTCTCCTGCTGTTTCTCATTGAGCGATTTTTGTGGTTTCTCCTCTATTTCACCCTGTTCCCTTTGAATCATTGATGGGCTATGCAGATCCTGATGAGGATTAGAGGTGATAGTCAGAGTGAATTGAATGACAGTTTCAACAAAATTTTATTCATTTTGGCCTTGCTTGGAGCATTAGACTGTGAAAGTTAGACTAACAGTCCCAACAAAGGAGGCCTTTGGGAGAAACTTTACCATTGACGGCTTTGCATCTCCTGGATGATGGCCACTTTCAGCAGCCCGCTGCAAAAATTTGGTTAACAGATAAGTTCTCCAAATTTCAATAATTTAATCTGGAGCATAAGCTCTATGTCTGAGACTACCTGAATGATTGACCTTGAGCGTCCAGAAAGGAACCTATTAGGTGCCATTGACACAGCTTGTTGACGGAGAACTTGATTCTCAGTTTGCAAGTTGGTGAGCTTCTCTTCTAACCTAATTGTTGAAGTTGTTAACTACCCAGAAAACCAAATCATACAAGACCACAAAGAGCAAACAATTGTATGTCAAAACAAAAATGGCATAAACAATTCTTTAGTAACTGTTGTTTCTTTCAGAAATGCCAATAGTTAAAATTAATGACCATTCTTGCAGGATATTATTGAACCAAGTCTTCAGTCGCAAACAAGTTAAGATTGCATGCATAAATCCATTTTCTCCATTCTACTCGGTTTAATGTTGAAACATGAAGAATTCTAATAGATAAAAATAATCAGCAGAAAAAAGTTTTGTTGTTCATAATGATTATTGTTCAAATTGTTTCTTAGAAAGTTAAGTACCACATTTCAATGCATCTTAGAGTCAAGGATATGACAAAAGGCGTTAAGTTAATCCAAAAAAAGATGGTGGGAATAAAGCATTCTTTGTATATTGCAAGTACCTCAGAAACAATGTTCTCTGGCTGGAACTGGTCTCACCATTTCTTTTTGACAATGAGAACTAACCTCACCATACTTTTTTTTCCCCTTTCGAAAGCAAAAGAAGTATATATTGTGGAGAATTTACAGAAGGAGAAGAAGAGGATAAGATATCCTCCAAAAGAAATCAAAGGGAAAAAAAAAATCTGGACAAAGTCCAACCAGCTGCATCACAATGCCACATCACAGTGACCAATTCCTCTAAATTCCTTGAAAACTCCCACTCATGAAACAGCATAGAGATCCAAAAATGTTGGATTTATCCCAGAAAAGGAATATGAGAATCTGAGTCATTTTAAAATTCTTACCTCTTTTCCAACCAAGGGCACCAAGATGCTGCTCTTTGCCATTGGTTACTGCTTGCATATTAATTTGGTTCATCCCTAAAGTGATTTTGGCATCATCATCTATATCAGAAAAATAGTGTTCTTAAGCTTTCTTTCGGAGTGAATGTATAACATTCACATTCACCAAAGGCCATGTCCAAGATGTCTTCATCAAAAGCCTAATAAGAAATCTGAACCTTCTGCAGAAATTTAAAACCACCTTTCCCCTCCAAAACAGAACTCTAGTTGATTTGACAACAGAACTTCATCCGGAAAGCTGTATCTTATTACTTGTAATATCTTTTTATGCACCAAAATTTGTCTATGCAGATATTATCTACTGCAACCTCTGTACTTCCACTCAGTCCCTCAATGATACAAGAAGGTTCTAGATGATTTTTACTGACTCCATCTTTTTGTCCTTTTAACCAACTCATAATTCCCTAGGATTCTTTATTTTTTATTTTATTTTATTTTTTAAGGTTCTTGCTTCATGGCATTGGGTTTGCTGTGCAGGTTATTAGTTTTTAAGCCATCTGATCATCCCATGTATAGTAATCTTATCGCTTTTGAAATGTGACTAATAGCTAACCAGCTGAGCATATGTAAAGAAATGGAAAACAGGGAAACCATATGAAAATTCTAGCAGCCAGTATTTGTTCATAATTTCATGAAAACAATATCTAGATGAACAATGAGATAGGCAAACTGCATATCTAGCAATTTAGTGGCAAAATCTTTTGATTGCCATACCCTCTTACTGAATCCTGGAGTTGCTGAACCTTTTTTTCAGCTTCTTCCAACTTCTTACATCTTTCTTCACTGACTTCCTGGGCTTCTGAATATTTGCTATCAGATTCTTCTGCTTTTTGTTTTTCTAACTGAAGTTCGTCCTGCAAGGAACAGCCAATGGTTACTGTTCACTAAGTCATTGGACCATTGGCGAATAAAAAGACAGAAAAATGTCTTTGTAAATAACATGGTTAGAATTAATTGATACTACAAAGGACAAAAGTTAAACTTAGTTATTGGTAATAAGCCGGTGATAATTTTTTGGACCAGGACCAAAAGAATTGGTGCAAATGGTTTACTCGGACATATCAACTTCAAATTCAACAGGTTTGATAGTTCTGAATGAAATCCATTTGAGAGCTCTCCAATTTAAGATAGGGCCAACCTACAGTCTAAAACAAAAGCAAGGATGATGCACCTTACGACCCCCCACCAAAAAAAAAAAAGGAACCACCACCAAGGCAAACAAAGATGGATATAATGGACAAATATATCAACAGACAGATAAAACCATAAATGTAATGTTTTGCATCAATTAAGCAGTAGTTCTAAAAGTATAAGAAGAAAAAAGAAAGAAAGAAAAAACCATTAGATCTAGATTAAACACTTACATATAAAATATTTACTGAGATTCAGTAAATTTGATAATTTTTTTTTTCAAAACTTGGTGAACTCTTGCAGATAGTTAACTTGAAATTGGAGTCGCACACTTATAAGATAAACCCCTTGGTCAGCCAAACATCAGTAATGTCAACATGCATGAACTGCTGGCTTTGGGCAATTAACAAGGAAGGATATAAATCCTAAAGCCATCGATGATCCTTTTTTGAAAAATATTTAGCATTTTCTGCCAGCAGATACATATCTACAAAAGCAATTAGATGAGGAGTAAGATATGAATATTTTTACCATTGAATGCTGGTCACTGCGATAATACTAGCACCAGAAACAGAACAGTATGCAACATGACATAAAATTGATGTTACTCAACTAACATAAGCTGCTTAAAAACTCTCCCAAACCAACACAAGATTGAATTCATTAGCCATCACCCAAAAGATTCTCAAGGAGACTTTCTATGAATCTTCTCCAACCTTTTGTCACCAAGGCAAGACTAGGCAACAAGGACATGAAAAAGAGAGACCAAGGTGCATAAATTTTTTTTTGGGTGGGGGATAAACAGGGAAATGTTTTAAGAATGTCTGTTTTGTTGAAAATGCAATTGGCATGAAAAGGTGGGAGGTGGAGGCAGGAGGAGAGTATTCTAACTACACTTTAGTTGTATGTGCAGAAAAACCAAAAAAAAAAAAAAAAAAGTCTCAAACCTGTAACTTTTCCACTTCTGCCGTCAGAGCATCAATTTTTTGGGTATCTTCAACCATGACTGGGGTTTCTTTTATCACTGGAGGTGCTTCTTCAATAGCCTTCTTTGCAGCCTCCCGCTCCTTGATGAGCAATGCATTAGTTTCATCGATTTTGCTTTGCATAGCCTGCAAGGAGTTCTGCAGCTTTGCTATCTCCTGTGCTTTTGCCTCTTCCAAGTCAGTCTGTGTATGTTCAAATCTTGTATGAGAACAAATGAATTACAATAAAAACTTTACATTCTGCATATAACTTCACAATTCTATATCTCCTAATGTTGTCTTTAAGAAGAATGATAACATACCCTTAGACGCTTCTCCAGCTGCAGGCGCCAAGTAAGTTCCTCCACTGTTTTCTCAAGCTTGTCTTTTGCTTCCTTCAGCGCACCTGTTTCTCTTGCAGCCTGCAAAGATCATGGATGGCACCATTAAATTTGGGGAAATTATACTGTGAATATAAAATGGGTTCAGTCACTGTTTCCCATTGCCTAAATGAAGTCAATAAAGGAGGAAGACCATAGTGTTCAACAGGAAAAAGAACAAGAGCATACAAAATAAATTTTGGCAGGTGTTAGCATTACATCCAAGCGTTAATGATGGAGATCTACTAGAGCAAAACCTTTGAATAGTTCAAATTTGTGCAAAGGATAAAATACCCTACAGTGTCAGGAAATACTTCAGAAGCAAAGTAACAGAATGGACAGTGCCTCTGAAACATGAATCGGAACTTATACACCAGTGGTGCATTGAAAAATTGGGATATCCTAAGTTATAACTCCAGAACCTGCAGATGACTTTGTTCCATGTAATTTAGCCATTATGTCCAGTGCCATTCATAAAAACAATTTCAATCCCTTGACCAATATGTAGACCATTGTCATCACCAAACAATAAAATTAAGAAAGGATTTGCATCATATAAGCCCTCTGATTTTGCGTATGCATATGATAATATAGTCCAGCTAATCTATAGATTGTTGGCATAAGAAATTCTGGTCTAAGATTCTAAATTGAAGAATTTTATAGGACAAGACAATGCTAACCATTTTGAGCTTGCGTAGCTCTCTCCTAGCAATTCTTCCCCTCCATCTGGTTTGTGAAACTATCGCTCCTCTCTTGAGCTTCCTATAGTATGACAAAGCTCTATGACAACGCCACTGAGTCTGCAAATTTCAAAGTAAACCACTAGATTCAGAAATCTTTAGTTTCCGAAGGAAACTTCCAAGCTCACAACAATGTCAACTAGGAAAACCTGGATTTTAATAGCTGCTTTTGTTTGCTTTCTAAATCTAAATTCTTTCCGAGCAGCCATAGCCCGTAAACCAGTTTGCAGGACAATAACTGAGGACCAAAGTTTGTTGTAGGATTTTCTGGCTTGGTAGCGACGTGAATGCTTCTGAATGTTCACAGCAGCAGCTTCCTTTTTCACATGATCAAAAACCTTGCAAGCCAGTCTTCCTACAAGTCACATAAAAGCAATAAATTAGAAACAGAAAAAATAAAAAAAAATTGTTGCCACTTAATGAAAGCAAAAAGTGTGATGCTAATAGAAGAGACTCGACAGACCAGAAAAGTATTTAATTTTTACAGCAAAGTGAAATGTTTAGATATATAAATTGCCAAAGATATGGTAATTATGACACCTTTGTAAGTGGATTCAGGCATACAGTACATTGGACAAGGGCTTACCTCTGCAAACAGCTTGCATGACAACTGAAGCCTGCTGCAATGCAATAAATCTTTTGCGAGCAATATGAGTTCGTATTTTGCGCTGAATAGTTTTTGCTGCAGCACTAAGTACTTCTGCCCTTCTAGCATCTAGTTCTGCCATCTGACCAGCTCTTAGGAAAACTTTTGTTTTTCCTATCTGCAAAACCATACGGTAGCCAACAGAAATATTGAATCCTCCAATGATGAATTGTGTCAAAGAAAAGCATGCAAGAATTATTCACATATTTGTTCTTTGGATAATGAGTAGTTGCTTTCTTGCTTATTTAAGATGCTTGATGAATCCGAAAAGCAGTTCTTACATAGATTTAAACTACCTGATAATGTTCCAATAGGGACATTCATGAGTTAGTTGTAGATCACTATTTAGATGGTGCAATATATGAGGATGGTTATTAAGGAAGTGAAAAAAGAATGCTACAATCTTTGTCAAGAAAAAGTAAGGAATTATAGTAAAAATAACAAAACTGAATTCCAGGTTGTACCTGGAAACCTTTGAGACCCTTCTTCTCCAGAATTTTTTTGCAAGCGAACTTCTCATCATAGCTGCACATAAAGAAGGTAAATCAGAAACTGAAACATTTTAAGCAATCAAACTAAAATCAGAAAACCCAATTCTTGGTACTTACTTCCCTTCTATAGCCTCTGGAGCAAGAAGCCCAAATCTATTTAAAAATTCAAAAAAGGGCCGACGTGTAGGGTATCCAGCACAGCTGATTCTAATCGCCTCTAAAACGCCCTAAAAGAACAATATCAGCGATAAGTGAGTTATTCTCACATGATTTGAATTTTTTTTAGGAAAGGATTTTTTATATCTATGTAAATCAAATTGAATCCATAGAAAAGGACTTTTTATATACAAACCAAATCCATAGAAAAAGAAAATATTCACTCACACCACAACGTAGTTGTTGCATGATGTTGACATTCTCAAATACAGCAGGTTTCAGAAGATTGTTTGGCTTTATGCATCTAATATAGTGAGGTTCTGTTGAATTTAATGTTTCCATCAATTGTTGGAGTTGTAACTGCATCATTGTAGATCATTGAAGAGATATGAAAGAATAAGGGAGAGGCATTAGTTGTCTATTTGTAAGAGAAAAATTATACATTTTAGTGCTTGCAAAATGTGACAATCTCATTATCACCCAGAAAAAGGATCAAAAATACCTTGAAACGAGATCCAATTGAAGAGAACTTAGAAGATTTAGATGTTTCCTCGGGAAGTGGAGGAAAAAGGCCTGCTACAAAAGAACATTTGGATGCACTCAGAAAGTCCTGGTGTTCAGGAACAACATAATCTTTGTTCTTGTCCAAAAACTGGTCAGATTGATATAGAACCTAAAAAGAAATTGTATGAGGGATTTGAGACAAAGACATTTTTAAAAAACAGCAACTAGCAGTCATGCTGCATTTGATTTTTGTAAATAAACTAACCTCTCCAGCATAATGCGAAATGGTGAAGTCTGTACGAGATAATTTTGGCTTGATAAAACGCTTGTGAACTTTAAATGTTTGATAGAGTTTATTAGAGAAAGTTTCATGCGTCGACTTAGGAAACATGCTGCAAATAAAGGACTTTGGTTACTGGAAAAAAAAAAAGAGGTTCAAGCTTCAAGCCCTAGCTAAAATATGAGGGTACAAGGTTAAACAGAACGTGATAAAGAAAAGATTAAGAGACAGATTTGCCATACCACGCCTCGTCAAGCAAAGCAATGATTCCGCCAGGTTTCTGAAATAGAGTAGCATCATAAACATTAATTATACAGGAAAATCAATTCTGAGGCCATATACATCATGAAATGGAAACCCAAAATATTCCAAAAACGAACTAAAGCGTAACAAGTTCCTCTTGCAAGATAATTTTATTATGGACAATTTTAAATGCGAAAAGCTTCATATTTTGTCCTTTCATTGTTATAGAACAGGCAAGTACTCAAAAATTAATAAGATTTATAAAATTTTTTTGGGGTAAAATCAATCACTTGTTAACACCACTTAGACATCATTCAGATAGAAATTCCAATGTTTTTCTTATCCATTTCCAACAGAAACCTAACATAAGTGACTTCTTTTCTCAGAAAGCATGATAAATTATGGCAGACTACAAGAAGTACAAAAGGTTCATAATCACCAAATGGAAAGCGACAAAACCTTTTCGATAAGATCTAAGACATCCTGATTATCCACAAATTCAATGTAGCTCCAATCAATTTCCTCTTTTGTGTATTCTTCTTGCTCCATTTTGAAGACATGCTGGAGATTAGAATAAGCCTGTTAATGCTTCAACATAGAAATTATAATCGATGTGAACGTCCAATAGAATCTATGATTTACCTGGTTGAAATGCTGCTGAAGCTTCTCATTTGTAAAATTAATACAAAACTGCTCAAAACTGCACGGCATGATATCCAGATATTAACTTACAAGGGCTGGCAAAGTGATATTTAATGCTTATAGAGTATCTCAAATGCTCCTTCCATATCTATGATGCCTTTCTTTTTGTATCATCAGATGTTACCTGTTGTGCTTAAAACTTTCAAAACCATAGATGTCAAGGACTCCAATCAGAGATCTTGAATTAGGATCTTGTCCAATGGAAACATTGATTTTGTCTACCAACCTGCATATATCAACCATTGAGTTCAGCATCTTTTATAGAATTTAGTTAATAACTTCAAACAATCAAATACTTTTTGGTGAGGCAAGCACTTAAGTTTGGTAATGTCAAGAGTATGCCACTACCAGTCAAATAATCGGGAATAAATTGTCTTTGCTAGCCCATCCCTACTAACTGTGGCACCAAGAGGATCAAGGCTACGCTTTATTACTTCTTCAGGCGTAATCATTACACGTTTACACAATGCATCTTCTAGGGCAACAGGGTCACACCTGAAATTATGATTAACATGTTACACACAGCCATATTTGATCAAACACAACATTGTATATTATAGTCAAAGTATGTAGACAAGTTCATACATGAGAAGCTCGGCAGTCATATTAAGGTGAAACTTGGATTTGTCATCCTTCGGGACAGACGAGTCAACTTCTTGTCCTTTAGTGAAGTCTATATTCCCAAGATGCAGGATTGCAGCAATTACTCTGAAAATTGCATCCTAAGAGAAAGACAGATAATTAACATGTTAAGAATGGTCCTCAATGGCATCTCGTGATGAAAAGAAAATTCACAATGGCTATACCTGTTCCTGTACACCTATCCCGACAATATCCATCGCTCTCCTGGTGGCAAGATAGTCATGGGCATCACTTACACCAACTAGTTCATAACATTTAGACTGATTAAGGTAGTGAAATGATTTAGGGTTGCCCAACTTATACTTCTCAATCTCCTGCATGGTCGGTAACATTTCCATGAGAGACGAAAATCCAAGATTGAAGACTTCATAATCAATAGAAGTTGCTTTCATGGCAGCTAATTCAATAGGAAGATACCTCTTGTGGGGCAGCACAAAGAAGGTAGAAGCAGTGATAATTGCGCTCAGGATCAGAAATTTGGCAGACACGAGACCTCTCAAGAAGGTAAGTCCTGATGGCAGCTCCTGATATTCTTCCTTGCTTGTCAAACTGAATTTCAACAAATTTACCAAATCGACTGCACCATGAAATTAGAGTAAAAAAATGAAACAACTAAATTTGGTGAATTCTGCATACACCAGGTAGAGTTTGATATTGAATGTCCTCAATGGACCCCGATAGTGATGATAAGAATCACATTTTTCCTAAGTTGTCAAACCAACTCAGCAGTACAGTGCATCAAAAGGTCAAATAGAAAATTTCTTGTCAACCTTAGCTGACAATATATTCTGAGCTATACTAGCTCAAGAAAAATATTTAGAATTAAGTACTTCATTTTGATCAGACTAGTATCTTGTGATATATGGTGAACAACAATGTCGTTGGCCTCGAAACTTCCCAGTCGAGGTACGGAGATTGATTATTTGAAGATGCACTGTATTTTGTGATATCTGAACTCCAAACTTGCAGAAGAAAAGTGTCTCACCTGGAATTGTTATTTCTAACAGTTTTGGCATTGCCAAATGCTTCAAGCACTGGATTTGACTGCATTCATGTCCATAAGCACAAAAGAGAGATCAGAATCAAGATGAGGATGATGTGAAAGAAAATAATAAAAGCCTGAAAATTTAGGTGATACAGAATACACTCAAAGTCAAATAACTGTCAGCAGACCTCAAGAACTTGCTGCTCAACAGTACGCCCTTCAGTACCAGAACGGCCACCCAAAAAGGCAAGGTACCGCATAAGCATTTTTGTGGTTTCAGTTTTACCAGCTCCACTTTCACCACTAACCAAAATTGAATTGCTTTTTCCTTCATTAATCATTGCCCTGTTTTAATGGGAGCAATACCAGAAATTATGGGGGGTCATCTTTTGACAGGGTATTTTATGCATGTTAGGAAAAGGGGATCACCTGTAAGCCACATCAGCGACTGCAAAGACATGAGGGCTAAGTTCTCCAAATGGTGCTCCCTTGTATTGTTGCATCATATGACTATCGTACAGATGAGGTAGTCTTTGAAATGGATTAATGGCAATAAGAATATTTCCGGTGTATGTCTGTCAAGCACAAAGGCATATAACTCACAATTCAGCATATAAACTTCTCATAGAACACAAAAAAAATATATATATATATATTAATGAAAGAAGAAATACTTACATAAATTTCATTGAGTTCATATCGACTTTTTAGATTTTGCAGAACTCCAGGCTCATGCAAATAAGAAAGCTTTGTCATGTCATCAACTCCACCAGCAGGAGCTTCCATATCTTTAGGATATAGTTTGGATACTTTTGCGACCACCTAATTGGACAAAGAGAAAATTTTAACAAAGAGAAAGACCCAACATCACTGTGAAAATAAATCATTTGGTCTGGAGTTTTTTATTGCGAGTTGAAAGCTGTTTTAAACTTTTGTCTATCGTCATTTTCCTAGTGTAGGACAACCGCGCAGGCACACAAGAAACTGTTTAGTTATGGGAAGTTATTTACTGGGTTGATAGCAGCATTCTTTAATGCATGGCATGACATTCTGAAGACAGGACAGAATTACAAATTAACGGGTGGAAGTGCATAATGCAAAACACATTTAGGAAATGTTAAATGAATGTGGATTATAAGTTACTTTTGAAGCTAAGAGGAAATGCAAATGAACAAAGAAGAGTTGTAAAGTTTTAAAAAAAATGTGTATATTATGGGAAGAGAACAAAGTGCTTAGAAGTAGGATTAAAAAAGACAGGTGTTTCCAGGTTAGTCAAGAAAATCAGAAAGGAAAAATCGATCATAGATAGCATCATACCAATGGCACATAGATTTAGAGGTTAAAAATAAGTTTTAAACCCCAAGCATCTTTTGCCAGAGGAAGATAAATTGAGGGACCTTATATACTGAGATGTGCTCGTGGGAGGTTAAACATCAAAACTCAAATCCTGAATTTAATGGTATATTTACTTGAAGATCTATGTTGAAAAAACTAGCAATAAAATAAGAAAGAAAGAAAGAAAAAGTAGATATCAAGTTGTGAATAATCTGTACCTTCTTCCCATCACTTGTCTCAATGTCAGCTTCATCTCCCTTTATTTTCAACACCTGTCCATCAAGCCAAGCTAATTTTGGGTCTTCAACCCAAACATGAGATCCTACTATAATATTCACTGGAGTACCCTGCAGGGTATATTTCCACAAGGCAAAGCAAATAAGTGACAAATGGAAAATTTCAAGCTTCAAAGTGAGTAAAGATGAATTAATTGGGTTCCCATGTGCATTAGACTTTTTTTTTTTTTTTTTCAAATTCTCATGCATGTTTTATGGTACATTCCCTAAACACATAAAGCACCTTCTTAGCAACATAACCGGGCATGATGAAGACATTTTATATACTGTTCTCAAAGTATCAGCAGATATAATAATGTGAAAGAGTTGGTAACCATTACTTCCGTTCCAAACTCTTGCAGATAATGCAATATCTTCTTTTTGGTCCAGAGATTTAACCAGCATCTTATTTTGCAACTTGTCTCTAATACTTTGGGGAAAATCTCATAAGATATTTAATTTTTGACATAGTTACTTTACAAACCACAATTCTTCATATTTCCACATCATATTCTATCTTCTCCTGCAGGGAGTCCCAAAATAATTGTTTTGTTTAATTTTCCCTAAAATTGTTAAACATCATCCTCACATAACTAGACTTTGGCTCTGAACTGATCCTTTCTCAGATATTTGTTGGAAGCTATGTTACATGGACTAGGGTGTGAGCATAGGGTCTGGCAACATGTCTCAAATTGGAATTCCACTTTAAAATTGTCTAACACCCATACAAACCCATGTTGACATGAGTACGGTTATGCAAAGTTCAGTCCAGGTAATGCAGGTTGGAATAGCAATAAAAATTATTTTAACTGCTAGATTCTTTAAATCGATTCTCTTCTTCATGAATGGTCCTTGTAAGGTAAGAGACTGAAAGACATGCTAACATAAAGCTAGTGGAGTCACTTCATCTAAATTTTGGAATGGATTTGAAAAATTCATGTCTCAAATTCACAAGTATTAAAAAGAAACAAAACGTTATGAGAATTGCTATGTATGTAAGCTTGTCCAAGGACGGAGCTGCCAAGTACTACTTACGACATTAACAATTTGATAAAACAATGATGTTGCTAATTAAAGCATGGGATGAGATGGCTTGGGCCTAAAACTAAACTTGGTTAAAAAATAACCGTATAAGCTAATCCTATTCAAACTAGATTTAAACCATTGAGAGACTGAAATCCCTACTTTTCCTTAAGTTAATTTGGCACCATCCCGTCCGAAAGTTTCTTACCTTCCCATTTCCCAGTCAGTGCAGAAAAGGGTCCCAATCAAACTTCCTAAGTCAAAGACATACAAGTGAAATCAAAAGAAATAAAAACAAACATTGAGAGACTGAAATCCCATTGTATAAGCTAATCCCATTCAAAACATATTTAAGCCATTGAGAGACTGAAATCCTAACTTTTTCTTATGTCAATTTGGCACCATCCCATCCGAAAGTTTGTTACCTTCCCATGCCCCAGTCGGTACAGAAAAGGGTCCCAATCAAACTTCCAAAATAAGTCAAAGACATGCAAGTGAAATCAAAAGAAAGAAAACCGAACCCTCTTATACAAAAAGTCAAACAGCTTATAAAATTTGACTAGTTTGTTTCCTTTATGCATATTGCATTATTATACTACCACACAATTTAGTTCCCACTATTGATTAAAAGCTGCAAAGACAAACTCAGGCAATCACACAAAAATGTCATAAGGATTTTACACCAAAAGGATGTCGCTCGTTTCGACAAGTGACTGTGCAACGTAGGATATTTAGATACCACAAATCAACAGCTTAAGTCCAACATGAAAAAGAACGTGTAAGAGATAAAGTGAAATTGGGCATACCATTCTTTAGGTTTCAAATGCTAAGATGCTCAATTACAAGAAGTTTGAGTGCTTTTAATTTCAGAAAATTGATCCAGTACTTCGTCCATTTGCTAACTCCAGTTTCCACCAAATCCAAAATCCAAGCTTATATCTTGAATTCGATCAAATCAGAGATTTCAGATCGGAAAGAACCCTAATTTGTTCCAAACATAGCATTCAAAATTCAGGGCAAGAAAGGTGAGGATTTGACTAAGGAAAAAAGATCAGAGAAGAAGAACAAGGAAGAGGAAGGGAGAAGAGAGAGAAGAGAGATTTGGTTCGAGCTTTTGTTGTTTCATCTTCGTGGCGCTTTGTTTGTGGTAGTGACATTCTTCAAATTCGCCTTTAACTTCGCTCTCTTTCTCTCTCTCACTAAACTTTCTCTCTCTTCTGTGTATGTGTCTGATGTTCAAACTCTACACAGCTCCGCCAATTTTGACGGCCCTTGTGGCTGCTAACCAAGTCTTCTCCCTCCCCCCCCCCCTCTCTCTCTCTCTCTCTCTCTCTCTCTCTGTGCGTGTGTATGTCTGTTCTAATTCTGTCGTGAGGGTTCCTCGGAGTCGGAGGTGAGAGAGAAACGAATCCACTTCAAATCTCTCTCTCTCTCTCTCTCTGTCCCTCTCTCTCTTTATAACGTTCTGAAAAGTCATGACCCGGTGCAACGCAGAGCACCTTAAATAAGATGAACCTCCGCACCTATGCCGTTGGATACCCACACCCTAACCGCTGAATCAGATCAGTCTTTTTATATTTTTATTTTTTTTACTCTAAAAGAAAACCCTTTTCTATTTTTACAAATTTTACTGTAGTAATTCTGCTATCCAAAAGTTTACCATGATTAAATGAATATGTAATATGGATTATAGTTTGTCTATTATTAAATTACAATATTTATAGTTATAAAATAGATTCAGAATTTATATTTTTTTATATTTTTAATATTTTTTTAGTATTGAACTAATTAGTATTCAAAATCATATTCTGATTAATTTGACCCATTGTCGGATTCTTTTTTGGGAAAGCTCTCAAACGTAATTCTTTACGTTCTTAAAATTCGATTTTAAATTTTGATTAAAAAATTTAATATTTTTATTTCTCACTAAATCAACTAAATCAATTATATGATGTTTTTTTACATGTATGACTAACAAATTATGCATCTCACCCGGTTAAAATGAATTATATATATAAATTTAAAAATTTTCTAATATGATTACTAATTTATACTTTATTTCTAGAAATATGCATTTTCTATGGATTAATTGAACTAACATATGAATGATGATACATTTTTTTTCGGCCAAGAAAATCTTACTTTGCTGAACAGTAACACCACATGATGGTTCAGTTGGTTCGAGAATTGACGCCCCTTAATCATAGTTGGAAGTTCGATCTCTTGTGAGAACCGAAAAATCAACGTTATCTACCCCTCAATTGGACCTTATAAGCTGTCGATCTAAATTAGTCAATACGAAACATACTGGTTTGATGGCCTAGTCATGATAAAAAAAAAAAAAAAAAAAAAAAAAAAAAAAAAGAAGAAAACAGTGACACCAGGGGTCGGGCTTTATCACTCTTACGCACATGCGCTTTGTATCCACATCACAAATGAGTGTACTTGGTGCATGTTTGGAGGGGCAACGTTTGAGAGGAGTGGTGTCATGCATGAGCAATGCTTTTCATGGCTAAAAAAGATATAAATGACTAGAACTCTGAAGAATAATAACATGACTACCGCTATCACAACTTGTGGTTTGTCCCAATTATTATTACATCTAAATAATAAAAATAAAAACTAAATAAGGAAAATAACTTGGGGGCTCAAAATTTTTCCACAAGCATTCAGCTAAATACTAGATACAACCTTGAATGGAGAATACGTGGTCTGTATTTCGATGAGGTTAACATTGCAAAATTGATTCAATTGCTTACATAAAATAAAGCAATACTCTCATACAACATAGGGCAACCCAAACAAAACCCAAACAAAACTTTGCCCATGATGATTGGTTCGATGTCAGTCTGCACTCAGTCAAGAACGTTATGGTTAATCATGCACCTAGTAAATTTTAAAACCTCGGCGCCTGACCACAACCGACCATGACCATGCCCTTGCTCCGGTATCTAATTGTCTTAAGCTTCTCTTGTGTTCTTCACCAAACCTGTAAAAGAAAATATAAACATACTTGGAGCCCCTTAAATTTTACATTCCTACTCAATCTACAAGAAGTGGTGTATGAAAAAGAATTTACAAGTTAATGTACTCACTGTACATGAACTAGTCCTCTTCCATGGGAACCTCCGGAACACCAAATCTGTCTTCCTCGATTGTCTTATTTATCACATACATTGGTGATGGTAAAGTAGAAGTCAAGGAAATGCTTGGATTGACTTGTGGAAAATAAACAGTTAAGAGGAAGAGGCGAATGGATGGGCTTCCCTTTTAATGTGATTACACAAATAGTCATAAATATACAGTACTGATAAATAAAAGGGATCTCCTGGTTCACAATTTCAAACCCCTAGTAACTAAGATTTACATTCGTGACTTTAAGTCAAAATCACGAAAATCACGACATGTGGGTATTAGATTTAAAAATAATTTTTGAACGGTATTATTTTATTTATTTTTTTGATTAGTTTCGAACAAAACTCTCTGCTTCGTTTCGCCATTCTCTCTCTGTATCTCTCTCTTTCTTGATTTTGCAAAGACCCTCAAGTCGTTTGAAGCTGGAGCGTATTTAAAGGTTGATGCTTTCGAGTTGGAGAACGGTGATGCGCCATAACTCAGACTCGCAATTAGGTCTGGCTGGCCCCAGATTGGCCTGTTTTGAAGGAAGAGCTCGGCTCGTTTTAGGGTCGGGCCAAACTTGGATCCATTATTTAGGTTCATTTTAATTGCAGGCCATCTCGACATTAGTGGATTTGACCCTTCATAGACTTGACTCTTTTAAAATCAAATATTGTGATACTTGAATAATGACTTTGGTAAGTTGATTACTATAGTGTATCACTGATAGAAGGTGGCATTTAACTTGCGTGTACTATCGTCCTTATTTCAAGTCCAAATGTGAATGCTGGGATGACCTGAGTGGTATTGCGAACAACATGGATAGTCCTTGGATCGTCATGGGAGACTTTAATGACATAGCAAGCAGTGAGGAGACAAGCAATGTGACCGACACCACGTGGAGGAGCAGTTAGAGATTTAAGAATCAGTGGAGCAATTGTAATCTTGTGGACACCATTGTGCACTACAAAATTATATCTCTATACTGACGGTAACTTTTATTATCGGTAACCTTTAACAACGGTTTTTTCTTACCTATACCGACGTTTTTTACAAAACCGTAGAAAAATATATACATATTTTAACAGTATAAATTATAACGTCGAGAAAAGTTTATAAACCGTGAGTAAAGTTAACAGGACAGTCGGTAAAAATGATATTCAATTTCTGATGATTATCTTTTGTAGTTTGGCAAATATAATATTTTTAGAGACGATTTGAAAATAATCAGATCTACTAAATCTATTTAACCATACTATTTGTATAAATTTATAATTATGATAACTTGTATTCTACTATTTGCAAATGTTATATTTCTATATATATTTATATAATTTTTAGAAACAGTTTAAAATTTTAGAGTTAATATAGAAGGGAATAATTTATGATAACGTGTGTTATGTGTATTGTAATACGTTATAATCTGTGATGTTAATAACGTGTGATAAGTAATGGTAACAACTTAAGAAGTGGTAACCTATAACTTGTGATAAGTAGTGGTAATAATTTACGAGAAATTTGTAAAAATATAAAAAATTTATAAAAAAATTAGAATTATTTTGAAATACACAATATACCATTTTCTAATAATACATACATAATATTAGTACTGTATATATTATTATAAATTATAAATTATTGGAGAATATATGTTAGTTAATATTATTTTAAATTCTCTTATATTAACAATTTAAAAAATTTTAATATTTTTGTATAGAAAAAAAAAGAAAAAAGAAAAGTAGAAAAAAGTGTGGAAGGTTGAGAGAAAAAAAGAAAAAATAAAAAAGAGAGATAACTTTTTTTTTGTTATTTTTTAGTATTTTGACAACGGACATTTTTATTAATATGAAAGTGAGAAAAGTTGAGACTAAAAAAAAAAAAGAAAGAAAAGGGACACGTGGTAAGTTTATGATATATAGTTGTGGTAAATAGTAAATAGTAAGTTGTTAGTATATGGATGGTAAATAGTAGTAATTTAAGTTTTATTTTAATTTATATTTCAACTATTACATTTTATCATTTTATATTTTCATTAATTTAATTTAATTTAATTTAATTGTATTTGTATTTTTTTTTCTTATTTTGTGTTTTTATAGAATTTATATAAACCATTTTATAAATAAGTTGTGATAATTTATAGAATTTATAGAATTTTTTAAATTTATGATAAATTGAAATAAAAAAGTTGGTAATTGTGAAAATAAGTGGTAAGTAATGATAAGTTGTGATAAGTTGTAATAAAAATGTTGGTAATTGTGATAATAAGTGGTAAGTAATGATAAGTTGTGATAAGTTGTGATAAAAATGTTGGTAATTGTGATAATAAGTGATAAGTAATGATAAGTTGTGATAAGTTGTGTGATAATAAGTGGTAAGTAATGATAATTTTGAATGAATGATATTATTATATTAGTGCATAATATAAAATGATGGTTATTAATATTAATTTAAATTATAATATATTATTAATTTAATAAATTTATATATTTAATTATAAATATTTACCAAAATATAAAATATTAAATAATTTATCATAATCTGTGGAAGGTAGAGAATAAAAGAAAAAAAAAAGAAAAATGAGACACATGGCAAGCTGTATCATTTCTGTTACTTCCATTTTTATTTAATTGTCTCTTTATTATTTGTTTTAATTTATTTTTTCTAATTTTTTGTTTTTCAAATGATATTTATTTGTGAAAAATTACGTCTGTGAAATTTATCTAAAATTTATTTGTCAATGATAATATAAAAAATCTATATCATCTTCAAATATAATATTCATCTAAACAATTATATATTATATTTAAATACCTGAAATTTGTAAACTGAAAAAAAAAAAAAGAGAGAACAAAAGGTTGAATGAGAGTGAGATAAGGAAAAAAAAAGGTGGCGGATAAGAAAAAAAAAGGAGAGTGAAATAGAAAGAAATATCATCCGTATTTTTGAAAAAAAAAAAAGAAAAAAATTGGAAGATGAAAAATGTGTAATGAAAAACGGCAGGATAATTGTGTAATAAAAAAATATCCGGAAAAAGAGATTTTAAAATTTTATTTTGAAAATTTGTTTGTTATTAATTTAATTTGAAAAAGTGGTATATCCAAGAAGATAAAATGAAAATGTAAAAAAAATTACAAAAAATTAAGATACATATTCACCATTTTCCAATAATATAATAATATCAATCTTATATTATTATATAATATATATATATATATTGCTATATATATTACTATAAATTATAATGAATTTTAATATGATAATTATCGATATTAATTTATATTATAATATATAAAAAAAATTAAAAATTTTAAATATTTCATTACAAATTTTACCAAATTTTATTTTATGGGTGAGAATGGGATAGGAAAAAAAATTGATGAGAGAAAGAGAGAAGAGGAAGAGAAGAGAATGAAAAAAAAAAAAAAAAAAAAATGTTGCCAGCCATGTGCCCTGCGGCTGCAACCGCAAGTGCAGGGGCATGCCAGAGCCCCTGCGCGCGCTTACGGCCGTGCCCCCCGCGGCTGCAACCGTGGGCACTACTGTTCATTTTTTTTTTTTTAACTTCTTTTTTCATATATTTACCAATTTTTTGCTTTTTTCTTTTCCTTTTTTTTTTTACCCTTCACCCTTTCATTTTTTTTAACCTTTTTTTTTCTTTTTCTTCTTCTTTTTTATTTTTATTTTTTTTACCTTCACCCTTCCGTTTTTTTAACTTTTTTTTGTTTCTTCTTTTTCTTTTCTTTTTTTTATTTCAATTTTTTCTTCACCTTTAATTTTCTTTTTTTTTTCATTCTTTTTTTTTTCTGTTTCAGTATTGTAGGTTGCCCTTGTGTAGTGCGCCAAGAGAAATATTGATAATAATACATTAATTATCAATATTAATTATCAATATTATATAATTTTATATAAATTCTAAAAATATTTAATTTACAAATTTAACTTTTTAACATTGAAAAATTGATAACTCTACAATAAAATTATATTCTCGTCAAAATCAATTTTCTAATTTAATCAAATTTCTCTTTTTTGTAAAAAAAATATTTGTTTTTTTATTCTAATCTAATTATTTTTTTACCAAAACAATTAATTCATTTTAGATAATTCAAAACAATAATTTTTTTTTTGCACCACATCACAAATAACAATCAAATTTGATTGCAAAAAAATTTTATCATTTTATTTCAAATTCAAACAACTCAACTTTATAAAAGCTGGTGGCAGAGCAAGTGAGATATGATACGTACATTTAATTTAAAAAATATTACTATAGTTGTTAAATTAATTAGTGATAATGAAAGTATAAAAATATTATAAAAAATTTAAAATTATTTTCAGATACAAATGTACTATTTTCTAATAATATAATAATAACATTCGTAAATTATTACATAATATATACATATTACTATATATATTACTATAAATTATAAATTATCGTTAAATGGAGAATATATATTAATAATAATATAAAATCATGATTATTAATATTAATTTATCAATTGTCCTGCATGCCAAAATGATGAAACATATTGGTTGAGTGTATTTGGAATAAATATATTAGTAGAATTATCAACGTTATATAATTTTATATAAATTTAAAAAAATTTTATTTAATATACGAATTTAGTTTTTTAAAATTTTTTAGTGATAACTCCACAAATTCATGCCAAAATCAAAAACAATTCAAACAATGATTTTTGCACCACATCACAAATTGGCGGTTAAATTTGATAAAACTCCAAAATATTTTATCATTTTATTTCAAAATCAAGCGGCAAATTTTGTGAAAATTCCAAAAACATTTTATCATTTTATTTCGGAATCAATGTACCCGCAAAAAACTTTTTATTTTTTTGCCCATTTTCCATGAATATTTTTCATTTTACAAATCATGAATATTAATATTAATTTAAATTATAATATATTAATAATTTAAAAATTTTATATATTTAATTACAAATATTTGCCAAAATATATAATATTAATAAAGATAAAAAAGTGTCATGATTTGCATTTTGCATTTTACATTATATATTTACAAAAAAAAAGAGAAAATATTGTTTTATCGTGATAACAAATAATAACAACATGTAAGATAATGTATTAATGTATGGTAATAAGTGATAACAAATAATAACAATCGGTAACAAATGATAATATATCATAATATAATGCATGATAACAAGTGGTAACAAATAGTAACAACCGATAACAAATAATAACAATCGGTAACAAATGATAATATATCATAATATAATGCATGATAACAAGTGGTAACAAATAATAACAACCGATAACAAATGATATTCTTATAATAAGTGATACAATTGGTATAAGTGTAGTAAAGAATGTTAACAGAAATAAAAATATAAAGAAAATCAAATACAAAAATTATAAAATAAAATTCATGATATAATAATAATAAAAACAGATAAAACAAGATAAAATTAAACTCACAAAAGTAAAGATACACTATACACCAGTGGGGATAAGTGTATTCATGAAGAAGAGAGTAATAAAAATTTATATGGATCTAATATATCCAATTACATGATAAGTTTTTGAACATGATATGTTTGACATGTATGATTCATTCACAGATTTACATGATCATTTACAAATTTACAGATAAACCAACTTCTCATGCATTTAATGTGGATGAAAATAAATTTCATGAATTATTTTTAGAATGTCAAAAAATCAATATATCCAAATTGAAGTTCACTATACTAATTTTAAATAATATTACATGTGAAATATTAGTGATTGAAATTAGTGGTATGTGTGTGTGTGTAATATGTAAAAGTTGTGTATATGGAAATTGTGGAGTGTCTATATAAAAGATTAAATTTTTATTTATTGCAAATTATATTTTGTAATTATAAATTGTAATTGAATTTGAAATTCAATTTCTACCGATACAATAGATGTAAAATTTAGTGTTCTTCATTAATTATACCAATATAATTAATTACACCATTACATATAATTACATTATATTATCATATTTTCAAATTATATTCAATAAATTTTCAAAACTATAATACTATATTATATAAATTATTAATTTCATATCATTGCATTATTTAAATTAATAATATTAATAAGTTTATTATCATCGAATAGAATATATATTATTTTTTATTAATCAAATAGATATGATATTAATCAAATATAGTAACTAGTTAGTAAGTATTTGTTAATAAATAGTAAAAATTATAAGTGATTTTTTCAAAACACATATGAAAGACACATGTGAAAAATTAAGAAACGCGGTAATGAAAAAAGAGGCGGGAGAAAAAATGCGGTAATGAAAAAAGAGGCGGGAGAAAAAGCGCGAAGGCGGAGTTTTAAAATTTTGTTTGTAAAAATTATATATTATAAATCATACGTAGGCGAAAGTTCCACAATCAAAATTTCTCTATCCTTTCCTTGAAAGTTCTTCTCTCATATCCCATTTAAACATCTCACTCATACTTTGTAAAGTTTTATCAAAAGTTAATCATGTTTGGTATTTGAAAGGTTTGACGAACGACGGATAAGTATTGTATGAAGAATCACAACAATTCCAAGAAAGAATAAGTTCGGTCGAACAAGCTCAATCATCCAAGATGTTATTCGGGTTTTAAAAATAAACATCTTATTTTTATTTTAATTTGAGATTTAATATTAAAATATCATTTTTAATTTTTTATTTTGGACAGTTGTGAAGAAATATAAACATCAATGCTATCAAGATATTTTGCATTTAGAAAAAGGAAACGCTCTGTGCTTACTTCTCAGGTAATATTTTCATTTACATTCATTATTTATTATTTATAATGATTTCATTATTTTACTATTGAGTTTTAATGAACAGATTGTCACGAGAGATTGTGGATAAAGACGTCTTCAAAAATTGTGATTGTGAATGAAGATATCTTCAGAAACTGTAACGAATATTTTTTGTTTGGACCATCTCAGAAGACATGTAATTATGAGACATGTAATCTTTTTTATATTTTTTTTGTCTTATATGTATCAATCATTTTAGTTTGTATCAATTACAATTCTTATAATATTTATATTATTTTTATAATTTCTTTATTTTTCAGTATTTTAATTTACCTATCGTCTTAAAAAAAAAAGAAACCGTCAATGTGATAATCATATGGTAATATTGGTAACAAGCAGTAATTTAGTGATAACAGAAATAATAAATTTTTTTAACATTTATAATAACTGAGAAAAAAAAAGAATAACATTTCTAACCTAATATAATGATAAAAGAGAGAGAGTAACTTTCTGACGCTTGTGTAACCGATGGTACAAAATAGTAACCATGACGATTAGTAACCATGTGGTAATCGACAGTAACATGATAATTGACAGTAACATGTAGTAATCTATAGTAATCTTGTAGTAATCTACAGTAACTTATATTAATATTTTCCAACCGATAATAATCTTGTAGTAATCTAACGTGTAATCGACGATAAAAGATAATAACATTTCCTAACATATGTGGTAACCGATGATAAATAATAGTAACATTTCTTAACAGTTGTGATAACTGACGATAAAATATAGTAACATTTCCTAACACATGTGATAACCGACAATAAAACCTAATAATTTTTACTGATATTTTGAAACCGATGATAAAAAATAATATTTTTACTGATACTTTTCTAACCGTCATTATAAATCAATCACATGCTCCAACGGTCATCAAAACCGTCAAGATAGATCTATCCCGACTGGTGTATAGCCGACTGAAAGCGTATCCGTTGGAGAAAGTTTTGCTGACGGTTTTAGTATGTTTAGCAAACGGTTTTTGTCCGTCTGAAAAATGCATTTGTTTTGTAGTGGTAGGAGATTAGAAGTTCACTTGGTGCAAAAAGAATCCAAATGGCATCAGTCTGCAAAAGAAGCTTAATAGAGTCCTCTACAACTTTGAAGCTAAGATGGAGTTCCCGGAAATGAACTTCCTTAATTTGGCCAGGCTGCATGGTGACCATTGCCCGGTAAGCATGAATACGAGACTAACTCTCCCTCCTGAAGGAGACAAAAAAGCTTTTCGTTTTGAGGCTGCATGGCTCACGCACTCAGATTTTAGAAAGGTCTTTTCTGAGGCCTGGAAGAAGGTGGAGGGCCCTCTTGAAGTTGCAATGAATGCCGTAGCAGAGGAGGTTAGAGAATGGAATCAGTTTGTGTTTGGGAACATCTTCAGACATAAGAGAAAACTGGAAAAGCGCTTAGGAGGAATCCAACTATCTAGCAATTATAATTGCTCAAGCTATCTGCCAGAGTTGGAGGCGAAGTTGTTGCATGATTACCATACAGTCCTCGAACATGAAGAAGTTTATTGGTACCAGAAATCCAAAGTAAATTGATTGTCGGATGGAGATAGAAACACTAAATTCTTCCATGCCATGACAAAGATTTGAAGAAGCGTGAATAGAATCACTGCTCTGAAGGTCAAGGGAACATAGTGCTCAGATCAAGAGGTATTAAATAAGCATGTCCTCTGTTATTTTTCCAACTTGTATGCTAGTATGAAAGTTGCAAAACCAAGGAAGTTAGATTGGCGGTTTTCTCAATGAAGAGTCCCATGGCCCCGGGCCCTGGCGACCTACAACCAATCTTTTATCAGAAGTTCTAGTCTATGGTGAAGGAAAAAGTCCGTTTCGTCTTAAATAAAGCCCTGAATGATGGTTACTTCTGCCCAATTTAGGATAAAGCTCTTATGATTTTAATCCCCAAGTCCAGTAATTCTGAGGACATTACGGACTATAGGCCCATCAATTTACTGAACACTTCGTGCAAGATCTTGAGGAAATGCTTGGTTGCTAGATTGAGGCCAATACTCCAAAATTTGATAGGCCCCATCAAAATAGCTTCCTGCCAGGGCGCGGGACGCTGGATAATGTTATTGTGCTTCAAGAGGTGGTCTATTCCTTAGAGCACTCGAAGAGTAAGAAGCTCTCTATGATTCTCAAGATTGATCTTAGAAAAACTTACGATAATGTGAGCAGGAAGTATTTGGCGAAAGTTTTAATGGAGTTTAACGTCCCTTTGAAATTAATCAAACTTATTATGTGTGCGATCTCTAATGATGACACTTCTATTGTTTGGAATGGAGAAGTTCTCCTTCCATTTAAAATCGGCCGGGGATTAAGGTAAGGCAATCTGCTTTCTTCGTATCTCTTTTTGCTGGTGATGGAGAGATTGGTTAGCATGATAGAAGAAAAAGTGTGCAAAGGTGTGTGAAAGGCGATCAAAGTGAGTAAAGGTAGCCCGAGTGTCTCCTACCTTTTCTTCGCGATGACTTAATCCTCTTTGCAGAGACAGAACACTTGAATCTCAGTAATATGTTAAGCTGCCTTAAGTAGTTTTCTGAGGTAAGTGGTCTCCAAATTAATCCGAAGAAATCTAAAATTTGGACCTCTTCTACAGCCCCTAATTATCTGAGGTCTTCCTTAGCAGCGTGCAGCAAGTTTGTGATTTCTGAAAACTTGGGTTCCTATCTAAGGGTGCTGGTGATCCATGGTAGAGCAAATAAAAGCCTCTATCACCAGGTTATAGAGAAAGTTAAGAACAAACTCAGTAGTTGGAAAGCCAAACTTTTAAGCGCAGCGGGAAGAAAGACTCTGATTCAATCCGTGATAGCTTCTATTCCAATCTATACGATGCAGTCCGCTTGGTTTCCTGGGAGTACCTTTGATAAATTGAACGAGGACTTTTTGTGGGGGCAGCAGTGTCAAGAAAAGAAGGATCCATTTGGTTAAATGGGACAAGGTGTGTAGTCATAAGAAGGAAGGAGGTTTAGGGATTAGAAGTATAAGGGATTGCAATATTACCCTCATGGCCAAACTTGGTTGGAGAATCCTGAAGGAGGACACGGCCTTATAGTCTTAAATTCTTCAAAGCAAGTGCCTTAAGGGGGAGAATTTAATGCACCATAAGAGGAGTGGTGTTTCTTCTGCACTTTGGAGAGGGATCTACAAAAGTAGAACTTGCTTAAACGATGACATCAAATAGAGGCTTGGGAATGGTAATGTCACAAGCTTTTGGTTTGACAGGTGGCTGGACAATGACAAGGTTTAAGAGATTGTGATTATGCCGAGGCTATTTGGTGCAGTTTAGCTCAGAATATTGATAATGTTCAAGAGTTTTGGGTTGAGGACATCTGGAGGTGGCTAAGGTTGGAAGTTGTAGGGAAGTTCATGGTGAGTCCTCTAGATGAGGTACTGGTCTTTGCGCTGTCAGCTTGTTATGTTTGGAAGTCTAGATGCTATGTGATGTACCAAAAGTTGAGGGAGCCTCCTTCCCAGGTTGTTAGTAGAGTCCTGAGTTTGAGTATGACTAGAAAGAGAGAGGTTAACTATGGAAACAACAATGAGGATGTGATTAAAGTCTCTTGGCAAAGACCCATGCTGGTTTTCTCAAGTTAAATACGGATGGTGCTGCTAATGTGGATGGCAGTAGGGTAGGTACGGCGGGTGTCTTTAGAGATAGCAAGGGTGGCTGGGTCCATAATTTTTGGACTAATGTTGGTGCTTCCTCTGGGGAGATGGCAGAGCTATGGGGGTTACAGGAGGGTTTGCACATTGCTAAGATTAGAAAGTTAAGCCCTCTGATTGTTGATTGTGATGCTTTGTCCATTGTTAAAGCTGTCAACGAAGAAATGAATGACAATTACCCTAGGAGAAACCTCATCCTTGAGTGCAGAGAGCTCCTTCAGGAGCTAGGAGCCATTGAAGTCAAGCACGTGTTTAGAGAGGCGAACAATTGCGCCGATGTGTTAGCTAAGAAGGGACAAGAAGCCACAGCAGGTATTCATGAATCTGTTTTTCCTCCTGCAGAGGTGGAAAATTCGTTACTTCGTGATGCTTCTGGAGTGGTTTGGGAGAGGAGGTCTAAGAGGCACCCGATGAGCAAGTCTATCCCTTGGGGAGCTACTGTGCTTCCTATGTGATTGGATTACTTTCCTGCTATTTCGTTTGTTCGTTTTCTTTGTTTTCTTTTCGTTTCGTTTCTTGTTCGTTTAGATTTATGGGGAAGCACATGACCTTTAACGATGCTCTAATTATCAGTGAATATCTAAAGAAAGTAATTGATTTATGAGGAAGCATATGGCTTTTAACGGGGCTCCAACTATCAGTGAATATTTTAAGAAAGTAATAGATTAATGATTATATCTCTCCGATTTGGATACATTGAATATCTCCGGTGAATATTTTTTTCATATACAAGAGTCGAACCTAAAATCTAATTTAAGGGGTACTAACTTACCCAAAGTTGACCCGGTTCCATTACTAAGAAAAAATGAAAGCTGGCCCGACGCCATCGGGGATCAAGTGTGGCTTCTACCGGCCCAACTTTGGATAGGTTCAGTAGCAAGTCTATTCATGGTCATTTAATCAAACTAGGGTTGAAGCCCTATTAGCCAAGTGGGCCAACTCGAAAAAATTTATCAAGCCCAACCCAGCTGAAAATCACCATTTCTCTCTCTTGTATTTTCTTGGGTTTATGTGGATTTGGATATTTGAGACCAGAAATCTAGAACAATACACAATATAAACTAAGAAAATAGGTTAGGGTTTTGTTTGGTTTTGCTCTCATTTTGATTTATTCATAATTCACATAAATAGTGAATTTAATGGGTTATTAAAAATATACCATTTCAACCAACAGACAGTCGGTTTAGTGGAATAAGATGACAGAAACTCTTTACTCGCTTCCAAACAAACCAAGGAATAAGGTGACAAATCCCTTGATTAAGTTTTAAGTTTAGAATTTGGATATGAAAAAATTATATAGAGAGAATTGTTTCATTTCCTCTATAAATATTTAAATCGAATTAATAAAAATATGATTTTGAAAATATATATATACATACCATTTTATAAAATATTTTCATCTTATTTGACATGAGCTACCCAAAATAATAATTCTTCTTATTTTTAAGGAGTTTTTGAGGGGTCTCTCCAATTTCTCTTCTGCCGGCCAAAAAAAAAAAAACTTCTAGAGAAAGAGAGAGATGTCTCTCTCTTCCTCACATATTTCCTCCTTGTCTCTATCAAAATTATAGCTCGTGCCTATTTTCCGCCGCTCATTTTTGCCTTTGGTAATTATATTACATGTCTCCTTAGGTAATTATAGAAACTTCCTCCCTCTCCCTCTTACTCTGAAGCTTCCCCTGTGGAATTTTTGTGGAAAATTTTCGAATGTTCACGAATTTCAGCTTCAAATGTCAAATCATTCTTAGCAGCTCTTCCTCCTCGAAGCTACCTCTTTCCGCTCCACTCTCAAATCTTAAAACTAATACCAATCCTAGTATTATTCTTAATTAATGAACATGAAATCTTAATTTGTCCACGCATTCCTTTCAAGTCAAAACACTTTTATCCGGTTCTGTTTATTAATAAATTATAATTCAATTAATATTATTTCTCCCCTTTTATAAAAAAAATAATATTTTAAATCAAATAATAATTCTAATTTTTCCCTGTGAATATTATACATTTTGAGGAGCAAATAATAAGTGAGATTATAATTTTTAAAATATTTTTTTAAAAAAATATTCAGATATCAGCTACCAGTTATCCTCCCTCCCTTAGCCCCTGCATACCATGTTTAATTATGAAAATTTTAATAAAAATATCTATAAATAATTTATCATGTAAGTCATTGTAAAATCCTTTAATTAGAATCGTTAGCTAGCAAAGTAGTCATGCAACTTGCTATATATATATTTTATTTGATCACGTATATTTAGAAATTTGATTGATTCGATTTGAATAGTTATAAAGTTAATTTTCTCGATGAATATTTTTTTATTCTTGATATTTAAATTTAAAATTTAAATTTTATATTTTATAAATATATTATATTTCTTAATAAATTATAATTCAACATATACATCAGTACTTCCTCAGAAAAGGTGTCAATTAGGCTGATTTCTTTGGACTAAATGGTAGGAGATGGCCAGCTGCAAAGCAGAAAGAAACAAGGGTAAGGCAACTAATAATGAATTAGTACGAGGGTGCTGTCATACATCTTAAAGAAAGGACAAAACATGCTCAGGTTGTTTGATGTCGACCTTGTGTATATTTAGAAAAAAAAAAAAAATTCAAATCCTCATTGTTATTTAAAAGAAAGAAGATTTTTTTTTTATTTGAAAAAAGGGCCATATGTATTTTTCTCTATATTTACCAACATGCATGAAATAAGGTTCTAAAGTCCAAGATTTTTATTATAAATAAAAATTTCAAGTTATTTTTTTTTATGTACAATGAAAAAAACTCACAATTTTACTACACTTGATCTTTGCAAAAAGGCCGAAAAAAGTATAGAAAACTTACAATTTTAATTTCTAAAGTATTTGCATGATGGCTATTTTCAACTAGAAATTTAGAATCAATTAATAATAGCATGTACCAAGCACATAAATTTTGAATCTCGTACGTGAAAAAAACATACGCAAGAAGAATTTAATAATTAAAACTCTAATTTGATTTGAATTGAATCGAATCATATCTAAATTGATTATCAAATATCGATAATTTATAAAAATAAAAAAAATATGGAGTTTGGGTCGGTGTTCAAAGTTATTACTTATTTTATTTTTGGGTTGTGGGGGTAAGGTCGAGAGAATAAAGTTTGAGTACAAAGGATGACCCAAAAATAAAAAAAAAAAACCAAAATATTGATTGAAAGACAATAATTTAAACAATCGTTTCTAGTTTTATTAGCATTAGTAGTATTATAATATTTGTAAAATTTTCTTTTTCCTTATATTAATTTAAAAAAATAGTGTATTAAGAGTTAATTTAACATTTTGAATATGACATACGAAGTTATAAATATAGAAACTCCATATCTTAACTTTTAAAGTAAAAATTAGATTCTTTGCTAATATGGTATAGAGTTATTTTTAGAAACTCCGGAGGGAGTCTCTATGATAAAAGTAGAAATAAAATTCCCTTATATAATACTAATTAAAGGGATAGCCAAAGGAGAGGAGTGATGCCAATTGGCCTACCTTAAGCTTGTCTCGTTGCTTCCCCCTTGGAGCTCAGCGCCCGCGGGGGTGGGGGTAACCAAAGCAAAAAGATTTAGTGCCGATTCACTGAATTTTTACCGACACGTGTTGGGGAACCACAGTCCTTACGTACTAAAATAGAATTTGTGGGCATACCTCAGTGCCACTATCCCTTAGGCAAATCTCTCTCTCTCTCTCTCTCTCTCTCTCTCTCTCCAACGGGTCATTTTCATCTTTAAGGTGTGAAAATTAACATAATCTTGACCTTAGTTGGAACATAGCAGTTCTTCCACGTGTTGAGGAAAACGAGAGGAACTTGCATCTTCCAGAGATTAGAAAATGGAAACTATTAAAATAAATACTACAATGACTTGATAGAAGATATTTTGTAAGAATGTGTGGAAGAGAAAAATAAGTAAATATTTTTTATTAAG
The DNA here is from genome assembly GCA_033439265.1 of Dillenia suffruticosa. NCBI lineage: Eukaryota > Viridiplantae > Streptophyta > Magnoliopsida > Dilleniales > Dilleniaceae > Dillenia > Dillenia suffruticosa. The sequence continues at coordinate 3,844,885 of JAVTVX010000018.1, read as the reverse complement.
ACTTCGAAAAAAAAAGAACTCATTTACGATTAAAAAAAAAAGGGACTTGCAAGCTTTCCTTCTATGGTCCACTGCTGACTTCACTTTACTTTCTCATAAATTAAATTGAAATCCTTAAACTTTTCTTTGTTCAGCTCTCATTTTCATGAATCTACTCGATCAGTGATTCAGTGAACCCATCAAGTTCAAATAATGAAACCTGTCACTCTGTCCAAAGGGATAAACCAATGATCACAATCATTCCCTCTCTCTATTTTATTATCTGAGTGTTTAAAAAAAAAAAAAAAAAAAACTTCGCTATAAGATAAGAAAGAATTTTTAATCTTTACAATTTTTTATTATCAATAAAAAAGTAAAATAATTTAAAATAATCCTTTCTTAGGTATTGTTATGAATGTTATGGACTTATAGGATAAGCAGACATTAGAAACATGGGCAACTACCTACACCCTTCCCAGCCGTTTATTGTTTCCTACCCTCCTTCCTTTTTTCTTTCCTTCTCCGATGCTTCCTCACCTTTCCTTTTATGCACACCTATATACACTGTCTTTCCCATCTAGCTAACCCACATACCCTCCTCTCTCTCTCTCTCTCTCTCTATCTCTCTCTCTCTCTTTCGTACACACCGACATACACACATCAATGGAAGAAATGGGGAAGCACCAAAATAACTCTGCAAAACAATCCCCAAAAAAGGCCAATAAGCAACCCATGAAAGGAAAGAAAAAGCCAATGAAAGTCACATACATATCAAGTCCTTTGTTAGTGAAAGCATGCAATGAATCCGAGTTTCGAGAAATTGTGCAGGAACTTACTGGGAAGGACTCTAATGTTTGTGGTCAAGAAGAATTTTGCATGACAACAGTTGGTGAAGCTATAGAGCAACTTGGTGATCGCCATGAATTCGGAACTACTGCAGAAAATAATAAGAATAATTCTATTGCTCTCGAAGACAATGTTGGTGATATGTTTTTTAATAACATAATGCCTTCAGCGGAAGTTAACAAGGGAGGGTTTGTTTGGATGGAGAATTCGGAGACTTTGCCAGGATTTCAATCTAGATGTTTTTTTGTCTGAAAAAAGGAAAGAAAGTCTCTCTCTCTCTCTCTCTCTCTCTCCCCCTCCCCTGTCTGGGTTTGAGTACAGTTTGTGGACCGTCCCTAGCTCAAAAGGGTGACTCTTAAAAGTTCTCTTTCTCTCTCCCCGCCCCCGGGTCCGGTTTTGAGTGCAGTCTGTGGACCGTCCCCAGCTTAAAAGGGTGACTCTTAAAAGTTGATGTCTGTATTTAAATTTGCTTTTCTTGAATAACTTTTAGGATTCTCTAAATGTTAATATCTTGGAGAAAATTTCTATTAGAAGTGTATATTTTGACACTGTGCTTCATGAAGGAGGAATGACAAAAGCCTATGACTCAAAATAAGTCATTCTATAATCCCTGTATGTATTGATATTTATGAATCTATGACCGTTGAATCGCTGTTCAAACGATCAGATAAAAAACAAAATCATCGGTGATCCACAATTCAACAATAACAAATTCTATTAATATTTATATCCACGATAATTCTAAAAAGTACAAAATTCACATTGTGAAGGCCTTAAAATAGTATTTCTTTCTTGGAGACTATACCTCCTCCTAGGATCACTTAATTTTAGATTCACAAGGGAGATTACCCAGGATTGCTGACACCATCCTTGTGACACGAACACTGATGTTAGATGAATTTCTAGGGCAGTGGAAGACTTGAGAAACAAAATTTGTAGGGTGCAAGGGTAGAAGAGTAGGGGGAGAGAAAGAAAGATGAGATATTTTCAACCTTGGTTGTTTGGTTTTTAAGGAAAGAAGACAATATGTGTTGTCCTTGGGTAGAAGAGTAGCAACGACTAGAGGTACTGGGTGAAGATCAGTGGTGGCCGGACACTCAGGTTGAGTAGGGTAAAATGGTTTGGTAGATTGGTGTCTTGTAGCTAGACCTGACTCTGGAGATTGGTTCGGTCGGACACCCTGAATCGAACGGACTATGGTTCGGGGCGGGGTTCAACTAAATGGTGTGAACCGGCCTAAAAAGGTTGAACCATGCCCTTTGAACTGCGAAGGGTCCAACCCATGAATGAAAAGGCAAATAGCAATAAAACAAAAAGGGAACGCTGAAGCGGGAACAGTGAACTTGAAAAGGCAAATAGCAAGGTTTGAGTGGCCCTAAACCAGTGGATCAGGCCCGGTTAAAATTCGGAAAAAGTTTGCATAAAAATTATCTTTTTAAAAGTTTATTGTTGTTTTCTTTCAAATTCGGAAAAAGAAAAATTGGGCAAAAGTGGGATTTTCCCATATTTCTTTCACAAAAAATCTTCCAAATTTTAATAGAATATTTTCAAAATAGAAAGAAAATTAGAGAAATCAACATCCAAAAATTCCATTTTAATCTCTATTCTTTTATTCATAGGTTTATCACATAAAATAAAATTCATTTGGAACTAATTTTAATGACATATATTAATATTTCCTATGATTTCATTCAAGAATTATTTCACTTAAGAAAACATTTTTTTTTAAGAAGAATAAACTATATTCTAGTTTAACTATGAAAAAATTATAGATTTTAATGTTAAATGAGTAATAGAATATTATTTTAATTTTACCAATTTAGGATTATTTTAGATATTTTTGAAAAATATATTTGAGATCTTTCAGATCATTTACTAAATGAGTAACAAAAATATTTTTGAAGAGAATCCCATACACATCCAAAGTTTTATATATTTTCAAAATATATAAAAAATAAAATTTCCTAAAAAGTTTAGATTTTAGAAAACTTTTATTTTTTAAAAAAAGAAATAAAAAACATTACATAAACAAAGCGTGGCATTTTAATAAAAGCTCAGGGTCAATTTCGTCATATAAAAAGCGACCACCATTTCAAATAAAAGCCCCAAGATATCTTTGTCCTTTTCCTGGGCCAACAAGTTACCACGTGGCGCGCTTTGTACAGAAGTGGATTTGATTCCTTAAAATTTAAGATTTTTGCGACAAAATACAACGTTAATTTCTAAGAAGGCAAGAGGCCAAACCTGTGAGAATACTGCATGAAAATGAGATCTACTTTTTGCTCAATCTTCATTAATGAAAATTAATAGCCACCGGTCGCTTACGAGTGTCATTAGCATTAGAAAAGCTCTTAATTCTCCACATTTATTAGGCTTGCATTTCAAATGGGTCTCCCAAAGATTCCTAATTTGGTTAAGCATATGAGAAAATGTAACTAGGGTTATCATTCAAGGAGTTGTTTCAATTTTTCTTAGGATTATTACGTTCCATCTATGCTGCTAAAATTTTGAGTATCGTTAAACATTGATTCAACCTGTGTATCACCGTAATATTTTTTATTATATTGCAATCATCGAATGTATTGGCTTCCATTGGTAGACCCGTTTTTCCCCTTGGTCGACCCGTTTCGCCAATTTGCATCCCATAAGTGATTACTTATTTGGGTGGGCATGTGAAAATATGCTACAAGGGTAGTTTCTTTTTCGAGTTGCTATGATATCATCTAGGGTTAGCTTCTCGCGGTGAGATGCGATTAAAGTTAAGCATTTAACTTGATACTTTCGTAATAAATTTTATTTCGGTGATATCATAAAATGCTTTAAAAACTATCCCAAGCCTAATAATTTACGGAAATAATCATTGATAGTGGTATACTTTGTGCCGCGTGTCTTTCACTCTTGTACTTTTTCGATTACGCGCAATGTTCCAAATGAATGCGTAGAAACACTTAACTAACTTGATTTTTTTAATATCCGTATCTTCGAAATTGATTGAATCATCATAGATGATCCGTTAATATCATTGGAGATTCTGTATTCTCCTCCGTAAAGCTTTGATATTCACTTTTAGCGAATAATTTTGCATATTACTCGGAAATCAGATAAAAAAGATAAAATTGTATACAAATTTTTTTCAAAAATTAAAAAATTAGTAAAATTAATTCTTATCAAAGAAAATGTACTATAGTATCTTTTTTGCATGGGCACTAGGTAGTAGGATTACTTTATCTAAGCCCTTGCTAGGGCATCCACGCATGCACCAAATTGCAGCCCTATCAAGTATGTGATATTTTTAGTTTCTAATGCAAAATAAAGAATAATATATATACATATAATATATATATATATATCTTCAAAAGCTTTTATATAATTGTTATGTGATATTTTATATGATATTTTTTAGTGACTAACAAGGGCAATGTTTAGTTCATTTTATTAAGCCCTAAAGTCAGCTTGTAGAGACTGAGAAAGCTAATTAATCTACTCAAAAAGCATTATACTATTGGATATTGCAAGATTATAATCTTTTTTACCAAATAGTATAGGGAATAATATCTTTTTCTTGGTACATACTATTAGCCCTAAATATTTATTAATTTAAAACTATTTTTTTGATTGGGGGAGGTCCGAATGTAATTTGGGTGAACATTTCATAATCTCATGGTATTGATACCCACAGAATTGATAACTATTGGATCGGTCATCAATTTTTATGATATGAAATAATAAAATGATCGATAACCATTGAATAGTAATCCAATTACCACTAATCCAATGGGTACCAATACCCATTGGATTTGTAGAAATATCCCAAGTATACATATGAGAGGAAAGTGACTCCTTTCATGAAAAAGAAAGGAAAGTGACCATCTTTACCTCATTTCACTCCTCTCTCTCTCTTACTGAGACAAATCTTCCCTTCTCTTCCTCACAAACCTCTCAAAAGCAACCTTCATATATAGACAGAATCATGGAGAAGGGAAAAAAGATAGCACAACAATCATCCACCACCACAACTTCTTTGAGAGAAATTCATATTTTGGTGGTGGATGATGATGTTATCTGCCTCACCATTGTTGCAGCAATGTTGAAAACATGCAAGTACAAAGGTATCCTTCCCTTGGATCTTTGAAGTCAGGGCACATTTTACTAAATGTGTTTTTATAATAATTTCCTTGTATTTTTTTTTTCAGTTTAAGCTTTACCTTTTACTAGGTTAGATTCTTAATTTCTTAATTTCCTTCAAATTTTCCAATGGTTCAACCTCTCTTGATTTTTGCTCCGTTGATTTTGATCTAGAAAACAAAATTTTCTTCATGGATTCCATATCTTCAAACCTCCTCTTCTAAGATTCATTTCGAATCTCTCTTTTATTTTTTTATTTTTTTAGGTTAAGCATATATATTAATATGTTTGCACATACATACATTATAAATTATGTATGTTTTTATATATCAACCATTGAAATTTGGGTTTTTAAACAAGCCCTTCTATCTGAAGACACTGAATCAATAGTATTTTGCGAATCATTGTGCATGGTGTTTGCACTTACGCTTACAATTTTTTTTTTTTTTGGGCGTGGGAGGGTGTGGGTGATAACCAAGACGATGCATGCAAAGCAGCAATAATCTTTTTATGTTTCTTTTGAGAACTGATTTTCATTTCTTTTGCTAGATATCAAAATAAAATTAAAAAAAAAAAAAAAGGAGAGGGGATGGAAATTTTTATATATGTTTTTAAGTTTGTGGCGTTTACATCTCAGTTACCACAGTCACAAATGCTGTTGATGCTCTACAAGTGATCCGGAGTCCAGACCACTCATTTGATCTTGTTCTTACTGATCTCCATATGCCATGCATGGATGGCATTGAACTGATGAAGCAAGTTGAAGAAGAATTTGACCTCCCCGTAGTTCGTAAGTATCAAAATTTTCATGAATTTTCATTGTTTTGTTCATCGCAAATTCTCCTTCCTGCATGAAGTCAGCTTGCAACCTTGTCAGTATTTATTAGTATAGTGGATCTTTTAGCATATACCACCCCAGTCTTCTTTTTCTTTTCCATTTTTGGAAAGGATTTACTCCTTGCAGAAACTCACAATTGCCTTCTCATGTAGCTGTATCTAATACACTCTCTCTCTCTCTCTCTCTCTCTCACTTCCCATGGATGTAAAAGATTTATTTAATCTGATTGTATTTTGAATATTGCAGTGATGTCGGCTGATGATAATGAAAGCAAAGTAACGATGGGGATGGAATGCGGTGCTTCGATGTACATAATAAAGCCAGTGAAAAAATTTGATATACAAAAGCTTTGGCAATTTGCCATTGCAAAGAGAAAAAGCAAAGCTATTGCTATTGACAGGGGAGACAAAGGCATTCGAAGTAGATTTCAGCCTCTATCTGGAACAACTAATTACTTGGTACTATCCTCATCATCTGAGGCTACTATGAAACAACATAGGAACTATACCAAGAGAAATACAGATCCTTTAAAAAAGGCTCACACAACTGCAAATGGTTATAAGCAGCGCAAGAGTTGTACTACTGCAGCAAAGCCAAAGGTGATTTGGACACAAGCCCTTCAAAGTCGATTCTTGGAGGCAGTAAAAATACTAGGGTTTCAAAGTAAGTAATTTTTTTTTTTCAATATTACTTTAAAAATTGTTTTTGGAAAAATGGTATTTATTATTTATTTGTTGTCCTATCTTTTTCCATTTCTAATTTGAAGCTGTTCCCAAAAAAATTCTTGAGATCATGAACGTGGCCGAATTGTCAAGAGAAAGTGTTGCCAGCCATTTGCAGGTTTGATTTGATTTTAATTTATTTTATTTTTATAAAAGATGGATTTAAGACTATTAATTACTAAATTTAATAAACAAGGATTTTTTTTTGACAATCTAGAGGCATTTTATCAAGAGATATTATCATCCATATCTAGTTGATTGAGTAATGGAATACCGATATTCTTTAATCAAGATATCGGATTCGAACTTTATAAATTAAGAAAACAAATATCGGAATAGTTTTATCACTTAAGAGTCCAATTCAAGTCAAATCAGATTTAGTCAAATTCAATATACCGGATAACGATGATTTATACGATATATATATCAAGGTGAATTGTCCAACCAAGTCCATGCTTAGTTAGGAAGCCATATACTCATCTCTCAAATACTAATCTTCTTTGTCACTAATAACACTATAAATATGATAAGCTAGAGAACTTAGTGACATGAAAAATTAAACATCTACACGATTTAATTAAAACCAAGAATTCACGTATGTGTGTTGGTAATTGGCAGAAATTCCGAGCTTATTGGAGACGAGTAACATATATATTGAGTTGCAATCCCGACGATAGATACACCAGAGAACTCAGTGAGAGAGCTCTGAAATCAAGCTTTGCTTGTGGGCTGCCCCAAGATGTAACTGATAGGTTGAGAAGACAATCCCAGAGGTTCCAGGACTACCAGTACTTTGTAAGGCCACATGCCAATAGCAGTGGACCTATCAATGGGCAAAATCTTGGAATTAGGAGGACAAAACCCAGTCAGCCGAGACAAGAAAATCATGGAAGTAACACTACCTCACAGGTATGGCATGGACAATCCAATCTATTGACCAAACCCGGAGCTAATTCACTCCATAACATTCACCATCAAGGGATGTCAATGCTTATGAATAACAATGTGACAAGCATGCCCGCTTCTCAGCAACAAGGTCTAGTAGCTAGGCCACCCATTTTTAGCAATGGGCCTTTCAAGTACAATGGAGAGGAACTTAAAGGACAGTCTAACCAAACAAGGTTTATGAATGGTGGAGTTTTGCCTAATAGGATGACTAATGTTCCCAAAACTCCTACACCGGTAGCGGATTCAAGTTCGGGTCACTTGGCTCAAGATGCTATTGTTTTTAGCTCACCTCCAATGCAGCCTGGGAACACCATCTCAAGTGGTTCCTTCAAAGAGGAGGAGAATAATTTTGGTGCAGCACCACCACTGTCGGCCCCTCAAGACATTGATGTTTTTGGGGATGAAGATGAAGATTTTCTCTCTTGGTTGACCTTTGATCTATCTGCTGCGGAGGTAATATATCTTCATAAAAATGTTTCAGACATGTTTGTCCTGTTGATTCAAATGTTTCAGACATGTTTGTATGTTATGTGTGTATGTGTATAGAATGGAGAAGGGGAAGCAGCTAGGGACCCTGAGGGGCACATCGAGACATCTCAAGTGGAAGACAACCCATCTCGAATTGAACAGTCATTTAACCAGGTAAAGTTTTCAAAGTTTGCCTTGTAGAGTTTTCCTTTTCTCATTGAAAAAAAAAAAAAAAAATATATATATATATATATATATGTATTTATATGTCAAAATTAATATTTATGCTCTTGAAAATCTTCGTAAAGAAAATAAAACTAGAAAAAAATATATGTTATCGTATTTATTTTCCAAAAGTCTCCTAAAATTATGAAAATATTTATGAAAGGATATGAAAATTATAAAAATAATATCATAGAAAATTTTCCGTCTAGGGGTATAAAATTTGGAATTTTCAAAATTTTAAAGTAAATTACATTTTCCCCAAAAAAAGAGTAATCCCAAATAAATGAAAAATCTTTTTTTTTTTAAATTGTAAAACATATTACAAAAATATGTTCTATGTATTCTAGCAAAATTAATTGTAATTATATGCAGGAACAAGGACAAACCGGTCAAAAAGACCCGAGCAACAATCTGGATATCGATGTGGCGGACCTTGATGAGTTCCTTACCTGGGATGATCCTAAGACGAGTGAGGCAAGTACATGCAAAACCAAACAAAAGATCTTCGTTTTCATAAACCTATGTTTGAAAAATGTTCTTTTTTTTTCCCTAAAAAACATATAAATAAAAGTGAAAAGGTGATATGGGTAGAGAACAATACCATTATTAGAAAATATTATAAAAATATTTGATTTATTAGAAAATATTATGATATTTGTTACGATAAATTTTTTATATAAATCTAATGTAATCAGTAGAGTTCAGCTTTCAACCATATTGGAGTTATATTTAACTTTATTTTGGTATGATATCAGAGTTATATTTAAAAAAATTTTTTATCTTTTCACTCGTGTGAAAAGTTATTTCCTTCTCTTCTTTTATTAGGTCGGAGGTGCACCCGAGAGAGAGACGGAAGAAAGAGCAGGACCCCCTCAAGACCCTAATGCATCTCTAAATCAGGCATGATTCAAATTCATCTTCACGTTGTGGTATAACTTGCTTAGAGCTTTTATGTATGGTTCTCATGGGAAACTTAATGTGTGATATAGGACAATATTGGGGCCATCCTGGCTTCACTCTTTAATGGCGGCGACCCCTTCATTGGCTTCGACAACCTTTGAAAATTCCAATACTGAAGAAACCTCTTTGTAGGACACCCTGTGGTAAAAAGCTCATAACAAAAAAAAAAAAAAGTTTAAGTATATATATATATTTTTTTTTTGTACCATGTCTTGGACACCGCCTGGTATACGGGGTTTCGCCCCGACTAATCCGGACCGACCGCTGCAGTGACTCCTGTTCGGAGGGCGGGTCTCCCAACGGGGAATGCTTCATACACATGAGGGTCCGATGTTCCCGGTGGGAATCGAATTTCGGTCATGCTTAAAAGAACTCAACCCCACATCCAGTTGAGCCAACCCACGTTGGTTAAGTATATTTGCCGCAAGATCGTGTGTTGGGATTTGATTTCAAAATCCATGTAAATTGTAATGGTTGGAAATTTGTGACTTTTGTATGCCTTTTAATTTTAGGGTCTGCATTTACCAATGTAGTTTCTATTTTCTATAATTAATTTGATCTCTTTTCTATTTTTTTTCCCCTCAAATGTGTTGTTGGTAAAATATGCTTACGAGAGCATTTTTACTCGCAAGTTAAAATAATTTAAATTTTACTTAAATTTGAATTGAGATAATAGATAGTTATTCCTAACTCCCTTGAAACAATTTCTTCCTCTCTTCTAACATGTGTTAACTTCTCTGAAACGTGAGAAATTTGAGAGAACTAAGCAATTGAGACTTGCTTCACACAGAGATCATCATTTGTGTGACAAAAACAGTGACACATTTTTTAGAGTGAGAAAATTATCGAGAGATCGAGAAAATTTTAAATAAAAAATTTTCTCCTATCTTTTGTGTCACCAAATTTAAGATTGAGGTATCGTAAAGCTATAGCGGTGGTTCAATCTTTCGTGATTATCATCCTGACTGTATGATTGATTCGTGGGATTTCATAATTCACAATTTTTGTAGAGTTACGCATTAAGATATGATCCCGAAAATTCTGATTTATTTATTTTAAAAAATAATATATTTTCCATGCTTTCGTACCGTAAAATAATCTAACCACAATGAAAATAGCTTTCCTTACACAAACGGGTTCATGTGATTCTTTTGTTTTATTATTTTTCTTTATTAATAGTGATATCCATATGATTTATCCCACTGTGTATTAACTCATTGCCCACAAGGCTTTCGTAACTAAACCTATTTTTCTCTCCTCTCTCGTTGTGATCCCTTAAAAATTGGCGTTGAAAATGGGATTCTATAAATAGAGAGAAAAAAAAAACCAGTATGTTTGGCAATACATTTCACATATTAAAGATATCAAAGGCTAATAATCCACTGTTTCATCGATTTATTTTGTAAGAGTACTGATTTTTTTTTATCAAGTTTTCGGTTCAAAATTTAAAAATAGAAAAAATTACAAACTCTTCCAAAAATTGAGTCTGAAAACACTCGAATAGTCGGAGTATGATTCCGAAAATCTATTAGTTACTCAAAAAATAATTTATTGTTTCAATAAATTATTACAATAGATTAAATTTATATATAAAAAACTCATGTTTAGAAATATGACAACAAAAAAGATGAAATATTCTCAAAATCAAATCGAAGAGACAGAAAGAGAGAGAGAAGGGTGTTTAGGGTTTGTTCAATAGATCCATTTGACAAATTCTAACATAGGTTGAAAGGACCGAAGACTTAATACGAAGAAGAATAAAATGAAGTCAAATTAATTCCAACATTATCATAGCTCTTTTTTTTTATACTATATCAACCGGTATCTGGAGTTATATTCCAACTAATTCAGTTCGAAACTTGCAGTTGTCCATTTAAGGGGGCTATCCTGGCTCTGCGCAATTGAAACAACGGAAAGAGAGAGAGAGAGTCATGATGGTAGTTGAGTTCCTAAATCAACCTAAGAATCAACAAAATAATTTAGATGTACTGAAAAATGGAGAGGGGGGAACGTCTCAAATGAGAGAGAGAGAGAGAGAGAGAGAACAACAGTGAGAAGGCCTTGCATGCTACTCGATTTATGGCCATAGTCGATAAGGGATGGAGATGGCGGCAGTGAAGAAGAGAGAGAGGTTAAGGAAGATAAGAGATTGATCCAACGCACAAGAATGATTATATGTATTCTAATTGGAAACCCTTATAATAAAATTTGTACACTATACAAAATTAGAAACCCATAGTTTAAAATAATTAGCAAATTTGTATGCTATACTAAATTTTAAATAATAGGCACGCTATTTTCTGTTCATATTTAATTATGGATAATCTACTAAATAGTATATGCATATATATATATATATATATATATATATATATATATATATATAGAATAATAAGATATTTATATTTAAATTGATATTATTATTATCCATTTTTTCTTGAAAAATATATTATAAAATTATTAATGTTTTTGCTTGTTCAATTAAAAACAAAATAAGATTCAATGAAGAAATAAATTAATTTATTAAAAACAAGTGCTTTTCATGCAAACATGGGATTAAGAAAGAAACAGTTCATTTGCTAAAAATATATAGGATACGAGTTTACGCAGCCGTGTAACGAGTGCAAAGCGAATTATTCTTTCGCCTTTTACTAAATATAGGACACTTTTTTTTTTTTTTTGGCTTTGTAAATTTCTCTCCATTCTCATGGCTAACTCCATTTATAAAACTAAAAAAATCCCTCCTCCATACACAAAAAGATTTAAGAGCAGGCGGATTTGTTTGAGCTAAAGTGAATCAAAATAAAAAATTGAATTGAAATCTATATGATTTATTTGAATTAATAAAATAAGAAAAAAAGTTTGCAAATGAAATCCGTAAATTATGGAGTTTTTGATACTCGAGTGAACACATAAAATTTTGAAATTCATTTTCAAGATATTTGACTTCAAATTCAAATCCAATTCTGATCGTCGAGTGTGAACCAACCGTACCATTTGATTATATTTAAGATGATTTATTTAACAATGAATTATTCTCCTTGTGCAGCTTCCAAGTATCTAAGAAAGACATGTCCATCAGATTGCATCTTTTCTGCATATTTTCCTTCAAATAATCCTCAAAGATTTCCTAAATAAATAAAATTGGGAACTAACTATGTGTAATAATTAATGAAGCTCATTATATTCTAAGTGAAAATAAATGTTTGTTTTCTTAATAAAAACTAAATAATTTTTTGCTATGACAGCGTGGTCCATTAACACCAAGCAAGCTTTTAAACAAACTGAGGGAATAGCCTAGTAGTCACAACCTCCTCCCCAGCCATGACATATTGATGTATTTACTCAATTTTCAGCTGATTCATTATTTAAATGTTTAGCTATATTTATTTGGAATTTTTATTATAATGATTTTCCAGAGACGCGGTAATTTTTGTCCAAAAATTTTCTCATAAGGATATTAAATTTTATTATGCCTGGCCAAATATATATATATATATATTTAAAAAGGCTAAAATCCCAAAATTTTCTTTGAAAATTTGAAATCGGATGTTCCATTCTAATCTCAGACAAGAATGTTCTCCCTTATATCGACTGTACTAAGGTAGAAATTAACGATATCTTAAAATCTAAATTTGGTCCGCGAGATTTACAATTACCTATAATAAATAGCAATATACACTATTAGTCAACATATAACCTAAGTTTGTTCAGTCGGACTTATAACTATTCATTAACAAGCAGTTATATGCAATATTATTCATAAAATAATTAATATTTATATAAAAATCTTTATATTTTTTATATTTATACATTTACCCATATTTCGGTTTATTATATTCTTATAACCTGTCATTTTTTCATATGATTTCGTATCCGATTACGTTTCTCTATTTCCATTTTCATGCAATAGGCATATCCTAAAATAAAATAATAATAATAATAAAGACCAACCCCAATAGGGCAAAAAAGAAAAAAGGTCCCAAAGTTGATTCCGATAACTGCAAATTCATCGAGTAATCAACTCTTTTTCTCTTGGTGCCATTCTTCTTTTTTTTGGTACCATGGTTAGGTCACCAATCCAGTATATGGGGATTCGTCCCGACTAATCTGGATCGACCTCTTGCAGGACCCAATTGAGGGGACAGGTCTCTCAGCACTGATTTTTCTGTTCTCATGAGAGATCGAACTCCCGATCATGATTAGAAAACGTCAGCTTCCGAGTCAACTGAGAAATCAGACGTTAATCTCATGGTGCCATTATGATATACACTCAAAAAAGAACTCTGTGAAATTTTAAGATTTTGTTTTTCTTTTTAAGAAAAGAAGAAAACATTTATAATGGTGCGGTGACAATGAAGGGTATGTTGAAAACTGATTTGCTTATGTGGCATTTTTTTAATGTTTAAATATTCAAATTGTTAGACCGTAGGATACGGACAGAGAAGCGCAAGTCTCATGTATATATTTATTTAAGAGTTATAAAAATCATAAAAATATGTATAATCGTGAAAATTCAAGCACGGGATTTCGGAATGACACTTGAACAAGAACTTTTTATCATTCCATGTCCCTACAAGGAGGTCTTATGTTCTATTGAAACAAAGGAACTAAAGTGTAATATATATAAAGCCAGAGGAATTAAAGTGCAATCTTCATACAATTTATTCTTTATTTTATCTGTAGTCTTATGTTTTGGAAGATTGACGTATGAGAATGGGGTCTAGTAGTTTTTGGTGACAACATTGACCCTTAACCAATTTCACATTTTATTCCACCCCAGAATCAGATGGGTCTAGTAGTATTCAAAGCTTCAATGGTGGCAGAGATGTGCTTCAAATGGCCAAGGGATTCATGGGAAATAAGAGAGAAAGAGAGTAAAAGAGGGGAGGGAGAGAAAAGAGAGAGTCGAAGAGTGAGGAAATGCGAAGGTGGCCACCATGGGGTGGAGCGACAGTGGCCTTGGGGAGATGAGAGAGAGACGGAGAAAGAAGATGATGATGATCGTTAATCATGAGAGATTCTAAACCGTTGATCGTGATATTAATATGATCAAAGAAATGGAGGAAAACATCAACAGAAACTCTTAATTACTAAATCTGCATTTTAAAACACTTTTATTTTGATTTACCAATAAAGAGTAAACTCTAAAATAGCCCCAAAAAAACAATAAGAAAGAGTGAACTCTCTTTCTTCTCCCTACCGCCTCCAACTTCTTTCCTTCCCTCATCTACAACTAGGATTTTTCATTATTGTTGTTCAACATCAACATGTCACACACCCTCCCTCCCTCTCTCTCTCTCTCTCTCTCTCTCTCTCTCTCTCTCTCTCTCTCTCTCTCTCTCTCTCTCACATTGATCGAATATGCAGATAAGATTTTTTTGACCCACCAATCTATCGCCAAAACAAATTATTCATTCAAATATCATATCAATGATTCACAAATATCAGAAATAGTTTTATCAGCATCAGAGAAAGACAAATCTCTCTCTCTCTCTCTCTCTCTCTCTCTCCTACAGATTATACTACATCATATTTCTTCGATTCTAATAATTATACTTTTTTAATTCCAATAATATTTTATTATTTTACATTTTAATTTAACCACATGCAAAATAGCGTCACTCCCCTCTAACTTTTGTAGAAGCATGCTGGGATTATGCCCATAGACAATTGAAGAGCTAACTCAACTACTAACTGTAAAGAAATAATGGATACGCCATAAATTACTGTCAATACTGTATAAGATCCTCAACCCCCCCTCCCCCCCCCCCCCAAAAAAAAAAAATAGAGAGAGAGAGAGACAGAGACAGAGAATCCCTAAACCCCAAACTAGGTCATGCTAGGCGCAGCGCCGCTAATTAGGCCATTCTGACAAATAGGTCGTCCGACCAGGTTCTCAAAACAAGTAAGTCTGGCTACCCAATTCTGGACACGCTCAACAATGCTTCATAACCCTATGCTCTCAAGTAGGTCTAACTTAGGGAGAAAAAATAAATAAATAAATAAAATTTCCTAACACATGCTATCAATGTCATCACTGGGGTCAGATTTGTGGAAAGCAAAAGATGGTTGGTACTTTTCTTTTGAATAAATTCTAATTTAAGACATTGGGTTTTGGATGGTAAAAATGATGTGTAGAACGAAGAAATTCAAAAGGGTTGTTTAAATTCAAAACGAGGCACGTGCCTGGAAACGAGAGCAAACCCTCTCTGATTTTGATTCTGCGGAGCGGACCACCATTTGTCGTAGCATCTTATCCCTTCCAAAATCTTTTAGGCCATGTTTGGATTATCTTTAGTTGCTAAGAATCCAATTGATTCCGTAATCCTTTTCTCATTTTTGGTCATGGGTTTCCTTGTTGGGTTAAATATCCTAAAAATATACGCATATACAAGAAAATTCAAATACTAAATCTCGATTTTAAAAAAAAATATTTGATTAAAAACTTTTTATCACTTGATTGTCCCAACAAAAACTTGATTATGGGTTTCGACAAACAAACGCATCCGTCAAGGCGTTTTGTTCTCAATTTCTCAAGTGAAAAAATAGGTATTAGAAAAATTTTATCTTAATTCAAATCAAATTTGATCAAATTTAACATGATTATTAGATACCGATAATTTATTTCAAAAAAATAAAAGAATAAGAAAAAAATTCATTCACTTTCTTAATTTGATCATGAAAGTGAGATTGAGTGGGCTATTAACATGGGCGGCAAATATTAGAGATTAGCAATATAGTTTCATAGAAATATAAAGGTGTCGAGTTTAATTTAGATAACAATATATCTAAGATGTGATATATTATTTTATCGTTCGATTATCTTTGAACTTAAAAATAGGCATTTGCCATTCTATACTCTTTATTCAAACAAACAACAATACACGTTTTTTTTTTTTTTTTGTTATCACTGAAAAAATAAATAAAAAATGAATTTCGTAACTACGAGATCATAAATTTAATATTCAATTGAAAGAAATCGTTTGTGAAAATTATCCTCTAATTATTTTACTATAAATAATAGATTATGATAATAGATTAACCTAAGAGCAATAATAGTTAAAACCAACTACCGGACTGTGGGTCTAATATGATAAAGTATTAAAATTTTTAATTAAATTTTAGATTGAAAATTTGAAAATGAAAAAAATTATATCGAAAGAGTTATCTTTAAATAAAATTTGATAAATATTCAAAATAGATTAATTAATCAATGATTTCGTGAAACCCAAAAAATATAGTTCAAATCAGAAATTTCGGAGCAAAACGAGGCAGTAATGTTCACACCTGAAGTGGGTTTTTGACACCCAGAAACGTAATGTTTTTTGTTTCCAATATTTGCGTTATTGACTTTCAAAATGGTCACAGCCCACCATTTGACACCCACAAGCTAAGCAAGGCTTTAGGCCAAATGATGGGAGGATAAGAATATACTTGGGAAACTCAGGGCCGCCGAACATCTGGAATGGGGTTTCCTTGGTCAAGTTGGTAACATAAGATTTTTCAACTAAGCTGTCATCTCTCTCTCTCTTTCTCCCTTGTTTCTTCGAAGTATCCAACTCTCCAATCATGCAGGAGCACCCTATTTATATATTCGCCGCACTCATTCATCCATCAACCAACCAATCTCCTACTCTTTCTTCTCAATCGAAAGAATGGGCAAGCTCCAACATCATCCCACACATCAAAACTCTGAGAAGATTAACAAGCAACCCATCAAAGGCAATAAGAAACCAATGAAAGTTACATACATATCAAGCCCTATTATGGTAAAAGCATGTAATCCGTCCGAGTTCCGAGCTCTTGTACAAGAACTCACCGGAAAGGATTCTGATATTTGCTGTCAAGAAGAAATCAAGGCCACAACCACCACTGAAGAAGGCAAAGAATTTGATTACTTTGATGTTTCAAAGTGTGTTCAGGTTGAGAATATTGGTGCTTGTGAGGAGTTCTTGAATGTATTACCTTCATTGCATGTTAGTAATAATGACAGGTCTTTCAGGCCTGAGAATTCAGCATATAGTTTGCCTGGATTTCAATCTCGTCCTTTTGTTTTTGTATGATGAGGAAGTGATAAATATGAAATTGATATATTTCGTAGACCCCTCTCTCTCTCTCAAGCAAGACTCCTTAGAAGACCAAAAATATAAAGAGTTGGCTCGGCTAAGCTTTTGTTACTTGGTGTAAATCTCTCTGTGTCCACCCTTTAACGGGGGCAGGAAAGCCTATTTGTAGTTCTGTGAAAGGCAGGGTCATGCAAGCTTTTGGCTTTTCCTAGGATTCGTGCGCGGGGCTTCAAACAATTGCTCTGTTTGTGTTTGCTCTCGGCATAAGCCCCCCTTTAGACAAAAAGCTATAAAGGGTAATGTAATTTGGCACGAAAGACATGGCGTCATCATTGGCACTGAAAAATAAATAAAGTAATTTATTTATTTTTGACATAATACATGGCGTCATCAATTCGTCGATGGAATCATGCATCTTTTGGGTGAAATGTCATCATCCAAATATTAATGTAAATCTATAAATTAGGCAATGAATGAATGGATCGGATCGAATTAAAAAATAGAAAGATTTTAACAAGTTATATCTTTTGTCACCACTTCATGGAAAATCGTTAGGTATGAATATGTTAGATATCTATGACTCGATTGATGAAATAATATCTCTTTTCAAGAAAGTATGTTTTTTTACTAACGCACAAAGAAAATATTTTATTGTGAATGAACAAAATATTGAGGAATTGTTCATATGTAAAATCATAATTCTCAATATGGCCATTTTCCATATAAAAAGGGAAACTTTTGTTACAATAGAAGAAGAATTGGTGTGGATTATTCAAGAACCGAAGTCTAAATAAGATGTCCAAATAAGAACATCCACGCCCAGATCGATAAACTATTCATACCAAAAAGATTATATCCGTTGATAAGTTGCAAAGAGTTTAACCATAGATAATCTCTTAATCATCCCATCAAATAAGTAGAAGATTCATTAAATTGTGAAACGTTACCTTGCCATAATGTGATGTGATTCCAATGTCAATAAAAAGTAACACATCCAATGGTATTTAACATCCAAAAAACTGCCAAATAAAATGCGTCCCAAGTTGAAATATCACAAGTACCACCCCGTCCCGGACCATCGCAAGGAAAACTATAACCGAAATCCTTTTTATTCGGCATTAACTTGGAACCACGAGCATCTAAGAAACCTTTGACTAAGATCAATGTAGTTGTATGTAAACCTAGAGCAATAGCATGATGAACCAAGAAGTCTTCGATCCTATTGTTTCAAATAATGAATTACTATTCTCATTAATTGCATTTAACCAGCTAGGCAATCACATACTTTGACCCGCATTGAATGCTGAGCCAGTTATTGAAGATAAAAGTATATCGAACCCATATGAAGTTTTACCATAAGTAGATTATATCCATTGGATAAATATAGGTTCGATCAATATTTGTTTCTCTAGAGTACCAAAAGCAAGCATGACATCAGTATGTACATAAAGTCTCAGGTATGAAACCCAGAAAGAGACCGGCCCAACTTACGGCCCAACTTAAATGGGATGTTAAGTTGAAACTATATTAGTGTCTCCCATGAGTCCGTGCATACATAACACATGGGCGAGCTGGGAGAGGAGCCAAGAAATAGTGAGTGGACCTACTTTTTTTTTCTCTTAACTTGATTAAGACATTTGATGTCCAAAACTATATTCTGACTAATTCAAGTTAGCTGACATCCGAAAATACATTCTAACAATTCGAGTCAAACTACTATCAAATCCTCTATAGGAAGTACTCTCCTAACGTAATTTTTTCCATTTTTAAAATTTGAATCTGAATTTTAATTAAAAAACCTAATAATTTTCTTATTAGATCAACTGTCCGATGATCTAGATCTACTTGTTCAGATGAGTGCAACTAACACCGGACATCAAAGGTTTTGGCATTTCTATTACCTCTCTGGAGGGAGAACCCAACAACCTTCACTTTCATGAGCTTTAATTAACAATAGAAAAGATCCACCGGGCCAACTTCACTAGACACCTAAACAAGGACGAAGCGATGATTTTGCCAATGAAATGCATAAATTTTGGAATTATAGGCTGCCCAGAGAATTTTCCAGAAACATGTTTTTGTAAGACCTCGTATTTCATTTATCTTTGTTGAGGGGAAGAAGAATGATCTTAATTGTTTCAATAATGTTCCATGAAACAAATAATCATAAACCAAATGAACTAAATCTAATATATTAGTCAATATAAATGTCTTTGACAAAATTTTAATCAAATCATCCATATGTTTAAACCACCTCAAACAATAATTAACTGATCGAAACAGACTAACGTGGATCGTCATGTAAAATTTAAGCCACCAAACATTACCCTAATTGTTTTGTGTGTGTTGTGTTCTAACGTTTGAGATATCTCATGTTTGTACTAAGAAACCAAAGATAAAGCAATTACCATGAACTCATAAAGCAAAGGTCAGACAACACATAAACATATAAAAACCTACAAATTTACATGATAAGGTTTTGATAAAAGGCATTTGTCTAAACAGTGTTTGAAAGACAATTCTTGGAGACATTTGCATCAGGACCCAAGTTCTCTGAGCATCATTCTTTCTTTTCCCCACTAAATACTTTCAAACTAAATTATCCTACCCTATGCCGTCAACTTATATCACCAAAAGTTTTGCCATCCTTCTTACCTCTCAGTTGGCATCTTCAGAAGCTTTCAAGTAGAGGGTTTCACCACCATCCCCACTTTGGCCACCTGAGTTTCCACCACGTCCTACAACTGAACCACCACTTCCCATATCCTGCTTGCTACCACCACTACCAGTAGTGCTGCGGCCAAAATCAGGAAACCCGCTAGACCCCAGGGCTCCACTGCCTCCAGCATTGTGAGTCTCACTTTGGAGCATGTGAATTCCAGTGCTTCCTCCAGGGCCCATGCCAAGCTGACCATGCAAGGCTTGTTGCTGCAGTGCCGAGAATGGCTGTTGGGAGTAAAGAATGGATGAGCGGGCAGCCATGAGGGACTGGGGTGTCATTTGTTGAGCTTGTTGATGCTGCATGTAGTGTGCTCCAGGCTGCATCATGCCACCAGAAGCAAACTACAAAAGATTGATGCAAATGGAGAAATATTAGCATTTAAGCTGTCTGAAACTTTCAGACCTCAAAGTTAAACAGTTCTTTGAAATCGTTGCACTTGTAGTTTAAGGACTGACATGTCCTCCAGACAATATTCAACTTCAAGAAATCGAGAAAACCATTGAGCTTCACAAACTAATGAAGAAACACTGATTCTTCAAATAGTGAGATCAAAGTAAGCTTCACACGTTTGTGTAGAATGTAAATTTGCTCAGAAACAAAAGCAAGTAAATCTTAGCAGCAACAGCAAATATCTTATATCCTAGCTTTTGTACACACAACACATTACTTGGGCTAATGATGTAACATGTATGCAGTTGCAATCACAAGATTATAGAAGTTGAAGATGGAGCAACATCCTGGTATATGTACCTGAGCATGCATTGTAGCTGGTTGGGGTTGTGAGTCTGCAATTGCTGCCAGATACATAAGGTTACGCTGCAGCCTTGCTTGATTTCTGCATTTAAATAAGTTTTTAAGGGGTACAGAGAATCAAGAGAACCTGTATCTAATGACAAAGCTTTTGTACAGAGGTTGCATGTCCTAGCCAATCAGTTCTTCGTCTTAAGCTTTTTGGACTTTCCAAATGTTAATCTAAATGTTCCCTTCTGTTGCACATCTTAGACAAGGGAAAGGCCACTTGACCATTAAGAAGCATTGCTTCACCAGCAATAAATTCCAAAATATAATACACACACACACATATATAATATACACATATATACATTATATTATATGTATATATTCACGCTCTGAAGATTGATTGAGCAAATCAAACATGAAAACGCCAATTTTACAAGATTAAGGTGTTTCAACTGTATTTAAGGCAATGCAGCCTATGTGATAAAAATCTACCCATGAGATAAGGTCATGACTTTCAAGTAATAGACATCTTGAAATTAAAGAATGATGGCAGGAAAAGCTACAAAATAATCCTATATAACATGAAAATATATCCAACAGATATGATATTCCATAGGTCTGTTCCAGTAATCAAAATTTCTGACCAGCTCTATACCCACAATCCCAATGTTTCTATTTTAGGGTTCCAATCCATTATTCAACAATTCTCATGGGGCTGAGGATAAAATGTGCATTGCCAAAATCAAGAGAAATAACACAAATTGAAAAAAATTATGAAAGTCTAGTCAAATCATGAAGGTTCAAAATTTAAAGAAGGAAAGAGTTATGGATTTCAGCAACAGTTCAAGAGAAGCTTACATATTTAACAAAGAGCATCAAAGCAAAGAAACTGATACTCACTCTGCGCACTCACTCAGTTTTCCAGAATTCTGACTCTCAACAATCTTCAAAATTAATGACTTGTTCTCATCGAGATACTGCACACCAAAAACACAATCGTGAAGAATCTACTCGCATATGGAATTCATGTTTCAAAAAGCCTAAAAGATAAGTGATGCATAGCAATATATCAACACACGATAGTATAAAAGATACAGAACCACTAAATTATGGTTCTGATCACAATGGGAAGATAGACTATAACAAGGAACTCCAATCATAGGTTTTATTGATCAGACTAGCTTTGCATTTTATTAATAGTTCCTGAATCTTTTTTTTTTTTTCCTTCTTTTATGGTTGTAACAGGTCTCTTTGCAATAATAGTAATATTAATATCACCAGGAATGTGCAGTGGATACATAGTGGCTTCACCTTCAATCTAAAAGGGTCAACTCTAAGGTAGACCCATACTATCATGTCACAGACTGCTTACACTTCATTCCTTTCTGGGGTAACATAACTGAATTGCTTAAATCTAAATGCAGGAATGCACTTTTCTTTGGTACAACTTCAGCCTCGTCACCAAGATGTATGGTCACAACCATTGTAAATATGCACATACAAGGAAGAAGTTCTGATGATGATAAACCTTTCTAACAAGGTATTAGAAGAGCTTGGCAGCAAATTGAGAGAATGTGTGGATATCCAGATGGTACAGACCAAGCTGAGAAATCCAATTTTTATGAAAAAGAATGCATGCTTCCATGTCATAAGACCCAAAAAGAATCACCAAGGAAATTCTGTCCTTCATAACTACAAACATAAGTAAAAATTGTGCATAACATCAATGCAACATGATACATATGCAAGCTCAAGCTAGAAAAAATGGGACACCTTGGCATTTTGTTGTTATGTGGAAGTTTCTTTACGTATTTTATTTTCCATGGGATAGTACAAACACCTTGCTCTTTGCACTCCCCGTTCATCAAGTTTTACATCAGAGGATCAAATGGTGCATGTCATGCAAAAATCATTTTCGCAAGCCCCATCTACACTATATACCTGTAGAACTACAATGCCATATTTTCGGTTGCAAGATAAGTCAGACATTTCATTTAAACCACCTGACTATTTAGAGATATCTATAGAAGTGCTTGTGCATGTGGCTAACAACATCTTATCCAGCATACAGTTTTGCCTCAAGGCCAGCTCACAAATAATAAGTACATCATGCCAAACTACTTGTTAGCTTAAGTCCTCGGCAAAATTTCGCGTCCAACCAGGGTACCTTACATGGGAAAACAATAAATACACTGATTTAAGCGCAGAATAGCAATCTACAAAGCATCCCTTCAACAAGGACTTCACACAGTTTCCCGGAATCCCTAACACACTAAGCAGTATGCATATTTGGGTATTGTTTTAAACAGCAAACAAAGAGTCGAGACGACAGATGGGCCACTGAGATCCAACAATTTACACAAATTAAAAAGAAAATTCGTTTATAAAGGAGAGGCAAATGAAAGTTGTCATGGTTTGCTCTGACAATAGGACCGAAAATAGGCCTTAAGCATGTGTGAATGGGGTAGCAGTGGGTCATTTGATGTACATCGTTGAGGGAAGAATTAAATGTTGCCACCAAGACGCCATTAATGCTATACACATTAAAAGCTATTCAAAATCTGCACATAAAACTCATAATGGTCAAACAATGAAAAACATACTCAGTTTGATGACTCCCATAATGTTAATGACAGCAAACATTCAGACAGGTACGCTACCTCTTTAAGAAGCACCCATAACTGGGATTGCCCTTATTTAATCGGCTGATCTCAGAAGGGGCAAAACACAAGCATCTTCTGGAATGGTGTCCCAAATGGTAAGGAAAAAGGAAATTATTGACAAGTTTGTCAATTATACGAATTTCTGGCCCACAACTGGAGCAAGAATGATCTACGGATAACTGGTCCGATTGAGGTTAATAGAAGCTTACAGAGGGCAGACAGGCAGCACCCACAAAAGAAAAGAAATGATGCGGATTATTGCAGAGATGATACATGACTGAGCAGCATCCATAAGCCGATAAGCATACAGGTTTTGAATCGAGATGGAAAAATTTAGAACCGTATGCCTTTCTAAACAAGCTTGGACTCATTTGCTATTGCACCCAAAAAACCATGTTCAAAAGCCTTCAACATACCAAGTTTCTCAACAAGACTGGGATTGGGTTTGAACTCAATAAGCCAAGCCCAAGCATGAACTCTTTTATAAATGAGCATGGAAAACCTTGCATTTATTGATTCTCTTTGCAAACAAGTTGTAACTCTTTCATAAACTCTTCAATTTATTTGCAATCCTAAGCACCACGTGATATAATCAGAAGTTTCCCTAAAACCTAGGTTATAAATTGCTTTCCATAAATTTTACTGCCTGATTATCTATCGAATGTTTCCATATTATTCACATTTTTCTTCATGTCCCCACTTGTTCTCCTATTCCAATTTCAACACTGATCCATGTAGATGCTTTTCATTTGATAGATGATACGGTAAGCATTCAGATAGCATGTACAACCTTCTATCCTCTTGAAAACATAGTTCACACATAATCAAATGAGGTAAAGCCTTTAAAAATTATAGGGCTGTCAAAGCTCCCTTAGTACTTTTATTGTCTGCTCAAATTACTAAGAATAAAATCCCGCAATGTGGGTAAAGCATGTTTAACTTAAACTTGAAGAGATATGGAATTGGAAACTTGTGAGCAATTTACATCTCAATCAAAAATATAGGATAATCATCCTTAGTATGTGTAGAGTCTTAAAATTTGGATTGATCTAATTCAAAAACCTTCTTCAGGAGATAAATTTGATGATAGAATAGTTTTTGTCATACTTGTATCTAAAATTAATCTAATTTGTAGATCATTCAACTAAAAATGGAACGAAAGCTGGTTTCCCTTCACCACTTCAGAGCTAATTCTTTTGGAAGGGCATATCTGAACTAAGTACCGACTCTTGAATTATCCAACAGACATGAGGACCAAGGTAAAAACAGTCTAACTATAATATATTCTTCGTAAAGCTAAAGTAATAAAATATGTATGACCTCGAAATCAATTAAAATCTTTCATCCTCCTAAACTTATTTGTGTAGAATGTTTTGGCGACTAACAACAAATTTTCTAGCATTTTCACCAAGATTTACTAGCATCTTTTGATGAAATCAAGAAATCAAGGTCATACCAAACCAGCTTAACAGCATAGCAGGAAGAAATTTAAAGAGCCTTCAGATAAAGCCCCTTTGAAGGGAGATTTAGGCCTTTCACCTAACTCCCATGGAAAGATATTAGACCTTAATGTTGTGAAATGTCAGATGCTCCCCTTGTCTTCTTTGTTGCTGCAAACAAATATTGGTTAATTTCTACAACCAAGAGATTCTATGCAATCAGAGGCATGAACAAAGGTTTCAAGTTCCAACAACCAAGTCTAAAATTAAGCCTACAATTAAGCCTACTAGTGCATAGAAGACTAGAAGTGAAACTAGTACCATTTTAAGCACATGCTATCCCAAATTTAATCAAATAAATTGTCCAGACCCCCGAAAACTTATATTAACTTTAAGCCATCAAGCCATCCTGCTCATACTGATCACATGTTACTCACACTTTTAAATCTCTAAAAAAAGAAAAGACAAGAAAAAGGAAAGGTTTCAGTCACGAACAAGCAAGACAAAACAATAGAATCAGTGAAAACCACCAAGTTTATCAAGCATTATTTTTCATTTTCTATTAAGGAAAGGGTTTGCAGCAAATTAGGATCTGGAGTACAACATGAAAAGCACAAAAGACATTAAACAAATCAGAAAGGACCCAATCAAAATAAGCCATGGGCAGATGGAATAAGATAAGACATACCAAGATATTGCTTAAGCAGATCTATCAGTATCAAACTCCAACATACAATAATTAATAAAGAAACATGCCTAAAACAACCAAATAACACTAAAGAATGTGAGATAAAGCAGCCAACACCTGAAACACCAATATACCAATCAATCTTATCAGTTATCCCATTATTATAAGAACAAGAAAGCAACTAAAAGAGGTAGCGTCCCTGAATCAGATAAAAATAAAGTATCATCCAAAATCCCAATCTGAAACCCCATTTGCGAATGACAAAGCAACAGGCCATACCCTTTAAAAAATCAGAAGAAAAAACCACACACACACACACACCCATTTTACAACATTTATAGCTAAAACCTAGAAGATTTCGCAACACTCAATTAAAACTAACCCAAAAAAATAAAACCCTTTTCTTGGGGGGCTGGGGGGAATCCATTTTACAGCATCACAGGTAAAAACGAGAGCACCAAAAGACTCGTTCTACCAAAAATAAATAAATAAATAAATAATCAAAGCAACAAACAGGAAAAAAATCAAAGCAACATTTACAGCTATGCACAAAGAACACTTCAGCTACGGAAGCCCAAAAATCAAAAACAAAAGAAAAACCAGTTTTTCACAACATTTACAGCTAAAAGCTAGAAAACCCAAATATTCGTTTCTTTAAAACTAGGAAAAAAATCAAAAAACCAAAAATCATAATAACAAACACCCGTCAGACAAAATGATACAAGCACCTATATCCAAAAAAACCACTTGCAAAGGAAAAAAAATGATAGGGATAGTTGTTCCAAAAAAATAAAAACCCAATAATGGGTTATCTAAGGTTTAGGAGAGAGAGAAAAGAGAAACCTGTTGAATGTGATCAGTAGTGACGTTGTTGGGATAATAGGTTGCCATCATGGGCTGCATCTGCATCAGGTGCTGCTGCATTTCTTTCTTAAACCCTCCCCTCTCTCTCTAAAATCACTCTCTGTATTTTTTGGGTGGTCTGTAACAGAAGCGAGCAGCAGAAATGGAGAAGCGTATGCAATAGAGACCAGAGAGATGCCCCCCTTTCACTTTTCTGCACGGCGTGTGCTATGTCTCTCTTATTATTAATTTTTTTTCTTTTTTGTTTTTTTCCTTAATCTTCAAGTCACACCCTACACGGGCAATAACACTGCTCTGAGACTAGAGCAGCATATTATGATTTATGAGTGCGGGGGAAAAAACAAGAATCTTGGATGGGTACTGTTTTCTCTCTCTATCTCTCCCGTCTCTTCTAGCAGTACGATGAGTCACGTGATAGAAGAGAGAGCGTACATTATTAAGGTGGACAACGGAGGTGGTGTTGGTCTTGGACCGCTTGGTTTTGTTTTATTTATGTAAGTGGTGACGTTTTGTGACATTGTGAGTGAGTCATTCGAGGTCTGAGGTCTGCTCTTTCTTTTGTCTTTGCAAAGCCCCACGCGCCACGGCCACCACATTCTTGACCATGGTTAGGTTAAGAAATTAAATGCTCCTGGTCCTAACCTAAACATAATCCCATGTTAATATTTAAATAATAAATAATTCTTACTCAAATATTATTTTAAACCTAAAATTAATATTCAAATTTTTATAAATATATATCAAAAATAAAATCATAATCTCATGTTTGGTAGTGAGGAAAAGAATAAGGAAAATGAAAATGATACCATTTCTCCTCTCTTATCCGAAAAAGTGAAGACAGAGAAAGAAAAAAAAGTATGATTTTATTAGATTAGAAATAGAAATGACAATGCTTACGTGTTTAAAATAAAGAATGGCGATGTATTATAAAATAATATTAAATGAATTATTATATCAAATTAAATAAAATTTCATATCAATATATTTAAAAAAAAATTATTTAATTTAAAATTCGAACTGATATATAAGATTTAATCGATCTATTTCTTAAATTTGTTAATTATTTATATCTATAAATTTTTCATTTTGTTTTTCAAAAACTTAATATTAAGGATTAAGTAATAATTTTTAAATCTAAACGCAACGTTTATTTGGCTTGCCATTTGAGTAGGTATGATTAATACTATTTACTTGAAATATAATATATCATTTACTTAAAATCTAATATGGAATTAAGTTTCAAAAAAAATAAATTTTTACTTTTTCATTGAATTATTATTATTATTATTATTATTATTATTATTATTATTATTATTAGTAATAGCAATAGTAGTAGCAGTAACAGTAATAGTAATAATAGCAGTAGAAGTAGACCAAGTGCAAATAATGCATTATTTTTATTTTTATTTATTATGAGTTAGAAAGTGTGTAAAGGAGAGTGGGGGGTATTTATCAACATTCTAGGCATTTTTTTAAAATTAAAATTTTGACCACCTATAAATGATGGGGTTGAAATGAAAATTGTATATTTTGAAAATAATATAAAGTAATGATTTGTCAAATCAACGGTACTTAATGAGAATCGTGAAGGAAAATGGAATTTGAAGTTTGAAAGAGGGAGGAGCGAAGCGAAACTAGAAGGGTAATTTTTCGAATTCACGTTTGGACTAAATCATCCCTTATTCCGCTCCTTGAAACTTAAAATTAGACTATATCAGCCATAGTTAATGCAGTACTCGGTACCTTTAAAATAAAATTTTAAATTTAAATTATATATATATATATATATATATATATGATAAAAATAAATATAAAAAAATTTTATTTTTTAAGAATTTAAATCAACTCAAACTGAATTTAATCGAATTTAATATAATTATTATATATTAATAATTTATTAAAAAATAAAATTAAAGGTAATACTAGAAATGGTAATTTATCTTAATTCGACCAGTATTCCATTGGTTTTCATCAACTGATATTCAAGTTCCGATATAAGTATTATGAAACTTATTAAGGAGCTGACTCTCTTAAATCTCATTTTTTCATTCTTATGTTTAAATCCATAATTTATAATTAAAAGAGTATAACGTTCTACTATTACACATATAAGAGTTTGATCATCTCCGATCAGTATATACCTAAAGCTGAGTACGCGATCTGGGCTTGCCCAAAAATGAATAATTTGTAAATTTTTCAGATTATCATATATAGAAGATGTAGGTCTTGGTGCTGCCACATGGCACCATAGTCAAGAAATTAAAATTGTTCTTCTCTCTCTCTCTCCCTCCCTCAATAAGCACCGCTCATAGCACTCTCCCACAAGCCTCTTGCTCTTCATTCTACACTGACATTTTACAAATTATTGTAATTATTTTTTTTATATAATTTTTACATAAGAGGATCTATCCAATTAGACTAGATAATGCATATGAATTTGTTGTTGTAATTAATTTTTTTAATAATGTTGCTTTGAAAAATAATATTTCAAATGGGTGCAGAGGATAACATTATTAGTTTTAAGAAATTTGAAAAAATAATTCATAGGAAAGAGAAAGGTAATGCTTTTTTTTGTGGGTAACAGAGAAAGTTAACGTTGGAGTTTTGTTGTGTACTGTGTCATTTACACACATGAGGTGGGGATTCATCCAATGTGTTCATTTATTTGATGATATTGCTCTTTATTATGGACCTGTGCTCCATATTTATCCACTCCCATTTAATGTTCAGTCGGGAGCTGAAGTGAAGCTCTCATGCTACAATCACTTTGGGCAGCCTCCAATTCAGACTTGAAGCCTAATGCTAGTTTTTTAAAATTTTTTTTTTTATAAATCATCGGGATTAAATGTAATTTGTATTAACTTACATCTCTTAAAAAACAAATCTCTCCCGACATTTATTTTCATAATACATAAAATTTAAGTTCAAAATCCTATTTAAAGAGTATGAATGTTCATCGATGAACAGTTATACTGATAGGTAAATATGTTAGATTTTTTAATCAAATTCTAGATTCGAAATTTTGAAATAAAAAATATTATATTGAAAAAACTTCTCTTAAATTGAGACTAACAATACTTAACCGAAATTAAAATATAATTTCAAATATCGATTGATCTCACATAAAAAAATATATATATAAATATCTATACATAGAACCAACTAATACCGACGCTAATACCACGCATGGCGACATAGAAAGGAGCAAAACATCACGACCAATCGCAAAGAATATGCCTACAAATGGAACATAAAACTTTAACTTTATTACACCAATCTAATGATTCCTACGAATTCGAGTGGTTAAAAAATCCATTTCCATGAAATCATACGAAAAAGAATAAAGTTAAAGATTCCAACCTATAACATAGTAAACAAAACTCAAACAATACAACCACCAACATTGATCGAGATTATGTGCAATCGATTTTGATCCTTTTTGAACCGGATGTTTCAAATTTCCAAGTTTTTTTGTCGGATTTCTATGCTTTGCCAATCAATATACTAAAGATATTACGTGTAACATTGGAATTTTTAAGTACATAACTTTGAAAGAGAAAATATAAAGCTTGTGGTCCAGGGCTCTCGTTAATCTATCTATCAAGGAAGTCCGGAAGCACCCCCCATGTATTTGGGTTTTTCCTTTGATAGAAAACCTTCAACACCAATGCAATCCACCGGTGCAATGGCTTCCCAACAGGCAATTCCAAATTAGACGTAGAAATATCAAACCCAATGGAATTTGAATTTTCCAATAGCATTAAAACTCAATGAAATATCAAATCTTCAATATCGATATCTTTTAAATATCGATATTGAACTCTCTCATATAGATCATTCGATCAGAATAATGATTATAAAAATCAAACTATCATTATAGATCCATGACGCCCAAATCATGGTCTGGTAACACAATGATAGAAGAAAATTTGCTCATCGAAATTTTCTTGATCTCTCAATTTTTTTTACTCTCAATGCATGGACCGTGCTCTTGAAAAGAATAATTCAATCTCACTTGTATTTAGAGAAATTAACTCACAGTAAATAATTGAGATGATAGAGAGATATATTAAGGGAGAGAATAATTGATTTGTGAGATAATGAGAGTTATTTTATTATTTTAAATTTAAATTTTTTTTATTTTTATAATAAGACGTCTACGTGAACATATATTTCAACAGCAATGGCAGCCAAACTTATGAGAGCATTAGACAATGATAATCATTGGCAAACTAATGATTTTTTGCAGGAGTTAATGTAAGAGTCAAATGAGATTTGGAAGCGTTTTGTATTACTTGGGTCTCAATTAGCAGTGGCTGGAGACCTCTGAGTAGGATCTAGGCTTACTCATTGGATCTTGTTTAGTTTAAGATTAGCTTGGTTTGGTGTTGTATATGGACCTTGTTGGTTCTGTTTGATTGTGCTCAATTTAAACTTAATGTCTTCGGCCGTTGCCTGCCAGGTTTTCTTTTTTTTTTTTTTTTTTACTTATCATTAATATTAAGAATTATATTTTGATTAATTCAATTCGGATATTTGTGAGAACTCTATTTATGATATGACTCTCCAAATATAATTTTTTTTATTCTCAATTTTTAAATTTAAGATTTATTTAAAAATTTAGTATCTTATTTCTTTAGACCAATTATCCGTTTATACCATAAATTTTGCTCTTCGGCATTTCTCACCCCTTCAAAGACCCGTAGGAAAAAAGAATAAAAAGGGGTTTAGTTTCTAGCATTGTGGCACCCATATCACTCTTCTCCCACACACATTTTCGAATGAACGGAGGAAAAAGGAAGAAACGGGAGAAGTCTAATCAAAATTCAAAGGGAGGAAGGGAAGACGATGCTCCCAGTTGCCCAAACATGATGGATGGTTGGGGTGTCTCTTGGATTTGTGTACTTGTTGCCTATTCCATTCCTGTCATTTCTTTGCTGCCATACAGATGCTTTGGTCCTTTCTTTGTCTCTCTCTTTCTACTCCACCCTTCACGCGCCTTTTCTATTCTACCCATCATGCCTTTTGCCCAAATAAGTGAAATACACCACTGTATTCCTAGTCGTACCAACAGTAACAACAAAAGTTTAGTGAAGTTAAATCCTAAAAATACTGAAACCACTGATCGAAAAGAGTCATCGGGGTTAAAAGTTTGATGACTTGCAATAATAGCACCACTGTAAAAATTATGATTTTTTTTTGTTTTACATATAAATGCATATATGATGATTTGATACCCACTTAGAGAATGTGCCTTGTGCATGTGCACCCAAAAGCAAGCCAAAGGTTAACGGGGCAACAAGAAATTGTGATTTGAAATAATATTATGTGTTCAAAAAATAGAAGAAATTTTAAAATAATTTGATTTTGCAAGTTATGAGCTTTCTTTATATATATATATATATATATAGAAAATATTCAAATACGAATTTAGAAAAGTAAATAATCTTGAATAAGAATAGATAACGTAAGAGAATCCGCATAAATTAAACTAATATATTTTAGATATTTTCTATTAATTTATTTATCTATTTTTCCTTTTCTTTTTCTTTTAATTTTATTCTATTTTATTTTATTTATATATTTTTTTTTCTTTTTGTAATTATTTCATTCTTCATTTTTCTATACTTTTCAAATTTTTCTCTCAAATGATCAGTTCCAAATATTATGATTAAAACTCAATTTGTTATTGTTGTATAGAAAAAATTCAAATATGAAACTTTTAAGAAGACTTTTAAAGAGATAATTATAGTCAAGTTGTGTATTATATATATATATATATATATATATATATATATATATATATATTTGTGATAATTCTATTTTTAACATATAAAAATTTGATATATATATATATATATATAGAGAGAGAGAGAGAGAGAGGAAAGATTCATTTTGGAAAATTTGGGGTGAATTAAAAATTTAATCCCTATATTGGTATATGGTTGCAAATAATTTATGTCAAACCACTTTGATTAATCATATCATTAGATTAGACTTAGCATAAATAAAACTACATATTTGATTTATCTTCGACTCTCTTCTCCCTTAGAATGGTGGTCTAAAGTTCTAATAATTTCCGGTCCCATTTACACTTCTTTTTCACATATTTCACTATTTTGTATATTTTAATAATAATAATAATAATATATTATTCTGCCATGTCTCCCCATCAAGGCCAATTTAAGAAAAAGTGAGGAAAGTGAGGGAAAATAAGTGAAAATGTCAAACAAAATTTAAATATGATGAGAGAGAATGTGAGTTTCTTGAGTTTTGAAAGATCAAATTTAGAAAAGTGACAGATTTTGAATTAGTCTAAAAAGACTTTATACTGAATTTAACAATTTTTAATTTTTTATAAAAATATATATTTATATCACCTAAAGATACAGATTTTTTTTTTTCTTTTTTTTTTTGGAGAAATCAAACAAATGGTTTGTTTTACGGTAGTTAATGGAATTAGCGGAAGTTCTTCTCTCCAAATAAACTTTTATGGTAGGCTGCATTAGGTTCACAACCATTAGATAATGACTACGTTGATAGAAGGGTGAGGATTAGTAGCTGAATCAAACTCGACTCAGTGAGAGAAATTAGAATATATTCCAACCTAAGTACATGATTTTTGTCCAAATTAACGAGCAAGACGTGTAAGTAAAGATTGGTATAAATAAAAAGACTTTTGTAGATTTGTCGGAACATATTCTGAATATCGATCGGTATACAAAAAAACAAGCACATTTCTGTTGTCCAATCCATCAATGGTCGAACTAAGATAAATCTCTTAATCATAAATCTTCAATTACTAATAGTGGGTTGCTCTAGTGATAAGTGTACTTAGAAGCACCATAAGAGATTGAAAGTTTCACGACCCTTATCATAGTCTTAGGTCAGTAAAATGTCTAAACATTAAGTCTCTGACACAATCTAGACCTTAGAATCCTCTTTCACCCATCATCAACACATTCAGCAGTTTTCTGCAATTCTGTAAACTCCAGAGAATTCTTTCAAATTCCAGAACAAGTACTATTCCTACAAATGCAGCCTTTATCATCAACAATTCTGCTACCGTCCGCGTGCAACTGAAAAAGTAGACATCGGTGGTGCTTTTCATCACATTTTCTTACAAAACATTTAAGGGGCTCTAAAGTCTCCAAATTATCATTAACCATTGATCTTGTTATTGTGAAAATTTGATTCAGCACATATCCCTTTCTATCCTATCCATACACCCTTTCAAGCTTTATCATTGCTCATGATAATCCTCCTCCCACTAGCTCTCTCTACCCCCTTCATACACCCCCCCCCCCCAAAAAAAAACCACAGAAAAGGTCTGCTTGTAATTTGTAATACCATAAACTATAGCTACTTAATTAAATACGAACCTGCTCAACTCTTCAGTAAACTTGAACTAGGATGTTCAAAGCTCAAGAGGCAGGGGAAAAGAAAGCACAACAACCTAGATTCAGCCAAACATGTAGTTTTATGTTCTAAATTGCATGAGCAGATACATAGTTGTGTATTCTCTAGAAATATAACTAGTTTGTGTTACCTAAGAAGTAACAAACCACCTCAAATTAGAGCATATATAGGTTTCTCCTCTACCAAGGCAGTGCCTCGCTTCTCTTGCAAACCTCGTCCATACCTTTCCAATATCTAACAAGAAGAATTCAATAACTTGGTTGGGAATTAAACTGACATGAGTATAACCTGTTGATCAACCAAAATTGAGAGTTTAATCCTGGCATAAATTTTACAGTGGACAGGACTGCTAGATAGCCCAGCCATCAATTGCAATCTAATGCAAGTATAGCATTAAGAATGACTCTAAAAAGGATCCACAGTATCAATGAAAGTACAAAATAGCCCATTGTAGCAATTTGCACGTACAAATGATCCAGAGGCAAAGCAAATGGGGCGATATTGAAAAATAAAGTAAAAGAAGATCATACATGATAAAAGTCCCCACATTTGACTTGGATCAAATCAGTTATCAGATGACAATTCTCTGCTATCACTACCACTAGCTCTTAACCTACATAGGGACGAACAATACTCTAAAGTCCATTTTCATCCCCCTGGAAGAACCTGAAAAAAGAAGGTTCTATATTCAACACTTCTTTAAGATACATACCCAAAAGGATTTTACCTCATGTCCACTTTCAAGTATCTGTTTGCTGCTGTTGGGATTGCGAAGGTGCTTGAGGCTGCTGTGGCCATGGCATATAGGGCATTGGTGGCCGGGGCTGTTGGCTTGCATATAGTGCTGCTTGATCAACCGGCTTCCCCATCATCATTCCTGGGGCTGGAACAGGAGGCTGAGGTGGGACATAATAATATGGGATAGTGTCAGCAGGAGAACCAACTACAGGAATTGTAGTCTTAGTGATCCCAAGACCCTCTTCCTTCACTTCATCTCTTGGGATAATATCAACCAAGAAATCAAAGACATCGGTCCTTGAAATGGCAGCCGCAATATCATTCTTTTGTAGCGTCCTCCTCTTGTTCTCTTCAGTATGTATCCAAGAGCGCAAAGTCAGCTCCAAGATGAACATCTCACAAGCCTTAGCAAATAGTACAGGAGCCTCAGCTGAAATCATCCTGACATCCTCATCAGCTTTCATTATCTTCTTGATTCGAGCAAGTGGGAGGCTGTGATTCTTGAAGTCATTCGTTCGCTCAATCTCTTGCATTTGATTAGCCCAAAACATTTGAAGCTGTTGTTGTTGCTGCTGCTGCTGTTGGTGGTGGAACTGCTGAGCTTGTTGGTATGCAAGCTGGTGTTGTGGGGATGCAAAACTCGCAGGAGCCTGAGTTGGGGGGATGGCCACTGCAGGAGTCCCTGGTGCAACCACAGGAGCAGTATGGTACAGAGGTGAATACGCCATCTGACTAGCCCCTGCGGAAACCCCAACAACTGGTTGTTGCTGTTGTTGCTGTTCTGATTGATCCATGAGGTCTCCAAAAGTACATATATGTATATATCAACCTTAAATTAATTATCGCCTGCATCATGAAAGAGAAAAAAGGTATAAACAATTATATGCCCTCATATTTTAACAGGGTTGCAATTATCAACAAAAGAGAATGCTATTTTCATTCAAAAAGAGAAATTCTATACATCCTGAAAAAACCCCTCATAATAATTCATTATGAATAACAGCAAATAACTATTGGTCAAATTATCTTTTCATAATTTTAAATAACGAAAGTTTTGTCCAATAGATAAGATCATTAAATTTTTCATGAAGATTTCCGTCATCTTAAAATGCACTTTATAAGAAGTATGAAAATTCGAGCAGAAAAAGAATATATATATATATATATCCAATATAGCCCATCACATAAATCACAAAGACTTGTCACAACCATTTCACTCTAACAGCAATTTTTATCATCAGCTGAGACCCAGAAACAGGAAAATTATGAAATTAATAATTCAGCCTTTTCTTATGAACAAAACAAGAAAAAATTATGAAAACAAGAAGAGATAGATCAGAATCCGATCATAAGCAACAGAAAAAGAAAACAAAACCAGCAGATCCTACCAGATCAAAAATTCGCAATTAACCACAAAAATCAATCAAAGCACATAACAAAATACATATATATATCCAATCAATCAAACCCTAAGGCATCATTAAAATTGAATCATCGATCATCAAAATTATCGCGAGCCTCTTACAAAGAAGAATTAAAGTAGAGATTTCGGTACCAACTGTAGTCGGTGAAACCTTCGTCATCATCGAATTCACCAGCTCTCTCTCTCTCTCTCTCCAAACACAAAAATCTCCTTCTCTCTCTCTCCCTTAAAATAAAGTTGCATTTGCACAAATCGGATCGGGTCCTGTTTAGAGATATTTGGATTCGGGGGGATTCGACAAAATTATCAAATTTTTAAAAACAGATCTCTTTTTCAATATTTTATTTTATTAAAATGACTTTATCCAAAATATAATTCCACGGGGTGTATAATGGTGGCCTATCATGCACCCAAATTTCACCACGTTTCTGATATTATTTAATTATTTTCAATATTTTTTATTCAGATTTTATATTTATATTTATT
This sequence comes from Dillenia suffruticosa, assembly GCA_033439265.1. Lineage (NCBI taxonomy): Eukaryota > Viridiplantae > Streptophyta > Magnoliopsida > Dilleniales > Dilleniaceae > Dillenia > Dillenia suffruticosa. The sequence continues at coordinate 3,808,522 of JAVTVX010000018.1, read as the reverse complement.
ATTTAGCATTTTAATTTTATAATTATAGATTTAATTTTAAGAAAACAAAATAAAAAATAAAAGTATTAATTTAGGTTTTCATTAGTTTTTTAAGGTTAGAAATTATTTTATAATTTAACTTTAGTTTAATAAATTATTTATTTATTTAATTATAATTTTGTGTATTTGATTATTTTACATTCTTATTTTAAAAGATTGACTATTTTATTATTTCAATAAAATAATTAATATTTATATAAAATTTTTTTATATTTTTTGTATTTCACCGTATTTCTATTTCTTATATTTTTTTTATAAAATATCATCTCTTTACCCAAATTTAGAAATATGATAAATAATTTTACCGGTCAAATATATATATATATATAGAGAGAGAGAGAGAGAGAGAGAGAGAGAGAGAGAGAGAGAGAGAGAGAGAGAGAGAGAGAGAGAGAGAGAGAGAGAGAGAGAGAGAGAGAGAGGCTTCTACCATGATAGCAGCGATCAGCTGTGAACTACTTCGTGCGCAAAGTATACACAGCAAATCAATATTTTATAAATTTAAGTCTTGAAATCAAATATTGAAAATAAAAAAAAAAAAATAAAAAATCAATCCCTAAATTAGATTCCTTCGTTAAAATCCAATCAGAGATACAGAGTAATTGGATAGACTCAAATGCAAGTTTTATTCGGATGATTTTGAACAACTGGTTTTACAAGGTTTAAACGACAGCAGTTGACTGAATGAAGTCAACTCTTATACTCAATGTTAATGTCACAATTTTACACCCAAAAAAAAAAAAAAAAAAAAAAATTCACTCATTGTGCAGCAAACATCATACACCCCACTCACAAAGGATTTATAAAAAAATAAAAATAAAAATAAAAAAAGGAAATACAGGTTCCAGACTGCAATAAAAGGAAAAAAAAGGCCTTATCAACTCCTGTCTGTGAAATAAAAGGTAAATCAGAATTATAATTTCAAAAAAAAAAAAAAAAGAGGAAAAAAAGCTATCTGATGGTGTCAATCCTTGTATGAATGGTGACTTGAACAAGTCCTGTACATTCAGTTCTTCCCCTGAGAATCTAACCTGGTAATTTACCGGATGCTCTACACTACATCGTGGTTCAGACGTGTCACGGCATGTATCCTGCAAGAGCCACCTGCAATGGCAAAATAGGATCATTAGCTCAAATTATGCAAAATTAGAACAGACATGACAGGGCAACATTACTAGAAATAAGATAAACGGAAAGCTTCAAAGTTTGTATGCCAGTGCATTCAAGGGCCACCCAGTGCAAGCCCGCCATATATTTAACTTTGGAAACTTGATTTCTAGCGGAACAAGGGACAGAAATAACATAGTTTAGATCAGAAAATTCAGTGTTTAGGCAAACTCATCCATACTCCTTCCAACTTCTCCTTCAGAAGAAAATTAAAACCCTAGAAGCAATGGGAAATAACTCAAAAGGAAGGCGCAGAAGGCCATCGGATTAAGAATACCGAATACGTATTTTTAACAGATAGAAAAGAAGATCAGTGAAACAATAAAACGAATGAATGATGAGATCCGTTCTCATCTTAGATACACGAATCCATTCAAAAGAGGAAAACAAGGAATGGATCCGAAATAAGCAACTGATCAAGTAATATTGACATCTCAACAAGACGAACTTGGACTGAAAAAGGAAAATGAAGATAAACAACAAAATAGGCAGAGAAAATAGCATGTTTCCCTTGCAGGAAATCACCATATCCACCAATGTCGTGTGCAGCATGGGAACTTGATTTTCCCTAGTATTTTGCAACAGTACCGAAACAAGAGTCTTAAAAATACACTACACTGCTCCTCTCTATCTTCATTGCTTTGGAGTGAGAGTCCACAAAGGAACTACAGGACGTTTTGGTCATGAAATGTTTGACCCAGTTCTTAAAGGAATTTTCACACTGTAAACTCGTTTTAGTATAAATAGCATTTCAAATTCTCTGTACAACAATAACAACTTGATCCTTAATCTCAAATTTTGAGGTCAACTATTTAAAAGATAAATATATGGTAAAGGAAAAAAAAAACATAAAATTAAAGTTTAAAATAAAAAATTTTTAAAATAACACTAAAAAATAAAAATAATGCAAAAAAAAAGCTATTCCTAAAGAACTTAAAATAATAAAAGAAATTATTTAACTGTTTTGCATTCTCCATCATCACTCATTCTTATCTAAATTCATTTTCTCAACTACATCCTTAACACTCATATCTTTACAGAAAATTTGCATTCAAATTTTTAACGCACTACCCTGACACTTCACTAAATTTTCTACATTTAAAATCCCACATCTCCTAACTGGGGCATTTTCGGGTTTTCGTTGCATATGTCCAAATTAACTTAGTCGATACTCTCACATTTTATCAATAATTAAATTCACACCCAATTTAGTACGTATTTTTAATTTTATCTTTTCTAGTTTTATCACATATACATCTGAATATTTTCATTTCAATTAGAACAATTTTATTTTTTTGTTGTTATGTAATGTCCAACATTCAGTGCCATACATAATATAAGTCTTATCGCGATTTTATAAAATTTTCCCTTTAATCGCAATAGTATCGTACGATCGCAAAAAACTCCAGATGCACTTCTCTATTTGATCCAATCTACTTGGATCCTATGATTCACATCGCCTTTATGTTGCCATCGTTTTGAATGATGGATCCAACAAGTCTAAAATGTTCACTTTTTGATACGTTCTGACTTTCTAACTTAATAGTTTTTTCATCATTTAAATAACCGTTACTAAATATATATCTCATATACTCAGTTTTTGATCGATTCAATCTAAATTCTCTTGATTCTAGTATTTTTCTTCATAATTCAAACTTAGCACTAATACCGTTTATAGTTTCATCAATCAATACTATATAATTCATAAAAAGTATATATTATGGTATTTCATATTGGATACTCTTTGCAATTTCATCCATCATTATTACAAAAAGAAGGCAACTTAATGCTAAATCTTCGTGAAGTTCAATGTTAATTAGGAAGTTATCACTTAAACCCCATAGATTTTTATACTGGTAACGGATTTCTCATACATATTTTTTATTAGGTTAATGTATTTTAAGGAGATCCCGTTTTTCGTGAATATCTACCACAATGAGTTTTTACGTATCTTATCATATATTTTTTCTAGATCAATGAATAACATATACGAGTTTCTCTTTTGCGTTTTAAATGTTTCCATCAAATGTCTTAGTAAGTGAATGGTTTCGGTGGTGAATCATATTGACATAAATTCAAATTGATTCTAAAATACACTTATATCTAATCTTAACCTATACTCAATCACTCTCTCCCACAATTTCATAATCTGACTCATAAATTTAATTTCCCAGTAATTAGAATAATGTTATATATCTCATTTATTCTTATATAATGGTACAAGTATACTCTTCCTCCATGCTTGAAACATTTTCTTTTGTCAGATTTTATTAAGAAAATCCGTTAACATTTCTATCATCACTTCACTCAAACACTTCCACACCTCAATAGGGATACCATTAGATTTTATGACTTTATTATTTTTCATTTTCTTTAAGATCACATTTACTTCATGGGAACGAAATTTGCATTTAAAATCCCTATTGATTTTCTATACAGGTATCGTGATATTGTCGATATCTCTTATACCCTCAACGTTAAAGAGATTATTAAAATAATCTCTTCAATGTTTTTTTATGTTTTCATTCTTTACAAGAATACTATTAGTCTCTCTCTTAATACATCTAATACCATTTATATCTTTTCTTTTCCTCCCTTAATTTGACAATTCTATAAATTTCTTTTTCTCCATTTTTAGTTTTTAATTTATTATATAATTCGTTATACATCTTACTTTTTAATTCGTAAATTACCTTTTTCCTTCTTTTTTTTTTTTTTTACAGTCTTATATTTTTCAAATGTATCATTAACTCTCTTACTTTTAAGATTTCTATAGCATTCCCATTTAGTTCGCATAGCAATTTAGATTTCCTCATTCCATGATTATAACTCCTTGTCTATTAGAGCACAACCCTTAGATACGTCAAGAATTTTTTTACCTATAATCTTAATATTATAAGACATTTCTACCCATATGGTTTCCGAATCATCATTAGCGAACTAGATTACCACTTGCATTAATTTGTTTCTAAAAGTCGTCACTTTTTCTTTTTTCAGAATCCAGCACTTAATTTTTGATTTCACAAATTGATAATACTTCTTTTATTTTGTAGACACACGCACATTTAAAACAAAAAATCTATATTGAATTACTACACTCTCTTCTGGTATAACCTTTTAATCCCTACATGTTATTCTATCACCCTCCTAGTGAGGAAGAAATCTCTTTGACTGACATTCGACCCACTTTTATATATAACTATGTGCGATTCTCTTTTTTTGAAAAAAGTGTTTACAAAAATCAAATCAAATGTTTTGACAAACTTTAAAACGGTGCCCCCATCTCATTCCTACTACCAAAACCAAAGTTCTTTTGCACTGCTTCAAATTGCTCGTTATTCTCACTTAAATTTCCATTTAAATCACATCTAATAAATATTTCTTCCCACTAGGTATGACTTGTATAGATTCATTTAAAAATTTTCAAAACTGTTATCTACTAATTGTATCTACACCTATATGAAGTGTATAAATACTGACTATATTAATTACATTTTTTCCACTAACTAATTTTACAAACAAAATTCTATCATTCTTCCTTCTTATTTTCACTTCTCTCGTAAGTCCTTATAGACAATTATTCCTACCTCATTTTTAATTCTGTCACTACCTGTGTACCAAAACTTATGGTCATAAGACTCTATTACTCTAGTCTTCTCCCCTTACCACTTAGTTTCTTAGAGACATATAATATTAATTTTTCGTTTAGTTATTATTCATGATATCTCTCATAACTTACTGATTAAGGAAACTATATTTCAAGTGGCTAAATGAATCCTATTTTTATGGATTAACTTCTTTACCCACATTCGTCCACATAAATGTGGGAACCCTTGCCTTTTTTTTTTTTTCGTCTCCTGAATTTGGTCCACCGCCGAGTATCCAGAGCTTTGCTCTAACTAATCTCGACCGAGATGCTGTCGGGTCCCAATCGGGAGGGAGCTCTCCCAACGTTGTTTTTGCCACTACCAAGACTCGAACTCCGGTTCTTGATGTAAGGTATTAGTACCTTTCCCACTAGACCAACGAAGTGTTGGTTGAACCCTTGCCTATTTGACACCACATCCAGACGACGATGTGATGCGTCGCTTTTTGGCGATGACCTAAAAACCATTGTTAACTTGTCACTACACCGAGATCCGATGCAGTGCGTCACTAAGAAGGGAATGCCCCAACGAATTTCTTATATTTCTCTTTCATTTTGGTTGAACAAGAGGTTTTACACTGACTGTTAATCCACTACAGCCCTCCTCTTTCACTTGGGCATGGGACCGACCATGGCAGAGTTAAATTCACTATACAGTGGAATACAATTTAGTCGGTATACTGACAGCAGCTTTGATCTTTCTTAACAAACCTTATGGAGGTTCCATGTTCTTCTTATGCTTGTGATGAATTCAAGTTCAAGATGTACAAGTAGAATGGTAGCAGTTCCATCTCCTTCTCACCCCTGTGATGCCAATAATCATACAGAGGAATTCACAACTAGCAAACTTTGATCACTATTAATTTCCCCAGCCATATTGAGGGTACATATACAAAACAATTGAATGACCCGCGACAATGAGTTTATGTGGATTCTGACCGGGTAAAGACCATTCTAATTGTCTGAGAATTACAATGATTCTTTCTGACATTTCGCAACCAATCTTTTGATTTCATTCAGTAAATCTTCTCTTTGTATTATCTCTGAAAATATCAAAGACCTTACAATTTATTGCCAAGTTCAATGAAACAGCACATTCCCTAAAGCACCTTAATCCTCTCAAAATGCTGCATCAGGCGACACAGATTTCTTATATGATTGAGAATTGAACTAGGCTTCAATTTGAAAAAATGCAAGAAAGCTAAAAAACCAACCAGGACTATAACAACCATTGTGCAAGTTACTGCTTTAGATGTCCATGCACACTAATATGACCATAAAATACAGCTAAAAAAGGGTAATTGTTCTATGACCATGAGATACAGCTACGGTGGGTAATTTAGCAATTAAAATATTAAAAGATAAGAGAAGTGTAGAAGCAAAAGCAAGCACTGTCAGAGTTGTTTACCATGGTGATGCTCCAAAATGAAGTCAAGCAATGTCTTCCCCTCTTCTAATTCCAATCCTTCGTAACTCCCTCAAGTGAAAAGCAATCTCCTGAATGAACTGAACTCCCTCGTCTCCAGCTCTAAGTGAATTGATAATATGCTCCAGAAAATTTCTGTCTGCTTCTAGTGCTTTTAACCGATTATTTAGGTTAGAAAGCTCCTTCACAAGAGCCAATGTGTCAGCTTCTCCAAAAGTAGTTGAAACACCTTCCCCACCAGAAGGTAATTTTAAGTTAACCTTGCTAGCATACTGAGGTTCCTCAGAATCAGAGACCTTTCCATCTTGAGCAAAGTGGCTTCCAGTAAATAGAGATCCATTATTTTCATTTAAATAACCATTTACCTCCATTCCATCACTTCTTTGACTAGGCTTCTCATGGCTAAGCTCCGTCAGATAACTGAACTCTTCCACTTCCTGTTCAGCATGCTCACCATTACTCCTACCTAAACGAACACCACTACCAGAAAACAAATGAAGCTTCATCTCCATCTCCTTTAAAGACTCTAATATAAACAATCTTTCATTCTCAAACTCCAAGATTGACATCTTCAGAGTGCTTCCACTCTTCTCTTTGTTAAGCTTATATGATCCATCACTCTTGTCACTTTCACAAGGTTGCTCAGCTACTTGATTGCACATAACTTTGTCACCGATATCAGACCTTACATGTGCTAGATTGCAAGAAACAGTTGCACGATCTTCAGTGCTGCTGTCATCCAAATGCTTTGCTTTCACCTCTCCTGATTCTAAATCACAAGGAGACTCCTTGTTTTTCTCCATCATTGGCCTGTTTGGGAACTTGTTTCTGTAAAATTCAAGCTCCGATTCTAAATCTTGTATTTCTTTTTCCTTCTCTGCGAGGAGGTCATTCGACTTTTGCAGTGCATCCAAGTCATACTCAGACTGCTCTTCCATCATTCTTAGGCATTGCAAACCTTCTGTCTGCAGTGTTGCCTTCTCCTCCTGCAACCTAGTAATCATTGCCAGTGCTTGATTTGCCGCATCTGTGGAAGCGTTTCTTTCTTCATCCAATTCCTTGTACAAAGAACTTATGACTTTCCTGTCATGCTCAATCTGTCGTTTTAGGCGGTCAACGAGGCTTTCGCCTTCAATTTCACTAACTATACTTCCATCTAATGACTCTAGACCCGAATCATTTCTCTCAAGTGAAAACCTTTTCTGAAATATTTGGAGTCCGACAGACTCTGAACCTGAATCATTTCTCTCAAGAGAAACCCCTTTTTGAAGTATTTGAAGTTCAATAGAGCTAGATTGAACAGAAGGCTTTAGATCATCGGTATTCCCAGACACTCTTGGACTGATATTGTTCAAAAACAATTCCATCCCTCTAGAAGCAGATATTTGTGATAACAAAAGTTTCAGATCTTCATTAAGTGCACTATCCTTCCCTGACCATTGCTTGGCAAGCATGCCAGACAGTTGTCTTCCCCTATTGGCTACAGCAAGCCGGTAGGCATCACCAAGATCCAAATGGTTGGGCACCTGGAGACTAGTGTCACTTGGAGAGGGGTTTAATTCTGAACCAGTTCCAGTTTTTGTACTTGGCTCAGTACAAGTTTTAGTGACATCTTCATTCTCATTTACAGATTCTTGACTAGCTTCCTCAGTTCCTGTAAATCACATAGTCAAAAGGTTCAATAGAATGAAAAGTTCTGAAAATTAGATATTATAGGCAAAAGTAATATGTTTGAACCTTGAAAAATGAAATAAACTAACAGAGATGACATAGATAGCAAATTTATTTTGAAACATATTCATGCCCATTATTAATCAGTGAAAATCTTAAATACGATGTTATTTTTCAAAGTCGAGATGGCTTATGTGGTACCAAATCCACATTCAAAATCCTGAACCATAAAAAGGATAGGCAACCAAAAAGCTTCACAAGGCCAAAAGGAGAATGATCTATACAATAAAGTATGCGACTTACCTCTCTCTCTTGTTACTTCACCAGATTCCTGTTTGCTGTTAGACAATGAAGGCATGCCATCATCAAAGGATATAAGTTCAGTTCTTACATGAGGATTTGCCAAATACTCAGCCCCTTGCCAGTGGGTTTCTTCCAAATCATTGGCAGATTCAGCGGCAGTACGTTCCAGAGAACCAGAATTATGAAGTCCACTCATATCTAATTGTGCCTCTCTCACAGAACTTTCCAGTTCAGGTTCGGAATCTAGGCTAATCAGTTTCTCTAATGTTGAATCACCAGATAAAGTTGTACCATGAGGCTCCATTTTTTGAGTTCGATGTTCCAGATTTTCTTTCAAGTGATAGTTTTCATGAACAAGAGCACTTACATGGTCATCATCATCAGAAAGAGGTACTTCGGATTCAGTATCAGATGTAATCTTGACCTCAGTATATCCTATATGAGATAAATGATCAAACCCACCATTTCCAGAGTGAAGAGATCTGGCTGAGATTGATGGCTTTTCTACTCTCCTTTTCAGCTCACCATTATCAGGTCCAGACGAAGCACCCAAAAAAGGCTGATCAAGTTCAGCAACTTCAAGCCCCGAAGATTTAGACTGAAGCAAATTGGAGACATACCCTCTCAAAACAAATCTCTCGTTGCAGCAAGCACATTGTTTTGCATCCAATGAACCAGGCCTATCATCCTCAACTAATAGATCTTGGTCAGAGACGGTCCTAGGATCAGAACCCAATTTTCCCACAAGCAATCTGTATGTTTCAGCATTTGACTTGTTAATCGTGGCAGATGAGAAGAGGCAATTCTCACATAGGCTATGCACATCAACAAGCTTATTATGCGCAATACAAAGAACCATGGATGATATCTCTAGCTTGTGATTGGAGCAGATCAAATCCCAATAAAACTTGAGCTTTGCATTGCCCAATACATGATCGAGCCTTGAGCACAGCAAACATGGCACTTGTAGTTCATTGTAGTGGGCAAATTTTGTCACCAAGTACGAATATATTGCATGAATAAACAGCATAAAAATCAACCACCATTCAAAAACAGCTGATGTCAAAGCTGTAGCAAGTCTGTGGGAACCTTTTTGTGCTTTAACAGATGAAATTTCCCTTAAATCCATGCCCCAGCAAAACAACTTAAGTGTAGACAAGATAAGTGATTGATCACCACAGAATGCAATAAACTACAAAGCTCCTGAAATAAAATGATTTGTCCAGCAAGAAATTCGACACTGTGCACACTGTTAATCAGAAAGAAGAAAAAGGACTAATTAGGGAAACCTTAAGCAAAATGAAATCTAAACATTGAACAAATATATTGTTAACAGAAAGTGACAAGATTAAAGATCTTTAGGTAGATATTAGAGAAGCAATACCGTAAAAGTAAGGTTAGGCCATATATAATTTTACAAGTTTAGATCATGCATTGTCAGCATTAAACTCCATTACGCCACAACAGATAAGTTTCTTTATACAGAATAGCATCTACGGAAAAGAATAACATGCACATATTCCATCGCTCATGAGATTAACCTAAGGAATGGAAAAGGCTAAATGTAGCCCCTAAATGTTAATTATCAAAAAGAAGATTGGGGCATTGTGAGGATAAATTCAATAACAAAAATAAGGATGGGAGAAGAATTTCTTTTTGCATATATGATCAATATTTATCAGCACCTGAGTACTGGCTAGATCAAAAAATATGATCTCCAGAAACAACAAAGCTCAAATTCCTTTCTCTCTCAACTTATTTAGCCAAATCCAGAAATCAGATTATGGGAATTGAATTGGCCCACATCTGCAAAAGATAATCGGAAGGGACAAAGAACAATTTGAAGACAATGCAGAATATGGAGGCCATATTCCTTGGAAAATCCCAAAAACAGTATATCTTAGAAAATCAAATAATGAAACAAAAAATCCTTATGTCCATACAGGTGGCAGACAAGTCCATAAATCATAAATTTCTAGTACAACTCAATAGTTGCAAGTGGACAAAACTCACTTCTGCAAAAATTTGTGTAAGTGAACAATACCGAGCTAAGGAGCACCATCGGACATAACAAACATGAATCAGAAAGAATAGTAGACTAATCGATGTATTGGGCTAGAATCGACAACAAATTCCCAGATCTTATTTTCGTGGCAAAACCAAAAATGACTTCAATTTTTCTCATCAAAAAGAAGGAAAAATGGAAAGAAATTAAAATTTCAAAATCAATTGTTCACATGCAACTAACATCTCAAAATCCAGAAATGGCAAAAGAGACAACACAATCACAGGCGAATAACTACTCAACTGCTGTCGGTGCATCTAAAACACAATCAAACCACATCATCCATTCACAACCTAGCATACTTTTCAGTGAAATCAAACAATTCCCACAACCCACAAAAGATCAAATCAATAGAAAATACAAAAAGGAAAAAAGAAAATTGGACAAAAAAATCATCATAGTGAACTAAACCTTCGTACCAGTTCAAATTTATTAAAAAAGAAAAAGAAAAAACACGGCAATAAAAATCCAGACTCAAATGATCAAATCAAAAGTTGACCCAATTCTCAAAAACATCACCCGAAGAAAATAGGAAAATTTAAACTTTGAAGCACAGAAGAATCAAAGTGAAGTGAACCCACTTTACCTGCTTAAATGAGAAAGCCGAAAAAGCATTGAAAATTCAGACCCAAATTATCAAATCAAAGTGACCCAATTCCTGAAATATCAGAAAAATGAAATATGATAGGGCTAATATCAACTTGGAGAAATTCGAAGCAAATGAAAGACAAAGTCTAGGAAGAGAGAGAGAGAGAGAGAGGGAGAGGGAGAGAGAGATTGAAAAACTCGTAGTTTGGGAAGTTGGTAATGTAACAGATGGGCTCACGTAGTTTTCTGATGAGATATAATAAAAGGTAAAGAAAATGCCGACAGACCCAAAAGTCGGCTGAAACCAAAGAAATGGAAAAGGTCGACTGCCGAAAGGTCACTCCTTAATAATGCAAGCATTTTTGCCTGTCAACTTCCACTCAACAGGGACCACACCCCCACCACGAAGGGGAAGATTCTTGGGAAATTTATTGTGTTTGCTCATTTGCCCATATCTCTCTTTCGTCATAATTGTAATTTTCCTTTTTTATCATAATAGTAATCATAGTAATTACAAATAAGTTTCGAGTAAATGTTACAAGTAGAAGTCACCTTTGTGCGGATCCGAATCAAAACCTAAATACGAAGAACCAAATTCAAATTATAAAAATAATTTTGATTCCATATTAGAATCTAAATGCTAAATAATTATAAAATTAAAATCATACAAAATATAAAAATTGTAAAAAAAAATTAAAAAAAACCAAAGTCAAATAACAAAATTCTATTTTTCAATAAATAAAACTGAATCAGAACCTAAAAATTTTAAAACAAAAATCAAAATTGTTATACTGGATTTGGTTTTAATTTTTTTTTCTAATATCAAACTAGAATTTTCAATTTCGAATCCACTTTTTTTCCAACATATAAATATGTTTAGATACAAAAGATCTAATTTTAATATAACCAATAAATTTTATCTAATTTTAGATTTTACTACGAGTAAATAGTATCCATACTACTTATTAAGTCACAGGTGTGATACCAAAATGCAATTACATCTTTTTTTTTTTTAATTTTTGACTCTCAAATGCTCTCTAGCAAGCTCTCTCAAACTCTCTTAAGCAACTTTGATATAAAAAATGTATCGGTATAAAAAATATATCAAAAATCTCGTATCTATGCTCGATTACTATTAATAATAAGAAAACATAAATTTTGAAATCCAAAACCAAATGAATGTAATACTATTGATTCATTGGCCTCTTCTTCTTTTTTCGTATACTCCTTTAATTTTTACAAAATTAATGAAATAGTATTTTGTGGATAGTAAGTCTTGCATGAAACATGACTCTAATAAATTAAAATTTGAATGATACTTTTTCAATTTTTTTAATCATTTGTGGATACTAATTTATTAATAAGAGATAATAAATTTGAGAAAATTAAGGCTTCTAACCCATAGGAAAATGGTCATCTAATTCCTTTTTCAGGTATATAATTTTAGTTAAATTAGGGTTTTTTTTTAACATTCTGATTTTGGAAAGCATTTTGTGGATAATATGTCTCTCCATGAAATAGCTTAGAATATACTCCATCATGCTTAGAAGATGATAAATTGTTATTAGGCTTTTCTTCAATTTATGGAAGTGTGATGAATTGTTATTAGGCTTTTCTTCAATTTATGGAAGTGTGCTTGATCAATGATCAGTTGGTGTAATGGAATATAATATTAGATCTCTTAACTAAAATCGTAAATTTAACTCACGATTTAGGCATAAAACAGATTACGTTGGGAGGATACCCCCTTAAATGGGTCACTGTAAGTCTCAAATCGGATTTGTCAGAATATGACTCAAAATATCAATTGATATAATATAAAAAAAAAAGTGTGCTTGTGGATTTTATTCTTTATTTTTATTTATGGTGTTCAAAATATGGTCTTTTAGGATTTTGATCACCTAAATTTATTACTAATTCTTAATTACAAATGGTATATTTGGATCTAAATTGACTATTTTAACGTTAAAGTTAGCCGCAAATAATATATAAGATAAGAAAAATTGTTTAAAATGATTTATACTTACGATAAAATATGATAACGTAACTTATTTTATAGAGTTGAATAGGATAGAAGAATTCATATAACCAAGATTAGGTCAATTGTAATTGTTAAAATCAGTTATTATTTGAATTAAATTTTTTATTTAATAAAATATTAGAAATTTTCAAATTTAACTAAAATAGAATTCTCATCTCATTTTTATTCACATTCTCATTAAAAGTTAAATTCTAATTAAATATATGTTCAACTTTATTATATTACTCTTTTTTCATCGAAAAAGCTTAGTGTAGTGCTTGTTTATACAAATTAGCCATTGTCAAAGGCCCAAGCAAGTTGCATAAGTGCATTAAACCGCAAAATACCCAAAAAGCCAGGACAGCCTCCCCCAGCAAGGGCAAAGGAGGAATGACAAAATAGTAAATGAACATGATCACGAAACGGCCCTCCTATAATTTCACCTAAATACCCTCTTTCTTCTCGGCAGCCTTCCTCTTTTCCCCTATCTTATGCTTCTGAACACCCTCTTCTGCCCCTCAATTTCCCCTGATCTCCCCATCCCTACCCCTTTCCGATTCTCTCTCTCTCTCTCTCCACTAAAACCCGTTACCCGCCAAAACCGAAGAAACGCTCTCTCCCTGTCATTCAAAAACGAAACCTTTGATTCTCAAACTCTTGGTTTTTCAAAATCTTCAAACCCTAGTCTCGATTCCTTCAATTCTGCTCAATTCCTCATCTGGGTATTTCTCAAAAGTTAGATCCTACTTTATTTCAGTGGTTTCTGGGGTGGATCCAACTCTTGTTAGTTCTAGGGTTTCCGGGTCGCTTTCCGCTGATTTGCGATTCGAGGTAATTCGTTGACGTTTATTTCGTTAGTAGAATGATTAACTGTTTCAGGTTTTTATTTTTAATTATATTTATTCTTTTTTGTGTGTTTAATAGGTTTCTGGTAATATGGTTTGCTTAGGTTTTATTGTTGGCAAATCAATGCGAGTAATAATGGTTGATTGCAGGGAAAAAGCTCTCTTTTGGGATTAATCTAGAGTGGAGTTTCGGTAAGTCATACTCATATGTTAACTTTTTGTGAGTTCTTTTTCGAAGACTAGTGCAGTATATTGATACGTGACAACTATTTGCTGGGGACAGGTGAGTTTTCTCACTGTTTCTGAACTTCATGTTGGTTAGATTATTGTTGGGTATGAGGAATTAGAGCTATTGGGTTTTATGTGAGTTGTTTGTGCAATGGCAAATCATGATCTCATACTTGGGCAAAATCATAGTAGTTTGGGACTAGGTCAGAACCAACCATTGGTTCTTGGACATAATCACAATATGGGTCTTGGGCAGAACCACGAGCACAATTTAGGTCTTGGGCCCAGTTCAGGGCATGACCATGACCATGAGCTTGGTTTAGGGCAGAGCCATGCGGATGAAGGTGATGACTATGATGATGAAAGGAGGTTAGCAATAGATCAGAAACCTGAACATGAAGGCCAGGATTTGGTTCTTCAAGGACAGAATCATGAGTTGACATTATCGGAGGGCAACGAATTATCCGTCTCTGAACACCAAGATATTGATGAAAACATGCAGTTATCTATGGATCATAATCAGGATATGGGAATTGATTCTACTGAACACTTGTCTGTCCAGCAACCTCAGCTCGTACTCAGTCCTGTTGTTCAGCAAAGGACGCTTGTTGCAATCCCTAATTATGAACTTACTGTAGGACAAGAGTTTCCAGATGTGAAAAGCTGCAGGAGAGCGTTGAGGGACACAGCAATTGCTCTTCACTTTGAGATACAGACCATAAAGTCTGACAAGACTCGTTTCACCGCCAAATGTGCCAGCAAGGGATGCCCCTGGCGAATTCATGCTGCAAAGCTTCCTGGAGTCCCAACATTCACAATCAGGACCATCCATGAAGCCCATACATGTGGAGGGATAGGCCATCTTGGCCATCAACAAGCTTCAGTTCAGTGGGTGGCAAACACTGTGGAGCAACGTCTACGTGAAAATCCCAATTACAAACCAAAGGAGATTTTGGAGGAGATTCATCGAGTTCATGGAATTACATTATCTTATAAGCAAGCCTGGAGGGGTAAGGAGCGGATCATGGCTGCTATGCGTGGATCTTTTGAAGAAGGTTACCGTCTTCTTCCTCAATATTGTGATCAAGTTAAGCGGACAAATCCAGGCAGCATAGCTTCTGTTTATGCTAATACAGCAGATGGATGCTTCCAGAGACTCTTTATTTCATTTCAGGCTTCCATATATGGTTTTTTAAATGCTTGTCGGCCTCTTCTTGGGCTTGATAGGACATTTTTAAAAAGCAAATATCTTGGGACTCTTCTATTTGCCACTGGTTTTGATGGTGATGGTGCTTTGTTTCCTGTTGCATTTGGTGTTGTTGATGAGGAAAATGATGAAAATTGGATGTGGTTTTTGTCTGAACTCCACAATTTGCTTGAAATAAACACAGAAAATATGCCAAGGCTTACAATTTTGTCAGATAGGCAGAACGGCATTGTAGAAGGTGTGGAAGCCAACTTCCCAACAGCATTTCATGGATTTTGCATGCGTCACCTGAGTGACAGCTTTCGTAAGGAGTTTAACAACACCATGCTTGTTAACCTGCTCTGGGAGGCGGCTCACGCACTCACTGTAATTGAATTTGAGGCAAAAGTTCTGGAGATTGAGGAGATATCACAAGATGCTGCTTATTGGATTCGAAGAATTCCACCCCGTCTGTGGGCTACAGCTTATTTTGAAGGCACAAGATTTGGTCATTTGACTGCTAATATAGTTGAATCTTTAAATTCTTGGATACTGGAGGCCTCAGGACTTCCAATAATTCAGATGATGGAATGTATTAGAAGGCAGCTTATGACTTGGTTTAACGAACGCCGTGAGACGAGTATGCAGTGGAGCTCAATTCTTGTGCCTACTGCTGAGAGGCGTGTTGCTGAGGCTCTGGAACGTGCGAGGACTTATCAGGTGCTTCGTGCTAATGAAGCTGAATTTGAAGTCATATCTCATGAAGGAACTAATATAGTGGATATCAGGAATCGTTGTTG
This sequence comes from Dillenia suffruticosa, assembly GCA_033439265.1. Lineage (NCBI taxonomy): Eukaryota > Viridiplantae > Streptophyta > Magnoliopsida > Dilleniales > Dilleniaceae > Dillenia > Dillenia suffruticosa. The sequence continues at coordinate 3,792,538 of JAVTVX010000018.1, read as the reverse complement.
TCTATGTCGTGGTTGGCAGCTTTATGGGTTGCCCTGTGCACATGCTGTTGCTGCTCTTCTCTCTTGCAGGCAGAATGTCCATAGATTTACTGAGAGCTGTTTCACTGTTGCAACTTACAGGAAGACATACTCCCAAACCATACACCCAATTCCAGATAAATCTATGTGGAAGGAGCTGTCAGAGGGTGACCCAAATGCAAAAACCATTGAGGTGGTAATCAACCCACCTAAATCACTTCGGCCTCCTGGACGACCAAGAAAAAAGCGTGTCAGGGCAGAAGATCGTGGGCGTGTAAAGAGAGTTGTACATTGTAGTCGTTGCAATCAGACAGGCCATTTCAGAACTACATGTGCAGCACCGATTTGAGTCTCCACCCCTTAGCAGCGACTGAGTTGGTTAAGTTCATCATCCAAGGATGATGAAGGCATGTCATCATATCAGGATTTGCCTGATATGCGGTAAGGCCATGTCATCATCAGGATTTGGGTCCTTCCAAACAGTAGGCAGATACAGTAGTAGTAGTATCAAGAGAACCAGAATCATGAGGTCCACTCCACTCACTTCCCATTGCACCTCTCTCACTGAAATTGATGGCTCAGGTTTGGAATCTTACTAATCAGTTTCTCTGATGTTGAATCAACAGACAAAGTCGTATCATGAGGCTTCATTTTTTGAGTTCCATGTTCCAGAGTTTCTTTCCTGTTATTGGTTTCATGAACAATAGCACTTCCATTATCATCATCGGGAAAAAGCACTTCAGATTCAGTATCAGTTGTAACCTTGACCTCAGTGTACCTATGTAAGATAAATGATCAAACCCACCATTTCCAGAGTGAAGAGCTCTGGCTGTAATGAAAAGCACTGTCTTAGGAAGAGAAAATATAATCAAATTAATATTTTCACATGACTGGACTTCATTAATTTTGAGTTTGAGGTTGTTACAATTTCTGCCGTTGGCTTATAGAGGGAGCAGGTCGTACTGAGACTAGGCCCCCGAGAAGGGCAGTTAACCACACATGGGGCAACTGTTGACAGATCTGCTCTTAAAATATATATATATTAGCAGGAAGGATATACCCCTCCATAAAAACTAGGATTTTCTACTATCAATTTTTGGCTTTGAAACATTCTTCTTTTTTCTTTTTTTCTGGGAAAACTTTGCTCTCCCCAATGATTGTACTTAGAACTCCATGAATTCCACAAAAATTCACGAGTACCATTTTAATTTTTAATTTTGTTATTTAAATACAATGAAATTTTGATTTTAATTTCAACTAATAAAAGAGACGAAGGAATTTTAAAATAAATTTTACAAGTGTTCGTAAATTTTGCGTAATTTCTTTATAAATTCTACTAAACAACAATTTTAGAATTGAATAACGAATTATTTTCGTTGACTTGAGGTGGTGGATACCAATTGAAATAATTAAACTATACCATATGATAAATTTTCTTGTTATTCATAAACTCTAATCGGTGTTATCGTCGTCAATTATTTTTTTTTTTTTTTTTTTTTTAGTACTCATATGTGTCTAAAGCATTACAAGCAAGCAAGAACCCTAGCATTTTGGTAACAGAGGTCTATTACTATTATAAAAACCCTCACTTTTGGTGAAAGCTAAATTAAAAACCTAGTTACATATTGACTATATAATAAATCTTTGCAATTTTCTTCTAATTTTAAATTGTGTAATGTAAAGGACAAAATTGACAATGGATATATATATTAAATGATTTTAAACTTTTGCAAATTTTTTTATTGCATTTTTTTAATGGAAGACTTGAATTCAAGATTTCTAAGAAAAACAAGAGGGTATCAGTTAAATTATAATTTATTGATATTTTGCATAGATTACAATATCCAAAAAGAATGTCAAAGTATATTCCCCCTTGACTATTAATTAAAGTGAAAGAATCTAATACAAAAATAGGTAAATTTCAAGGTCCCCATTAAAAGATTTATTTTTTTTTATGAAAATTAGAAATAAAATCTAATAAAGAAATATAATTATGATTACAACTGGGTATCAATTTGTCATGTAAACCCAAAATTTCATGTCATGCTTAATATGTTTTTGGCATGCTCTCATACAAGTTATTGAAATAACAAAATGTGATATTTGATCGACTAAACTTATTCACCTAGAAATTAAAATTGAGAACTAAAAAACCCAAATAATATATAAAAAAACAAGGCCTATTTTCTTGTTAAGTAAAAAAAAAAAAATACACAAACATGACATTTGCATCTTTTAATTTTTTTTTTTTGATAAATTTCTACTAGTTATGATATATTTACTTATAAATATAATTAGAAATTAAGATATATTCAATTAATTTAGTTAACTTCGTCATGGCCAATCTCAAATTCGGATAAAAGAAGAAAATTGCAATAAATTGACAACTAATGTAAAATGCTTGTCAAAATCGAAATAAGAGACAAATATAGGAAATTTGTTGGGACGTTTCCTTTTTAGTGACACACTGCACCAAATCCCAAGCGTAGTGACAAATTAGTAAGGATCTCTAGGATATTGCCTAGAAGTGACGCGCCATTTCATCGCCTGAATGTGGTGTCAAATAGACAAGAGTTCCTATATTTATGTGGACAATTGCGGGTAAAGAAATTAGTTTATGAAAATAGAATTTGTCTGTTCACTTGAAACAAAGGATTCTTAACCGGTAAGTTAGCAGAGATAGAAAAATTAATAATTAAACAGAGAATTAATATTATGTATTTCTAAAAAACTAAGTCGATAAAAGAGAAGAATAGAGAAGTAAAGTCTTATAATCAAAAGTTTTGACATACAAGTAGGGGATAGAATTAAGAACGGGTGAGAATAATTGTCCACAAGAATTTACAAAAAAATATAGTGGAAATCAGAAGGGAGTAAGATTGAATATGGTTTGTCAAGCTATTTAGTGAAAAAAATGTAATTAATATAGTCAACGTTTATACACTTCAAATAGATATAAATGTAATTAGTAAACAACGGTTTTTGAAAAATTTATATGAGTCTATACAAATTAAATTTAGTGGGAAAAGTTATTTATTGAAAGATATCTAAATGAGAATGTAAGTGAGAATAATGAGAGATTTAAAATCGTACATAGAAATTTTGACTTTAATAGTAAGAATAAAACGAGGATATTATTTTAAATTTTGTCACAATATTCAATTTTATACTTCTAAACATTTTCCTTAAAAAAAACAAGAGTCATACATAGTTATATATAAAAGTGGATCGATCAAACGCTAACCAAATACATTTTTTTCTCACCAAAAGAGATGGTTGAATGACCCGTAAGGATTGTAAAGTTATGTTAGGGGAGAGTGTAACATCAACATAAACATTTAATCTTTAAATGTAAATGTGTCTAAAAGGTAAAAGAAATGACAGTCAATTATAGGGTTAATAATTAAATTGTGGAATCTGAAAAAGAAAATGTGGTAACTTTAGAAACAAATTAAGTCAAGTAACTTTATGGTCTACTAACAATAATTTGGAAATTATGTGGATAGAAATATTTAATATTAAGAATATAGTTAAGGAAACTCTTAATGTATCTAGTGGTCAGGCATCAATAGGCAAACAATCATAATGGTTGAATGAGGAAATTCAACCTATTATACTAACCAAACGAAAGTATTATAAAAGTTTTAAAAATAAGAGAGATAATGATGCATTTAAGAAGTAGAAGTAGAAGAAGTAGAAGATTATAAAAAAAAAAAAAAAAAGAAATGAAGAAAATTATTCGCAAATTAAAAAGTAAAGTGAATAACGAATTATATAAAAAATTAGAAACTAAAAAAAGATTTATAAGATTGCCAAACTAAGTGATAAGAAAAAAAAATCTAAATAACGTTAAGTGTATTAAAAGTGAGACCAATAATATTCTTATAAGGAATGAAAATATAAAAAAATCTTGAAAAAATTATTTTAATAATTTCTTTAATATTATGAATATAAGAGATATCAGTGATATGATGATATATATATATATATATATATATATAGTAAATCAATATATATTTTAAATGTAAGATTCGTTCTCATAAAATAAGGGAGGTTTTAAAAAAAATGAAAAATAATAAAATCATAGGATCCAATAGTATCCGTATTGGGAATCCGTAATGAGGTGTAAAAATATTTGGGTAAAATAAAAATAGAAATGATGACAAATTTTTTTAACAAAATCTGACAAATCAAGAAAATACCCCAAGTATGGAAAGAGAGTATAATTGTACTTATATATAAAAATAAAGAAGATGTATGATATTACTTTAATTATAGGGGAATTAAATCGATTAGTTGTGCTATGCAATTGTGAGAGAGAATGATAAAATATATATTGAAATTAGAGATAAATGTATTTTATAATCAATTTGGATGTATGCCAGGATGATCCATTACTAAAACCATTCACTTATTTAGATATTTGATAAATATGTTTAGATCACATAAAAAAATTGCATATAATATTCATTGATTTAGAAAAAAACATATGATAAGGTTTGTAGAGATATATTGTAGTGGACATTGATTAAGAAGGAAATTTTCTTGAAATATATTAATTTCATAAAAAATATATACGAGAGAATTATTACTAATATAAAAAATTCATGAAATTTAAGTAATAACTTCTCAATTAATATTGTGTTTTATAAAGATTCGGCATTAAATTCTTTTATTTTTTTTTTGTAATAGTGATGGATTAAATAATGAAAAATATTCAAAATGATGTACCATAGTATATACTTTTAACAGATGATATAGTATTAATTAATAAAAATTCAGAAAAATATTGATGCTAAGTTGGAGTTTTGAAGGAAAACAGTAGAATTCAAAGAATTTAAATCAAGTCAATCAAAATCTAAATATATGATTTGCTTGTTTGGTAGTAGTTATCAAAATAATAAATAAACGGTTAAGTTAAAAGAACTATATATATAAAAAAGTGAACATTTCAGATAATTTGAATTTCTTATTTAAATGATGGCAATATAAATGATGTGTGAATCATACGATTCAAAAGAATAAGATAAAATTGAGAAATATCTATGGTATTTCTTGCGATTGCATGATACTATTGCAATTAAAGAAGAAGTTTTAGAGAATCACAGTAGTACCTGCATTATTGAATGACACCAAGTATTGGATCATTAAATAGCAATAAAAATATAAAATGATTATAATTGAAATAAAAATATTCAAATCAATAATCAAATTTAAAATATAGAATTAAAAATAAAAAAATACACACTAAATTGTAAATGAATTTAATTATGAATAAAATGAGAGATTATCATTTAAGGTGATTTGGACATACTTAACGAAAATCTAAAAATATACCAATTAAGAGAAGTGAAACCTTAAATGTAGAATATTTAGTGAAAATCAGGATAAATCGTTGAAATAATATCGCAAATTATCTGTAAAGATGTAGTGTTAAAAATTTAGTTGATAAAATGATTTTAAATATAAATGAGTGATTTAAAAGAATTTGAAACGGTTAAATCATTATTATAATTGTTATTATTATTATTTTAAGTTTTTATGAATAATTTACTTCTAATTAAATAATTTTTTTATTTTTATTTTTATTTTTATTTTGAAGTGTTTTTTTTTATATTTTTGTTTTTAAACTTTAATTTTATATTTTTTATTATTTTTTCTCCTATTGATATTTTAAACGGATGACCCTAAAATTTAGATTTTAGATTTATTGTCATCGACACAAGAAAAATATTAAACATCTCTTAAATTTTGAAATTGCCTCTTTAGTCTCAACCTAAAGTTAATATAATTTGATCTTTAAACTATAAATTTCCCAAAAAAAAAAAATCCATAATTTGGACAACTTACAGACTTTAGAAAAATATCGACAAGTACCGTAAAAAAAATAATAATAATAATCATAATATCGACAACTAAAAAGCCCAAGTAAGTTGGTTAAGTGCACTAAACAATTAAAATACCCAAAGAACCGGGACATGTTTTCCCATTCAGAGCGGAGGAAGAAGGACAAAACAGTAAATGAAGATGATAACGAAAAAGCCCTCTTCCATTTTGACCTAAATACCCTCTTCCTTCTCTGGAGCGTTCCTCTTTTCCCCAATCTTATGCTTTTGAACGCCCTCTTCTGCCCCTCAATTTCCTCTGATCTCCCCATCTCTACCCCTTTCTGATTCTCTCTCTCTCTCTCTCCCCCCCTCCAAAACCCATTACCCGCCAAAACCCAAGAAACGCTCTCTCTGTCATTCAAAAACGAAACCCCATTTTTCAAATTCTTGTTTTTCAAAATCTTCAAACCCTAGTCTTGAATCCTTCAATTCTGCCCAATTCTTCATCTGGGTATTTCTCATAAGTTGGATTGTACTCCGTTTCAGTGGTTTTCTTGGGTTTTTGTGGAGGATCTAGCTCTTGTTCTAGGGTTTCCTTCTCACTTCCTGGTGATTTGTGATTCAAGATATTTCTTCGAGGTTTATTTTGTTAGTTGAACTTCTAACATTTTCTGGGTTTTGTTTTTAATAGATTTGTTTCTGTTTATATACGTATTGTTTTGTGTTTAATTGGTTCCTTATTTTCTGGGTTTGCGTAGGTATTATTGTTGGTAAATCAATGTGAGCAATTATGCTTGATTTGGAGGGAAAAAACTGTCTTTTGGGAGATTTCTAGTGGGGAGTTTTAGATTTTGGTAAGTCATACGTTAAATTCTTTTTGAGTTGTTTTTAATCAGTAATGCAGTTTAATGATATATGACAACTATTTGCCGGGGACAGGTTTCTTTTCTCACTGTTTCTGGACTTCATATTGGTTAGATTTTGTGCGGTATAAGGAATTAGGGCTATTGGGTTTTGTGTGAATTGCTTGTGTAATGGCAAATCATGATTTGATACTGGGTCAAAATCATAGTAGTTTGGCACTGGGAAAGAACCAGCGGTTGGTGCTTGGGCATAATTACAATATGGGTCTAGGGCAGAGCCACGAGCACAATTTGGGTCTTGGACCAAATCATGAACATGAACTGGATTTAGGGCATGACCATGACCATGAGCTTGGTTTAGGGCAGAGTCATGAAGATGAGGGGGAAGATAGTCATGGCTATGATGATGAGAATGGCTTAGCAATGGATCAGAAACCTGAACACGAAGGCCATGAGTTGGATATTAAAGGACAGAATCATGAGTTGACATTAACGGAGAGCAACGAATTGTCTGTGTCTGAACACCACGGTCTTGATGCAGACATGCGGCTATCTGTGGATCATAATCAGGATATGGGGATTGATTCTGCTCAGGATTTGTCTGTCCAGGAACCTCAGCTTTTACTCACTCCTGTTGTTCAGCAAAGAACATTTGTTGCAAGCCCTAATTATGAGCTTACGGTAGGACAAGAATTTCCTGATGTAAAGAGCTGCAGGAGAGCATTGAGGGACACAGCTATTGCCCTTCACTTTGAGATGCAGACCATAAAGTCTGACAAGACTCGTTTCACTGCCAAATGTGCCAGTGAGGGATGCCCCTGGCGCATTCATGCTGCAAAGCTTCCTGGAGTCCCAACATTCACAATCAGGACCATCCATGAAGCCCACACATGTGGAGGGATACACCATCTTGGCCATCAGCAAGCTTCAGTACAGTGGGTGGCTAACACTGTGGAGCAACGCCTACGTGAAAATCCCAATTACAAACCAAAGGAGATTTTGGAAGAGATTCATCGAGTTCATGGGATTACATTGTCTTATAAACAAGCCTGGAGAGGTAAGGAGAGGATCGTGGCTGCTATGCGTGGATCTTTTGAAGAAGGGTACCGTCTTCTTCCTCAATACTGTGATCAAATTAAGCGGACAAATCCAGGCAGCATAGCTTCTGTTTACGCTAATCCAGCAGATGGCTGTTTCCAGAGACTCTTTATTTCATTTCAGGCATCCATATATGGTTTTCTAAATGCTTGTCAGCCTCTTCTTGGGCTTGATAGGACATTTTTGAAAAGCAAATATCTTGGAACTCTGCTATTTGCCACTGGTTTTGATGGTGATGGTGCTTTGTTTCCTGTGGCATATGGTGTTGTTGATGAGGAAAACGATGAAAATTGGATGTGGTTTTTGTCTGAACTTCACAATCTGCTTGAAATGAACACTGAAAATATGCCAAGGCTTACAATTTTGTCAGATAGGCAGAAGGGCATTGTAGACGGTGTGGAAGCCAACTTCCCAACAGCATTTCATGGATTTTGCATGCGTCACCTGAGTGACAGCTTTCGTAAGGAGTTTAACAACACCATGCTTGTTAACCTGCTCTGGGAGGCGGCTCACGCACTCACTGTAATTGAATTTGAGGCAAAAGTTCTGGAGATTGAGGAGATATCGCAAGATGCTGCTTATTGGATTCGAAGAATTCCACCCCGTTTGTGGGCTACAGCTTATTTTGAAGGCACAAGATTTGGTCATTTGACTGCTAATATAGTTGAATCTTTAAATTCTTGGATACTGGAGGCCTCGGGACTTCCAATAATTCAGATGATGGAATATATTAGAAGGCAGCTTATGACTTGGTTTAACGAACGCCGCGAGACAAGCATGCAGTGGACATCAATTCTTGTGCCTACAGCTGAGAGGCGTGTTGCAGAGGCTCTGGAACGTGCGAGGACTTATCAGGTGCTTCGTGCTAATGAAGCTGAATTTGAAGTCATATCTCATGAAGGAACTAATATAGTGGATATCAGGAGTCGGTGTTGTCTATGTCGTGGTTGGCAGCTTTATGGGTTGCCTTGTGCACATGCTGTTGCTTCTCTCCTCTTTTGCAGGCAGAATGTCCATAGATTTACTGAGAGCTGTTTCACTGTTGCAACTTATAGGAAGACATATTCGCAAACAATACACCCTATTCCAGATAAATCTATGTGGAAGGAGCTGTCAGAGGGAGATTCAAACGCAAAAACTCTTGAGGTTGTAATCAACCCACCTAAATCACTTCGGCCACCTGGGCGACCAAGAAAAAAGCGTGTTAGGGCAGAAGATCATGGGCGTGTAAAGAGAGTTGTGCATTGTAGTCGTTGCAATCAGACCGGCCATTTCAGAACTACATGCACAGCACCTATTTGATTCTCAACAGCCTTGCTGCCGAAGAGTTTAATTCTACCAATATTTGGGACTTTCCCAAACTCTGTACAGTGATAATTTTCATTGTCCACTATTTCTGGGAACTCTGTAGTTGAGTTATTGTGAATACTTAGCCTATTGCTTAGCCTTTAGGGAGGTTATTAAACATAGGATGCAAAATTACCTCATATTCATCGTTACAATTATCTTCATTTCTAGTTTCTAGCTTGTAATTTGTTGAATCTGCAACGTAAAGTTCTACTATGTTTCTTGATTTGGAGCTTTTGGTTTCGCAGTTTCTTTATGTTTTCTAACCATCTTCAAAGTCTTATTGTAGATATACTAGCATTCCTTTTATTGCCCTGGAGCATGGTTTTTCTTAGCTGCTTGGGCATCTGGCTCTGATGTATGGTTCTGGTTCAGCTGAGAGCGATGAAATCAGTGGTTGCTTGGGCGCTTTTTTTTTTTTTTTTTTAACCTCTTTATGCATGTTATTTGACTTACAAATCTTTCTTATCTGTTGTTGGATTGGTGGGACAGAATAGATATATGCTAGCCATATATTTTGGTTTGGTTGTATCATTGGGAAAAAAATGTAGAAATGTTTGAGAGCAGAATCACTATGGATCAATTTGACTTTACCTTTTGTTGTCAGCTTGAAGCTGTCATCTGGCTTACCCTTTTGTGCGTAATTGATTTGCTCTTATGTTCATGTCCGAGGTTTTTGCTCGGAGGTGATAAGTTTTGTTTTTTCTGCTAGGGATTGACCGGTTTGAGTCTGACACTTGAAGAGGACCAGAAACGGTTCGTGATCGCAGAATTGCTTTTTAATATTAATTATTTTTTATAAGATAAAATAATAAAATGATGGATAATTGTTAAATAATATTTTATAATTTTTAAGTTTTGGAAAGTAGGAAACACTAATGGGAAACTCATGGCAAGCCCATGTCAAGGGACGTTGCATGGATTTGTGACTTCCTGATTAATGGTCCTAAAGGAGAAGACACAGGGATAGAGATGTGAGAGAAGACACAGGGATAGAGATGTGAAATCAGCATCTTTTTTTCTTTTTGGTACATAGAAATTGTTAGAACTTGAGATATCAAGGGGGAAGAGTAAGGTGAATGGTGCGAGGTGCGAATTGAACTATTACTCTATGATAATTTAAATTAATTATTTTAAAATAAATGAGAATTTTTATGATAATTTTCGTGGAATACCTCTGTGCATTTATCACTCTTTTACTTCGAAGGAAACAAGGAAAGGGAGATATATCTAATGAATTTTCCTAAGGTATTGGGAAATTGGATAGGAAAATATAAATATATTATTAATTGTGATAAAGCATTGGGGTTGATTTCTCTTCAGCCCTTTGACAAGGAAACACAATCCTCCACATCGCGGCGACTTCAAATCACCAAGAATTTGCCAGACAAGTCATTTCACTCTGCCCGTTACTTCTATTGAAGTCCAATTCAAATTGCGACGCTCCGCTCCATATGGCAGTCAAAACAGGCCATTGTGAGCTTGTCAAAGCTCTTTTAGACAGTGCAAAAATCAAATAGCGGACGTCCAAAACCGGATAGAAGCTCCAGACATAAAGAAGAAGATGGTAATGCGTGTGAAAAAGGACAATGAGATTGTGCTTGATGTTGCGTTGAGGCATAGTCGTCTTGTGTGGGGAAGTTGGTGGTGCAACTTTGTCCTGAATTGTTGGATAAAGTTAGTGAAAATGGTGATCGAGTCTTCTTTGTTTCTTGCTGTGCAAGGATGCTTAAGGGATGTGGTTCTTCGGATTTGGAAGACTTCGCCTATGTGTGCCATTGGAGTGTAACAAACACTTGGAAGGCCATAAGCAGCGCACAAGGCAATCACATAGAAGTTTGCACAAAAGGGCATGAGCAACAAATGCGAACAAAAGGCCACGAGCGAAAAGTGTGAGCTAGAAGCAACAGGCCAGACACCAGGCCACATGCCATAGGCACCAGGCATAACGCACCAAGCCACAAGCAGCAGGTGGCAGGTGGCAAACCAAAGGTCATCAAGAAAGAGTCATCAATATTACTCGAGAAGACTCTTGAGTTCCCAGCCAAGTGCTCGAGCAGAGGCAAGCAATGCCCGAGCAACCACACATGGCGCCCAAGCAACCAAGCACCAAAGGACGCGACTCTTAAGCCAAAGGTCACAACCTTCATGCCACACCATGCAGTCATCAAGCAAAAGACACTAAGGATGTGAACAAGTCAAGCCAAGGCGAAAGGACACAGGTGCAAGCAAAGAGCCACAAGCCATCGAGCCAAACGACATCATGCGACAAGGCAGCGTGCACGAGACAGCACAGGATGAGAGGCACCAGCCCATGCAGCCCATGCCATGACACGAAACAACATGCCACAGCACGAGCCAGTGTGCTGCGTTCCAATGCCACAACACAAGCCATCCGATGCCAGCGCAATGCAATGCACCAGCAGCCGAAAGGCCATGAGTGCTTCCAAGCAATAATTGCCTTAATGAATAAATTCCATGTATTTTTCTAAGGACACAATTAGTGTAATAAAGGTAGTTGTAACTGTCCAATAGTTATTAGGATATAGGAAACTTTTAGCACAAAAGGACATAAGTAATAAGACCATTGGCTCCTCTAGCCTACATCTATAAATAGGCAGGGCATTTCCATTTGTAAGGCAGCGAATTCTATCAGAAATAACAAGTTATTTGTCCTTTTCAATCTCTTAGAGAGAACGTGAGAAATAGAGCATAAGAACCTGAGTGCTAAGCCGCTATCTTTAACGCCTTAGCTTTCCTTTGTTCGATGCAACTCAAGTGATCCATTAGGTGTAGAGTTGTAAGGCCACCCGAGAGATCCTTAGGTGTAGTGTAGTAAGGCTTTCGACCATTGATGAGCAGATCTTATCCAAGAGATCCTTGCGGTACAGGACAAGTTTTCTGCCAAAGGCCATGAGTCATATCCCTTCCTTCCCCTCATACCTGATTTTCCATCCATTAGTTTTCTTTTTCTTTTTCTTTTTCTTTCTTTCTTTTCCCTCAAGCCATCTTTGTGCATAGGACCTAATTGTCATGCAGCAAGGTGTGCCCTATTTGTAAGAAAGCGAATTCTTTTAGAAATAACAAATCAGTTTGTCCTTTTATCTCTTTGAGAGATCGTGAGAATTAGAGTATAGGATTCAAGTGCTAAGCCGCTGTCTTTGACGCCTTAGCCTTTCCTTGTTCGACGCAACACAAGTGATCTTTAGGTGCAATAAGGTGAGGCTACTAATCGTTGATGAGTAGTCATTGTCCAAGTGATCCCTGTAGTATAGGGCAAGTTCTCTCCCAAAGGCCGTGAGTCATATCCATTCGTTCACCTCATACTCGATTTTCTATCCCTTAGTTCTTCCCTTTCTTTTTCTTTCTTTTTTTTTCCATAGAGCCACCCTTGTGCATAGGACTTAATTGCCATACAATAAGGTGTATTCCACCCTTTCCATAGCCTCCCTTAGCCAAATAACACATTTCATGCCCACAAGGACCGAGGTCCGCCCCATTTTTGATGCTTTCATTGAGAGAGCATCAAAGGGTCATCACATTTCTAGTGCTTTCATCGAGACAAGTCCATTCGATCCCTCTCATTGCGAAACATAGATCAATCCCTTCAAATTCACTTCCATCCTTCATCCTACAAACCAGTCCCTATCAATTCATCTGTCCAACCTATATTGTCTACCTTCATTTGCAAGTGATTCAGCCATTTGATCTTATATTGAAGTTATTAGGCAAGAAAGGACCTACTCCGAACTAGCCTTCATTTTTTCCATCCAATCCTTCAAAAAGTCCTTTCATTTTCTTTAGGAAAACATTCTGTCCACCTTTCACAAACACACCTTTTCGTAAACAACTTTCATTGTAAAGTCATCCTTGTATTCGAGAGACTTTCATTGAAAAGTTATCATTGAAAGGCAATCTTTCAACCCCTTTTCCATCCCCCAAACCGTGAGATACTTTGCACCCTTTTATCTATACACCACTATGGCAAAGCCAGAAAAGCTTCCATTCCGCAAGAGAGTATCAAATCAAGAAAGACTCAGAAGATCACAAGATTCATTGGAACCAATATTTTGATCGCATTGAGCAAAACCTTGCCCCCATTACAAGCATAATCCAAAGCATGCTGAAAGAAGCATTACCATCCAGGCAACCCAAGGACTACGAGTGTCACCGTGTCCACGACAAGCCATCTTCTAGCCGTGAAATAGTGCCACAGCAAAGTACCATTTGGACCATGGCATGCAGTGCAGTAGCAGTCACAACAAAGTAGTCCAAGCAACACCAACAAGGCACACAAGTAGTATCGGACCAAGCCAACAAACCACAAGCTGGAGGCACCCTACCTATGCCACCATGCCACAATTCTCAAGCAGGTCAATCCAGGAATCACAATCCAAGCCAAGGCCATGGATAACAACACACAACACCGGAACTACAAGCCATGAGGCATGATCCAAGCCACTGCGCTGAAGATCATGTGCCACAAACTATTCAACCCATATCTATCACACCCCTTCAACCTAACCCAATCCTTTTCGCTACTCAATCTCACACCTCTTCATTTTCTTACCCAAATACCCATCCTTTCATCCGACCACCCAAAAACACACCCATTTGTTCCACCACTCAAGTTCGCACCCATTCATTACCCTACTCAGATATTCACCCTTTCATTATTCCACCCAAGTACACACCCTATCATCCATTCACCCACACATATGACCATTCATTTTCCTACCCAAGCACACCACCTTTTATCCTCCTTCCTGAAGAGACACTCTTTCATCCTTTTACTCCAACTTATGACCTTTCATCCTATAACCCCTACACATAACCTTTATTCTCCACCCCCAATACTTATCCTTCCATCCTTTTAACCCTCAACCACACAACTTCCCGTGTATCCCTTCTACCCTTAACCCAAACAGTCACATCCCTCTACCCCAAATTGAAACATACACCACTACTCTCCACAATTCTCATTACAATTTGGCCGAAAAGGTACCAATCAAAAGAAAACGACTCGATACCCCTAAACCATACCTTGAAGCCACTAAAATGGTGAAGCAAGCAATAAATCAGCACCTTGCTCAAGTTAAAAGAAGGCTCATCAAACACCACAGCCATGCCTCATAAGTTGTAAGTACACAACCAGCCCGAGACACACCAACATAGCCGGGCAACAACCAACATCAAGGAGGCAAAAACATCACCACCGCAAGAAGTAAAGAGGATCATCCATGCTGAGAAAGGAGCAAGGCCACCCAAAGGTCATTGTTCCAACTACAAGGAGATGACCACAATTGGCCACAAGTTCAATCAGCTGCAACCTTTCATGAATGTGCCTAGTGAAGATGAAGAGACACAAGATGAATTGGAATCAATTGAAGAAGATGAAGAAGAGCCACCAAGTGATAAAGAACCACACATATCCATTCATGCCTTAACCAAAGTTGAAGACCCCAAGACCTTGAGAACTAAAGCACAAATTGGACAACAAGAAGTCACTATCTTAATTGACAATGGTTCATCACACAACTTCATCAACCAAAAGACAGCAAGAGCACTAAGACTACCTATGGAGCAAGTCACACCCTTTGAAGTAAAAGTTGTAACCGATGAAAAGTTACAATACTCAGAGATTCATAGCAGAGTCACCATCACTATTCAATGGTATAAATTCACAACTAATCTTTATTTACTTACAATGATCGAAACAGATGTAGTTCTTAGAGTACAATGGCTTGCAACACTTGGACAAGTTGTCACCGATTACCAAAATATGGAAATGGAATTCGTGCAAGAAAACAAGCGGATCCATTTGAAGATGCAACCACAACATACAATGAAAAGCCACGAGTTCACCAACATGAGGAGACATGTCTGAAATGTCAATATAGCACATGCGATCCACAACCTTTCAACCACTCAAGAGAGCCAACACAAAGAAAAAGGAGTCCATTCACGTGACAACTAGCCACTTTTGAGCATATCTTGGAACATTTGTGAAGACATCAAGTTAGACATCCTCAATCATGTCCATTCATGCCAAACATGTCAAAAGTCACCTTTGAAGGTATCATACGAAAGGACACCAAAGTAGAATTGGCTTGAGTTCGACTCTCACACTAGGAGATCCAAGCAGACAAAGGAGTATATTCAAAAGACCAACCCAAAAGGAAGAAATCTAGCACAAGGAAGAACCGAAGAAGAAACCATAGAGAGTGAGAAATACCAGGCAACTGGAAAAGTCACAACCGAGATTAAGCCCTAAGGAGAGATGTCATGACCAGCCCCACAAAAGTTACCCTCACATCAACCTTGAGGACAAGGTTCGTCTTCAAAGAGGGGCGAATGTAACGAACCCTTGGAAGGCCATGAGCAGCACACAAGGCAATCATATAGAGGTTCGCATGAAAGGGCATAAGTAATAGGTGCGAACAAAAGCCACAAGCAAAAGGTACGAGCTAGGAGCAATAGGCCACAGGCCATAGGCACCAAGCCACAAGCACAATGCACCAAGCCACAAGCAGCAGGTAGCAAACCAAAGAACATCAATGAAAAGTCATCAATCTCACTCGAGCAATTGCACCATTTGAGAAGACTCTTGAGTTCCCAACCAAGCGCCCGAGCAAAGACAAGCGATGCCCGAGCATCCTCACATGGCACCTGAGCAACCAAGCATCAAAGGATGTGACCCTTGAGCCAGAGGTCGCAACCTTTCATGTCACAACGAGCAATCATCAAGCAAAAGACACTAAGGATGCAAACAAGTCAAGCCAAGGTGAAAGGACACAAGCAAGAGGTGCAGGCAAAGAGCTTCAAGCCATCGAGTCAAAGGACACCATGCCACAAGGCAGCGTGCAAGAGCCAGCACACGAAGAGGCACCAATGCCCATGCAGCCCAATGCCATGACATGGAACAGCATGCCACAGCACGAGCCAGTGTGCCGCATCCTAATACCACAACATGAGCCATCCAGTGCCAGTGCAATGCAACACACCAACAGCCGAAAAGTTATGAGTCTTTCCAAGCAATAACTATCTCAATGAATAAATTCCATGTATTTTTATAAGGATACAATTAGTGTAATAAAGGTACTTATAACTGTTCAGTCGTTATTAGGATATAGGAAACTTTTGGCACAAGTAATGAGACCCTTGACTCCCCTAGCCTATATCGGCTATAAATAGGCAGGGCATTTTCTTTTGTAAGACAGTGAATTCTATCCGAAATAACAAGTCATTTTCCCCTTTCAATCTCTTAGAGAGAGCGTGAGAAATAGAGCATAGGAACCCAAGTGCTAAGCCGCTGTCTTTGACGCTTTAGCTTTCCTTTGTTCGACGCAACTCGAGTGATCCATTAGGTGTAGAGTTGTAAGGCCACACGAGAGATCCTTAGGTGCAGTGGTAAGGCTTTCTCCATTGACGAGTAGATCTTGTCCAAGAGATCCCTGCAGGACAAGTTTTCTCCCAAAGATCATGAGTCATATTCCTTCCTTCCCCTCATACCCGATTTTCCATCCATTAGTTTCTTCCCTTTCTTCTTTTTTTTTCCCCATCAACTCACCCGTGTGCATAGGATCTAATTGCCGTATAGCAAGGTGTGCTCCACCCTTTCCATAGCCTCCCTTAGCCAAACAATACATTTCACGCCCACAAGGACCAAGGTCCGCCCCATTTCTGGTGCTTTCATTAATAGAGCATCAAAGGGTCGCCACAAGGTGTCAGTGGCATGACAGCCTTGCATGCCGCCGTGCTTAAGCCCCTGAGACGAAGAAGTACCTTTTTTTTTTTGTTGAATGAGTGAAAGACTAGAAAAACAGGAGAATAAAGAGAAGGCCTCCCCTGTTTCATGCCAGGCTACATCAGTGGTGAAGCTACACCGGGGCGGTGAGAGCAGCCGCCCCGACTAAAACCATTCAAAAAAATTTTTAATATGTATAATTTTTATAATATTTAAAAAATACCATTACAAATTTTAAAAATATTACTAAAAATGATGTAAAAGGATATTAAAGGTTATGAAAATACCACAAAAATACTTTATTTTTTTTTATTCTCAGAAAAATATGTTTATGCCCACTGTCCGTTGAACATTATAATCTGCCTTCATAAAATAAATTTCTAGTTTTACCCCTAAAATAATTTTAATATTTGCAATGAACACATTAGTACGATGGAAATTTATCAATCCCAAGAGCAGATGCAGGATGGCTAATCTGCGCTTCATATAGCAGCACTGGACATAAATGGAAAGATTGGTTCAAAGTTGTGTCTATATTTGGGAATTGAGAGATGAGTGGTCGAAATGCACTTCATGTTACAGAGATAGCTGGAAGGCCTGATATGGTGAAGAACATTCTCCAAATGCCAAAGCTTGTTGGTCTCATAAACGAGGGAGACCGTGAAGGGAACACGCCGTTGCATCTGCCTGCTGCCTGTAAAGAGCATGCCATTATCACAATTCTTGCTCGAGATAAACGAGTTAACAAGTATGCTGTCTATAAAGACGATCATACCACTCGTGACAAATATCTTCCGGTTGCTCAAAACCTGCACTTATTATATACTAGGCAAACCCTGTAAACATGCTCAAAAACCTTCCTAATATAACCAAAGCTCGAAGGTTAGCTGGGGTCCAAGGAAGGCATCATTCACTGTTTGATCTTCTTTGACTTCGCCTAGTGCAATTACCAAAGATTAACCTTTAACTTTGTCTAAAGTGGTATATATCTTACTACTAAAGTTTTGGATGCTTACATATATATATATATATGGATTGATTTAAAATATATAGTCCACAGTAATAGGAGCGAGTATGAGATTCTTTTTCTTTTTGGTAAGAAAGAAATCTTTGGACTCCACTAATAATTACTCTTTATCATTAATGCATTTTTGTATATATAACAATAGAGACTGCGGCTACTGTTCTTTGTTGTGCACTAGTATAAGCAATGAGTATATATCATAGCCCAAAAGCCATGTGCAACAAACAAACAAATTCAAATATATGTGTAGACTCAATAAATAGACAAAAAATCTCCCATTTGTCAATCCCAGGGATTGAACCAGGTGTTCAGAGTGGGAAGAGGCATGTTCCAGACTTGTCTATTATGTACAGGGACCTCTAACTAGCATGAATTGAGTTTACACGTGCAACTTAGACTGTTTGATGCTGCAGAAACAGGAGAAAGACTTCCTCCATGCAAGAGCACTGGCTCTCGTATCGATATCAATCCAAGAGATACACTGCTCCTCACACTGCATTTGCACTGAAATTCTAAACAAAGAGAGGCATTGTATTTCGCAGCAAGGATAGGCAGCACTAAAGTGGCAAGAGTTTTAATAGATTGTGCTCAAGAGCAATCCGACAATGGAGATGTGGCTTGTAGAAGAAGCTGGTGAGATTGTTGGATGAGACGCACAATGTGCTGACGCATAATGTGCCTTAGCTTCTTGACGTGGTTAATGAAGCTTGGACTTCAAAATGCCCCACTCTTCATGTCTCATAATGCATTAATGGTATGACAGCACCGCATAAAACAGCAGGCAGCGAACAAATTGGTGTATAATATATCTGCCTAGACTTAATATCATCATCTCTTGTTTTATAGCTCCAAACAGGTTCTAACTTCTTCAAATTGAATTAACAATTCTCTGAAGAAGATCAACTATGATGAATGACGAAGGTAGCTTCAGCTGGGCTTCTTTTCACCCTTGCTGCAGAATGCGTGATCTTGAGGCAGTACAGCTGCTCTTTGAGATATGATAGTTCTGTTGCATAAATATCAACAAAGATGAATTTTCTCCCCTTAATCTCACAGTATTAGGTCGTGGGGAAATACTAAAATCACGGATTGAATGTTCTCCGCAAATGTTTGAGTCAGGCAAGGGTCATGATTCTCTTGGCACTGCTGTCTATTAGATAGGGATGGATCTGTCAGGGAGCACATTCGAAATGCCAAAGCCTGCTGGTTTCTGCTTGTGGAATGTTTGGGGTAAATTCAATGCTCGCACATATTTGATGTCAATCGGGATCATTAAGTGACCTATGCAACTTCTTGACAATAAAAGAGAGGCGATTATGAAAAGAATATGTTCAAGGTCCTTCTAGTTGTAGCAACACGCATTGCAACAGTCCCTTCCCAAGGCTTTCCAATTGCCAGGTGGGCTGGCATATGGTCCAAACAGAGCATTCGTTTTCTGTGATGTTGGTTCCTTCCTTTTCTTCTTGGCCGCTATATCCGTGCAATTCCTTGCATCTAGCAAGAAGCTTTACGGCGACATTGCAAGTCTGACAATGTGAATTGTTGATTATGCTATTTACAGAATGGCACTAGTATTTGCTTCTGGTCTATATTTGGTGCTGGGGAAATCCAAGTTGCTTGCTCTATGTGCTTGCATAATTTTTGGAGTTATGATTTTTACTGGTTTGGCCTACTTCAATTCTGAGACGTTTACAGTAATCCTCCCTCCCTGTCAGGAAACATTTTGCAGGAACTATTGTTCAGTTAAGAAGTATGTTGGAAGATGGGGGTCACCTAGCGGCAGAGGCAATGCCAAATTATATTGGAGAGTCATATTCAACGTGGGATGGTTAAGGGGAATACGGTAGTAGAAATTATAATTTTTAAGAAACAAATAAAATTTATGTGATATTTCTTATTAATTAAAGATTTTTAGTTATACTTGTTAAAAATTCCATTTTTTTTTTTTTTGATGTATATAAATAAATTCATTGAATACGTGAAACAGCTTAAAAACTATATATATCATGTCATTATACCACCAAACCCATTAAAGGGGCTCAAAAACCTCCCTCATAGGACCAAAGCTAGGAGGTTAACTTGGGCCCCCAGGGAAAACATGACATAACATCATTAATGGATGAGCATAACATCCCAATACATAAAGAGAATCTCTCATATTGTCAATACCAGGACTGATCCATTTATTGGCATGATCCTGATCCAGGTGCTTCAAGCCAGCTTGACTTGAGTCAATAAATTAAAACAATGAATCTAGCATCACAGCTTGTGGCAGCTTGTGTTACATCCTGTATGAGATATGTGTGAATGTGACAGGATATGATATGCGTGCTTATCAGAATGCCACCAGCGGCAAAATGGAGTCCGCCCACACTAGCAACCTTACTTGGAGGGACTTGTACACAATGCAAGCTAAAGGGATTTTTAAAAAATGTGCAACATTCACAAATAAATCATTTGAAATGTGCAATACTTCCTCATGCATCATACGAACCTGCCAAATGTAGTCACAGTAGGGATCTGGGTGGACAAACCAAACCTGAAAATCTTTAGCTGGTTGATCTATGTAATTGAGTCCACTCCATAAAAATTAACTTACAATAGGTTCATTCTAAGAGAACAATCTCATTACAAACTGATCTACATATAATTATTAGGTGTCCACATGTCTGCTAAATTAACAATTCATTACAGTCTCACAGAGTCCTTCGCCGTGCTTAATACCCATAATTCGCACCATAGACAGGACCATAGCTGCTGGCTTGGTTTGCATGCCCAGCATTGGCTGGTGGTGATGCATACATGGAGCCATGAGCGCCGTAAGAGCCATAACCTTGATCATTTGACCCACCTACTTGGGTCGGTGGTGCAGCTGGAGCAGCTGCTTCTGCCATGAAGTTCTACAAGAAAGAATGAGTATAATCAGACAAAAAGAATCCCCGTCCAATGATTAAGCTTCTTTGTGTCATTATTGCAATCAAACACCAATCCCAACAGAGATGGCCCGGGATAACAATCTTCATTTTGATTATAATCCAGATAGTAAAAGATAAAGATCTTGATGAATAGAAGACTTTAATTCTTGCATCCAACACGCATTAGGCACAAGAGTGATGTGAAGCTAGACTTTCACCACATGACATTAACACGACATGGACCTACTTAATCCCAGGAATACGAAAAGAGCTTTCTAGGACCTTTCAGGACACTGAACCAAAGCTAACACTTTTGAAACTCGAATTAAAACATCGCATTTTGAAACCCCACCTGGCACGTCAACCAACTAAACAAACTCCAGAAGCTAACAAGTGATCTCACATCACTCCCATCACATACACTAAACAAGCAGTATATTTTCTCTGATACTCTAGTGTCATTCTCTGAAAAATTCACACCAGTAATTATTTTTATAAGATAACCATTAATGATTACGCAGGAACTATAATTTTGCATGTACTAGAACTGTAACTTCATTTGTCTCAACACTAACAGAAAGTAAATAAAGACGAGCCTTTGTCACTAATTATAGGGAAAGGATGATTGCCTGTATCAACTGCTGAGCAGTTTGAACTTGAGTTGCAGTTCCATTGATCTCGACAGTCATTTCTCCAGGAACACCCCTAGTCTCCTGAATAGTCACAGTTGCACCACTAGCACGTCGGATATAACTTATACTTGCACCTGCTGTCCCAATCACAGCATCAGCATAAGATAGAGGAATTTGCATCTGCTGTGTGACCTGCAAAACACCATTTAGTACTTTTAAGATTCAAACACTCACAAAAAGTAATATACTCGGACTGCTAATTGGTTCTGTAGCCTACAGAGGTAAAGGCAGGGATGGGCTCTATTCACTGTAGACCCTCTCCTGAGTGTTTCAAACTGAGTAGCCATATCATGGGAAGTGTAAGCAAGCAATAGACAAGTCTCAGAAAGACACAACATTTCAATCCTAATCTATCCACAGGTCATCAATCTTCGGTTCACGCTTGAGAATAGGTCATCTATAAGGACTAGAATTGCCTATTACATCCATAGAATAACTACCTGTGTGATGACTGATGGTGCTGCTTGCGTGGTGGAGGTAGGGTGAACATTCATTGGAGCTTCTCTTCCATAGGCAGATATGCCCTGATGAGGCTGTTTCTCCATAGGGGGTGGTGGCATATCAGGAGGTGGATAATAATTATCCATTTGCCTTGGAGGTGGCATGTATTGAGGATTTGGTCCATAACCAGGACCACCACCAGCATTAGGAGGCATACCTTGGGGAGGCCCCCATGAATGTGGTGGTGGTGGAGGCGCCATGTGCTCCATTGGAGGATTAGGCATCTGCATCTGGAAAATTATTGCATTGTCAAATAGATGTCCTCACATACCACAATAAAGAGTTTGATGGAATCTGGAGAAATGAAAGGGCTTACTTGCATCTCAAACAATGGAATTACACTCCGGTCAACCAAAAACTTCCTGAGATGAGATGCAATCATTTCAATTGCTTTGTGCACGCCAGCAGGCTCCCCTACTACTTCAACAACTCTATCATCTTGGAGAGCAAAAACAGGAAGGTCTTCTGCAGCAAGGCATTTTGACAACAGTGGAAAGTTATTCGTTAGACAGAATCAAACACCATCAAATTTTTTTTACTGCATAAAATCAGCATCATTTCTATATATGAAAATGGCCTGTTTTTAGCAGTTTTCTAATTTTGAGCATTCCCGTTGTTGTTGCCTGGCTAGATCCAAGATTAATAGCATTCCATTTCTATCTTTCAACTGTTCCAGAATAACCAAACAATTCTCAACAAGCCACAAAAGGTAGAGTAGACAGACCTAGAACCAAAAAATATAATTCATACTTTTAGGATCCTGTTTTAAAATATATAGCTGCCAAAGTTCACATGCCAAGTATTTATAGATTAAAACTGCCTTACAACCTCAAGGCAGAGCAAAGTCAATGAACTCTTTTCCAACCAGGAAGGTGAACAACTTAAATAAATAACAGAAACTTATTGATGAAGCTCTTATGTGGGAGGTGAAGAAATGAGCTTGCTTCACAGACACACACAAATCCTAAATTTTTGGAATTGCAGCGCACCACAAACCATAGCAATCATAGTGATAAGCATGAATTGAATCCCAGAAAACAATGAGGAAGTCAAGGGCCAGTTACATATTGTAAATTCGAGAGAATTCTATAAGCTTAGGTTAGACATGAGTCACATAACTAAGTAAAACTATCAAATAGAGCAAATATAACATACCTGCCCCCAGGACTCTAACTATACAATTCGATGACTCTTGAATGGATTTGACCGTTCCTCCTTGTTTTCCGATCAAGCTCCCAGCCTGGGAGGCTGCCACAAGGAGCCTTGTCGAGACCTTGCCTCCCACAGCTGCTGAAGCCTGTGAAGAATCACCATCCAAGCCATCAACAATGCGTTTGTGAACCCTTAGAAGGCCATTCATTGCTGGAGGAAGAGAATAATCAGGCTCCTCCTTTGCAGACACCATTACCTTTTTAACCATTAGCAAACAGCAAGAACAGAGAAGACAGGTTAGTTTCTCTCTCAAAGAATATAGTACAGGAGGGGTGGAAAGGAACAGATGAGAACCCTTACACAACTGGGATACCAAATTCATTTAAATAGCTCAGACAGACAAATTAGAAATCCAATGCAACATGACAGCAAAGGCAGTTGGGACACAAGCAACACATTTGATAAACTAAAGCCCAATTCAAATAACCAGATGTTTGACCATTGACATTTTTTCACTCAAATTAAAAATGTCCGCTAATTGTTACTGCTTAAGATCACATTCTGTATTCTCATTATTCTTTGCAAGAAAATAAATAATCAAGGACAACTATACCACTCATACAAAACCAGAAAAGGATGGGTCCTTTGTGATTCTACAGTAAATTAGCTGCTTACACTTTTAAGCTCCTTTAAAAATTTTAAACCATAACCAGCAGTATCAATTCTTAGCCTAATCATTAGTTAAATGCTATCAACCTTTAGATACAACTACTCGGTTTTGATGAAGACGGCTAATTAATTATGATTGCGGTGGGACATCTTTTACAGATGACTGAAACCTTGGAATATGTTGCTCTTGCTCAGTCACTCAAAAAAAATGCCTCTTACTAGATCCACGCCCTAATTCCTCACTAGATTCAAAACTAAAAGCAGAACCCATGTCCATTTGAATAAAGCCTAAAAGATAGAAGATCGATATCAGAATTTGCAAGTTCTAACATTGTGTCAACTCTCTCCATTATCATAAAAAGATTCCATCGAAACATCAAAACAATAGGTCAGTGTTGTGTAGAAGTCTAATTTTATGAAAACAGGACCACTTAACATTAAAGTATCCAAAATTATGCAATCCTATGTATCATCTGCTTATATATCATAACCATTGATATACAATTATAGATTATGAGGATTGTCTAATTCCAATAAAATCTCTCAGCTTGTCTTCAAATGTTACATAGGATCAGTAGATCCAGTACTCAAGAACTCAGGAAGCTCTAAGAACTATGGGTTTGGCTTTCTAACCTTAATAACCATGGTTCCCATATTATCCCTGCTGTTGAGAATTCTTACTCTGACAGTGTTGACTCCATTGAGTTTAAGCCATTAGGTGAAAGATTTGGTTTAGTTCTAAACATCGAGAAGATGAACATAGCAATACAAGTTTTAGTGAAGATATAAATTTGAAATATAACAGCACTTTAAAGTAATTTCCCCTTGTGTCACTTTTTGAATTTTTTTAACTTAATCTATTATGCCACCATTTTTCTTTGCATCAGTTAAGAGTTCAAACTTACCTCTTCTATAGAATTAATTTAATCTTCTCTATTTCACCTTTTTCTGGATATATAACAACTTGCATTGGTGTGCAGAGTTACCATTTCGGGGTCATTATATAATTTATTATTGTACGAATTAAAAATAACTGGCTGTCCACCAAATGGTTATGTTATTCAATTGCTTTTTCTCAAATTGTTCAGTGTTGTGAATAAGGCAGTTTTTACAAGAGATATGTGGCGGACAAAATAATGGCAATGGTTGCATGTTATTCCTTAAACAAGTTTTAGAATCCTAAAAGTCAATATTTTGAAAGTATTGTTAAATTGATGGCACAATGGTTTTTACTGGTAAAATTACAGATTTAGATTAACTGCTGATTTTCAAGCTTTTTGGGGATTATTTTTAACATTATGAAGAACATAAGCACCTTATTAATTTTCTTAAGAATTACACCTGGGGTGGATTCTGACAGGTAAGATTCCCAAGGGAATTCAGGTGTGGCAAGATATCATCCAGGTGCTGAAGTTACCAGAAAGAACGCAGAGCTTCTTGGTACGGGTGTTCGTACAAGATATGTCTCTGTTATTTCAGATCAACTTTTCAGCACTTGAAATGCTCAGTGCTGATCCCTGCAATCTGGATCTTTGATTCTTCAAATTGAGACCATAATGAGGATTGATATGTTGCATTAAGTTTAGCAGAGAGAACCTGCACAGATTCATTTTTGTTATTGTGATGTAAAGAACTATATTTATACCTTCTGTTATGTTTAGATAGAAAGAACTATATTTATGTTTCTTTTTTAATGATTATAATTTTTCTCTTCTCTTTTCAGGTTCCCACGTTTTAAGACTATGTTAAATCCTCTTAGAATATCATGCATAAGAAGTTCCTCCATGTTTATATCGTATATAATATCATAATTGGTTTTAAAGCCTTTCAACTGTTTAAAATAGTTTGAATACAACAATTACATAAGGACAGACATACATTTTTCAGAAAATGTAATTACCCCTTCCAATTCTCATATAGACATAGCAGCAATTAGCTAACTTGACTAATAATTAAGCAAATCAATGAATCATGATTCTCCCAAGTTCTATAAATTTACACCTTAAAGCTACTAGTTGATCTGTACACAATAAGCTGCTAAGAAGGTATAACATGCTTAAATTTCTAAATAATCCAGGTCCAATACAAAGAACAAAGGCTTCCTTGTCTTTAGTTTCTTTGCCATCTCAAACAACGAACATAGAGAACAATATTTATTCAACATACTCAGTAATTCTTTCATTTCACGACAAAACTGTCTATTAGGGTGCTGAACATCCAGTAGTTGATTCATTCACCACCCAACCATTTTGCTTCTTACGTGGTTGATTTGAATTAAATTGAAGAAGCCTCATAAAGCCAGGATCATTTAACTAACCTTTAAACCAAAGTCAAAGAGGCTAAACTTTTAGCACCTAAGAAAGCTTATACATAGCATTTAGTTTTCTATTAATCATGTTTGTAAGTTATTTACCCACTTTACATATAACTTTAGTTGATGATCGTCAAAATCTGCTACATGACCTGTTATACCTGCTAATCTATCTATTTGTTTTATCATGTCATGGCTGAAGCAAAGATGTTTACCCTTAGTAAACATCAAATTTTACATAGTATCATATTGGTGTAAATCTGAAAGACCATTATCAGAATTCACTGGAAGTTGGTCCTATGCACCACATATTATATCATGTCACTCCAACGGTGACAGCAGCTACATAATCTAGAAGCCCAAAAAAGATCTTTAAATATTCTAAGACATCCAGCTGAATTTCACGATGAGAATAAAAGTTCCCAATTCTGATAAAAGGTTTGTCCAAGCTGATTCACTGAAAAACAGTAGACACTTGTTAAATTACATGACAATGATGATCTAGTCCATTATGTATCAAAACAATGGGGGCAGAAACAGATGACAACTGGATTAGACATCAATGATTCAAAGCTGGTAATAAATATGATCTACTCACTAGAAGTTTGGACCTTCTAGGCTAATAGAAGGCTGCAGATGCCAAGATTATTTTAACCACAAAAAACTAGAAAATCAAGCAACTTACAGCTCTTTCCGCAGTCCCTGGAGGACCATCGAGAATCTTAATACGGGCTCTTGTTTCCTCAGTCATTTTCTTGATGTACTCTCCCTTGCGTCCGATGATACTTCCAACCTTTTGCACAGGAACCAACATTCTGAAAACACTCTCTCCAGGCCATCCAGGCCACTTCTTTTCACTACTTTTTACAGTAGCCTCATGCTCATCATGCACTTGTTCAGACTGTTCCTCCACTGGGGCTACTTTCTCTGGAGCTTCAGGAACATCCTGTTCCTCAATGTTGTGCTCAACTTCAGTCTGCTCGACTTCAGCCATAAGTCCGTACTACACAAGAAAAAAAGAGAGAGAAAGGATTCTATGAGTTAGACCAGCGTAAGCACAAAGAAAAGAAGTGAGTAAGCCATTACATAGCTGAATTAACTTTTCTTTCTAACAAGACAGTAAAGAAGAACATCCTCGGAGAAAAGGTACCACTATGCCCTTCCCAAACATGACACCACAAGCCTGGTCCAAAGACAAGCAATTTCAAAAATGATTCCTGAATCCCGCACCCAGTTTGCTCAAGAAAACTTATTATAAATAGAGCAGACTGATTTACAGTCATACAAGTGACAAAGCATAGCTCGTCATGCATGGAGACACATTAGGCATGGATATTGTTTCGTGAGCATTCCATCTTGAACAGGCACATACTTCCAGAAAGGACACAACGAGAATCAAGACACAAAGGGATAGAACTAATATATATTTTAATTCAAAAAATTAAGACAAAGAATGCAACAGAAGGCACCAAGTGGTTACAATATAAGTGCAAGACCAGAGAATCCATGACAAGGATTGACCCGGAATACACACACAGGAACAGGGGCTTGACATTCCTTTTGTTTAGTTTTTTCAGATGAACCCTTTTTCAGAGAATAAAGGTAGCCACAAGGATGGGAAACCAATCCAATCCTTCAACCATTGGTCTGCAAAGCAAACAAATGCCCTTCTTTTTTCTTTTTTCACTGTCATTGACCACCTCATTAGTGATGAAGGATGCATCTAAGATTTATCATCTCCAATTGGAGAAATTCTTTATAGAGAAATGCAATTGTGATCCAAAGCTACATCAAGCAGAAGGGACTTTGGCTAGGTTCCCAACAACAAAAGGTGTACAGGTGCCTCAAAATAGCAATCATTTCAAGAGAGAGATACGTAAAGAAGAAGTTCATTCTTTTACCAACAAGACTACTAGCATGAAACTCTAAAAAATCTTATTACAATCCAGTTCTGCAACATTTCAATTAACACGTGTTAGAAGCATTAGGGTTTGGCACCTCATCCAAATCCTTTACAAAAACCACCCTACAATCTCCTCAAAAGTGAAAAAGCCTCTCTCACCAAGAGGCCTCTATGGATCTTCTCCTTAATTGATATCATAATTAAAAGCCACTAACCACTACAGAAAATAGATCATGATTAACCATGATAAACTCACCTACTTTCTTCAACTCATTTTCTTTTCTCCCCTTCCCAAGAAATAGATAATTATAGTAGAAGCCCTAATAAGAAAGCTCATTTCGCTATCTCCTTCCTTGCCTATTAAGGCCTCCAGCCTATATCCTTTCCATCAGAAAATCTGATCAAATCATTCCTATGAATAGTTTTTCCAACAATTTGATTGTCCACAAGGCCCCTTTCTGCTCCCAAATTATCAAGGTCAACAACATCCTGCAACATAGGTTTATATTCTACCTCCCTAGGAAGTAACCAAAGGTCGAGCATGACAACTTTTAAATGTCCAAGCTCTGCACGACACAGTCCCCTTCCAAGCATAACCAGAATTTTTGTTTCAGAACCACATCAACGTCTTTAATGCCCCCATTAACAAGTGGGAAAATCAACAGGAAACAGAATCGAACTAAAACATATTGCAAGAAAGGGAAAAATGAACCCATTTACGCTTTTGAACAATAAATAACTAAGGACTCTAGCAGAAGTACTAGGAAGGTACAAAACCTACAATTCCACGCTCATGAACACAAAAATCAAAAGGAAATTTAAAAATTCTTTGCAAGAAACAAAAATTAAGCAAAATAAAAAATAAAAGATTATGCACAAATCAAATATCTCAATACCCTCCATTTGGCACAAACACACAAATCCACAGACCAAAAAATGAGCAGCATCTAACTGCATTGATTCGTATTCCCAATATTCATAAGATTTCCAATATCGTAAATCCAAGTAGCCTTAGATTCTAGTTCATCATCACCTTCCAAATAAGTTGGGCATTAAAAAGGGAAATTAAAACATCAAAAGATGAAAACCCATCGACAAAAAGAGAGGACAAAAGCCAGCAACTCCAAAGTATATTTAAAGCCATCAACACATTTAAATCCAAAACCCTAAAAATCCCAAAACCCGAAAAGTTGAAACTCCCACCATCACATTAAAATTGAAAACAAACCCACCTGGGATTTCAATCAAACTCAACGTATCACATAAGTGATGGACGATTTAATACCATAAATCAAGAACTACAAAATGGAATGAAAACTGAGACTGACACAGACCCAGATAAAAAACACAGTTTCTGTTCACAAAATCCTAAAATTTTGATGGTTTAGAGTTTGAATCTACTTACAAGACTGCCGATTCGAGAAGAACCACAAAAAGGGTAACGAGTTGAGACGAGGTGGGAAAAGTATTCAGAGTTTTTATATAGACACAGAAACTAGGGCTTAGGATTTGGTGCATCGCAGCAATGAGGGGTAAAGTTTCTTGTATTTACAATTAGGTACTTAAAAGATTCCTGTTGTTTGCGCTATAAGGACCTACTTTTGCCAAATTGGCAAATATACCCCATTTTACTTTTTTGTCTGCAGGAGAAATTTTGTCTTCCATTCTTTTCGTTTCTTTTCTTCTTTCTTTTTGCCCTTTCAGAAATTTTCTTGCGGCGAACATTCTTTTTTCATCATCGCTATCTAAAATTTATCTAATTAATCCGATTTAAATATTATATGATCTATTTTAGAAGTGAACTCTCTCAAATCTTTTTTCGTTATTCAGCTCGAACTCAAAAACTCTGAGTAAAAGAGTAGAGTACCTAATTATTCAATTGAAAAAAATTTGAAATATTCTCTTTTAACCATGACTCTCCCTAATTTTAGAGATTCTGAGACTATGGCGGCATTTTTGAACCATTAACCTTTATATTTAATAATATAAGTATTTATATTATCCGAAAAGAAGAAAAATCTAAGAAAATTTAAATAATAATAATAAAATATGATATAAATTATCTATAAGTTTAATGAGGAAGAAAAATTCATATAACCGATTCCACTTAATAGAATAAAAATTTGGTTATTATTGTTGTTTCAATAGATAATATTTTCTTTTATAATATTTATATTCACATTATTTGTCTCTCAAAAAGAAATATACTAATCTAATTAGCAAAAATAATGAGGAATATAATTGCCACCATGTGAAGAAAATAATGGTGGTATAAGTGAGTTATCATGATTTTTAAATTTACTTTGATTTAAAAATAATTTAGATATTCATGATAACATATTTTATTAAAAATAATTACCCATCAAATTTGTCCTTATAATGGGATTGGTTTATTGGCCTAACTGGGAAATTCAATGGGCTTCTTTTATGTTTGGAATATTCTAATAGTCATAACTCTCTCCCTTCAAATCTATAATTTGGGTTAAAAGAGACAAATTTTGGGAATTTTCTTTTTGGTACATATAGAGGTCATGAGAGTCCTACTCCCTCAAAGTGACATATGCCTTGAGGGTGACATTTTTGCTTAGGATGCACAAGTCATGGTCATAGTGAGAACATAATTACTACATTATGAATAAGGTATATGGGACAAGTAATGTGCTTATTTCAATTAATGACATGATCAATAATGTAATCACTTGTTGGGGATTTTGCAGATACAATTGAGGATTTTACATGGCAAAAAGTATTACTCCCATTCATTTTAAAAATTTTGTTTATATAATTAAAATCATTGATAAGACAAACACAAAAGAGCTCTGCAATTATTCAAAGTTAAATTTTGAAAAGTTATCACAAAGAATAAGCTAGGGATGGTATTGGGCTTTCCTTAAGCCTCTCACACATAACACTAAGGTTGGAGAAGATTAACTATCAACATTCTAAGATAATAAACCAATATTTCCCCTAATTATGTCAAATGGGAGTAACCAGACTATCTTCTAAGCTATGATGCTTCATATAAGACATCGCAAATGAGAGTGGTCGATTGATAGATTAAAAGAGCTCAATGGTGCATGCTAAATTTGTAAAATATTTCTGTTTAGAAGAATTATGAAAATATGGAGGATCTTGATTAAAGGTATATAGATTAACCGGTAAACAAACTTTGATGTTCAATTGAGAAGTATATTACCTCATCAACTTCTTCAAAATCGTAAGGCATCATGAAAGAGGAATCCATAGGATTGACAAGGCTGATCTCCAAACGCCTAGAAACCCTAATCTGAGCGGAGTGCGGCGACTGTTGTAGCGGATTTTTCTATGTAAGGCTGGCTATGTGAAAAGGGTTTTTTAAACCTAAGAAACCATAGAGTTGGACATTGTATCTAAAACTATAAATAGATAGAAAATACCGTGTATTTAATACGCAAGATTCGGTGCATATATATTTGTAAGTAAATGATAATTACAATATCAAAATATTATAGTATCGACATTTTTCGTATTTACAAGAAGGCAATACGAAGTGAGATGTAACTTATGCCCCGGTGATTAAGGTGATGGTGATAGAAAAACCAAATCACTAGGCCACTTCCCCTCAAAATTAGCCTTGAGTCGGCCAATCAAACCTTGAATTAGCCCGACCCACAATTAGTGGTTGGGTAGTGAGTAGTAAGTCTTATGACATTTTTTTAAACAAGGTCAACAAAAAGTTTTTTTTTTAAAAAAAAAAAAAAACCACAAACCTTAGAGTGGGATATTATATCATTCCGAAACTAATATTATGAGACATTTAATACATGAAAATTGGGGGAGATATTGATTTATTGGTAAGTGATAATTACAATATCAAAGTACTATAATCTAATATTCCCCCTTCCCCATCATCACAAATATAATGAGGAGTAAGACAGAACTCCTACAACTTTATCAGGGATTCTAAGCCCCTTAGGGTCTTACAGATATTGATTTGTTGTTTAATAGACCAAACCATGAGGCTAGTTTGTTCTCGAAGAGTCCTACACTGTAATTGAAATAAAATGATAGAAAATTATAATTCACAAGAATTAGATATGGATTTATGGGTAAGTGATAACTACAATGTCAAATTACTATAATATGAATATTACACCCCATCACCACAAGGTAACAAGAAGTGGTAAGAAACTCTTACAACCTACTAGTGGTAAGAAACATTTAATTCACGAGAATAGGAATAAATGAATTCCATGAAGGAGTCGAGCTCATACGGCAGATCAACGGGTTGAAGAAAGAAACTTTATTATTGCAGAAAATGGTTAGTTAGAGCTTTCCTCAGACAAAATCAATCAATTGGTATGTGTATCAAAATGAAAGAACACAAATGTCATATATGCTGCTTCTGCCTGATACCAGCATGTTCATGTTACGCTGCTACCTAAATCCTTATCTAAACTGATGAAACTGTAAGAAAGGATGTCAATGTTACACTACAACAACCCAATATTATCAAATTCTAATACTAGAAACCTTCCCCCATCAATCTTTGCTTTCTGTGGGTGCCTCTTCTGCTGAAGTAGTGGGCTCGGTGGAAGTAATAGCAGCAGCAGCACTGGTAGCACTCATCAAACTGTCAAATTTGTCAGACTTCCCGAGCACAATCTCAATCTGTAAGTCAAAAAGAAAATAGATGTTGTGACACAAAGAAAAAGAGAAGTTTATTTTAACTAAAATTTAGTGTTTTAGATATGAAACCAAAATTAACAATAACGGAAACAATTCACCTTTGCTTTCTGAACAAAACGCCCTTTGTTCTCATCTTTCATGCCAACTGTAGATGTCAAAACCTCTGGTTCATTTCCATCAGACAGTAAAGGTCATGTTAGTACTCCACGTAGCATACTTAAATAGGCAGGATTAAATTTAAGGGATGAGAGTTTTTACTTTTCTGAGTAGCCAGTCCATTATTCTTTAGAATCTCAGCAATTGTGACTACAGTTGTGATTGCTGCAAAAGAGAGTGGGAAAGTGTTAAATAGAGGAGATAGCCAAATACCTAACTCGAGGAGACAACAAGCTCAGGAGTTGTAGATGGCTGAATATGCAAGCCATGAGATGGATCAGAGGTTTACCTTTAACCTGTACTTTCTGGGACTGATTTGACAGACAGAAAACTTCAAAATTTTGCAACTTAATGAGGTTGCAAAAATTTATGTATTCATTGTTATTTTTTGGTTTTTCTAATACTCCTTCCCTCTTTTGTACCTCAGACTCTTTGGCTCTTCACTACCTCATGATACTCAAAAAGGATTACACATCATAATGCAGTGAACTCAGATTACTACTAATTTCCTCTAAACCCACCATTCATCACTTCAACTCGTTTACAATGTTAAACATATAATTCTTTCCTGTTCTTTTATCAGCCACAATGTGCAGGATGTAGCTATAGATTATGTAACGCACAAATTATTACTTCGCTGAGCAATATCAAAGTAAATCATAGATAGAATAAAGCACTTATTGATTGACAGCACAAGGTTTCGCTAGTTTCAGAGGAATGGCCAAGACAATAGTCAGGAACAGATAATATGGTTATGATCATGCCCATTTAAAAACTTATATAAGATATGCAAAGAATACCACAAGAGACTCGATCAGTAGAACATACCCATGCCCAAGGCAGAAAGCTCGACCTCATTGTGCTGCTGTATATACCTCTGCATATTTGTCATATCAAAAGTAAACACCATGACCCAAAGATGTATAATGATTTGGAAGCAAAACAGAAAAATGCACCAACTGAAAACTATAATTCTGAGCAAACAAAGAGAACACCTGAATTCTTTTGATTCTGAATTCAGATATTTTTAGGCATTCAAAAGAATTCATAAAAGCATTTTCACCACACAATCAAAAGATTGAAGAGAAAATTATTGATCCATACATAACTGTTTAATTTCAAGATTCAGGATATAATGAAGGAAAGAAGATCAAAAACCACACAAATACAGAACAAACAAAAGCCAGAAATTAGCATATCCAAGAGATTGACATATTAATTGATCTCAAATCTTCAAAATCCCTAATTTAATCAACATTTTTCCTATATTTTTCAGAAACAACGAGTCTTCATCTCTGTCGGCAGACAATTTGATATCAAGAACTTGAATACAGATATATCTCAACACATGAAAAAATAAATCACAGAATAAAACTTCGAGTCCTCAGTAACACACCTAAAAACTTTGCGTTAAAAATCTTGAAATCCATCTTCCATGAAATTTAAACTAATCACGATTTTTACACTAAGAAATGAATCTTTAGCTTTGTTATTCCAAAAATTGATATCAAGAATCAGAATACACTCATTTTCATAGCACAAATTAATCAACAAGTTGAAGAACATAATCTTGATCGTCAGCTAATAAACCTTTAAAAGATGATTTTCACGCATCTAGGCTTTGGATCTACTTAGCTGTGAGCGCAAAAAGAATCAAATCAAGATCTGATCATCGATGAGAAAGAGATAGGAGAGAGAACAGACAGAATTCGAATCTGTGGGAATTAGCATGCGATCAAGTCATGTAATCTTAACAAAAGAATCTTAGTGACGATGAATCGAAGAAAGAGAGAGGATCAGATCTCAATCTATTTCAATAAGCGTAAAACCAAATCAAACTAATTCAATTCAAGAAGTCACAGCGACGACTAATTGGAGAGAAAGAGAGAGAAATTGGATTACCTTAGCAAGATTGACGTAGAAGAAGAGAGGCTTTTTGGTGTTGGAAACTTGAATTCTGTTGCTCTTTTTCTGAATCGTTGATTCATTTGCCCGTGCAACAACCTCCATTACTTCTCTCTCTCTCTCTCTCTCTCTCTAATTTCTCTGACTGAGAGCGAGAAAGCGGGAAACTGCAGAGACGCTTTGATCGAAAAACGAGACAGACCGTTACAGAGGTCTCTTTTATATTGACCCTCGACATTTTCCTAACAGAAACTTAACACGTGTTGGATTATTATTGGTTATTGATGGTGCAGCTGTTGCCGGCAGTTGACAAGATTCCGTGGCGACTTGGCCCATTCGGCCCAGTAAACCGGCTCAACTTGTAAGCCGGGTGGTCGAATTGGGCCTGCCCTTAAATCGAAGGACAGAGATGAGCTTTTGATCATAAACAAGAAAAAAATACATATATTAATGACAAAAAAAAAAAGAAAAAAGAAGAGGAGATTTGATATTTATTATTAATTAAAATAAAAAAGAAAATACATATATTAAACCATTCATTATTTTTCTTTTATTTCAAATAAAGTTAAATTGACTTATAGTGATACAGAATTGATAAAAGTGTAAAGTTATCAACTAAGTATTTGAACCAACCACGTATTTTTTTAGTGATAGAGCGTTAAATTCTCTTAACCAAATGATCCAAAAAAAAAATCTCTTAAATAAAATCTCGAGTTCGTATCTTGAAAATAGAAAAATAGATGTCGAGAGAGCCAATCTCTTAATTGGCTTTCAAACTATTCAAATTGGATTAATCGAATTTTCAAATATTAGTGGTCAAATGAAAAAAATATATATATATATATATAATATATATATATATATATATAATATATATATATATTTGAATCTAGAACATATTATCGGACCTCAAGCTTGAACATTGGTCGCACACCCTGTTCGGCCTAATAAGCCCAAGGTACTATTTTGATTATCGAGACGATTGGACAACTTTTGGGGTTGGGCTTGACATTTCAATTTCGCATAAAATATAAAACTTGGCCCTGACCCGCCCGAGCCCAACTAGGGCACTCCTCCCTTGTGCCCCTTGGACATTTTATGTCTTTAGAATTGAGGTTTTAGAGCATGATCTTTATGATTAATCTTATGAGATTTAGCAGAACAGAATATTTTGTTCTGTCTTTGCTCAACATGGTCGATATGAATCGCATTGTAAAGAGATTGACAGAAATCTGCACAAAACTAGTGGTTGCATCTCTCATGGATGTCTTGCCAGTAATGAAGCATTATAATGGAAATAGGAGACTCGAAACTCTCATTTATTCAATTGGATATTTGATACCTCTAAGCTATAAAGGCTCGGAGGTACAGACTGTAATTTTTCATTATTCACTATCAAAGAAAAAAATTCGAATCGGAGAACTTGGTGTGGTAAGGTGAACCCTCCCCCCACGTAAAGGAAGATGGACCCGCTGGTTAACTTCAACATAAAAAACCAACCTATTAGTTTTTTGTACTAGTTAAGTTGGGTATGGAAAGTACTTGCCTGCTTGCAAATCTGGACAGAGATGCATTAGCAGAAGTTGCAGCCTGTCACAAGTTTTGATCAAACCCTTTGATTTAGGGGCTATTTGAGCTGCAAATATTTGATAGGTACTCATGGTCAGCTCTGCTGATACACACTGGGCACGCAAATGAGCGCTGGCATGGCACTCTGCTGGCATGGCACTCAAAGTACTAATGCTGCTTGAGACCCCGATGGTTGACACTGAAATTAATCCAAATGCCTAGTCTAAAATTTTCTTGTACAGTCCCATTCCAATAGTCCCCCTTGATTCAAAATTGAAGACACCAAGCTGATACTGAAGTGCTCACGCTTCTTCTGTGCTAAACGTGTCAACTACTTAGTCATTAGTGCTGCATTGCGACCAATTCTCTAATAAAATATACTGTATATCAATATGCTTTCTCCTGCCATGGAAGGTTGGATTTTTTGCCATAGCCGTTGTACCCTTGGTAACTCTTAATATCTCAGTTGCTCCCCGCTATTTTGGAAGAAAATGAGCAAGTCTTCCCAGCCACATGGCTCTACAGACAATAGAAATTGCAGCAGGCCAGTGTGGCTTGCTTCTTTTCTTTGAACCCCCTTGTCTGACCCAAAACTAAAACTGCTTCCAGACGTGCCTTTTCTATAATCCAAAGAACTTGCTCGATCACTGTCAGTATAATCAAACAATCTGAAGTCTTGCCATATGACAATACCATATGCCATAATTTATAGTCCTTGCAACAGAAATGTAATATTTATATTTCTGCTTCTCCAGCCACCAAGGTTATTTGTACTACTTGAACCATAGTGCTTTAATTTTTGTCTTTCTTTCTCAAGGTTTTTGGAGGGCTACCCGGGGACTATGGTGAAGTGTTTCTCCCTCATCCGGTAGCCTTCCTTATCAACTTCCAATTTTTAATGTGATCATAGCTCTCAAGTATGGTTGATAATTGCTTGAATGGAGGTTGAAGATGGCTTAAGGAAATGGGGTTTACTGTTGAAGGCGTCCTGCATTAGACTTGAAATTGGCATTTCCCGTCTGCTTCCCAGCGCAGCAGCGGTGGGATTGTTCCACTGCAGCGCTGAGACAGCAAATTTTTGGGCTTGAGAGTGAAAACTAGGGTCTTGAAGCATTGAATAGGCTTGAGAGTTTGATTAGATTACTATCGTGTTCTCCTCTTCGGTGATTTTTCCATTTGGGTTTTCCACCTAAATCCTTGTGTTCCTTATTTTGTGTTTGCCGTTTGTTTTCTTGAATAGTTCATTATTTTGCCTCCATTGTTTCTTGCTTTGCTAAGAAGTATAAGCGAACATCCATGGTTTCCCATCCATTGGATGGGGTCGAATCCCATCATTGGGTATCCGCCAACCTTAGCAAGCTATATGGTTTCTCCCACTAGGCCGGTTAGCCTAACTATTTAATAGGGTTTGGAGGAGCTACCGTGGATTAATACACTGATGAAACTACCGGAAGTAAGACAAATTGCCGTGCCCACCAACCTGGGTTCGTTGCAGTCGTGTATATGTTCTAATGTTTTAGGTCTGATCAGGGAAGAGGGAGAGAGTACCAACAGACAATTCTAATAGGATAAGGTATTAGATCGTTTAATCAAGTTTCAGATTTAAAATTTCAAAAAAAATTATATTAAAAGAGTCATCCTCTAAATAGAACTCTTGTATATATTTGAATCGAATTAGTTACGAATACCGATTTTGGAAAAAAAAAATGACAGAGAGGAGTTGTTGTACCCCCACAACAACCAACAGTTGTGTTGAGGGCCGCTCGCTGGATGCGTTTTGATGAGGATCAAGGGCCTAGGCCCATAACAATAAGGCCCACCTACAGGGAGCCAATAAGAGAACCCAAAAAGGGTCCCGCAAAAGCCAAGGGCTCCTTGTACTCGTGACATGTATTTGGGGCGCACAAAGGATCTTGCACTACCGGAAACATTAAATTTTTTAATCAAAACTCGAGATCAACTCTTAAAAATAATAAAAAAAAAACTATATTAAGAGAGTTTCTTTTAAAAAGAAGTCTGATTGCGACTCAGATCATATTAGTTGAAATATGGTTTCGGATATCAATTCATAAAAAAGAAATTCCATAGAAACAAAAAAAAATAATAAATAAATAAACGATGCTGTTTTACTTCAAGAGTTGTCAACACTTATTAAGATAATATGGTCACAAAGCTCTGGCCCTGATTCATACCTAACTATGAGATAGTATAGTCACGTAAATGAATTGTGATGGATGTTTTTAAATTTGAGTGGATGTGAGAATTAAATGGGACCAAAAGGGCTTTGACTGCATATAGACCGTCGCTCATTCATACCTTGGAGCAAGTGCTTACCAGCATAATATTTCCTACTGAGGGGGACAAACAAAATTTTCAGATTTGCCTTTTCTCTCTCTAGCTTAAAAATGTTCGATCTTCAAATTCAAACCACTACACTTTTTCATCTTTTCATCTCCCTCGTGTCCCCCTACATCTAAGCTAGGCAGTCTGCTTTTCAGAACCAAAGGTCCCTCCCTCCTTTAGGATGTTTGAATTGCCAGCCATGTTCATGTTCTCCCTACACTTACTTTCCCACCTGAGAAAGACAAATTAAACAAATTTATTAAATAATAAATAAATAAGAAAGATTTTTTTTTTTATACTGGACCAATCGATATGCGAAATCATATTCTGACTAATTCGATTCGAAAATTATCATAAACAATTTGAAAAGGAATTCTTCCAATATAATTTTTTTCATTCACAAATTTCAAATATGAAATTTAGTTAAGAAATCTAATACTGTTATCTACTAAATCGATTACTTATCGGTAATAAGAAAGATCGATTGCTTGCTTTTTCCTAAAAGGTCTATACAATGTAGTTTAACACAGTTCAATTCTATCATATATGAATCATTTAATTAAAAATAATAAATGTAATCAGTTTCGCCGTTAGTTTGGTAAACTAATTAACCCTTTCAATTTCAATTAGTTGATTAATTAACATCTTTAGTCAAGTCATTTGAAAAACTTAAAACCACCCACCAAGGGAGACAAGAATTTGTGGTGAACCAGAAACAAGGTTAGTCAAGTCTAATGTCTCTGTTTCCCACTAATCTCGGTGGATCTTAACCTATCTTGGAGATTGAAAATACTATCTTTTTATATATGAAAAAAAAAAAAAAAAAACACACACCACATTATTCCCATCAAAACTACTACTGAAAGTAACATACATTCTGCTCCTATTCCACAACAAAATCATGTCACATATTTAGGTGGGTGATTTGATTTCCAAGGAAAACTCCATTTTCTTGTCAATTATTAAAAAAAAAAAAAAAAAGAAGTGAACCTTCTATTTTCTTGCTTTCTTTTGAATTAACAGAATTAGTATATAAATAACTTTTATTATTTAAAAATGCCAAATAAAAATAATTTTATTATTTCAAAATACCAAATACAAAAAAAAAAAAAAAAAACTAGCTTAGGAAATTATAAATGGTATACCTTTTGCGGTAAAAAAAAAAATAATAAATCTTAAAAAATAAATCAGAATTACTATAGCACAGGCATTAAAAATCTCTTATTGTTAATATCTAAAAAAATTTCTTTTGCCAAAAAAAAAAAGGAACAGTTTGGAAATCATAGTTGCACCATTAAATTAAATGCATTAAAAGGTTCCAAATTTGCTTCTAAATGCCTCCTCTTTTATTGCATTCAATTCAATTTATAAAACAGCAGACAAAATACTCTAATTTTTGGCTCCAGTTGTCCTGGAGAACACTGCAATACCTCAATAGGTTTCCTGGTTGACTTCTCTGGCCTAGCTCCATTTTCTTTGGAGAGAGAGAGAGAGAGAGAGAGAGAGAGAGAGAGAGAGAGAGAGACTAGAATCTTTGCTATGCTATAGGAATGTGTCCAAATCAATCTTAGGTATCCTAGAAGTAAGGGAATGTGGAGTCTTCATATGTCCTAAAATTATTTTCTTGTTGGAAGGAAATTTTGGATAAATATGTTTTTTTATATAAATTATAAACATATAATAATAATGTTAAATTTGATTAAATTCGATTTTAACTGGATTAGATTTTTAAAATAAAAAATTTTTTCGATACCTATTTTTTTTATATACAATAGTTGAATTTAAAATCTTAGTTTATTAGTATCCACTTGACTAAGTACCGTCCATAATGCACCATTCAATATACAATCAAGTTAGGTTTACAAAAAATTAAAAAGCAATTAATACTGTCCAAAGACTTAAAGCAAAGATTGAAAGACCAAAAGACCTTCATTTCATGTTGTGTCTTTCCTCCTCAGGACTTGATGCTCACCAAAGCAATTTGTATTTTTATTTGTTGACCTCAAAATACTCATATTCCATTCCATGCTATTTAAATACTAGATCGACTTATGAAGCAATACATGCATTGCATGTAGTACCTAGTTTTTGACAAATTTAATATTAGTCTACATAGAAAAATACCCTTTTCTATTTTTGGGGATACTGGTCTTAATTTAATCATACACTATTGGTTATTGATGCCCATTATGGGCATTTGGGTAATTAAGAAATGGGGTAACTCCCATCCTTAATTACCATTAACCAATATTTTGGTAACCCTCCACCAATTAAGTGATATTGGTCTTACCTTCCTTATGGGAGAAAAAACAATGGAGGAAACTCTCCTTCTCCTACCTTGTGGGGTGGACAGCAGCCATGGGAGGAAACCATGATGGAGGCTAGGGTTTTGCACAACATATTCTCTAGAGAGAGAAAATAGAGAGAGGGATGGAGATTTTCGCGTAGGAAAATCTCCCATCGTCAGACGATTCACCGGACACGAGACTTGAGGCGTCGTGGATTTGAGGTGGTGGTTCGATTGCGTGATCACCATCCGACCGTGCGATCCGTTCGAGAGACATCGCGATACGGTGGATTTTGGAGACCGCCCAATAGAGGTATTTATCCCGAAAATTTCGATCTATTTAATTCACGCTTCCGCATGCGCGATTAAATCCAACATACATTTATATAGAAAATTTTATAATTTGTTGAGTCTTACTCAACCTTACGAGAGT
Organism: Dillenia suffruticosa; assembly: GCA_033439265.1. NCBI lineage: Eukaryota > Viridiplantae > Streptophyta > Magnoliopsida > Dilleniales > Dilleniaceae > Dillenia > Dillenia suffruticosa. The sequence continues at coordinate 3,751,109 of JAVTVX010000018.1, read as the reverse complement.
GTGGTATATAAATATAAAATCTCTTCTTTTAAGTTGTGGTTGTCACCGTCGTCGTCTTCGAGCAAACTTATTTACATCTTAATTTCAGGTAACAAAAAAGAGTATTTTCCTAATCGGTCTCGAGAAATGAAATTATGTGCTAATGGGTATGCTCTACTTTTATTCGATTCGATTGTCTATCTTATAAGAATTTATGAAATGATTATATAATTAAAAAATAAAATAAAATAAAAGAATCTTGTTGGACTATCTCTAATCTCCAAGGAAATCTAACCATGGAACACTCTTGTCATGATCAAAAATATATTTAACTACTTTAGAAAAGATGTCATTGTTGTAAGTTTACGTGTGAAACCTAACCTTGTGAATTGTGATGAATTTTTCCTTTCCTCAATGGAATGGTTTCATATTATACTTTAAGATATATAAACAAAATGTTCATGTGAACTTTCCATGGTGGATGGAATATGGAAAGTTTCTAGATTTATGAATCATTGGTTAGAATATGCATGTTTTTTCATATAGCAATAAAGGCCCTTCCCATATTTTCAAAAACCCACTTTTAGTAAAATACAATTTTGTGTCTTCTAGTATAATTTTAACATAAATAATATGTGGAGTTGATGTTGCTTGATAAACTTCAAAGGATGCAACTACTTTTTTCACATTAAACCTAGTTTCATCGGGTCAAAAGACCGATAATTTAGAATAACGTCATCTGGTATAATAGCAGAATATTAAACTTTCTTAATTAAATTACTGAATTCAAGTCTTGGAAAAAAAAGTAAACATTTGAAGAAACAGTCCAATAAATCAAATTTTATAATTGATCAAACCAAATTATCGAATACCAGTGTTCAAGTAAAAATAATAATAATAATCAAAATGACTTGCTATAGGATAAGCTCTACTTAAATAAACTTAAAATAAATTATTTTAAAAAATTAAATTCAAGTAAAACTATGACGATTTTATCATCAGACAAAAGTGGGTTTGTCCTCAAATATACCCTTGTAAGAAAATTTGTCATTAATTTTTAGGTCTAACATAAATATGATTTTATTAGACAAGAAAGAGTATATATTTAGAAGACAAAATTCAAAACTTCTTGACACATAGAGGGGCATCTTATGTGTCTGGTTGTACATCACTCTTTTTTTTAATAAATAATAATAATAATATTAAAATTGATTAAATCTGATTCAAATTAAATTCTTAAAAAATAAAATTATTTTCATATATTTTTTTATATATAATATTTAAATTTAAAATTTTAATTAAAAGATATTATTATTTAATTATTAAATATACGAAGCGATTTGACAACCGATCGTACACGATGAAATCCCCTTTCTCAAGAGGAAATGACGCCTTTTAATACATCAATTAAGATCACCAATTACGGAAACCCAACCCTAATCTAATAGTGATTACTAAACATAATCCAAATTCCATCCCACGTTGACTGGAAACGGGGTTAGTCTTACGTTACCGTCACCTTTTTGGTGGGGTCCACGTTTGCTGCCACAGATATGAAATTTTGCTGACTCTTTGCGTGGGATGGCCGATGGGTGTAGGCCGGTGGGACTATCTACGGATTTCAATTTGTGGTCCTAAATCGAATTCAATGAGCATCTCTTGGGCAGTTTCCCTTCATTTTTTCTTTTTTTTTTTAATAAATACAATTACTCGCTAAGGAATTCTCGGAAGTAGTAAATTTTTTTCTTTTAACCATCGATATTTAAAAATAAAAATAATATAATTTAAATAAATATAAAATCTAATTTAGAAACCTACTCTTCACATCTGATTTTTATTTTTAATATTTATTTAAAATTTTGATTAAAAAAATATAATATATTATCATTAAATTCACAAAACGTTAATCAGAATAGAATTAATTTCTATCACTAAACGGTTTTTATTAGGTATAGAGTAATTGATTTAATAAAATATATTTAAAATTTAATAATTTCTATTTATTTATTAATTGCACGAATGATGATTTTCATTATATCGCTCTAAATCTATGGAACTTCTAATAAATAATATACACATACATGGTTTATTATTAGTTTTAATCATGCCAAGGACAAATATTAGACCTGGATGAGTGAAACTTATATAAATAAGCATCCACCAATTATGTTAATTTAGAATTTATCTGTAATCTAAAATAATCTAAAATGCTACATAGGATGGACCAAACTAGATATCGATCCAAATGTAGGAATCGACAGAATCAAAAGAATATATTACTATAGTTAAGGTTTTGGTTGAATTTAAAATTTTAAACTACAATAACGGCTACAATATATGGGTAACGCTCCCCGGTATGAATTCACACAAGAAATCCAAAATTTGTATTCACAAAATTATGCTTTGCCTTTGCTTTTTTTTTTTAATTTACGATATCAACCAATATCTTGAATCATATTCTAATTAATTCGTTTTGAAATTTACAATGATCTATTTAAAGGGTTATCCTCCTAACGTAATCTGTTTTATATCTAATTCACAAATCAAACTCAAAATTTTAATTAAATGATTTAATATCACATTTCACTAAACTAACTAATCGTTCATATTTTACTTTTACTACTTCACCCACCCATAGGAGCCTTATATTTTTTAACCAGCATAGCTAAATATATTTCAATTTCAACAAATGCAAAATGATAAAAAGGGCACATAACCATCTTACCTTCCCCCCACACCCCCCCCCAAAAAAAGATTGAGAGAGAGAGAGAGAGAGAGAGAGAGAGAGAGAGAGAGAGAGAGAGAGAGAGAGAGAGAGAGAGAGAGGTTTTGATATTGTATTCATATGGTTGAGGACAAGAAGGAGAGGGGCAACAGCCAAATTTGATAGAATGATCTTTTTTGCTTTCGGTTGATCTTGATGTATCATTTAACACATAATTTATAAATTACGAGTAATTATTACATGTTCTAAATAAAAAATTATAAGATAATAAGTTTATTAATTTTATATATATATAAAAAAGATTCAAATTCAAAATCTCTAACAATGACGTAGATAGTACCAATTGAATTATTATTCACCGATAAGTTTATTAATTATTAGAAGCATGTGGTAATATATAAACCAATATTATAATTAATGAACTATTTTATATTAAATTTTAATATTTTTGGTAATAATTTTCTTGGTATAATTTGCATTACTCGTAAAAAAAATAATGAAAATTATGATCCTTTAAGTCCACATAGGTTCGGGAGGTCAACATCTTAGGTTGCTTTGATGAAGAGTATATCCAAAGGTTTGGCCAATGGTTGTTGGTTGCGTGGATGACTCTCTTTCTAATTCGAAGACATTTCATAATCTAGTGAAAGGTTTTGGATTTTGTTCTTTTCGGTTACTAATTAAATGATTAATCCATTTCTTAGTATCTTCCTGTGGTTCTTACAAAAAACTTATTATGGATATTTTCTTTCCATTTAGGGTAAGACTGAATCCGAATCCATGTCTAATCTCGTACACGTGTGCAATGTGCATATGTATATAAGGAACGGACATTCGATCTTATGGATAAAAATATTGAGTTATTTAATTAATTCTTAGATTCAAAATTTAAGAATAGAAAATACTATATTGGAAGAGTTTTTTCTCTTGATAACGCTTGAACTGGATTAATGTTATAAATTAAATAAAATAAAGATCCATAAAACTTTGATTTATTTACTCACCCCAATTAAACATGAATATGTTTTGTCAGTCGGTGTAAAATTTTTATAAAAATTATAAAAGATAAAAATATATTTTTATCAATATTATTAAAAACAAGTTCAAAAATACGATTAAAATTATAAAAAAAATATATCATTAAAAACTTTTAAAATATTATTTATTATCAAAAAATTATAACACTAATATAAATATATGTGTGTGTGTTTTGTCTCATACCTTAACGATGGCCGATTTTAAATTCTGATAAAGGAGGAGAGTTATTATAAATTTTGACAATTAATATAAAACTTTTGTTAAAGTTAAAATGAGAAATAAATGTAAAAATTTTGATAGAGCGATCACTTTTTAAGGACACGCTACATCGACTTATTTTTAAAATTTAGGATTAAAACTCAATGATTTATATTTTGTCTCGTAATACTAAAAAAATGAAAAATTTTTGAAAATCACAAATATATAAACAATTGTAAATTGGCCATGGTGGATAAAAGAGTGACAAGTGGTGATCAAAATAAAATTCAATTAAATATTATCATATCTTCATTAGCATGTGCAATAGGTGTTGTTTAAAGTAAACTTATAAAAGTTTGGTAACATCTAATTTGGCAAATCTCATTTGCTTTAATTTATTTTGACTTATTATATAATATTATATTAAATTAAAAAATACAAATATAGTAGAAAATATATATTTTACAATTAGAAATCAATTTTTTCATAAAATTAATAATTTTTATATTTAAAATTTTACTTATTTTGAATCGAATTCAATTTTTAATTTAATAATATTAATTGTGTTAATATTAATCTACTCTTACCGGTTGGGATTACTCCATACAAATAATAAATAAATCATAATTACTATAAAAAATCGAACTTTCTCTATTTAAAAAAAAAAATTAATAGATATGCTAATTACAAGTTAGATTTTATTTATGGCTGCTCCGGCAGACGAAGTTTACTAAGGAGGTATCGGTTGAGATACTAACAGATAGTTTAATGACGTGAGATATTAGATTTTTTAATTAAATTTTGAATTTAAAAATTAAGAATAAAAAAAATTATATTAAAAGAGATGTTTTAAATAGGATTTTTATAAATGTTCGAATAAAATTAATCAAAATATAATTTTATATATCGATGATGGGAAAAAAAAGAAAAAAAGTCAATTGAGATGAATTATCTCTTTATTTTTAAATTTATTCAATAAATTTATGTTGATAGTAAGTTGATTTAATAATTGAATATTAGTATTTATTAAATAAAATTTAAAATTTAAAATTTATATAAAAATAAAATAAATATTTTAAGAATTTAATTTGATTCGATTTAAACAGTGTTGAGTTGTGATTTGTAAAAGCACTCAATGGATTCTCTTTGAAAAAAAGAAAAAGAAAAAGAACGGTACGGCACTAAGAAGGAGAAAAAGATTTACTGTGAACTTAATTAATCATAATTTCGGAAAGTTTAAAGTAAATGATAGTTTTTGTGTACGTGTCGTTAAGTAACGTCGCCGTGAGTCTCGTTTCAATCAGTTGACGCCGTTGGAATTAAAGCCCGTGAAAAACGGTGCGGCACTAAAAATAAAAGAAAAATAAAGAAAGAAAGAAAATAGAAAAAACAATAAACAATAGCAAAGCAGTTTTTTCGAGTCGCATGATAAAAGGGCAATCATAGAAAAACCTTCGCTGTTGTTTTTCCTCTGAGAGAGAGAGAGAGAGAGAGAGAGAGGTTAGAGAGAGAGAAGACGAAGAGGTATTCATTTCACGTTGGCCTTGCTGCGGCCTTGCTGCTTGGTGAGATCTTCTCAGATCGGACACGGTGGGTAACAAATTTCTCTCATTTTCTCAACATTTTTTGAAGTGGGTTTAGTGCTGTTGATCTGACTGTTTTCTTGATTTTCTGCAATGTGGTTTTTGATCTGTTAAGATGTGGGTTTCTAGCTAATTTGCTGATCTGGGCTTTTTCTTCCCCTGAAACCTTCTTATGCTGTTCTTCGGAATTAGTAGCTTCTCTTTTCCGTATTCTGCTCCTGTGGGTTAATTTCTAATGGGGTTTTCTGAATGTGGAGGCTTAGAAATGACAAATTTTGCAATTTTGTTCTCTCTCCCTCTCCCTCCCCCCTTGTGAGTTCTTGCTAATTTAATTTGGGGTCTCTGGGTAATGTTGAAATGGACATGCAAAAATATGATTCGTGAATGTCGGTGGGGAAACAAACAGATTTTCCAATTTAAGGTTTTGGATATTATTGCTTTTCTTTCCTTTTTTGTTTCTTTTTTTTTTGGGGGGGGGGGAAGATGTTATTTAATTTTAATTCCTTGGTTTTTCATCTTTGGCTCTTTTATGTTTTAGATTTTTTTTCTTGTATCTGTCTAAATTGTGGAGGTTAAGTTTTTGAGTTCTGTATGATGTGCTGCAGTTTTGGTGTTTCATTTTCTAATTTTGTGATGTGAATATTACTTCTTCCCCTAAAATTTTCCTTCACTTCTGTTGTGTGTTGATATTCTCCAAATAAGCTTCATTAGCAGCCTTATTGTTTTAAGAGTATGTCTTTTTTTCTCTCTTCTTTTTTGCTTCAAATTCAATTTATTCGAAATTCTTGGTTATGCTAATTCCATGATTTTTCCATTCTATATTGAAAATTGACCTACCATCTTCCACTGATTTTCAATACGAGGTAGGTTCTATGTCGATGTAACAACATATGGAGGTAGAAATTACCTCCCACCCCTCATTGTCTCCCTTGAGCACAAATCATCATGCATTCCGTATATATCAATACCCTTCTGTTGTGCTTCAATCTGACTCCTAACTGGCGGAGATATTGCAAGAAGAGGTTGTGTCTTGATTTCATGTCTTTAATCAACACAATTAGGACACACAACACAGAGGGATACATAGGATTCCATGCCAAACTTCTATCCAACACCTAACAAGTACAAGATAAACATATTGTTGAATAGACTTTCAAAATTTTGTTCATAAACTTACAAAAGGAAGTTATAGATCATAGTAATTAATATAGCTGTATTTTTGCACAAAGTGAAGATATAAATAAATTTAAGAATAGGCAGAAAATGCAAGTAAATGTATCATTTAGTTTATTTTGAGATGGTTTTATTTGTTTTTTTCTTTTGTTTTTTGTGTTTTTTGTGTCTATGTATCACTTGTACTTATAACAATATTTTCTGTTGTTTGCTTTTTCTTTCATTTTGCATCATTGTTTACCTTATGTTTTTTTCCTCTCTCTCTCTCTCTCTGTTTTTTTTTTTTTGTTAATTGTCCATGTGCTGTCCTTGTTGGTTGGTGTATCCTACCCTGGGTCTTGTGTAGGTATTTGTGGTTCATAGCCATGTTTCTATATTTGGCCTTGTCTATCAGAATCATATGCTATTTTCATTATTTTTATATATCTTTATTTATTACTATTTGAGTCACTTAGTTTGATTTCTCCCCCTCCATTTTTCTATTTGCGGCATCTTGTTTATATTTTCACCATTTGAAGTAATACTCTTGGATTTTCTTCACAAACTGTTCTTGGTTCACTTTTGATTATTATCTTTACTATGGGGATTCTTTTGCTTGTTTTGTTCCTTGTTCCTACTTATCAGTCCTATTAGTTGGAGTACCATGCATTCTCTTCAACAATTCTTTGCTATTGTTCTGTGGTCTCCAGCTTGATTGGAGATTTTGTTCTTACATGGACATGATGCGATTTGTTTCTGTCAAAAATTGGGAGTAAAATTGTCAAAGGGACAAAAACTGTTGCTGTAATAGGACATATTTCCTTTTGACACAACATCCACCCTTTTGAACTTCTCAACTCTTCCTTTGATGTCCCCCCTTTGAATTTGTATATTCTCACCGACTCTATTGCTTCTTTGTACTCAAGATTCTGCCTTGTGATTGTTGTTGAAGGAGCTGTGTGCTTTAATTGTATGATGCAGCAGAATGATGCTGGAAGAATGAAAAAGAGACCATTCTGACATTCTCTCCTAGGCCCAATGAAATTTAAGAAGAAAATATGATGTTACTACCATTAGTCTTATTTTTTCTCATTTGGTGATTTAATCTTATCTTCAATCATCATTGAAAGGACTATGACCAATTGTTATTACTGTGGCGATTCACTCACCCTTCTCTCTCTCTCTCTCTCTCTGCCAATGTAATTTTTTAGTGTTGTTTAGCAGGATCAGTCATTAATGTTAGAAGAGTAGTATTGGTGGCTGAGTGATGAGTATGGAAAGGGTAAGAATATTTAGAGGATGAGTCCATTTTGTACCTCCAATTCACCCATTTTGTTTCCCTCCTTTTTTCTCTGTTTCCCTTTTATTTGTGGTCTAAAAAAGCATGTAAAGGATCCTATTTGCCTTCGGTTTTCGGAATGTAGTGTTCTGACTTACCGGCTATTTGAACTATTTCCCTTCATGAGCGACATTGAGAGTAAAATGTTATTTGCTTCATTGCTCACACAGTCTAAATCCCGAGTTCAAATTAATAAACAGTATTCTGTATTTGCTCATGAAACATTGCCACTCTTTGTTTATTATTATTATTATTATTATTTAATTCTGTGCAGTTGGATGGGGAGGGAATTTACAGATAACTTCATGGAGAGGAAACCTAATGGTGTTAGCCGTGTTATTTCTCCTGGAAATGGCACCAAAGTTGCAAAAGAGAGTACTGAAGAGGATTATGAAGTGAAGGAATGTACTGCTGAAAAGTCAGTTGAGAACAAGGATGGGAAGCAAGAGGTATTAGGAGTGAAAAGTATGAATTTTGAGACTGGCCTGCCCGAGGGTGAAAATGGGAAATCTGAGTCTCAGAAGTCAAACATGCCTACTAATGCAGGGTTGAGATCTCCTACTGCTGGAAAGGCAAACTGCACTGTGCCACAGCCATTTGCTCTGGCAACTGAGAAGCGTGCTTCATGTGTCACTCGGCATCCTGGGGCTGAAACTGCTTCTCCTGGAGGGAACTCTCCGCAGAGTCCCAACAACATACTCTCTCCAAACTCCAAGTCTCCAAAGAAATCTCAGGTTTTCTGCATGCCCCCTGAGTGATGATACCATCTTTCTGTCCTTAATTTACGAATAGGGTGTGATTTGTGGGTTGGGTCATGGATGGAAATCTCATCCCTATCTATCTGAATTCAGGTGGAGCATGGGATTTCACACTGCATGGAGTGTCCTCTTCAAGTTGGGGAGGGCACAATAAGATGCTCACCAATATTAAAACTAATAGAAAATGACAAGGAAAACTTCATTTTTTTCTGTACTCCTATTTCAGTATCTTAAATACCGTAAACACAAAGCATCATAGTATAAGCATATCATAGGCACTGCAGATTTCTATATTCTGAAAAGGTTACACATTTTGACGGATTAGGTTCTGATTCGAATGGAAATATTGTGAAATTTATCATATTACCTTTAGCACGTGGAGCTGGTCACTGTCACATTTTCACACTTCTGCTGTAAATGAGACACTAGTGTCAAACTTTCCTTGATGGAAAGGAAAACTTGTTTGAGTGGGGGTGAAATTGGTCTATGTTTTCTTTTAGCTCTAAGATAATTGTGGAAAGAGAAAAGCATGATTGCACAAAGAGAATTTTTATCATTAGCTAGGAGACTGTTATTGACTAACCATAATTGGCATCTCTCAAAGTTTTGTTGTTATCCTCCCCCGCCCTATCTTTTTTGTTTATATTTTAGGAACTGTGCTTATCTTGGAACTTTGTGATCTTTTGTTTTACCCAGCCAAACTCACCCCCACTTTCAAGGAAGCCAGTGCAACATTACCACAAGAAGTTTGTTGATGATGATGATGCGTGGTCTGTTGCTTCATCGTATCCTTTGACTTGGTGCAGCTCAAAATTTGAGTTCTAAGTATGTTCTCATGTCTGTTTGATATGTTTGATTTTGTCGTTTCATTGATGAAGTTATCCTTAGCCATAAACAGTACTGCAGCATCTGTTAGAACAAATAGATCCAGGACAACTGTTGCTTCAGCGCCAATATTTAGGTGTGTGGAACGCATGGAGAAAAGGAAAGAGGTAAAGCTTTCTCCAGTAACATCTCATTTTGAGGCAATTTTCATGCTGCACTAAAAGCAGAGGATTTGTTATTCATGTGATATGTCTCTTCTATTCTTTTTATTTGGCTGCATTCTCTAGTATTATACAAAGCTAGAAGAGAAACACCTGGCACTGGAAGCAGAGAAGAGTCAGTTTGAAGCTAGGCAGAAGGTATATTTCATGCCTCTACATTATGAACATATTTCACATGTTGTGTACACAGATGTGAGAGTTGCTGTTTATCTGTATTTCTTTTTCTTTTTTCAATTTCACACTCAGGATGGGATATAGCTGTCCCTGTTAGTAATCCATGTGAATGCTCTTAATCTTGATCCAAAGAATATTTAATCCTGTGGCTTTTCTCTGTTCTTCTTACTGTTCCTTGCAAATTCTCAGGAAGACCAAGAAGCAGCTATCAAGCAGCTTAGAAAGAACATGGTATATAAAGCAAATCCCATGCCTAGCTTCTACAGTGAGGGGCCTCCACCCAAGGTTGAACTTAAGAAGGTAGGAATTTCCCTGTGCACATGTGCGTTATTTTCACTTTTTGCATGACACAGTATCACTGTCCTCTAAACTGACAAGTTTATGAAATTTTAAACCTAATATGCAAAATGAGGGATATTGAGGCAAGCAACAAGAAAAGAAATCTAGATTTACCTGATGGCAGATTATGGATTGAGCTCCATGTACATCATTAATCCATGGCTATACCTACAAACAAAATCTTTATGGAATTCATTATGTTCCCTATCCCTCTGCATGTTTGCAGTTATAACATGCTTTAGGTGCCTTGTGGGCTCAACTGAACTGAGGTTCAGTGCATTAGTTTGGTCTAGTACATCTAGAAAAGTGCATGCAAACTATTTGTTGAAAAATAAAGATTTCTCATTTTTCAATTGGGTTCCAGTTACCAGTGACACGCCCAGTATCTCCAAAACTGAACAAAGGCAGGAGAAAGAGCTGTGGTGATGCGGTTAATCCACCCAAGGAAGAGAAGATTAGCTCTCAGGGAATCCGTCACAGCATTGGTACTTACAGAGGGGACGGTCCTACAAATAAGACACCTTCGAGTGCACGAAGTTGTAGTGGTTCCGGCAAAGCCAAACCAGTGAAGGCCACAACTAAGACAACTTCAGAACAAAAGCCTGAGCAGACTGCGAGTGTTGATGTCACTGTGCAGTCATGAGCGGTTAGTTTTTTCTCTTTGTATTTTCTTGTTTCTTGTTTTGCCTGGGAAAGGGGACTTGTCATGAGGAGGTGATCCGAAAAGAGAAAATTGTATTTTCTAACACCCGGGTGGCTTATGTCTGTTGTTTGTGTCATATATGAATTGTGTATATCTTCTGTAAGTTATATTTAGTACATACTGTTTTATATATAGAATGAGCTGGCTTTTCCATTGAGGACTAGTTCTGTCTTCATCGACATGTATTTTTGTCACCTTTTATGATTCTCTATAGTTGTCGACTGCCGTCAAAGTGTGTTTATTTGAAGTCTTTTTTTTGGGGGGGGATTTTTTTTTTTTTTTTGGTTTTCACCACCGGTACCAGGGATTTGCTTGACTAATCCGATTTGAGTATTGTGGGGCTCATTTTAGGGAGCTCTCCCAAATCCTTTTTCGCCATTCCTAAGTCTCGAACTTGAGATCTCTGGTTAAGGAGTAGAGTGCCTAACCACTCAACCTAAAGGAGTTTGGTGGGGGGGGGGGGATTGTGTCATCATTGAGCAGTGTCCACGGTAGGATTTGTTCAATATCAGTATCAAGGTATGGTCGCATTTTATGAGTTGTCACTGTTGGAATTTTATTTAGCTTGGAAAATATTCATAATGTAGAGGATTGGGATGGCTAACAACGTTGTTAAATGAAGTATATGAAGCTGAAGAATTGGTTGTTCTGTAAATAAAAATTTTGCTAGAACATTTTTATGGAATCTTCTGAATAATTCTTGTTCCACTTTCTTTTGGAAGCATTTCTGCGCTCTCTCTCTAAAACTGTCGGAATTTTATTTAGCTTGGAAAATATTTATATTGTAGACGGATAAAAACCCTTCTTGCAGGCTTTATGGATGCTCAAAATATTGGGTAAGTTCCATTTTTTTTTGGTAACTCTAAATTTGCTGCAAATTCTGGAGATTTTGTAACCCTGTTTTGATGTTTAGAATGGAAATTCTTGCACCTTTTTCCAATGGTACTATCCACCTTTGCATGCTTGTGCTATGAAAGTCATGCCCAATCTAAAACTGAAATCGAAGAGTATAAAAGTGTATGTAGAAGCATCATAGCCGATTCCAATATGAAGATATAGGAGGCAAAATCTATTATTAATGAGTTGAAGGAAGATAACACAGCTCTTGGTGCATACCGCACGGTCGGAGGAAAAAAATTGGAAGTTGAAGAACAAAATAAAAGTTCTGAAAAAACTAAATGACTTAAAACGAAGGGATGGAATTAATATTGCTAAGGAAATGAATATATGGTTTAGGGACAATATTGGCTTTTGAAACTGTAGTGTTTGTTTTAATTGCATTGCCACCTGTTTTATGGTCAAAATTGTACATGTTGGTTTTATGTAATGAAAAACAATTATGTGTTAAAATGAAGACGACGTCAACAATAAATTGAATTTTAATTCAAAATTTAACTGTTTTGGAAAATAAATATAAGGAAAAAATATATAAAATTAAAGTTTAAAAACAAAAATAAAAAAGTTAATATTAAAAAAAAATAATGAAAAAGGAGAAAAAAATTATGTATAGAGACTTAAAATAATAGGATGGATGATTTAAGTGTTTCGAATTCTCGTACACCATTCATTTCTATTTAAAGTCATTTTCTCAACTAAACTCTTAACACTCGTATTTTTACGCATAATTTGCATCCAGATTTTTAACGATCTATTCCAACGTTTCGCTAAATATATTACATTTAAGATTTCGTTTCTCCTAATTAGTGTATTTTTAGATTTTCATTATATATGTTTAAATTATCTTAGACGATACTCTGCAAATAATATAATATTGGTCTACAAACCCCGTAGCCATTCAAAAGGTTGTTCAACGACCATATACATGGGTATGCAAAAAACAGATTATTCAAAATCTGTAGCATGCCCATAGAAGGTATTGTCACTTAAAAATTTGCAAGCTTTAAAATTACACTTCATAAATTTGTTGTCCGGCGATAAAACATTAGTATGCAAAGAACAGCTTCATAAAAAATCTGTTGCATATCCATTGAACAAATCATATAAATAGATCTTTGACACATCATAAGTCCAAAAATTAAGGTTAATAACATATACCAAATTTAGAGTTTGTTCAAATTACATTTTCTAATATTACTTTTTACAAGCCAAAATATAGTCATACTTTTACAAACTACAAAACCACTTCACTTATGTTTCTTCTTCCCTCTGCATTGTCTTCCAGATGAGCTAGACTGGTCTTGGGATTGGTTTGGATTTACCACTTGAGATTAAGGTTGAAACACTTGAAAAAATAACTTTCGCCTTCCACTTGAGATGGCTGGTGTTCAACAATAGCTCATACTAAAAGAACTAAAAAAAATTAAAAGACAAAACCCAAACCTGCTTATGTGACAATTTACCTGTTGTATTGATTTTCTTTGTGACAAGATCCCTCATTGTGTCAAACTTGTTTACATGTCGAACGTTTGATGATTATTCCAAACCTGAAAAGTATGTTCGACTTCTTTGTTGGCACTTCTGCTTTATCTCTTCTTGTTTTTGCTGCCCTACTAGCTTTTCTTTCAAATGTAGAGGGGTAGTAGAGTTGCCCCCGCCGGGGGGGGGGGGTCATTTTTGTCCCAAACTTTGGGACCATTACAAGGATAAATCATGGATGCATAACACTCGGCATATACAGCTACAAAAAAGCAAGGACTGACATATCTTTTTGGCCTATCTTTCAATATAAAAATGCAACTAATTGCATGGGGCAAGGGATCCCATTCAACTCCGATTTCCTATGACTACATGAATGTGCCTCAAGATCAATTTATCCATCTATGAAGAAATTTCAAACTTTCCACGTCCAGCCTTCGTGGGGAACCAATGCCTAATCTTGTCCTTGAGTTTTTCAAATTCCTTTTGAATGACTAGACATATATCACCCTTAAAACATGATATTTTCTCCCTATTTTCTACAAACGTGGTCATGAATCCAGGCCTAATGCTCTCACGCAAGGATATAATGGGCTTATTTATAGCATCCAACACCTTAGAATTGAAAGACTCACTTAAATTATCGTAGAGTAAGTCTGAACCGCAGCAACGTAAATGCAGATGTTGTTCATGCTTGTTTAGGCTTCTGGGACAAACCATTCATAAGCCTCTACATTCACACTCTTCTTCCATCCTTCTTAAGAATTCAACCTCATAAGATGCCATTGCTGCAACATAAAACAGATTCTTCAGCTCCAAGTCTGGATGCTTCTTGTGAAGATTGTTGTATACATGTTTGACGCAGAATCTGTGTTTAGATTGTGGAGATAATCCTTGGATAGCATTATCCAAACGCTGTAACCATTATATAAATATGTTAATAAACCACTAGCATTAATTAAACATTTGAAGTCCAAATAATTTTAGGGTTTATACCTTTTGCTGATCGGATATGGAAGCCCACCTTTTATCATCATAATATCTCTGAGTAACAGGTCCAAAAACTAGGTCGAGGAGTCAGTTTCTTCCATCTCCACCACAGCAAAAGGTAATTGAAAATATTTTGTCATTGAAATCCTTTCTAACTATAACAGGAAACTAACATCAATGTTCGGTTTATACCTTTTGAACCTTGGTATGAGGAGATATTGGATATATAAGAGATCCCCATCTGCTACAGGTATGAAACTCTCAATCTTGCAGTTTCCCCTAATTGTTCTTGACACTTCTTCAAAATACAACCTTAATTAAAAAAAAAAAAAAAAATGTTCTTTCTCAAAACCTCGCACTAGTTCCCCTGCCTTGTCTCTGGCCTTCCAAACTTTCATTCTGCTATAACTAATTAATTAGAAACTTTTTAGTTGTCTTTCTTTGCAAAATATGTTGATGTTTGGATCATTCATCACTTTCTTCATCCATTTTTTCCACAACCAATTGGCTATTGCATGTACATTCTTGTAATTTCCTGTGTAAGTGTGCTTGCCATTGTAGGTAACAAGTGCAGTCTTCTTATGTCCAATTCACATCCATCAGCACACCTCATTCTAAATCTTTCAAGGTCATTCTTTACACACTTGAAAATTTTCCCATTGTGTACTGCATAATCAATCAAGACTTTGTTTGAAAAACTTCAAACCCTTGAACAACTGTCCGTTGTTGAACATGATGTTCTTGGGATTGTACCGTTTAACTCCTCATATTTAGTTATCCGAGGGGTCAGATTGCTTATTATCAGCATCAGCATCAGCATCAGAATCTTGAATATTGTTGTTATACTCCACATCTGAATCTACATTTTCCTGTACTAAACCCTTCTCCCCCTCTCCAAATTTCGAATTGAACATATTTTTGATCGGAATCTAAGGTTGCAGTTGGTACTTGGGAAGTCTACAGAGGTTGCATTTGATCCATGGTTTACATTCAATAGCACTTCAAATAAATCATCACCCTATTCTTCAGAATCCCTAACATCAAACCTAAGGCACTGTAAGCATCACTATCAGTGCCCTACCAATGATTCTCATCATCTCCATCATCACTAGTAACAATATTAACATCCTCTTCTTCAAGTACCTTCTGATCAGCCTCACCTCCATCATCACCAACATCACCACTACCTTCTTCATTATCATCACAAACATCAGGCTTAGTAACATATCATGTTCTATATAGAAATCTAATTTCTTTTCATTCTTTATTTGAGCAAGATAATATAAAAAGCATAGCATCTGTAAGTCTAGCTTTCATACCATCTCCCCGGATAAATATCCACATCCTTAGATGGTTCTTGTAACCTAATTTTTCAACCATGATCACAAACACTAAACCCCCTTCATATCTATCAAAAAGAAACCGGCAAATACACCACCATAAAGAACTCAAGAAACCCTAATTAATAATTTTTAAAACAAATAATCATAGAAATTCTAAATTTATTTTAATATTATTTCAATCTAAATTAGCATGATCAGACAAAGTCTTAAAATTATATAATCGTAATACTGAGAACCTAATTATTTAAAGTATTATAGTGATCTCTGGCATTAATTTTATAGAAATTTATATAACAATTTAGAATAACAATATAATTTTTAAAATTTTAATTAATAAAAAACAACAATTAATCGTAAGGTTTGACAGAAAGATATAGTTGGGTTATTGTATGATATTGAGTGTTGGTAATTAAACAATAATACGAGAGTGTTGTTTGAGGTGATTTGGACATGTACAAAGAAGATCCAAACACGCATCGGTTAGGATAATTAAAAATTTAAATATAAGAGATCAAGTAAAATATAGAGCTAAATTATTAAAAATTTGAATATAAATTATACGTAAAGACATGATTGTGAAGGGTATAGACAAGAAGATGGCCTTAGATAGAAATGCGTGTAGAAAAATTGTATAAATTAAATCAATATATTTTAGATATATATATATATATATATATATATTTTATTTATTTATATTTTTTAATCGTTTTCAAATTTATTTTTTAAAATTCTAAATATTGAGATTAAGAAATAATTTTTTGTTATTATTGTTGTCATCACTAACGATAGAAATCTAACTTAATTTTGATATTATTTTGAAATCTAAAATAATATGATCGGACAAAACTCTAAGATTATTTAAGAATTCGATTGATATTTTGGTGTTAAAGTTCACACACTCCGGAAATTAGTAAATAACTTTTTAATTAAAAAAAAAAAAACAATGTCCTCCCTCCTAGTCTCCTACTAGAAAGATCTGCCAAATACGAAGCGCTCGAGCGCGGACATTATCCTTTGCCACACCAGAGAAACAATGGTGACCTCCTCTTGCGTAGCTTTCTCTTGCTTTCACCCTTCAATATCCAAAACCCTAACCCTGGTTACGAAATCTCAATCAAAATCCAATTCAAACCCTAACAAGCCTGGTCAGATGAATCCCAATCCCAATCCCACCACCACTTCCAACAACAACAACAGAACACTCACTCGCAGAAACCCTAGAAACAGAAAGTCCTCTTACGGTTCTTCTCGGAGGTCTGTATTGAAGAAATCGTTCAATCAAGAGCAGGTCATGTTCACTACTCCGCTCTCCGATGATCCAGTTGTTGGGATTATTGGGGGTGGAATGTCGGGATTGGTTTGCGCTCTTGAATTGGAGAAAAGAGGCGTTAAATCCACTGTCTTCGATACGGTTGGTTAGTTTTCTTGATTTTCAGCCGTCCTTTGTAATGCAATTTGTGTTCATTCATGTTCTAATTTCATATTCTCGTGTGAATAGATAGTGTTTAATTGTTGAAGTTACTTATTGGAATTCACTTGTATTATTCTAGCATGAAATATTTGAGTAACCCTATAAACGTGTAATTTGAGCTATGTACAATCAATTCCTTTGCTCGCATTGTCCCTTGTTGTTTTTGTGCTGTGGTTGGATGGGAGCATTTCATGAAATGGTAGCACTGTGTCCTGGGGTGTAAAAAGAAAATAAAAGGATTAGCTCTGTTGCCAGCACCCTTTATGTGTGTGTGTGTGTGTGTGTTCGATATATTATCATATATGTATGAACATGCTGCATTTCAAGAAAAAAAAAATGAGGGTATTGTCGAATGGTAAAATTTCCCTTTGCTTGCAAGGGCCAACTTGATCCTCTTCACTGGGGATCCCAAATGAGGAAACCCTGGGAGAGCAGCGAACTCCAACCACCGTCGATGCACCACCCATAGTATATCTGACCGCGTGACCTACCTTCTCTGGGTTCGTGATAGCTGTCTTTGTCTCAGTGGAGTATGTATATATTATATACGAGTACGGGGTGTTTGAGAGGATCTTTTTTGATGGAGGTGATGCTCTTGGTGGCAGGAGTTTTGGGTAAATGTCTTAGCTGATTGGTTCTTTAACTTAAAAGTTATAGGTCGAAATACTTATTTTCAGAAGTGTTAACAAACATCTCCCTTTTTGGCGGAGTGCTTTTGCTCCAACAAGAGCCTTTTTGGAATTTTCAGAAGAGTCCCACCTTGGTCTGAAGCATGAACAAGGACATGGGACACCACACAATACAGACACCTGATGTAGGTAAGTTAAAAAAGATATATATGATTATATAGTGTTAATGTAAATATCAAAATTCAAACTGTTTGTTCAAATAAAGTAATATGATATTGCACGAGTACTACTATATTAAAATATTTTATTTATACCTGCATTGTATGCATATGGCAGCTTCATTTCGAATGTTATACTATTCCCTATTGAGTTCTTTGGTTTTAAACTTCACAAATGTATTAACATTCATCAAGATCTAGTGAATTTAAAATGTTGGAAAAGCAACCTTGAAGTGTCAAGGAAGTGAGCTGAAATACATAAAGAATATGGACGTGGTTTAGAGATGTCCAATACATGTTTTCATAGAGCTATCTGTATATTCTGTCCGTGAAGTTGTTCATCAGGGACATACCTTATTTGTAGTAGTACTGGTGTAGTGGGGAAGCATTGTCATCTTATTACGGGAAATGTGTTTACATTCTTATACCTTGGAGCCTTAAGCACTACTTATTCCATGAACATTGTTTTGTGTGCCCTCTGTCACTCTGTTTCGTTTAAAAATATTAAAAACAAAAACATGGTTCCGCTGTCTACCATCATTCAACATGGTAATGTAAATTTTCCTTTAGAAAATGTGTCTCCCTCTTAACTATTCAATTTGTAGCTTTCGCAGATTTGGTTGGATATCCCAGATAATAGTAGTCTACCGTTATTTTAGCCAGAAGAGATTAGGTTTTTAATTTCTTCTATCATATTATCATCTTTTTTTTTTTTCCTTTTTCTTATGCATTTATATAAAAAAAATAGCATCTGATTTGCGCAAATCAATGATTTCCTTGCTGTCCAATGCCTTTTGTGATTTTCCAGTTCTTTACTGCCTACAATCATGATATGAAAAAGTTGGACTTGTTGCTTGACTGCTACAATACTTGTAAATTCTAAGCTGTGTTTAATGCATATAATGTGCCTGTATCTTTCTTTCTTCTTTGGCCTGCACTGAACTATCAATTGTCTTGTGAACTTTTAGCTGTTACATATGCAAAATTAATTTAAGGAGTGTAACAGAGCTTCGCTGTTTTAGGGAATCCATGGGTTGGGAGGAAGAATGGGAACCAGAATAATCAATCCTCAGCCATTGGTGTTTGATCATGCGGCACAGTTTTTTACAGTAAGTGACCCTCGGTTTGCTGAGTTAGTCAATAGTTGGTTGGAGAAAGATCTGGTTCGAGAATGGCAGGATATTATTGGAGAGCTTGAAGTAGGCGGTCAGTTTATCCCATTTCCTTCTTCACCTCCAAGATATATAGGTACACAGGGAATGCGTACCCTTGCAGACTCAATACTTTCTCAGGTGAGTAATGGTTTTTTCGTTGATAAGGTGACTGACTTATTTCTGTTCAAGGGGAATTGGAAAAAGAAAAAGAAGAGTTTAATTTTGTAGCCATTGTAAAGTTATGATGATTATGCGCTTAAGCCATTTTCATTGGCGCTCTTAGGTAGAAGGTGCAGGTGAGACAAAGAGTGCTAGGTGTTCAGTCAAAGTAGTATGGCATCAATGACTGGCTATATTAGCATTAGTATTAATTGATTAGCAATGGGGAGACAGACGAAGTAGCATAGGGGCTTGAAGTAGTATTTGTCCTTAAAGCCCTTAATTATCAGCATTTTGAACATTGAACTTGTCTCTGACTTTATTGGACATCCAAGAGTAGAGCTGGCTTATTGAGTTGATGCTCATATAGTTTCTTAAAACATTGATCTGCTATTCCTTCTTTATGTTTTCTTTGTCTTCTTATGTATTTTAACATTCATTTTAACATTCTTATCTTGACTAGGTGGTTTACCAACAGTTAACTTCTTTAGTTGTAGCTTTATTTTCATTACTTTCTTACTATTCATTTTCTCTAATTCTAGAGAAGTTTGCATGCCTTGGCTAAAAAGAATTTTGACACTTGGTGCAGACAACCATGGTTAATGTGGTGCGACCATGCTGGATAAGTAACATTGAGCCCTACAATGGGATGTGGCATTTAAGCGAGAATCAAAATCCCCGGGGGCAGTTTGATGCAATCATCATTGCACACAATGGTAATTCCATTGTTGCTACTTTCCATCTCTAACTTGCTTATTTCTTATGGACTTTGCATGTTTCTGGCATTGTATTTTAATGGTTTCTCTTTCTATATTTACTTCTCATAAAGAAAAAGAGACCAGATCAACACCCGCCCCCTACTATCACTAAATATTATTTGCTATCTCTTTGGTTTAAAATATGTCAAGGCCCCCCTTTTAAGTACTTGTCCCTTTTTGCTTTGGTCCTTGCTTTGAAGGGGACAATGAGAATTTAAGTGATATACGAAATTGGAAAGATGGATAAGGTTACTTCTCACCTTAGATTAGAAGTTTTGAATTGCTAAATTAGGAATTCTTTTGGCAGTTTTGGGACAGAAGTAGATGACTAAATTAATAAATGAGACCAACATAAAGGAAAGTGATGAATTGCTATTTTATTTTATTTTTCTATTTGTAAGCATTAAAAATCATGATATTTTGCCTCTGTGACCATTTTCACTTTAAATGTGCACTTATAAGGGGGGGACAGGGGAACGGAAAAATTTTTTTTTGTTGTTGGGTTTTTTTTTTTTTTTTAAATAATTTCCTCTTTATAAAAGTGAAGCTTTTTGATAGTTTTTAAGCATTATGGGGGTTAAAGAAAATTTTCTGACAGTTTAAGGGGGTGCGCAATAGACATAAAAGGATGGATAACAGTTTCCAATTAAATAGGCCAATACTTAGGCTTTTCATAAAGTTAGGTTTTTGAAAATTCACAGATGCAGCACATGAATTATCATTATAAATATTCTCTGGTAGACATACAGGCTTGCAAACGCATACTTGTATCTACTTCTGTGCAATTGAATGCAATTTTTTGTCAATGCCTATTTGTAGTTGAAAGATGGAAAAAAAGGGGGACAAATTGCATGCATGCTACCTATTAGTGTTTGCGCTGCCTGCTTGCTTTTGTAGAATGCTCTCATATGAAGAAGTGGGACATGGTATGGTTAAATTGTGGAAGTCCATGGATTTTCTTTTCTGCACTATGTTTGTCTGCTATTAAGGTCATACTCCTTGATCTGTCTACTTAAGTTACAATGCCCGGTTTAAATTTTGAAAGCCCATATCTGTTATGTTTTCTGTTGGATTTATTTGGTCTAGGATTTTAAATTAGTTCCAATCTTAAACTACAAGAATCCCATGTTAGTTTTTAGCTCAAGCATTCATTACTTTATCTTTGATTAAGCCTGAGAAGAGAGCTGTTACTTCTGGGGATGGGAGTTGTGCCTACTGACAAGTTGGAGGTCTCTCTCTTTCTCTTCTGTTTACTGTCACATTTTCTTGTTTCATCTTACACATTCCAAGTAAAAAGAAACCTTTTTGTTTCCAGTTATTTTATCTGGTTATTATTGTAGTATAAACTTATGGTGGTTAGGTCAGTTTAACCCTTTTCTTTTCCCTTCCTTTCCATTTTCTTCTCTGCACCACTTCCCAGACCCCTACTGGTTTTGTTTTTCTGTTCTGTGTAGCTTGTTTCAGTGAATTGAAATATCCATGGTCATGCTGTGACGCCTATGCTTTTTCTTTATATTTTCACCTCCACTCTTCTGGCAGAAGTATTCAATTTTCTTATTCTGGTTTCAGGATATGCAATTTCAGTTGTCAGATTTTTTGCTTCTGTTTATGATTTCTGCAATAACGGACCTTTCCTTTTTTTTTTCTTTTGGTGCTGGCCCCCCAGGGGGGGGTTGCTGTCAATTGCTAATGAAAGCAAGCAGGAAAAGCCAATTGCCTTAATTTGCACCAAATATTGAAATTGAGAAGTTCAACTATGACTGAATTGTTAAATGACCGTTTTAATGCTTTAATTTTCTAGTTATCTACACTTAATATAGGAGCACTACAAACAAGTAAGAAGTTGTACTTCTCTAGAATTTGGCCACTATAGACATTTGTTTTCAACAATGTAAGGTGTTTGATGCATTTGACAGATGCACACCTATAGCTGGGAATATATGGTATGAGTTTACCTGTCTTGCAAGGGGCAATCTTGGGGACGGGTTCTGATCAGAGGACAGGTGTGGTATAACAGATCGCTCGTGAGATATAGCTGCTTGATGAGGTGCCTGAAAGGAGGAAAGGAATCTAGTGCTTGAGAAGGCAGCAATACACTAATCTACTGACCACAGTTTATCATTTTTCCTTTTTCTTTTGGTAGTTCGTTATACTATTCAACTGAAACATGCGAATAAACAACCACCTTACTTAACTGCTGCAATGAACATTTCATTCTGCATCCGTATCAAAGGGAGGAGAAGTAAAACACTGGGGTTCATGAATTGAGAGAGTGACATGACTGCGGAGTGCAAAGTTTGCTGCTACTTTCTCTCCTCAACATTCTTGACCTCACCTCTTTCATTTCTCTCTCCCCCCCCCCTCCGAGGGGTTGGTTCTCACGTGTTGTCAACCATGCAAAACCTGCCACTGGACTAGTTTTATTTGAGACAAGATACAGAAATGGTGCAAGACTATCCTCAATATCTTTATCCATGTTCTTTGCGCAGATTTGATGCATTTTTCCCCATACTTTGCATCAACAGTTATGTGCATAAGCAATCATCTGTTGCTTATCTTTGCTCTTGTCTCATTGATTGATATGTCGAATGGTTCATGTCATTGTTTATCAGGAAAGTGTGCAAATCGTTTGCTTTCTTCGTCAGGGTTACCACTTATTGCAAGACAAATGAAGGTAGACTTACAAAGGAGAGCTTCTAATTTCAGTTTATTTGGTTCTTGCACCTCCTTCTACTTTCAGAATATAGACTCGGTAACTTTGATTGATCATTGTTTCCTGTCATCCTGTGTATACCATGTCTTTAGAGGCTGGAGCTTAGTTCCATATGGGCTCTTCTTGCTGCATTTGAGGATCCCCTCCCTTTGCAGACCAATCAAGTAGCAACTCCTTTTGGAGGTGCTTTTGTAAAGGGAATAGATTCTGTCTCATGGATGGCAAACAACACGCAGAAACTGTTCCCCCCTCAAAGCAATGGCCCACATTGTTGGACTTTCTTTAGCACTGCAGCTTTTGGGAAGCTCAACAAGGTTCCGCAGGTCTGTTAGCATTTATATGTACGAACTTGAATCAGTAGACATCCTGCATAAAACCTTAGCTCACTGCTTGGATCATACTTCTTTCCAGTTGTTTTTATATCGGAGGATACGTATTGTAAATTATATGAGCTGCAGCTAAGAAGCCATTGAGGTGCATTGTTGCAGCTAATTTGTCATAGTGACATTGGCTAGTCTTTATTCATGTCTAGGTCATGTTGCTGGGTTCAGCTAATTTTCTGTTTTTCAGGGCTAAATAAAACTGTATTAGTCCCTGTCATCCCTGACGCAGTGGTTTTATGCATGCCCTAAAGTTGTGTACTTAAAGCTTTACTTTTGAGGACTGAAGCCAACTCTGTTTGCTTGATATTTCTGATTTTTTTAGTTCTACATGAACAGGAGAATATTCCAGCCTCGACGGCCGAGAAAGTGAAAGCAAGCATGCTTGAAGGTGTTGAGAATGCTTTAGGACTATCAAAAGGATCGCTAGTGAGACCCTTCTATACCAGATTGCAACTATGGTATACATTCATTCTACTCTAACAATCATCTTCATCATCACATGTATGTATTTGTTCTTATTTTCCGAATCAGTTTTTTGAGCTAATGTAGTAAGACCTGGAAGTCAGAACCACTTTGATTTGCAAGGAATATTTAAAATGCTTCGGGCATTGCTTGAATTGATATAATGTTCATAATTGCGAAGTGTTTCTGAAATAGAGCTTTGTTTTTCTAGCAGATTGTGAATGGCATTTTATATTTGTACGAAAGGGATGCTTGGAAAAGCTTTTAACTGGATTTACATGTCTGGTTCTTGGCTTCATAATTCCTCTCTCTCTTCTCTCTCTCCCCCTGCCCCCTCTCTCATCATTGTTAGAGAAGCAGGGAAAATCAGCCTAATCAGTCTATTCAGTTTTATTTGTGTTGAATTCAACATCTTATGGCTCAGAGGTTTGGGCAGCGAGAGGGAGGGTGGGAGTTTGATAGAAATTTGCATGAAATAGGGAAAAATTCCTTGATATTATTGCTTGGAGATTTGGGACAACTATATGCAGAAGCTGAGCAGGTGAGAGGGGAAATTTTCTGATTGGAAGAGTGGAATATCAAAGGTTGGGCCTGTTGTACCGGTTTTGTTGCCATACATTCTATTTTCATCAATAAATGACTTTTGCATCAACATCCCTCGGGGCAACATTTTCAGAACTTATTAGCATAACTGTCTTATTTTGAACTTTTTTGAATTAATGGTATTGCAATGCTCGATAATTGAATAGTTACATAATATTAGTGGCAATAGATATCTCTATTTTCTTTTTAACTCTTTTCAACCTTCTCTGTTTCAGACATTGATAATTAGATATAAAGAACATCTTACTTGGGATTTGCAGGGGTGCTGCTCTTCCCACAAATACTCCAGGAATCCCATGCATTTTTGATCCTCATGGAAGGGCTGGCATATGTGGTGATTGGCTTCTGGGTTCAAGTTTAGAGGCTGCAGCCTTAAGTGGCATGGCTCTTGCCAATCATGTAAGTTACAATATCAGCATCCTACCACGTAAGGGGCCCTATTTTCATACTTTTGGAGTGTTCCATGTCCCTAGTTCATGAATTGTCTATAATATTTAGTTTGATAGTGACATATTTGACTAATCTGTGCAGTATATCTAATGTTTTATCAATTTCAAAAGTGAAAATATGACTTAGTGAATTCAATTGTAGTATGTTGTGATGGAATCGTAAATGGTCAATATACTGGCTCTGTAATGCAGATTGCAGATTTTTTTCAAGGTAGTGGGGCCCGTCCAGATGAATTTGCTGTTGGTTTACACAACGAATTCCAGCCACTTGAAGGCCATGACGTTGGGCAATTTCCTGGCTTGGAGACTAAAGAACATACTAACTTAGTTGGTTTCCAGGAATATCAGCTTAGCTCATGATCCATGGTTATGAATATCTCCCAAGTATGTCAAACATATTTTCAACTTTGTCCATTTTTGTTTCTAACATTTTTCAGCATACGAATCTCCTTATTGCTTATTAATTAAGTGTTCTTGCATTTTCTCTTGTGCTAAATTTACTTGCATGATTAGATGGGAAGCTAGTTGTACATACAATTGCCCAGATTGTAGAAATGTCAGATCCTGTGAGTTTATCAATCTAGCAAATTACCGATCTAACAGGCCCAACACAGTTGCAAATTCTGGATGCAAATCGATCCTTGAGTTTCACGATAGGTATGTTTGCAGTTTGCACTGAGAATTGCTCTGAGTTACAATGTTTCCTTTAGCTCATTTGCACCATACGAAGGATGGTTTGTATGTGAAATAACCTGATTGTTTAGATATGCTGATCATGAAATTTCATTCCTTTCCAGTTTTGCTCTGATCTAGCAGATAACCAAAAGATGCAGACTCGCTCTTCCTGGTAAATTTTCTAGACTCCACGGTCATGTGTGTATGGTTATCATCAGTATTTTGAGAGAAATGCTGTACAACTAAAAGTAGTTACTATGTCAAACATGAACTGTGAGGTTCAAGTAAAAAATAATTTACCCTCTTCCACTAGTTTGAATGGTGAAGTAAAAATACAATAGCAAAATGTTGGGTTGGCAATGTGTTGGCATCTAGTGTCAGTTTCCTGTTGAGAGCTAGGTAAGATAATAAGAGGGTCAAGGTGAAAACTACATTGTTCATTAGAAAACTTAAACATGAAAACTATTTGATCACGTAACTTGTTCTCTAGCTTGGCACGACACAATAAGATATGTAAAATTACGGGTACTATGGGGATAAAGGCAAATGAATGGCTTATTCAATATAAAAAGATAAATGAGTTGTGTGCATACTTTTAATTTTTTTTTGGGCATGGGTATGTTTACCTGATATATTAAAATGTTTTTATTACTACGATGCCAGCTAGTTCAATAAGTAAAGCCTCTTGAGATGGTATTAAGAGGACCTAAGATTGGTACATGGTTTTCTTTCCCCTTTTTTTTGGGGGGGGGGGGGGGGAGGGGATTTACGTGGACAAAGGAACGATCCCATTATTTGCTTGTTATTTTCTACGTGGATTGGGTCACCAAGTGATTTTTGTGTTTTTGGTTTGTGGGTCATTTGGTGATTTTGACATGAGTAAATTTAGTTTTGAATTGTTCTTATGCCCGATATTGTTGTGGCTAGTTAAGATTAGGGATCTGTGATTGTCTATTTTATATGCATGTCTCAAATTTTCATAACCTAGAGATGTTTTTCATGTGTTTCTCAGGTTCATAGTGTTGATATTACCCCTCCAGGTCCAAAGCTTGTTTCGGGGTGCAAATCTATCAAACCTCGGAAGGTGATAGAGAGATATATATGTCGTTGGTCTTGGCCATGTCCAGGAAAAAATTCGGTCCATAATTTTGATCGTTCAACTTTGTGAAACATGTATCAAGCATGCCTGACCCTTCTAGCTCACCTTAGAGAATTCTTATCTATGGTAAAGTCCGACAGTCCATTATTGTAACAAGAACATAGATGGATTTCTTTGATATTTGCCCTTAGCTATGAATTACGGAGGACAAGTTTATGAAAATCCAATCCTCTCTTTCATGTCAAAAGTTTTTTCTTTGTTTGCCTGCAATTGAATGAAAGCTTGCTTACATTTCATGATACTAGACGCTTATTGCGGCATGGGAATGTTATATTAGGGTTTGCATAGGCGATAGCCCTGGTGCTCTGTTAGGCTGAGCCCGTTAGAATTTTTAGGCTCGGGACTGATGACTTGCGACATGGTCCATGTGGGGGCTAACAATCATAGCCAACTAAAATATTGGGCTGGATCCAGGTTTTACAGACTTTAGTTTTTTTTTTTTTTTTTTTACATAAAGATTTGAACCCTAGATCTCAAAGTTAGGAGAAAAGAATTGTTACCATCAAACTATCCCCTTACCCCTTAGGGATGATGCCCCGAGGAGCTGGACACTTGCAGATTTTATTTTTAGCCGACTGAAAATCAAAAGAATGGTATTAAGCACATGGATCCTAGAGACCAATCCTCAATATCCCTCTTCTAATATATACTTTATTTGTATAATTAATCAAAATCCAAATTTATAATTTGATTAATTCAATTCAAATGTTATTAAATTCAATTTAGGAAAAATTTCTCTCGACATAATATTTTCTATCCTCTATGTTTCAAATCCGAAACTTGATTAAGAGAGTTAAAACTCTTATCCACTAAGTCGATTATTCATTGATATATTAATCGTAACAAATATTACTCTTAGTTACATTAGAAAGCAATAAGAAATATTTACTGACATCTTATGAGTCTAAGGACATGATATTAAACTATTTTAATCAATATCTCAAATTCGAATCTTAAAAACTGAAAAACATGTATCAGAAGAGTTAGCTCCAAATTGATCCTTACAACCGGTCGAATCGAATTAATCAGTTTTTTGAATACCGGTGTTCCAAAGTAGGAAAAAAATAATAAGGAAGACTTTAAAACCAGGACGAACGGGCCGAAGTCATGCCTACTCCCAATGGGAACGAAGCACATGAAACCCTCCAATTTTGTCACATAAGCAAACGTACGCACATCAGAATCTGCCTAAGATCACTAAGATTCTCAGGCTCTAGTAAAACATAGAATCTCGAGCGTAGTCTTCCGGAAGCAAATCATCAGAAACAACAGAAACTTATTGCAATTATCGCAGTTGAATCATAATTAATAACCCAGCATCCAACAAAAAAAAAAGTAAGCTTCAAATTATAGCGATCGAAGCAAAGCACCTCTGCAGGTCCAATGCTTGTAGTTACCTAAAACTGTCGATCTCAAATCTCCGTGATTTAGAGGGAAGATTACCGAGAAGCTACTCGGTGAATCAACTTCATCTGGAATCAAAAAAATGTGGACAATAGCCTGCTATGACCATCAGTGTCTTCATGGCCGCATTGATGGCCTTGTACTCGAACACCAGCAAAAAAAATGAGACAACTAAACTTGTTCAAAATTTCAAGGAATAGCAATGCAAAATCTCCTTCCCACATAAGTATCAATAGTTGATGGTAAAGAAAATGATAATTCCTATTTGTCCATAGTCACTGTCGATGTCCGCAATACAATATTACAATTCATTAATCTTTGAGCAAAAAGTAGAGCCATAAAGAAAAGGAAATACCAACCAACTGATATGGGAGGCAATGAAAGAATTACCCTCTAGTGTGCACATATCGAAGATGCATGCAAGCAAGAACAAGTGTTTTAAGTTTCTGTGATCGGTTTTCCATGTATGAAATGCGCTTTAATTCTAAATTATGATGGAACATTCTAATTGTTTTAAATGAGACACAGAGAAATCCTAGTTGACCCTTAGAAACAACTTAAGGAAACACTTGACAAGATTTGGTCCTCACTGCAGGTCTAATGTTGAAATTTGTAAGTGAAATTTGTACAGGTCAAGAACTCATGACATCTTCTAGATGTCAATTGAGTTACTAAATCTCGACTTTTTATAGAGCAAGCGTGAAGCAAGCACACTTCATGAAATTAGAGATGGAGTGTGGACCAAGCAATCATTGCCCATATTCCCAAGAAGAATGGGAGAAGGGCTACTATAAATCGCATTGAATAACATGTAGCCAGTAAAGGTAGTTCAAATGATTAAGAGTTCAGAATGTTACGGAACATGGGAACATTTTCCCAGGGAGCCAGAGGAAATTTTCTCCAAGGCAAATAGGATATGAGCATGGTAAAATCACAAAGCATCACGCGGACTGGGCTGATGAGGGAGTGGAGTGGCTTGGCTTGGCACCGATTCCTACGTCAGTGGATGTATCTTTGGGTTGTGCACAAGAAATATTTTATATCAGAATAAATTAATAATTAATTTAATTGTGTGAATATTCAACTTTGTTGATTTTCATATTTATAATAATAAATTTTTTATATAAACCATCTTATTGTAATATTTTAGTGAGTCACTTTCCTTCTCCGATATAATATCATAGTCATATTTAAATATTCTTTAATATTTTCTAACAAAATCAAGAAAACGTGTCTGGAATATGTGCTGCCAAATGCCAAAAAAATCTCCTACGCTCTATCACGCGCCGCCTGAAAATCGCTTATGGTCAGCACCACATGTTGCCATGTCAGCTTATGTGAATAGTCTTTTTCAAATTCAAATAATTTTTATCATACTATATTGAGTTTGAGAAGTGTTACAAAAATATATAGTATGTATAAAAATCAAATCAATTATTAAAAAATATTATATATTAAAATAAATCAATAATTGATTTAATTTTTAAAAGATTTGATTTTATGTGTTTCGATATTTGTAATAATAAATTTTCTATATAAACTCAGCTTATTATAATATTTTAACAAAACAATAGTGTTCATTTACTACAGTTTCCAAAAACATAACTTACAAAAGGCAAAAGAAGCTCCTGGGCTATAAGACATTGACAAGTATATTATATATTCAAAGAAAAAAAATGATGAGATGCTCATTGGGATGTGTTGAATTTCCAAACTCAAGAGGATACAATACAGCTTAATACAACAAAAGAATAATTTTTTCTGTAGTATAAGGAAATGCAGACTCAGGCACAACATAATCAGGCAATCTCAGTAGCAAAATTTTCAAATCAGAGGGCAAGCCATGGCTTGGATTAAAAATCAAGTATAATCTCATGTCCATATTGGTAAATTTTAATGCATAATTCGCAACCTGTGAATTTATAAATTTAGCAAATTGTAATTTAAACTAATCACATGTATATATTAGTGAAAGAATGCATATAACAACTTGTACAATTTTGTTCATAATTAGCAAATAAGTTAACTAATTAATAAAAATGTTTATCATTATTACAGATACCAAACGCAAAAGAGCATTAAGCATCTAACCATTGCAGCATTCCTCATGTGCAACAATAATAACTATGCATATTGTGAAAGGTATCAAAAATGGGTGTTTAAAAATGAGCAAACAATTGACTACAGCACATGGCACCCATCAGCAGTTAGATGAGAGTTACATTTGACATGACCCCTGTTACGGGTCCTACAACATCAGAAAAATTATGCCATGATATCTCAAAGATTATGGCATTATTGTAGGGATTCATTTAGTGAATGTGGTGGTTAAAGTTTAGTATTTCCTTATCATAGTTTTTCATAATAATTAGTGTAAGCGTTGAGACTTGCTACCTAAAAAAATCATCATTCTTTCCCAAGCTATCTAGAAAAAAGGGAATACCGTGTCTGTATTTAAAGGAAGATCATCAATGAGAAAAACAAGCCAAAAATTCCCTCAAAATTTGAATCCCTAAAATTCTCAAAAATAACTATAACATAACAACATTGATGGGGACTTCTGGGCGAACCAGTATGTTTATCTTCACATGTAAAATGCTTACCGCATCAAGGAAAAAGGTAGCCTTCTCAAATTGCCAGCAATTATAACTGTGACAACATAGGGAAAGCAACCATTTGCAAGAAGCAAAGACAAACTCATCCTGAAAGTGAGAAGCAGGAAAAACACAGAGATACACATAAGAGAAAGGGTAGCAAGATGTAGAATATATATGAAAACTAAGAGATTGATCCAGAGAAATACCGGTTTGTAATTCAAGGCTTCTTTGAGGACAAGATCTGTCTAATTGGATTTAATAATGCCCCTCATTAGAGTACTCCAGCAAGACTAACCAAAAAAAAAAAAAAAAAAAAAACTCTAGATTGAGAAATGTTTCAGTCAAATATTTTAGTGAAAAGGAAAAAGACATAAATTTAGTTCATTGGAAAATGGACAAAAATGTAAAATTTATCACATAATAAGCATGAAATATTGTCAAGTTTAAAATCCACAAATGTTACTGAAGAAGCATAAAAGGAATTACTACAGATGGGCTAAGAAAAGAGAACCATGGCATATACCATTTATACATGTGCACTAGAAAACTTGGAAAGAGCTACAAGCACCCTACAAGCGCCCCTTGAAGTTATCTGTACATGAAACTTGTGAAATGCACACAGCACATCATATCAAAATTATGAATTCCAAATAGTTACACTCTACAGCCAACAATTTTTTTGCGTATAATCATGCATATAAGGTAACTAATCCACGTTAGCAATTTGATGTTGCAAAATCAGCATATGGGTATTTCAACCACAGGAAGGCTGACATAAATTGAAAATCTTGACGTGTGTGTGTTTGTGTGGGGTTATGGAAATTAACAAATATATATATGCAAAAATCCAAAAATTCTACATAAGTTCAATGTGATGCCTCTCCCCTCACACATATAACCCAGGTTTTCACAATTTCCAGGGTACATACAGATGGAGATGCCTCTTCCCTCATAAATGTAACCCAAGTTTTCACAATTTCCAGGGTATATAATGATGGAGATGCCTCACCCATCATAAATGTAACCCAAGTTTTCCGATTTGCCGGGTACATATTGAATTGTTGAACACTTATCAACTCCTTGGATCTTACAATCATTTTCCTTACCTAATTTCAACAAGAAAATTTTAAATTACAGAATTTTATCCCAAAAACACATTTTTAAGGGTTTTCATCCAATTATCTCCAATCATTTTCTGTGGCTCGTGGCTAGACCGGCAGGCATGTCCCTCTAATTACTTTGCATAAGATAACAGCAACTCAAGCACATCCATCCGAGGGACAGAGTTATAACATAACTGCAGCATTTTTCTGTTCTGGTCAGATTCCACATGCCGTGGATTTGGCACCATGAGTATTTCAAAATTGGACTAGAGTTCATTAACTATTTGCTTTGGGAGTAACAAGGGGGCAAAGATACTTCAACCTTCCCCATTAAAACAGACACCCAATTTCCCATATGTTTATCCTTTTCTTCTGTTCACATGATCTAAAAGGCCAATGCCAACTTTCCATGTTTGTCTCTTATCCCTCTTGGTTATACCACCACTACCCATATTTTTCACCGCTGTTTTTTGCCTCCCATTCTTCCTTTTCTTTCTCACTTAGCTGTTGCCTGAAAAGACTTTTAGATATAGATCATGGAAAAGAAAGGATTATCCATAAAAAGTCAAGGCAATCAGAACCCAAAAAAAAAATGTATAGGCGTCCAAACAATGGAGTTGGAAAAATTGTGGCTCTCATACCACTTCATCAGGAGTTTGGCACAGTGGAAATGGCTAATTAAGTATCAACAATGGGATGATGGGTATGATTTGGAGAATTTAACATGTATGTGCGCTTGTATGGGGCTAAAGATGCATAAGGTTAAAAGGGAATGTGGAGATTAAGAAAATAAGGAAGATGGTGATGCAAGACGGAAGTAAAGGGCAAATACTGCGAGCGCGCGCGCGCACACACACACACACACAGAACAATGGAGACAAATTCTGCTTTCAAACATCAATTATCATGAAATATGACCTGCCTACAACAAGAGGAGTCCCTTTTATAGTGAGAGAATAAAAAAATTCCCAGGAGTAACATAGACCTATAATTACCAATGGAGGGGACCCAAAGCATCACATAGATGACTTCTAGGCATCATATAGATGACTTCTAGACAACACATCCCAAAACCTCACAAAATAAACATGGGCAAAAACAAGAAAATAATACAGAAAAATATTGAAGTTAATTGCTATCTCTTTCTAAAATAGGTGCGCATGGGGCAAGATGGTGTACCATGGATATGTACAGGGAGCCATTCAAAGTTCCTTACTTGCAAATGGTTTCTAATAGTGTTTTGATGAATTCCACATACATGCACCCCAATACTACCACATTGTCCTACTACAAACAATTCTCAAACATGTACCCGACTGCCAGAATCTTGCGCATTTTTGTTATTTAATAATAAACAAGTATGTGGTCAGGTTAGGAGATACTCTGCAGATTTAGAAAATTTTGATATGCAAAAGCCAGAGCTAGAGTGATAAAACAGGAGGGGACCCAGTTCACAAGCTACACTAATGGCCAAGTATTCACCTATTCAGCCATTGACCAATGGCTCTCCATTCTCTACCACAGTGTGTGTGCATAGCCTTGCTTATATAGTTTGACAAAAGAGCTATTAGATATACAACCTGACCTATGTTATCAAAAAGAAAATCCCCCCAACAAAAATAATAATAATAATTGCTTATGTGAATTAGTGGTTCTACAAGAGACCATTTAACAAGTCACTCCATCCATTCCTTAGAAGCATGTTTCTAGCATGATGCTCTTCACTGAAAGATCAAACAGTCAAGGAGATTTATGATGCTCTTCCCTGAGAAGCACAAAACTGCCATCAGCCACCCGACCTGTCCACAGCTAGATGCTTCAATCAAGAAATGCTGGCCCTCTCAATCATTGTTCCCCCTAGGGACAAGGGGACAACTATCCAGCTGCTTCTGGGCCATGCAGCCCAGACTACATAATATCTGTATGGACTACAAAATTCGTAGAAACAGGCAATTATGGAAGCTATCTAATTCTAAAAAAATAATAATAAAAAAATAAAAATCCAATACAGCCATCAGCAAGGCACTATATTTAAAAGCCAAAGAATCAGGGGGTAGGGGAGTGTGGTATGCAAATTCATGTCGGAAAGGGCCTGCAATCCAAGGTAATACTTGGATACTGGCCCACCAAGTACTTGCAATGAGGGCATAAAGTTTGCCATTGATATGATGATTTCAAGTGTTGCCAAATTTGAGAAACAGAATGCTAACAAACAGGGGCTAGAGCATCTATTTTACGCCAAATCCCCCAATCTCCCAACCCAGATTTTGGGATTGGAAAACCTGTTGGAGCTTCAACTGCAAGACTTCCCATCAACTTATCCCAGAGATACTGGTCACTGTTAGTTACTGCTCTACTAAAATGTCCATGAAGAACTCAGAGAAAGAAAAGAATGGTAGGGGGACAAAACAAGAAACTTAAATTTCGAATTCATTAGTTTAGTTCATCTGTGCAATCCAAAAAATTGTTTTATTATCACAGGTACACACAAAATTTTGTGTAAAATCTTGCGCAAGATTATAATTTAAGCTTTAAGGAAAGAAGTAACTGACTTAATCATTTGTGTAGAACAAGGTATTTTTATATAGAATAATCTTTTGTTACAAAATATGGGGTGACAGGCATTAATTCAACCCCAGGATCATTCTAAGCTGACACCTACACACAAGCCAACAATGCCACTACCCGGCTTGTTATTTTTCTACATACCATAAATGAAAAGAAATTGGGCAGCTAAGGCTTGTGAAGGAAGCTGGATACTCTCAATGAGGCTCCCCAGGCCTAGAAGGCATCTTGTCTCCTAAAAGTTGGCAAAAGAATAAACCTATAAAAGTCCTTACACAGCTTTCTGTCCACAGGAACCAAATAACAGGAAATGACTTTCCACTCCAAAGCCTTTGGGCTTCCTTAATAATTTTAAAATCCTAAATACTCCTGATAAAGATATAAGCTGAGTTCTATCCCAGCATAATGCCAAACCCATCATCACCCAGCACCTCCAAAGAGCATATTCCACATAAACCGAGCTATTGAGCAAAGAGACCGACCGACACAATTTTTACTACGCAAGAGACAAAGATAATAACAATAAAATAAAAAATCCCACAATAGAATTGAAATTCCAGATATCCCTATTGTTAAAATTTCCAAAGAAAACTTTAAGATAAATTCCTTAAAAATGATGGAGCGGAAAATAAATGCACCATTTAGAAGGAAAGCATCGTACATGCAAGAAGAAGAAACAGTAGACAAGAACTTACTTCCCCAATTCCAATCGTTTCGCCCCCAAACAAATACAAGAGCCATCACTAGCTTCAAATCCGGTGACGTTTGATAAATCTAAAGACAGGTTTCAAGTATCTCACACAGGTAAGATTATTTTCTTTCTCAACAAAGAGAGCCCAATTATGACTATATATATAATTTTGTTCTCATCCCACAAACATGCATCCTATCTCAAAAGAAAATCACTATAATTTTCCATAGCAAATACTAAAGTACATATCCAAAATCCAACCACCCCCAGGGAAAGGAAGTGTCCAGCCTGCACCTTCTTAATCTTTTGACTCAAAAGAAGAAAACATTGTTTTCACATCAATAAGGATCACATTCAAGAAGGAAAGGTAGAGGGGCATACTTCACAAAGACTATAAAGAAAGGCAACTCAAGCACCAGGACTAGAGAGATGCTCCCATTCAAGGTTTCTCCTTTTATCATAAGAGGAAAAGGATGGGTGGCATATTGTTCCTTTTGCTTTCAAGACAGAATTTGGAACGCTTAGTAGTTTTGAAGATCATTTGCAATAAATATAAAATATTTTAGGCTTAAATATGATACGAATTCCCTAAATTTTAGCATAATAGCATTAAACAAATTCCATGGAACATATAATTACTAGATTGAGTCCAGACCCTTGCAATCTAAAGAACATGATAAGTGAATACATATGAATAAGCTGCATTACTTCCAGGTTGGTAATGCAAGGATACCATTATATCAGGAAGATGGAAGTTTCAGATACTACTGGGACATCCACTGCAGTAAACATTGCCCCATCCAATTTCACAACACCACTTAGCCCATTCTAAAACTTCACTAGGGAATAATTTGCATGTTCTAACCATCGGTGTACATTATAAACTCTATTGTCCTTGATTATATGATCACAATTTTACCTTCTGTAGTTCTATTCATGTTTAATAAAATTGGGGATGAAATTATATGGTTGAATCAAAAGTAAGACTTCCATAGAATTGTATAACAGGTATTTCCATGAATACAGCAATTGGTCCTCCTTCAAATACAAGGCCCCACTGATTGGACAACTACCTATTTGTTTGTAAAGTTATTTTCCTAAATGCTTAAAATACAGAAAGCTATGCAGCATAATGCAACAGCAAAAGTAACATCTTTCCACAATTACAAGCTCAAACAAGGAGAATGAAGACTAATAACGGCATATCCCTGTTATTTAGGCTTGAGTTAGCTCTTTCACACCTAAAAAGGTTTAAACTTCAATGGAAGTAGCGATCAGAAAACAAGTTTAGTATCCTTTTTTCCTAAAATGGATTTCTTTCCCGGCATAGCAGCAGAGATATAATGATTGCTACCGGTTCGCAAATGTTGTTTAGCCATAAGCTTGAGCAAATTACATAATGCTATGGCAGAATTGAATCAGATCCTCAACTTGTTCCCTTTTTGCTACAGGGAAAAGAAGGAAAAAAAAAAAAGAAAAAAAAAAGACACCAATGAAACAACCAGTTTTGTCCTCCACCAGAGCATGTGTTCAATGTAGCTTGATTCTTAATATATTGAAAGTAAAGATTAACAGGTGTGAAAACTCGTGCTCAAGTGTTAGTGTATTCCCTCACCTTTTTCCATCAAGTAAACCCCCATTCAAGGATTTTCCTGTTACTTTAAGGGAAAAGGAATGGTGGAAATTCTAGCTTTTGCTGAAGTTTGTAAATTGAAGTTCAAAAGAAAGGAATAAGAAGTTAGTTAGATCACTCTGATTGAAATTAAATCTTTTAGGTTTATTTAGCAAAAGAGCTTTAATAATTTTTAACATAATCCCATGCAACATCAAAGTTGTTAAGGTCCCGATTCTTATTGTACAATTTTGCCAACAATTTGATTCAGAATTTCCGTTGAATCTCCCACCTACTTCGATGATTCTACCCTTACAGGCAATCACATGGAATCCTGGTTTTAACAACTGTCTAAAGTACAATACCTAGACTTCGTTCCACAAGTACAAGCACAAGCAAGGTCAATGGAAGACTGGAAACTACTGATGACACCCAACATTCATGTAGGCTCAAGGCAGCTGCTGTTGACAACTTTGCGGTAGATCTTTTTTTTTTTTTTTTTTTGGATAGACTACGATCACAAGACTACAGAGAAAATATTGATCAGAAAACATTTGCACTTATCCAAGTAAGTTGTACTTCATACTTTTTGTTTCCTAAATAGGATTCCTTTTCCCCGCATGGCAGCGGAGATTTATATAACATAACACAAAGGAATAATCCATGTCAATCCTAAACTTGTTTCCTAGTTTGCTAAAGGCAAAGATCAATTTAACAACCAGCTTTTGTGCTCCATCAGAGCACTCGTTCGATGTAACAGTCACTAATATAATTAAAATATTGAAAGGAGAGATTACTCGATGCATCACAACTCATGCCTGTGTATAATATACTCGCCTTTTTCTGCAAAGATAACATCCATTCAAATATTCCAATATCATCTTAATAAGGAAATAGCAGAGGAAAAATCATGCTCCAGTCAAAGTTCATAAAATTAGGGCTAGGGTTAGTATTATTAGAGCACTTGTTCAGTGTAGCTCATCGATGCATCATACCCCATGTTTATGCGTATGATACACTCGCCATTTTCTGCAAAGATAACATCCATTCAACAAAATCATCTTAACAAGGAAAACAGCTGAGGAAAATTCTTGCTCCGGTCAAAGTTCATAAAAATAGGGTTAGGGTTAGTATTATTAAGAAAAATAAGTTTTAAAGATGGTAGAAGTCTATGAAACACAAGCATTCCGTTAATCCCTAGCAATATCCAGAGAACATTATACTTTAACGTAAGGAATAAACATAGACCTAAAAAGAAGAGGACTTAATAGAAATGCTTTTGTATTACTTTGGGTACCTTATCCCCATGGAAGTGGAATCAACTCCGCAGTTCAATTGCCATTGGCACCTGTAAAGAGCATGAATCAGTGTCAGGCCAAGCACCAAAACCAGCATAGAGAGAGGTACAATACAGTACAAGCCCCAATAATGTGTCATGTGAACTTGATAAAAAAGTACTTTTTACATTTTCGGATCATCCAAAACCCTAAAATTCCAAAATTAAGAGAGAGAGAGAGAGATGTTATGTCAAAAAAAAGGAGAGAGAGATGGAAACCCTAAAAAAGGTTTGCTGCTAAAATACGCGGTTAGCGGTTTACGTTAGCAACATTGAATTCCTTACGAGACGAAATGCAATTTATTCCGGTCAACATCTTAGCAGCAACACGTGCGAAGTGGCGTTTACGTAACCAATATAGTTTCAGAAAGCTAACTTGCACCGTCTGAAAAAGCGTACGATAGAAAAAGACGCCATTGAAATAAAGTAATTTTTCATGAACTTTTGAATGACAAACAAGGCTAAATCAGTAAAAATCATCACTAAACCTCTCTTAGAACTGTGTTACAAGTCTTATTTTTTTTTTCATAATTTTCAATCATCTACTTCATTCCCACTGAATCAAAGAATTTACATAAACTACCACTCAAGATATATCCTCCCAAAAATAACAGACCTCGTCTTCCTCTTCACTTCTTTGCTTTTCTCGCCGGAGCTTTCTTCGCCGGAGACTTCACAGTCTTCACCGGAGCTTTCTTCACCGGAGCCTTCTTTGGTTTCGCTGCTGCCTTCGGCTTAGCTGCTGCCTTTGGCTTAGATGCTGGTTTCGCCGGCGCCGGAGCCTTAGTGCCCGGAGTTGACCTTGTTGCTGTCCTCGCCACCTTCGCCGTCGGCTTAGCCGATGCTTTCGGCTTCGCGGCTGCCTTCGGCTTGGCTGCTGCTGCCGCCGCCTTTGGCTTTGCAGTTGCTTTCGGCTTGACAGCTGAAGCCGGCTTGGCTTTGGGCTTCGCAGCTACTTTTGGCTTAGCCGGAGCTGAAGCCTTCGGTTTCGCAGCAGTTTTTGGCTTTGCAGTCGCCTTTGGTTTGGTAACCTTAGCCTTTGGCTTCGGCTTGGAAGCAGCTTTTGGCTTGGCAGCTGCTTTCGGCTTAGCAGCGGCTTTCGCCTTGACGGATACAGGTTTCGGCAACTTGAAGGAGTTCTTAACCTTTACAAGCTTTCCAGAAGCCACAAGCTTCTTCAAATGGAACAGCAACATCTTCTTGAAATTCGGAGGCAACTGCTTGTGCTTATCCTCAATGAACTTGTTGATCGCATATTGACTGGATCCGGACTTCTCTTTCAAAGCCACAATTGCTTCAGTTATCATCTATATCACAACAAAAGAAATCAGTCAAATCAAATCCAGAGAGAGATAAAGAGAGAAATATATAGAAAGAGATAGAGAGAATTGTACCTCAAGAAAAGTAGGATGAGTTGGCGGTTTTCGAGGTCCAGAAGGTCTCCGAGCCTTCTTCGGTTTGGTTTCAGCTACAGTCACCGGATTCTCCTCCACCGGCGTACTGTCCACCGCCAGAACCACATCCTCCACCGCTAATATTTCAACCGCCGCCTCTGCCATTGATAAAAAGGAAGGAGGGAAGGAGGGAAGGACGGAGGGACGGAGGGAGAGAGAGATGTTTGGAGATGGCAGTTAGAGAAGAGATTTAAATAGAGAGAGAGAGAGAAATGGAGAAATTTGATTGGTGGAAATAGTATGACACGGATTGAAGTACTGACCTTAAAATTTCAAATCTCGACCTTTGGATTAGCGTCTTATCGACGGTTAACATTGCTTGAGTGAAGGATGGAATATCCGAGCTTTTGCTATTGGGGATGTTTAGAATGAGGAGGGGTGTGTTTTTCCCCTTGATTCAATTTAGCATAACTTTTGACACACTTGATGAAATTTTGTGAGGTTTTAATGGCCGTGTAGCTCAGGAGAAGAGCTTTTCAATGAGTGTCTACTTGTCTTGTGAGCTTCAGGAGTCAAGAAATATCTATATTTAATAATACAATTATCAAAAATATAATTTTTGATAATTTTAACGATATTTGAATAAATTTTATATATTATTTTAAATTTTATTTATATTTTTCGATTGTATTTAATATTAGAGTTAAACAAGAGTATGTAGAATCAAGAATCGTCAAATTCTGACATAATACGAGTATTAAAATATTAAGTACAAGAGAATCAAGTTGAATAAATCATAAATAGAAATAGCATTTTATCGAAAAAATTTTTCTTAAAATAAAAATTTCTAACAACATGGCTTGATGTTGTTTTAGATTCGATTTTATATGTTACGACACGTTAAAATAGTTGATTAAGTCTGTAAATATAAGGAAAATGTATACAATCTTAATTTTAAAATAGTAAAATACGAGATCGTAAAATAAGTATAAATTTTGTTGTTATACATATTTATGTACGCGCGCGTGTATATATATATATATTCTAGTTTGCTCCGTGTTATTAATTAGAATTTAAACATTTAAAATTCCCATTTTACAACATATTATACACATATTATAATATTATTCGTGTTGCGTTAGTATTCTATTTTTAAAAAATATATTTTTTTTCTTTTCTTTGATTTTACGTACCATTCGAGATACCATCGTTTTACTAGTCACTCTTTTTAGTCTTAATTTCAATCTTTAATTTTGAACATTTGAAATTCAAGTTTCATGTGTCAACTTATGATATTATACGTACATCAGCCTAGTTTTACCAACATTTAAATGAATTTGACAAAAGGCATGCAAAAGATACAATAGTGTTACCAACATTGGCATCAAAGGCAAAAGTTTAATTCATCCTAGCACTACAAAAAAAGGGGGAAAAAAGCAAGGGTCCTTTACCGACGATTACCTTTACCAATGGAATTTGTCTACGAAAAGAATCATTCTTACACCTTGTGAAAAGTCTACACCTTTACCGGCACAACAAGGGAATGATCTAATCAAGCTTAAGAGATACTAATCATGGCCCACTAGATCAAAGGCTTGCACAAGGAGAGTTTTAAATATTCTTGTTAAAATTAAAATTTCGTATTCTTAAAATTATAATTCAAAATATATATTATAATTCATCTCGGATATCAATTTCTGAGTCATTCCTAATAAAAACCAACCGAAGATAAAAGATGACTAAGAGCTCTAGTGAGGATATAATCTTCAACCAGCAATGATAATTACTGATCGGAAAGTTTGTGCGAAACTCAAACTTAAAACTTAATACTCTTTATACATTAGTGAAGATTTTACCGAATAATTTCAAATGTAGCAATTGGAGTCTTATTTATGTTAGTAAGTAAACTGACAATGCATATTTATTACAGAAATCTCCTACCAAGACAAAAGGATACGTTGTATTTGCGGTTGTCATGACAAACTTTGAGCACTAGAGTTCCTTAACAAGGGCTCACATATCGGTGAAGATGTGGATAGCAAAGCTACTAACAATGACATATTGCCTGAGATGATAATCTTTTTGCATTCTCCTTGGCATTTCTTTACATTATTCTCTTAAGCAATTGTTCTTAGCAAATTGGATGGAAATTTTCTAATGCACGGAAATCTTTGAATTGGTGATTGTGAACAAAAACAAGTAATTTTCTTAAGCACTTGTTCAAAAAAGTTGTTGAAAAACATAAACAAATAAGTGTTAGAGAATAATGGACAGTCAGCTTTATGGGTAAAGCTATTAGATCACTTGATCAAATTTTAAATTCGAAACTTGAAAATGAAAAAGATTACACTGAAAGAGCTCCTCATAAATTGGATTCAACAATATTCGGATTATATTAATCGAAATATAATTTTGAATGCTGATTGATTATACAAAAAAAAAGTATGAGATAAATTAAAACATGAATTAATTATATTTCCTTTTTTAGGAAGAATAAGTCCGGGAAAAGAAATGACATTTTGGGTTCTGATCTGCCCAAAAACTAAAAATGGTACAAAAAGATTAAAAAAAAATCGAGAAAATGGCAAGTTCAAAGGGAGAGAGCACGAGAAGAATGTGCCTAAAAAACCTATTTATTTCCTATAAACAGATCCCGAATATTCCTTCAACTCATAATCCTTTTGATTTGGATTTCTCCGAAGCAATATAGTAAATATTGCTCAGGTGCCATCCATAGCAGTTGAAAGAAACTTCTTTATCCACAATCAGAAAATCAGCATATATCCAAAGGAATGAAATTTGGAATACAATGATTTCTATTGTGTGTGTGTGTGTGGTCACACACATACAGAGAGAGAGAGAGAGAGAGAGAGAGAGAGAGAGAGAGAGAGAGAGAGAGAGAGAGAGAGAGAGATATGTCATGGGCAAGA
This sequence comes from Dillenia suffruticosa, assembly GCA_033439265.1. NCBI lineage: Eukaryota > Viridiplantae > Streptophyta > Magnoliopsida > Dilleniales > Dilleniaceae > Dillenia > Dillenia suffruticosa. The sequence continues at coordinate 3,708,901 of JAVTVX010000018.1, read as the reverse complement.
ATATTGATGGCCTCCGGTGCTTATCCAAAATCCGTGCAATGCTCAAAAGGCAAATAAATCAACAATTTGAAATCATTCACAAACTTTAGCATATCAATCATAGTAATAAATGGAATTTCAACAAAAAAATAAAATTCCCTGATTTTCATTATTATATCTTTATGGGTTTGCAAGCAATCTTTTTAAGTGTTTGAAGTTCATTCTTCTTCATATGCACTTTGTTCAAATATCATGACTTTCGAAGGTAATTTGAATTTCTATAGTATAGTCTTTTCCCAATCTTTGATCCTAACCCCCGCCCCAAAAAAAACTAGTCAAAATCATTTGTATCAAAAGGTATTTTTCTTAATTAGCAAATTAAACGACTTTTTGTTATTATTCAGACTAAACGTTATCGTTGTTTGAAGTATAAAGAAATACGTAATAATAATAAAAAAAAATTTACATTTATGATGACAATTTATTTGTTATTTGACTCCTGCTAATATAAATTTCCGATTCCATCAATTACACTAAGAAGGAGGTTATTGGTCCGAAAAGGTGCAAGCTGACCTCGGTGGGGCTCTATAACGGTCGATTAGTCAAGATGAAATTTCAGATATTTAAATTTTGGATACTAAACGGTGGTCAAGTCATGATAAAAAAGAAAAAAAAAAAGAAAAGAAACTAGCTCGGCAAACCAAACAAAAAACACAATAAGGCTCATCGACTTACCCTACTTGGCTTACAATCTATCAGCTCAAAAAGCAAGATGCAAGGAAAGCTTTGTAAAGCAAGGCTGCCTCACCAGCCATGAAGCATAACTCTACAGCAAGGATTAGCATTTTAGGTCCACGTGAAAAGGATGGTTGGGTATATGTTTTGTGTTTCCAATTCTTCCCCGTTCCCATCTCAGAAGGGGAAACCTCCATTGGTAATGGGCAAATTTGTCTCCCTAATGGGAAAAGTCCGATGATTGTTGCACTTCATAACTCCCAAGCGCAAGGGCTTAGTTCCTATCTTGCCATGTGACTTCCCTTTACCTTCCAACGCTAAGGTGATCTTTCTCGTAGTCTTTACAGTAGCGTATAACTCTGTTCCCTCTTAGTTACTACCTTTGTGGAGCAGCTCGCACTAAGATGACAAGCAAGCTTAAATTGATTTACCGAGGATCTAAACAACTAAAGTATCATCTCTACCATCACAGGTTAGTAAGCCCCGGGTATCGCACTCAATTTCAAGCGTGTGCTGTTGTTCAGACGTTTTTGCGTCAGTTACCTTCCTAGCTTCACTTGCAAGATCATCTCCCAACAACTAAATTTGTATTTTTATACTCGTTCATTCTCAAATCTTGGTTTTGATTCAACTTAGAAACCGACAGAGATTCTATGGCGGGATTTAAAAAAAGGTTTTAGTCACAGGGTGTTCATTTAAGTGGGTATTCAATTTTTTGGATTATTCGCATCCAAGTTATTCGTGTTTTAAATTTTAAAAAATCCAATTAAAAATCGAATTGAATTAAATAAAACCTGAATTAATTTACCCGTGTTAAATAGTTTGAGTTTTATTTACCGGAACAACTCCACATAACATGAAAATGTTCATACTAAAAGAGTTACAAAATCTGTTTTAACTTTAAATTAACAATCTGCTTAAATAATACACAAAATTATATAAACATTACTTATAAGGTAACATAGAAATGTTCAATAGATAACAATTTGTATCAAAAAACAAAACAAAAAACCATAATTTTTCTTCAATTTTTTGCATTAGAGATGTTCAACAAATATCAGAATAGAATGGTAGAATTTTTCTGTATCTGAATATCTTCTCGACATCAATTCTATCATTAGAAACATTCAACTACTTCATATATTTTTCTGCATCAAAAAGCTACATTAGGAAGCCGCAATCATGATGCCTCTATACTTATACTAGATGCATATGTCCCTAATTTTGCCATTGAATAGAAAAATAGAAACAAACAATTGTAACTACGAAGAAAGGTAAAAATATAACTGAAAATATCAATAAATTTTAAGACATTATAATATTTTTCAATTTGTTAAAGTTCCTCCCAAATTTCTTCAATCTGTATTGGGATAACATTTGTGCAAAACCAATCTTGAGTGTAAATTAATGTTTAAACTACTCTAGGAGTTAAAGAACTCCTAAACGTATCTAAAATCCTTTGACTTGTGTTAAAAATAGCTTTCAAACGTTACTGTGGAGATTGAAATCACCAAAATATCACGAGTTATCAAAGATAAAATGGGAAATCTTGGGCTATTAACTTTTCACTAGTTCAAAATCTTATATTGAGCAAAATCATTATCAACCTCCACATTTAAATACTTATCTAACTCAAATTTAGAGTCCTTTATACCACTCTCAATTTTCCTCATTCTCATCTTTATTCTGAACTTTTCCTTCAATATTTTTGCGACTCTATATTTGCTGGTGTAGCCCTTTTCTCCAATAATGAGGAAGAAGAAAAGGGCCCGTAAGTAGAGAAAAATGGTGTACTAGGAGGAGCATGAATTCTCACATAGTCATATACAAATTATACATGAATTCTTTAACTAGTTTAGCCATTGATAATCCATCTATTTTCCCATGCACATCACAAAGTAAAATTTTAAAATACTCAAATTTATTTCTAGGATCAGGTATAGAAATAATAAATATAAGCATGTTAAATTTTTCAATCTTCTCATAATACTTGTCAAATTTAGTTTTCATCAGTGTTATTATATCTACAAGGCCAAAATCATCATTTTCATTATGACATTTTTTCATAACCACATCAATGCAAGTTATGTCATCAAAAAATATGAACAATCACATACTTCATCTCTAATATTCTCAAAGTAAACTCATAGAAATGTTGAAGTAAACCTACCAATGCCCAAACATTTGTCCAATCCAACGAACTTGGCACCCTAGTCTTTTCAAGATCCTCCCTAAAATGTCAATCCACAACATCGAACCTATTAAATGCTCTTTTATAAGCTTGTGCCATCTCAAACATCAAATTGGTGGAATTCCATCTCATTGGGACATCCTGAACTAGATTCTTAGTGTTAGGACACTTCTCAGTCTGAATAAAACTTTTAAATTTTTTTTTATGCTTGTAGGAGACTGCCTAAATATTTAATTACTGTCCTAATATAATCAACAGAACCCCAACGTAACTTAAGCTATCTTGAACGATCTAATTCATCACGTGGGCAACACACCAAATATGGCTCCATTTCTCTCCCAAAAGACACCTTTTCCCATTAGTAAACTTTGTTTTCAAATATGTAACAACCACATCATTTGCACCAGTATTATCAACTGTTATTGTGAAAACATTATCAATACCCCATTCAAGTAAATATATCTCTACGGCTTTCCCAATATCATTTCCTCTATGAACTGACACGGGAAAAAAATTTAATATCTCCTTTCTAACCTCCAATTATTATCAACAAAATGAGTCGTGACACACATATAATTGACTTTTTGTAAAAGAGTTCAAGTGTCTATTGTTAAACAAATCTTGCAAGCATTTCTTTTAATTTGAGCCATAACTTTGTTCTTTTCCTCCAAATACAACCGGTAACAATTCCTAGTCATAGTGATTTTAGATGGAATCTAATACAAAGCTTAATATTTACCCTTTTTCCTCAACAAATTTAAAAGAAAATTCATCTACAATGATTATGTGACATAATGCCTTCTTAATTACTTATTGATCAAATTTCCAAATAATTAAATTAACCTTTTTCTCATCGACATCTCCACTTTGGAAAGCTAATTTAGTCTGACCAAAAAGCACATACATTCAAATGATCCAATAGAGTACTAGTTCCATGTATTCTAGTTGAAAAGAAATACTCTTTTCCATAATATCTACAAGTGTTTTTGTTTTCACATTTCTCATTTATAAAAAAATCAAAGTGATTCCAAATCTCAGACTTTTTGTGAGCTGTTCTATGTTTTTTTGGCTGTTCCTCTTTTTTAGTTTTCAAGTCCACCACCATCCCTTTATTACTTATAGTTTTGTCCTTGTATTTACACCAAAGTCACCAAAGCGGGAGCGAGAGCGCGAAAGCGTGATTCGTAAAGATATACAACTTTCCGAAGAAGCGACTATAAATAAAACAATAAAAATATAGCATACTCATGTTTCAATAATTAAATACTAAACTATAGAGTATTTTATTAACAAAGTACCAAACTATAATGCATTACCTTAATAGAACACAAGACTATAGTGCATTTCATTAACTTTCAAAACTAGCCAGGCCAATAGATATCATCCCATTACCAGTTGGTGGAAGTGGAATAATTGAAACATCTATAATAGGATTCCTCTTTGTGCTATTTTTGAAAAATTTATTAACTTCATATTCTTCTTATCTCATCTTCTCTTGGTTTTCTTTTATAATTTTACTGCATCTTACAATACCAGGAGGCTTTTGTCCTGGTATAACTCTAGAAAATGTGCTCTTACACATGAATATGTCCCCGTAAAAGGATCACTTTTGCACCCAAAATTGCATACCAATTTATTTATTTTTTCTTTCTCCAATTATAGTCACATGCTTTCTTAGAGGAGTAGATTTTTTAGCTTCATCTTCTTCTTGTCTCATCTTCTCCAATTATAGTCACGACTCCAAGAAAATGTACTTTTATACAAGAATATGTCCCAATAAAAGGATCAGTTCCGCACCCAAATTTGCATATCCATTTATTTTCTTTCTTTTCTCCAATTATAGTCACATACTTTCTCATAGGAGTAGACATAAGTACATCATAGTCTAAAATATTATCGGAAGTAGAACATTCACTCTGAAATATTTTTTCAGACCGGTTGTTATGCATTTTCACCTAAAATATATTTAAAAATAAAGTTTTATAAAAATAATAGTGTTAATAAAGAGAAAAACTTATGGGAAAAAGTTTTCTACAAAGAGAAAACTCTAAAAAGGGTGTACCCAGTGTCGAAACTTTCACATTGTGGGGTCTGGGAAGGAAATACTTAGGCAGCCTTCCCCTTCCTTTTTTTGCAAGGAGGCTGATTTGAACCCTGAACCTCCAAGACACAATGGAGAAAACTCTAACCAAAAAATATATATGGCAGTTGAAATTTAAAATTGATGACCGATAAATAAAATAAATTTGATAATTTTCATGAAAATTTAGAAAAAAATATAGAGATTAATCTGTATAAATTACCTTTGGGAGATTGTACTTGGCTGCATAAAACACTGGTGGTTATTTTATGTTTTATTCCAACTAAATTTAAAAATGAAAACCCTAGACTAGTGGGTCACACAATACACCACAGCTTTGTTAATTGCGTTTTGGGCGGGACCCAAATGAAAATTTTTATTTTTCAAATCAAACCATTAACCTAAATTTTTAATTGAGTAAAATCCTTCAACTAACTTAATTTTTATTAATCCGAACTTGATAACCCGATTTTTTAATGGTTTAAATAGTTGAATAATTTTACCCGAATAATGAACACTCTTATTTAGTCCTAAACATCGCCAAATAAAAGAGTTCCACCTAAACTCCATGAAACACCTTGTTGGAGCTTAAATCGATCCAACTTATTTTGTTTGGCCTCTGTGTTGCTAGCCGATTCTATCACCTCAACCCAATCCAAAACGGTATTTTCTTCAAACCATCATCCAAGGCTTATGATTTCACTCATTCAACATGTATCTCCCCACTTTTGTTCCCCTGTTTTCTCTCTTATTTGTGCTTTCTGAGTGAGCAAGCCTCCATGTGGTGCCCAAATTTCCTGCATATGAAACATATGTTATATAAAGGTTCATAGACTAAGAGTTGCCAATCCATAATCCAACTTTTAGGAATTAATTAAAGATATTGAGATATTAACTTCAACACATACCTTGCAATACTTTGTTTCTGTTGCCTTACAAGTGATCTTATCAATGTTGAGTACCCTTTTAGGGTTGCCAAAAAAATTCAATGGGCTATTCGAGTAGTTTGATCTAAATAGGCATTGACAAGTATGATGCCAGCGATCATAACTTGGTTCTGATTTCCTACTAGATAGATGTTGGCCTGCGTGATCTAAGGGTCACCACTAAGAATTCAAACCATCTCCTATTTATCTATTAGATTGATGAGAGAGAAAACAAGGCAGGGGTTAGGGAGGCTTCACCTAACTTGTCATTGCTATCGCAATCTCTGCTGCGGCCAGGTGTGCCGCCAACACAGCAACTGGGGGACAAGGTTTCACTTTACAAAGGGTGAAGTGTTGTCTTGTTATCGAAAGTATCATTTTTCTTTGTTATCTCTTCCTTGTTCTTTGCTTTTCAACTCTTAATATTCTCGTTATAAATACTGTTGCAGTCTTTTCTCTAAAGATCAGATTTCTTTTATTTAAATATAATGAATCAAGATATTCTAAATTCATTTAATTCAAAGATGTGACATTTTATAACATATATAATTAAGTTTTGAACTTAATGTTTTATTTTTTTATTTCTATATTTAATTTTATTTTTCCAACTTTCATGAAGCCTAACAAAATAAATTTTCATATTTTATTTTCTTAAAAAGCCTACGTGGCCTAAGCCTATGCGTCTACATGAGTAGCTTCGACCCATAAATGTCAAATCAATGAGTTGGACCATCGCACTTCTCTGACCCGGGTCGGGCTAATAGCCGGTACTTCAAGGTCTTTCCTTACCTCCGGTTCCCCCGAGCTAAAATTATCAAATGGATGCCACCCGACCCGTAAAAAAAGAAATGCTATAAATCACAGCCGCAGCGAGGCATTTGTATCCCTTAAAAAACCCTAATTTCGGCGACAGAGTAGAAGTGACGACGAACGAAGTTTCAGCAGATTAGGATCCAACAATGGTGAGGTGTTCTTCTTGTTTGTAAAATGGGGTTTGGTTTATCTCGATTGTTTCTTCTGGTTATGGATTTTTGAAAATTATTATGTCAGGCGGATGAAATAGATGCAGCGCAAGCAATTGCACAGCCGAAGAAAAGAACGTTCAAGAAGTTCAGCTTCAGAGGCGTTGATCTCGATGCTCTTCTCGATATGTCAACTGATGAGCTCGTCAAGCTCTTCACCGCTCGCGCTCGCAGAAGGTTAAGACTCTTTCCCTCTCTCTCTCTTCATGAAATGGATTGCATATATTTCAGATCATACTATAAAATGATAGTGAAAGACATTATAATGTTCCTTATCAATTGCTTATGCACTGATCTATTCTTATTTAATATGAATTTAATCATGTATTTGTATCGCCTCATAGGATAATATATATAGCAAATCGGTGTGAGTGATACCATAAAATATAAAGACATCTAGAAAACTGAGGAACTGATAAGGTTTTTGTGGCATTCGATCATCTTCGTTTGTTTGTACAAGATGTGGTTTGACCTATATAAGTATTGTAGTATTGATTCTTGAACACCTAACAGGAAATTTTCCAAGGTGTTGTTAGAATTAGAAATCTATCTAATTGGTTTCAAGAGTGGAATCGTAGAATAAAGAGACCATATGTGTAGAATCTTGTGGATTTTGACTACTTTGGAATTTTCGAGGTTGATTCTTGTGCTTGTTATTGTTATGGTTATGCTTATGTTGGATTGTTGGGTTATGCTGAACTTAGTTAGCATGTGTGGGAACTGATTGATGGAATAAACTAATGGTCCAACGCCGCAACTGATAAACATGATGACTGATTTCTGAAACAAGTTGATCCACAAAAATGGATTTCGAAGTAATAAACACATTTTTTGTTTAGCGGTTTTTTGTTTCTGTTTTTTATGTCTATATGAAGTCAGAGAAATATTATTGAAACAGAAATCCAAGCATTGTGGGGACATAACAACCTTTTTGTGTGAGTGAGCTATTACTATTTTATTAGGAGTTTTTCTCGTTAAAAAAGCTTGGTTTGCAAAACGTGGAGGAGGGCTGAATATGTTCTTGATTACGATAATGTCCTTTGCAGTAAGGTGCTTACTTAGGGTGGGTAATTCACTCTGGTAATGTACTAACAGATTCATGAGAGTTGCTTGGTTTTGCCTGTAATTGGTGTAAGATAATTAAAATAATTAAATTTCCATACTTGTCATCCTCGATATCTTGATTTTTATATTATGCAAGAGCTCACCTGAATTGAACTTGTCCAATTCTTATGCCTTTTGACACTTGATGGAATTCACGTGCTTATTATAAGCTGTAAAATGACAGGTTTCAACGAGGTTTGAAGCGAAAACCAATGGCTTTGATCAAGAAACTAAGAAAGGCAGTAAGTAGTTTTTTTGTCTTCATTGTAGTGCTCTTCCTTACTTTATAAAATGATGTATTCTCTCTTTGCATCCAGCTCTGTGTTAGTTGGAACCTCAACATTTTTTTATGCTTCATGGAATGGTTGATGCTCAATACTCCTAGTGTTTAAGTTTTTTCTTCTGATAGTTTTACCGAGTTGTCCAGTTTGAGTTAGAATGATTAAACTTGATCATCTCATCATTTAGGGACAGAATCTGTTCAGTCAGGTGTAATGGTGGATCACCAAATTTCCGAGTAATTTATATGAAAACTGTATCAAAATTATTGAAGATTTAAGCTGGAATAATTTTTATTGGATAGTGGATGGATGGATGGATGGATTTTCTTCCTCTTATTGTTTGCATTGGAAGTCATCATTCTGCATTGACGCGTCTTACTCTAGAATGGGTAGAAGTTGGAAAAGTGGTAATTGAGAGCTAGATTGTTTGTTGTTTATATTAATTTTCCTTAAGTTAAACATCTGTTGTTCTTTCATCATTGTGGAGTATGGATACAGGTTCCCCATTCATGATGATGAATTCTAGAACAGTTGAATATGTCTGACTGGCAAGTAGGAACATAGTGGGGGTTCTATTGGGGGATTGAATTTGAAGTTAAGACCTCCATTGCTCTGGCCCTAGCCTGCCAATAGTCTTCCATTCTCATCTCTCTTGACCCTGCACCTATCAAACTATCTACTCACCTAAATTCCTTTTGGTAGAGGAATGAATTCAAGCATTATGAACTGTGCGTTAATTCATATGCTAGACTTCTGTATATTTAAATACCGTTACTAGCACTATATCTAAATGTATTTCTAAGTATCTTGCAGATGGTAGATTGGGTTCTCCTGTGATTGTAATAAAGTATTTAAAATCTGTTGCTTCTACTCTTTTTTCTGTGATAGTAATTACAAGGCAACACTGGGAGCTGTATTTCTCTCATGTTTGCATGGAACGTAATATGATAATTTACTGTGTATTCTGCATGCATACCCCATAATTTCATTCTATCTTGCATATTTTTTTTGGGGGGGGGGGGAAATTGATAATGTCATAGTTTGGAGAAATATATATATCCTTGTATTTATAGTGGGGAATTGGGAGCAACAATACATGTTAAACCTTGCTTCCCCCTTCACATTTAACATTGACTACACGATTTTATGACCTTTTCTTCTTTATTGTTTGGGAAACATTGCAACTCATATCACCTCCCTCTTGCTGCCTCTCTATGTGTTTCTCTTCATTGCATTTCAATTTGTTTTTGAATTGAGTATAGTCAGCAGCATGGACTGATCAAACTTCTAATGGTTAGCCGGGTTTTCTTTTCTTCTTTTTGTTTTTATTTTTTCTAAGTTTGATTACACATGGATTTATTTTCTCAAGTTACCTCCAATTTTAACTTTATTATTGCCTTAGTTGATTGTTTGATGGTTTTTTGGGTGATCATAGTAGTGGAGACACTAACTCGATTTTGGTGTCTCAATATAGGAAAGTGTAACCATTTTTTGTTAATTGAAGTGGTTTATTTGGTTGCTTTTTACTGCTGTTGCTAAGCAAAAGGAGATTGGACCTATTAATTTCTTTGGATTGAAGTTGGACTTGCTTATTTGATTTTGATTTTAAATTAGAAGTTTAAGAAATTGTAATAGATATTGATTAAATGGGTGCAGAGTGATGAATAAGCTACCAGAGAATAAAATCAACCAAACTTAAACTATCTTGGTAGCTTAGCAAAGCTAATAGATTCTAATTTATTGGCCTGTGAGGCTGGTGGAACTACCTCCACAATGAAAGACATGCGATATGACCTTCCCAAGTGTATGAATGAGGAAGTGCTATGTCATTTACATATATGTGAAGCATAGATGGTATAAGTTGGACTATCTTTGTTTAGATGACATCCTTTAGCCTTGATTTTTTATGCGAGCTCTTAAAGCAAATAGACTTTCAAAAATGTCAAATTTAGCCTCATGTTTGTAGCATGCCCGAGGTTGGAGTATAGCACCCCATTTAGCATGATATAGTTTTCAGCTGGGTAGCATCACCATACTAACAAATGAAGTGCACAAGAATTGGATGTGTCATGTTCTGTTAATAGTCTTAAAATAGGAGGTTTGAGGACAATCGGTATTGTGATGTTCTATTTTAACATGGCTTAAATTCCAAAAGGATCATTGTTAAGTATAATTTTAACATTAAAGCGGTTGAGTGCTTCTCCTATGCTGCATGGGCTTTTTTAGTAGACATGCCATATAGAAAAACATGATACGGCATTTTTTTAACTTGTAGATGTCACTGTTTTCATATTATATCAGTATCTAATAACAGTTTATTTATTTATCTTCTATTGTGGGAAAAGTTTTAGTTAAAATTATTGAAAAGCACTATCCTGGTAGATTTTGAAGTTATTTTTTGTATGAACTTCATTTGAACAAACTTATTAATTTCGCATCTATGCATCATTTTTGCCTCAAATGTGGAGAATGATGTGCTTTAAAGTTACTATTTGCATTCTGCCTAACTCATTAAGCATTTGACCTTGATCTGGATGCTATCTGTGTCCCCTCATCTTTGTTTGGCTACCTTTGCATGCTCGGCTTGTTAAGAAGTTGATTATTGTTTGAGGATTCATAGTATTTTGCCTTCGTTGAATAAGTTCCTAATTTTTCTTTTAACTTGTGAGAACCAATACAAGGCTAAATCATGCTACTTTCTGGTGTCTTGAAACAGAAAAGGGAGGCACCGCCTGGTGAGAAGCCGGAGCCAGTGAGAACCCATCTGAGAAATATGATCATTGTGCCCGAAATGATTGGAAGCATAATTGGTGTTTACAATGGCAAGACCTTCAATCAAGTTGAAATTAAGCCTGAAATGATTGGCCATTATCTGGCAGAATTTTCTATTTCTTACAAGCCAGTGAAGCACGGAAGGCCCGGTATTGGTGCCACTCACTCATCCAGGTTTATTCCCCTCAAATGAGAACTTTATATGGAGGTTAAATTTGATATGTAGAGTAAAATGTTGGAAGTAATCCTAATTCAGATTGTTTCAGTCCATTTCTAAATCGAGTTGTTTATTTTGGAACCTTTTCCAATAATGGGTTTAAAGTAATTTCATTGTGATTGTACTATTTGTTTCTAAGCTGCATTTCTGTCCTGCCCATTTTTGTGATGTGATTTTTAAATTTTGAATGTTTGATTCTTTTATTTTTATTTTTTTTGTAAGTGGATAACTTGCCACCAACCGGTATTTAGGTTTTACCTGACTAATGTGATCCGAGTACTGTGGGGTCCATTAAGGGTTTGGCTTTTTCTCCATTCGCATTCACATTCGCATTCGCATTCTCATTCGCATTCACAGGGTTTGAACTCGAGACCTTTGATTAAAATGGTAAAATGTTCGATCATTCAACCTAAAGTATTTTGGTGAATGTTTGATTCTTTGGAATTTGAATCAACCAGCATTGCCTCATTGACTGTGATTTTATTGTTCTATCTTAGTTCCTTTGCCCCAGTGATGAGTTGAAACTCGGTTAAATATCATGAATTCCTCGGTCGGTCCGATTCATTAATCAGCTCGGACCGAGGAGAAACTATTTGAAAACGAAAAGAAGTTAACCTACACTGAATTCAGAATACTGATAGAGTGGCTCATTGAGTGCCTTATTTGTGCTATTTCTTGTAGTATTTAGGTCGAATATCGAAAGAGAGCATTTTCTTTTTAAAATGTACAAAACTTGAACTCGTGGTGCAGGAGATAACATTCTCTATTAAGTTGAATCATTGTTTTTCTCTTTACCATTATTATGAAAGGCAAACTTCAGTTCTAATGATATAGAAAAAGCAACCTTTAACTTTTTTAGACAATCAAAATAGCTCAACTAGGTTCATTTGAACTTTAATTTGTAATATTAAGCAAGTTGAATAAAGAAAATCAACTTGAACACTGTATTATTTAGCTTATAGTTGTTTATTATGTATAAATTAGCAAATTTGCTTAAAACATGTAAAAAGATCTAAACTTGAGTTACTTATTAGTCAAAAGGACTTGTTTTCACCTTTTTTTTATTTTTTGGGTGAAAGTTTTCACCTTTAGTACACCGGATATGTTCCAAAGTTGTAACGCTATTTGATTGAACTATTGAAGAACGTTAACCCCATTTGAATTCATTATTTTTAGGTGTAGGTATATGCTTAAAGTTGCATATTGGCATGGCAAGGACTGACCCGGTGAACAAGGAAGGGCTATGGCTAGAGATGGGATTGGGCTGGTTCTGGTCCAGCCACCCCGCTTTAGACCGGACTGGAAACCGGCCTGGGGCAACAGTAACCCGGAACCGGACCAGTCCGCACAGTAACCAGGCCTGTGGGTTCCTATTTTTTGAACCAGAGTGGCACGGAAACGGCACGGTCTAGTTTCAATGGCCAATTTTTTTTTTTTTTTTTTTTTTTTTTTTGAAAATTTTTACTTTGAAAAATTATCGAATCAAACTGGACTGGCCTAACACAGCCCGGTTTAGCAGGCCTAGTTTTCCAAAGCAATTTTTTTTTGGAATTGGGCTGGCCCGGCCTGGAAGGCCTCGGAACCAAAAAGAGGGAGACTATATCAAAAATAGAGAAAAAACGATATCGGTTGAATTAAAATCTATCGACCCCAAACTATACTCGATGACTAAATTCTTAAGCTACTACCATTCATGTGTCCAATATAATGCATGGATTCGTTACACTGCAAACCATAAATCAAAACCAAAACCTTTTGTTGATGGGGGAATTGCATGAAGGCTCCAACTCAAGACATAGAGACTTATATGACATGCTAATGTATGGATATTCTTATACACCGTGAAAAGAGTTTTTCTTGCGGGAATTGTGATGTTATATTTTCTATATTATGTATATTATCTTACGAGAATTATATTGTTCGAAATTTTAGGTTTCATTATTGATGATGTCTAATGTTTGAACCAAAATTTTTATTCTCGTCAACCGGTACTGCTACTCAATTTTATATAAAGAAAAAAGAAACCAAAAATAATAAATATGTCATTCTTCTGAAGGAAAAAAAATACAAAATATAAAATCAACCATGAGATATGCAAATGCAAAGACTTTGTTACATCCTACCCAAAAAAAAAAAAAAAAAAAGATTTAAGTACAACGAGGCCCAAAATCGCGGCCCAGAACATGGGACAGTCACACCCCTCCACCACGTGATAAAGTCTCTCTCTCTCTCTCTCTCTCTCTCGACCTCCACCCTCCCCTTCCCCCCCGGTTTCTCCATCTCTTCCCTTCAAAATACCTCCAATTATCAAACCCCCAAAATCCCAATTCCTGTTTCAGATCTTCCCTGAATCTCATTCCCCATAGATTTCCAATGAAGATTAGAGCATCAACAATCAGCTTACCATCACCATCGTCGTCTTCTTCTTCTTCTTCTTCGTGCTCATCATTTTCAACTGATTCACTAAATTTCACCTCATCAACAAGTTCAACTTCATCAACCTCATATTCATCGACCCATTTCACAACTCGATGTGAAGGCCTTGATCTACTAGTCAAAGCTGCTATGTACTACATTTCTGGTGGATCTATTATCGGTGTTCCATTGATTCAGAAAAGAGTCATCATCAGAAGAAGAAGAGCAATCCAATTTCACAAACTAATCATAGCACAAAATTCTGTAGAGAAAGAAAAGAATTTGATGATGAAAATGAAGAGAGAGAAAAGGGTCATGGCAATGCCTTCGAAATTTCAAGACTCTGTTCTTCAGCCATGGAAGAGACAGAGTCGTCGAAGAAGATCTGTTGAAGTTGAAGAAGAAGAAGAAGATTGATTGAATTTAGTAAGTCGGTTTTGTCTTGTTGATCTTTAATGGGTATTTTTTTTTATCCAACTTGATGAAAATTTTGATTTTTAATGGGGGGTCTTGGGCATGGTTTAGATTTCTAAGTTGGAGAATAGAACATTAGATCAAGATTGATTTTTGATCCTATACTGTAGAAATTATTCTGTCTACAATGTATGAGGTGTTTGCCTTAATTCTTTAAGTTGTTCTTGAGTCATTAATAAATCGACTAGTTTATGGTTTAAGAACCAAAATTATAAGATAAATTGGTATATGATTGTCTTAGGCACATTTTTTAAGATTTTGTCGAATTACGGACGTTTGACAAACATTCGTCCATGTAATATGGTTTTGAATCTGAACGCATGCAAATTGTGAAGTACTTGTTGGAGGACTCTGCACATATTTATGTCATCCTTGTATTAAAGGTGTTGTGCATGATTGATTGCTTGAGTGTAAATCTTTTGATTGACAAATTTACCTTTTGTCCCAGTGAGGGTGAGGATTGATTTGCACTTCTTGCCCTATATTACATTGAATACATGGACTCTTCATGTTGTCCAGCTTTATCCTTGTTTTAAAGAACGTGACATGGGTATGATCATCAGGGAAAATTTTGCTTAAATAAGGTGACTTTTGACACACATATACAAGTACCCAAGTCCATGTAGTAAAGGATTTGATCTTTCATTTTACATCCTATATGTTAAATGTTGGGGTCTTAGGCACCTTTACATATATTTCAATGTTGTATGTTGGGGTCTTAGGCACCTTTACATATATTTCAATGTTGTATTTACGTTTATTTATTAGTAGTCCAAAATGTGGTAGGATTGTACTATCTAAGCAAAGGTCATGGCTTATGAATGTGATTAACCAGAATGTTCAAGAAGTGAAAAGCAACAAAAAAGGCCATAATTGTTGGTGGTAGAATAGGAGTAAAACCCTGTTCCGTGGACTCCTCTTTCCCCAGCTGCCAAGCTGCACCCACACCAACAAGAGACAACATGGGCACAAGCGCAGATTAATACAGTTTCATTTTAGTAGAAATTTTGTCCAGACATGTACTAATTTCTCACACCTATACCAGAGGTTTTAAGTCTCCTTGCTATACCTTTCCTCAATTTCGCCAGGGTTATGGATGAATCTCTATAATTTTAAATTTTGGCCCTCTTATTTGTTGAACATGTCTGGCCTTATGCTTTACAATTTGTTCCTGAGGGCATTGTACCTTTTTCTTTTGGTAAAAAAATAAATGCATTGCACTTGAATTTTCGCCAGTAGGCGCTCTTGAACAAAAAATGCTGTATGCTGTTGAACAACTTCAGAATTCCGTGCTTCATAACATTGTATGACTTGTTCGATATCCATTTAGCATTTGTTTAACATCAGCCAATCTTACTTGGGTAGTGCAAATGAAGTAAAAATTTTGGCTATTTAGAGTACAATTGTTGTTTTCATCTAATAGTTCCATAGCAGTCTTTCTTATCTTGGTGCCCTCATTTGAATGTAAGCTTCTTTTTGTTGTTTTTGTTGTTGTTGTTACTGCTTCTATTTTTTTTTCGTTGTCTAGATTTTGAAAATATGAAGTTCAGTTTGCAAGGTATAAAACGAAACGTTAGAAGTGATATTGCTATGGCCAACACATTCAAGAAGGTAAAGATGAACCACACGAGAGAGAGACCTGATTTGTCAGGTTCAACTCGGAAATCTAGGTCAGATGCAAGGAAGGAGCAAATACTCGCCTAACACCAAAGAGAACCACCTAAGGATGATCGAACTAGTGGGATCAGGTGATATCTGTAAACTAAGTTTTGGATTCGAAATTTAGAAATAAAAAAAAACTATACGAAAGAGTCATCTCCTAAATAGGATACCAACAAATGCTCGAAACAGATTAGTTGAAGTATGGTAGAACATGGCTTCACAAACCGGTGGTGGTAACAAAAAAAAAAAAGAAAAAAAAACTCTATTTTTTTTTGTGCCCTTGGACTTGATCTAACCTGGTGTTCGGAGTTTCGCTTCAACTAATCCAGATCGACCCGATTAAGGTCCCTCTTAGGGGGTAGGGGTCTCCCAACGTAGTCGATTCTATATCCAAGTCGTAAGTTAAACTCATGACCTTGGTTAAGGGACACAATGACCTACCCGTTACGCCAATTGTCTATCCGTAAAAAAAACTCTATAGAGAAGCAAAAGCAGGGCTTCAATCAGAAAAAGGCCCAAGAAAATGCCCTTCCAGCCCGACCTAAGCCTGGTATTCCATGTCAACCTCTATCCACTTTGTACCGATAACATGGAAACCAACTGTGGCTTCCTTCTCTATTTTCAACTTCTTCATTTAAAGTATGGGTTTTCACCAGGCATGTAGTCATAACCGGGCATCTTTTGATTTGAGTGATACGGGTTCTGAATGGATCCACATCTCAGGAAGACACCATGTTTCAATATCCTGTGAACCACTTCCTCTAGTATTTCTCCCTTGAAGATCTTGATAGCGAGACATGTAAAGACAACTGGGAAGACCACCTCGCCTATTTGCTGCCGCACTTTTCCTTCCCAGTGCGATTCAATGCGGTTTCAGCTAATGTATGTCCAAGGTCCCTCATGGCCATCCTAAGGGAGATGTCATCCAATAGGCATATTAAGATCGCCATTTGCAACATTAGCCCCTTTGCATTCAGCGTTTCTGGAGGAATGATCACGTACCATGACCTTTGTACTTGAGAAGCATATCCTGTCATAACGCCAAAGAATAAGACTAGCCACCAGAACTAGCCAAAAGGAATGAAATTAACAAGCTGAGTACCCCTAAGGAGGAAAGTGTGAGCTACTTGGGGGAAAATGGTATCGGAAACATGTATGCCAATGGGTGGAAGTGACTTCAGTATATGTGAGCCAATTGAGATTCAATGAGAGATTTTAAACCACAAAAACAGTGCAATGTCGAATTAAAGGGAGAAATGAAGCAAGCAAACTATAATTAGATATTCCCCATAAGCACCTTTTTTCAATACTGATTTCCCACAGCGGAAACACTAAAACGTATAGAAACACTCCTGGGTATGATTTATGCAATGACCAATACCAAACTAACTTGAGAGCCCGTACTTAGCAAATAACATAACAAAAATGACAACACATCAACTAGGAATTTATCCTGCACTCAAATAACTGCGTGCTTATCCAACATTATTCTGCTGGTCTGAAGCTCAGTTTTTTGGTGGGGAATGTACCAGGAGTATGGGAGGCTGCTTCTGCTAGTTTTGCTTACTACAGCAATGACATTGAATGGATCAGGTTTCAATAATGAGAATAACACTTTTGAATGTCTCAAACAATAGTCGGGACCAGTGCACTGACAGTGTTTGCACACCGTAGGTCAAAGATTTAGTTTATCCATGGAAAGTGAAAGCTGTTGGCACTGTGGTCAAAGTGCATTTCTAATGCTTGTGTTCTAACTTATCAAATGCATGCATGGGGGCCCTGCCAACAGACTTTAAATTTCAGGTGAAAAATCCAAACACTCTGTACTTCTCCAAAGTTGGCTGCTAGCATTACTGAGAAGGGCACTCACCCTCATATTGGGTGGAAATTCAGCATCAGAGAATAGCCACTCCTAATGGACTGATTTTGCCATGAAAGAAGATATAAGGTGCATGCGTGTGTGCATGCAGGGGGAGTGGACTCTCAGATAATAATTGGCGCTGGCTAAATTTCAAAAACCAGTTCTGCAGACAGGGGAGGCTTCTGAGGTTAGAGGACATTCTTGTGGCATACATGGAGTCATTGCAGTGACAATAGTTTAGGAGCCAGTTCTCCAGAAATTGGCAGCTTTGTTGGCAGAAATTCAAATTCGAGGAGAGGCTTACCTGCAGCTATTGAGCCAAGCATGAAGGATGGTGAGGCGACTGACATGGGGGATAGCCAGGCTCTAGTTTAAAATTTCTAAATTTTTGTGGAATCCTCTTTTTAGTCTCAGTCCCCGCTTCAGGGGACTCAGATCCTATTGTGTGATGAGGAAAATTTAGATCCTCTTGGAGGCTCATATCAGTTAAACCTTCTTGGAAGATGCTTATGATTCTAGTGCTTTGCCAGTCCAAATCTCATGGCTGCCCTTTACGTTGGATGGACAGTTATCACTAAAGGTCTTTTCTTCAATTTCCTAATCATGTGCTGCCCTTTACATCAGTAAACCTCGTGCATTAGACAAATGGGCAGAAAAGCACAAGTATTATAAAACTCCCAACAAAAAAAATAAATCAAAAGCCCGATCTTGAGTCTTAGGAAAGGAAAAGTAACTGGTGGGAGAGTGGGCCCCTAAATTGCGACTCGAACGGAATTAGTCAGATTTTTAAATTCCCAACAAAAAAAATAAAATCAAAAGCCCTTATTTATCAAAGAACCAAGAACATTACCTGATGCATTCACAAAAATAAGTGACACATTGATACTTACTGAGACAGAACATTAAATTCAAGTGATTTGCAGTCCATCTTTACCATTCAAACAGAAGAATTCAAAAACTATAATAATAATAATAATAATAACAGTAAACCCAGCAAAATCAGGTAATCAAATAAATGTTTTAATATTTAATATTTTAATTTATACGATATGTATATATGATAATATTTCTTTTTTTAACTTAAATACTATAAAAAAGATATAAATAAACTATATAATACTTAGGGTACCTTGGTCTGTCTCGGGGTACCCACTACGTAACTAGTTACTACCACACAGTGTTTGGCTCATTCTTTCTAAGATTACATGGCAACACGGGCTAACAATTTGGACTGTTGCCTTCTTACTATCAAGATGAGATGAGTCTGAAAAATTAGCAATGTGATTGAAATAAAACTCTTCTCTTAATCAGACAGATCCAGTGTCCCCAAAAATCTTTTTCTATAAAATTTTTACTGCACAAAAAGTTTAAAATTTTAATCCCAAATTATCTTGGCCTTTCAAATTTATAATGTTTCAATGACTTGTGAAATGTTGAAATTTCAAAATCACCCATGCAAATATTTTTTGGTTTTTATCACCGTTATCCGAACTTTATCTGATAATCCAGTTCGAACTCTCCAAAATGTTTTTTTGTCATTCCCAAAGGTTTTTTTGTCATTCCCAAAGTTCAAACTCGAGATCTCTGATTAAGAAAGTAAAGTACTCTTTACTACTCAACCCAAAAGAGTTTAGTAAAATCACCGATGCAAATATACATACATGTTAATGTTTATTTTTAAACAAATTGTTTACTCATGTGATTGTTACTCTTGGTTTTTTTTTTTTTTTTTCTTACGACACATTTATATATGACCACGATGAGAAATGTTGTTATATATATATATATATATATATATATAATTTTATAAGAGTTATGCAATGTATTGTGATTACATTTTTGTGAAAATATCCATGGATAATAAAAAAATTACCTAATATAAAAGATGGGAAATGCAAGCGCCGGTCTTTAAATTTCGCCCTTAGAGTCCGGTTAACTCCATTATTTAGGCAATAGAATTGGAAAGCTTACGATTGTAATATCCCGTAAGAATACATCAAACTATGAATATGGCTGTCACAATTATAGACGTGTTGAATCAAAAAAGGTCAATAGAGACCTTGTTAAGTCGTTTGGACAATGATGTAAAGCTGCGTATTCCATCCATCAACACTTGCGGTGGTCAACATTGATGACTCTGAATCGACTCATCAAAGAAAGAATGAGAGCATAGACAAGCATGGAAACTCATTTGTGGTATTTGAAGAATTACGTTACTACTACATAAATAGAAGTCAAGGATACCCAACACACATACACACACACAAAAGATAGAAGTCAAGAAGAGGCGTTTTGGCTGCAAATTGAGTCTTAGAGATCACATCAAAAATAGCCAATATTAGGCGTGCTTGACTACAGAGACTTTCTTCTCCTTTTGCTTTCTTTTCAACTTCCTATTTGAATAAAATAGCTATTTTCTTTTATTATATTTGAGGGGATAGAGAGAGAGAGAGAGAGAGAGAGAGAGAGAGAGAGAGAGAGAGAGAGTCAATGGCCCCATGAAACTACGCATGCTAAATGGTTGGCCACTATCACAAGAAGAACCTCTCTTTGAAGTTATGCCTCAAACATGCACTATCAAGATCCCACCCAGAACATGAGTACAACAAATTTTATTAATTTTTAAAGTCAGTTTCATTGCCCGTTTCGCTTACCCTCTCCCCAAAAGAAAGTAAAACAAGACATTGTTCCCCTTTGTAGATTTTATTGGAATCACAAGAAAAGAAGCAAAATGAAAGACACAACTAAAGGGGCACAACCAATAATTTTCACATAGGAGAGTTTTTACTATTCACAGATGCTGAACCTTCAGTTGCAAGAGCTGTTTGGCTTTGTGGCCTCAAGCACCAATTCAGTAGTTAGCATTTGCCTCTAAATGCCTACATCCTTAATCAGACCACTCAACCAACATTAATTAGTCCCATATATGCACCAGTATATACAAGAGAGATTACAACTTCCTAATTTGAGGTTGAAGAATTTGAAAAAGGCTATGTCTGAGCAGATTGCGATGTCAACAATCTAGGATGGTTGTGCTCACCTTCATAGGTTACAACAAGCATTGAAGGATCTTCTAAGCATCTCTCAACATGCTTCCTTGCAGGACAACCTCTTAAGCTACTGCATTTGTAGTAACCCCTGCAAGGTTCATTACCAAAGGAAAAAAAAAAATAAAAACATCAGTTCCCAAAACCTCAAAAATGCCAAAGTTGTTATAGTAAAGAACTTCGAGAATTGGAAAATCAAATGACTGAAAATTTGATCTGCGTTTCTAGTTATGATCATTGATAAAGCAAAAAAGACTGGGTTGAAGGCAGAATACAAACAAGAGACTCACTTTCAAAAGGAATTTAATAATTTTTATATATAAAAAAACCCACATCAGAATTACATTTTTCTCACCTATAAAACAACCTAAACATCCCAATCATTGTACTCTTTCTTGCAAGGAACAAACATTGTTTTTTTGCTGTAAAATGATGAGAAATTTGGAGCACCCAGCTGATTTTTAATATCAGAAAGGCAATATGAATTTCAATAAAATAAAATAAAATTCCAACTATCAAATAAAATAGAAAATGCCCATGGCAACTAGTTGTATGTTATATATAAGAACACATCAAATAACTGTACATATACAACTAGAAGGTTAAAGAAGAGACCATAAATCAAACTAAAATCAATATCTTAAAAAAAAAAAGAAACAGAGAAACAAGGAAAGAACATCTAAAAATGGAACCATAATGGAGACATACCTAGGATGTGGAGAGCCCTTAATTGGCTTCTGTCCATACTTCCTCCATGAATACTCATCTGGTGGAATGTCTGCCACCTTATCACTTATTGCAGGAACCTTAATCGATCTCTTCACTCTCAATTTCCTGTCATCAAAAAACGTTTATCATCAATAAAAAAATTGATACAGAAAGAAGAAAAATAAAAACAACGACTTAGGTGCAGATTAATATAGAACAATTCTAACCGTCTCTTGGAGCAATGACATTTTCCACTGTTACCACATTTTAGACCACCATCCACCACTCTAGTGCTACATCTTCTACGGTGCAAATTCTGATCGGACAGCTGAGGCATGCCGATCAAATGAAAGGAATTCCCTTGATCTAAATTTGCAACACTACCATCCATGCTTAGTGATGATATGAGTGACCTAGTTGATGACATGGTTTGTGACCCATCAAACTTAAGGTTTGTACCACTATTGCTTCTACAATATATTGGTTGATGAAATTGAATTTTGTGAAATTGATGTTGTGGGAAAAATTGATAGTGTTGCTGTTGTTTGTATTGAGGTGGTTTTTGGTGAACAATTTGGAGACTTTTAGGATTGATTGATGATGATGACGATTCAAGAAAATTGATTTGGAGGGGTTTTGAGGAGGAAGGAACATTTGAGAATGAAATTGGGCTGTCTAGGAAGATTTTTGGGGGCAAAGGGGACTTTAATTTCTTTAATTTTCTCACTCTTCCATGACCAAAATTGTCACCCAATAGTGACATGACTCTCTTGAACTTGACAACAGTTTCCTCAGTTGCAATCATTAGGTCCCTATACTGAAATTGATCTTGAGATTGACATATGAGACTCAAAACTCTGTTACAGTTCTCTACTGCTGCTTTGTTTGCTACTTCTACCTCCTCCATATTCATCAATAAGACAAGCCAAAAAGGAAAAAAAAGAAGACTGGGCAGAAAATGTCACAAAGGCAAAAACAAGAAAAAAAAATTAAAAGAAAACTCTTTTTTTTTTCTTTTTAAATCTACGAGAAAAAATCAAACATGTGAAATTTTCAAGACAAAATCCAGAAAGGGATATATGAAATTTTGACTCCTAAATAACTTCAATCAATAGAAAACACAAACAAGAGACTAGAATAAGAAAAGCAAAAACTGCAAGAACAGAAAATGGTATAAAAAGAGAAAAAGAAAGAAAACCCCAATTTATCTTGATGAAGCTTACAAAAAGAAATCAATCCAAGACACGAAATTTTGATCAGGCACTCGTTTTCCAAAAAGAAATATGTCTTTTAATGGGTTCAAACAATGAGGAAGAAACTAGTTTTGAAGATACCAAAGGCAAAGAAGAGAACCCAATTGGAGTTGAACCATTTTTATAAGTGATTCTTGGAAGAACTTTGAAGAAGAAAATGAAAAAGGGGATTGAAGAAAGATCAATTTTTGAAGAACATACCTTGTTATGAGTTTTGGCTTAAACAACACTTCTCATACCATGACCATGTGGGATTCTAAGTGTGAATGAGAAGACTTTTGAAGAGCTTTCGTTCTCTATTGGACTTCTTTTTTACACAGTATAGTATGCTAGACCAAAAGAAAATGGAGTCCCTCTTTTTTCTGTTCAAAATAAGAGAGAGAGAGAGAGAGAGAGAGAGAGAGAGAGAGAGAGGCATAGCAACCCAGTGGCTTGCCCGTTAAACAGAATTGACTTCTCTGTCAAAGATACGAAGGTGGGGACCCCATTATCACAGCAAAGCTTCAACTTGACATATATGGGCGCTTCATTATTTGCTATTTTTGTAATTAATGGTTGCAAAGAATATAGGTTTTTCTTTTACCTTTTATCCCCAAAAGAATGGAGTTCCGAGGGCTTGGCGGGTTTTACTGAATCCAAGCAAAAGAGAGTTAAACATAAGATTTGGTTTAATCCAAATGTCTCATATTCATTATTAATGTCGAAGTCACCTAATTCATAAAGGGGCAAGGAGGAGCATGTAGACTCTTAACAAATTTGAATCTAATTAGGTTGTAAGCCTAGAAAGATTGTCGGGTCTGTGTAAGATAGGACAAGGTAATTGCATGAGATATGTAATCTGATCCTTTCTTAAATTTTGTAAAAATTATTAAAATTGAAACAAGTTTCTATTCAAAATAACAATTTAGAACTAATTCATAATTTTCTGATTCCCAAAAATTTTATGACGTTATTAATTTTTTATACTATTTGGCCTTTGGATTTTTTATAACAGTATTTATTAATAGATTTAATGAATTATTAATTTAGGGTATTAATTAATTAAACTGAATCTGAATAAAAAATCAAATTCAAATTCAAATAATTTGTTTTAATTAATGTAACAAGAACGAATTTAGAAATAAAACTATTAAATTATGAAATTTGTGAAATTTGAGTGAAGATATAAATTTTTAAAACTCATTCTTAACATTTTTGAATTCAAATTTAATTTCGATTTCTGAGTTTCCTAAATGGTGCAAAACAAGGGGAGTCTTCCAAATGATTTTGCTCAGTGGTATTTTTATTACCGGTTCTCATCCCTTATTTTTTGTGATTGATTTTCATATTTTGTACGTGTCATTTTGATCCCACTGGACCCATTTTGATTATCGTTATATCTAGGCCCACGCTTTTACTAAAAGTAAAATATATATATCATTCTACGATTGATCTAATAAGAAGGATATTAATTTATATAATCAAAATTTAAATTTAAATTTTAAAAATAAAAAAATATATATATATTTAGAAAGTTCACTTTTAAAAAAAATAAATAATATGTTAAATTGAATTAATCAGAATATAATTTTAAATAAGTTTAATTAAAAAAATACGTGTATATATATATTTATATAATATATATATATATATCAATAACAACCGCATAAAAGGCCACTTATGTGCAATTATAGCACTTTGAGGTGGTGTCCTCGAATCCACCCCTACCAAGGTTGTTGCCGTTATGACGACAGAAGGGTAAAAACGAAAACCAGTGGGGAGTTTTGAAATGTGCCTGAGAATGTTTCCGCCGTGAGTTGAGGTCTCTCTGAGACCCTATAATTAGTGAGTTCTCCTTGCCCTTGCGAGCAACGGCGAACGTGGAATTGGCGCCGGGATGGGAGGAATGGAGAGTCCCGATTGCGCTGGTAATAATTAAATGGTAGGGCCAGTAGGACCCACATTGGTAAACATAGTTGACCTGCCAGAGATTCTCTCTGAACTCTGTGCGCTCACCCATTCTCTCGTTCTTGCTGCTGCGCTGCGGCAAACCCAAGGCCGGCCTAGAGCCTAGGGCACTACTTCGGATCATTTTCATATTCCCTGAATTAGGGTTCTTAACTTTTTCCGCAATCTGTGGCAAATGTGTAACCACTGTCCTTTTAGTACTGCCAGGTGATTCGAGTTAATCTAACAACAAACCAATTAAATTGATTTAGTTTGATATTTTAAAATTTTAATTTAATTTAAATCAAATTAAATTAAAAATTTTTTTATTTGATTTTGATTTAATTAAAAACATATTCAATTTGGATCAAATCAAACCAAATAAAAATAATTTTTTTGGACCAAGAGATTATAAGTAACAAGATTAAGGACAACTAGGATTGTTATGATACTCGGATAGTGTTACGAGTATCCGTGACACTATCTGGTCAAGGCTCGAGCTCGAGCCCATATTCTCTCAAGCTCAAAGCTCATTGAGCTACCCAGTGTTTTCTCTCTCATTTACCCTACCCCTTAGCCCATACTCATTCTCCTTCCCTCATTCTCCTTCCACAGAAGCCTTTACCCATTCTCCTTCCTTCAGCCATAGAATCCCTTACCCATTCTCCGTTGAGGTCTCCTTCTATCAGTCTCACCACGGCGATCTATCGAAGGTCTCCTTCTCATTCAGTCGCAGATGTCTCTTTCTTCTCTCAGTCTCACCATGGCAATCGATCGAAGGAGAGATCGATGAAGGTCTCATTCTCGTTTCCTCATTCAGCCGCAGAAGTCTCTTTCTCCTATCACAACGGCGATCGATCGAAGATCTCCTTCTCCTCTCACCACGGCGATCGAATGTCTCCTTCAATCTTTGTGTGCGACGATCGATCTCGACGAATCTCTCATCTCTCGGCCTATCTCTCACGTCTCGCGTTTTGTCTCCTTGAAGGTAATCTTTGTCTCTCTTTCTCTAGGATTTTCCAGATTTGCTCTCCTCTGGCTTTGGTTTGGAGCTTGGGCTCGGGTTCTATCTCGGACTCAGGTTCGGGCTCAATCTTGCCACGTGTGAGGCCCACGACACTCGAGCTTAAACTCCTCGATGACATTTCAAGTCAAGCTCAAGTTCTAGAATAATAGGCTCGACGATCTCAAGCTCGAGCTCGAACTCGAACTCACCTACCCTAGACTCGAGTCGAGTTTGGATATTGTGATACCCAAGCTTGATTCAGGTATCATAACAGGGTTAAGGGCAACACAACACAAGCTTCTCGAAGAAGAGCAGCTGTAGAGGAGATTGTTGTGAGATCCTTCCCTATTGAGAACCCAAAGAAGGTTGTCACCTCTGCTAGTTGCAGAGGTGACTAGTGTGGGCTAGAGGAGAAGGTTGTCGGAGGTGGATTAGGTTTGAATATCTAGATTGTTGAAGAAGAGCAACCATGATCGGAAACCGGAAAGGTAGACATTACTTATAGAAAGGTTAATAATTTATTAATAACTTAATAAAATAGATTTTGTAATAAAAAATAAACATAGATTGTAATTATAATTTCAAACATAAAACATTACTAATTACTCAAAATTTATGCTCAAGATTAAAAAGGAAAATTGAGAAGCATATATATATACATGTATATATTTCATTTGAAAATCTATTTTATAATTGATTTTTACCTTCTCATCCCTCCATACCCTCAAAATAAGTTCTAAACTTTGTTTTATTAGCGTGTCATTTTTATTTCACCGTTATCCGGTATGTTTCATGATTTAATATTAATATTTTTTAAATAAAATTTTTTATTCAAATCTTATATATAAAAAAACATATATCAAGAGAATTTTGTTTATTAAAATTCAACGTGATTCGGATAAAATTTAATCAGTTTTAATATGATAATAAGATATCAATACTTTATAATTAAAAAAAAATATTTTATTTGGCCATCATAAAAATTCTTGGTTTTGAGTTTCTCCTCCCCCTTTTATCATATGCAACACATG
Source organism: Dillenia suffruticosa (assembly GCA_033439265.1). Taxonomy (NCBI): domain Eukaryota; kingdom Viridiplantae; phylum Streptophyta; class Magnoliopsida; order Dilleniales; family Dilleniaceae; genus Dillenia; species Dillenia suffruticosa. The sequence goes on along the minus strand of JAVTVX010000018.1, from coordinate 3,682,211 downwards.
ACACAAAATGCCCTTTTGGACCCACAAACAGAATCATGGGTACCCCTTTCTTTTCTTCACCAATTTTAAATCAACCGAACTTCACAAAACAACTGGCAAGAGATAGCAAAGTTCTTAGGATAATGTCTAAAATGTGTTTTCTTTTATATTTTAAGCAACATACAATCCAATTACTGAGATATCCCAATCTAGTGGGGCCTCAACAAAATTAAAAAAACAAAAGAAAAGGAAAAAACCCATATAAGACAATAATGTGATTGTGATCTAGTAAAGAAATTGCATATTTTGTTTTTGGACCACCAGAGGAAGGACTACAAGCAACAAATTCCAATTTGTCTCGTAGCTCACATGCAGAACCAGCTCTTCGTACGCCTCTAGATCACAAGATTGTAATCCAATAATTTTTTTTTCAGTTATCTAAATTTATATCTCGATTAATCTGATTTGAATATCTATAAAATCCTATTTAAAAAACGATTGTTTTAATATAATTTTTTTTATTTTTAAATTTTAAATTTTAAATTTAATTAAAAAATTTATCTATCTCATTCATTGATTTTGATCCTATAATTTTTGTGTAAAGCCAGAACTTAATACCAACTTTATTCCATCATTCAACTTCAGGCTTCAAACATGAACACGTGGATATGCTTTAGGCAACATAGGGCAAGCAAACTTGTGTGATGGGGTTCATGTAGACGCTATAATTGATGTAGTTATAAAATAAATTTCATAATCAGCATAATAAATATATACTTTATAATATATATACTTTGAAATATTTTATTTAAAAATAATTTTTAAAAAATGAATCAAACTTTAATCTAATATATTATCATAACCACCGTAAACTTGGACTATTGAATCATAAAAGGAAAAGGGAACTCGAGGCTGCTAGTTCAAAATAGTGAAATATGTAAGGATTTTTATATAAATATTAATTATTTTATAAAAATAATAGAATAATTATATTTTATAATAAGAGTTTAAAATGATCAAATATATAATTATTAATTATAAAATAAAAACGTAATAAAACACATAAATATAAAAAAAAAATAAGAATTTTTATATAAATATTAATTATTTTATAAAAAGTACAATTCATGTCGACATAAAAATCAAATGAGTCAAAAATCCAATAAATTAAATTTTACTACATTAAAAAATTATTAGATTTAAAAAAATATTTTAATTAATTCAAAATACTCATATTTTATTGTTTTTATTTTTCTGAAATTTATGTAGCATTATTCATTCATGCATAATGCAACACCATATCACATGAATTCTATCAAAATTTATTTTTTGATTTTATTGACTAAATAGTATCAGTAATATTTTTGCACACCGGAGAAGCCACTTTAAGAGCACTGGGGGCAGCCACCGAATGAAATTTTGAGAAAAAAATTTAAATATATACATTTTTAGAAATATTTAAAAAAATATAAGTTAAAAGTTTTAAAATTTTATTAAAAAAATATAAAATTGTCATTCAAAATTTTAAAAATATCATTAAAACCCTTTACATTTTTATTTATTTTTAGAAAATTATAATATCTATCAATTTTCTTCTACATATTATACTTTATCTCTACTAAAATAAATTTAAAACTTTTACTCCTGTCTTTGTCTTATTTTCTATTATTGGACGAAAATCTAATGGTTATTATCCGGACAAAAATTATTTTTTGATAAGTCATTGGCGTTTTTTAATTATATTAGATTTGACTATATTCGATTCAAAACTAATTGACCCAAAGGACAAAACACTCCCGTTGCTTGTTTTCTCCACACACACACATAAATATTTGATAATTATTTTGGATATAATTAAATTCAATTCGAAACAGATTAACTCATGGGACAAACGCCTCCAATCACCTCTTTTCTCTATATACATAAACAAAACTTAAATTTGAGATTTTTTTTTTACGGGACGACAATACTGATCACTGGTCCAACCATGGCTAACTAAATCGTGTAGCCATGACAAACATGAATTTTTTTTCTTTACGAAAGGATTACGAAAATTATGACAATATATATGTTGAAACTAGATCTCATTGAAAATATCTGAACAATAACTCCTTACTACTCGGATATCCTTATAAGAAAAACAAACATGCATATTATGATTCTACTGCCCATCAACATTTATTGGTATAGGTGAAATGAGTATTTTTATTTCTTAATCAGATCGGGAGTTTGACTCTCCCTGAATATAAAAAAAAAATAATGTTAGGAGACCCATTTCTAAAAATGAGACTTATAACGGTTGATTCAAATTAATCGAGATGAAATTTTAGATACTGAATAATGACAAAATCATTAAGAAAAAAAAAAAGTTCCCGCCGGGCCCTACAAATAAATTATAAGCACAAAAGGCTTTTATGTTGTGTTAAATATTGCTGGCCAATCGTGGAATGTTTTATTTGACAAATGATGCAACTTTCAATGATACCCCACTAATCCACTAACAAAAAACTCTCCATTCGATAAACTTTGCTTTCACTTTCAAAACATTAGATGCATAAATTAGGTTAGAACCTATTAAAAAATAATCATATCCTAGAGCTAGACAATAAAGAGGAATTAATGTGCACAATTGACTTTATTGCATTGCCCAATGCACATTCAATTCCTTTTAAGACATCGAATCCAAGTGATAAAGCCCTTCTTGGGGGTCTTGTCAAGGGACTAAATTATTTTTATTTTTGAAAAATACAAGCATAGGAGGATTTGAAAATTTGGGTTTTGTGGGCGAGTCACATCTAGCTCAATCATACATGATTAAAATTTGGGATCCGATTTACTTAAAATTAAATAACTTTTTAATATAAATTTTTAAAATTAAAAGTTGAACCCTTTTCTTTGATATGTTAGGAAATTAGAACTTGAAATCTTTACTAGAGAGAGAGAAATAGTACCCGTTCATATAAAGCTCATTGCAAATATTTTTTAATTAAATCCTCTTTATTCTAATTAAAAAATATTATAAATTGAATTAAATTAAGATAAATTAGCTCGATCAGGAATCGAGAATTTCAAATATCGGATAAATATGGTGATGAAGATTAATTTTTTTTTTGTAATTTGAAGTGAAATGATAATAAATATGGCCCATTAAATTTGGATAAGTATCCTAATTGCAATTTGGGTTCTAGAATTAAAAAAAAAAAAAAAAAAAAAATCAACATTGGCAGGTATTCATGCACAATGGAACATATGAATTGGTATTTCGTTGTCAATGAAAGATGCTAAAGACAACCTTAGATCTTTGTTATTAGTTAACAATACTATTTTTTGGATAAGATCGTCCATGCACTATAATCATGAGATTCCATATCGTCACCGACAACTGTCTAAATTAATAGCTAACCAGAGCTGAAGTCATCAAATGCAATATTCTTTATATTAAAAATTGAAAAAAATAATAATATAAATTTCTAATGATTTAGTATTTTAGTAAAATATTACTATAGTTGATCACAAATATGAAAATAAAAACAGTTAAATATCATAAAATTTACATTAATTATTAATATTTCAATACAAAATATTTTTTAATAATTAATTTAATTTTGATATATAAGATTTTTAAAAATTTTGAAATTCTTGATGAAGAATCACAATGCCATACTCTGTCTTTCGTCTTAATTTTGATAATGGCCACATTGGGTCACAACGTGGACCGTTAATCTCATGCTTTCTCTTTTAGATTTGTCGCAAATAGGTATCAGAAAATTTAGTTGAATATAAAATAATTATTAAATAGTTGTGATTTATATATATATATATATATATATATATATATATATTGCGCACCATCCATGGCAAAGACCATAATTTGAATTTAATGAATGCTGTTTTATTTTTTCTTTGGAGATACCCTTTTGATGGGTTTTGTGACACTTACCGATTAACATCAAATCATAATATTTTCATTCCTTTATCTTTTGTACCTTGAGGATAAAAGATCATTACATATGGGCACTTTTTGGGCTTTTGAATGAACAAGCTCTTTTTTGGGGTTCCCCAAGTGTCCCAAGTTGTTGCTTTTCCTTTTCGGCCTATGGAATTGGAGTGGCTTTGATTGTTCTTGCATATAACTTAAAAAGGGAAAAGGTTGGAAAATGTTTACATTGTTTTATGTACAACTCATACTCACCTCTTCTATAATGATAAAACTCATCAGACTACCCCTTTATCTTTAAAAACACAGATAATACATCTACTCATGGACCAATATATTGTTGAATTTCTTTTTTTTTTTTTTAATTAAATTACTCGAAGTTAATACTCCATTTCTCTTTTCTTTTTAGTTGCATTCTTATGAAATTTAGCAATTCCTCCTTTTTGACAAGAAATAAAAGAGCATTTTCTCCTAGAAACAAGTTAGGGAACCAAAATAATCCCTGGGTCTTTTTTTCATGAAATGGAAGTTGATGGAGAAACCGAATCTTTAACTCAAAAGTAACAAAGAAGAACTGGATAAAGGATAAATCATAAGCTTTAAAGATAAATTCAAAAGGGCTTGAAAGATTTGTGCAAATCGTTTGGCTTTGGAAGGTCTTTTGCCAAAGCTACATATTCAGTACCATAAGCTATTTTTTTCCACTTCTTCTTTTCCATTTTTTATAGTTAATGAACATACATTCCTCCATGCCATTTCCCACTAAAAAACAAAATAAAAATTTCTCTGCGCCATTTATTTTGATAATTATTATTGCGACTATCCATTACTATAAATATTATCTTCTTTTCTCCACCCCCAACCCTTGCAAAAAAAGTTAGAGAGAGAGAGAGAGAGAGAGAGAGAGGGAGTTGTAGGTATTTTGCAAGATTTTCACCTTTCAGAAAGTATAGTCGTTTTTGCAATGCTCGCCACAGTATTATATTTTTTCAGCACATAATGGGCTGCTCATCACAAAGAAAAAGGCCTTGACAGTCGTACAATACAAAGAATAATGATATCTGACAGCACATCAGGAACCCCAAAAAAAAAAATGCTCATCCAAATCCTCCATCATTGGAATTCGATCCTAAGTTGACTTAAAATTCAATTTCTTAAAAAAAAAATAAAATATTTCATCCATCATAGAATGTGGTTCCCATAATGTTGTAGAGAGACAAAATGAAGTGGGCTGACATAAACTCTTCTATATTTGTATTGGCCTGGCACTTTCAAAGATTTTAAGTGACTTCCAAGCTGTGTTTGCCTCTTTTGGGTTAGGCTCATGTCTTTTAGTAGCATGGACCTGGGCTCTCATTGGTCGGAGTTAGGGCTTTTCTGAGTTTGGCCCAAAGATGAGATTCAAGTCTTTTTTTTTTTTTTAAATAAATCATCGGACAATCATATTGGATCTGATTAAATTTGGTTTGAGTTGGGTTGAGCTCTTGAGGGGTAAAACTCTTCCGGAGTCTATTTTTACCGTACACAAGACTCAAATCCTAAATCTTGATTTAGGAAAATCATAATCCAGTTATTGAATCAATTAGACATCCGTCGATTTCTTATATTTTGTAAATGAAGGTTTAATGTTCCCTCCCCCAACCCTGAGATCTAGAGTTCGAATTATTGTGTAACAAAAAAAAATGAAGGTTCAATGTTTTCGTGCTATCTTATCATTAGAAAAATTTTCAAACAACAAAAATAAACAAATTAATCGGTACAAAAAAAATATACAAATTAATAAGACCAAAAAAAAAAAAATACAGTACTTTGTACCTACTCTCAAATATCATAGAAAGCAATGTCATATATTTCAATTATATGGCACAATATTAATCATTATTACTTTTTTCAAAAAAATAAAAATTAATATTGAAAATAAATTGACGCATTAAGTAAATCTTAATCCATCTGAATCAGACTTTGTTAAATAGATCAATTTGAAAATCCGAGGTTAGAACTAACCCATAATTATCATATTAGGATGACTCATATGCTGAAGTTTCATCGAACATTTTAAGAAGAATTTAACAGACAAGAATCCGAATTCCCAAATTGAGCACACAGGCAGTTAAAATTGAATGGTTCGGTTAGACTAATGAATCCTAGCCATTAGTTGTCATTTTCCCATAAAAGCCTAAACAACTTGCTTCCACTATGGTTTGTTGGGTTAGTGCCGTTCTTTTCATCAAAATAAAATAAAGCCTCTCCCCAAAATCCAACGCGGCTTCTCCCAGGTCCCCCTTCCCTCCCAGGTTGGCCGGGACAGCCGGTGTCGCCGTCACGGTTAACTTTGGAAACTTTTACAGAAGTTAGTAATTTTTTTTTTTTTTTGTCATAAGAAAATCATTTCTTGTCTTTTAAGAAGAATGAGAAAATCAGAATCACTTTACCATGTGCCAACAACGTCGTCATCATCTTCGACATCAATTAGAAAGACAGCGTCAATCCACCAAATGACAGCATCGGCTTCATCATCATCGGCATTGTCATGTGAGGAATCGGAATTTGAGGAATTAAAACACATGTCGCCTGTAGCACCACCTTGGAGGAATAATAAGAAAAGATTGACCAAGCAATTGTCAATGTGCGAGACAACGCGTGACGTTGCATGGGAGAAGCGGCGCCGCAGGATGCTCCTTCTCGAGCGGCGAAGAAATGGCGTACAAGAGCCGGAGGATCACGTGACGGACGAGGATCTAAATGAGTTGAAAGGTTGCATAGAGCTTGGATTTGGGTTCAATGAAGAGATAGGTCAAGGATTATGCAATACATTGCCTGCCCTCGACCTCTACTTCCATGTTAATCGACAGTTTTCACCTAGTCCTGTCTCTTCACCGCAAAGCACCTCATCAACATCGTTAGGAGGTCGCTCGTCTTCATTTGAGAGCCCCAGAAGTGATTCTGATTCCTGGAAGCTTTTCAGTCCAGGTTAAATGACCTTTTCATATATCTATATACATATTTTCAAAAGATCAGTGAAGTTGTTTGATCGTATGTGATGTTTTTTGTTATTAATATTCTTTCTTTCCTCCTGCTTGTTTTGGGTTTTGTGCAGGGGATGATCCTCAACAAGTAAAGACCAAGTTGAGGCAGTGGGCTCAACTTGTTGCATGTTCTGTGATGCAGTCTCATTGAAGGAGGGGATGTACAGCCTGCCTTATTGTAAAGAAGGGGGGAGAGAGAGAGAGAGAGAGAGAGAGGAGAGACGAGTAGACAGAGAGAGAAATGGCTCTTGAGCTTGCCAGAGGTGCGATTGAGTCATCCGAAGCATCAAATATGGTGCTACCCAACGAGGGTATTTTCCGGGGAATTGGAAGAGACCAACCAAATGGACAACTTTCTAAGTTAGAACTTCTATTAGAGGGTTGCTTCCTCATCCTCTAATTTTTTTTGTTCTTTTAGTTAAATGTCTATTCTCGACACAAAGCAAGATGGTATAAACCAAAATTTGTGTGCAATGGGTCCAATTTTGTTGGAAAATTCAGAATTAAAGAAATGATCTAAGCAAATTTTTTCATCATTTTTGTTTCTGCGTCAATTTTTTTTTCTTTTTTATGTAATTAAAACTAAGTAATCTAGATATTTAGATAATTTTATTCAGAATTTTTCTACGAATCAAGTGTTGGTGGCATTTTTTTTACAAGATTTCTGTGCCTAAGACTTATAATTTGCATTTAACACACAAAATTAAGTATCAATCACACGGTAAAATCTATAGAACCACCTGTAAAAAGTAGTGAAAATCTATTTTTGTTTGAAATAGTTAAATTGTTGTAAGATTAAAAGTAAGACAAAACCACCACTTCACAAAGATAATGAGTTAATTGATTATGGTTTCAATCATTGTGGGAAAGGAGAGTTTAAAGTGGTGGAGAATGAAGGCGGTGTTAATTCAGAACTATGGAGATGATGCTTGATCAATGGGAAGGTGTCCTTGCAAATGACTTTGTAAAGGTGAAATAGATATGAAGTGTATACAAACGCTTCATTGGTTTAATAGAAAGAATACTAATACCCCATATTATGAATTTGAGTTCGAGTTTTGATAGTGATAAAAATGATATTGGGAGAGATTCCTTCCGATTAAGACTCGACAGCAGCTCGATAGAGATTAGTTGGAGCAAAACTCCGAATACTCAACGGTATGTCAAGTACAATGAACCAAAAAGAAAAAAAAGATATGAAGTGTATGTTTTTTGCTATCATTTGGTGAATAGGGGGGGTGGAGGAATGATGGGTCTTAAAAAACAAGCTGTATGATTTAATAAAAATTATATAATATTTTTTTTTGTAATATAGGCGAAACTTTTAAATATTTTACATTGAGGAATGATTGAATTTAGGATTACAGCTTTAGATTGAGGTGCTTAAAAGAAAAGTAAAGGTTTCTTGAATGTCTGTGATGTAAAACTTGTGCGTGATGCAAATTTAGATTTTTTTTTATAAATTATTAATATTTGATAATCATTTTGATTTCAATTAAATTTAATTTAACTCGAATTAAACTTTAAGAAGCAAAATTCTCCCTACTTTTGTATTTTTCATATATAAAATTTGAATTCAAAATTTTATTTAAGAAGTATTTATATCCAGTTATTAGACCAACTAGACATTGATATCAATAAATTTTACTTTGGTAATCAAAAAATAAAAATAACAAGAGAAGCCATTGCTTAATTTTGTTCTGCTTTTGTTTTTTTTTTTTTTCGGGAACATGTAATTAAATACAAAATAGATTTAGGGTTATAGTTTCATCTACAACTTTATTTAGTAACGTTTTGACATTTGTTAGTGCAGTGTGTGTGTGTGTGTTTTTTTTTTCGCCTTAGATTAATTGCGTGTATATTTTGAGTATTTGTGTATCATTAAATTGCCAAAGACAATTATCAAACCATAGAAAAATGGTTCTTAAATAGTTGATCGAAAATAGATTTGCTTTGGGGGAAAGAAAGAAACAATTTTCACCTCTTTCAAACTCCCTCGGATCGGATTTTGTTGCATTAGTCTGAAAGCAAAGTATTAGAATTTGGAATATTGAAAACTTTAAAAATATATTTAAATTTTAATAATTTCAGTTGACTTAGCGATTTCTGTTTACTTGATATTTATATAAAAATGATTATTTCTAATTGCGTAAACTTTAAATGTGCGGCAACTACAAAAAATGACTTGTAAGAGCAAAAGCAAAAAAGAAAAAGAACCATATTTCTACTGTAGAAAGAGTCGATCAGCAAAGATAAATAATAATTTTAAATAATCGAAATAAAAAAAATAAAATTATTTTATCAAAATCAATTTTAAGTGAATTATAAGATTTTGATAATATTTATTTAAATTAAGACAAATCATTTCGAATAATTGATTTGAGATTACTTCTTTGAAGACTTTGTTTAGAAAGCTCTAAGTTAAAAATTTTAAGAGTTTTGAAATAGAATACTTAATATCGAATGAATTTACTTAAATCAAATTTAAATAGAATTCGAAAATTTTTATCACTTTGAAAGTAACAAGAGCCCTTTAAAATTTGGTGATGTTCACCTATGCTATGGTAATGAGAAGTATCATTTAAGTGTTGCCCAAAAATTACAATATTTAAAATTTTAAAAAATTAAAATATAAAAAAATAAAAAATAAAAAAATGCGGGAAAACAAAGGTTTTTGGGTGAGTTGTTTTCTTGGGGAAACTTGATCCGAATACCAACATTGTGTGACTCAAAATAATGGATTCAAATTTAATAGGAAAATTCAACTAAAAAAAATTGACCGTGAGAGAGTCTATTGGATTTAAATACTATTTTGTGATTTTTTAGGGATTCGATGTGAAATTCATAACATTACCCTTCCCTTGAAAAGCCGAATGTTCACAGACGGTTCGCACTCTGATGGGTAGCGCTTTTCCTTTTCGGATGACTTTCATTCTGACACCAGATAGACCTTTTCCATTTTGGATGACTCTCACTATGGTACTAGGTAGCCCTTTTCTAGATAACCCTATTCCATATTAGACTGGAAACTCTGATACCAATTTATCACGGATTCAAGTAATGAATTCAAGTCCAATAGGAGAACTCAGCTCAAAAGATCAACCTATTAGGTGAGAAAGCCTGTTGAATTTAAATACTATTTTATGATTTTTTGGGGATTCGATATGATATTTGTAATTGATTGACAAATCTGATACGAAATTCGTAATATACCGTCAGACGTTAAGATACCAAAAAAAAAAAAAGGCTTGATCCGAGTCAAAGAGAACGACGTTCTTTTTTCGAATTTCATCAATTGCATAAAACCCATACTAAAACCTACTACCACCGCAACTAGTAGAATATATACCCCTCTCTCTCTCTCTCTCTCTCTCTCTCTCTCAATGGCTCCCGATGCTTCCGCAGCTCTTGCAGGTCTCTTTCCCCTCACCCTCTCCCTCTCTCTCTCTCTCTCTCTCTCAATCTCTATACAGTTTGTCCCTTTTTTCTGGTCACTGCTGTAAGGAAAACTCTCTTTATTTCTGAATGCAGCGAGGCAAAAAGTTCAAAATTTCCTCAACGCTGCACGCACAGGAAACCTTGATTTGTTAAAGAGTAAGTCGCCTTCTTCCCAGTTCTCCCAAAAATCTCCAGTAGTATTTTTGGAAACTGAAATTATGTATGATTGTGTTTTTGGGTTTTAGGGATTGCGGCACAACTTGATGAGGGAAAAGGGTTAGCGGAAACAGTGGAGGCTGTGAAGGATGCCAACAAGAGAGGGGCACTTCATTTTGCCGCCAGAGAAGGCCAGACTGATGTCTGCAAATACCTATTGGAGGATTTGAAACTCGATGTTGATACTAAGGATGAAGATGGTTGGTTTGTCTTTTTTTTTTTTCCCTTTCTTTTCTTTAATTTGATTTTGAAAATCTTTGGTTTTTCGTTGCATTATATAACCAATGTATCTATCAATTTTTTTTTTTTTTTTTTGGGAAAAAAATTGGGCTATCGTTGTTATTCTAGTATTTGTGTTGGCTGCGGTCGGAGAAATTGAGAAAAGATAGTTTAGGATAAAATATAGGATTGACAAGAATTAGGTAGTTTGCAACTAAAAAAAAAATGAAGGAGGGGGGGCAAAAGGGGATCACAAGCAACCACTGATTCAATAGAATAATGTCTATTGTGTCCTCTGGTAATCTTGCCTCTAAGTTAATGTCATAATGTCTCTTTTATCGTTTTTGATGCTGCGGATTTCATAAAGCTGCAACCTCCTTGGTAAGATTTTAGTTTAGCAAGTGAGCTGCCTCAGTTTTGAGGTATGAAGTTAGTTTAGCTCTTGTCCCTTCTTTGGTCCTTAAAGTTCCACGAGGTAGTAGTTCTTGTGTGTCCTTGCTTTTGCTTTCTGATGGCACGCTTGGTACCCAAGGAAGAAAAAAAGAAAAAAACCCACTTCCTTATCATCAACTGAAGAGCAACTATCATTTCTATGATTAAGCAGACATGACACCTCTCTTCATTCCTAATACTATTCTTTATTCTACCCTCGTATAACTTGGAAACATAGGCAACCTGGATTGGTTTCAAATGAAGATGGTATGACGATGTGGACTAACAGATCTCCTGATATTTTTAGCATCATATTGCAGAATTTGTATTGGCGAATTATACTGTCAGTAAGTCAGAAAGAATGTGCTTTTGCAACCCAAGGTCCTCCTTATGTTAAAAGCATCACATGGAACTCCTATGATTATATGTCAGAAACTGAAGAAGACCATGACAAATGGAACTTTGGAATCACAAGATAAAATCTATGGCCAGAAAATTGTCTCCGTCACTGAATTTGATCTAACTCAAAGGTCGCTGTGCATAAGTTGTGGCCTGTACTGATTATAGGAGTCTAACAGAGACTTCTGTTTGGAGTTGGACTATTTCTACATAATGTGAACTTATAGAAGTTCTTTTTCATGACCTGAGTATTCTTCAAGGAATTGAAAATTGCTCCAAAATTTGTGAATCAGCTTTTTTAGACAAGCCACTCTGCAGTTTGTCCCAACTAAGAAAGCCACTCTAAGCTTATATGAAGTCAGCATTGTCTGCTGGCTCCTAACTGGCATTCAGATGATCTGCACTCAAAATCTTATGGGCCATCTGAGATTGGGTCTTCATTGCTCATCAAGTTTCTGCTTCATTTTGTTCTCATGATAGTGTAAGTTGAGCTGCATTGTTGACATTGTTTTAATTCAGGAACAAATCGTGTCTACTGCTTTTTACAAATCCTTTAAGTAAAAGAGCTTGCCAGTTGAGCATAATTTTTGTTAGGACCTTTCTTTTGTTTTTTTTTTTTTAATCTTTGTTTCTCAGTTGCATCTGTTCAAAATTTGTGGAATTTACTATTATTTTACAGGTGAGACACCGCTCATACATGCAGCTCGACAAGGATGCACTGCCACTGCAAAGTATCTTCTTGAGCATGGTGCCAATCCCTGTATAGCGAGTGACTTGGGTGCCACAGCTTTGCATCATTCATCTGGATTAGGTTTCCATAATGCCCTTTTATTTTGTCTATTCTTTCAAATGCCATTGTCAGACTTCTTTTCTCCGGCAACTTTTTTGCTACATTCTCTTTCCATGTTATATTTACTGTCATTCTTGATAGGTACAAGGAAAAAGATAAGCGCGCTAACCGGCATCTATGATGCTGACCAAGTACAATGAATGATGTTAACCGAATAAAGATGCATATTGTATTGTATGATAAAAAGGAAGTGAATTGTCCCCCACCCACCCACACACACACTTCCCTTGAAGGCCTCCTTTCAAGAAATAACAGTTGCAGATGAATGATTAAAGTTAGGGCATTTTTCTGATGCTATCCATCATTGAGCCTGTTTATGCTTGTGGCCTTGTGGAGTCTTGTCCATTATTTGCCTCATCACCTAAGATAAGCCCTATTACAATAAAATTATCTTCCATAACCAATTCTCTGGTCCTCATGGAGCAGAGATGCTGCACGGATTCCACCTTCTTAATTCCACAATTACAAATAGCAACATTTACATTATTATAATTCACCTGTACATCTTGAAAATTCTTTTTATCTGTTATCTGTTTGTAAACAATGCATCAATGGGTAGGCCATAGTTTCATTGAATATTAGCTTTAAATATTTATGTTTCAAAAGCAATTGAGCTTATGCATCTGTTTGGCTTGAATGATCTTATTTGAGGGATAACCAGGAATGTTGCGAATTTCTTGAGGGAAAAGTTTTATTTTATTGACAATTTTATGAATTGATTATGCTTTTATTGGTCTTGTATCAAATATTACTCTCTCTCTCTCTCTCTCTCTCTCTCTCTCTCTCTCGACTCTTTTTACTTCCAAGCATGAATGATACATGACTCAATAAGTCAGCAGTTTGTTTGCTTGCTGGCTGTGGAAACAAATTGGTCAATGGACAAGGTAGTTTGACAACAGTATTGCCTTTGTTCTTGTTGTGTACCATCAAGATAGAATAGGATACATGTACTCCTAACATGGTCAGCATAGAGATCACATGACTTAAATTCACCTTGTTGAGATTCTCCTTCAAGTCATTTTATACTTGAGTTGGAGGTTTTTGGTATATGAATGTGTCGTCTCTGCATTTGTTGGATTTCCTTGTGTAAATTCCTGTCTTATTATTTGGTTTTGTGTTTTCTTTTCTATTAAGAAAGAAATTATTCTCTTTGTTTGTCCACTTTTATTTACAACTTCTTTATTGCTTCTTTACATCTATTGAACTCAGTTAAGAACAGATATTGCTGGACTGGATAGAATGTTTCACTTGAATTCTGTGCTCTTTGCTCTATTTTTTTTCTCCTTGAAGTTCCTTAACATGTTTTATGTATTTTCTTTCAGGAGACATTGAGTTGCTGACTTTCTTACTGTCAAAAGGCATTGATATCGATTCACAAAGTGATGCTGGAACTCCCCTAATATGGGCTGCTGGTCATGGGCAGCAAGAGGCTGTGAAAGTGTTGTTAGAACACCATGCCAATGTGAGCATGCACATTTATACTTGTCCTTTTTCTTTTTCCTTTTAGTTTGTGCATGTTCATCCCTATGTTATTTATCTGCAAACTGTGATACTTAAGTCTTCTTAGGAAAATATAATTCCTTCTATAACTGGGTGACGTGGTTGCCTTGAGCTGTTATTCTTATGAATCTTTATGTGAACAATCTTGGTTGCATCTCCCTTTGTTCTGATGTGCAATGTTTGGCATACAATGTCATGGCTAGGCTCAACCTAAAGTCTGTGGAAGGGATTGAGAGAAAACAACTACTTTCCTGGTGTGTATATTTCTATCAGATGAGTTTGATGGCATAGTACCAATGCAATTTTACTGTATGAATGCAAAGTGATTGGGAGAGCTGGAAAAGAAATATATCTTGGTGATAAGAAGTTGAAAATTTTATGGATTAGGTTCTACAAGCCATTTAACAAAAAATATTGTTGTCCATGGCAAGATACTCCAAATGCTTGGAACTGTGAGCAACATAAAATTTATTGTTTTCTTATCGGCGGAAAGGTGCTGATTCCCAAAGAAAAAGAAGTTTTGGGTGAACCCTCTTGGGCGTCCGCACAGAAAAAAATTGGCTTTATATTCATGACATTATTACTGAACAAAGGGCAAGCTGATAATTGCCAAAGAAAGATCAAAAAGTTTGGGAAGTTTGATTTTTCATTTTACATTGCCATAATTTGTAAGAATACATGCAATTTCCTTTTCCAGAACTGGTATCAGATTGACAAATAATAGGATTCTTGAATTTAAACCTTCTTGGTTGGGACAGAGTGATGTTTCATAGGGCATAGAACAGCCCTATCTTTTGAAACAAAGCTGCCAACTTCCTTCAAAAAGTAAGTTTGTAAAGTGTTATATATCTTAAACAGCCTAGGCTGAGACTCTGGGCCTAGAACTGAATCCTGTACTAATTAAGTTGCGTTTTGAATGTTCTGATTGTTATGTAACTTATTTCATCATAAAAATGTTGCATTTAATCATTTTACCATTCCAAGGCCAAATGCCCAGTAATATGGCCAATTGCTGTTGATTATACAAGGCAGCAGTCTCAGATGGGATTGGCTTTTGTTATGGGTTGAGAATATATAAAGAATTTTCTGTGAAGGGTGTGCTTTATCTTGTTATTAAAAGGAAAATAATTGTCTCTTAAAAGCTGGGGGCATTATAAGCATTATGGTTATCAGACCCCAATGCCTTGTGTTATGGGGAGCGTATAAGTTGCTTTGTAAGGTTTTTATTGCTAGATTATAAATGGTTGTGGCTTTTTATCAGAATGCTTTTGTTGAATACCACTGAATATCAACAATGCACGTGTATGATTCCTAAGCAAAATTTTGCCGCATATGACGTATCCATCTTAAGTGGCTTTTCATTTTCTGCTCAGTAGTCCTTGCAAGGAACTTGAACCAAAGATGCACATGTGGATGCATGATCAAGTTCAAGGGTCTGCGATGGAAGATTTCTTCCATTCTTCTTTTAAATGTGGTATAGAAAGGCCCAGCTTCTGCAGGTTGGATGTGTTGTAGGGATTAAGATTTGGACAAGACACAAAGATAGTGAAGATATGACGTGTTCTGTTTTTTACCTTGGTTTTCTGTGGGTAATGGTTGTTTGACGTCTCCATTTTACCCTTTTTTTGGTGGGGGTGTTTATATTTTTGCTAAATGCAGCTGGGGTACAAGGCCTTCTTTCTCATGGGGCAGGTACATATTATGTACGGATGCTATATATAAGAATAGTTGTACTGTTGTCTAGCACTCCTGGAAGCTGTGATATTCTGCACAATAAAAAATTTTTCCATCTTGAGGCGAGAGAGCTAAAAAGCAAGAATCTGTGGTTCAGGACTGCTGTCTCTCTGGTGTCAACCACAATTTCTCTTTATATGTTGGTCACTTCTATAACAAGTTTCTTTTTGTGCCAAATGTAGTATTTGAACCCTATAATGTAATGCAGGAGTCCATCTATTTGTTATCTGGATCTCTCGAATTAGGTTGCATTTTTTTTTATGGTGGGCTCTAAATTACAGGACAAAAGATTTTAGGATTTGCTTGTGGAGAAATTTGAGATTATTTGCCAGTTACAGAAAGTTAGGGAAACTTAAATTTATTTTTATTTTTTCCTCAGCATTAAAACAATCTATAGAGGAACTTAACTTACTCCCATTAAGGTGGTTCTGTATTATTCCTGTTTGTGTCCTATAATCCTTATATTTTTGGCGAAGTAATAAAAAAGTAAGCAAGATGATATTAGGAAATCCTTTTGTGAAAAGGTTTGGGGACTTGACCTCCCTTGGTGAAGTGGGGCTATATCAAATAACATGTTATAGAGGAAGAGTTTCACATTAAGTTCCTATCCATATTTATCTTGGAAGCGAGCATATTGAAGATGGTTATCATTACAAAAAACAGTTAGATTACCCTTTTAATCGAACACCCCCCCAAAAAAAAAGAGTTTTGGCTAATTGTGAGTGGGAGTGTGGAAGGATATCTGGATGGGTTGGTGATAAATTTTGTTGGAGTATTGTTGCGTGATGATAACTCAAACTTCTGATAAGAGGTGTTGTTTGTGTGCAATAGGGTGATGCGTTGTTCAGATAGTAGGATCCAGTATTAAATTTGGTCAGCTGTCAAATTTTTGGATGTTTTGTTGTCTATTGTGGATCATGATTTGTGTCTACAAATTACTGCCCTTTCATGTTCTCCATTATTACAGTCTAGAAAATTCCCCCCCCTCTGGATTGAAAGTTACGTCTCTACCATTCGTGTAGTTGCCACGTGTTCTTTCAAAACCGCAATCTCTCAATTTACTCTTTGATCCTAGAAAGAGGTTTTTATCTCTTTTTGTCTATGATATGCGTGACAATTTTAAAGCCAACAGCCCCCTTATTTAATGTTACATTGGTTGCCTGATTTTCTTAACTACTGTCTTGTTGGTATTGCAGCCTAATGCGGAAACTGATGATGGTATTACTCCCCTGTTGTCTGCTGTAGCAGCCAGTTCCCTGCCATGCTTGGAGTTGTTGGTTCAGGTCACCTAAATTCCTCCATTATTCTAAATCCTGAGTTCTTCATTTACAAAGTGGTCTGCGGATTGGTTTTTCGACTCACACTTTCTTCTTGGCTTTGGTATTTATTGTTATTTTCTCTTTTCAAATTTTGCACTTACAAACCAGTACTCAACCCCTTTCCATTAGGGAAAAAAATGAATTACTTCCCAAAATGGAAACGATGTAAACTTGTATCAGAACTTTGCTTTCTGGTCCTGTCCCAGCTCAATTAATTGACAACTATGTTTTGAGTAATGGAGGAGGGGGGGGGGTGAACTCCAGGAGTTTCAGTCATCCTCATGAGTGTTGCGTAATCAGTGGAGAACTCTTATGCAACTGCCCTTTACAAATAATATTCAGCTGTTTCTTTATTTATTTTATTTTTTTAATGCTAGGATACTATTCTAGGATTCACATTTGGCAGGAGATTTTGGATTTTTCCATGTGTTCAGAATGAACCTAGTATTGAGCTGCTTTTTTCTTTTCTACTCATTTTTTTTTTCAAATCCTTTTTTTCTTTTTGGTTTACCTTATCATTTTGTTTTCAAGTTAAGCACGCAACTCTTTCATTCAGAGGTACTAGCATCTGTTTAGGTTAGTGTTTGCACCATGAGCAATATAAGTCTTGGGTGTGGGGTGTGTTTCATTTATGAACTCCACTTGATTTGATAATATTTGCCTTTTGCACTTGATTTGGTAATTCTTGCCTTTTGCAGTGTGTTATTTTTCAACTATCCATAACTTGGTAGAAACTAGTTAACTTTATAAATCATGTTCTTGTTTTGTGTGTTTTGGAATATAATTCAACTTCTGTAAGTTTATAGGATATGCATGTTCTTTAGGGTTGCATTGCACAGGTGGTTCAAATGTGGGGCTTGTCACATCCTGGGAGGGACATTAATTACCATTGAGAGAGTCTTTCCATTTTCCTTGCTTTTTACAGGCTTGTGCAAGCCTTCCAATGTACCTACCATACATGAGATTTATGCACCAATGCGAGAATCACCCTGAGGCTGTGCAATTTCACAACATAGCTCAGATACAAGACTAAACCCTTACATTTCCATACAGGCTGGTGCTAGTGTCAATATTGTAGCCGGTGGAGCAACACCTTTGCATATTGCTGCTGATAATGGGAGCCCTGATATCATAAATTGCTTACTGAAAGCTGGAGCAGATCCAAATGTTGTCGATGAGGTAAGCCATTCGGTGGTTCCATCTTTCTTTTGAATTGTAGCATTGCTTAGATCTCCATTGGCCACCCATGTATATTTCAAAGAGTATTACGCATCTTATTTGGATGACATGCTACTCCAATTCCCTCAATCTCTTTCTCTCTCTTAATGCATTTTTTTTAACTGTTTTAAGTTGACGTGGTTATCTCTTGCTTGTGAGAAGCTTCATCTCAAAGGCTGATTAAAGTTAATGGAATGATTGTTACCAAAGTTGCTGACAGTGTAAATTAAATTTATATTGGTTTTCCCAAAAAATGCTTGTGTCATGAATATGAACGGCATGAAGATGGTTTTCAATCGCAAGGATCCCTCTTGGAAAGTACTGCCGCAGAATTTCTCGTAATCAGGCGAAGTTCTTTGCTTGATTCTGTTTATCCCGGTCCAGACTGGATAAGAGCTTGTTCCTTTTTTTCTGTTATCACAGATGGGTGGTTCACCAGATGTGAATTTTAATTAGATATTACCTTTATGAAGTAGCCTGAGAAACAATTTAATGGCTTTGGAGAGTGAAATTCATTTTAAGTTGATTGAGAAAAAGTGATTATGAGGTTTGCTTAGTGTTTTACATCATATTTGGACCTTCAGATGCATTAATGACAGCATTGGCTAATAACTTATAGTAAGAAAAATTTCCAGTGTAATTGGGTAATTATTCATTTAGATTTGAAGGTACAGACTGGTAACTAGAGGTTTGAATACAAAATCAAATCATTTTCCTGTTTTCTGAAATCTTCTGACTAGGAGCATAATTGTTAAAAATCCATATCTTGCCTTTATAAATCTCGATCACAACCTAGTTTTTACCTTTAGAACCATTTTGATGGAAAACAAACATTAACAAAATTGAGTAGGAGTATCGTTGGATCTGACTATTAGAACTTATATTTGTTCTTTTGCAAATTATTAACTTGCTTTTGTCCTATACTATTTGTCATAATCTAAATAAATGCTAGCCATGGATGGCTACCGAGTCATATGATGTGTGTCCCAAATTTTCATCCCTTGCAGGATGATCTGAAGCCGATTCAAGTTGCTGCTGCGAGAGGCAACCGTAGAGCTGTTGAGATTCTTCTTCCTTTGACATCACCGATTCAGTCTATCCAAAATTGGACTGTAGATGGGATTGTGGCATATATGCAGGCCGAAACTAGCAAACAACTGGTATTTTGATACTTTTTGTTATTTTTTGGGTTTGGAATGCTGGAGAATAAATCTTTTCCCCCCCTTGGAATACATAGCACATCCAAGAGCATTGTTTCTGAATCTGACATGATTTATAACTACAAAATGAAACATTTTGCTCTAAAAAATTTTTAATTGTTTTTCCTGGTTTAGAATATTTTGACTTTCTTCTAAGAGATGGCTGTTGAGTGCAGCCAGAGGTATTTGATTTGGATGGCTTTGTTGTCCTACTTGGGTTTTTCTTTTTTTTTTTTTAATTTAAAATTTTTATTTTATGTTTTGTTACCCATCTTCTGTCTTCTAGTTTCTTTAGTATTCTATCTCTATTTTGAATGTATCTTCTTTGTCCGTGGAAAAGTACGTTTGTGGATTTTGATGGTAAGATGAGGGGATGAGCCAGTTTGATAGTGTAATGCTGACATCCCTCTCACCCCTTCCTTTCTTCTTCATAGTCAAGTTGAAGGAAATTACAGCCATTTCTGCATCCAATTTGTTCTATTTATTCACATAAGAGTTACTTCTGTGTGGTAACGAGGCTATGTAAATGCTTGATAATGATTAAATTTGTTTTATTTAACTGGTTTTTTGTTAATGACTTAAATTTAAAATTTTACTGCCCAAGATGCAGCATTTGCTGGCTTACCTATTGCTTTGGGGGTAAAACTGCAGGAAGGAACAAGGACTACGAAGGATGCTAATGCTCCTAGAGACATCACCCCAACAAAGCCTGATATCCTTGAGGTTTTGCTTTTGATCAAACTGATGCTCTGTAATTCTGTGCATAAGAATAGGTTCTTCTTTGAGACCTTCTCTGTGTGTGTCTGTCTCTGTGTGTGTGTGTGTGTGTGTGTGTGTGTGTGTGTGTGTTTGTGTGTGTGTGAGTGATATCCATATGTTGTTTCCTTGCACAGTTGTGTCATGGGTTTCCTTCATGGCTTATTTGGGGAGCTAAGAGCACTTACGTAAGTAGTCCTGAAACTATAGTATCATCCATTTCCTTGGAAGACTCAGACAAAGTAGGTGAGAAAGTATATGAGGAGAAATCATCAGGTTGGTCGGGAGATGGTTTATAGGCCAAGGATTAAGGTGGGCTTGGATTTGGGCACGAGGTGTCGTAGACAGAACATCATAGTGGTGGCTGGTTTACTTTGAGGTGTGATTTCCTATTGTGGGTTGTTGCTACCTATCATAGGGAAAAAGGAAAAAATGAAACATAACAATAGATGGGATGCTCAGAAAGGCATTTTCTTTAATTAATTCTTTGAAATTCACCTCTGACATATTTCACTCTTTCTCTTACTCAGTTGGTAATGGCCTTCAATCTGTTTCGGATAGATATATACAAATAAAACTTTCCTTCTTTGGTTTCTCACTTTCAGTGTTTCTACTCTGGAGGTGGCTCCATGATTTTCCCATCTTGGGTGGTATATAGATTTTTTTTTGGAAATTCCTTTCCTTCTGTTTATTTTTCTCTTTTTACCACTAACAAGAGGGATCCATCAACTTCCTCTTTGTTACTTTTATGCTTTTTTTCCAGCTTCAAATCTAGACATAAAATTTTGTACTCTTATTAAAATTGGGACCTATTCATGCATATTCTTTTGTGACTACTTAGCAATTTACTCAAAAGCTATTTCCTTTTCACCTTATGGATTATGGATGGCCAAGATTCACCTGAAGTCATGGCTGGAGTTTGCATACCATAACATGTAGCAAGTGGAGAGGCCTTACAAGGCTATGTGGAACATACATCTTGGAGTATATGGTGACCAATGGTTATGACCGTAGGCATAATACTTTTTTTTAATCAGTATGTTCAAAGGCTTTGGTAGCCATAGAAGGAGCATGATGCTATGCCATTTCATCTTATTTGTGGGGATTTGATTCGCAAAGATGCAAAGAATTGTTAGGATTCTTGAGACTCTTTCTTAGTTGCTAAAGTGGGAAAGATAATCTTCCTCTCTTTTTTTGTTGCAACAATTTCAGGGCTTCCAAGGAGTTTAATTTATGGATTTTAGTGCACTTGGCATTTTCAATAGGTTGAGTTATATATATATTTTTTATTTTCTTGTTCTCTTGGAAAGCGTCTCATACTTTTCCTTTGTAGTCTTCCATTCTTTTCTATTCTAATACAAGTCAGTTCCCTTTTATGACATAATGACGAAGATTTAACATCCAAAGCCCATTAACAAATCATTACTTGTCCTGTATGGGAAAAGTTGACATGAGGTGAAAGTGAGGTTAGATAGGGTTTTTAGTCCAAAAAATTATTGATTTTATAATGATTTTAGTTCTTTTTATGGATGATTTAACGTCTAGTTGCAAATTTCCTACAAAAAATATTTGACCTTAGTTATAAAATTTTACAAGTCAAATAATACAAAGTAGAGGTAATTTGACACTCATGTATCCATGATTGTCCAAGTAGTATCTCATGTTTTAAGAATAGTAAACATCATACATATGGTATCTTGTTGATATAAAGTAGGACGAGGATGCACCAACCATTTGGAAGTTTCTTTTCTTAGTTCCACATCTGTTTTCATGTTTATGTAAAAAAATTTACTACAAAAGGTGAGCAATTTCTACAATTTTTTGAATTGCAGTCTCCTCTTCTGATAATATTCAATAACAATTAATATTATCAGGTGTCACCAGAGGCCAAAAAGAAAGCCGCTGAAGCAAAATCAAGAGGAGATGATGCATTTAAGAGAAAGGACTATTTTGCGGCTGTAGATGCATACACCCAGGTAACTATCTGTTTGTTTAGGTGGTTGGGCGGGGGGGTTCTGTTTAATGAGGGCACTGCCAGAGAATAATTTTGGTTTACCAAGCAGCTTAATAACCATTGTGCTTTGCAAACCTAGCAAAGTGTCTTTTAATGGTACATTCTTTTGTACAAACATGCTCATGGAATATGATGGAGTGCAACTATTGACGTTCCTTTGTGCCCCCTGGAGCAAGGGAAGGTTGGTCAGGAATTAGATACAGTTGATGTTCATGGTTTTGTTATTAGCTTGCTAATTATAATTCTATCCCTACATCTTTGCCTTGGGATTTTTTGAGGTTTAATATTTTTTGAGTTGGCCTCGAAAGTGTTGATGACAATTTAAAAATATTTGACATGAGAAAGTGCTCATCTTTCAAACCCTTGGTTTCTTTTCATATTAGTTATTACAGAATGGATAATAAATGCTAACCAAAATTTCTTTAAAAAAAAGTACAACAACAACAACAACCACCCGAACCTTAATCCCAACAATTTAAAAAAAGTGAAAGCAATATTAACAGTTTGATTATTCCTACCTTTTGTTGTCGAGCTCCTTGTATTTTTTTTGGAGCATGTGTGGCCACTTCATATTGCAACATAACTAATTTTCCTCTTTACAGGCGGTAGATTTTGATCCTTCAGATGGTACATTGCTTTCAAATAGAAGTCTCTGCTGGATTCGTCTGGGTCAGGCAGAACATGCCTTAGCTGATGCAAGGGCCTGCAGAGCATTGCGACCTGATTGGCCAAAAGCTTGCTACCGTGAAGGTGCTGCTCTTTGTTTGTTGCAGGTACTCTCTATCTGCCCCTACCTCTTGTGTGTTGGGTTTATTGCATATAGTAGTTTGTTTTTCCTGACCTTATCTGACTCTCTCTTTGCAGAGATTTGATGAAGCAGCCAACTCTTTCTATGAGGGTGTGAAGCTTGATCCCGAAAATATGGAGCTTGTAAGCGCATTCAGGTTGTTAATCAAAACTCTAGTATCTTCACAACCTTTCCTGATTTTTTCGGATCTCATGAATTTGGTGTTTCCTGATGCCCTTTATTTTATCACTGGAACTTACATCTTTTTGGTCATCCTCTATTCATAATCACCGAGTCACATCCATAAATTTGTCCATTAGTTCTCTCTATGGATCATGTAGGAGGTTGTTAAGTTGCAGATTGAAAATTCTATTCGATGTTAAATCTTATTAGCCTTATCATGAAAAAATTGTTACTTCCGAAGGGTTTTACATCTTGCCACTCATCATTTCTATTGTCGAAATGCAAGTCTGTAACATGATTTCCATCATAAAGCATTGTCATGAAAGCAATTGACATTGACCAGAATTATGTTCTTTTTTAACATTAGCCCTCAAGTCATATCACCCGTGGCATTTCTTAGAGCAACTATGATCTACGAAAGCTCAAGTGGATCCTTGTTCTACTTTCTGAATTAGCTTCTCATAAGAATACCTTTAGTTCTTGGTGTTGATATAAAAGGTAACATCTTTCCTTTGAATTTTCAGGGAAGCTGTGGAAGCTGGGAAGAAATTTCATCAGGCAGACAATAAAGAGGAAAAGAGGAATTAGAATTGATGATATATATATTTTTGCAACTTTGTTTCCAGTCTTGATATTTACTTTTCCAATGCATCAAAACGTGTAAATTAGTATGAAAATCACTAGTTATGGAGTTGCTTGATTCTGGGTATGAAGTTGTTTTCCAGCAAATATTAGAGGTTGGCCAATACCCATAAATCTAGTGATGTTTACGTGCGAAGAGTAATGAAATTTGAGGTTTAAGGGCCCACCTCAGGTTTATCTGTCGGCTGGTTGGCACTTGGTTGAAACCGAAGAAACAGTTGTGAGGTTGGGGAGAGTGGTGAGCTTGAGAAAGTGGATATGTGTGTGTGTAGAGCTTTGAAATGCATCCATTGTCTATGTTGCTTATAATTTAGGACATTTGTAGTTTTTTTATTTTTGGTACAATGGACATTTGTAGTTATGCGTTCATTGTTGGCCCTCTTTTTTACCACCAGCATTCAAAATCATTTTTTTTTATTAATTTGGTTTGAGCGTTTGCGAGAGTTTTATTTAAAGGATGATTTTTTTATATAATTTTTTTTATTCTTAATTTTTGATTCCGTGATTTAATTAAAAATTTTAATATTTTATTTTATTAGGTCAATTGCCTCATTGTCGAAGTCAATTCAATAATATCTCAGCTCTATCTTTTTGTGCGTGCGGTGCGTGGGACATCAATACTTTTATTTTGTACCGGCTAAGATCAGAAGCATCATGTCTCCTGCCCACCAGCTTGAGCTTTCTATGAAAGTATGCAGGGCTAAGCCTCGAATTCTGAACTGCAATCGATAGGAAATCAAATCTTTCAGAAGCGAACAAAAATTATAAAATAATTTTAATTCGGTTGTAAAATGAAAAACTATTAAATTAATAATTTGATTCTATTTTGATTTTTAATTTTTGGATTTGGAATTATAACTTTTTTTAAAAAAAATTATAAAACTAAAATGAAAAATTAAATGGTGAAAAAATTATAAAAATCATGAAACTATAAAAAAATATAAAAAGGAATCAAACGGAAACTGAAGTAAAAAAAAATAAAAAAACCAAAACTAAAGGAGTTATGGACATTGGGACACCCATCGATTTCAAAGGAAACGGCACACTTATGCCATGGGAAATATTCTTTTCTTTTCTTTTTAATTTTTCTTTTTACTTCGAATTTTGAAACAAAGTGGCGTCACAAGTTTCAACACGTGCCTGTGACCTGCACGTTTCCAGGCGGAAATTATCGTGGCGTAACGGCACGGTAGGATTATTTGACTCCACCGGACGTGACTCCAATTACCGGATACGGCTAAATGTGGGGGGTGACGTCCGCCACCGGCACAGCAGCATTGGGTTCTGGTATTTCCATTTTTTATTTTGGGGTATAAACATAATAAAAATTAAAGTTATCGAGAGGAAAAACACGCTGTTCGGGAACATTCTATCATCTCATCTCCAGGAGAAAACGGACAGCCACCATGCCAGGAGCAGAAAGGGAACGGAGCAACCCTAGATTATGAATTTAACTGCCAATAGGAATCATTGATGAGCACCGACGCACCTGCAGAGGTATTTATGTCATGGTATATCATATGAAGTTAATCGTTAAATTTGCAAGGAGGCTGAGATAGGGTTTGATAATCAAATTGTGTCCAGAGGATATCGGAGATGGTAGGAAGCATCGGTTAAGGCGATAGTAAGGATCGGAGTGAAGAATATGTTGACAACCAAGCATTTGGAAGAAGGTTATTTGCAAGATGAAGAAAAAGGCAATAGGAAGATCAGAAGAAGATTTACTCTTGAATCTTTATTCAAATGAAGGAGAATTGATGGGCGAGAGAAAGAGAGAGAGAGAGAGAGAGATTGATAGAAGCAAACAAAACATGGATCTTGAGGAAAAAATGGGGGATTTCAACAGAAGGCGTGAAGAGATTAGATATAGTGAAAATTGCAGAATTTTTATGGAGGAGAAATCTCAGTAGGAAGAGGCAAACCAGAGAGCATGTTGAGGGTGTTCCCCCCACCCCAAAAAAAAAAAGAGGATGACATCAATTTGTTGGAACGCATTGGTCCAGTCAGCGATTAACTGGCATCCGAGTCATGAACACGTCAGCTCGAGGGGTCCAGTCATCGACAACAGGCCGTCTCAGTCAGCCGACACATCATCTGCCATATCCAGATGGATCTTACAGTATCCGAGTCAGCACACACATCATCTTTTTGGTCAAGTCAGCGGAACAAGGAGTCCAAATCATACGACATGTCATCTGCGAGATCCAGTCAGCTCTTACATGACCTCCGAGTCATCACGCAGGTCATCTGAACGGTCTTGTCATCGCTTACCTGGGACCGATTGCATTTTGAACAGAAAAAAGAGGGACTCCATTTTCTTTTGGTCTAGCATACTATACTGTGTAAAAAAGAAGTCCAATAGAGAACGAAAGCTCTTCAAAAGTCTTCTCATTCACACTTAGAATCCCACATGGTCATGGTATGAGAAGTGTTGTTTAAGCCAAAACTCATAACAAGGTATGTTCTTCAAAAATTGATCTTTCTTCAATCCCCTTTTTCATTTTCTTCTTCAAAGTTCTTCCAAGAATCACCTATAAAAATGGTTCAACTCCAATTGGGTTCTCTTCTTTGCCTTTGGTATCTTCAAAATTAGTTTCTTCCTCATTGTTTGAACCCATTAAAAGACATTTCTTTTTGGAAAACGAGTGCCTGATCAAAATTTCGTGTCTTGGATTGATTTCTTTTTGTAAGCTTCATCAAGAAAAATTGGGGATTTCTTTCTTTTTCTCTTTTTATACCATTTTCTGTTCTTGCAGTTTTTGCTTTTCTTATTCTAGTCTCTTGTTTGTGTTTTCTATTGATTGAAGTTATTTAGGAGTCAAAATTTCGTCATCACGCAGGTCATCTGAACGGTCTTGTCATCGCTTACCTGGCACCGATTCTTTAGCCTTGCCATCAGGAAGTCGAGGTAGTGCTTACATGGCATCCAAGTCAGACAACACGTCATCGACCAGGTACAGTCATTGAACACATCATCCGCACCGTCCGGTCAGCGCCGATCTGTCATCCGATTTGTCAGACACGACTTCTCAGGCATCCATTGAGCGCGTACATGCCATCCAAATAATTTGACACTTCATCCCTCAGGTCCAGTCATCCCACACCATCCGTGCCATCGATTCAGCGCTTAGCTGGCTTTCATGTCATACGACACGTCATACGACACGTCATACGACACGTCATACGACACGTCATACGACACGTCATACGACACGTCATACGACACGTCATACGACACGTCATACGACACGTCATACGACACGTCATACGACACGTCATACGACACGTCATACGACACGTCATAGTCGAGGTCCAGTCATCAGTCAAATCAGTACATCCGCTCAGCATCCAAGTCACAGCACACATCATCGACCAGGCACAGTCATCGGACACCTCATCATCAAAGTCCAGTCAGCTCTTACATGGAATCCAAGTCAGACAACACGTCATCGACCAGGTACAGTCATCGGACACATCATCCATACCATCCGTCATAGCTGATCTGTCATCCGATTTGTCAGACACGACATCTCACATGGCATCCAAAGCATTTGACCCTTCATCCCTCTGGTCCAGTCATCCGACACATCATCCGTGCCACAGAGTCAGCGCTGAGCTGGCTTTCGTGTCATACGACACGTCATGGTCGAGGTCCAGTCATCAGACACATCATGACATCCAGTCATCTCTTCCGTGGCAACCAAGTCACAGCACACGTCAGCGACCAGGTACAGTCATCGGACACCTCATCCACAAAGTCCGGTCAGCGCTTACCTTGCATCCAAGTCAGAAAACATGTCAGCGACCAGGTACAGTCATCGGACACCTCATTCGCAAATTCCAGTCAGCGCTTACATGTCATCCAAGTCACAGCACACGTCGGCGACCAGGTACAATCATCGGACATCTCATCCGCAGAGTCCAGTCAGCACTTACATGTCACCCAAGTCACAGCACACGTCGTCGACCAGGTACAGTCATCGGACACCTCATCCGCACAGTCCAGTCAGCGCTTACCTTGCATCCAAGTCAGAAAACACGTCAGCGACCAGGTACAGTCATCGGACATCTCATACGCAAAGTCCAGTCAGCTCTTACATGTCATCCAAGTCACAGAACACGTCACCGAGCAGGTACAGTCATCGGACACGTCACCGATTCTGCTCTTACCTGGAATCCAAGTCAGACAACACGTCAGCGACCAGGTACAGTCATTGGACACATCATCCGTAATGTCCGGTCAGTGCTGATCTGTCATCCGATTTGTCAGACACGACATATCAGGCCCCATTGGGCGCTTTCATGGCATCCAAATCATTTGACACATCATCCCTTCGGTCCAGTCATCTGACAAATCATCCGTGCCATCGAGTCACGCTGAACTGGCTTGCGTGTCATACGACATGTCAAGGTCGAGGTCCAGTCATCAGACACATCAGGACGTCCAGTCAGCTCTTCCGTGGCATCCAAGTTATCGGACACTTCATCCGCAAAGTCCAGTCAGCGCTTACCTTGCATCCAAGTCAGAAAACACGTCAGCGGCCAGGTACAGTCATCGGACACCTCATACGCAAAGTCCAGTCAGCTCTTACATGTCATCCAAGTCACAGCACACGTCACCGACCAGGTAGTCATCGGACACCTCATCCGGCAAGTCCAGTCAGCGCTTACCTTGCACCCAAGTCACAGCACACGTCGGCGACGAGGTACAGTCATCGGATACCTCATCGGCAAAGTCCAGTCTGCTCTTACATGGAATCCTAGTCAGACAACACTTCAACGACCAGGTACAGTCGTCGGACACATCATCCGTACCACCGAGTCAGCGCCTATCTGTCATCCGATTTGTCAGACGCGACATCCATGGCATCCAAATCATTTGACACTTCATCCCTCTGGTCCAGTCATCTGACACATCATCCGTGCCACCGAGTCAGCGCTGAGCTGGTTGCGTGTCAATACGACACGTCACGGTTGAGGTCCAGTCATCAGTCATATAGGACGTCCAGTCATCTCTTCCGTGGCATCCAAGTCACGGCACACATCATCGACCGGGTACAGTCATCGGACACCTCATCCACAGCATCCACTCAGTGCTGATGTGTCATCCGATTTGACAGACAGGTCATCTTAGAGGTCCATTCGGCGCTTACATGGCATCCATATCATACAACACGTTATCTTGTCGGTCCAGTCAACCGACACATCATCCGTCAGTTCTGAGTTGGCTTTTGAGTCATACCACACGTCATTGATGAGGTCCAGTCATAGGACACAGCAGCACAGTCCAGTCAGCGCTGAGATGCCATCCAAGTCACTAGACATGTCATCAACCACGTACAGTCAGCTGACACATCAGCCATTCTGTGGTGAATTGGCGTTCGAGTCATACACCATGTCATCATCCGTGTCCAATCACCAGACAGATCATTACGTCCAATCAATGCTCACATGGCCTCCAAAATCACAACACACGTCATTGGCCGGGCACGGACACATCATGTGCACCGTCCAGTCAATGCTGATGTGTCATTCTTTTGTCAGACACATCATCACATGTGTCCAGGCAGTGCTTACGTGGTATCCAAATCATAAGATGCATCATCGACCTGATACAGTCATCGGACACATCATCCTCACCGTCCAGTCAGTGTGGAGCTGTCATCTGACATTCAGACACGTCATCCTATGTCCATTCAGCACTTACATGGCAACCCACCTATTCGACAAGTCATTAGCCTGGTCCCGTCATCAGACAAGTCATATGCACCGTCGATCTGGCATGCGAGTCATACGACAGCTCAGCCCCGAAGTCTAGTCATCGGACACATCATCTGGACTGTCTATTCAGCTCTGATCCGTCACATCAGTCATACTACATGTCATGCCCCTGTCCACTGAGTGCTTAGATGGCATCCGAGTCGTACACACGTGATCAACCATGTCCGGTTATGAGACACATCATTCACATGGTCCAGTCATCTCTGATCTGGCATCCGAGTCATACGCCACAGCATTTTTAGGATCTAGTCAGCACGCACATGGCATCCTAGTCATACTCAACGTCATCCTACTCATCTAGTCATATGACATGTCATGCAATACTTCCTGTCGTCGCTGATTTGGCATCCGAGTCAGACCACACGTCATTCTCGGTGTCCAGTCAGCGCTTACATGGCATCCTAGTCATACCACACATCATCGAACAGGTCCAGTCATCAGACGCATCATCCGCGCCAGTTAACATATAATACGACGCATTGAATAATTTCCACCCCGCTCTCTCTCTCTGTATCCATAGATGAAGAAAAAAGCATCTTAAACTTCAACCTAGGGTTAGGGTTTCTCTTTTTTTCTGCAATGTCATCATCAAATTCATTCACCAGTTACAACGCATTTCAATCATCATCACAAGCACAGCCAACAAAAATAACACCAATGGCTTCTTCTCCTCCGGCTTCAAGTCCAGAGACCACAGATTTGATCTCTTTTGCGAAGCAGAGCGTTCAATCCGCTTACGCATCTCGTCGACCATGGCGCCAACTCGTAGATCTCTCCGCTTTCTCGAAACCATCAAACTACAACGATGCCCTTGTACGCATCCGCAAGAACCTAACCTACTTTCGCGCCAATTACACTCTAATTGTGCTATTCATCGTCTTCTCGAGTCTTTTGTGGCATCCAATATCGATGATTGTGTTCTTGATCATGTTTGTTGCTTGGTTGGTTCTCTATTTCTCGCGCGATGAACCTTTGATTCTGTTCGGTTCAACGGTTGATGATAGGGTTGTGTTGTGTGGTCTTGGATTGATCACTATTCTTGCTCTGGTGTTTACTAGTGTTGGATTGAATGTACTTGTTTCGCTTATTATTGCAGCCATCCTTATTGGGCTACATGGGGCTTTTAGGGGTACAGAGGATTTGTTTCTTGATGAGAGTGAAGCTGCTGGGTTGGTTTCGGTTGTATCGAATAGGCAGTCGTTTCAGCCGTATGCTAGAGTTTGAAGAATTAGGTTCTTTCGTTCTGTCGATGGAAATGTTGGGACTTTGTGCTTTGATTTGGTGTAGAGATGGTTATTGGGTTCAATTGGTGTTGGTTTGGAGGTTATTCTCGGTCATTTTTACTTTGGTTTGAAGATATGGTGAATTTTGTGAAATTGGTTTATTGGTTACAGTGAAACCAGCCAGAGTGTTCTCTTCATGTTCGGTGTGAAGTGGATACAATTCAAGAAATTTGCTTTAATTAATGTGAGTTGGAATTATGAATTTGGTTTCATTTTGGGTTCTTTATAACATGAAATTTGGCCTCGAAGTAAATTTGAAAGCTTCTTTGCAGGAATCATACTCATATGCTTTGGATTTCAGGCATTAACAAAGAAGGTAGTCTGTAATTTGAATGTGGAATATGTGAAATCACTGTTGTTCATTATTCATGTTTGATAACATTACACGTTTGTTTGTGATTTATCTTATTTAATTCAGCTTAAACCATGTTAACAATAGACAGGCTAATGCAGCACTTCTTAATCACGTATTTGGTATTTTTATGTTGTTCCTTTAATCCCAAGAAAACAAAATATGTATTCTGCTCATTATTTACTTGAGTTCATAATCTATATATGACTTGAGATAGAAATTTTCAATTCCTAGTTGTTGATTAAGGGCAATTGTACATATTTCCTTTGAGATATAGATAGTCACTTTGGCAAGATGATAGCAACCACAAATATGTGGGGAAGTATCATCTTGCTTTAGTTTTGAGTTTCTGTTTCACATTCCGGAACCTTCATCTCTTACTATTAGGCTGGAATACTTGCACATGGAAATTCCCCAAATTGTATGAATCAACTAAAATTGATCAAATATCAAATGCTCTGCCTCTGTTCATGTGGCAAACATAACATATTTTGATATCTTTAATGGATTAGCTTGAAAGTTTCCGTCTAAAAACAGTGCTGTCGATATACTTCTGGTGTGGGGTGATGATTTTGAATATGCTTGGCTGATACTTTTGCAGTTATTTTCACTCGAGGCAACTGGCTTTTTCTTTGGGGTAGCAGATGAGCTCAGCAGTAGTATGCCAATTTTGGCATGGTTAGGGTAGAGTATGCTATGTGTTCAGGAGTTCAACATTCTGGTGGTGGCTGTAGCATGCAATTAGTTAATAATGAAAGCTACAGTGCTAGTCATCAGTATTCAGGTTGCCCAAGATTTATAATTTCTGATTGGCCACAGTGTAGGAGTTAGAATAGACCTTTTGATCTCGTTGGTAGGCAAATATTACACTACTTGTAGAATTTCTGTTATAAGTACTTGCTATAGTTTCAATTCCTTCTGGCTTTGATTGGTCAGGGTGGTGTTGTTGTTATGCAGAATTAGCATCCGAAAATGCTTCTAAGATGGTAGCTCAGAATTGCTGCTGGTTTCTGGAAGCTTTTTGGCTTCTTATGTGGCTACTACTATTTATAAGGTCATTTTGGTGCTGTGATAGTGTGTTCCATTGTTGACTAGTTTGTGTCGGATTAAATCATGAAAATTATGTCCCCTTTCTTGGGTTTTAATATGTGTCTGACCCTCCCAAAGTGTTGTTGAATCAGTAGCCGGTGCATTGATCTGTCACTTTGAGATTTCCTGATTTTCCTTTGGTCACCCCGGCATATTTATCGTATAGAAGAGTTGGACCTGGGAGATCAAGGAGTGGAGAAGTATGATTAGAATGCTATACTTATAGGCAGCTTGTTGCAAAAGGGCTAGACTTGAACATGTGGAGATTTGGGAGATTAGTTGTCAATCATCAACTTACACTCTTGGTTTCTCTTTATGGTTGCATTTCAAGTATCTCAGATGGTCCTGTGGTTTGCCATTGGTCTCATTTATTGCTTGAGTTCTTACCAAAAATTTGTTCAGTTTGGTGTCATTGTTCACTAAAACTAGTGATTCAGGGTGTTTTCTCATGCCTTCAGGTTTCTCTTATGCAGTTACCAAGAATTTGACTCAAATTTGCAATTGTATTACATCTAATTGTCCATATGGTGCCCAGGAATAAGTACATCATGTGGATCAAAAAGCCTCCCCACCCCCCAAAAAAATCGTTTTACTGATTGAATCTTGCATTTTTTGGAGTCTTAAGCACCACTATTGATGATTAATATCTCATTTGTACAGGGGAGAAGGTAAAATTATCTGAAAAAATTTGCTGATCTATGATCCCCTCACCCTCTAATGCATGCCACAAAATCATGTTTCATCATGCACGATTATCTATAGGCACATCCCATGGCCCCTTTTCTTGCTTCGTAAAACAGGAAAAATTTGTAATTTTTTTTTATCAATTTTAGGGGGTCACTTGGTCTATGTTCTTATGGATGAGGACTATATCAATTTGATACGTCGATCAAAACCCGGTCCATCCAAGTCCATGTCATTGTCTTGATCTCTGGATGATGAGAGTTATCTGTCAACTAAAATTTTATACATCAAACCAGTTGAAGAAGCATAATGTTGAAACAAGAAATATAGTAATTAGCCAATCGGTACTAGGAAAGAAAGGAATGGATGAGTAAGCAATTGGCTAAGGGAAACAACGTTGAAGGAGATATGGTAATATTTGATGCCGCAATCACATTACTGGTAATACGTTAAGGAGATATGGTAATGTGATTTTAGCTTTTTCTTGTATCTTTCATTTAACCTATTAATTACAAAATTTTTTTAAAAAATAAATAATCTAACAATGGTCTTTCTATCGGTTCAATTACCTGATACAAAAAGAATCATTGCATTTTCTTTAACCATAAAATTGACCCAACACATTACAAATGATACAAATTTTCATACCGAGACATCTACCATCTCGCACAATAGTCTATCATATGCAGCATCAAAATTGATCATGGATAAGTTGGGCATGAATAGATAGTAATTTAGGACAAAAGGTGATTAATATTTTATTATCAAGTATATAAGAAAGTTGGCAAAAATAATATAGTATAAAAGCATGTCACATTAAGAAACAGCTTGAAAGTTGTTAAGGGCCTTGCAGGATGCTGAAGCACTTCAGTCTTAATTTCTTCCGGTACTTCTACGATTCACAATGTTCGACTTTTGTGTCCTTTCATTGAGTGTTAGAAAGCTTCGTAATTTTTTCTCATAATGCTATGAATCCAAAAGGATCGGTGTAGAGATGCATAAGAGGCGGACAAGGATCACAAAGACGGCTGTGACAGAGTACAGATTGTGTTAGAAGGCGAGTATGTCAAGGGAGAGAAGACCCGCAAGGTCGACCATTACAAAGATGACAGGAGGTCTTCTAGCAGGGACAGGGATATCCAAAATATAACTGGCAAGAAATTTTCCTGATGCTTGGATTGCTTTTGCACCGGGCAAAATCTAGTTGATAATATTGTAGATAAAGTGACCGCACGAGCCGCCAAAAAGAATAAAAGATTTAACCTAGTGCGGAGTCACCGTCTGACTAGACCTTGCTCAACCAGAACAAAGGCGTGCCTGCAAAATGTCAAGCCTGCGATGTAACAAAGAATGCAACTGGATAGAAACTTACGCTACTGCAGCTCCTAAGGTTTAAGTAGTAAGAAACAAATTTCTGGACCTTGGTACCAAGAGAGTGAAACAACTGGGAGCAGAAATTTGAACTCCCCAAGAAAGTATCAGGTTTACACATTTAATGATCTATAGAGGTTATAATTTAACAGTTTCCTCTTAGATTCATACGGAACAAGGACATAAGCCCGTCAAAGTCTGAAGTGCAACCAACAATAAATACAAGAATGAAAGCAGAAGTGACTAACGGGTGGAGCGCAGATTAAATTAATCCTCTTCTAAATTGATGGAGTCCTTAAATTTTCCATACAAAAGCTTCTTTAATTCAGCCATTTCTGCAAGAATTGATTCCTTCTCTTCCTCCAGTTTTTCCAAATTCTTGCTGTTCGTCTCCTTCATCTCCTCTATCCTAGTCTCCACCTCTTCCTTTGGAACATGAGCAAAAACTTCCCCAATTTGGAGGCGCACTACCTCCTCATCAGTAAGAATCAACTCATTGCTTGCATCCTCCAAATTCTCATTTGTTTCCTACAAAAGTGAAGCAAGCAATGAAGTACATGTACGCTGATAAAATTTCAATGAATAAGATGTATTATCTAGACAACATAACTTTTATATACATACAGCAATTAAATGTATTTCAAACATAACAGACAAATAATCTATACCATTCAAATCCAGGACTTGCTTACAAAAAACTAAAACATGAAATTATACATAATCTGTATCAACGATAGCAAAGTGAAGTATATTTTCCTTGAGTTTCATATTTGCCCCTGTGAAATGTCCTTATGTCAAGTGCAGTTCCTCAACAAACAATCCACCATGCGCATCCCAAAATCTCCTATTTTGTTCAACAAACTAGATGACCCGACAGTTTTCATGTTTTCTTGAACAAAATTGTCCTAAGGTCAATAGTGGCACCATTGTCACTTCTCTTCGCTTGAGCCGCCTTCTTTTCTTCCTATCCAACTCCCACCTCTTCTAAATCTTTCTTTTATTAACAAAAAAAAAAAAAAAAACCCAATCACACGAGAGCGAATACAAGTGCATGGTCATATTACTGCCATTGACTATAGTAGTAAATGTGATGGCTTCGTGTTACAGCGTTGACCATTATTTAGAAGGGTTTTCAATTCCGCCAATCAATTCATCCAAATTTGCTTATAACATATGCATGCAATATATTAAGCAAATGAAAGACACACCCAATCAGCAAAACAGAAGATTAGCACCTGCTACTTGCCTAAAATTATTGCACAATATTTGGGTGCTTCAAGGTATTGTCGGCCACGGAATAGGGATATTCCAGCTTCTTTGATATGTAAAGTGCATAAGCAAGAGCAGATTAACCAAATAAGAAGAAAAAGGAAAAAGGACGGTGACAGAGACTGTCAGGTCCTGAGCCTTGATGGGAGATATCATTTGTCTTAATGGAAAGAGCGAGCTTGTGGATTCTCAGAGACAGAAAAGAAGAGACAGAGCAGAGCTTGAGAATTATAGGGACGTTCCATTGGAGCAGATATAGCATTGGCTTCCAAAGAATGGAAGCCATAGATGTTTTGACTTTCAGATGCAAAACTTTTAGCACAGAAGGTCAAAAGTGTGAATTATGCAACCATCACAGTTATGGTGAATATCAGTATGAGACTTTTCACCAAAAATAAAAAATAAAAAAAGGAGAAAATCATATGAGACTCAACAGATTCAAAAATATTAAGCCACATACAAAGTACAGATACTAACGGTTACATATTTTTATGAAGAATGTGTAGCAAGGACCTAGCATAGTTTCAGCAAAGAATTTTACATTTTCATTTCTTTTCTTTCTAGGGGGACAGGTCCAGAAGTACCAATAGGTTTGTAGAAAAATTTTACCATACACAAGAAAGAGAATTTCAAAGAGTAATAATGTGAAAAGTGTTAGCCAAAAGGTCCCAGAATGGGCCTTCAACCATCAACCTGAGTTGCCTGGGTCCAGACAAGCTCTTCTCCTTCACTGAGGCCCTCTCATCTCATTTATTGTCAAACTAAGCAAAGAAATGCCCCAGAATTAAATGAAAATTGAAAACTTTCATCCTATCAACATCATAATAAATATCTTTCCAAGCCCATGGTCTACATAAAAACAGGACGTGAACATGCCAAACCTATACCTTCATACTGCATCTGCAGTCTAACAGAGGATGGTTTACCATCTTTTGCTCATCTTTTTCTGAATCATCAAGAAGAATGCCATCTTAGGAAGGAAATAAATCATTTCCAACAACCATCCATCTCTTTGAAACAATTATCCTTGAAAGGACCTTGCCTCAAACTTCCCAGATCTTGTCCCTTTAAAGCACCACAACTTACTTGATCAAAAACCAAATCTAACTGCGCCAACATGATAATAACACTGACCTTACTAATGCTAATCAATCCCTGCTAGCACAAAATGGTCAAAAGAGATCCTACTTTGAAGTTGGGGTTGCGCAACTTGGGTGGTGTAACCAGTTAGGTTCTCCTTCATCTTTCCTCCTTTCTCCTTCCACCTTATTTTCTCTATATCTTAATGGAGGATACTTCATCCTGTTTTTCTTGTCAATTAATTGTCAACATAAGACTAGGAAGGAATGCTGGATCTCAATGAAGTGTCAACTAATTTAGCGCAGTTTGTAACTTGACCAGTCAATCTCCATAATGGCTCTCTAGTTTGGAAATTTAAGCTACTATATTCAACCTTTCAAGTGAAGAAGCCAGTTTACATTTGGCCATCTTGCATACACATGCTTAATTTTAAACTTTAATCAATCAATTCTTAAACCTACTACTCCGCAGTAAGATCATACAGTCCAATAAGGCTACTTTAGCATCATAAGCCTAATTTTGCAACACTTTTGACAAATCCAAGAGTTTCCTATTGCATGTTGCAAAGTTTTAACAGGGTTGATTAGGTTAAGATTAAGCGGGTGGCTAGTCCAGATTTCACTTTCATGAATGCTTATCAAATGTGTTAAGGTATGTCAAAGCAAAACACTACGTCATTGAACCAAGAAGAATAAGGCTTTCCGTGCCAAGTTCTCTCCTGCTCTTTTATGATAGGCTTCTAATCGTACACCACTTAGATGAAGAGACAGCAATGCAACAATGATGCAATTACGAGTGTTGAGTTCAGCTTCTCTTGTCAAGACAAAACCCAGGCTGTCAATAATCTGAGGAACTAGCTAGACCTCTTTTTCTTGCATTTTCAAGTTGGAAAACCACTACCTCGGACAAAAGCTCTAGCCATACATAAGATGATAAAAGACCCAGTAGGTAAATAGAAGCTAGCTGATCTAAGCCTTTGAACAAGAGATCACAAAAGGAAAGACAGAATTCTAACCTAGACCCATCCTAACTCAATTAAATTAACAATCCTATAATGGATTTTAGACACCCACCCCTGGTCCTCAATTAGTAGAGAAAAAGGATTATGAATGCAAAGGAATAGATATTTCTAAGTTTATCTCTAATAATTTGATTGCACAGGGCACAGGCCTGTTGGGATCTCCTTAAAAATAACATATTATCATATGGAATGAACAGTAAAGAAAGGGTCACCCAAGTGCAGATGAGAAAGATCATATATAGCGAATGAAATTGGCAGTCCATCAAACTGCAAGCATAGTCAGCCAAATTATTCACTCCTAACCAAAAATAAATAAAATAGGACCAATACTTGGTGGAGCTTTAGCAGTGGTTTGGGAAGGGTGGCTCTTATTTCTTTTCAAACCCTCTTATATATTCTTCTGTATTAACTATCCAATGGAGAAAATGGTTAATTTTTCCTACAATTCAGTAACCGCGCCAAAAAATAAAAATTTAAAAAAAATCTACAACATCACAAACAAACCCCATCCAAAGATTTTATCATTCCAGGTAATCCCTCTTCCCTATGGTTTCCCGAAAGAAATTTGCCACCATCTCCCTTCCACTCTAACACTTATAATTTCTTACCCCTTCAACATGGATACTTCAAACCTATGAACTCCTATATCTGTCTCCACATATGCCAAACATCAAAGAAGTTTAAAGAGGACTCATTCCCCAACCCAAGCAACCTCGCATAAAAGAATCCTCTGACCAGTGACCACCACATATAAGGACTAACTAGAAGAATCCGCCAGATGACCAGGACAGGGTTGGGGGGGGGGGAGGAAGCATTGGATTGTCTTGGTAGGGGAACTAGGAACAATAAATAACTGAAATTGTCACAGGGAAGGTTCCAAACATATCTCCCAACCCTTTTTTTTCTTCCAAATTTCCAATACCCCAAACTAAAGGCCCAGTCATATTTAGTGTCCACACAAGGTTCCGACAAATCTAACAAATTGAGATGGAACTAGACAACTAGTTTCCTTTAGCATTGCTTGAGATTGAGCGATAATGTTTTTAACACATTTAAAGACAGTTGAGCATGCTGAAATGCAACACACATAAAAGATAAGCTACACGAATTCTTGCAAACAACAATAACCTGAACCTTAATCTCAATATTTGGGGTCGACCATTTGAAAGACAAGTATGGAGACTTAAAATAAAAAAAGAAATAAAAATAAAATAAATTAATAAATAAAAGGAAAAAAAATAATAAAATGAATAGATAAAAAAATAAATAAATATGATTGTTTAATTTGTACGGATTCTTATACGCCACTCATTCCTATCCAACGTCATCCTCTCGTTTAAATTTTTAACTATCATGTTTTTACGGATAATTTACATTCAAGTTTTCAGCGGTCTACCTCTACGCTTTATTAGATCTCCAGTATTCAAGTTTTCTACACTTCTAACCGGTGTGTTTTCGGGTCTTCTTTGCACATACCCAAACCATCTCAGTTGACACTCTTGCATTTTATCCATAATTGAACTAATTCCCAACATTTTACAAATCTCTTCATTTCTAATTCTATTTCTTCTAATTTTACCACGTATCTACATAAGCATTCTCATTTTTGCTACCGTCATTTTTTGTTTTTGTTGTTGTTTAATAGCCAAAAACTCAGTATCATATAATAGTGCAAGTCTTACTGTGGTTCTATAGAACTTTCCCTTCAAATGTAGTGGTATCGTGAATTCACAAAGAACTCCAGATACCTTTCTCCATTTCATCCAACCTGCTTGAATCCTATGATTTACATCTCCATCTATATTGCCATCATTTTGAATGATGGAATTGAGATATCTAAATCGTTTACTTTTTGGTATATCTTGTCCATCTAACCTAATCGTTTCTTCATCGTTCCGAGCATTGTTGTTAAACCTACATCTCATATACTCAGTTTTTGATCTACTCAATCTAAATCTTCTGAATTCTAGTATATCTCTCCATAACTCTAATTTAACACCAATACCTTCTTTAGTTTTATCAACCAACACCATATCATCTGCAAAAAGCATACACCGTTGTATTTTATCTTGAATATTTTTTGTGATTTCGTCTATCATTATTGCAAAAAGAATGGGACTTAATGCTGAACCTTGATGGAGCCCAATGTTAATGGGAAAACTATTGCTCATACCCCTGCAAGTTCTTACATTGATTATAACTCCATCATACATATCTTTAATGAGATTAATGTATTTCAAGGAGATCCCTTTTTTCATCGGCGCCCACCACAATATGTCTCCAAGAACCTTATCATAAGCTTTTTCTAGATCAATGAATACCATTTAATTTTACTTTTCTATTTCTTTTTTTTCAGCCATAGCACCGACCTCCAACCTCCCCCCCCCCCCAAAAAAAAAGATGAAAAATTGAAATCCACTAAGAAATGCTTACAGTCAGGGTGTGAAAATTAAAATAGGTGTTAAAATGATTTTGCATTCTATCCCATAGAATCAATTAGTTTAAAAGAGTTGAGGAGGGTTTGGAAAGCATTAATCATTTAGGTTTTTGTGTTGATCTGGTTTCTTTTTCCTCCTTTAAGGATTTTTCATGCTTGGAGTTTTTGTACATTCTTTGTTCTATCTAATACAATGCTATCAAAAGGGAAAAAAAAAAGATTTTTGCTTTGGAGAAGATTCAATCCAATTCAAAGAACTTTTACCAAAAACTGAGGTGTTAAAATATCATTTTGTTGAGTTACATAAGTATGCCATTTTCAAAATGTTCCCCAACCAGTATAAAACAGTCCACCCAAACAACCCATAAGTTTGAAAATGTTTGGCGGAAATTTCAAAGTAAGTACTTCTCCTCCAAACAAAGAATGGGGCTCTTCCTAGTCATTACGAAAT
Source organism: Dillenia suffruticosa (assembly GCA_033439265.1). Taxonomy (NCBI): domain Eukaryota; kingdom Viridiplantae; phylum Streptophyta; class Magnoliopsida; order Dilleniales; family Dilleniaceae; genus Dillenia; species Dillenia suffruticosa. The sequence continues at coordinate 3,641,545 of JAVTVX010000018.1, read as the reverse complement.
CAAAGACAATATCCTCATTCTAATAATTTGTTACAACAAGCACCCTCACTCTCTCCCCCTCTCAAAGTTACGTCATTAGCTACGAAAAAGCAAGCAGCAGTACAGTTTTAAAACATTATAATTAACCTCCAGTAAGCATATATAATCTCTCTCTCTCTCTCGGGCTAGTTCAATCAACTTAGGTATGGAGCATAAGTTAACAGTATACAAATCCATCACAAATATCAACAATTTATACAATGTTTGGAAGAAAGTTTCACAACCAAACACAAAAAATTACCTTGGCAAACTTGATCTCGTCTTCGAGCTCGTGAAATCTGTTGTTCAATCTCCCAAATTTGTTGATGTTTTGCTGGTCTTCCCATGTCACTTCCGCATCCGAACCTCCACCCTTCCAATTTTCATCAAAACCAAACAATCAATTAAACTCGCAGATAACCAAAGAAACGGGGGCTTAGGGTTTTAACAATTTAGGTTTTTACCTGTTGCATTGTGTTTCTCACGTACGATTGAGTGTTTTCGAGATTCTTAGAACTTCAGAAAACGATTGATTTTAATCGGCCTATAGATCTGTTTCGCCACGACGTCGTTTTTGTTTTAATGCGTTTAGGGCGGTGCTTACATGGATTTTTATTCTTCTTCTTCTTTGGATTAATTATGCAATCTTAAATGAAATGAACTTTATATAAAACATTTTTTTTATAAAAGCAAGATGGCTTAATCTTATTGTGGTAGAATGTGGTGTCTCGACCAATAGTTAATTAGTTTAGTGAGATATGATATTAGATTTCTTAACTGAGATTCAGAGTTTAATTTATGATTTAGATATAAAACAAACTATTTTGGGAGGATAGTGATCTAAATAGAGTAAGTATAATTCTGGATATCGGTAGGTAAGTATAATATCCCAAAAAAAAGCATATGATGCCTCGGATTAGTTGTTGCCATGTACATATTTACAAGCAATCCTTATATGCGTTATTTAAACTTTGTATTTGATCTTTGAATAAGTATTTGAAGAAGATCTTAAATTAACTTAACTTTAATTTTGATATAAATTAGTCATCAAACAATTAAGGCAAAAACCTATTTTTTGTTTGGTCCGAACTTTTAAACTTTTTAATTAAATTTTAAATTTATATCATCACTTTTAATTAAGATCTATCATTACCACCACTTAATTGATTCAATGGTTGTATATTGAAATCTTTTAAATAAAAACTTATATTTGAGTCTTGTATATATAGAAAATAGACGTTGAAAGAGTGATACGATTCAAATCGAACTTAATTGATTCAATATAATTATTAGATACCGATAATTTATTAAAAAAATCGAAACAAGAAATTAACTTTGTTTAAATAAAGTTATTCAATAGATTCCATAGCCCACTTTAATTAACGCACATCTAATTGCTCAAGTAGGGGAATTCCCATGGTCAAAAGGAAACACGAGCCTTTGTATGCCCACACCAATGACTCTAATCACCAAGCCCCTCAAAAGGATTCATAAATTTAAATATGAGAAACAACGTGGAATCATATATTTATCAAATTCTTTTAAATTGAATGGTCAAACATTTTATATTTTAATCAAATATCTCGAGTTTGAACTCTGGGAATGGTTAGAAAGAATTTAAGATAACCAACTCCTAAAATAGATTTCACAATACTCGAATCAGATTAATCGGGTATAACCCAGATATCTGTGGTGAAAAAAAAAAGTTCAGTATATTTCAATAAAGATAGCACATATGATTTTTGTTATGCAAGGGTGTAATATAAAGGAAAGAATATAATTAAGAGCATTCCAGCATTACCTGCTCTCAAAATAAAATAATTAAGAGAGAGAAAAAAACCACATTTGATTTATTTTAGCGAGAGATTACTCAAAATAAAGGAAAATTTAAATAAATTAATTTTAGAAAGAAAACTAATGTGCTAATTTAGAGAGAAAAAAAATTAAGTTTAATATTTCAAGAGGGAGAAAAGTTAGAAAAATGTCTTATCGATTTCAATTGAATGACTAATTAAATGATTTGAGCTTGAACAAGGGTTCAAGCTCATTCATTGATAAGGGTGGGCTATTACAAACCTTATCTCGGGTAGCTTGCTTAACATCTGTATGTGATTGACATTTTTGTGTGCATGTTCATGCTTACGAGGAGGAATACTTTGTTTTCTTTTGCAGGCAGAGTTAAATCCGCCCATATCAGTGGTTTCATATTAATCGAGCTTGCGCGGATTTGTGGTGAGACTGTACATTCAATACTCATACTGCCATGAAATTGTCAACAATGTAAGTTCTTGATGCAAACTATATGCCATGGAAGTTTGGGAAGTACTCAGTGGCGCCCAAGGGCAGTGGGCACAGTGGGTCGACTGGCGATTTTAGTGGGGCAATATCTTAAATTAAATAGAGACGATATTTATTTTATACGTAAAAATTAATAGAATTATTTTGATCTAGTGGGGGTAATTGACCACCTCCTTTCTATGTAGCTCCGTCACTAGAAGTACTACAATACAAGAGATGGTGAAGAACCACTCAAGAGCTAATATCGATATCTGTCAAACTGCTATTTTAAAACTTGCTTGAAAGGACCCATTCGTGTGGATGCTAACACGGCTAATGCCCTAAGAGGCAAATATGCCAGAGTTTGCGTGGAGGTCGACTTGGACCCCTAAAGTGCGGATAGCAAATAGAGTCAAAAAAATCGAGTACGAAGGCATCCATGTTCTGTGTTTCAAATGCGGAAGAGTTGGACACAGGAAAGAGGCTTGCAGTGATCAGAGCAAGGAGGACGTAGGTAGGATAGGGTTACCGAGATGGGGAGGACGGAGCCAGGCACGGTGGAATCCGACGAGAGCTTGGGTCCTTGGATGATCGTTACTCGAAAACCCAAAATTGCCAAAACTAGTAAAATCAGAGGAAAAGAGGAGGCGATCAAACCTAGACAAAATAGAATTGCTAGTTTGAGAAAGGTCAACGAGATGTCAGATGGAGATCAAGCAGATCATGCTGTAGGGGAGTTTGTCAGGCTGGTGTAAGAGGAGATTATGGGGAAGGGCAGAGTAGAGATAGCGAAAGACCATCATACCGTCAGCGTCTGCAACGGTGATGGTCCAACCAGAAGCTTGCGGAGGAAGAAGCATGATCGACAGAGGACTGATAGCAGGAGACCAACTCTGCATAGGGAAGAGGAAAAGGCGGTTGGAGAGATGAGTCTGATCTCTCGTGTATCTTTCTCTAATAAGGCCGATGGAAAAAAGCACAACTCTCAGAATGGACACGGGCTTGGTGGAGGTAGATATCATGGGCCAAGACACTCAGTTCCAAGTAATGGGTAGCGAAGTTGGGCTGGTAATGAGGGAAAGAAGGACAGGCCCATGTAGCATTGAGAATATGCTGGGCCTAGAGAAACAGGATTTGGACCCTGGGGAAGAGGAGATGGGTATTTACAACCCAGTTATGGATGAGGGTCCGGCTCATGGATTTTCAAACCAAACGGTTAGGAGAATTGAGGGACCGTTTGAATCCTGGGCGGGAGACCAGAGCGGCATTAGAGGCGATCAAGAGAGGCCTGAGGAGCTGACGGACATGGAGTGCTGAGCTTCTTCAGTGAGTTTTGTTCTGCCCTTATCTTTATCTTTCTTTAATGAAGATCAATATCATCGTTTGGAACTGCAGAGGAGTCGGAAATAGTAGGTTTAGAAGGGCCTGTAAAGAGTTTCTGAGAACCCACGATCCTGATGTTTTGTGTCTCTTAGAGACCCGAAAGTTCCCAACTTTCTTGAATAAGATGGGATGGAATGAATATTCAGAGTTCCTTCAATCGGCTATAAAGGAGGCCTTTGGCTTAATTGGAACTCTGACAGAGTTAATTTGAAAGTGTTGCACCACTCCAACCAAATGATACACGTTAACATTAGAGAAGGAGTTAGAGACAACCTGTTCTCCTTTGCCTATGTTCAGCCGAACCATCAAGCCAAGGAAGATTTTTGGACCGAGATGATTGACATGGCTTACAATATCAATTCTTCTTGGTTTGGGTTGGGGGACTTTAATGATATTTGTAGTGCTGAGGAAACTAGCAACAAAAGATTCAAGTCTTGGAGAAGGTTTCAGAGAGTGCAGAGCTGGTGGGACTCTTGCAACCTCTCAAGTTTTGAGGCTCTTGGCCCGAAATTCACCTGGTCCAAATTCAACAATGGAAGAATTGTCTTGCAGCAGAGGTTAGACCGAGTTCTCGTTAATCAGCATGCTAGGTTGGCGTTCCCAGAGCTGAAAGTCATCAATCTTCCGAGACTTCATGGAGATCACTCCCCGGTAATGCTTGCCACCAGTCTCACCTGCTCGCCTAGGAAAGATAGGAAGCCTTTCAGATGGGAGGCGGCTTGGCTCACACACCCTGATATTAAATTGGTTTTCGATGAGGCTTGGAAAGCTAGCGAAAATTGTCTTCTGTAGTCTATTGATCACGCTTGTAAATAGCTAAAGTGCTGGAATAGGGAGGTTTTTGGCAATATCTTCCATCGCAAAAAAGAGCTCCTAAGGAGGATAAGAGGTATTCAGAGGTCGAAGGACTATGGTTTTTCAGTTTTCCTTCAGAATCTGGAACAAAGGCTTCTGAACGAGTATCATCTAACTCTAGCGCAAGAAGAAACCTTTTGGCTGCAGAAGTCTCGTGTTGATTGGATCTCTAAAGGAGACAACAACACGAGATTCTTCCACATGCAAACTAAAGTCAGAAGAAATAGAAATAGAATTGCAGCTTTGAAGGTGAACAACTCATGGTGTTTTGACCAAGAGAGACTACAAAGCAAGGCTTCAGAGTTCTTCTGCAATCTCTTTGATAGCAAGAGAGTGGAGGATCCTAGTGATCGTTATTTCAGATGGCATAAGAAACTTAGCGAGGAGGATAGAACTAGTCTCACCAGGATGGTCAACGAAGAGGAGATTAGAGCTGCCCTCTTCTCCATGAAAGGCTTGAAGGCCCCAGGCTCGGATGGGATTCAAGCAATCTTTCTTCAGTAGCATTGGGACACGGTTAAGACCTCGCTCTACATCTTTGTGAACTCGGCCTTTAGAGATGGCTACTTCTGGCCTGAGTTGGCTAATGCTGTTCTTGTCCTCATCCCCAAGCAGCCCAGTCCAGAGAGTCTGAATGATTTCAAATCTATTAGTTTGCTAAATTCCTCGTATAAAGTCTTGTCCAAGATTATTGTCCAAAGGATGAGACCTCTACTGCAGAAGTTGGTGGACAACCATCAGAGTAGTTTCCTCCCCAATAGAGGGACTCTAAACAATACGGTCATTACTCAGAAGGTGATTCATTCTCTGAGGAAGTCCAAAAGTAACACTCAGTTCATGATTCTTAAAGTTGATCTCAAAAAAGCCTATGACAGTATTAGTTGGGAGTAGTATTTAGGGCGGGTGTTGGCGAACTTCAATCTTCCCCGAGAACTCATTAAGCTCATTATGTTCTCTGTTTCTGTAGGGAAGATCTTTTTGCTGTGGAATGGTGAAGCTCTCCCCGCTTTCAAACTGGGTCATGGCCTTAGACAGGGAGACCCTTTCTCCCCCTATTTATTTATCCTTGTCATGGAACGTTTAGCCTACATGATCCAGGACAGAGTGGCAAGAGGATCCTGGCATCCGTATAAATTCAGCAGAAGCGGTCCCTTTATTTCTCACCTCTTTTGTGCCGATGATCTTCTCTTGTTTGCCAAAGCTGACCTACTGAATATGAGCAAAACTTGAAGTGCTTAAAAGAGTTCACAGCTGAGAGTGGTCTTACTATCAACCCCAATAAGTCTAAATTGTGGTGCTCTAATAGAGTTGCCTGGACTCTTAAGGATTCTCTTGCGGCCATAAGCAAATTTTCCCTAATTGCTAATCTGGGAAAGTACCATGGCACCCCTATTATTCATAAAGAGTAAATAGCCAAACCTTTGGTTTTATTGTGGAGAAGGTCCAGAGCAGACTTGAAACATGGAAAGCAAAGCTCCTCAATGCAGCTGGGAGGAAGGTGCTTATCCAATCGGTCAATGCGGCCCTCCCGTTGTTCACAATGCAAACCTCATGGATTCTTTAGTCTATTTGCAATAAACTTGAAAAAATTAATCGAGACTTTCTTTGGGTTGGGATGGTGACCACAAGAAGGTGCATTTGGTGGGATGGGAGAAGGTTTGTAAATCGAAGAAGAATGGTGGTTTAGGTCTGAGGACTACTAGAAATTCTAACTTTGCCCTCATGGCTAAGATGGGATGGAATATCATTAAGGGAGGCGTCACAATAACTTATGGTGCAGGGTGCTTAAAAGTAAATATCTCAAAGAGGGCGACTTGTTGAGCCACAGATGCAGACTCGACACTTTGGTGGTCTGGAGAGGTATTGTCAGAAGTAGAGAGCTCCTAGCCAAAGGTTTGAGATGGAGGATGAGAGATGGTAGAAGTATTAGGTTCTGGCATGATGTTTGGATTGGAAATGAGCCCCTGATCAAGTGTCCTCTCTCTCTTCCCGTGCAGACGACTAACGATATCATAGTTGATCGGTTCATAACTGCCAACAAGGAATGGAACATTGACGATCTGCAAGCCTATCTCCTGACGGCTAAGGTTGAAGAAATAAGAAGTGTGATTATCCCTAAGAATGACAGAGCTGTCGATGGTCTCTACTGGGATGGAAGTGGGGATGGAGAATTTTCAGTCGCAGCAGCTTATAGGCTCTGTCATTACCTTCGACATGGAGGTTCTCAGGAAGAGGACGATTGGAGCTGGCTCTGGAAATATACAGGTCCAGAGAGGGTGAAATTCTTCTTGTGGTTGGCGGCTAGCAACAAGATCATGACTAATGTTGAAAGAAAGAAAAGACATTTCACTATAGAGGATGACTATATGTTATGCAGAGGATTGAAGGAGACGACCCTTCACTGCTTGAGAGATTGTGTTGCAGCCAAAGAAGTGTGGAGTATTATTCTACCAGGGGTGGAAAGTATCAGAACTTCTGGTCTTTAGATGTGTTCAACTGGCTGAAATTGGGATACAAGGATCTCTGCACAGATGTTTTCTACCTAGACGAAAGCAAGTTCGTTGCCACGATTTGGATCCTGTGGAAGGCCCGGTGCAGACGCATCTATCAGAAAGAAGAGATGTCGGTGGTCGTGGTGGCTAGATGGGCGCTGAATTTTAGTAGGGAAATCAGACTTGCTAACCGCAAAGAGGTTGGGAGGAACCTCTGCAACAAGGAGTGGATTAGTTGGACACCTCCTCGAAACAATAGGTTTAAGCTCAATACGGACAGCTCAATAGCGGCTAATGGGCATGCTGCAGCAGGGGGCATCCAATGAAATGTCTCAGGCGATTGGGTGACAGGCTTTGCTATTAATGTGAGAAGTTGTTCGGTCATCATTGCAGAGTTGTGGGGTGTTAGGGAAGGTCTCTGCATTGTCAACAAGAGGGGTATTAAGAACATTGAGCTGGAGGTGGATTCTTTAGCTGTCTTCAGTCTTCTCAATGAGGGGGCTGTGGATAACCATCCTTTTCGAAACATAATCCAAGATTGCCACGAGCTTATGGTGGTAGTTAATGTTTTGGAGACTTCCCACACTCTCAGAGAGGGCAACAAGTGTGCTGACCACCTTGCGGCTCTCGGTCACAGTTGCTCTCCAGGTCTGCATGAATTCGCTCTTCCCCCGCCTTCTTTGTTAAGGCTGCTTCAAGATGATAGATTAGGAGCTAAGTTTCTAAGGCTGAAGCGTAGGCTCTCTTTTGTTAGGCCCAGAGGCTTGGGCTTGTGTTTGTAATTTCTCTTATCTCACAAAAAAAAAAGTTTGCTTGAAAGGAGTTGTCTTGGATTCATTTAGCTATTAGTCTTTTGTTTAATCAATTTTAATTTTATTAATTTTACTTTTATTTTAGTAATTTAGATTTTGGGCCTATTACGAAATGGAAATTTAGCGGTTCCTAAATATTTTAATAGTCTATTCACAATCAGGGCCGGACCACTGTAGGGCTAGGGTGGGCAATTGCACTCCCATAATTTTTTGAAATTCAATTAGTGTTTACGATTCATATATATTTTACACCAACATAACTATAATTTTGTATTCGTTATCCATATTTGTTGTTTGAATAAATATTTTATAAATTTTTTGTACCCCTGCCTCTAAGTCTAGGGTCTGCCTCTGCTCACAGTATATTTTGCAAGACAAACATCGGAAAGGATCAATGCATATCTATCATTGTTCCTATCCAACAATTGAAAGCTCTGCAATAGTTGTGTCCATGAGAGACAAGGTTTAGTTCTACAATATATTTACAAATCATAAGAAATGCAATTCTGTGATTTAAACTCTCAAGCTGCAAAGCGAAATTGTGGACACTAGGTTGAGTATCTTATATTTTCGCTGTACACATTAATGGGTGTTGAGAACTTGGTTTTATTATAAATAGCTTAAAATGGAGGTGAGGTTGATGAAATACTCTTCACTGTGCCGAATTGTGAGGCCACCCATCCGACAGTTAAATCCGTACTTTCCTCTTCCCAGTTTCACAAGTCTTGGAAGAAAGGACGGTTAAATAGGATATTCGGATCACAATCTGCTTCTTGTCAGTTTCTCCTATGTAGGCTGCAAAGTAGCCTTTCAGAGCATCATTTGGTGGCTGAGAGTATTCCCTGCTTTGGGAAATGAGTTCGATGAAGGACTCGCTTAGCATGAGCCCATTCGGACAGCCAACTTGAGCAGAGAATTCTAAGACTTAAAAAATTGAAAATTGAAAATGTTTTAAGTGATGAGATCTAGTATTTGGAAGTGGAGGGCTTTAGTTGAATTTACAACCATAAATCTGGGGTATATATAAAGGGTGAAAGTCCAATCTAGTAAGTGGAGAAAAAGTGGTAGGAGATTGAAACATATAGTGTTGAGTGACATATTTATTTATTGAACTATTGTTTATCAATCACATGGAATGCCCAATATGTTGGAGGACATCCCGTCCTACCAATATAAGGTAGCTATCAAGAGGGGCCAAGTTGAGATTATATAATACTTAGCCACTGAATTTTAATTTATGTAGTGATCCATTTCTCTTTCTAGACATGTTAATGACATCAAAGGTCCTTTGTGATCAATAAGATAATAAGATTCTCATCTAAGCATCCTGATCATGGTTGCTCATATTAGTTTCAACCATGTGGGAATTTGAGTTGTTGTCTTTCCAGTTACACTGCAGGTGCCATTAAGAACTCTCAAATCTTATTTTTTGGAATTAGAGCTACTCCACTTATGGGCAACCTTTTTCATTTCAAAGATTGGTGTTTCTACCCCTAGCTTGTTGAAAATTGAAGTGTGCTAAGGGAAAGACTATTATGTGGTAATGCATGCGATGATGGAAGTTCAGTATAGCAAAATGAAGAGCCAAATAAATAGATGAGATGGTTGATATGCAGGGTAATTGATCTTCCAATATGCGGCAGGCCTATGTCAACATCAGTGACTAATAATTTTCATCCTTGCCCTCTTACAAAGATGGAGCAAGGCTCATTTTAAGAGGAAATGCCCCAACCCCCGTTATGTTTTTCCCCTCATAAAATCTTACACCGTCCTTGACTTCCGAGTGGCTTTTACCCTGGTCACTTGTCCAAAAGGGCAGCATATATATAGACAGCAATGCACTAGTCTGGCAAGTTATATAAAGAACCTGACATAATGAGCAGAAAAAAGGTAATGGTTGCATTATTAGATCTTTAGGTAATTTAGAGGTGAGAATAGGGTCAGTTAGGGTCAAGGCAAGTTGCATTTGAGCCAAGTGAACAAGGAAAGTAAACATAAACAGGCTGGTCTCGGCTCGGGGCCCCTTTTTCCTTAAGTGCAGAAAGTTCAGTTGGCCCTAAATTGATCGGGCTCTTCATGTTGGGTCAAATATGATTTTAATAAGATCCAGTAAGAGCATGATAAGAGCAAAATCTTTGATAAGACAAGAACTTGTCAAAATTATTAAAAAATAGTGTATTAAAATAAGTCAATAATTGATTTGATTTTGAAAGATATTTTCTGACACATGTTATGAGAAATGTGTTGTATTGTTTGTAGATACATTGGCAAAAGCCTGCATAGCAAAACTGTGGAGACTGGCTTGACTGTCTCATGTTTCTGCAGTACATATCCCGCTTGAAAATATACATCACACAAAGAGGCAATGTCATGAAGAGGTCAGTGAAACTGAGTTTTTTCTGCCTTTTCAGTTATGAGCAGCCTAACGTGGAAGTGAGGCTGAGGAAGTACCCTTCACTGCAAGGAATGGTAAGGGCTCCCGTTGGATGGTCAAATCCAAACGCTTCCTCTCTCCATCGTAGCAAGTCTTGGAACAATGGATGATTCAAATAGGATATTGGGATCACGAATCGCTTCTTGTGAATTTCTCCTACGTAGACGGCAAGGTGACCTTTTGGAACATCATTGGTGGCTGAGAAAATTCCATTCTTTGGAGAAAGTGTTCGTTGAAGGACACGCTTAGCACGAGTGATGCCCATTTGCACACCCATCTTGAACAGACTCAAAAAAGTTGAATATCCCGGAAGTTGTTGATAGAGATGAAATTTAGTATTTGGAAGTGAAAAGTCTTTGGCCGAACTGGCAACCCCAAGTCTGCGTATATATAAGGTGGGGAAATTCCAATCCTAATAAATGGAGAAAAAAGGTAGGTGTTCAAACATATCAAGTGTTGAGTGGCATCTTTGGTTATTGAAATGGTCACATGGTATGCCCAACGTATGGCAGGACACCTGCCCTACCAATATAAGATAGCTGCGAAAGAGGGGCCAAATTGAGATCATATAAAATTTTCTTAGCCACTGACTTTTAGCTTATAAAGTAGTGATCCATTTTTCTGTTAGACATGTTCATGACATCAAAGGCCCTTATAATCAATAAGATAATAAGATTCTGATCATTGGTATAGGATAGATGAACTTAGACTTGTATGGTCATAAGCTATTGCAGTGCATACTTAATCAACCGGCTTCTGTGGGGCATCTGAAAGAGTCTTTATGCCGACCATTGTCCAACAAAACATTTGTTGCTTGCCAATACCTATTATTTTTCACTATTTATTTATTTTGCATTTCTTTCTTTGCTCCCAACTTAAATTAGTGTGATATAATAAGTTAAATATAATCAACAAAAACATATATAATAATTCATAAACCACAAGTATAAGACAAACACACAAAAGAACTGTGTGAACTCACTACTTGGGAGGTCTGGTAATTCCCCTCGGTGGCTTTTGAGACCAACAATACTTTCTACACACTATCATGTAACATAATACCAATTTGATGCTAAAAAGAGAGGGTGAAAAATGTACAGCTGCTGTACTGTTGATTTTTGGCAAATCTTTGTTATGTTCCGAGTAGGAGTGCACAATATACATGGATGCATGTGCTTTTGTCTGCAGACTCGGATCATTAGATATTGAGGAACAAACATCATGCTCAATCACTCAGGGGGGGTGGGGGGATTAATGGAAGGTAGATCCCTAGTGTTTTGGTTGCAAACAGACATCATATATTTGTGACACGATAGGTTCATTAAAAGTTAAGTCTAAGTTTTGACATAGAGACATAGTCATAGTCATATGCTAACTCTCAAACATAAATTTTTTTCTTAATCAAAAGCAAAATCTAACTTATGTCTTGGATTTGGCTTTTGAACTTTCAAGTCATTAAGTTTGTTCTTTAATTTTCATGATCTATAAATATTTTTACAGTTGAATATTTAATATTTTTATTAATACTGATAAAGATTTATTACATGTTAAATAGCTTGTGATTGATAAAAATTTATTATATTTTCTTTTCATTGTTGCTATTGTTGTCTTTTGTTTGTATGAATATCATTCAAAATTATAATTCGATTATTTACTATTTAATTATCAAGAGTGTGAAATCCAATATTATTATTATTATTATTATTATTATTTTAAAGGAAGGTAGTCGGATTTCGAATGCACATAGAACGATAGATCTAATGTACAGAGTTAGAAGCCATAGGCTTGTATTTTTTTTTTTTTTGTACTCGACCGTTGATATTTGTAAATTCAATTAATCAAATTCAAACAATTATGGTCTAATTTAGGGGTTGACTTTATTGATTCGTGTTTTTCTAGAACTTGAGATCTTAACGAGAGTTTCACTACTAGAAAATCCTCATCAGCAACGAAAAATTACCGATAGAAAAAAATCAGTCGCTAATAGTTACGAATTATCGTCGGATAGAATACCAAGAGATTTGCGATAAATTAGTAACGAAAATTAGCGACAGATTACCAAGAGATTTCCATCGTTAATCCGTCGCTGTAGAGGTCAACCGTAAAAAAAAAATTGTAAACCTATTTGCGACGGATTACTGTATGGGTGAAGAAAAAAAAAATTTATGTATACCTATCAGTGATGGATTAGCGACGAAAAATTTACCGATAGATTAGCGACAGATTACCAATGGATTATTTTTATTATTTTTTAATTTTTATTTAATATATATATTTTTAATTTTAATTTTAATTTTATTTTATACAAGAATAATATTATTTTATTTTTAATTTTTTTTATTTTATTTTAAGCTAAAATTTTATTATTTTATAATAAATTATCATTGTATATTATTTTATTATTATTAAAAATTGTGAGATAAAGATAATAAATAAAAAAAATGATACGGTTAGATGACTAATTTGTGGTCGATAAAGATAATAAATAAAAAAAATGATATGGTTAGATGACTAATTTGTGGTCTGGTGGTTATATTGTTTCAATTATTTAGGCACGCAGGGGTTCGAACCACAAACTACGCTGGAGGCATGGAGAGGCATTTTTCATACATTAAGGGAAGCGGACAGGTCGGCAGGCGGGCGGGCGGGGCTGGCTGGCGGGTGGGCATGTGTGAGGGAGCGCGTGCAGGCGGGACCGGGTTGAGCACGTTGGCAAGTGAAGCGTGGGCGGATCTGCACGTATAGGTGCTTGGGCGCATGAGGCGCAAGCGGGTTAGTGATGGAATTATTAGCGACGGAAAAATTTCGTCGCTAATTTTTTTTTTCATATTTTCTTCTATCAACGACGGATTAGTGACGGAAAAAATCAGTCGTTGGTATCAGAGACGGATAGAATTCCGTCTGTAAAAATTAGCCAGGTAGTTTTCAGCGACGGAAAAAATCCGTTAACTCATCCCTCTAAAACCCATATAGTTGAGAATATTTGATACTAAAATTAAGAAATTTTTATTCGCCCTGCACAAACATTCACCTTTGAAGGAATTCTCCTTCAAAGACGTTGAGTTCATGGCTATGTCAACAAGTGTGGCAAATGAAAATTCTACATGAGAGTGGATTAAGCCTCCTGAGTAAGTTGTGAACATTGCACTGTCATACTCTTAAAGCCATGTCCTAATCTTTCCTTTCTCTTTGTTCCACAAACCTACTTCCCATTCAACAATAAGAACCTAATTATAAAAATCAGGTCTCATCTCAGTTACCTTTAAAACTGGCCGAAATTCAATCAATGACGGGAAAAGTAAAATCTTTGATATGCTACATCAAGCGAATGAAAAGAAGAGTAGTCTTGTGGATATTTTTAGGGATTGAATTGGAAAACAATATCTTTTATCTTTTGAGAAATTTGAAGGCAAGTTTCTAGTTATCGAGCTATTAATAAATTCTCTTAAGAAAATGCACAAAGCCCGTTAAAATCAAATACAATGTCAACAAAGAACAATCCTTGAACTTATCTTCTCTCTCCTCAAATTTTATAAATAAGCTTCTCATCTACCTATTTGCCTCTTCTTCACTGTTTTCATTGAGATGTGTTCAATTTATTTTCAATATACGGAAGCGTGGAAATATAAATCTCTCACAAAAATAAATAGATCGGAATTTTTTGGATCGTATCTCGATGTGTAGCTCTACAAAAAATCCAAACCGCGAAATCACTCAAACAAAACACTCGTCGGGATGTTGATCACGAAATCGGATCACTACAATAATACCATGATACCTCAATCCCCAATTTGGTGATATCAATAACGGAGAAAATTTTCTACTTGAAATTTTCTCAATCTCTCGATAATTTTCTCACTTTAGAAAATGTGTGTCTCTCTCAACCTCTCTCTCTCTCAACCATGTACATAGAGAATAATGCACTCAAACTCAAATTGCAAATTATTTTTCTCACGTGGGAAGAGATGGAGAGATCTATGGGGAGAAGGGGCCACCCATTATCTCATAATTCAAAATAATTTGAATAAATTTAAACTCATGGTAAAAAACCCCTCATGGGTATATATGTACTGACGTCTCCTACTTGAATATGAGAGCATTTTACGTCTATCATAAAATCACAATTCATGTGATCTTTTACATTATCCTATTGGATTTTCATATAGCATTGGGAATTATGCGACTAACGAGTACATCTATAAGAAAAGATTTTTTGATACACTTATTAGAATAATTGAGAAACCATTGTTAGTATAAAAAAAACTTGTTGTACTCCAAACTCAATGCATTACATCCATCGATCCACTTTTCTCATCGAAAGTGATCCGTAATTATTGTTGGGTTGTGTATTCACTATTATATTTTGAATCCCAACATGGATAAATAAAACAGGTCGACCGATAAATTTAACACAATAACATGTCGATCGATTAATATAACACAATAATATAATATCGATTGATATTTCTTTTCCTTAATAGAATCTATCAATTTTAATTCATTTGCTTTCTAAGATCTGTCCTACAAACCTTATTATCTTCCAAACCATTAGTAAGCAGATTAAAGTAGTATACACTGAACTAAAACTTCAAAAAACACCCGAAAATAATAAGGGTACTATTGGACCCATTCAATGAGTCTCGGGTCTTACACAGTGGGCACATGATCAAGATCACATTATCGTTTCAAATAATAACTCTCACTATACCATGGTCAATTTATCATATGTGATATGAAATATTTGCCACAATATTATTCTCTCATTTTTCAAAAGGGAATATGTGAGAGTTCTTTAATACTATACAGGTATAAAACACAGTCTACATATAAGAGTTTACCCAGAGATCTCAGAGAGAGTACCCCAAACACGATCATTACCCACAGATGATATCTAAGATCTTAAAGCTGTCTACTTACAGACAATATGGATATGAGTATACCTATGTTTGTCATATCACACATGACCTTATTTTGAACACATTTCAGGGTGACTTATATTCTACTTGGGTCATACTCAAAGTGTCTTATGCCTAGAAACCATCTCATTCTTGCTCTCTCAGAGCTAGAGGTGGCAACTCGTGTGAGAGAGTCGATTTCATCTGCCTGATATATCTTTTTATTATTACATCTGAAAAATATATAACAATCAATTATTGAAATAAATAAATTAACTCAAAACATAATTGAATAATGCATGTATGTCATATATAACAATAAGTATCAAAGTATGAATCCAATACATAATGAAAAATGTCAAAATACATATAAATCCAATGATTCCCTATATCCTACAAAGGAATCTCTCATAATGGGTTTGGTGAAGGGATCAGCTACCATACTGTGTGTGAAAATATATTTGATTGTCATTTCACCCATCTCGATGATGTCTCTCAGAAAATTGTGTCTGATATAAATATATTTGATCATGTTGTGATATTTAGCGTCTCGAGTATAGGCAATAGTGATCTAGTTATCATAGTAAATCATCTTCGGCCTTCTGCTATCTACCACAATCTCTAAGTCATTCAGTAATCTCCAAAACCAAACATTTTCCTGAACTGCTGTTGAGTATGCCACAAACTCAATTTTCATCGTAAATAGAAATACACATGTTTGCTTCTTACTGCTCTAAGATATGACACTATTATTGAGTAAGATAGTAAAATCTGATACCGATTTGTGTCTATCCAGATCACCACCTAGTTGGTGTCTGAATATCCAACAAGACACAAATCATCTCATTTGTAATACAAGGAGAGGTCTGCAGTTCTTTTGAGATATTTCAGAATTTTTTTCACTACTCTCTATTGACCCCTTCTAGGATTCGATTGATACTTACTCATCAGATCGACTACAAAACAAATGTCAAGTCGTGTACACAATATTGCATACATTAGACTACCTACTGTACTGATATAAGGGATTTTACTCATTGTCTTTATTTCTTCTTGAGTTTTAGGACACATGACAATATTCAGTCCTTTACCTTTAACAATGAGAGTATCTACGGGTTTGCAATCACTCATCCCGAATCGCTCGAGAACCTTCCTGATGTAGGACTTTTGTGAAAGAGTCAACGCCCATTTCAGGCAATCTCTTTGGATCCTAACTACGAGAATGAACTCAACTTCACCCTTATCTTTCATATCAAAACTCGACGATAACCATACTTTGATGGTCATTAGATACTCTCTATTATTTTCGACCAACAAAATGCCATTTACATATAAAAACATGATTATAGAGGAGGCATAAAAATGTATTAGATATGCGCAATGATCCTCCTCAATCATCACAATGTTACCTACTCGTGAAATTTCAGGTACTACAATCTGAATAATTGTTTAAGACCATATATCGACTTTCAAAATCGATAAATTTTATCCTTTTGACCTACAGAAACAAAGTCAGATGGTTGCTCCATGTAGATTTTCTCATCCAAATTTTTGTTTTGAAAGACAGTCTTAATGTCCATCTGATATAAGTCCAGATTTATGTCCACGACAATCGCAAAAAATAAGCGAATCAAAATAAATTTGACTACCGGAGAAAAAGTCTCCTCACAGTCCATACTCTTTGTTTGAGTATAACTCTTGGTTACTAGATGGATTTTATATCTTTCTACTGATCATTCAACATTTCTTTTGATCTTGAGAACTCATTTGTTTCTAATGGCCTTTCTATTTTTAGACAAATTAACTTGATTTCAGACCCCATTGATTTTCACTAACTCCTCCCTTCATTCATGGCCTTCAATCAATGGTCCTTCGTAGGACTCTTAGGAGCCTTCTGGACCATTTAGACTCCACATCATCCTTAGGAATCATAATTAAGGTATCACTCTCAATCAAAAAATGACGTTTAGGTATGTGTCCTCGATTGCTCTTACAAGGAAGGGGAACCTTTTCACCTCTAGATGGATCAATCCCACTAGAATCAAGATCTGTAACTACTTCTTTGGTCTCGCCATTGGACTCAATTGATCCTCTAGACTTATCTATCTCATAAAAGGTAAAGTTCAGATTGATTTCATCTCTCTTAAGAAAATCCTTTTTAAGGAACGTAGTATTACGAGATTCAATTTCAGTGACAGTGCC
The DNA here is from genome assembly GCA_033439265.1 of Dillenia suffruticosa. Lineage (NCBI taxonomy): Eukaryota > Viridiplantae > Streptophyta > Magnoliopsida > Dilleniales > Dilleniaceae > Dillenia > Dillenia suffruticosa. The sequence continues at coordinate 3,624,177 of JAVTVX010000018.1, read as the reverse complement.
GTCTATATACTCACTTAAGAACAAGCGCACCTTGGAGTGTTCTATGTATTTTATAAAGATACGCTTCTTTCCTCGCAAACCTAACTTGCCGTATGGATATAAGGAGTCGTGAGCATACACGACACATCCCATGGTCTCAAGATGCTAAGGTTACGCTGCCTCCCTGTTCAAAACTCATATGAGATACTGATTAGGGGCTTTGATAGTACATGATTGAGAACATAAACTACAGTCAATAAAGTATCTCCCCAATAGGAGATAAACAAATTAGCCTACGCCATCATAAATCTCACAATCTCTAACAAAGTCCATTTCTCCTCTTGGCCATTCCATTATACTGAGAAGTAGCAGAAATAGTCAACTGTCTCGTAATATCCTTTTTGAAACAGAACTCTTTGAATTGTTTAGACAAATATTCGCATTTTCGATCGGTTCTGAGAGTTTTCACTCTCAATTTTAACTAGTTCTCAAGTTCGTTAATAAATCTTCTGAAATATTCTAATGTCTCAGACTTGTGTGAGATCAGATAGACGTAACCGAAATACGTGTAATTGTTTATGAATATAATAAAGTACATAACTCCATTTCGAGTTTTCATGCTCATAGGGCCACGGATGTTAGAATAGACTAACTGTAATGGAATCCCAGCTCTCATTATCTTGTCAAATGATTTTCTTCTAATTTTTTTGATAAGGCTAAACTCACATATAGGCAACTTGATTTTGGCTAGCAACCCCAACAGATCACTCACTGCTAATCAGTTCATCATCTTTTATCCTATGTATCTAAGCTTACTATGCCATGCGTTCACATTATCATCAACACAATTAGATGTAAAGATAGTAGAAGAATAATAAGAATAACTATTAAAGGAAATAACATCTAGTGTATATAGTTTATCATGAAAAAAACCAGAACATATCAAATAACTGTCATAGTAAATAGAAATTGAAGAGTTTCTAAAAGATAAAATATATTCTTAGTGATTTAGACAAAATACAGAAATAAGATTTTGTTGAATATCCAAAGCATAAAGCAAATCAAGCAGATATAGATTCTGGCCACTTCGCAACTTCAAATTGCAAGTGCTAATCTCTCTGACGATAATAAATGCTCCATTCCCCATATAAATCCTTATAGTCTAAGAACTCATTCGGTGAAACTCCACATACGTGTTTCTATCTCGAACTACATGGTCGGTAGCTCCTGAGTATACAATCCATAAAAGAGAGGAATCGGTGAGTATCATAGTAGAGGACACAAAGCTCAAACCGCGTAAAGAAGAATGACATACATTCCACTCATCACACTCATAAGCAAAATGACCAAATCTGTCACATACGTAACACTTCACTTTGGTCTTATCAAACTCCTTTTTCTTGCTCTTTTGTAATATGTTGTTGGATTTTTCGGATGGGTTCTTTGTGCCTGTGCCTCGGGTCATCTTCTCACGCTTATGCCAATTATTTTTGGTGTCTCAGGAGCTCTTACTCGACTTCGCTGCATAAACATGATCCAAGTGCAACCTACTCGCCTCTAAACGCTTCTCCTCGAGCTTACAGTATCTGCTCATATTAGTGAAAGTATGAATACTTTTGTCATGTATGAGATATGATTTTATGGTCTCCCATCAATCAGGTAATGATTGGATCACACCTAGTACCCAAAATTCATTCGAAATGGGCTTGCTCGCGTTTTTTTGTCCGACGATCACACTCAACATTTGCATCAAATGTTGGTTCATCGTATGACTAGCCCTTTCTTATAAGTAATAAATTTATGAGTCAGAATTCTCACCTTAGGTGCTGACAGAGCACCATAATACTCTTTTAGAGTGAGCCAAACTGATATAACCATATGATATTGCTCATAGACCAAGATCATATTATCGTACATGCTATTGATCAGGATTGCCCTAACTTGATTATCATTCTTTTTCCATGCACGATAGGCCTCGTAATCTCGCCTAACTTGAGGTGTGGTACCCTCTTCAAGATCCACCATTTCGTGTTTTAGAATTTTAGAAAGATCTTACTTTTTGAGTACAAACTGAATTTTCTAGTGCCAAATGTCGTTTATTGATATTTATTCATATATTTTGTATACCTTTTGAATCAACAAATACGAAATAGCTCGAATGTGAACTCAAAAACAAAAGAATGGATCAACAAATACATCTACCACAACCCGTGATTACATCTTACTACTCGTACTTGGATTCGGTATACAAAAACCCGTAAAAAGTCACAATTCATGATGTAGGACCCACAAAATGTAGAAAAATTCAATCTAGAACAGTCTAGCACATCGCGGAGGTCCCACGCACTGCCACGTGCTTGCACACGTTGGCAGCGTGCTAGCACACACACTAGACGTATATTGTGTTAGTCATACGCCTGCACGCGTGTGACCCGCGTCCCGGGTCAGAACCGACCCGGACCACAACCGAACTGTCATGCGCCTTCATGGAGCGTGACCTCCATGTGCTCACGCACTGCATCGTCACTTGCCTCAGCGCACGTGACGTGCATGCTCCCGTGGACCCAAGTTGGGTTCTCTTCGCTCAATAGGTCTGCAACAGGGTCTTCACGACCTGGCTACCGGAAAATGCATCTCTGGCCAATTTTAAGACTGATTTTCGACTGGAAACTGTAATTTGAACTTCTCTATCCATTCTTGACTCGATTTTAAGAAGAATCAAGTCCTAATCATGGCGATTTAAGAGTCCTCCATTGTGGCCCACGAAGAAATTCAATTTCTGATGACCAAAACTCACAATTAATCATAAAAAATGTAGATCAGAACATAAAGAACATATATAAACCATTTTCATAGATCAATTTGTCCTCTAACTCGATAGATCTAAAATTTTGGGATCGGTGCGATCAAAAATTTCGACCGGACATTTTATAGCATAAACATATTTTGAAAATTCAATAAAAATTATATTCGTGATTCTTGGATCATGCGTAATCTCATGGTATTTTTGGATTTACAAAATTTATTCGTGATTCAGATTCTAAATTCTACCATACACATTTTTATACCAAAAAATTCCGAAAAATTTTTAATAAATCTAAACATATTTTGATATCAATGTTAGATTTATTCTCAATGTGCGGAAGCGTGGAAAGATAAATTTCTCATAAAAATAAATAGATCAGAATTTTTCAGATCGTAATTCAATGTGTAGGTTTACAAAAAATCCAAACCGCGATATCCTTCGAACAAAATGTTTTGCTAGAATGATGACCATGAAATAGAACCACCATCATAATGCCACGACATCTTAACCCACAATCCGGTGATCTCAATGATCAAGAAAATTTCGAGTAATTTCTACTCAAAATCTTTTCGATCTCTCAATAATCTTCTTACTCTAGAGAATGTGTGTCGCTCTCTTAATCTCTCTCTGTCTCTCTCTCTCAACCATGTATGAAGAGCATAATGCATTCAAACTCAAATTACCAATTATTTTTCTCACATAGGAAGAGAGGGAGAGGTTTATGGGAAGATGAGGACAATTCATAATCACCCATTATCTCATAATTCAAAATAATTTGAATAAATTTAAACTTAAATTCATGGTAAAAAGCCCCTCATGGGCATATTTTTACCAACCTGATGGGCGCTGGAAATTTGGATGCTCATGGAGATGGCTTCTTCACATTGAATGGTCTTCTTTCTTCTGGTTTAGATTTTGTCGAAAATCAATTAATGCCACCTTGTTGAAGACAATGCTACTTGGATTATGGTTTATCATGTCATAGTGTAGACGCGTGGGAATATAGTACTTTACCTTCCCTACTGCACCGTACTATTCTGCTTAAGAGTTTACTTTTCTTCAATTGCATACATGCATTTAACTATGGTTTTGATTGATATCATATCTTAAAACAAAAAAGAATTCTAACTACCGAAGAAAAGCGTGATTGCTCTTTGGATTTCAAAGGAATCTTCAATTTAGGTGGTCATAGTTTTGTATTTTGCCAATTTTGTGATATATAAATTTATATGTAAAAATTTGATACCTGTATTTTAAAGTATTCATTGTTTTGAATTTTGAAATAGTATCAAAGATGGGTAGGATATGTGATTTTTTTTGATAAATCGTCGGTATTCGATAATCATGGAGTCCAATTAAATTCGATTGGAATTGGATTGTATGCTTAAGGACAGGATATGTGATGAGTAAAAAAATTATTAACGAACGTGATAAAGAATTAAGTTCATTTCTTTAACATTAATTACAATTAAAACATATAGGTTAGTTTTATCATTTATCGATCTTTGATTAAATGACATTGAGAAGGAAAACAAATCAAAGTGTAAATTTTCATTGGAGATTGAGGCTTCGGTGGTGAGATTATGTCTTGTGGTGGAAAGTCGACATAGAACACTCGAATTTGTCATCAAGATCAATGGTGTTTCCAATTGGAATTTTATTTTATTTTATTTTTTATTTTCATTGATTTGCAACAATGCTTTAACACTGTTTAAATGATGGTGCAAAGTATAATTTTAATAATCTTGCATTAAAGATATGCCTAACCGGAATCATTAATTCCTACTAATAATACATGTCGGGGGAAGAAAAAGAAATTACACCAGTTATCTATTTGGTAGATGAGATTTGATAACGTTTTACTTATTTAAGACGTAAGAAATAAAATAAATTGGCAAAACCCTATGATATCATCAGATACACGGAAACTCCTTAATATTGACCTATTGTTGATTTTGAAATGTTTCAACATATTGAATTAATTAATATTTACATAAAACTCTTTATATTTTTTTTATATTTAATGTATTATTTATTTATTCATAATTTTTATGTTCTATATTATTTATTTTATAATTAATATTTACATATATGATCATTTTAGATTTTTATTATAAACGATAACTATTCTATTATTTTTTATAAAATAATTAATGTTTATATAAAATTCCTTATATTTTATGTTTATGTGTTTATCCACGTTATCATTTCCTATATTCTTACAATCAACTTACCGTATCGTTCCATCTCTATTTCCGTTTCTATACAATCCAGGTGATTTCTCTACTATTTATTCATACTAAAGCGTCATTGTATGTGACTCCAAAATGCAATTATAGAATGCATTTGCAACACTTACAACACTTTCTCTTACAACACTTTGTTTTTTGCAGTTGCCTAAAATCTTTATTCTCTAAATTTACCTTTAAATTCTCTTAGAATGCAGTTACAGCTCTTATTCTATTACACTCGGACCTCCTCTCTAGATTTACTCTCAAACTCTCTAGATCTCTGCATTTTGTGCTTCTACATGTAAGGTTCAATGAGGTTCAAAGGTGTCCGGAAAACTTTAACTTCTCTCTATTTCATATTTAAAATTTTTTTGGGGGCAATATCATAGTATTAATAAGGTTGTTCTTTTAGGTATTAGGGATATGGGGTATTTAGTTTTGGAATTATCCCAAACACATTAAATTTGTGAGAAGACCGGCCCAAAATATGCAAGCTAGGGCATTACAGTTGTGCAAGGAAAACAGGAGAGTCCTACTCTAGAGGTTGCGAAAAAATTACAAAATAATTGGATATTTACATAAAAAAATTCTTATATTTTTATATTTATGTGTTTACTTATATTTCCATTTCTTATTATAAAGTGCCGTTTTCTTGTATTGTTCTTCGTTTCCATGCAATCTAGGTGATTTCTATACTATTTATTCATGCTAAAGCATCATTGTGTGTGACTTCAAGGTGCAATTATAGAATGCATTTACAATACTTACAACACATTCTCTTACAACACTTCGTTTTTTTGTAGTTGATTAAGATCTTTATTCTCTAAATTTATCTTCAAACTCTCTCTGAATGAGGTTCGAACGTATCCGGAAAACTTTAACTTCTATCGATTTCGTATTTATAATTTATTTTTTCAGAATCATAGTATTAAATAGGTTGTACTTTTAGGTTGTTAGTGATTTTGGGTATTTAGTTTTTGGAATTTCCCCAACACATACAATTTGCGACAAGACTGGCCCAAAATATGCAAGCCAGGGCATTACAATTGTGCAATGAAAACAGGAGAGACCTACTCTAGAGGTTGGAAAAAAATTACAAAATAATTAATATCAACATAAAAAATATTTATATTTTATATTTACGAATTTATCCACATTTTCATTTCATTTCATTTCTTAAATTCTTACAATATTTTTTTTTTCGTATCGTTCCATTTTTGTTTATGTTTCCATGCAATCTAGGTGATTTCTATACTATTTATTCATACGAAAGCATCATTGTGTGTGACTCCAAAATGCAATTATAGAATGCATTTACAACACTTACAACACTTCGTTTTTTGCAGCTAAGATCTTTATTCTCTAAATTTACCCTCAAACTCTCTCAGAATGCAGTTATAACTCTTATTCTATTATTGCAGACTAGGACCTTCTCTCTAGATTTACTCTCAGACTCACTAGATCTCTGCATTTTCTACTTCTACATGTGAGGTTCAATGAGGTTCCAAGGTAGCCGGAAAACCCTAGCTTCGTCCTTTTTCGTATTTATAATTTTTTTTTTCCCGGAATCATAGTATTAAATAGGTTGTACTTTTAGGTACCAGGGATTTGTGATATTTAGTTTTTGGAATTATCCCAAACACATTCAATTTGCGTGAAGACTGGCCCAAAATATGCAAGCCAGGGCATTACAAGAAAAACAGGATAGCCCTACACTGAGGTTGTGAAAAATTGCAGGATGCATGGGAGGACAGGATTCTCAAGGATCGCAGAGCCGAAGGAGACTTGGCAAAGTGAGCATGGATGAAATTGATATTGGAAACATAAAATTGTAATAAGTAAATTTTATATGGAGACAATTCATTCTTTGGTGCTTGGAGACTTCCATTATGTCCTACTTTTCCTAAAAGCCTTAACACAATCAAATGATTATCTCTATTTGGAAAAACATGGACTAAAATTTTAGGAAGTTGATGTCACAAGGGTATGATTTTGCTCCAAGTCTATGCATTGTTTGTGGCCATTACATTGAGCGCCACCTCAATCATACATGGGTCCACTCATAGTGCAAAACGCAGAGTTGTTGCATTTGGGCGGGACCATGGGTGCCAACAATGGTGCCATGATTTCCTGGTTATAGTTTGTTCAAATATTAGTTTGCTAGACCTATGTGTATGCTATGACAATATATCACAAACAAACTCACAACTTCCGAAAGAATAAAACAAATATTTGAATTATTAAATCAATAAAACGGATAAAAAATATGTAGACATATATCAGTCTTGAAGCAAATTTCTAACAAATGAGTCGCTCTTCTTATTTTCATCGGAGATTGAGGCCTCAGCTGTGAGGTTGTGTCACTTGTGCTTGAAAGTGATGGTGTGTGGTAGAGAACACTCAAACTGGTCATTAGGTCAATTTTGTTTTCAATTTTTATCGAGTATTTTCGATATTTTCATTGATTCTGATTATTGTTTAACGGCATCAAAAGAGGGTACAATGTATATTTCCACATGGAAACTTTAAGTTCAACAAATGATACACCTATCCTAGTAGGTGGAAATAAAAGAAAAAAAAATATACCATATATATTTAGATGGGATTTAGTGAGATTTGATAACTTCAAAATTAAGAGAATGAGCGAGACAGATATAATTCAGTGAGAATCAGTGTGATTATATGTCAAAAGCTTAAAATATTTCCTTCTCTATCTAGATATTTCTAATATCATAGATTATTTGACTTTGGCCTATCGGATTTTCAATAATTTCTTCACCACATGGTTTTAATACCTGTACTGGGTTAGATTTCTTCAGATTTGTGACTACTCTAATCGATTCAAGTCAAAATTTAGTGATATTTAATAATGTTTTATTAATTCAATTGGTGAGAAACACAGAGAATCTGTGTGAATTTGTGAGATTTGATAAGCTATCCTATCCAAAATATCATTCATTGAAAACATTAATTTCTAAATTTTAAAAAAATAAATAAAGGGGCTGCACAACCTCGTGCTCCCAAATCAATTCATCTCTCTATATATAGCTACTGTTCTAGGAGTAGTAGTAAACCATCAACTTTAAATACAGTATCTCTGTGTTTTCTGCAAAGAATATAATTTACATGAAAAAGAAAAAAGGAAATGGCAGGGCATGCTGAAAAAAGGGGCAAATTCACTGCAAGAAATTGGGCTGATTTGCCAAGGGAAATACTAGTGTTGATTGCAAGAGGATTGTCTTGTAATAATCAACTTAGATTTCATGGGGTTTGCAAGAGCTGGAGATCGATCGGGATGGAAGAGATCCTATCAGTGAAAGGACTGCCATGTCTTGTTCGTTTCACTTGTGTTCATGATGGAAATGGTGGGGTCACAAGTGAGTGCTTAATCTCACTACCAATGCAACCAAGCACGAAGCATATATTCCACAAAATTGACAGAGATGACAAGAACAAATTTGTTGGTGCAAAGGTTGTTGAGTCGAGGGATGGTTGGCTCTTTTGCATCAATAGGTATCCAAATTTCACATTCTTGTTCCTCTTTAACCCCTTCACAAAAGAGACTATAGTTCTTCCAGATTTAGATGTAGTAAATGATCACAGTCATTGCTTCCTTTACATGGCAGCCTCCTCGTCTCCATCTTCTCATGATTGCATCTTTTTTGCTTCATACCAATCTAGTTCTCATTTTTCCATCAATTCATGTTGCAAGAGTGATAATGAGTGGACCGTTCATAGGTTTTCTACAGAAACACCCATATCCAGGGTTTTGTGTGCAGGGAGTACTCAGTATTGCCTTTCCTTGACTTCCGACCTCCATGCTTTTTCAATGGACAATCGCAGTTTGACTGTGCTTGGAGATTCCATCTCGAAAATATTCACTAAAACTCACTTGTTTGAACACAATGGGGAGCTCTTCCTTGCACGTTTTCAGGAAGAAGACAGCGTTAAGTGGATGGTTTCTCGGTTTGATAGGAATCAGGAAACTTGGATGGAGGTGAAAACCTTAGAAAGTCTGACCATTTTTATTGGATGTGGCTATTCCTCAGAATCAAAGCCAGTAGCAGCTACGGGACTAGGCAAGGTTTTCGAGGGTTGTATTTGTTACTTGGAGGGCCCCTACCTGGTTTTATATTCATTCGAGGATGGCGGAGTTTGTAAGCTTCGAAATGCTTATTCCCGTGCCGAGGTTTATAATGGGTATCTGTGGTTTCAAACTCCGTACTGATCTTAAAATGATGTAATCGATGAATTAATGCTGTATCTAGGGGTTGTGATCTCTTCTATAGACTTTTCATAATAAGTTCAAGTGGTCTGGTGGACAAATGCTTTCAGTTACAAAAAATCTAATAATAAAATTTTATTAAATTTCTTGTTCAGTCTTATGAATACTTTAGTTCGCTTCTCTTTTTTTTTTTTTACCATGTCTTGGATACCATTCGCTATCTAAGGTTTCATCCCGACTAATTTGGATCGACCACTGTAGTGGCTCCTTTCGGAGGGCGGGTCTCTCAACGGAGAACGTTCCATACACATGAGGGGTCCGATATTTTCGGCGAGAGTCGAATCTCAGTCATGTCTAAGGATACTCAACTCCACATCCAATTGAGCCAACCCACGTTGATATTAGTTCGCTTCTCCATGATGCAAGGTTCTGGACACAAAAAGTTGTTGATTTCTTTTTACTTGTATAAAATGCTTTATGACAATGATAGAAAACATTATGTACAAAATTAGAATATCGGTACCAAGTTTTTTGATTTTTTTTTTCATATGGGGAACATGGAGAATTTGATAATTTTCATTTTAAAGCAATCATTTAGGATACTGTGAGATTAATTTTCTTTTCTGGAGATTTAAGCTGACTATGTTTTTTGTTAACAGTGAAGAAAATGAGCACACTAGTTTCCTTCAAATACGTTGTGGAGATTTAATGGTGTCGTGCAATAATCTTTAAGATATGCAATTCGCGAGGGGATGAAGATTTAATCATCACCGAAAACGATGGAATTACATGCTCAGAATTGCTGCCAGGCAAAATATGTGGGCCTGTGTTCCCGCCAAGAGCCAAGAATTTAGGAATCGAATTGTCTGAATGTTTTTGATTGGGCAGAAATTGGCTTTTCTGTACTATGTTAGGGTTTTGGAATTAAAAGAAATGGTGATGTATTTTGGGATTGTTGGGTGACTGGTGTTAGGACATTGGTTTCCCGGTGTTAGTGGTTGATTTAGGTCTGCAAGGAACAAACCATAGATTAGGACTCAGCTTTTATTTGTTTTGATCAGATGAGAGTTCCACGCACTAGCAAAGAGGTGTCTCAGGAACAATCATAAACCCAACTCTTGTAGACCATTTAGAACAGATTTGTCTCTCTTTTTCCTCTGTCAGGCAAGAAGAGAATGGCTTGAGGAAGAGCAGTCATAGAGAATTATCGGTGTCTCAAGATTTACTGAGCCAAAAATCAGAAATTTTGGTAATCGGACATGTGACTTAGTCATTTATGTGTTGTTTGATTATTGTTTTGTTTGGCTTTGTTTTTGGCTTTAGCCTAAGGTTGGAGCTGCGACCGGTGGCGGGGTGAAAGCGGCAATTGCACAACTTTTGTGTTGTATATACTATTGACTTAGAGACTCAGTTATATAAATTTGGTCTTTATATCTACAACATATTCAATAATACCCAATATTTCTCGATCACTCTTTTTCCTCTTTATTTTTTAAATAATAGTTCTATTTTTTAAAATTCAAATTTTAATAAAATATCTAATTATTGTGATATACATATTATGTTTCTAATAACATACACAATTTTAAATTTTTAAAACTTTTATTATTTGTTTACTTTTTTATCGTTTATTACAACATACATATCATGTTGCAAATAACTGTTTTACATGAATTGAATACTGGGGAGGGGATGGGAAATGTCATCCGTGTCTAGAAAATTATCATAGCAAAGCTTCAATTTTTGGTAAAATCTGGCTTTAAATATCTTACCTTATCATGGGATATTTGTCGGATTATCCTTTTATACGATATTCTATCATGGGAAGTATTGTCCATTGTAATGGGCGTTTTCGCTTTATGTCCAAATTCTCTCACTACAAGAAAACATGGCATCATTGACGGAAAATTATCGATGAAAAAAAATTCGTCATAAAAAGTGATGGAATTGCGACAGATTAACATCGAATGGAATACTGAGAGATTAGCGATAGATTAGCGACGAAAATTAATTACGGAAATATTTCATCACTAATCTGTTGCTGTAGTGATCCAGAGTAAAAAAAAAAAAAAAAAAATTTAACCTATCAGTGACGGATTAGCAACGGAATTTTTAACAACGGAAAATATCAGTTGCTAATCCGTTGGTATAGTGGTGAAGGGTAATATATATATGTATGTATGTATGTATTAGTATCAGCGACAGATTACCAACGAAAATTTTAGCCATGGATTATCGACGAAAATTTTAGCGACAGATTACCAACGGATTAGCGACGGATATTTTGCTATTTTTTATTTATTTTTTATTTTTTAATTCTTTTTTATTTATTTTTTAATTTTTTAATTTTAGTTTTTTATTTTATTATTCAATTTAATGGGTAAATAAAAAAATTGTTATTCTATTTTAATTAATCAAAGAAATATTTTATTTCTTTATTTAGTGTAAATTTAATTATTATTGAATTTAATCGGTTAGAAAAATTCAATGAGAATATTCAAAAAAAATTACCGGAGAAAAAAAAGAGATGAGAGTGAAATAAGAAAAGAAAATGTGAGAGTAAGATAAAATTAAAAAAAAAAAGTGAGAGTGAGAAAAATATTAAAAAAAGGTGAGATTTAGATAATAAATAATAAAAAAAGAAGATACTACATAGCAGATTGTGGCATAATGGTTGACTAACTCAGAATCCATCTTGAAGGTGCAGGTTCGATTCTGAGTGGAGACATTTTTTGCAAAAAAATGCAGGGTGTGCGGGGGAGTGCATAGGGGCGCGGGCGGGCTGGTAAGTAGGTACGCGTGAGGGCGGGTATGGGTGCCGGCACGTGTGCACTCCAAGAATCAACAATAGATTTTCGTCGCTCATAGCGAACTATCTACGATAGAATTTTTAACGACGAAAAAATTTTGTCGCTAATCCGTCGATACTTTTACATATTTTACTCTATTAATGACGGATTAGTGACGGAAAAAAGCTGATATTTAGCGACGGATAGTAATCCGTCGGTAATATTTAGCGGATAGTTTTTAGCGACAGAAAAAATCCATCGCTAATACCCTTTAGTGACGGATTTTTCTATCGCTGATACCCTATTTTTTTATAGTATCTGTAGTATGTAAATCACATGCATTGTGCAAGCAGAAACTTCACATTTTTCTTCCTTCTTTTCCTGTTTTTCTTTTCATAATTAAGCATCAATGAGAACTTAATTATCATGTAATTGGAATTGTTTTGGGTGGAGCTTGATAAATGGAATTGTTGTAGTCTCGCTGCTTGTTTGTGGTGGTAGAACTGTTTATAATAAAGAATTCTATGTGTTATTATCGAATTTTTTATAAAATGAATCTTCATTGTTTGTTGCTTTCCAACAAAAATCAAATTATAGAATTCTATGACGTAAAAATCTGCCTGATGATGCAACCAGATCTTCATTGCACATTACTCAATATTTTCCCCTTAATGTGCTGTTCTTGAATACCCACCATCTCTCGAAAATAGTTGAACTTGTCTCTTGAAAGTGTTTTGGTAAAGATGTTAGCAACTTGCTCTTCACTCTTGCAAAATTTTAACTCAATTTCACCGTCTCCAATTGCATCACGAATGAAATGGTGTTAGATAGCAATATGGCGAGTTTTGCTATGATTGATTGGATTTTTAGCAATATCGATGGCTGATTTATTGTTACAAAGCATCACTGTGACTTTCTTTTATTTCTCACACCCATGTCTTCAAGAATTCTTCTAAACCAAATGACTTGAGATGTTGCCAAACTATCAATACTTTTTCAGTTTCAACGGATGATTGTGCCATGCTTTGTTGCTTCTTTGATGCCCAAGAAAATATTTCAAAGCCAAGTGAAAAAAATTAGCCTGAAATGCTTTTCATATTATCAAGACATGCTCCCCAATCACTATCACAATATCCATGCAAATTTATAGTAACTCATTTGCTGAATTTGATGCCATAGCTCTTGATTGCTCCAAAATGTTTTGGCTGGGATTGTGCATAAATCTTGATAATAAGCTTGAAGCAAACATAATGTCAGGTCTTGAAGCAAACAAATGTAGACTTCATCATTATATTGATAGCAGTCCCATATCATTCATTTCATATTTTCTCATCACTTCTCTCTTAAAATCAGCAATCATCTTCCCATTGGCACTCTAAAGTAGATTATCCACAGATAGGGTAACAATAAAAATATTTGAGTTACTTGAGTCTTCACATATAATGTTGGCTTACTTCTGCTCTTCATGAAACCTTGTTACAAGAAGTAAGAATCAATTTGGCTATACCAAACCCTTGAAACTTGCTTCAACCCATACAATACTTTCTTTAATTTGTACACTTTGTCGCTTCTCCTTCTTTAACAAAGTCTTGAGATTGTTGAACATATATTTTTTCCTTTAATTCTCTATTTAAAAATGCAGATTTGATATCAAGTTGGTAGAGATTCCAATTTTTTTGAGCTGCCATAACAATAAGAGCTCTAATTATGTCAAATCTTGCAATCGGTGCGAATGTTTATTTGTAATCAATCCCGGGCAGCTGTGGATGGCACTTTGTGACAAGTCTAGCCTGTTTCTTTTTGAATGAACCATGTGGATTCAGTGTCAATTTGTAAATCCACTTGACTCCAATTATCTCCTTGTCTTGAGGCTTTGCATAATTAGCTTCCAAGTTTTTTTCTTTCAATCAAATGAAACTCCCCTTTCATTGCTTTTCTCCAATTTTCATCTGCATATGCTTCTTTACAATTCTCTGGTAGAATGCAAAAGTTACATCTTGAATAGACATCACTCAAACTCCTCATTTTCTTTGGAGTTGAGCTTGGACAACTCGAGAGGATGATGGTGAACAGTTGGTTTGAATTGCATCATCACCACTTCTTTCTTCGTTTGTTGATTTGTCTTCTTGCTCATGCTATAAAATGACCTGCTTTTCAATCTTTTTCTTATCCCAATTCCAAGCAGCATTTTTATCAAACAAAACATTTCGACAAATGATGATTTTGTTAGTCTTCTAATTAAACAATTTATAACCTTTAGACTTAAAACTATAGCCAACAAAAATACATTTTTCACTTACTTCATTAAGTTTCACTACTAGAAAATAAGGTATCAGCGACAAAAATATTCGTCGCTGATAGTAAAGATTCCATCGTTAAAGGGTATTAGTGACGGATTTTTTCTGTCACTAAATCTATCACTAAAATCCACCTCACTAAAAATAACCGACGGAATACCATCCATCACTAAATATTAGTGACGAAAAAAATCCATCACTAAAATATCATAGAAAAAAATATGTAAAAATATCAGTGACGGAAAAATTCCGTCACTGATTCTTGAAGCCCTTAAGCACGTGGACGCACCTTCATGCTCTCCCGCCAAATCGCACCCGCCCAAATGCGTGCCCACCTATACCCCTACGCCCGCCCTCTCCCCTAACTTCCTTTACTTTGCAAAAAATGCCTCATGCCCGCCTCCAGCTAGGTTCGATCTTGTGCACACATAAAATGTTAGAAACACCACAACCATCGGACTATAATGAGATATCTAACCTTATTCTTTTTTTTATTTGTTATCTTTATCTCACATTTTTCTAATATTAATAAAATAATATAAAATGATAATTTATTATAAAATAATAAAATAATAAAATGTTACCTTAAAATAAAATTATAAAAAAAATTAAAAAATAAAATAATATTATTCTTATAAAAAATAAAATAAAAAAAAAAGAATTATTAAATAAAAAATGAAAAAATAAAAAATAAAAAAGGAAAATATCCGTTGCTAATTCATCGGTAATTCGTAGCTAAAATTTTCATCACTAATCCGTCGCTGATAGCTGTACATATATATTTTTTTCTTTTTACTTTTCGCCACTACACTGATGAATTAGCAACGGATGTTTTCTATCGCTAATCCATCGCTGATAGGTTTATAGATTTTTTTTTTACTCTAACCCACTATAGTGACGGATTAGCGATAAAATTATTTCCGTAACTAATTTCCATCGTTAATCTCTCGATATTCTGTCTGACGTTAATCCGTCGCAATTGCATCGCTATTTACGATGGATTTTTTTCGTCGGTAATTTTCTATCGCTGATGCCCTTTTTTATAGTGTTTGTATCTCTTCTCTTTTGGAATTTGAGCATAGCAAATGCTCCCAAAACTTTCAGGTCGGTGGCTTATGTCTACTCCAAGCTTGAAATGTAGTTTGATTCCATGCGGCCTTTGTGGGACTTCGATTAAGCAAATACAAGGCTGTATAAACTGATTCGGCCCAAAATTCTTTTGGCAATATTTTGTCATGCAACATAGATTTTGCCATCTTATCACAGTTTGATTCTTTCTTTTAGAAACTCTATTTTGTTGGGGTGTGTAGCCAATGGTCAACTATCTTTCTAAGCCTTCATCTTCATAGAATTCTTCGAATGCATTTGAAGTGTACTCCTTGCCTTGATCACTACTTAACATCTTGATGTAATGGCTACTTTGTTTTTCAACAAAACTTTTAAACTTCTTAAAAATTGAAAACACTTCAGATTTTACTCACATGAAGTAAAACTAAGTCATTTAAAAAAAATCATAAATGAAAAGGAAGAAATACTTGTTACCTCCATGAGAAGTTGTTCTCATAGGTCCACAAGCATCCGTATAAACAAACTTCAAAATCCTTTTAGCTTTCCATGCAATGCCTTTAGGAAATGATTGTTGATATTGTTTAATTTCCAAGTGCACAACCTTCACAAATTTAGTGTTTTTCCTCAATCCTGAGTAAGCCATGCACAATCCTCTTTTGTTGAAACACGTTGATGCTGTGAAAATTCGAATGACCAAGTCATTTGTGCCATAACCATGAGTCTTTATTGACTTGAGCATTTAGTGCATGATTTTCACCATATTTGATTTTCACCATATTTGAAGTTAATGGAAAACTTCGATTGGTTTGCATTTTGATTTTTATAACAATCCTTCTACCATCCTTTATATCATAGATACAACATTTAGAATCATCAAAGGTTAGTGCACATTTATGCTCAAGAAATTGTCCAAAACTCAATAAATTTTGTTCTAGATTAAGAACAAATAATATCATGAATGAATTTTGTACCTTGCCTCGTTTCGACTCCAATGGTTCCTAATCCTTGTGCTTGAGTTGTGACTCCATTTGCCATCTTCTCTTCAAGTGTCACAAATTCATCCAGGTTAACAAAAATTGATTTATTTCTTGTTATATGATTGCTACTACCACTGTCAAGATACCACACATCCTTCTTAACTTCGGGGGCCATGTGACAAGTATAGAATAAGTTTCCTTTACCCTGAAAATTGTACTTGCTGGTTGGTCTTAAATCTGCAATCCTTCTCGATGTGGCCAAATCTCTGAACAATCGTGGCACTTTGGTTTTTCTTTGTACTAACAATCTTTGTCAAGATGATTGCTCTTGCCGCAATAGCTGCAAGACTATGAATTTTCAGTATTGAAAGTTCTTCGGAAGTTGTTTCTTCCTCTTTGTCTTAAGTCTCTGCCTCTATCTCTTCTACAACCATATCTTCTACCTCTTTGTGAGTCTCCTCCTTTTTGTTGGCTGCTATGGATTCTTCTTCATTGGCCCTGGGACTGAAATTCAGCTTAGATTGAAAAGAACTTTAATTGATTTTTCGGTATGTCGACCCATCCTCTTTTCATGAGCCTTCAAGGATCCCATCAACACCTGAACACTCATTAAGGAAATATCTTTTGTTTCTTCAATTATGGAGACCATGGGATCAAATTTTGGAGATAAATTAACAAAAATCTTCCCAACAATTTTGCTATCACTAATTTCTTCATCAAAAGTTTTCATTTCATTTACAATTTTGGAGTGTTTGGGAAAACGTCTGCGCTCACACTTTGCAGAATATATGAAAGAGCTTTTGCATCCTTTCTTTTATGCTCCTTGAGTGCTTTTAACCCTTGATTGTGAGGCCTTCTTCACTTGCTTGTTCATTGTAGCCATTCTTCACTTGCTGAAAACTAAGTCACTTGCTTGTGATTTGAAAATTGTTTTCATTTTTACGTACCAACGGTTATAATGCTCTCCAGAGAATATGAGAGGTGGAAGACCATCACTTGAATGGTTGGCCATTTTTCTCTTTTCTTTTTTATTTTGGTGAACTTACTCAAATTTTCAGATTTTAAGGGATGAGTGACGACTATGAAACCCTAAGCTCTGATACTAAATTTGTTGGGTGATAGGTTAAGAAAAATGAGAAGAAACTTTTGGAGCCATTCATAATTATTCATTTTTCTTTGAATTTACAAATCTATAGATTTATACTTCCTAACTCCTTCATAGTTATTCAGCATATTACTCAACACTTGCCAATTCGCTTTGATACATTTTAGTTGACAACTATAGAGAGGTAGGTTTCGTTGGAATTCTTTTTTTTTTTTTGGGAGGGGTTTGGAGGGGTCTTATTCCGAACACATAATTCTTCTTATTTCTTCTTTTTCGATGGTTTTTTTTTTCTTTAATTCTATATTGTCCATAAAAATTGATAAAAAGATATGTTTTTGAGAAATTTGGATTTGATTTGATCCAATCTATTCCCTTCCCTTGCCTCTTTCTCTGTCCGTGTCTTTTTCCAGTAATAAGAGAATTTGGTATGTTGGCGACAAATTTGGGTTTTTAAATAAGGCAATAAAAAGTGATAATGGGAGGCTCACGTTATTTTTTTCCTTTTTCTTTTGGGAGCTAAATTCCCCAGAGTTTATTTGATCAAAGCTTGAGAGAGAGAGAGAGAGAGAGAATGAAGGGTTTGATGTGTATTTTGGGATTGAAGATAATCTGGAAAACTCTTAATACCCATAATAGAAATAGTACCGTAATGGAAGAGATTCAGTGGGGACAGAACTAGGGAAGAAGGAGAAGGGATGATGGGGATGTCAACAGGCATCCTTTTTGGTGCTTGACGATTTGACATGCGTGTGAAGAAAGAAAGAATAATTTGGCTTTTTTGGGACATCTTAGCAATGATAAACAATGAACAAAGAATTTTGATGCTAATGTATATTTTAATACGTTAAATTAATTAATATTTATATAAAAATTTTTATATCTTTTATATTTACACCTTTTTTATATTTAATAAATTATTTATTTAATTAATTTTATATTATTTTTCTTAGATTAATAATTAGATATTTGATTATTTTATATTTTTATTATAAAATATGACTATTCTATTATTTTTATAAAATAATTAATATTTATATAAAATTTTTAATATTTTTTATATTTACACTTTTATCCATATTTCTGTTTCTTATATTTTTATAAAGTGTCGTTTTCATGTATCATCATATAACATTGGTTAGCACCAACTCAAAATTCTACTTATACCACATATGCTGGTAGCATCTGCATCATCAAAACCTGAGTTTAAAGACCAAATCGAAACGGATCTCAAATTCAAATATAAGTTGTGTGAAATACAATTTAGAAACTTAATTGAAATTCACGATCAAAATTTAGAAACTTTACATGTAATTATCCTTTATACTATATTACGTCATATAAATTGTATGCAAAACAATCTAGAAACTTAATTGAAATTCATGACCAAAATTTAGAAACTTTACGTGTAACTATCCTTTATGTTATATGACGCTAACATTTGTAACACTTGATAAATGTATAAATATATGCATATTTTAAATTGATATTTTCGCAATCGCTATGTTTACTACAAGATCATGCTTTCCATCTGTACAACTTCAATCGAAGAATAGTACATGAACAAAACTTCCAATTTAATCTAAAATCAAAAATGTTGAAGGGCAGCCATCTCTACCTCAGCCTCCGTTTTGAATCAAATATTGATCTTGGAAACGTTTTTGTGCATTGTAGTACGGATTAAGGAGCGTTCCAAACGCTCACGTAGCTTTGAGAAGGAAAGAATCAAAATGCAAATTTTAAAGTTCATGTCACCTCTGCTTCTTCAACAATTCTTCATTGCAAAAGAGTTGGACAACAAGTCTAATGGGCGAGCATTCAAAATAGGAAGAATGGTGGTTGGGTGTTTACGACATCAATGCTCTAACATGAAGTTAAAGGAGTCACTCTTATTTTTCATCGGAGATTGACGCTTCGGCTGGGGAGGTTGTGTCACTTGTGCTTCAAACTCATCATGTGTGGTGGACGGAGAAACGCGGATCAATTTGTATGGGGTACTCTTGTTGTCTTCTTTTAGGGTGACTTAATGCTTGACAATGCTTGACAGCATTGAAATGAGAGTGCAATGTATAATTTTTTATACCTTCATTAAAGATATCTCAATTCTCTATTTTAGTATTCCTAATATAGAGATCATTTGACTCTAATCCATTAAATTTTTAATAATTTCTCCAATACATGGTTTTCGGACATGTACAAGGTTTCAATTCAAGTTGAGATTTGGTGATATTCGATATGTTTTACTGATTTGATACGTGAGAAATACAAAGAATACATGTGAATCACAGAGATTTGGAAAGCTATCCTAACCAATTATATCATTCATTGAATACTTTAATTTCTAAAATTAAAAAAAAGGGCCGCACACCCACTTGCTCTTGAGAAGCAATTACAATGAATAATGAGAGACACGTAGAGATTATTAAGATTTTGACTCGGAAAAGGAAACTATGTCTAATTTCCATAACTAGTACCAGTAGTCCTTTTAAAACAGAGTATCTCTCCTTTCCCTGTCACTCACGAAATACACTCCATCAGAAAAATGGCCAAGAAAGAAGAAAAATGTACGAAGAAGAAGAAGAAGAAAAGGGTGAAAGCAATTGGGCTGGTATGCCTAGGGATCTATTAGTCTTCATTGCAAGAAGACTGTGTCATAGTGATCAAATTCGCTTTCGCGCTGTCTGTAAGAATTGGAGAATAACACCTATGGAAGAGATTCGATCACCGGATGGAAAACCACCTTGTCTAGTTGACTACTCATGTCAATACGATGGCAATAGGGCCGTTATCAAGTGCTCTATATTACCTCCAAGGTGTCAAAGTGCTAAAAATGTTCTTTATGCACTTAAAAGAGATGATGGGCACAAATTTGTGGGTTCAGCAGCTCGTTCTTCGAAGCATGGTTGGCTGTTTTGCACAAAACTGAACAAAGATTACACACTTCTATTCCTCTTTAATCCTTTCAGAGAAGATATTTTAGTGCTACCGGATTTGGATCCACTGGAAGATAGTAGTTTCCTTTCTGTGGTGACCTCCTCATCTCCCTCTAGCCCTGGTTGTGTGTTTTTTGCTGTGTATGCAAGTTTCCCATATCACATCATTGCCACTTGTGGTATGGGCGATAAGGATTGGAGGCTTTATCAGTTTTTCACAGGCACAGTTATCTCGCAGATCGTCTGTGTGCAGAGTACTCTGTATTGCCTTTCTGTGGACGGAATGCTACTTGCTTTTTCCACAAAAGATTGTAACGGGACAGTGGTGGTAAACCCATTACAACTATCTCAGTTAACATTTGATTACGACTTTGTTCACTCAGTACACTTGTTTGATCACAATGGGGAGATCTTACTCGCAACTGCAGACATCAAGATTAATGAGCTCATCATCAAGGATTGGAAAGTTTTTCGAATTGATAGGTCTCAGGGTAGCTGGGTGAAGGCAGAAAGGATAGGATGTTTGACACTGTTTCCTTCTCCCTTCAAATCAAACTCGATTGCAGTTTCAGGACTTGGTGAAGGTATGGAGAATAGGCTGTTTTACATGAATGGAATAGTGGGATCGATATTCACCAAGCACTTGAAGGATGGGAGATGTCATCCTTGTCCAGAAATTTATCACATTGAAACTTCATCTTATGGTAAGATCTGGCTTTAAATATCTTACTTTATCATGAGATATTTGTCAGATTATCCTTTTCCGTGATATTCAATTTGTGAATGGACAACAATGTGTAGTTTGTTACCTACAAAGTATTGATGTTGGGCATGGTATCGAAAAGGGAAGACAAGCACAATTTCATGGATGCTCGAGTTCTTGCATCGAAAACATAGTTGGCCTTTCTGGACTAAAAATCTTTGTTTCCATACAGTCAGATTAAATAGTGCTTTGTGAGTTGGCTTACAAGAGATCATTGTAGCCTTATTTCTGTATCAACATCCTTTCCCTATTGTAACGATTTTTGCCTTATGTCCAAATTCTCTCTACTATGTAATCCCATGTGTTGCAGATGACGATAAATAAGTTTCCCCACCATTTCTGCATGCAGAAACTCCTCATTTTTCTTCCTTCTTTCCTGCTTTTATTTTTCATAATTGAGCATCAATGAGAACTTATCATATAATTGGACTTGTTTTGGCTTGAGCTTGATGAATCGTATTATTGTAGTATTGCTATTTGTTTGTTGCGGCAAAACCATTTATAATACAGAATTCTGGTTAGGCTGAATAATGGATTTAAAAAAAAAAAAATGAATCTTCAATCTTTGTTTCTTTCGAACAAAAACAAAACTGCCCAACTGCCTCACTGATTAGGAAACACTCCAGCGATGATAGGTGGATGCATTACACACACGTAAGTTAAACCTATTATACTTTGCCACATTAATATTGTGACGTTATTTTATTTTCTGCATAAGATGTTATCCACACCTAATTCTCCCTTTTTGTATATTTAAATGTAGTTTTGTTTCAACATGAGGGGCGTCCAGGAAATGCTTGAAGACTTTATTGATCAAGAGGTTTGTAGTCCTCTCTCTTTTAAAAGTTCAGTCTTGTTTTCATCTTACCCTTTAGAAAATTTTGGTAGTGGAATTCATAACACTTTACTTATACTAGAAATTTGCAGATTAGTACATAAGTGCACTAATGAATGTAAATGCCTCTAAAGATGGAGAAGAAATGCGACAGTAAGATGACAATAAGAAGCTAACTCCTAATGATGATTTGATAATTGATTTACCAAGAAAGGTAAGATCCTTCTTCCTATTGATCTTGACATAAAGTCTGCTTTTTGTCCATTTTCTAGCTGGTGCACATATTTGGTTTATATGCTTTTAGCAGAAGAGTTATTTAAATTGATTTATTTGGTTTGCAAGTTTGCAAGAAATGCTAGGGAAAGTGATTAAAGTTTGCAAGTTGTGGCACGGGGCTGCATTTAGGGCCAGAAATGTACGACTTTGCAAGGATGGATAGTAATGGTTGTTGGTTTAGTATGCCCACTGAGGTGCATTTTTGGTAATTTAGGGATAATGGAGTAACTCCCATTATCCCATTAACTATCCCATTAACCCACATAATGGGACACACTGTCCTACGTGAGATGCTTTCTCTTCTTCTAGAGAGAATGGAGGCTAGGGTTTTTGAGTGAAATGCACACATTCTCTTGAGAGAATATTATGACGGTTTAGGAAATTTCGCGTAGGAAATTTCTCTCGTCAAAGGATTCACCGGACGTTGGATTGAGGTGTGGTGGATATGCGGTGGTGGTTCGATTTTCGTGATCACTATCTCGACCGGTAATCCGTTCGAGGGATATTGCGACTCCGTTGGATTTTGTAGACCGACCCTACACATTGAGGTAACCCAAAAATTTTGATCTTTTTACTATGCTTCCGCATGCGCATACTATGTGAATTAAATCCAACTTTAGTATCAGAGTTTCGTTGGATTTAATTAAATTTTTTTTGGAATTTTTGGGCATAAAAATTAAGGGTTAAAAATTTAGGACTTGGATCACAGATGAGTTTCGTGAATCTGACCAGACCATGATGTTGCACATAAAGTGTAGATCACGAACAAATTTTTTTCATAATTTTTGAAACACTTTAAGACTATAAAATATGAAACCAAAGTTTCAGACCCCTAATGGTGCCCGAAACTTAGAACTTTAGATCTATGGCTTTAGAGGGCAAATTTGTAACACCCAATTAACAAAAAAAAAAAAAAAAAAAAAAAAAAAAAAAAAAAAAATTTAGGGCTTAAAGCCCAATTTTCTCTCTCTCTTTCCCCCTCTCTTCTCTCTTCTTCTCTCCCTTTTTCTTCTCTCTTTTTCCCTTCTCCCCGCCGCCGTGTCTCTTCCCCTCCCGCTGCCATCCTCCGCCGCGAGCGACCGCCCGAATCAGCCGCACGATCTTCCTCCCACGAGTGCGCCGTGGCCGTCGCTGCTCCAACCCTCTGCGAGCGCGCGACTGCAGCGCGATCTCCAGTCCTCAGCGAGCGCGAGCACAGCCGCGCGATCATCTCCGCGCGAGCGCTAGCACCACCGCGCAGTCTTCCGCGGGAGCGCGCGAGCGCTGCAGCGCGACCCAGCCTAAGCGCGAGCAGCACGCGAACCGCGCGCGAGCAGCGCGCGAGCAGCGCTCGAGCAGCGCGCGAGCAGCGCTCGAGCAGCGCGCGAGCAGCGCTCGAGCAGCGCGCGAGCAGTCGCGATCCCCAGCGCGCGACCCCAGCGCGCCTCAGCACGCCCCAGCACGAGCACGAGCACTCCAGCGTGCGACCCCCAGCGCGAGCAGTGCACGATCCAGCTTACGAGTGCGCTTCAGCGCGTGAGCCAGCGCCAGCACGAGCGCGAGCGCGCTCCAGCGCGTGATCCGGCTTGCCAGGCCGCAGGCCCACCAGGCCGCAGACCCATCAGGCCCGCCGGCCCACCAGGCCCGCCAGCCCATCAGCCCGCCAGCCCGCGGCCCACGGCCCGCGACGGCCCGTGGCAGTCCGTGAGCCTCTGCGAAGGTAAATGACTCTAAGTTTCGATTTTTCGCACTTGGGTTTCGAATCTCTTTAGTAATTGGACTTAAATTGTTCGCAATGGTTTCAAATTTGGAAACATTCAGGTTTTAGACCAAACCAACGGGCGAACGAAAGCTAAATTCGAGATCCGAAGAATCCTAGGTGAGAGAAATGAAATCTCTTCAACCCTTGAATAAACCTTGTCAAATTAGGTAGCATTAGTTGATTTGTTTATAAATTGAGGAATTTAGGGTTCGTACGAAATTAAGAAGAACGATAAATCCTGACAATAGTCGAAATCTGATGAAAATCGTGATGATTGAGTAGGTTGGCTATTTTGGTGATTCGATTGAGGGGCGTCTTTGTTTTGCGTATTTTGGTGTTATTGGGGAGTGCGCTACCTTCCCCAAAACTGTGAGTGGGATTTATTTCAATGCTTTTGTTTAATATGTAAATCCTGTTTTACAACATTTTGATAATGAGCATGATTTGTCGTATGTTGGAAATGTTTTGACTGGTTTTAAAATTGACTTTTGTGAACCGTTGGAGTGTCCAAAAACTGTATTGAATTATGAAATTATGCATCCATGTGGTTGAAATGTATAATGTGCCATTTTATGCTATATGTTGCATTGGTTTATGAACCGGATTTCGGCACATTTTGATATGATATTGGTTTTGGCCTTGAGGGCTTTGGATTGTATTGTTCCGTAGCTACGAAGGACACCGTGAGAGGCGCTTTGGTGGCGTCCGGATATGCCTAGGCCTGGGGTATCCCACGAGTTGTCGTGATTTGATTATCTACACGGTACTAGCCAGGTTGAACCCGAAAGGGGGAGGATTTGGATTTGGATTGGATATCCTCTTCAAGTCTAGCACCTGGACGAGGTTCGTCGCCAACGCCGGGGTAGAGAGCACTTTAAATAAAATTGCATATAACACCCCCGGTGCGCCTGTCATAGGTCGCGGTAGACCTCTGCCAGGACATTTTCGGCTGGCAGCTCTATGATTTTAATGACAGTGCTTTGGATGCATATTTGACTTGAAAATGCGTGAAATGATATATTGTTGAAATGAAGAGCATGATGATTTGAAATATGATTTATATACTTATGTTTTGACACTCCAGTTTCACACTCTATATTTGACGATTGCATTGACCCACTCACTCACTGAGTATTCTTTCCCGAGTACTCACCCCTCATTTCCCTTTTGTTTCAGAGATAGTATTTGACAAGGAGTGTCGCTTTTAGGACGCTCAGTTTCTTTGGGAGATCAGACCTGGACTTGAGGAATTATTGTATATTTCCGCTGAAATTTGTATTGGTGATGTATTTGTATTCTGAGGTCTATAGATGACCATTTTTATAATTCTGGGATGACTGTATAAATATGGACATTTAAATTGTGGAACTCTCATGTCACTGCATGACATTGCATTGAGGCATTTCTTTTTTGTTGCGTCTGTATTTGGGAATGTGTCATGTCTTAGAATTGTCCTCTAGGATCGCTCGGTGCCTCCTCTAAATCACAGGAGGGGCGACTGGCGGCTGTCCATGCCTTTGACGGGGGCATGGCAGTAGAGGTCTGTGGTTAGGACTGTGGAGAATTGTTTGTTAGCCTTGCGTTGCCCTGGATTGTGCAGTAGGATGATCTGATTTGTTGTTGAGGATAATATATGCATTTTGAGGCCGGGATGACCCCTTTTGGACAGGTAACAGGTTTATTTTAATATGGGAGACCTCCGATATATGGGGAGGTTCTGCCCGATTTTCTGTAAAAATACAGCCGGCATCCAGGGTAACGGGCGGCTGCTCACGATCCCGGGTCGGGGCGTGACAGTTGGATTGGTATCAGAGCGACTTGGTTAAGAGCTATGTAGGAAGAGAGTCTTGGAAGCATTTCCGAATAAGTTGGTTTTTAAAGTCCTCAATGCATGAGAGTCTCATACAGTCATAAAGTCCCAGTGCATGGTCATAGGCATATGAGTTCATTTATTTTAGGGGGTTAGATACGGTTGTATCTAACCTAACTTGCTACATTCTTCTCCTATTGAACTAAGAATTTCATTCTTTTGTGAGGGTAGCCATCCTATGATTAGTTCAAAATTCTTGAAACGTGCCTATTCTTTTTATGATAATAAGCATCTTTCTCTTGCAGAATTATGCCACCTAGACGTGGAAGGAGAGGTGCTAGATTCGCATCGCTTGAGGGTCTGTTAGTGCCAGATGCACCTCGGGCACCTGAGACCCCACGAGCACCAGAGGACTTAGACGAGCCGGAGGATCGTACCTCGACTCGCGTGCCACCACCGGCACCTACTCAGCCAGCTGCTCAGGCTGAGACTCCTGTACCCACACTCGACGCCTTTAGGCAGGTGTACGAGTGGTACGCTTTGCATGGGGTCCAGATTCCGCCCCCACCACCTCCTACAGCGGCGCCTGCACCTGCAGCAGCGCCAGTTCCTACGGCACCGGTTCCACCGCCGGTGGCCGGTCCTTCTACTTTGTCCGAGCCGAGTGAGAGCACATCGGCTATTCTTAGACGGGTACATGAGTTGACTCAGTTGGTTAAGGAGGCCCGTCAGTTGGGGTGCACGGATTTCACAGGGCTTGGTGATGCTGCGGCAGCCAAGCATTGGATCAATCGCACCCGCAGGATTTTGACTGATCTCGGGATTGGAGAGGAGCTCTGCCTGAAAGTGGCAGAGCGATTATTAGGGGGAGAGGCCCTCTCATGGTGGGAGGCCCTCACTGATGAGGCGATAGAGCCACTGCGGTGGGACGACTTCCTTCGGGAGTTTGACCGCAGATTTTTCCCACTCTACCAGCAGGACCGGATGAGGTCAGAGTTGGGACGGCTTACACAGGGGTCCAGATCTGTCTCGGAGTATGAGGCAGACATGCGGAGACTTGCCGCATTTGTACCAGATCTGGCCACACCTCAGTATTTGCGCTTCAAGTTTGAGGACGGTCTTAGCCTCAGCATAAAGAGGTATATGACTGTTACTCCACAGTTTACACTGGCCGAGGTGATAGACTCTGCTCACCGCGCGGAGGCTTTGGTCCGCGCTGAGACTAGGCAGAAAGAGAACAGAGAGCAGAAGAGAAAGAAGGAGAAGTCTCATTTTGCGGAGAATTCCAAGAGGGGCAGGGGATCCAGTTCGTACAGAGGCGGATTTGGATCTGGATTTCCTGAGCTGGGACGGGGACAGTACTCCCAGGGGTTTAGACAGCCCGCACCGACTCACCCTGCACAGTTTACTACTCAGCGGCACCCTTATTGCCGCAGGTGCAGTCAATCCCATCCGAGCGGAGCTTGTTCAGTGACGGTCACTTGCTTCCACTGTGGGAAGCCGGGGCATATTAGGAGTTTTTGCCCTGAGTTAGGACTCGGAGGACAGAGTTCACTGAGCCGCACTAGTACTCCTCGTATGGGACAGCAGGGGCAGCCTGTTCGGCCAGCAGTTTCTACTCCCAGGGTGACCACTGGGAGTAACACAGTGCAGACTCAGGCACGACAGCAGCCTAGGGCTCAGGCCCGGGTTTATGCCATGACGCAGGAGGACGCCCAGGCGAACCCCGACATCATCATGGGTACTCCTCCTTCTGATCCTGTAGAATAGGATCTCTATTCGTATTCTCACTTCTTTTGAGGATGTCAGCATTGTATCAGTCGTATGGGTATTATATGTTGTGTTCCCTTTTGTCGACATGATACTACTCTGACATTTTTGTACACCGAGATTGTAGAAGCCCTAGAGGCTCAACTGTTTTGACATATATATATACATATCAAGTTTGAAATTATTCTAAGTCTATGTGCATTTTGTTCAATGATAGGTACTCTACCCATTTTCGGAATAGATGCTCGTATCCTTATTGACACGGGGTCTAATTATTCGTATGTGAGCGATAAATTCTCCCGACACTCTGACAGACCGCTCTCACCTTTGGACGAGGAGATATCGGTCATCACTCCTCTGGGTGAGCAGATTGTGCGCGGCACAGTGTATAGAGAATGTGAAATCAAAGTTGGGGATACAGTGCTGAAGGCAGATCTAATCCCTCTCGCCATGACTGATTTTGATGCCATCTTGGGGATGGATTGGCTACATATGCATCGGGCTTCGGTTGACTGCTTTAAGAAGCAGGTGGAGTTTCGAAAACCCGATCAGCCAGTGTTGATTTTTGAGGGCGAGAGGCGGGTTTTACCCCGCTGTGTCATTTCAGTTTTGGAGGCTAGACGCATGATTCGCCGCGGATGTGTGACTTACCTGGCTCATATCATTGACACCACTGCTCAGGGACCGAGACTGGAGGATGTCCCAGTGGTACAGGACTTTCCTGATATTTTCCCCGAGGAGCTGCCTGGACTACCACCTGTTCGGGAGTTTGACTTTGAGATCGATTTAGCTCCGGGGACTACCCCTATTTCTATGCCGCCATACAGGATGGCGCCGGCTGAGCTGAGAGAGCTCAAGGTCCAGCTGCAGGAGTTGCTGGATAAGGGGTTTATCCGTCCTAGCACGTCTCCGTGGGGTGCACCGGTGTTGTTTGTGAAAAAGAAGGACGGCACATTTCGGCTATGTATAGATTATAGACAGCTGAACAAAGTTACCGTTAAAAATCGGTACCCACTACCACGTATTGATGATCTCTTTGATCAATTACAGGGTGCCAAAGTATTCTCGAAGATAGATCTCCGGTCGGGTTACCATCAATTGCGGATTAGGGCCGAGGATGTGCCTAAGTCGGCTTTCCGCACCCGATACGGACATTATGAGTTTTTGGTCATGCCGTTTGGGCTGACTAATGCCCCTGCCGCATTTATGGACCTAATGAACCGAATTTTTCACGATTATTTGGATCGGTTTGTCATTGTTTTTATTGATGATATCTTAGTCTACTCGCGGAGTGATGATGAGCATGCTCAGCACCTTAGGGTGATTTTGCAGACTCTTCGTGAGAGACAGCTTTATGCCAAGTTCACCAAGTGTGAATTTTGGTTGCGGCAGATTGGTTTTCTTGGCCATGTAGTTTCTGCGGAAGGTATCTTTGTTGATCCGCAGAAAGTTGAGGCTATCTTGAGATGGGAGCAGCCACAGACAGTGACTGAGATCAGGAGTTTTCTTGGTCTAGCCGGGTATTACCGCAGGTTTGTAGAGGGCTTTTCTCAAATTGCGGCTCCGTTATCTAGATTGACGCGAAAAGGTGTCAAGTTTGTATGGGATGATCGTTGTGAGGTGAGTTTTCAGGAGCTCAAACAGCGATTGACGTCCGCTCCGATTCTAGCCCTTCCCACGAGTAGTCGAGAGTATGTGGTGTACAGTAACGCCAGCAGGCAGGGATTGGGCTGTGTATTGATGCAGGATGGTAGAGTTATCGCCTATGCTTCGCGGCAGCTAAAGAAGCATGAGGTGAATTATCCTACGCACGATTTGGAGTTGGCGGCCATAGTCTTTGCGCTAAAGATATGGCGCCACTATTTATATGGGGTCACATGCAGAGTGTTTACAGATCACAAAAGTCTAAAGTATCTGTTCACTCAGAGGGAACTGAATTTGAGGCAGCGGAGATGGTTAGAGCTGCTAAAGGATTATGACCTCATTATTGATTATCATCCGGGCAAGGCTAATGTGGTGGCTGATGCCTTGAGTCGGAAGTCATCTTCCTCTTCTCAGACTACCGAGAGTACTTATCTCTCGTGTTTATTGGGACTCCGAGCTTTGGGAGTTAGGTTGGCTAGTGATGATCAGGGAGCTATACTAGCCAGATTTGAGGTTCGACCGAGTTTGCTCGATCGTATCAGGGAGCTTCAGCAGAGTGACGAAGAGCTCCGAGGTATTTATGAGAAAGCCAGCAGAGGTGATATTGACGACTTTAGAGTTCGCAAGGATAGACTGTTGGTTTTTCGAGATCGAG
Source organism: Dillenia suffruticosa (assembly GCA_033439265.1). NCBI lineage: Eukaryota > Viridiplantae > Streptophyta > Magnoliopsida > Dilleniales > Dilleniaceae > Dillenia > Dillenia suffruticosa. The sequence goes on along the minus strand of JAVTVX010000018.1, from coordinate 3,594,276 downwards.
TATGTGTACCGGCAGATAGTGATCTTCGCAGGGCTATTCTTGAGGAGGCCCATTCATCTGCTTATGCTTTACATCCCGGCAGTACTAAAATGTACCGCACCATCAGAGACAGTTATTGGTGGTCGGGTATGAAACGGGAAATTGCAGAATTCATTGCTCGTTGCCTTGTATGTCAGCAGGTGAAGGCTGAGCACCAGCGTCCAGCTGGCACATTGCAGCCCCTTCCCATTCCTGAGTGGAAGTGGGAGCATATCACGATGGATTTTGTAGTGGGATTACCGCGGACTTCGGCACAGCACGATGCTATTTGGGTGATAGTTGACCGACTTACTAAGTCCGCACATTTCATCCCGATTAGGAGTGATTACTCGCTTGAAAGGTTGGCACGCCTCTATATTGATATGATTGTGAGGCTGCATGGGGTTCCAGTGTCGATAGTATCAGATCGAGACCCCAGATTTACATCCCGTTTTTGGCCCAGTCTGCAGGAGGCTTTGGGTACTAGACTGAATTTCAGCACAGCGTATCACCCCCAGACAGATGGTCAGTCAGAGAGAACTATTCAGACTTTAGAGGACATGCTTAGAGCATGTGTTATGGATTTCCGGGGGAGTTGGGATCGGCATCTTCCGTTAGTGGAGTTCGCCTATAATAATAGCTATCAGGCGAGTATTGGCATGCCACCTTACGAGGCATTGTATGGGAGGAAGTGTCGTACCCCGTTGTGCTGGGATGAGGTCGGTGAGCGACGACTCACCAATGTTGAGCTGGTAGAGGAGACGAAGGAGAAAGTGAGGATTATCCGTACGCGGATGAAAGCCGCCCAGGATAGACAGAAATCCTATGCAGATCGTAGGCGGCGACCTCTAGAGTTTACTGTGGGAGACATGGTATTCTTAAAGATATCTCCCTTGAAGGGAGTCATTCGATTTGGGCAGCGAGGGAAGTTGAGTCCCAGGTATATTGGGCCCTTCCGTATCCTTGAGAGGGTCGGAAGTGTAGCATATAAATTGGAGCTGCCAGCAGATCTATCGCGTGTTCACGATGTATTTCATGTCTCAGTACTTAGGAGATATCAGCCAGATCCCTCACACATTTTAGAAGCTCCGCCAGTCGAGCTTCGAGAGGACTTGAGTTTACCTGTTCAGCCCGTGACTATTCTGGATCGACAGGTCAGAAAGCTACGGAGCAAAGAGGTTCCTCTTGTCAAAGTTTTGTGGAGGAGCGACCAGGTCGAGGAACAAACTTGGGAGCCTGAGGAAGCCATGAGGAAACAGTACTCCCATCTATTTTCTGTATAGTTTTCTTTTAGTCTCGAGGACGAGACTTGTTTTTAGGGGGTTAGAAAATGTAACACCCAATTAACAAAAAAAAAAAAAAAAAAAAAAAAAAAAAAAAAAAAAAAATTTAGGGCTTAAAGCCCAATTTTCTCTCTCTCTTTCCCCCTCTCTTCTCTCTTCTTCTCTCCCTTTTTCTTCTCTCTTTTTCCCTTCTCCCCGCCGCCGTGTCTCTTCCCCTCCCGCTGCCATCCTCCGCCGCGAGCGACCGCCCGAATCAGCCGCACGATCTTCCTCCCACGAGTGCGCCGTGGCCGTCGCTGCTCCAACCCTCTGCGAGCGCGCGACTGCAGCGCGATCTCCAGTCCTCAGCGAGCGCGAGCACAGCCGCGCGATCATCTCCGCGCGAGCGCTAGCACCACCGCGCAGTCTTCCGCGGGAGCGCGCGAGCGCTGCAGCGCGACCCAGCCTAAGCGCGAGCAGCACGCGAACCGCGCGCGAGCAGCGCGCGAGCAGCGCTCGAGCAGCGCGCGAGCAGCGCTCGAGCAGCGCGCGAGCAGTCGCGATCCCCAGCGCGCGACCCCAGCGCGCCTCAGCACGCCCCAGCACGAGCACGAGCACTCCAGCGTGCGACCCCCAGCGCGAGCAGTGCACGATCCAGCTTACGAGTGCGCTTCAGCGCGTGAGCCAGCGCCAGCACGAGCGCGAGCGCGCTCCAGCGCGTGATCCGGCTTGCCAGGCCGCAGGCCCACCAGGCCGCAGACCCATCAGGCCCGCCGGCCCACCAGGCCCGCCAGCCCATCAGCCCGCCAGCCCGCGGCCCACGGCCCGCGACGGCCCGTGGCAGTCCGTGAGCCTCTGCGAAGGTAAATGACTCTAAGTTTCGATTTTTCGCACTTGGGTTTCGAATCTCTTTAGTAATTGGACTTAAATTGTTCGCAATGGTTTCAAATTTGGAAACATTCAGGTTTTAGACCAAACCAACGGGCGAACGAAAGCTAAATTCGAGATCCGAAGAATCCTAGGTGAGAGAAATGAAATCTCTTCAACCCTTGAATAAACCTTGTCAAATTAGGTAGCATTAGTTGATTTGTTTATAAATTGAGGAATTTAGGGTTCGTACGAAATTAAGAAGAACGATAAATCCTGACAATAGTCGAAATCTGATGAAAATCGTGATGATTGAGTAGGTTGGCTATTTTGGTGATTCGATTGAGGGGCGTCTTTGTTTTGCGTATTTTGGTGTTATTGGGGAGTGCGCTACCTTCCCCAAAACTGTGAGTGGGATTTATTTCAATGCTTTTGTTTAATATGTAAATCCTGTTTTACAACATTTTGATAATGAGCATGATTTGTCGTATGTTGGAAATGTTTTGACTGGTTTTAAAATTGACTTTTGTGAACCGTTGGAGTGTCCAAAAACTGTATTGAATTATGAAATTATGCATCCATGTGGTTGAAATGTATAATGTGCCATTTTATGCTATATGTTGCATTGGTTTATGAACCGGATTTCGGCACATTTTGATATGATATTGGTTTTGGCCTTGAGGGCTTTGGATTGTATTGTTCCGTAGCTACGAAGGACACCGTGAGAGGCGCTTTGGTGGCGTCCGGATATGCCTAGGCCTGGGGTATCCCACGAGTTGTCGTGATTTGATTATCTACACGGTACTAGCCAGGTTGAACCCGAAAGGGGGAGGATTTGGATTTGGATTGGATATCCTCTTCAAGTCTAGCACCTGGACGAGGTTCGTCGCCAACGCCGGGGTAGAGAGCACTTTAAATAAAATTGCATATAACACCCCCGGTGCGCCTGTCATAGGTCGCGGTAGACCTCTGCCAGGACATTTTCGGCTGGCAGCTCTATGATTTTAATGACAGTGCTTTGGATGCATATTTGACTTGAAAATGCGTGAAATGATATATTGTTGAAATGAAGAGCATGATGATTTGAAATATGATTTATATACTTATGTTTTGACACTCCAGTTTCACACTCTATATTTGACGATTGCATTGACCCACTCACTCACTGAGTATTCTTTCCCGAGTACTCACCCCTCATTTCCCTTTTGTTTCAGAGATAGTATTTGACAAGGAGTGTCGCTTTTAGGACGCTCAGTTTCTTTGGGAGATCAGGCCTGGACTTGAGGAATTATTGTATATTTCCGCTGAAATTTGTATTGGTGATGTATTTGTATTCTGAGGTCTATAGATGACCATTTTTATAATTCTGGGATGACTGTATAAATATGGACATTTAAATTGTGGAACTCTCATGTCACTGCATGACATTGCATTGAGGCATTTCTTTTTTGTTGCGTCTGTATTTGGGAATGTGTCATGTCTTAGAATTGTCCTCTAGGATCGCTCGGTGCCTCCTCTAAATCACAGGAGGGGCGACTGGCGGCTGTCCATGCCTTTGACGGGGGCATGGCAGTAGAGGTCTGTGGTTAGGACTGTGGAGAATTGTTTGTTAGCCTTGCGTTGCCCTGGATTGTGCAGTAGGATGATCTGATTTGTTGTTGAGGATAATATATGCATTTTGAGGCCGGGATGGCCCCTTTTGGACAGGTAACAGGTTTATTTTAATATGGGAGACCTCCGATATATGGGGAGGTTCTGCCCGATTTTCTGTAAAAATACAGCCGGCATCCAGGGTAACGGGCGGCTGCTCACGATCCCGGGTCGGGGCGTGACAAAATTGATCTGTGAGAAGGGTTTATATGTGTTTCTCATGCATATACCTACATTTTGCATATATTTATTGTGTTTAGGATGCCAGAAATTGGGTTTAAAAAATGGTCGCGAAGGGCCAAAACCTTAAATGTTTGATTTGTCAAGATTAGAGACAAAATCCAACAAAAATCGAGACAAGGATCGTTGGATGACGCTTAATTGCATTTTTCCGGTGAAAATTGAACGAAAATCTAACCGAAAATGAGTTTTCCGAAAACCGGGTCGAAAGACTCGGTTGTAGACCCGTCGGGTGAGCAATTAAGCATCCAGACCCGCGGGCGCATGGACAGCACGTGTGCTTCACGCGTGCTTCACGCATGTGTGCTTCACGCGTGCTTCACGCATGTGTGCTTCACGCGTGCTTCACGCATGTGTGCTTCACGCGTGCTTCACGCATCCAGGAGCAACAAGCAGGTGCATGTGCTTCACGCACGAGCCAGGTGTGTGAAGCGGTAAGATGCCAGTTCGGGTCAGACCCTTGACCCGAATCCGACCTGCGTACCCATGGTTGGGTTGAACTGACCCGTTGACAGACCGGTTGGGTCAACCTTGACCTGTTGACCTACTCATGTCCAACCCGGGTGGCACGGCTCAGAGCGTGAAGCCATGCGCCTTGATTGGGCGCATGTGAGCCAAGCCGCGCCAGGCACATGGTGGTGCGTGTAAGGCACGCCGCGCATTTGGAGCATGTGATAGGCGGCTACCAGCGCTTGGAGGCGCGTGGAGACGAGCCGTAGGCGCGTGGACTCCGACTGCGCGGACTCCGGCTTCAAATTGTCCGAAATTGAATTTTTTCAATTTTTTGAGAGTTCTATATCAATATTTATGACTTTTGTGGGTTTTTGTATATCGAATCCAAATCTGAATGGTAAGATGTGATTCCGGGTTGTGGTGTATGGTGTTCGTTGACTCATACGCTCGCTTTAGGGTCTATATTCGAGTCATTGTGGACTTGTTGATTCGTATGGTGTACAAAATGTGATAATAAGCATCACTAAATTACAGATGTCTCTCTTATTGCATTGAGAACTATCATATCAGATTCTTTTTTGCATGGAGAGTAAACTGAATGATGTGATTTGTGAGATTATAATGTGATCATGATCCCCATTCTTACTGTGTGAGACTCGAGATCCATTGGGTATGATTTCTTGTACCATTATTACTTTCAGCTGTTTCTAGAAGTTTTGATTTAGTGTTGCTATTTTAGTCTATTTACCTATGGCCTGAAAGATAAATTGAGATCTAAGGGGTAGATCTAGGAAAACAACTGAATTGAGACTGATAGATTCAAGTTTGAGAAAAGGAAAACCAATCGACATTATATCATTATGTTGTATTCACAGGTCGACCTGTTATGTTAATCCATGTTGGGATTCAAACATAATAGTGAATACATAGTCGAGCAAATAATTGAAAATCACTTTCGATGAGAAAAGTGGCTCAAAGGATGTAATTGCATTGGATCTGGGGTACAGTGAGTTATTCTTTTTATACTAACGGTGACTTATTGATCATTCTAATAGGTCCATCGAGAAGTCTTTGTTTGTAGGTGTACTCATCGGTCGCACGACACCCAATCCTATATGAAAGTCCAGTAGGGTGATGTGATAGATCGCATGAATTGCGATATATAAAATACCCTTATGTGCAAGTGGGAGATGTTGGTTTAGTATGCCTACTGAGGGACATTTTTGGTAATTTAGGGATAATGGGGTAACTCCCATTATCCATTAACTACCCCATTAACCCACATAATGGGACACATTAATTAACCCTAGTGTGCCCTACATGAGACGCTTCCTCTTCTTCTAGAGAGAATGGAGACTAGGGTTTTTGAGTGAGATGCACACATTCTCTTGAGAGAGAGTATTATGAGGGTTTAGGAAATCTTTACGTAGGAAAATTTCCCTCGTCAAAGGATTCACTGGACGTTGGATTGAGGTGTCGTAGATATGCGGTGGTGGTTTGGTTTTCGTGATCACCATCCCGACCGGCAATCCGTTCAAGAGATATCGCGACTCCATTGGATTTTGTAGACTGACTCTACACATTGAGATAACCCGAAAATTTCAATCTTTTTACTATGCTTCCGCATGCGCATGTTGTGTTAATTAAATCCAACTTTGGTTAAAGAGGATCTCCATACTTTTAGGTGCCAACAAAGTAAGCATCTGCCTAACAATACTCTTGACAATAACTTTGAGATATGGTAGGCATAGCATCTAAGTTACTATGCTGCTATAGCATTGTCCTTGAGTCTATCGTGTTCTGGGCTGAGATTTTTGGAAACAAATGTATTAATGGATTCATGATCAAAGACCGGAAAGTGTTTCTAATTGATAGGTCTAATTGTAGCTGGGTGAAGGCAGAAAGTATAGGATGTTTGACACTTTCCTTTTGCCATAAAATCAAACTCGATTGCAGTTTCTGGACTTCATGAAGGTAAGGAGAATATGCTGTTTCACATGAATGGAGTAGCGGGGTATTCACCAAGCAGGATGAGAAGTGTTGTCCACGTCCAGAAGATTTTCACAGCAAAACTTCATTTTTTGGTAAGATTTAGCTTTAAATATCTTACCTTAACATGAGATATTTGTCGGATTATCCCATTACGTATTATTCTATTTGCATCATTAATTAAGACATCTTTTCTTCGAAAACTAATATTTTGAAAAGTATTTGAACCAAACACAATTTAAAATGCATTTTCCAATTATCAAATTTATTTTCGTAAAATTACTAGTGCAATTACAACATATAATGAGAGAACAAACGAAGTGATTATAAAGATTTTGAATTGGAAAAGGAAACTGTCTAATTTCCGTAACTAGTACAAGGAGTCCTTTTAAAACAGAGTATCTTTCCTTTCCCTGTGTCACTCACGAAATACTCTCCATCAGAAAAATGGCGGAGAGAGAGGAAAAATATATGAAGAAGAAGAAAAGGGGTGAAAACAATTGGGCAGGTATGCCTTGGGATCTATTAGTCTTCATTGCAAGAAGACTGTGTCTTAGTGATCAAATTTGCTTTCGTGCTGTCTGTAAGAATTGGAGAATAACTCCAATGGAAGAGATTCAATCACCGGATGGAAAATCTCCTTGTCTAGTTGACTAATCATGTGAATATGATGCCAACAGGGTCGTTATCAAGTGCTCTATATTACCCTCAAGGTGTCAAAGTGCTAAAAATGTTCATTATGCAATTAAAAGAGATGATGGGCACAAATTTGTAGCTGCAGAAGTTCTTGCTTCGAAGCATAGTTGGCTATTTTGCACAAAACTGAACCAAGATCACACAGTTCTATTTCTCTTTAATCCTTTCAGAGAAGATATTATAGTGCTACCGGATTTGGATCCACACGAAGAAAGTAGTTTCTCTTTAACCGAAGGCTTTTAGGTGTTTTTATATTACAATTTGAGGCCAGGTGGCTTGGACTGAGCTCTTATTTTAGGGCCTAAGCCTGGCCTACGCCTGACCCTGCTCATGTCCACAGTATTATGGGGCCCAATTTTAGGGGGGCTGTGCCTATTTTTTCATTTTTAAGACTCGAAATTTTGATTAAGAGTAATCAAATGAAATTGGAAGACAATTCAGTAGGCAGGTAAAAAAGAGAAGTACTGAATTAAGTGATCAGGAGAACTATAGGAACATTCTATGTGATCTGTTTTCTAGTGAGGTATATGTGATTTCATGCTATTGTTTAGGTCTTTATAGCAACTTCTGTCATCAGCATTTGGTCCGAAGATACTGGGGAAACGAAATGGATGCTGAACTTGGTCACAACTGAGCAGGTGAAGAGGGCTAAGAGAATATTTGTTGAGTGCTTTTCAGATTCTACCCTTTTAGCAACGCTCTTCCCTTTTTAACATTTCACATGATTGAGGTGTTTTCAGATGACAAAATACAAACTTAACTTCTCCAAACCAAAATTTTCATGAATAAAAAAAATAGATGAAGGCTTATATGGTTAATGCCTAGAAAAAAGATAATAAAAAGCCTATAATAATAATAATAATAATAAGTTCTTCACCAGCCAAGTTATGGAGAATAGTCATGCATGCATCATAATAAAATTGGATGGTAGCTAATTCTAAGGGTACCAAACTAGACAATATGGTTCCATTGGATATAAGCATTTTCCGAGTTCGGTCTAGTGACTTCAACATTGCAATGAGATGTGATGGAGCTTGGTCCACATCAAGATGCGGGCCTACTTTAGCATCGTGAATTTTCCTGTAATTTATTACATTTCATGTGAGTCGAATCACAAAAACAATGTTGGGTTGGAATATGAATGGTGCTATCTCAGTTTGTGTTTGTGGGGAAGAGTAATGGCCTGCTTCTTGTGAGCACTGCCGGGGCTTGGATAGGTCTTAAAACCAGATCGACCTAACTTTTTTTTTTTCATTGCTTAATATGCCAAGGTCTTCATTGCTTAATATGCCGAGGTCTCTCTTCTCCTCTTCCCGAATATGTTAGTTACATCATTATCCTGCCATGGCGCTCTCATCTCATTTTTGCTTGATTAACAAAATGACCATAATAACTTGAGTCCCTCGGGAACAGTTTAAGCGGTAGAGTTTTCTCACTTCCATCTTTCCTTCTCCGGTCACTACTAGAAAAAGAGGTATCAGCAACGGAAATATCCGTCGTTGATAGTAAAGATTCCGTCGCTAAAAAGTATTAGCGACAAAAATTTTCCGTCGCTGAAAACCACCCCGCTAAATATTAGTTACGGAATTCATCTGTTGCTAAATTATCAGTGACAGATTAGTGACGGAATATTTTTGTCACTAATAGAAGACAATATGTAAAAGTATCAGTGATGGAATTTTTCTATTGCTAAAAATTCTGTCTTTAATCTACTATTCCATCGCTAAAACTTGGAGAGCTCACGCGTAGGTCAGTGATAGATTAGTGACGGAATATTTCCATCACTAATAGAAGACAATATGTAAAAGTATCAGTGATGGAATTTTTCCGTTGCTAAAAATTCTGTCTTTAATCTACTATTCCATCGCTAAAACAGCAATTCTGTCTTTAATCTACTATTCCATCGCTAAAACAACTTGGAGCCCTCACATGCGCCCATACCCGCTTGTGCAACTGCCCGCCCGTGAAAAATGTCACCTATAGGAATCGAACCTGCGCCTCCCGCGTGGATGATGAGTTCTCCAACCATTATACCACAATCCCTGTTGTGATATTTTTTTTATTTATTATCTAACCCTCACTTATTTTTTTAATATTAACCTCTCACTTTTTTTTTATCTCACTCTCATCTACCTTGGGATAATTTTTTTCATTGAATATTCTCATTAAATTTTTCTAATTGTTTAAATTCGATATTGATTAAATTTGCACTAAATAAAGAAATAAAATATTTATTTGATTAATTAAGATAAAATAGCAAATTATTTTTTTGATTTATCCATAGAATAAAAGAAAAAAATAAAATAAATAAAAAAAGAAAAAGAAATATAAAATAATAAAAGAGAAGAAAAATAAATTAATAAATTAATAAATTAAAATTAAAATTTAAAAAGGAACCATTAGCGACGGAAAATTTCCGTTGCTAATAGTTCCATTTTTTATTTTTTTTTCCTTTGAACGCTATTACTAACGGATTAGCAACGGAAATTTTCTGTCGCTAAAAATTTATCATTGATTGGTTTTTTTTTTTTTTACCTTGACAACTATCGGTAACGAATTTTTTAGCGATGAAAAATTTTTATCGCTATTCCATTCCTAATTAGTTTTCCTTTTTTATTATTTTTATTTTTTTCCTTGGTTCACTATTAGTGACGGATTAGTGACGGATATTTTAGTGACGGAAAAAATCCGTCGCTAATCCATCGCTGATAATTTTCCATTTTTTTAATTTTTATTTTTTTTCTTGGTCCACTATCAGCTACAGATTAGTGACAGATTTTTTTTATCGTTAATCTGTCACTGATGGTTTTCCTTTTTTTAATTTTTATTTTTTTCTTAGTCCACTATCAGCGACGAATTAGCGACTGATTTTTTCCGTCGCTAATACCCTATTTTTTAGTAATAGGTTTGACCCTGTGTGGTTGCATCTCATTGTACCCAAAAAAATAAAAAAAAAATAATAATAACTTGTCTTTTTAAACTTTGCATTTTTATATTTTAACTTAGTGGCAATGTGGTGACAGCCATTTGGACAGGATCACACTGAAACTAAAAATAAAACTAACATTAAAGAAGTGAACCTCCTAAAAAAGAACGAAGAAAAAGTCTCCCTTGTCTCTTCCCAAAATAGATCGCAACAATTGGAAAAACACCTAGAAAAATTTTAGTCAAACTCATCCTTTTCTAGAAGCATAATTTTCTTTTAAAAGAGTTTTCTATTTTTTAAAATCCTTTTTTCCGTCATAGAATGCCTCCTACAAATTCACCCTTACTAATTCTCTCTCTCTCTCTCGCTCTATAAAGCTTAGTCACACCATCCGCTGTCAAAGTGTATCTCCATCTCCACTATCATTGCCATTAACACCACAATTCCCACAAACCATTAAGTCAAGTTCTCATGCAAGCAAAAGTACAGATCGTTTACAACGATCCATGCTGATGAAAAATTATATTGTCCAATATTAATTGACATCAGCTCCACAAAACATGCAGATTGTCAGTATGCTAAGCCTTGATCTACGAATCATGATAAGTGATTTAATCAATATTATGTATGTATTTTTATTATTATTTTGATTTATGTAACAGTCATTTTCTATGACAGTAAATTTTGAATAATTGAATTATGCGGTAAAAGTTTCTAAATTTAACCTCAATAATGTGAACTACTTGGCAGATCTCTATGTTGGGTACTTAATGCCCATGAAAAGGATTATCTTCACTTTTCTAAAATATAACATTATTACCCTCGCATTTGATTTGGAAGAATGTGGGAATTGCATGATTTTCTTCAATGATTTTTGGTGAGGAATATTCAACTTTTGTTCGTGTGTTGGTGTGTCCACAGCTAACAAAATGGAGCAGTTCTGTTGGCAGCAAATGAACTACGGAATCAGGAGAAAACGTGTTATCAAATGAACTAGGAATTCTCTCAGACACTTAGTGGTAAAGAAGAGAAATACTCAATGAAGTGATCGGGAGAACTGTAGGGAACAGAGCTGGAACCATAAGCTATGCTATGTGATCTGTTTTCTAGTGAGTTTGTGTGATTACATGCTATTGTTTAGATCTTTATAGCAACTTCTGTCATCCGCATTAGTCTAGGGGACTTCTTGTCTTTGGAGATAACTTGGAAACGAAATGGATGTTGAACTTGGTCACAACTGGGCTGGTGAAGAGGGCTATGAGAATGTTTGCTAACTGCTTTTCAGATTCTACCCTATGGCCACATTCTTCCCTGATTGAGGTGTCTTGACTGATACAAAAGGCCTGATCTAGAAAAGATGACACAATACAAACTTAACTTCTCCAAACTAAATCTGAAAAGTCATGCATACATTACGTCACTAATAAAATTGGACGGCAGCTAATTCTAAGTGTACCAAACTAGACACAATAGTTCCTTCAGATATAGAATCATTTTCTGAGTTTGGTCCAGTGACTTCAACATTGCAATGAGATATGGAGCCTAATATTGATCCACATGGCCTACTTTAGCATTGTAAATTTTCCTGTAATTTATTGCCGGTATAACTTTCTCTGTATACATTTCATGTTACCAATGGGTAGGCGTGCCCACACAAATTTCACGAATCATGACTTGGACTTGGATTGGAATGTGATGGTGCAGAAAGAATCTCAGTTTGTGTTTTCTTCTGGATCATGGGGCGGAGGTCTCCTATACAATGTAGAGGTCCCTGCATTTTTTTATCCTGGCTATGTACGAAATTGCGCCTGGGTTGTTCGACTGTTGTGAGCACAGCTAGGGCTTGGGTCGGCCTTAAAACTATCGTAGGTCTTTTTAAAACCCTGACTCAATTCTGTTAACATAAAGTTTTATTGCTTAATATGCCATATAGACCCGCCCATCCTACTCCAATACCATGCTAGGTCTCTCTTCTCTTCCCGTACTCAAAGAATTTGTTTGTTATATCTTTATTGTGCCTCTTAGTCTGATCTCATTTTTTCTTGATTAACTTGTTTAAACCTTGCATTTTTATGTTTTAACTCAATGTTTCACTTCCATTAATGAAAGAAGAAGTCCCCCTTGTCTCTACCTAAAATAGACTGGAAAAACCTTCATCACCCGATTTAACTAGAAAAGGATTACAGTGGGAATCCAAATTCCTTTAGGAGTCTGGTATAGGCCCGTTCATTATGCAAAAGGAAGACAGGAAGATGATTAATTTGAAAGAGGAAGACAATTAACTTAAATTCATATATGCTTTTTTGGCCAGAAGATTGTGTTGAATTTATAATTCAAACTCCAATCTTTTGAAATTCAAACAGGCGCCACCTGCTATCAAAGTGTTCTCTCCTCATGTTGAATTTTATCATCTCCGCTATCATTATCATTAACACCACAATTTCCAGTAACCATTAAGTCAAGTTCTCATACAAGCAAAAGTACAGATTGTTTAGTGTGTCCGAATTCCAAATACAACGATCCATACTCAAGTTTGATGAAAAATTATATCCTCCAATATTAATTGACATTGCGGCTCCACAAACCATGCAGATTGCCTACGTTTGTCAATCTGTCATGACTTTTAACTTATCTAAGAATTTCCATTACTTGTTACCGATCAAGTAAAAGTGACCTAGCTAATATTTGAAATTTGAAATTTTTTGTAGTACATTCATATAATGTTTCAAATAATTAATCATCTTTCTCTCGTATTGAACTGTGAAAAGATGTAATTTGGGAGAGAGGGGGTTGAAAAATAGAATACTTTATAGAGAGAAACTATAAAAGTAGATGTTGTAGAGCTCTCCTGCATTATTCTGGAAAATCAAATATTTTCCCACTGAACATAAACACTAGAAAGGCTATCAGGTTGCAGTCTCTCTTACGTTATGGGGCAGAATAAGTTGTCCCCTATACAATGTTGAGCTCTCCTCCATTAATTTATGCCGGCTATGTATGAAATTGCTTCTTTTGATCAATGGTATGACAACTTAAAAAGAAAATACTTATGCTTTTTATTTTCAAATTTCGGTCCTGGCTCTTCCCCATTTGTATGCATAACGAGGGCTTGGGTAGGCCTTAAAATCAGCCTAACCCAACCCATTTTGGGATTTTTCTTCCTTTAAAAAAGCTCGACTCCACCTTGCCAACCTTACTTTTACTATCTAGGCACACCCATCCTACCCCAATACCATGCTTAGGTCTACTTTCCCCAGTTAGCAAAAATAAATAAATAATAATAATAATAATAAATATATGATAGTTATAAAGTCAAAATCGTAATTCCAATATTTATGCAAATGGGAGCAATTTTTTTTTTTAAAAGTCCCCCATCACACCTCGCTCGAGTCTCATCTCATGTTTTTGCTTATCTAACAAAATGACAGTGATTATCAGAGATGCCTGAACAAAGACGACTGAATGAATAGGCTCAGGCATTCAAAGACCGGTGATGATTGTGCAGATGAATGTAATCTGAAGAATCTGAATGGCGATTTGAACTTCGACAGTGACCGGTGAAGAAGATGAAGGCAATTTCTTAATATGACAGTGATATGTGATTTTCATGTCATGATATCAGACAAATATACCTTAGTCGAGTATTGTTTATAGTGCGAAACAAGTGTCGTTCCTACGAGAATATGTTATACTACCAAATATAAATAAACCTAATCTAAATTGAACAAATTGAATTAAAGATGTGAAATTATTAGAAATTACTAAAAGCAAGATTTAAGATACGAAACGCTAATGTGATGAAATCCTTAATATGATGAAAACCCTAGGACATTGATTTTATCTATTTCAATTTCTTATACAGTTGAATGTCTTCAAATCCCTAAGTTTATTAGTTAATGAATTATTGATGACGAAGATAAATTTTCCAGAATTAGATTTGGTCATGCAATGAATCCCTAGCAATACTATATAAACGGGACTAAAAACCGATTTGAAAACTTGAAAATTTTGGAAACTTGGTATTTGAGTTTGATTTGGAAACTTGGTATTGTTGGGATGATAAGAATCTCTGGCTTTCCCCAAAATTTGAAACTCCCTTTTTATCTTGATCCAAGAATATCTTTTGGAATTTTTAACAACTTAATTTCCAAATTTTCAGCATTTAATTTCCTTTTTCAACATGGACTCCTTTTTCAACGTGCAGCAACTTCAGCTCAATTTTCATATATGCTCATGCCTAAATCAGCTTCTAAACTCTTCATAAGATTTGTAGGACTCGGAGTCCTCTTTCCAATACGGCAAGAATCACATCAATCGAATATTAGAATAGAAAGTTATGTTCAAAATACTAAAAACTATCTGTGTAGTTCAAAATTTAGAAACTAAACCCAATGTTCCCTACAAAATCCATGAAATTAATCAATGTAAAATCATAAAATTGAGTTTAAAATATCTAAATTGAATATCGGAATAAAAAGTTATGCTCAAAATACTAAAAGTTATTTGTGCAGTTCAAAATTTAAAAACTAAACCCAATGTGCCCTAAATCAAAACCCACGAAATTAATCAATGTAAAATCATAAAATTGAGTTTAAAATACCTAAAATTCATAAATAAAGACTAAAATAATACAAAAGTGTTTAAAAATATTGTTATTAAATACCTCCACACTTAAATATTTGTTTGTCCTCAAATAAGATAAATTACAAAACAATTTTCTTCCAAAACTTGTTCAATTTTTCTAAATTCCTTACCATGTATTTGACAAGTTCAAACTGGAATTATAATCAAGATAATTAATACTTCATAGCATTTAGCACTAAAAAAAATCATTGCATCTCTTATAGTCTCCTCAAAATCAAAAACGACGCAAGATTCAAACATCCTCACATTTGGTTCACTCAATGCAAAGAGAATATGATAGAGGAAGTAAGATTTAACTATTCTACGTGCTCGATTTTTTGGATATGTATATCGCTCATATTAATATAATGAGATGATATTATCATAAGTTTACTAATATATCAAATCTCCACCACTTAAATATGAAATCTATGCACCAATTAAAAGATCTTTTATTTTGTTATAGTGGGGATAAGATAAAAGATAGGATAATAGGTAAAAATGTTGGTTCAAAATAATTCAATAAAAATATTCAAATGTCAACATATGAATTCTTTTCATCAAAACAAAGAAAACAATGAATATGTAATGTATATATAAAAAGAAAACTAAAGAATATGTAGTTTCAAGATATGTATAGTAACTAAGGATATGTATTATAATCAAGACTTTCATAACTTCTTATCCCAAGATATGTACAGTACTCTAACTCCAAATATGTAGTCTATCACTCCTCCAAAGTAAAGAATATGTAATAGAAGTTCAACTAAAGAATGAACAATGAATGAAGAATGTTTTTCTCAATTTTTTTCTTCTTTTTCTTCTTCTTTTTTTCTTCTCTCTTTTTTTTCAGCCAGCACCTTTTTTTTTTTTTTCAAATTTGATAGGTTTTTTTTTCAACATGATAATACCTAAAAATATAAATAAAACTCAAGCATATATAAAAAGAGCACAATGCCTAAGAATATAATGTCATGCTATTAATTATAAGTATGTTAGTGCATTCGGGTTTAAAATCTGGAGTTAGAAAACAAAATTGGTAATTGGGTAAATTATGTGGGTAATTCAAAAAAGAAAAATGTCTATACTCGAATACGTTAACTAAGGGATAAAAATGTTAGGGATGATATTTTTTGAAAGACAAAAGTATATAAATCTAGATGTTTTAATCATTTTAGTATATGAAAATAAAAAATATAGTCTCAAAATGCATAATAAAACAAATTCTAGAATGATCAACCCATGTGTGATATACGCTCAACAAGAAAAATAAAAGCACAAAGGATTGCTCTTTAAGACTCAAATTCTCATTTAGATAAATTTTGTGTTGAATCTTGTATGCATATTTTTCAAATCAACCATAAAAATATGAATAATTAATCATGCACCAAATAACCACTAATACCGATCATCCTTCAGCAATCCAATTCAAAGCAACTAACATACAAGGACTAGAAAACTTGAGAAAATTTAGTTGGTTTGGAAAAAATTAACGAAAGCTCTTGAAAACTAAGCAAAAATTCAGCACTCAAATTCCTCAAAAAAAAAACAGTCTATATATATACATTCCCCACACTTAAACTAAACATTGTCCTCAATGTGCAAAGTAAACAAAATAAGAATGAAGAGAGAGAACAAAAAACTCCCTGAAATTTGCAGCTTCCTCTTCAGCAAGGACTTCTTTCCTCTCGTATGAATGGTTTCTTATTCATCTATAAAATATTATTAAAATTTAAATTTAAATTAACTGAACAAAAATAAATATCGAAAAAAATCATAAAAATATTAGGTTACCTCCCAATAAGCGCTTTTCTTTATTGTATTTGTCCAGACATAATCTCATTGCGTCAACCCAACTCATAGATCTTCACACTATAACCATTCGTGACATCTTGCCATATTTTTGTTCTTTCCTTATCAATTTGACGATTCTCAGACGTCTCTTGTTCTTCCTCCAACTTATTGAATTGCAACTTCCATTCTTTACCTGCATGAAACCTTCTCTTTGATTTAAATTCACTTCAATTCATATCCAAAGTAGCACAAACATCAACATATTCATTGTCTAGAAAATCATGTTTGACATGTGATGAACTAACAATACAATTTTCAGGATCACTTGAATAAAAGACATTAACATCATGTTCAACAATCTTTTTAGTGCAATCAATCTTAAAAATCTTTTATTTATCAAAATTTTTCATGTGATGGAAGACTTTAAACTCTATTTTTTCATCATTCATTCTCCAAATCAATTTCCCATAAGGAACATCAATCAGTGCTCATGCAATGGCAAGGAAAGGTCAGCCGAGAATCAAATAAGTGCACTCATTAACATCTATATCCAAGACAACAAAATTGATAGGAAAAATAAATTTATCAACTTTAACCAATATGTTCTCAACTACGCCTCTTGGATATTTTATACTTTTATTAGTTAATTGCAGTGAAATGTTAGTTAGTCGATAATCCCTTAACCCTAACTTTGAGAACACAGAGTATAGCATGAGATTGACGTGAACACCCAAAAAACACAAAACATCAGAAAAAACAATAGAGCCAATGGTGCAAGGAATAGAGAAACTCTCTAGATTCTTGAGTTTCAGCGGTGGCTTCCTTTGTAAAATTACAGAACACTTCTCTTTGAGTTTGACCATTGAAACTTCATCCAGTTTCTTTTTTTTAGTGATCACCTCATCGAGAAATCCCCAATAACTTGGCACCTGTCTAATGACATCCAAAAGAGGAGTATTAATGTGCAATTTCTTAAAAAATTTCTAAAACTTATTCAAATTCCGTTTTGCACATAAAAGATGGCCAAGAAAAGGAATAGGGGGTTTATAGTCTCTCAAACGTAAAGTACTTCTCTGTTTTGAATCCAATGCCTTGACTTTCTCATTTGTAAGTTGATAAATTTCTTCCTTGGCTTCTTGGTTTTCCCTTTCATCCTTAGACGGATCTGAAATCTCTTGCAATTCTTTTCCGCTCCTCAATGAGATTGCATTATCATGCTCTCTAGGGTTCTTTTTGGTATCACTTGACAGTCTACCTAGTACACAAGAATGAAAGATATTAGCTAATTAATCAATCTTATTTTCAAGCCTCTCAAATCTTTCATTTGTTGCTGTTGTCAAATTCTCAATCTTTTGACTTGTTACTATTGCCAAGCATTCAATTGCAACTCTCATGATGCCTTATATTTCCTTTGTTGTGGCCATGAATTTGAGTTAAACCCTGGTGGATTGTTTAGTCTTTATTATTTCCCTTGACTCCATGAAAAATTGGTATGGTTTCTCCATCAAGGGTTCTACATGTTGGAGTAAGGGTTGTCCTGAGGATGTCAAAATGAGAAATATAGTTTGCTTGTTGTACTTGCAACACTCAAAAGCCCAATGCGTAGAATCACCACAATAATCACAATACACAACTTGATTAGTCACAATATTAAGTTGATTAGTTTTCACGACATTAATCAATGAATCAATTTTTATATTAAACATGGTTAAACTATCAACTTCATGCGTACCAGTTTTCTGCCTAGAAATCTCATGCTCATTAGATCAATCATATTGGTTAGAAGCCATATCATCCAATAATGCACATATTTCATTATATAACTTACTCATGAATGCACCCACAGCCGTAGCATTAATGGCAATTTTAACAGAATTTAAAAGACTACCATAAAAAGCTTGCAAAATGAACTGATCAGGTATACCATGATGTGGCATCTCCTAATCAAATTTTTAAAACGTTCCCAAACATTATATAAAGACTCACTATCGAATTGCCTAAAACTAGTAATGTCATTACGCAATTTAGCAATCTTACCAAATAAAAAAATTTAGCCAAAAATACTTGAAACTAATTCTCCCAAAATTGAAGGGAATGAGTTTAGCCATATTTTTGCCTTTTCCCTAAGAGAGAAAGGAAATAGACGTAACCTTATTACATAAGAGTTCACTCCACTCAACTTGATAGTGTCACAAATCTCTAGAAAGTTCTTTAAATGGCTATTTGGATTTTTGAAATTTTCTCTGCTATTGAACTGATCTACCTGCGTCATGCTAATAAGAATAGGTTTAAGCTCAAAGTTATTTGCTTCTGCGAGAGGTCTTACAATGCTAGTTTGTATGTCTTGAAGTCTCAATATTAAATATTCTCTCATAACTCTGTTATCATAAATCATTGTTTCCTCACATACACAAAAATAATATAATTAGATTTATGTATGAACACAAAAATAACACAAAATTAGAGCTATAAAATAAATTGTAAAAACTAATATAAAAAATCTAGATTACTTATATAAAAGTAGAAATCACAAAAATATGACAAACTAATGCACAAAGGACATCTAAATAATTAACCGAAAAACTAAAAAATCACAAAAAAATAAAAGAAAAATAGAAAAATCAATGAAAACGATGGAATTTGACCAAGACAGTGTGGTGCCCATAGCTTTACTATGGATTTTGCTCAACAGACCGAAATCTTTTGGAACAAGTGGTTGCTTAATCCTAAACCTAAAAAAAATTTTCTAAACCTGAAAGTTTTCAAAAATTCTCACTAAATTTCCAAAAATCTATCTCCAAAAATAGCAACTATATAACCAAAACCCAAATCTAAGAAAATAAAAAATATATATATTAAAGTCCAATCTCAAATAAGATTGTTCTGGTTTTACTGGTCGATTCATTAATTGGACCATTTATGTGATCAAGCCGTACAAACCCGCTAACAATAAAGAGTTGACCCGCAATCCGTGTGACCCGCGAGTTTCTACAAAACCTGTGCTTAGTTATTATAACTTTTCTTGATTCTTGTGTTGATTTTTGTCATATTAAAAAAAACCAAAGCACAAAAAAAAAATTCACCTTCCCAATGAGAGTCATAATCAATGTTATCAGAATCATACCATATATCGACCCATGAACTTCAAAATTATGATTCAACCAAGCGTAAACATGGTTAAACCAGTGGTTTTTTTAATAATTATTATTTTTAAAAATAATTTTTAATTTCATATTTTTATAAAAAAAATTTAAAAATAAAATTTTAATAAATATAAAATCAACAATCACTTTTAAAATTCATATTAAATAATACATTCAGTTATTTAATAAATTTGAAATATTGAGAGAGCAGAGAAAAGAGAATGGGAAGGAGAGGAGAAGTCGATAGATTTGAAAAGATGTTTTGGGATTTTGATTTGTAGAAATTTTTTTAAAATTTCTTATATTTAAAAAAACTTAAATGTCCTCTTTATCTAAAGTTTAATGAATTAAATTTTATTGAATTTTTTCATATTTGACAATTAAATGAAAATCAATTTTATTAAAAAAATCGCAGTTGTATCACGGTTTACTAAAAAATAGTGATTGAATTGAAGTTCAATTATTTAGATAGTATTTCATTCAAACCGCTATTTTTCCTTCAAAGTATAGTCTAAATGTAATCCAATCACGGTATGGTACGGTTCTAATAAGACGGGTCACAATGATCCCCTCTTCCCCATTCTAAAAATGGAAAGTCTCAAAAAAGTGAAAAAACTTGTTACGTGTTCTAAAGACTCATAAAGAAAAATATTTAATCAATCTCTCAATAATGATGCAATCAACCTATTTCTCTAGAAACAAAAATAAAAGAAAGTTTTAAAGGAAATTATGGTTAAAATATCTTTTATGAATAACATTTAAGAAAATATCTCTCTTATCAATAAAGGTAAATTTGGAGTAAATGATGAATTTTCGTTTTACAATATTTATAAAATATTATTTATGATTTAAATTTAAAATATATATTACCTTTTATAAATATATTATGATTAGTATTTATATTTAAAAATATAATTATATATATTTATATTTTAAAATAATAAAAAAAATAACTATTGAACCAGTGATCCAATGGCTCAATAAGTTAAACCATAAATTTCAAGATATATGGGTCAATGTGTGGATCAAGTTTAATAACTATGCCAACAACTTATCCGAACGCAATGTGAAGAATTGAAGATTAAAAGCGGCAGTGGAGATTAAAACACAGGGCAATGGCAAACTGGCAATGAAAATCCGAACGTAGTAAATTTGATTCGTGAATTGAAAATGATAGAGATGAGAGGAGGTCGCGTGGGATGGAGACAAACATGGATGAATAGTATCCCCACGTGGGAGGTGTGATTGTGCAAAGCTATATTTGAATTGGGCAAGTTTTGCTTCGGAATTTGGTTAGAGACCTAATTTCAGCTTATATGCCTATGCATTTCTCTACGGACTAGGCTTATTACGAGCCAAGCTAACCAATGTTCAAGCTTGGCCCGTAGTTAAAACGGGCCTAAATAATGGGCCAAATTGTCCTAGCCCCAAAATAGTGCAAGATCCACCCTTCAAGGTCGAGCTCGGGCCGGCCTGGCCCAATTGCCAGTCCTAGTCAAGATAGGGTGGGTTTGTCTTATCAAGAGAAAAGGTCAAGATTTTGCTTTTATGTTGTCTCTCTCTCACTATCTCCCCATCTTCTTCTCTTTCTACTTCTTGAAAACATCAGGCAATAGTGATGGCAATGGCGCAATATCTCTTCCCCTCCTCAAAGATGATTTGGCCATGATCTCTCTCTTTTCCTTCTCGAAGACAAATCTCAATGACAATCAAACCCCTAAATTAGGGTTTCATGTCTCTCTTATCGTTGAAGACGATGAGAGAGATGTGACTTGCCCTCAGCCTTCAATTTCTTCATCTTCCACCACCATCAATTTGCCTTCGGCCATAGTGAGTTTCACTTTTGATTTCTCCCTCTTCATCTCATCATTAATCAGTCGGCCTTTAACTTTCCACAGCCTTCAATCTTTGAATCCATTGCCCACTGTAATATTCCATTAAAAAATCATGTGTTAATGGGGCCCCACACCCCACTAACTCCCTTAAAATTACCATCAAAGCTTGAAACAAACAGATTCCATCCATTTACAAGATATCCCTAGTCTTAAGGAAGTACTAAACGGTCTAAAGAGTATAGAGAACAACATTAGAACTCAAAGAAAGCTTGGTGAGCAAAAGTTAGAGGATTCAAGGTATGATTCAAAGAAAAATTTCAAGTTTGAAACAAGTATCATGCATGTGTATGCTTATTTTTTTGTTTCTTGATCATGTATAAACTCTCTCAAGCTGTTATCATGTTAAGATAAGAGTAAAGTAGGACAAAGGAAAATTTTTTATTTTTGGCATAAGGTATGGGAATTTAGGAATTCTCGCGTGCTTGTGGCCATGTCTTCTTTGGATCATATCTTTCTTTTTCACAACTCCAATTTGAGTAAGATTTTTGTTTAAATTAAACTAGACTTTCAGAGTTTTAATGAGATATCACACCAAAAATTTCATTGACGATTGAATTTTTAATAATTCTTCAAATCGGTACGTCATTTCATAGTGTTTATTTCAACTCTAGCTTTTGGCCCAATTTAAAACTGCCTTCTAGATTGAATTAGGTTGCTCTCTGAATATAAAAGTTGTAACTTTATATCTAAGCTTTGAATGTGGGTGTGAATCACATGAATCTAATAACTGTAGCTTAACAAATGTTAATTTTATAAGATTGCTTCATCAATTTTTATAGATTTCATGTTATTATTTGATTGAATCCGATATTTTGTGATTGGAATCGAGTCTAATTAAAAACATAAACATTATAGCCTATCTTAGTTTCAGGGGGTATTTGAATCATCTCAATCCAAGATATATAGCTTGTTATGGCTCATTTACTGAGATAGATTCATACTAAAAATATTGCTATATTTCGGGCTTTCCAACATGTCTAAACGTGATGTTTGATGGTAATATATGTGCCAACATTTGTGATAAGTATTGTTTTGCTTGCTATGACATATTAAGAATCTCGAAGGAGTAAAAAAAAAGGAAAAATGAGAACTTAATTATTTCTCCAAAAGGTTTGGGAAGCTTGTGGGCAAAATTTGAGGAGTGTGGTTAATTTATATAGTTTTGAAAACTTTGTAAAACCAGTGGGTGAAACTTGAAGATCTTTGATTATATTACTTTTCTCTCTAAGATGTAGACGCAAGTAAAGTGTTCGAAATGTTTAACCCAAAACCCTAATTTATTTAGTAATGCAAACTTTTGTCTTACTCTTCTAAACTCATACACTAACGTGGTATTTGGTTTAGACTTGTCAATTGAAGTCGAAATCAAAATCAAAAACCTTAAGAATATAATAAAGAAATTGATTCTAATATCAACTGTTTGATTTAAATTCTAAAATGAATATAATTATTATTGTTGATATTTAATTTATATACCTTTCAAAATGAAAATTATACAATTGTCAATTTTACACATGATAAAAAATATTTGTATGGTTTAAAATATTTTTTATTAACTGTTTATTGCATATGATATGATTTTATTATTAAAAATATTATTAAATTCAAAGAAAAAATAAAATTTTTTCTTTACTTTTTTATTGCATCCATTCAAGCTTTCACCTACTATCTTCAAACTTCCATCGCTTCAAATTGCTGTACTTCCCTCTCTCTTCACTCTCCATCTCTCTCTTGACATCTCTATTCTCAACCTCACCGGAATCCTAACCTCTGACATCATAAACCTCCCTCACCACCTCAATCTCTCCATCACAGACAACTACTTCTCCGGCCCCATCCTGTTGGAAATATCTCTTCTCACCATTCTCTGCTTCTTAACCTCTACAACAACATATTCAACTCATATTCAATCTCGTCTACTTAATGGAATGACAAAAAGTATTAGTTATTTTTCCTGGGTTTCAGACATGGGTTTTGATCAAAACCCATCATTTTATTTTGGTTTCACAAAATCTATATTTTAAGAGTTTTATTCCTATTTTTTGCCCATTTCATTAATCTAAACAACTTATATAGATATCATTATAATACTTGATTTTCATACCCTTTAATAAGACACCCCCTAACTTGGTTTGACATTATTTTTCTTTCTTAAACTGCAATAGAAAATAATTACAATGAGAATAGAAATTGAGAATAAATCCAAAGATGATGACAACACTCTCTTTCCCTTGAGAGTGATCTGAAACTATAAATGGTTTATTTGCATTTTTTGGTTTCACAAAACCCATATTTTGAGAGGTTTCATTACCAAACCTTATTTCTCATTCCATTAATCCAAATAACTTATACGAATATCAGTCTGATTCTTGATTTTCATACCCTTTGCCTTGAGAGTGATTTGAAAATATACATGGTTTATTTGCATCTTTTTACCACACTATGTCATAGTTTATTTTGATATTATATCCCATGCAAGTAAAGTGTTTGAAAGGTCTAACCCAAAAACCCTAAATTTTACTTAGGAATCCAGACTTTTGTCCCACTCTTCTAAACTCATACACTAAGGTGGCATTTGATTCAAACTCGAGAATTAGAATCAAAATAGAAATCAAAAATCTTAGAAGTAGAATAAAAAAATTGATTCAGATGTCAATTGTTTGGTTAATATAACTATCATTATTAATATTTGATTTATATATTTTTTGAAACAATAATCATATAACTATTAATTTTACATTTGATAAAAAATATTTTTTATGTTTTAAAATATTTTTTAATTAACTGTTTATTGCATCTGATATGATTTTATTATTAAAAATAATAATATTATATTCAAAAAAAAAATTCTCTTCTTTTTTACTGCATCCATTCAAGCTTTCATCTACTGTCTTCAAACTTCCATCGCTTCAAATTGTCGTACTTCCCTCTCTCTTTATTCACTCTCTCCATCTCTCCCTTATCCCCTTCCCTCTCGCACTCTCTCTAAAACACATATTGCACCAGAACCGGACAAAACCAAGTCAAACCCAAAAAAGCCAACTCATCTTTTTCTTCTTCTCCACCTCCTCTTCTTCTCTCTCTCTCTATCTCTCCTCCAGAATACAATGCCCTTCTCTCTCTAAAAAAGGGCATAGCCTCCATCTCTCCCTCTCCCCCTTCTCTCTCTCTTGACATCTCTAACCTCAACCTACCTCCGGCATCATATGCCACCCTCACCTCCTCAATCTCTCCATCACAGAGAATTAATTCTCCACCCCCATCTTGTCGGAAATATCTCTTCTCACCAATCTCTGTTTCCTCAACCTCTACAACAATGTATTCAACTCATATTGAATCTCGTCTGTTTAAAGGCAGGACAAAAGGTGTCAATTATTTTTCTTGGGTTCAGATATGGGTTTTGGTCAAAACCGATCATTTTATTTTGGTTTCACAAAACTCATATTTTAAGAGTTTCATTCTCAAATCTTTTTTCTCATTCCATTAATTCAAACAACTTATATAAATATCATTCTAATTCTTTATTTTCATACCTTTTAATTAGACACCCCTAAAGTTGGTTTGACATTATATTTCTTTCTTAAATTGCAAGATAAAATAAATACAATAAGAACAAAAATTGAGAATAAATCCAAAGACGATGACAACACTCTCTTTCCCTTGAGAGTGATCTAAAGCTATACCTAGTTTATTTGCATCTTTTTGCCATATTATGTCATGGTTTATCTTGATATTATATCCCATGTACCTTATATATTGATATTGATCTTGTTGTGCATGTTATCTCTTTGGTGCATGTTCAGTGTACTTGCTTTATTTATGCCGACCCCTTATCGTTAATTTCAGGTGATCAGTGAATCAAGGGAAAGCTAGAGAGTAGAGGCCATTGAGTCAAACAACTAAGATCCCTACTTTAATTTCGACCCATTTTGCTATATACTTTGGGCATGGTGATAGATATGTACTATGTTTTGGGTTTGTAACGTTCACCTACTTGTGTTCTTTTGAGTGGTATTGACTATACCACAAGTTTATATGGATAGATGTTCGCAGGGAGGTCCTATGTATTATTTGCTTACTATTATATTTATCTATTTTGATAAGTAGTGTTGGCAGCCAAGTGGACCAAATATGTCGGTTTGTTTGTTGATTATATAGGTGTTCTATATTGTTCTATCAAATTTTCATCCTAACTCTGGGTGGCTAAATAATTGCTAAATATGATATTTTGTCAAATGTTTCATCAAATGAAAAGTTGTTTATTTTCTTTTATTACGTCTATTTCTTTCGTATTATAACACATGAGGAGATTGACTTTTACAAGTACAGATGTTGCATTTTAATTATACTATTCATTTTCGCATTTGCATGTTAAAATCCCTTTGCTAGGGGGTGCCATGCCTAGATAGCGAATCGGCACAACCACCATCCAATCATCCACTAGCAATCACCCGTCACCTAGAGCAGTCTCATCAAATCCCAATCCAAGCATCTCTGCCATCATTGAAATCATCGAAAACCATCTGTGTATTTTAATTATACTATTCATTTTCACATTTGCATGTTAAAATCCCTTTGCTAGGGGGTGCCATCCCTAGATAGCGAGTCGTCACAACCACCATCCGATCATCCACTAGCAATTGCCCGTCACCTAGAGGTCTCATCAAATCCCAATCCAAGCAACTCTGCCATCATTGAAATCATCAAAAACCATCTGTGCTTTGTTTGCAAATTTCTTTGATATTGTTTTCAATCTATTACAAAAAAGGGTTTTCTATAATGGGACAGGATGATTTTAGTCTCACATACTATAAGAAACGGTCCTTCACTTTTGCCTCATCCCTTAAGGGTCATGGGTGGGTGAGGATGGAAGTCTCTTATTGACAGTACCCACCAGTTCCAGCCAAGCATGAGCCATTAAATCTAACTGTGCTCTCAACTTACCAAAACTAGTTTCAGAACAAATCCTAGTCATTTAATCTTATTCTTAGCACCAAAAAAACTGTAGTCATCATGTCAAAGCCCTAATCTAGCAAACCCTAGGTTCTACGATCTGGTCTGCCAAAGTCCTAGATTTTGTAACTCTAGGAGCCGTCATAACTATTCCACTCTAATTCTAGCAAGCACATTATTATCAAACACAAGCCTAAATGTGGGTTTTGGAATTTTGAAAGCAAAAAATAATGATGATAATAATAATAATATATTCTTTTAGTGGCATTTCAACAAATGATTTTGAAAATTTTTGTAACGTTGTTTGTTCCCTAAATATTATAATCCGCGGCCGTGTGCACCTGCGCCCCCAACATCTTGCATTTGACCTAGTATAAATTTTTTGTTTTGCCCCTGGTTTTACTTATTTGCTAGGTAGGAAATATAAAGTATTGGCAAGACTTAATGATTCACACATGATTTCAAAAAAAAAAAGAAATGCTTATTAGGAATCTTTAATTCAAACTAACAACAATGTCTCCCAATATGGGAAAAAAGAAAAAAAATTACAAATGCATATATTTGATAAATGAGATTTAGTGAGATTTAAGAAGAATTTACTCATGGATGAAGCAAGGGGCAGGGAGGAGTGTATGTGAAATTTTGGAAAAAAAATAATATATATTATTAATGGCATTTCAACAAATGATACTATCTTTCACAATATTATTTGTTTTGTGGAAGTAAATACCTCTGCCCTAGTCCCCTCCTACTTTGTCCCCAATACAATTTTGCGCTTCGCCTATTTTACGTGGTAGGTAGGCGAGAAATAGAAAAAATTGGTAAGACTCGATGAATTGCATTTGATTTACCTTATCTTTAGGATTGCTTTCGATCCGAGACCAATATAAATCGGCGAGAATTGGTGAGTTAAAAGATTAAATATCACCATCTTTATTTTAAAATTCCAATTATAGTGATCACTTGACTCCGTCCCATGCCTCATTCGGGCAAAGCCAAAGAATTGTGCAATATCATCATTCATTGAACATTTTAAAATTTCTTTAAAAGAAAATAAAGGGAGTCAGCATAGGTGCACACTCATGATAAGCAATCCTAATTCAAATCAATTGGTGTCTCTATATATAGATACCGTACTAGTAGCAGTAGTGGACCATCAATTTCAAAATACATCTTGGTTTTTCCTACCAAGAAAAATTATTTCTACCAAAGAAGAAATGGCTGGAAATGCAGAAAAGTACCGGGCGATTGACAAACGTATTGCAAGAAATTGGGCTGATTTGCCTAGAAAAATATTGGTGTTGATTGCAAAAGGTTTGTCTTGTACTAATCAACTTCGATTTCGTGGGGTTTGCAAGAGCTGGAGATCAGTCAGGATGATAGAGATTCTAACAGTGAATGGACTGCCATGTCTTGTTCGTTTCTCTTGTGTTGATGATGGAAATGGTGGGGTCATAAGTGAGTGCTTAATCTCACCACCAACTGAACGAAGCACAATACCGGTTTTTCACAAAATTGATAGAGATGACAAGCACAAATTTGTGGGTGCAAAGGTTGTGGACTCGAAGGCTGGTTGGCTCTTTTGTATCAGTACGCGTCAAAGTTTCACATTCTTGTTCCTCTACAATCCCTTCACAAAAGAAATTATAGTTCTTCCAGATTTAGATGTAGTAAATCATCATAGTCATACTTTCCTTTACGTGGCTACCTCCTCATCTCCATCTTCTCATGACTGCATCTTTTTTGCTTCATACCAATCTAGTTCATATTTTTTCATCAACTCATGTCACAAGGATGATAATGGTTGGATCACAAACAGGTTTCCTACAAAAACACCTATATCGAGGATTTTGTGCACAGGGAATATTCTGTATTGCCTTTCCTTGGATGAAACCCTCCATGCTTTTTCAGTGGAGGATCATAGTATGACTGTGCTTGGAGAGTTCTCGTGGAAAATATTGTCTAAGAGTTACTTCTTTGAACACCACGGGGAGCTCTTACTAGCATTTTTTCAGGACCAAGAGAGCGTTACCTGGAGGGTTTTTCGGTTTGATAGGAATCATGTTACATGGAAGGAGGTGAAACCCTCAGAAAATCTGACCATTTTTATTGGCTGTGGCTGTTCCTCAGGATTGAAGTCAGAAGCAGCTTGGGGACTTGGTGAGCCTTTCAAGGGTAGTATTTGTTACCTGGAGCACCCAAACATAGTTTTCTATTCATCCAAGGATGGTAGAGTTATCATGCTGCCAAGCCCTTATTCCCGACAAGCAGTTTATAATGGTTATCTGTGGTATCAAATTCCATACTCGTGTTAAAATGATGGCACTGAAATCTGTTCTGGGTTTAGGGGTTGGGAATGGAATCCCTAACTTTCCTTAGTAAGTTCAAGAGGTCCCAATAATAGTAAGTTCAAGAGGTCACAACAATAAATACCTTTGCGTGTCAAGGTTGGGAAGGTCTATTGATAAGAGGAGAGCTGCCCCTATTGTCCAGCTTACTCTTATTTTTACGTAGAAAAAAAGACAAAAAATAATAAATTGAACTTATTTTGATATGATCAGTAGGCACATGTGCTTTGTCCGTGTTGAAAACTTTGTTAAATCTTTTGTTTAGTCTTATGAACAGACTAGTCAATTTTTCCTTCATGCAATCTTTTGGACCAAAGCTATTGATTTCTTATTACTTGATACAACCTTTCAAGACAATTAAGGAGTAATGGAGGAAAAAAATAATACATGGAGAGCTTAATTTGCATTGATACAGATTATCTAGAAAACTTGCATAAATGTGAGTAATTCAGTTGATTTTTTCCACCTGCAATTACTTTCTTCATTTGAGATTAAAAATTAAGTCGTTACGTATTGCCAAAGCCTTAAAATTCTATAGAACAATTCTTTGAGAAATTCTTCCTTTGAGATTAAAAATTAAGTCATTACGTATTGCCAAAGCCTTAAAATACCATAGAACAATTCTTAGAGAAATAGGGTCATAAGCAGCCCACCTATGCAGCGCATAAATGTAGTAATCAACTGCAGTCGATTATGCACAACAGATAAACAACTTTTAATCTAAAAATGTAACAACAAAAATCTTAAATTTTCCCTGTGCTTTTTTTCTGACATCTAAGTAAAGGGTCACTGGTCACTAACATTTTTCTTTTGCTGGTGTTTTTTAAGCTAAACATCGGCAAAAAGTAAATTAGGGCAATATTTTAGATCTAAAACGCCGTCCCAAAGTAATGACATTAAAAAATGAGGAGTGGCGGGAATTTTTTTTACCTTGCTAACATTTTCGAGCACTACTAGAAAACACGGTTTCAGCGACGGAAAATTACCGATGAAAAAATATCCGTCAGTAATTGTCACGCCCCGAACCGGGATCGTGAGCAGCCGCCCGTTACCCTGGATGCCGGCTGTATTTTTACAGAAAATCGGGCAGAACCTCCCCATATATCGGAGGTCTCCCATATTAAAATAAACCTGTTACCTGTCCAAAAGGGGCCATCCCGGCCTCAAAATGCATATATTATCCTCAACAACAAATCAGATCATCCTACTGCACAATCCAGGGCAACGCAAGGCTAACAAACAATTCTCCTCAGTCCTAACCACAGACCTCTACTGCCATGCCCCCGTCAAAGGCATGGACAGCCGCCAGTCGCCCCTCCTGTGATTTAGAGGAGGCACCGAGCGATCCTAGAGGACAATTCTAAGACATGACACATTCCCAAATACAGACGCAATGAAAAGAAATGCCTCAATGCAATGTCATGCAGTGACATGAGAGTTCTACAATTTAAATATCCATATTTATACAGTCATCCCAGAATTATAAAAATGGTCATCTATAGACCTCAGAATACAAATACATCACCAATACAAATTTGCAGCGGAAATATACAATAATTCCTCAAGTCCAAGCCTGATCTCCCAAAGAAACTGGGCGTCCTAAAAGCGACGCTCCTTGTCAAATACTATCTCTGAAACAAAAGGGAAATGAGGGGTGAGTACTCGGGAGAAGAATACTCAGTGAGTGAGTGGGTCAATGCAATCGTCAAATATGGAGTGTGAAACTGGAGTGTCAAAACATAAGTATATAAATCATATTTCAAATCATCATGCTCTTCATTTCAACAATATATCATTTCACGCATTTTCAAGTCAAATATGCATCCAAAGCACTGTCATTAAAATCATAGAGCTGCCAGCCGAAAATGTCCTGGCAGAGGTCTACCGCGACCTATGACAGGCGCACCGGGGGTGTTATATGCAAATTTCTTTAAAGTGCTCTCTACCCCGGCGTTGGCGACGAACCTCGTCCAGGTGCTAGACTTGAAGAGGATATCCAATCCAAATCCAAATCCTCCCCCTTTCGGGTTCAACCTGGCTAGTACCGTGTAGAAAATCAAATCACGACAACTCGTGGGATACCCCAGGCCTAGGCATATCCGGACGCCACCAAAGCGCCTCTCACGGTGTCCTTCGTAGCTACGGAACAATACATATCAAAGCTCTCAAAGCCAAAATCAATATCACATCAAAATGTGCCGAAGTCAGGTTCATAAACCAATGCAACATAGAGCATAAAATGGCACATTATACATTTCAACCACATGGATGCATAATTTCATAATTCAATACAGTTTTTGGACACTCCAACGGTTCACAAAAGTCAATTTTAAAACCGGTCAAAACATTTCCAACATACGACAAATCATGCTCATTATCAAAATGTTGTAAAACAGGATTTACATATTAAGCAAAAGCATTGAAATAAATCCCACTCACCGTTTTGGGGAAGGTAGCGCACTCCCCAATAACGCCAAAATACGCAAAACAAG
The DNA here is from genome assembly GCA_033439265.1 of Dillenia suffruticosa. Lineage (NCBI taxonomy): Eukaryota > Viridiplantae > Streptophyta > Magnoliopsida > Dilleniales > Dilleniaceae > Dillenia > Dillenia suffruticosa. Next base: position 3,562,927 of record JAVTVX010000018.1, on the reverse strand, counting down.
ACGCCCCTCAATCGAATCACCAAAATAGCCAACCTACTCAATCATCACGATTTTCATCAGATTTCGACTATTGTCAGGATTTATCGTTTTTCTTAATTTCGTACGAACCCTAAATTCCTCAATTTACAAACAAATCAACTAATGCTACCTAATTTGACAAAGTTTATTCAAGGGTTGAAGAGATTTCATTTCTCTCACCTAGGATTCTTCGGATCTCAGATTTAGTTTTCGTTTGCCCGTCGGTTTGGTCTAAAACCTGAATGTTTCCAAATTTGAAACAATTTTGAACAATTTAAGTCCAATTACTAAAGAGATTCGAAACCCAAGTGCGAAAAATCAAAACTTAGAGTCATTTACCTTCGCAGAGGCTCACGGACTGTCGCGGGCCGTCGCGGGCCGTGGGCCGCGGCTGATGGGCTGGCGGGCCGTGGGCCTGCGGGCCTGATGGGTCTGCAGCCTAGTGGGCCTGCGGCCTGGTGGGCCTGGCAAGCCGGATCGCGCGCTGGAGCGCGCTCGCGCTCGGGCTGGCGCTGTCGCTGGCTCGCGCGCTGAAGCGTACTCACAAGCTGGATCGTGCGCTGCTCGCGCTGTGGGTCGCACGCTGGAGCGCTCGCGCTCGTGCTGGAGCGTGCTGGAGCAGTGGATCACGCGCTGGCTCGTGCTAGGGCGTGCTGGAGGTGCGCAGGGGCTCGGGTAGAGGCGCGCAAGGGCGCTCTGGCGCTCGTGCAGGAGCGTGCAGAGGCGCGCTGGGGGTCGCGCGCTGGGTGTCGCGCGCTGCTCGTGCGCTGATCGAGATGGTGCTGGGCTGGCGCTGGGCTCGCGCAGGGCTCGCGCGCTGGGCTCGCGAGCTGGGCTCGCGCGCTGGGCTCGCACGCTGGCTCGCGCGCTGGGCTCGCGCGCTGGGCTCGCGCTGGCTCGCGCTGGCTCGCGCTGGCTTGCGCTGCCTCGCGCTGGGGTCGCTGGCGCTCGCGTGAGGGAGATCGCGCGCTAGCTCGCGCGTTCGCACCGGGCAGCTCGTGCAGGGAGGAGCTGCAGCGGCTCACTTGCGGAAGGGAGGAGCTGCGGTGGCTGGGTGCGGTGGCGATGGTGCTGACCGGCGGTGCTGGCGGCGGCAGCGGGAGGGGAAGGGACACGGCGGCGGGGAGATCGGGAAGGAGAAAGAGGAAGAGAGAGGGAGAGAAGAGAGGGGGAAAGAGAGAGAGAGAGAGAGAGAGAGAGAGAGGGGAAAATTAGGGCTTTAAGCCCTAATTTTAATTTTCCTCTTTTTTTTTTTTTCTTTTTTTTTTTTTTATATGGGTATTACATTTTCTAACCCCCTAAAAACAAGTCTCGTCCTCGAGACTAAAAGAAACTATACAGAGAAAAGTTGAGGGTGTTATCTTCTCATGGCTTCCTCAGGCTCCCAGGTCTGTTCCTCGACCTGATCGCTCCTCCACAAAACTCTAACAAGAGGAATCTCTTTGCTCCGTAGCTTTCTGACCTGTCGATCCAAAATAATCACGGGCTGGATAGGTAAGCTCAAGTCCTCTCGCATTTCTATCGGCGGAGGCTCCAAAATGTGTGAAGGATCTGAGATGTACTTCCTCAACACTGATACACGGAAGAAATCATGGATCCGAGATAATTCATCTGGCAGCTCTAGCCTGTATGCCACGCTCCCAACCCTACTGAGGATACGGAACGGGCCAATGTACCTGGGGCTCAACTTGCCCCGCTGCCGATGTCGTACTAGTCCCCTCAAGGGAGAAATCCTCAAGAACACCATATCGCCCACCTCAAACTCTAAAGGTCGGCGTCTTCGATCCGCATATGCCCTCTATCTGTCTTGGGCGGCTTTCATCCGCTCGCGGATCACTCTGACCTTTTCTTTAGTCTCCTCGTCTAGCTCAACAGTGGTAAGGCGTCTCTCGCCTACCTCATCCCAGCACAACGGGGTACGACACTTCCTACCATAGAGTGCCTCATAAGGTGGCATGCTGATGCTGGCCTGATAATTATTATTATACGCAAGCTCCATCAGCGGTAAATGCATGTACCAACTACCCCGAAAATCCATAACACAAACCGAAGTAAATCCTCGAGCGTCTGAATGGTCCTCTCCGACTGACCATCTGTCTGTGGGTGATATGCTGTACTAAAACTAAGCCGCGTGCCCAAAGCCTCTTGCATTCTGGGCTTAACACGCTTCTGCTGTGACTAAGGAGAAAATGTATGGACCGAGTAAATTAATTAGCTATCACCCAAATGGCATCATACTGTGCCAAAGTCCGATGCAACTCTACTACGAAGTCTATCGTGACATACTCCCACTCCCACTCAAGAATGGGAAAAAAAATGCTGTGAAGTACCAGCTAAACGCTGGTGCTCGGCCTTTTACCTATTGACGAGCTAAACATCTTACCACAAAATTCTCAATTTCTCGTTTCATGTTAGGCCACCAATAACTATCCCGAATAGTCCAATACATCTTGGTACTATCTGGATGAATGCTTAAGTTGAGGAGTGTGCCTCCTTAAGTATGGCCTTGCGAAAATCAATGTCAACTGAAATACAAATCCGTTCTCCAAACACTATCTATCTGTTCTCTCGGAATCCGAAGTCTCTGACATGGTTGAACAAGGTCTGCCTGTCCTCATATCTAGCTAATGATGCTTCTTACACATCATTAACCACACTGACTCCTAAGGTACGGAGTCCCACCAATAAAGAGGGGTAAGCACTCTCTCTGTCGTCTGAGAGTAAGACACTGAGCATGCTCCTCAACACTCTGCAAGCTGACTAGGATGTCATCAGTGGAAAAGATAACAAATTGATTTAGGAAATTCATAAAAGACCCGATTTATTCGGTCCATAAATGCAGCTAGGACATTGGTCAGCCCTAATGGCATGACCAAGGACTCAAAGTGTCCATGCTGATACAGAATGCAATTTTTTTTGGACAGATCCTCGACCTTAACCCGTAACCGAGTATAACGCGATCGAAGATTTATCTTCGAAAAGACCTTATCATCGAGAAGCTGATCAAACAAATCATCGATGTGAGAAAATGAATATCAATCCTTGGTAGTGACCTTAGTCAACTGCCAATAATCCATAACAAGTTTAAGTGTTCTATATTTCTTCTTTATAATTAATGCCGAAGCACCCTAAGGTGTGGTGCTTGGATGGATGAATTATTTATCTAACAATTTCTGCAGTTAAATCTTGAGCTCTCTCAGCTCAAATGGTACCATTATATATGGCGGAATAGAAATAAGAGTAATCCCTAGAGCCAGATCAATCTCAAAATTAAACTTCCGAATCAATGATGATTAGGGTGGCTCCTCGGGAAATACTTCAGGAAACTTCTGTACCACCAGAATCTCGTCAAGTCTCGAATTCTGTATGGTGGTATCGATCATATGTGTCAGATCTATCATACATCCCCGACGTATTATACGTCTGGCTTTCCTCACTAATACAATACCACGGGGTAACACCAGTCTCTCACTCACAAACGTCAGTGGTGACTCTTCAGGTCTCCAAAAATCGTCTTTCTTGATAAAACAGTCTAAGGAAACTCTATAAATATACAATTAATCTTTCTCTAAGATGGCATCGAAATCTGTCATATCCAGTGGGATCAGATTTGCTCTCAGCACTGTCCCACCTGCCATGACATCATACTCTCTATATACGAATCTCTAACCAACTGCTCACCAAGAGGAGCGACAACTAATAGCTCCTCATCAAGTAACGATAACAGCCAATCCGACTGTTGAGCGAAAGAAACTCTCACATAGAAATAGTTCGACCTTGTGCCAACAAGAACACAAACGTCGACTCCATGTATTTTCATAGCACCAAGATTCAAATAAAATAAAATAAAATAAAATAAAATAAAATAAAATAAAAAGAATTTAATAAGAGTACGGAAAGAATAGGGATATACACCTGTATATCAAAATAGTTAAGCCTCTAGTACAGTAACAATCATGTCTGTACATATCATCACAAAATACAAGATTTCAAAAGAAAACAGTACATAAGGACCTCTAAACGGAAGGATCCGCAGGAGGATTACCCATGATCATATCTGGGTTCGCCAAAGCGTCCTCCTGAGTCATCGCATACACAAGGGCCTGCACCCTCAACTACTCTCGTGAAAACCTAATACTATATTGCTCCCGGCTGCAGTCCGTGGAGCAGTGTTACTAGAATGCGCAGGTGTTCCCTGCTGTCCTACATATGGTGTATTCTGATGACTCGAAGCCAACTAACCTCCAAGTCACAAATCAGGGCATAAACTCTTGATATGCCTCGGCTTCTCATAGTGGAAGCATGTAATAAGTGTTCTACATATTTATTCGAGCGTGGTGCTTGCCACATATGCGGCAAAGAAAAGGTCGCTGAGCAGTAGCCTAGCTCATGGTACTAGGACTGGTGATATAACCACCGGGGATATGGTCCCCCTAAAACTCCGTGAAATATCTGCGGTCGAATTCCATTAGGAAATCGCTATGCCGCAATGGTTTATAGCCTCATCGCAAATAGCCTCCCATCAAGTGAGGGCTTCCCTATCGAATAGTCTCTCAGTTACTCGTAGATTGTACTCCTCGTGCAAGCCTAGATCTTTCAAGATCCGTCAGATTCAGTTGACTCAGTGCTTCGCTACCGTAGCATCACCAAGTCCAAAAATCTGTGCATCCCAACTGTCGGGCTACCGTGACTAGCTGGGTCATCTCGGGGATGCACCTAAGTATGGCGCAATTATTATAACTCAGATTCGAAACTGTAAGAAAAACGGCCACCGATGGACGATTTGGTGCCGCTTGAGTAAGAACTACTGTACGAGAAATAAGCGCAGCCGTAGATATCGGCATTGCCATCAAAGGTGGTGGGGTGACATCTGGACCCCATGTGCCATGTACCACTCGTACACTTGCCCGAAAATATCAAGAGTAAATTGTGGAGACGGTATAATAGCCGGTTGAAAAGGTGTCAGAGAAAACACACACCTTAAGGATGTATTCTTCGGCACCGAAAGGGGCGCCAGAAATGAGGAAGTATCCTCGCTCTCTTTAAGTGACTCAGGGAGTACATATCTAGTGCTCCATATACCCGTCATGGTTCCGCAATATAAGAATTCTCATTAGGCATTGTTCAAGGATTAGGGTTAGTACAACTAACCCCCTAAAATGAATGAAATCATCAATTTAATAACCATCTCCATTGGTTCCTTCTTTGAAAATGAAGAAATGCTAGGTTAGATAAGAATTAATATCTAACCCCCTAAAATAAATAAACTCAATTCCTAAGACCATATGCAGGGATATAAATGACTGTATGAAACTCTTATGCATTGAGGACTTTAAAGACCAACACACTCGGGAATGTTTCCAATACTCTCTTCCTACATAGCTCTCAACCAAGTGTCTCTGATACCAATCCAACTGTCACGCCCCGAACCGGGATCGTGAGCAGCCGCCCGTTACCCTGGATGCCGGCTGTATTTTTACAGAAAATCGGGCAGAACCTCCCCATATATCGGAGGTCTCCCATATTAAAATAAACCTGTTACCTGTCCAAAAGGGGCCATCCCGGCCTCAAAATGCATATATTATCCTCAACAACAAATCAGATCATCCTACTGCACAATCCAGGGCAACGCAAGGCTAACAAACAATTCTCCTCAGTCCTAACCACAGACCTCTACTGCCATGCCCCCGTCAAAGGCATGGACAGCCGCCAGTCGCCCCTCCTGTGATTTAGAGGAGGCACCGAGCGATCCTAGAGGACAATTCTAAGACATGACACATTCCCAAATACAGACGCAATGAAAAGAAATGCCTCAATGCAATGTCATGCAGTGACATGAGAGTTCTACAATTTAAATATCCATATTTATACAGTCATCCCAGAATTATAAAAATGGTCATCTATAGACCTCAGAATACAAATACATCACCAATACAAATTTGCAGCGGAAATATACAATAATTCCTCAAGTCCAAGCCTGATCTCCCAAAGAAACTGGGCGTCCTAAAAGCGACGCTCCTTGTCAAATACTATCTCTGAAACAAAAGGGAAATGAGGGGTGAGTACTCGGGAGAAGAATACTCAGTGAGTGAGTGGGTCAATGCAATCGTCAAATATGGAGTGTGAAACTGGAGTGTCAAAACATAAGTATATAAATCATATTTCAAATCATCATGCTCTTCATTTCAACAATATATCATTTCACGCATTTTCAAGTCAAATATGCATCCAAAGCACTGTCATTAAAATCATAGAGCTGCCAGCCGAAAATGTCCTGGCAGAGGTCTACCGCGACCTATGACAGGCGCACCGGGGGTGTTATATGCAAATTTCTTTAAAGTGCTCTCTACCCCGGCGTTGGCGACGAACCTCGTCCAGGTGCTAGACTTGAAGAGGATATCCAATCCAAATCCAAATCCTCCCCCTTTCGGGTTCAACCTGGCTAGTACCGTGTAGAAAATCAAATCACGACAACTCGTGGGATACCCCAGGCCTAGGCATATCCGGACGCCACCAAAGCGCCTCTCACGGTGTCCTTCGTAGCTACGGAACAATACATATCAAAGCTCTCAAAGCCAAAATCAATATCACATCAAAATGTGCCGAAGTCAGGTTCATAAACCAATGCAACATAGAGCATAAAATGGCACATTATACATTTCAACCACATGGATGCATAATTTCATAATTCAATACAGTTTTTGGACACTCCAACGGTTCACAAAAGTCAATTTTAAAACCGGTCAAAACATTTCCAACATACGACAAATCATGCTCATTATCAAAATGTTGTAAAACAGGATTTACATATTAAGCAAAAGCATTGAAATAAATCCCACTCACCGTTTTGGGGAAGGTAGCGCACTCCCCAATAACGCCAAAATACGCAAAACAAGACGCCCCTCAATCGAATCACCAAAATAGCCAACCTACTCAATCATCACGATTTTCATCAGATTTCGACTATTGTCAGGATTTATCGTTTTTCTTAATTTCGTACGAACCCTAAATTCCTCAATTTACAAACAAATCAACTAATGCTACCTAATTTGACAAAGTTTATTCAAGGGTTGAAGAGATTTCATTTCTCTCACCTAGGATTCTTCGGATCTCAGATTTAGTTTTCGTTTGCCCGTCGGTTTGGTCTAAAACCTGAATGTTTCCAAATTTGAAACAATTTTGAACAATTTAAGTCCAATTACTAAAGAGATTCGAAACCCAAGTGCGAAAAATCAAAACTTAGAGTCATTTACCTTCGCAGAGGCTCACGGACTGTCGCGGGCCGTCGCGGGCCGTGGGCCGCGGCTGATGGGCTGGCGGGCCGTGGGCCTGCGGGCCTGATGGGTCTGCAGCCTAGTGGGCCTGCGGCCTGGTGGGCCTGGCAAGCCGGATCGCGCGCTGGAGCGCGCTCGCGCTCGGGCTGGCGCTGTCGCTGGCTCGCGCGCTGAAGCGTACTCACAAGCTGGATCGTGCGCTGCTCGCGCTGTGGGTCGCACGCTGGAGCGCTCGCGCTCGTGCTGGAGCGTGCTGGAGCAGTGGATCACGCGCTGGCTCGTGCTAGGGCGTGCTGGAGGTGCGCAGGGGCTCGGGTAGAGGCGCGCAAGGGCGCTCTGGCGCTCGTGCAGGAGCGTGCAGAGGCGCGCTGGGGGTCGCGCGCTGGGTGTCGCGCGCTGCTCGTGCGCTGATCGAGATGGTGCTGGGCTGGCGCTGGGCTCGCGCAGGGCTCGCGCGCTGGGCTCGCGAGCTGGGCTCGCGCGCTGGGCTCGCACGCTGGCTCGCGCGCTGGGCTCGCGCGCTGGGCTCGCGCTGGCTCGCGCTGGCTCGCGCTGGCTTGCGCTGCCTCGCGCTGGGGTCGCTGGCGCTCGCGTGAGGGAGATCGCGCGCTAGCTCGCGCGTTCGCACCGGGCAGCTCGTGCAGGGAGGAGCTGCAGCGGCTCACTTGCGGAAGGGAGGAGCTGCGGTGGCTGGGTGCGGTGGCGATGGTGCTGACCGGCGGTGCTGGCGGCGGCAGCGGGAGGGGAAGGGACACGGCGGCGGGGAGATCGGGAAGGAGAAAGAGGAAGAGAGAGGGAGAGAAGAGAGGGGGAAAGAGAGAGAGAGAGAGAGAGAGAGAGAGAGGGGAAAATTAGGGCTTTAAGCCCTAATTTTAATTTTCCTCTTTTTTTTTTTTTCTTTTTTTTTTTTTTATATGGGTATTACAGTAATAGCGACGGATTTGCGACCGATTAACGTCGGATTTTTTACCGCGGGATTAGCGATGAAAATTAGAGAAGGAAATATTTCCGTTGCTAAACCCTTAAAAAAAAATTTTTTTAATTATAAAATTATCAGTAACGGATTACCGACGGAATTTTTAGCGACGGAATATTTCCGTCGCTAACTTCCGTTAGTGAATTGGTGAAGGAAAATAAAAATTAAAAAAATATATCTACAACTTTTAGTTACGGATTAGCGACAGATTTTTTTATTTTTTATTTTTTATTTTTTATTTTTTATTTTTATTTTTTATTTTATTTTATGCAAATTTTTTATTATTTTATTTTAAGTAATAATAAAATTTTTATAATAAATTATTTTTAATTTTAATTTTATTTTTAATTTTAATTTTTTAATTTTTTAATTTTTTATTTTATTTAATAATTCTTATTATTTTTATTTTATTTTGAAAAGAATAATATTATTTTATTTTTTCAAAATTTTTATTATTTTATTTTAAGTAATAATAAAATTATTTTATTATTTTATAATAAATTATAATTTTATATTATTTTAATATTATTAAGAAATAAGAAACAAAGATAATAAGTAAAAAAAAAGATGTATAATTAAATAACTTGTTTGGTCTAGTGGCTAAAGTGCTCTCACATCATCCTCTGCACGCTGGTTTGAATCTCTCTCATCAACAATAAGTGTTGGTGGTGGGTTGGAGCTACTGAACTCAAATCAGCGACGACCCCTGTCCGTTGCTTTTTTTTTCGGTTTTTTTTCTTTTTTTCAGCAATCGATTTTTTTCTGTCGCTAATCTGACGCTGATATTTGCGACGGAAAAAAAATCCGTCATTGAAAATTAGCGAGATCACTTTTTGTGACTGATTTAGCGATGAAAAAATCCGTCGCTGATACCTTTTAGCTACGGAAAAGGGACTTTTAACGACGGATTTTTCCGTCGTTGAAAGTTCGTTTTCTAGTAGTGCAGAGAAAACATCAGCACAACTCAAAGCTTTTCCAACATTTCCTCATCAAACGTTGGCAAATGGTAGAGAGAGGGGCAGGGAAAGCATGATACTTTGGTGTGAAAATGCCATGCTTTCTCTGTGAAGTGTCAACATTTTTAAGTAAAAACATCGACATCCTCTAACTAACTTGTCAATGTTTACCAGAGTTTTACCAATGTTTCCTCATCAGATGTTAACAAAAGGTAGAGAGAAAGTAGGCAGGGAACGTGTGATGTTTTGGTGCAAAAAACACCGTGACTTCTCTTTGAAGTGCCAACATTTTAAGTGAAAATACTGGCACCTCTACTAACTTGCTGATGTTTGTCAAATGAACATATATAAGTTCAGTTACAACCCTAATCTCTTCTCTTGGCTCTCTTCTCTCTTGTCCTCCATCGCAACCACTGTTCTTCTCTAAAATCGGCTGCCCCGGAGCTCTCGTGCCACTGCTCACCACCACCTGTCATCTGGACCTCTGCTACTGCTACTCGCAGTTGCTCTCTCCCCTTGCCACTAGTTGCCGCAAGTTCTTCACAGTGTTGCAGCTACCACCGTTACTGCCAACCTTGCCGCCACCACCAAAGGTGCTCTTCGCAGGCTTCTATTGCTGCCATTGCATTGTCTCTCTTTTTCTTTGTCGGAGGTTCTCTTCTCTCTCTCTCTCTCTCTCTCTCTCTCTCTCTCTCTCTCTCTTCCACCATTTTCTGCAAGTTTGATTAGTTGATATTGTTGCTAGTATGTTAGGAAATGAATTTTGATACTGATATATGATTTTCTGGCCAATTAGCAGAATAAAAGTTTGAAAAAATTAGAACAAAATTAGGGTACAATATTAGGGTAAAATTATGGCACAATTAGAAGAAAATTAACTTTTCTTAGGATAATATTACAATTAGGACAAAATTAATTTATATTGAATTAGAATTAGCATAAATTTTGAGTTACTACATTATTGTTAGACATTTAAAATTAGGTTAAAATTTGATTGACCCAATTTTTGTTACTCACGTGTTGACATTTTGGTTTAAAGATTGTTATAATTTGAAATGTTTACTTATATTTTTCTCGATTTTCTATGTTTGGGATGTATATATATTCCATTGATTTCAAAGTCCAATTTTAATTTCGTACCTTTTTTTGGTTCCTCTTTCTTCATTATTTCAAATTTGAATTTCAAACCCCACATGCACCCCGGTTGGTTGGATAATTCATAACTTAATATATAAAAACATACATACAAATATATGTGTATGTGTGTGTGCATGTTTAGTTACTCATATGTTTCTTGTATTTCTATGTTTGGTATGCATATTAAGTCATGGGAACTCTTTGTTTCTAGTAATAAGCAAATATTTTATCCTGTTTCTTCTAATATTTTTTGTTTGAATTTATTATATTAAATCCCATTTTGTATGTTCAAATGTTTAAAACTTGCGCTTCAAACCATAGTTATCAAAATCGGAACTGACAGCAGTTCAACCATAGTCAGATTGGTGTTGGAAGAAAACACTTTAGTTTAAATTAAATACTTTTTTAAGTAATTAAACCGCAAATCAATATGGTTCAACCACGGTTTTTTATTAAACCACCCCTCACGGTCTAACCGCTACTTCTTTATCATGAAGTTTATTGGAAAAACGTGCTGCTTATTTCCCTTTCCTCTTCATTTATGCACCTCTCTTTCCTGTTCTCTCTATATCCATCTAATGTGGAAAAAAAAAAAAAAAAAAAAAACCAACTCTCTCTTCTTGTTCTCCCTATATCCATATGATGTGGGGATAAAAATGTTGCATCTCTTTCTTTATTTTCTTTATAATCTATATCCACCCGAACTGGGATAAAAATGTCACCTCTCTTTCCTTAATCTCTCTATAATATATATCCATCCGATGTGGGATAAAAATATTTTGACATTTCATTCAATTAGGCTAACAACATTAGGGTTCAAAAATCTTCTAAAAATTATATCATTCAACTTATGTTATACAAAAAATGTAATGCATGTGCTTATTTCATGAAAAATTTTCCCTTTATTTTTGCAAGCCATAATTTCCAAATTTTGAAAATTTTTTATTTTTCAATTTATTATTTACTAAATAAATTAATACAAATGCACTTATTCTGCACATAGTGTCTTTACAATTCAGAAATGTTATACTATTTTTTTCAATTATAGATATGATTTAGTTATTTTATTTTTACTTTTAAATATGAATTTTATGAGTGATTGTTAATTTTATATTTATTAAAATTTTATTTTCAATTCGATTCAGATAAAAAATAAATTTAATATATTTATTTATTTTGAAAATTAATTTTATATATTTTTTAATAATTATTAAATAACTAGTAGTTCAACCATATTGACCCACAGTTGAAATGATTGAACCAAAATTTTAAAATTTATGTGTTGATATATGATACGGTTTTGATAATATTGCTTCACATAGACGTAATTCTAATATGTTCCTTCTCTTTAATTCTCATATGGAAACTTGTTGTATGTTTACATTTTTAAATCTAATTTACTTATTTCATACTAACATGTTTAAAACTTTTAATTTTGACATGTTCCTTCTGTTTATATTTTAAACTTTTAATTTTGACATGTTCCTTCTGCTTATATTTATATGTTTATTATATTTTTTATTTACCTATTTCATACTAAAATGTTTAAAACTTTAAATTGTTGTACTTCAAATAGACGTAATCATGTCCCAAGGTAGAAGGAAACCAAAAGATATAAGGATTGTGAAAATATCTAAAGAAATACCACAAGTGTAGCTATTGATAAGTACCTGAATGTAGATGGTGGTGGCTCTCCATTTGTATAAGGGGATCATATATTTTGAGACTAATATTTGTGATGAGATACCGTATGTAAGCTATTTAATAGGATATATATTGCTATGATTATATTTTAACTATTGTATATAAATTTGTTTAACTTAGTCAAATGATTGCTCATGACTTTTTTTTTATGATTTAAATTGAATTTATATTATGTTTGTACTTGATGGATATTTTGATTTGCATATTATATATGTGATTGATGGATGTTTAGAGTTATAGTTTATGTTTGTGGTTGATGATTGTTTAGAGTATTATTGTTTAATATTTGGAGTATTGTTAATAGATATTTTGAGTATTGTGTATGAATGAAGCATGGATATTGGAAATTATTTTTTGTAGTACTATATCAATCGGTATCCGGAATTATATTTCAACTGATCTGGTTTGGAACTTACAGTGGCCTATTTAAGGGGGCTATCCTCCCAACATAATTTTTTCTATACTCAAACCGCAAGTCGAACTCAGCAAATTGGTTAAAAGATTTAATATCATATCTTACTAGACCAATTATGATATTAGAAATTATCACAGGATTTGAAATTAAGTATGGATATTATTATTTGATAAGTAGATTTTTGGAACCAATTATAATGAAGCAAAACTTGTTAAAAAAGACAAACTTTTGTGGATGTTTACAAGAGAAAAATCTCTCTAAATACACAAGATTTGTCAACGTTTTTGCACATAAAACACCAGTAAATTTCCTGATTATTGCTGATATTTAAGTCTAAAACGTTGACGATGTGGATAATCTTTGCCAATATTTTTACTCTTAAACATTAGTAATCAATACCGTTTTGTCCAACATTTTTTTTTCATAAATCATCAGGATTTTTCCCGACTACATTTTCCTTGACGTTCTTTTTGTTGTCCCATCATTTAGCGATACTTATAAAAAAAATTCAGGATTTTTTTCGACCATATTTTCCTTGACGTTTTTTCGTCACCCCATCATTTAGCAACACTTAATGTAGAGATTTATCAAAATAAATATTGAGAAAAATCTGAATTTTTATAGTGTAAGTTCAAGACACAAAAGTCTAATGTTAATTGAATTAGCGATGTCTTACAATGAAGAAAACCCCGCGTATTTAAAGAGTGTAGAGATAACTAATGAACAATTTCCCTACCTAAAATAAAATATATTACCACTAAAATAAATATAAGACCTTACCAAAAATGAAGAATCTGGCACTGCAAGTAATGAGAACGTATTCTTGAGGGGTAAGTCCTTGATAAGCAACAGCTTTCATTCCTGGTAGAATTCCTTGATATACAAGCATCACCAGAAGAAGTACTTCTGCGATGTCCATTTGCGATGCATTTTGCAACACCAAATGAGAAATTTGCGATGGTAAATTCCAAGCATCGCAAAAAAAGTCACAATTTACAATGCTAAAATTGCAATGCCAGCTGCGTCGTCGACAGTATTTCTTGCACAAATTGGTGCGGAACCTTAGCAACAACAACAAAGTAAAACCTGTCATCGTGTTCACGTCAGCATCACAAGAAACACAAAAACTAACACCAGACATCCATTTATTTTGCGACGCCCTTGTGAGGCATTGCAAATTCGCATTTCCCCAAAATGATTGGACATTGGCAAAAACGTTAAAAATAGAATGTGATGCCTGCTTTCATCATAAATTGAAGTGAAAAAAAAAATTAATGCCTTATGAGGCATTACAAATTCACGTTTTTCAGATTGAAAAGAAAATGCATCATTTTGGAATTATCATTGCAAAAATCATTGAAAAATATTGCGACACCTAATATCATCATATAGCTACCCTGCATCTACAAATCCAATCAAATCTATTTTGGATAGTTTAGAAAAATATAAACCCATATCTTTTGTACCTTGCAAGTAATGAAGTTCATGTTTAACCCCATTTCAATGTCTTTGGGTTGAACAAGAGCTATATCTCGCTAATAAGTTAACGAAAAATAATATATCAGGTTATGTATGACTAACGAAAAACATAAATACTCCAATTACACTTAAGTATAGTACTTCAAAACCAAAAATCTCCTCTTTAGTTTCTCAAGATCGGAAAGAATCTTTATTTACATCAATTGACCTCACAACCATTGGGGTACTCAATGAATGTGTTTTGTTTATATAAAATCATTTTATCACCTATTTTGTATAACTTATTTGATGCACAAGAATTCCATCTTTTAAATTTTCTATTTGTAATCTAATACAAAATTTTGTCTTTCCAATATCTTTTATATCAAATTCTCTATTCAAGTAGTCCATTGCTTCCGAGAGCTTTTCAAGAGTTCTAATGATATTCAAATCATCAATACGTATTACAATAATAGCAAAATCACATGTAATTCTCTTTATAAAAATGTATGGGTAAACGGAATCATTCTTATATCCCTGCTTTAACAAATGTTCATTAAAGCGGTTATACCATATGCGAGTAGATTATTTTAATTCATATAAAAATTTATTTAATTTGGTTGAGTAATGTTCTTGAGAATTGTAATTACATGCTTCTGGCCATTTAAATCCTTATGAAAATCCTTCTGAGAGTTTCATATAAATGTCTTTATCCAGTAAACCATATAAATAAATTGTGACACCATCCATTAAATGTAAAGGGGGTAATCATATCCACCATAGGAGAGTATGTCACATCATAATCAATGTTAGGTTTTTACGAAAATTTTTATGCAACTAAACATGTTTTATATCTCATAATTTCACGTTTCTCATTTCGTTTTTATACAAAGACCCATTTTTATCCCATTAGTTTTACACTAATAAGTGTACAGACTACTAGTCCGAGAACATTTCTTTTGTAAGGGATTTCAATTCTGATTTAATTGTATCTTTGTACTTTGATCAATCATGTCTTTGTTTGTATTCCTCAATAGACCTTGGTTCAAAATTCTTATTCTTATTCTCAATACTCTTTGTTATATGATATGCAAAATGTCATCAACATTGATATTATTTCAGTTCCGTATTTTTCTGATCATAACATAACTTATTGAGATCTCATAATTATTAATATTTTCAGATATCTAAATCTCTTTTGGAACATTGTCCATGGCTGGTACAACTTTAGAATATGTAATATCCTTGTTTAGATAATCTAATTTCTTTGCTCCTTTTCTAGGATTTTTATTTTTGGAACAAATTGGTATACGGCGTTTCCAGTAGGAGCATTAATAGCCAAAATATGTGATTTAGTATTCTTTTATGGTCAGTAAATGCATCTAGCAGTTGATTTGCTCTATTTTGTAAATGATCCAATTTTTGAACTTTTGGTTCACATTGTTTTGTTCAAGGATCAAGATAAGATAATGATGATTCATTTTAACTGATTTTTTTTTACGCTATTTATTCTTTTCTCCTCCTTATGTTGGGAAAACAGACTTGTCAAAATGACAATCAACAAAATGAGCTGTAAACAAATCTCATGTCATGGATTCAATATATTTAATAATCAATGAAGATTCATACCTAACGTATATCCCTAATCTTCTTTGAGGTCCAATCTTAATTCATTGTGGGGAAGCGATAGGAACATATTCTGCACATCCAAAAATCCTCAAATGGGATATGTTCGATTCCTGACCATAAACCAAATGTAATGGGGATAAATTATCACTACTTGTTGACCGGATGCAAATAAATGTTATTGCATGTAAAACCACATGTCTCCAAACAGAAACTAGTAATTTTGCTCTCATAAGCAATGGTCTTGTAATCAATTGAATACGTTTAATGAGTAATTCTATTAGACAATTTTGAGTGTGAATATGTGTTACAAGATGTTCTACACTTATTCCAATCAATATACAATACTTATTAAAACTTTGAGATATAAATTTATCAGTATTATCAAAATGAATTTTCTTGATTAGATAATTTTGAAAATGTGCTCATAATCAAATTAACTAAATAAGCAATCTCGTAAATGTCAGATTACGAGTTGATAATAATGATACATGTGACTACCTAGTTAATGCATCAATTAAAATTATAAAATATTTGAATGACCCACATGGTGGGTGTATAGGCCCACAAATATTTTTGTGTATTCATTCCAAAAATTTTAAAGATTCATAATTTATTTTAACTGATGATGGTTTTATAATTAATTTGTTTTGAGAGCAAACAATGCAAGCAAATTAATTAGACTGAATAATCTTCTGGTTTTTTAAAGAATGTGCACATAAGTCATTTATATTTTTTTGCATCATTGTTGACCCGAGATGGCCTAACCGGTCATACCAAATAATAAAATCATTTAATTTAGTAAATTTCTAATTTACCATTGCATATGCTTCTATTGCATTAATGTATGTATAATACAAATTGAAGGAATATGCCAATAATTTTTCTAATATTCTTTTGTCACCCAAGATGATACTCGTAATGTGAAAGTACTCCACGTTTCCTTCACTTGTTGTCTCAATATGGTACCCATTTCTACGGATATTTTTAAAACTCAATAAATTTCTTTTGAGACCTAGGAGAGTATAATATTTCATCAATTTCAAAATTAGTTCCTCTAGGTAAGAATATGTTAACTCTTCTAGAGCTTTATGTCAATTTTGTATTACCAGATATAGTATTAACATCGACCTCTTGCATTATCAAATAAGAAAAATATTTCTTATCTTTTAATATAATATGTGTAGTGGCACTATCCACGAGACATATATCTCCACCATTCATTGTGAATCGAACCAAAGAAGTATCAAAGAAAGCTTATTCTTTGTTTACAAGAACTTCATGCTCGGTTGGATAAAGTTTCATGCTGATAACGTGTTATAAATTAAGGCGAATATTAATAATAAAGAAGAAGAAAAGAGAGAGAGAATTCTTATTCTCTTGTTTGTCAAATGAAGTTTCAAATGGAGTATTTATACAAATTGAGATGTGTATATAAATAGAAAGTTCTCAAGTCAGGCTAATTAAATATTTTTCCAAATATATGATATTTTCATTTTATGATATTAACATATAAAAAAGTATTGCTAATAGCAACATTGGCATCATGTTTATCTTCTAAAACATTCACTTTCCATATATTAGACATCCACCCAAGTTCCTTAAGGTTTGTAACATGATACATTTTTTTTTTCTCTGCATATTTTTTAAATTTTCTTATTCTGGTGTTTTATTTATATATTTGATATATTAACATAAATTGAAATATATTTTGATATTTCAATATTGCTTTTGATAGGAATTTAATTTGTTAAAAATCTTTTTAAAAATTTCAAGATTAATTAATGAATATAATTAATAAAAATAAATAAATATTTTTTAAGTAATTATATATATATATATATATATATATATATATATATATATTACTACGCCTATTGCAATGCCAAGGAACAAATAATTAAAGAAATTACTTGCAATTGAGGCAACGTCACTCACAAGAACTATGTGTCTCGCTTTTGCGATGCATTTGTAGGTCACAAGTCCTGTCCCTGAATCTGTGATGCAGCTAATGCGTCACTTATTTAGTCGCAAATTCTATGGGAAATTGCTTACTCCTCCGATGCAGCTAGTGACAAAACTTAAGGGCTGTTTAGTTAAGGGGTATGGGTTTCAAGAATAGGAATGAAATCCTTATTAATTGTTTGGGTTAACGGATTGCTTTGTGGTGTATGGATCACCTACTTTCTTTGGCAAAGAACTCGTTGCCTGTGATTTGCTCAAAAGTCGAATTTGGTTATAGGATGTGGGAGAGTCTAAAGCAAGAAGATCAAAATGATTTTGTGTTTATGCAAGGGTCAAATAAGGAAAGAAACATGATTATCCCTGGCCTGATGATATTGATCCAAATTTGGAATGTGGTCATTTGGCTTTCCTTCTGTTAAGCCCTTAGCTGTGAGAAACCAAAACCAGTTACACTTGATTTTGAGAAGCCTCTGCCAGACTTGGAGAAAAAGATTATTGAGGTTTGTTGCCATCACTCCGTTATCCCCTATAATTTCTGTAAACTGTTGAGTGATTTTCGGTCAGTTTATGAAGTTATAGTTATAGGTTTACTATGACAAGTTGTTAGCGAGTGAATGGCCTCACACTTGGAGCTAGCCAGTTTTTATTGTATTGTTATTGTCTGTTGGCTTGATGGGTACTTGATGGTATTGTATTGTTATAAAGGTACTTGATGGGCCGCAAATCATGTGTCTGCAACAGCAATTTTTATGGATTTCTAAAATAACATTTTTGTTTCTAAGTTTTTTGCCACGACTTCTGCAACCTAGTTTTGTTATGTTTTGCTTGTGTTTGTCAAAGCAATCATCTTTTTGAATTGTCACAATTATGATCTAAGCCTATATATACTTTCAGCAAGATTACTAAGCCATAGGCGAAATTGAAATAAGTCAAGCGGTCCAATCTGCTCCCTGCAAATGAGAAAAAAGCACATATAACATAAAAAATAAAAAATAAATAAAAAAACCATTTTTTAATCAACATTTTTTATCATAAAAAAAAACCATTTTTTTTATCAAATAGTTTTTAAAATGAGGGTCTTTAATAAAAAAAATATTTATCAAACATTTTTATCCAAAAAAAACTAATTTTTTTTATTGAATAGTTTTTACGAACAAAATTGATAATTATATAATTTTCATTTTGAAAAATATACAAACCAAACATTAAGAATGGTAATCATATCTATTCTAGAATTTGAACCAAATAACGGATATCAGATTTTGATTCCGATTTCGATTCATAAGTTTTTTTATTTTGATTCCAATTCCAATTCTAATTCTCGAGTGCAAATCAAACGCCCCTTAATGTTGCAAAAATTAGCAACGCCAAAGGGGCATCGCTACATTTGCATTGCATTTTGCAACTGTTGTATTTGCAATGCCTTCCATGGCGAACAATAGTGATGAGAATTTGAGACGCTATTTTTTTGTTGTATATTACAACACAAACCAGATGCTTTTTTTCTAATGTGTCGCAAATCTGTTCCTTATTAAACTTCCTAGGGATAAGAAACTGATTTAACTTATCGAATTAATTGGATCTAATCTAATTATCGAATATCAATGGTTTACAAAAAAAAAAAAAAAAAAAAAAAGAACATTCTTCATTTTTAAACAAATTGGCAACTTTCTTTTCATTCCCTTTGTCTCATTAAACTTCTTTTGCTTTTTGAGCAACCCAGACATTGTTTGAGATTGTCTTGTTTGAGAAATTTTTTTTTTTTTTCGGTTTATGAGCAAATTTCAAAACTTCTAAATCTTTTTCCTACGTCTGATATAAAATTTTTTTCTGAACAAAAGGTGAAGGCCGCTAGGAATTTTGCATTTTCTTCTAACAATTTCCTTAGCAAATCCCAAAACCTTTTTCAAGTTTTGTTTTGTTTCCTTAAACTTTTCGTGATTCAAAGCAAACCACAAATGGTGTTTTGCTTCGTTTTCTTTCAAATCTCATTGCTCCAAATCAGAGTTCGGGCCTTGCTTTGTCCCATTGATTTTCCTTCGTCTCTGAACAAATCACCAGCTTCATTTATTTTGTTGATGTCATGTAAGCTGATGTGTAAGCTAATGTGGCAATTCAACGTTACCCAGCACTGTAAAGACTGATTTGGTATGCTTTTGGAATATTAGAAAGTATTTTGATAGTTATTTCAAAGATTAGGAAGTAATCTTGAAAAATGAGACGGAAAGGGGTTCACTGTAGGGTTATATTGAGACCCAATAGAGAATAAACGATACACACCATCTTGTATATCTATTGAACCAAAAGAAAACCTAGATTTTCATAATATTTTATTACAATGTGATTGGAAGGTAAATTGTGTAGTTCCCAACTCTCAAAGAAAACTTCTGTTTTCTTACAGTGGAACATTGCCGCTACTCCGAAACTACTGCATTTTTCTTTTTCTATGTGGTGGGTAAATTTTTGTTGTTCCCAACATTCCAAGAAAACTTCAGCTTTCCTCTGTTTTTATACAAGGGAGATTCGCCGCTACTCAAAAGCTGCTGCTTTTTTTCCTCTTAAGATGGAGAAGATGTTGAGTTTGGATTGAACAAGAAAGCAGTAGAAAAAGCACACTGGTCAATGAATTTGCTTGATTTGCATCGAGAACTATTAGTATCGTTTGCTAGAAAATTGGATCCTGGTGATCAAATTCGCTTTCTTGCCATATGCAAGACATTTAGGAAGATTAGTGTTCAAGAAATTCCATCAGCCCAAGGGCTACCATGGCTAGCTTCCCTTTCTTGTAAACAAATATGTGGCAGAGGTTTTTTAGTTCTTATCTTTGCGAGCCAATGTCTGAAGAACACAATATGATACCATCATGAAACAGCGGCACATGACAATCATCAATTTTTACTTCTAATTGTTCTAGAAGACCCGCATGAAATTGTTTTTCCAAGTGTTATGTGGAATCATTCAAAAAATGGTTAGTTTTTAGGCATAAAAAGGTTGAAAACTTCCATATATGTGATTCTTTACAATCCTTTTGCTAAAATGTTATAGTGCCACCGGAATTATCAAATGCTTAGATGGGGCCACATTTTCCTCAAATCCGACATCCCCTGATCGAATATTTTTCCTCATTTCTAATGCAAATCAAGTAATCTATCTACACATGCTTTTCAATAGTGATGAGCAGTGGCACATAATAGTTTTCCTGTGAAGATCATGCGGGAGGGTTTGTATGGAAGGGTGAATGGTACTCTTCGTTGCATTTCCCCCATATTGCTTGGTGTTTTTTGCAGTGAAGGATTGCAGTTGGTTGCCTAGGGAAAGCCAAATTTACTGGGTACGAACAAATTTATTGGATGCGAATTAAAATTACATGAGCGTGCATGATGGAGAGCTCATATTGGCCAAACGTAGATGCCAAGATAGCAGCTCTCCTTGTCAAATATTTGGGTTTGATTTGTCTTGATCTACTTGGGTGAAGAAAGAAGGCATATGAAATTCAATGTTGTCTTATGGCAGAGAAAATTCAGTATCATCAATTTCAGGACTTGGGAAGATTCTTGAGGACAGGTTATTCAGCTCGTATAGGTTAAGGATATGGTGTGTCCTTAAAAGGATGGCAAAGTGGATATGCCCTTGAAGATTTATGGCAAAAGAGATCTATTACATGGCGGCACTTTTATGCAGGTTAATGGTCCTATCCTCAACCATCAAGTTCAAGAGATATTTAGCTCATTCAAGATAGATATTTTGTTTCTGTAAGGCATGACTTTATATTTGTGTCTACTTGTTGCTTTAGACCTTTAAAGTAAATTCAGTTCAGTTTACTCAATCCCCAAATTCCTAGGATCAATTCAATTTGGAGATACCATGGCACGAGAATATTTCTACTTACAGTATCATGCTTCCAAAGATTTTTCCTCGTCATTAGCTTGGCTTTAGCTTGGCTTCTTCAAATATTTGCTCAGATAGACGACTGTGTGTGGAGGGATGTAATGATATGAAAGCACTCTTACCATTAAGTGTGATGACTATATTATGCTTCGGTTTCTCGATCATTAAAATTTTCTCTATGTTATGATTTTCTTCCAAAAGCGAAGTCCTTTATGAAGCAAAAAATGGTTTTAGTCTATTCATGTGGTTAACAAAGTTTCACGCCACATGATCATTTCTCGAGAAAGATTACACGTTATGCTCTGTTGCTAACCATCAACACCCGAAAGAAAGCTATTTCCGATAGAAGTTGCTAACATTGATTTATTCATCACAGCACACTTGGTTCTTAATACATATGAATATATTGAAGGAGTGTAAGCTCAACGCAAGCATCTTGTCCTCCTTTATTTCATAGGTACTATATTGTTCATCAGCAAATTGATTGCCTACCAAGTAATTAGACAGTGGAGCAGTATTTCTTCAGTCTCCGCAATCAACGAATTGGTAATTCACAATGAGGTGGCCTTGAGCATAGCCATTTCCGTTGGTGTCAAGCTGCTTGAACACATTGATGTCCAAATCTAGCCCTCCATTACTGCACTGATCAACTATCCTCACAGTTGCTTGAGATCCTGTCCCAGTGTTTGTCACCTGCATACATCAAATAGGTGCATGACTTTACATATTCTGACACTTACAGATAAGTAACTACTAGCTTAGTTATAAAAACGGTCTAAATCATATTCATGAAGACAAAATAGTTTTTTGGGATGAATGTCTTACCCTTAAGCATTTGCCACAAGCAGCCTGACCATGTGGCCCAACCGGTCCGCAGAAGGCTGTCCACCCATACTTGCTCCGCCATGACAAGGGCTTGTTGGCATCCCATGTCGAACAATAAGCACTAACTGCATTCAAGTCCCAATTGTGCTGCTGAGGATTGTACAAATGGTATGTGGCCCTCACATTACTAGCACTTTCGCCTCCGGTGTTACCACCACCACTACTCCCACCACCTCCACCCTTACAGTTACTCTGGCAATTATTAGAAGGAAGACAATAAGCATCGGTGGATCCACAATAGCCATATTGGCTACAACAGAGGTTGTTTGGACAAGTCTTTCCACCAGCTTGTGACCCACACTGTTGGGCAAGTGCACCAATTGTCGAGGACACTAGCAACACCAAACATAAGTACACCATCAACCCCATTTTTCTTGTTCTCCCAAATTTTCTGTGAAAATATTGTGATGTGGGAATTGGAATTTATAGAGGAAGCTAGAGGAATTGTTATGACAAGACTTTTAAAATCTGTTAGAGGTGAAGGGAATGTGACAAAGAATTTTGCAATGGTCAATGCCTTGATTTATGGGATGATTGCTTAGTTCCGTCAAATACAGGGGACTTGATTGATATCACTCTCTACAAACAGCTGTCTATTTCAATGTCTTCTGGAATCCATTTAGGTCTGTTGGTCTTCTGTACCGTTTCAGAATGAGGAGCAGGCTTATTCTGACCGGGTCTATTCCATTTTGGTCTTCTTTTATCTCTTCAAATTTTTACCCTCCTTCCAGTCCCACTCCCGCCCCTTATATCTCTTCAAATTTCAACTCTGTAAAGCAAGTGGGGATCATTTTACTCCAAAGGTAAGTTGACAAGAAATCAAATAGGAAGCCATGCCTAATAAAATCAAACAAGGCATCGGCGCCATTGCGTGTCTTCAATTGCCTGAGCCACTGGTCACAAAATTTTGTCAACCTTACTCTTGTCCAGCCTCCGGACCACATTTCCGTCTTCTTGAAACAGATTCGAATTTAGTAAGGCATATGCCTAAACTCGCAACCCAGTCTTATAGAAATCCGAAACTATCCTAATTTCATATTTTCTTTCCCTCTGCTCCGTGGAGTCACTTTTTAGATTTTGGCACTCTGATTACAAGTACTATGGTTTTTTCCCTTGTTTTTTTTTTTTACCAATCAGTATCTGAAATCATATTTCAATTAATTTAATCTGAGTATTATCGGATCCAATTTAGAAAAAACTCTCTCAACCTAATATTTTTTATTTTTTAATTTTTGAATCCAAAACTTAATTAAAAGATTTAATATCTCTATCCATTAATTCGACCGATTATAAATACTTCGGTTGTCAGAGACATATGAAGTTGATAATGCCGGCTCGAGAACAATTATCCAGTCAAAAATTTTTGGGATTACTAGCTTTTGGTTCTGTTACCTTCTTACTATTACTCAAACCATTCATTCATTTAAGCAACAATCTTAATTTGGTAAGCCCCTCCCCTGCTCCAAATGTAGGAGGGCTTAGCTCCGGTTGGAGCTGTGGCACGGTTGGGTGCCGTGTTATGCTCTCAGCCTGATTTAATTTCTTATTATTTTATTGAAGTACGAACTCTATAATAATAAAAGATATTATGTTGTATCGGCAAACTCTAATTAAAGTAAAACCCAAAAAAGATTTTAAGTTACAAAATCTTAAATTTTCATTTAATATCAAATTAGTACAAATATACAGTTTTTACTCTGATTATTCATCTTTAGTCCCTAAGCCAATTGAATTATTTTTATAGAGACAATAATACAGATTTAGAATGATCTTTGCATGTGAAAATGGGTAAATTAAATTTCGATTATTGCAGCATCACTTTTTTTCCAGACAATCGTCATACCTTCGTTTTTGCAATCTACATGATGACCTGTCAATAAGAGAGAGAGAAATAGAGAAACTATGCAACCATTTCATCATGGTTGGTCATAGGCATCACATAGTACTGTTTTATTACATCCAAAATCCAACACTCCAGTGATTGCAACAAAGTTAGTCAATTATAGAGAGCAGAGGAGTAATCTCATTTCCACAATTCACAAACTCATAGTTAACTATAAGGTGACCTTGGGCTTCTCCTCGTCCGTTGGTATCAAGCCTTCGAAACGCACCAACGTCCAAGTCTAACCCTCCATTGCTGCACTGATCAACAATTCTCACCGTGGCCTGTGCTCCTGTCCATGTATTTGTCACCTGCAAATTTGATTCAGAAATGTTATTTTTTATCAATTTAATATATATTATTTTGGTAGTATCTCAAAAAGAAAAGAAAAAACTTAAATACCGTTAAAATTTTGAAATAACTAATAAAATTCTTTAAAATATTGTTAGTTCTTTAAAAATTATAAAGTTTGCCCCCCTTTACTCTTTGCCTATACGTTCTGTACTTCACCCTATCTAAAATAAATTTCTAATTCACTTCTATGGACAGGATCATAGAAAATCCAAGTAAAATATTTGGGGGCTGGGGTGGGGGAGGGTTGGAACCGGAATGAATAAAGTAAGTTTGCAATTTGTAGGAAGATTGATATTGGCTTAATTACCTTTAAGCACTTGCCACAAGAGGCTTGTCCATGGGGTCCAACCGGTCCACAAAAGGCAGTCCAACCATACTTCTTTCTCCATGCCAAAGGCTTATTAGCATCCCAAGTAGAACAATAGGCACTTACTGCATTCAAGTCCCATCCATGTTGCTCCGGATTGTAATAATGATATGTCGCCCGCACATTGGAAGCGCTCTCACCACCACTGCCGCCGCCGCCATCGGACTTACAATTACTTTGACAATTATTTGAAGGTAAGCAATATTCATCAGTTGATCCGCAATATCCATATTGGCTACAACATAAATTTCCTGCACAGGTCCGACCACCGGCTTGGCGGCCACACTGTTGGGCTTCTGCAGTTGCTAGAGCTAGACACAGTAGCACTAAAATCATGTTGTATCGGGGAAACCTCTCCATCTCTTTTGCGGGGCAAAACCAGATGTTGTGGTGGTGCACTTATAGGAGGTCGGGCACTTGTATTTACCGTGAGATGACCAAAATACCCTTTCACGCATGAGCCTTGGGACAACAAATTTTGTTAGGTTGCCCTATTTTTAAAGATAAAATTGCCTATAATATAACTTTTCTTTTTAATAACCGATCAATATTTAGAAGTATATTTTGACTAATCCGATTCAAATATCGTCAGGTCTAATTTAGTAGAGAACTCTTCCAACGTAATTTTTTTTATTTTTAAATTTCAAATTCAATAATTGATTAAAAAATTTAATATTTTTATTTATTAAATCGACTATATATCAATAAAATACCTGTAATATAACATACATGATAGTGTGTGATGCCTTTCCCTCCTACTAAGTACTCAAGTAATTCAATTTGTTTAGGGTTTTATCACCTACCCTCAAACCTGAATTGGACTCAATTTCCTCCGACCCCAAAGGTAAGTTTAGTGAGCAAAAGGAGACGTAAGGCCTTAAATCAATGAAGAAGTATGGGTACCACATCCAACCATCTAGAGTCTTTGGACGGCTGCGCCATGAGTAAGTTTCAAAAAGTATGAGTGTGTGGAAGCCAATAAATGGATATAATGGCGAAGTGGACAAAATTCAAGTCAAATCCAAGTTAGGCACGTAAGTTATCTTGCTAGAATTTTATCATTCAAAGAAAGAAAAATCCACATAAAGTGATTTAAGATTAAGTTGCCAAGTGTTTGTGTTCAAGTTTGTGCTGATGTTGATACATGTAAAAGCGATCTTGATCCGCTCACAGACATTGATGATATGATTGGGCAAAATTGTAATTCAACACTTCAAAGCTATGAAAAGCAGATAGAAAGAGAGAGATGGCCCAATACTGGGTGTAATCCAGGAGCTTGGGTCACGGTGTGCAAAATACTTGCACGAGCCCAAACTCGAAGTGGGTGTTGGACAAATTTTGGGATAGGGTCCAATACTGCATTAAACTTTGTTGGGCTAAAAATTTGAACATCAAAGGTTCTTTCTGTTCATGGCCCGGGTTTGGGCATCCTATTAACCTCAAATTTTAAGTTTTGGTCATATTTGCCCAATTCTTTTTACTAAATTCGAACTTGAAACAACACCTCCCATACTTTTTAGGTCAAAATTCTTTGGGGTCAAGCCCAAACTCAGCCCAACCTGGCCCATACATAAATTTAGTCATGGATCTCTCTTTTTTTTTTTCACCACTAATTCCGGGTTTTATACCATTAATCCAGTTCGAGCACTGTGAGTCCCGTTTTAGCAATTGGTTCTCCCAAATCTTTTTTCATCATTCTCAAAACTCGAACTCAAACTCGAGACTAATTAAGGGGAGTAGAGTGTCCAACTATTCAAGACATCTGGATCTCTCTCTCTCTCTCTCTCTCAATAAAAGATAACTCTCTCAGAAAAAAATTTAATTCAAAACTTAATCACAGCATTAAAAAACTTTAAAAATTTATATACAGAGTTTGTGAGTTATTTTTTTTATATTATATCGATCGATATTTTAAATCATATTCTGACTAATCCAGTTCGGGACTTACAGTGGTCCATTTAAGGAGATTACCATCCCAACATAGTTTTTTCCATATCCAAATCGCAAGTCGAATTCGGGAACTTGGTTAAAGGATTTGGCACCACATCTCATTAGATCAACTGTCCATTTGTGAGTTTGTGAATTATTAATGATATCTTTTCTGCGATAATAGTCGATACTCGAAATTCTCACTACCATCACAAAAGAAATTAACTAGATCAAACTAAAAAAAGAAAAAAATAATGGGTTGCGTCTCAATGTATTTCTTTTCTACTCTTGGTATCGATCATTAACAACAATTATTTCAAGGTATAATTAATTAATTATTTAACTACCAAATAACAGTTTAGCATTATGATTTTTTTTATATATAAAAACAACAATATTGATATGTAGACTTTAAACAAAACGAGTTAATAATCACCTTCAAGTTTAATATATTCCATGATCCCCATTATTGATACAAAAGAAGTCCACTAATCTACAAAAGTAGGTCTCAACATGGGAGACATCATTTCTAATCTGATTTTTCCTTCATTAAATAAAGGAGAAGTTTTCATTGTTTTAGTGGGTAATTGAATCATTGACGACAACCGATCTCGAATTTAAATCTTCTATGTATAAAAAAAAAAGTTATTGAAAAAATTTTACTTTTTAAAAATACAACCCGATTTGAATCAGATTTAATTAAATTCAAAATGATTATCGGATACCAATAATTTATTTCAAAAAAATTCAAATCATTGACAATAAAGTAATGAATTTAGTGTATACAATTCAAATAGTAATTCAATAATTAATTGATTCCTTTATGGGAAAAATAAAATAAAACATAAAAGAGCACCGACTTCCTCACCATGAATTAAATTTAATAAGATCAAAATTGATATAAAACTATAGAAAGAATAAGCCCTAATCAATAGCATGCACATGGGGATCTAGCTTCATTATCTCTTCAAAAGGAATCAAATATTATTAAAAATAAAAAATAAAAATTAAACAAATAGGAGACATAATGCAGAGAATCTCACAAATGATAAGACCAAATCTCATTAAAAACAGAGGGAATTGAGAAAAGCTTCTCCACAGCCACAAGACAGGGGAAGGAGAGACATATATTACAATAATGCAAGCCACTTTTTTTAATATATAATAATCAAAATTGAAATCCAAGCTATAGTAATACAAATGACCAAAAGTCTAGCAAAATCAAACATGTTATTTGCTTTCTACACCCTAAAAAATTCCCATAATTTCTTTTTTTTGATTTTTTTTTTTTTTTTTGGGATTCTACATTTGTGTACATTAAAAAAGAAAAACGAAAAATACATTACAGAGCTTGATCGGTCTCGAGTCAGTCTGCATTTTACAATTTTGATTGTTGAAACTCAAGATTATATGTGCAGATTTTTTGAAGTTTTTTCAGTTTCTGTTCTTGCGTTTCTCTACTGCTCTTGGTGCTGCAATTATAAATTCCATCAAAAAAACAAAAAAAATTAAGTATACAAATAAATAGAAAAAGTCATCATTATAATTAACAAGAAAATCTTGAAAATACCAACCAAGTCCAATCGCCTCTGATCCTTTCATAATACGCAGTCGTTTGCACGAATCCACAAACATCCTAATTATTAAAATGAAGACAAGTTTTTAGTAACACATGATCACATTATTTATCTTATAATTGAATTTTGACATATTAATCAGCAAAAAAATAAAAAACAGAGAGAGAGAGAGAGTAAAGCTTAAAGAGATTGAACTTACTCCCATGGTACGTCGCCAACAAGCATCCAGTCCCCATCTTTGTCTTCATAAGTGGGCACATAATCAGAACCATTCAGAAGGTCTCTTAATTTGCTCTCATTCATGAAATCCTTCAACACCCCTTGTGACCCGCAATTTCCTATAATTCAAAAATATATATATATATATATATATATATATATATATATATTGTCAATTATAGATATAGTAATTGATTAGACAAACTTTTGAGTGAAAATATATTTTGGGTGAATTACCAATAGTGCAGGAGCTGAACATTTTGGCCAGGGCATGATAGAGGTCTTGGTAGCTCTTGTACATTTTGAGGTCCACCTTGCGAAGGTATGGTGCACCATCCATGCTAACCTTCACAAAGGCGGCGGAGCCACTGGCTGCAGCCTCCTCGCCGGTGTTCTTCTGGACGGCGAGGACGTTCTTTCGGTATGATCGGACTGGTGGCCACCCCACAACTTGTGCCCTGAAAATTTAATGTGTTATGGGTCAAGAATTTTAAGAATTTTAAACTTGTAATTCAATTTCAAAGTTAAAATTTGGAATTTTCTTCTCCATATTCTTAAACAAATATGTAAAAACTAGCTTAACTCATAAGCAAAAAATAAACTGAGCATGCCTCACTCCCGACCATCCGACCCCCAAAATATATATAAAATTCAAGAAACTAGAGCCCAAGGAAAATAAAATTTTGAAAAATATGTTTTTTTATATAAAAAAATAATGATAATAACAATTTTTGTTGATTTAAAAAGAGAAAAAAGAATGCGGATAGGATACTTACTTAGTGGGGGGCTTAACAGAGTCATTAGTGTGAGGAACAACGTTGTTTTCCTTCAACAAAGATTTGTTCTTATCAGAAACAGCATCCTTGGAAAAAGAAGAAGAAGAAACAAGATTGAGCTTTAAATCAATGGTTTCTGAAAACCCTCTTTTCCCATTACTCTTGGAGGCCTCACCATCATTTCCAGGTAGCCCAAGTCTCAATTCAGTTTCTTCATACTTCAAACTATACCCATCTCTTTCCCCTCCTCCCATATTTGCCTTTTTTGTGCTCACTACTTCCATCCAATCCGGACAAGCCTTTCTCTCTCTCTCTCTCTCTCTCTCTCTCTCTCTCTCTCCCTCTCTTCAAAGTCTTGTGTTGGTTTGGTTTAGTTAGTTTAAGAGAGAAATTGTGGGGAGTGGATGTAATGTGTAATTGTGTGGACAGGTGGAAGGGTTTCTTTTTTAGGCACAGTGAGATACAAATAATGTGATGGGGTTGTGGTGCGGCGATTTTGACGGTAGAGATGGGGACACGTGGAGGGCCAGGAGCCGGTTGGATCATTAGGGGCCAGTCGGGGAAGTGTTGTCATGGATGACGTCATCAAGAACTTTGATTTGTGATTGTGCGAGTGCTTTATGTTCTGGTTTAGGGGATTAGATTCTTTCTTAAGTTTTGAGGCGAATAATAATCAAGAATGGATCGAAAACGAAATAAAATCGCCACCTAAGTGATATTTGAATAATTAAAAATCATTTTATATTTCTTAAATATAATAATACAAAGTTTATCTAATTTATAATTTACACGATATATCTATTTAAAATAAATAATTTAACTTTATAAAATAAATTTATAAATGACCTATTCGTCCAAAATAGACAATATAATAGTTTTCAATATGCCCCTCTGTTTTACTTTTTTGTGTAGATGAATTGTTGGTAATTAGCAAAATGATGTGTTTTATGCAGTTTTGACACACAAATATTTGTACGATAACAAGATCTTCGACACGGTCACACCGCTAAAATGGTAGGGACGATCCCCCGCAAGATTGTATTCACCGGTAGAAAATTTTGAAGATATCATTGTATTTCTATGAAAATATCATCAAAATATATTTTGAGAAAGAAAAAAAAAAAAGAAATCGCAAACAATGATGTGTTGTAAATATATATAGTTTTTTGGTGTATTTTTAAATTGGTTTAGTTTTGTTTAAAAATTATCAGGGTCGAATTTTTAATATTTAATTCTTTTATTTAAAGGTTGATCTGATCTATCATAAATTTAATACCAGCTTGCGTAGAAAAATAAAAGTATAATATAAAAATATTCAAATTGTTAATTTTTTTAATAAAATAAAAGTATAATTATTATTATTGTATAAAAATAATCATTTAAGTTAATATATAATATAATTATGTATAAGAATTTATATAATCAATCGCATTGATAAAGAACCTATTGTTGTTATGATTTTCAATTTTCGAAATTCATTCTCTTGAATTTTGAAGAAGTTGTTGTTTTCTATATGTTTTTTGGTTTATGTAGCGTTATGCGCTGCTCTGATGGCAGACAGCAAGACAATCAAACGTGCAGCTAGAAAAACGAATATCTGGAAATCCATTTTAGGAAAAAATAAAAAATAAAAAAAAAAAAGTGAAAAGTGAAGAGGAGAGAGAGAGCGTACGGGGTGGCGTGGACCGCAATGATTGGTTGGAACGTTAGCTGGTCGGACAATGTGAAGTTGCGAGAACCAATGAGGGAGAATTTGTGGGACCCAATTATGGGACAAGTCAACTCCCTCTCCAAAAAGTATGTGCCGGGCTTTATTGGAAAATGAGACTTTGCCCGACGTCCCACTTTATCCAATTATCTTTTGCCACGTTAGTACAACTCCTGGCCACCCATGTGCGCCGCCGCAGCTCGTTTCCAGCTTCCTCAACATCAAACCCCCCCCCCGCCAAAAAAAATGGAAAACCACAAAAAAGAAGTCAAAATTTTATATTACTTATCAAGAAAAAAAATTATAATATTATTATTTATTTACAAACAAAATTTTAATTTTTGAATTTAAAATTCTAAATAAAGTACTTCTCTTCCTAACTCACTCCAGGTTAAAAAAATTCTAAAATTAAAAAATATATATATTAATTATGATAAATTGATAATTTAGTATTATTTTAACCTTTATTTTTACTTACAAAATAGCATATTTTTTATCGTAAAATTTTATCAAAAAATAAACCAACTAAAATTTTTTAAACAAACCCTCGAGAGTCTTTGGATTGTCAATCTTTCGGCACATAGATTCTTAATCTTAGCAAAATGCTTCAATCTATTGACTGTCTAAACTTTTTGAGTCATGACACCTTAATTAACAATTACCACAATTCTCAGTCAAATCTAAGAAATTACAACATTAATTATAGAGTTTATTTTACCTTAATTTCCACAAATTTTGAATAATTAAATTAAAGCGTAACTGAGATAATTAAAATTAGAATAATCGGTTTAATTCGATTATATAATTTTTATAATCATAATCTAACCAAATAGATTAAAATTGACAATTCATTTGAGGTTAATTAAATTTGGTTATTTAAATTGTTAAAATCTTTTACTATAAAAGATTTTTAAACCATGCCACTTTTTATTTATGTTCATGTAAGTATAAAATATATAATTCATATCAACGTATAACTATAAATTATAATTTTAAAATTCAAAATTACTTTATAACTTTATTTTACCGAATTTCATTTTGAAAATTTAAATTTCAAATTTCAAATAAATTAAATTTTAAGAGTAAAAAATGAGTGAAATAGAAAAATGAAAGGAAAAGACGTGAGTAAGAGACTTAAGTTTGGAAATAAAAAAATCGTAAAATGAATTGGATATTGAAAAATTAGAACTAAAAATGTAGAAACTAAAGGTTTTTCATTAATTTTGTACTTTCTATTATATTAGTTTTAATTTTTAAGTTTTTCTTTTTTAATTTTTAATTATAATATTATAATAATATTTGTATGAATAAAAACTATTCAAATATATATATATATATATATATATATATAATATTTTAATTAATTCAGTCAATTCGATTTGATCAAAATAAAAATTGTTAAAACCAATAACTATCCAAATAAACAAGTTTTGTTTTATTCAAAATCAAAACAAATGCTTAATAAATCAATCAAAACATAAATTAGCGATTCAGTAAAAATGATTTTTTTTTATTCAAGTAGTGCTCACCCTTACTAGTTTAAATAAATTATGTTTTATATTAAGGAGTGAGCAAACAATTACCATTAGAACGATCAAAACAAAAAATGTTTATGTAGGTTAATCTATGTTGAACCTAGTAATTTTAAGTATAATTTAACTAAAGATTTAAAAAAAATAATAAATAAATAAAGCTAAAATCACTCTCTCGCTGCTTCAGCCAACTTCGGTTACTAATATATTTCATGAGGTTATGATATCCCATAAGTTACAAGTTTCTATAATGACAGATGACCATGAGTTTCATTTTTATTATTATTATTTATATTTTCAAATAATTATAAAAAAATATTTAAAATTTTAACAAGTGCTGTTTTGATTGTTTCGGCAAAAGAAAGAAAAAGAAGAGAAATATAATAACAAGAAAAATACAAATGGGATACAATTTAAATAAAACCCATTAATCATATATTTCCTCCTTTCCTTTTTATAAGTTGTTTAAAATTTTTTTATATAAATAAGTAATTAAAGAAATAAATTTGTTTTTAATTTTTTCAAAAATAAATAATTTTAAAAACTGATAAGATAAATAAGGGCAAAGGAAGTAAATATGTACCAATGACCAAATGGTTTGAAATTAGATTATAAATGCCCTGAGAATATAAGAAACTAAGTTAAAAGAGCTTTTTTTTTATTAAATATAATAATATCTGAATCAAATTATTTATATTAAATTTGATTATATTTGAATAAGATCAATAATAAGAAAGAGTGATTTCATATATCCATTAGTTATACCGATCACCCTTTCGCTGGAGGTGGAGCCTCTACTTAAGATGGACGTGAAGGGGGTGGCTTGGTCTAGAAGAAAGAAAAAGACTGTTTCCTTAAGTTATCCCTCTCAGGAAAACTTGAGGTGGTGCTGTTTTAAGCCCCTTTTTAATTTTGTGCCGTTGTTTTTTCATTACTTCTCCTTTCCCTGCACCCAAAAAAAAAAAAAAAAAAAAAAAATAGTTATACCGAAAGATTATGAATGCCTTTCCATCTTACCCAAGGCATGGGCATGGATGTGCATGGCCAACAAAGGGTTTTGACAGGACTTGGCCTGTACTCGAACCAAACAAAACTTGTGTGGGTCCCAACATTCCAGCCAATAAAATGACCCCACATAACACACCCACAGCTCTTTCTTTGTTTTTGTGTGTGTCTTTTGTGGGTCCCATACTTGACATCTGTCAGAGACATCCACTCGTTTGATTTGACATTAGATCACTGTGACTTTGATTCCCTCTCTCTCTCTCTCTCTGGTTTCTGTCAATAATCTTTCGAATTTACGCATCACGCCCCGTTCTCTCTTATCCTCACCATGAGTTGAGTGCTGCTCTCTCTCTCTCTCTCTCTCTCTCTCTCTCTGGTTTCTGTCAATAATCTTTCGAATTTACACATCACGCCCCATTCTCTCTTATCCTAACCATGAGTTGAGTGGATGTGGCATAGCATCTTCTCCGTACTGTCCTTCCCACTTGCAAATCGAACTTTGGTTTGTACTATAATTCCTTCCAACTTTTTTTCTTTTTTTTTTTTTTATAAAATGAATTTGTGTTTTATTTTTCAATTATATGTAATAACAGATTTGGTTAAATAATAATCGTCAGTAGATAATTAGAAATATTTATGTGAGAGAGAGAGAGAGAGAGAGAGAGAGAGAGAGAGAGTGTATGTGTGTGGGTGTGGGTGTATTTAAGTTTGTGGTTCTGATCTGACGTGTATATTTCCCTAAAAACATATTTTAACAATTAAAATATAAAATAAATCTATAAAATATAATATTTAAATATATATACCTTAAGTAATAAGTGATTACATAAGAGACTTGCAAACTAATATTCTGATGGTTTGGGCAGTATTTGAAGATGCCAAACTTTTCCTTTAACTTCTTTACTTTTATATCATTCCCATCCATAATTTATGTAAACAAAATGTTGTTAACTATTCAAACAAAAAAGATAATTTCTTGTATTATTTTGTTATCGTATTCCCCTTTTCTCATTATTATTTTGCAAGATATCGCTATACTTTATGCATCGTTCAAATACATTAAATCAAAAGATATGCTTTGATCTTCGAAGATCGGTAGGATTATATTATTTTCATCTTTTAATACGATAGTAAACAATAGTTCTATGTCTAAACTCGAGCGAAGAACTGAAATTTTAAGAGTAGTCGCCATCTTTCAAGTCCATGTCTTAGCTATAGAAACTTCAGCGTCATTAACCTTGCGGTGCGCGTGTGGGTTGTCCCCCTCCTACCCACCAAAAGCTTCGAAGCCAGCCATGGAGGTTGAACACTGAATTGTCATGTTTCTTTCATTTTTATCACTTTTAAGTCTAAAACTTGGAACGGGTCAAAAAAGCCTAAAACTAAGAATGGCTACATGCAAGATTTGTTTTAGGGAATTCATTTGAACCCAAGGTGGCTACTCATGTCTAAGCTACCCATGTAAGTAAGGTTTAGCCTTGTGAATCAAATTGTGACTCTTGAATCCGTTCTATGTGGTATAATCCATTCTAGTGACGTAGTAGAATTATAGTGATGAGACTTGTTCGAGTATAAATTCTAAAATTATATAAATTTTATAAACTTAAATCTTAAAACCCTACGATAGGAATCCAATCCACCTACGAAGAAAAAACAATGTTATCTATCAAAAAATATTCTAACAATTCCAAATTAGAATAAAAGTACAAAATGTTTAAATAGACCTAGATTCAATAAATGAACCAAACCCTAAATAAATCTTTTAAAATAAAAACAACTAATAATGTGAATCCTAAAGAATGCAAACTAAAATAAAGAAATAAATAAAGTCACAACACAATTTGTACTAAAAACTTGGAAATCTTAGACGGCCAAATAAACTAGAAAGGAAAGAAAACAAACTAGAATCAGGAAAAAAAAATCGAAACTCCATTTGGGGGCAGCAATTCATGGGGATGAATCCAAACGATGGAAGGGGCTGAGAATGGTTCCTAATTGCCTCAGGGGATCGCTACAGATCCTTGGGGGCGAAAAAATGAAGGCCCTCAGCTCCTTCGTTGCCCCAGCGATGGGTGATCTTCGAGCTGGCGGTCCACACTTGCTTGTAAGCATCCGACTCCCATGCTTTTGTTGAGCCCTTGTCACGTACCAATTGGTCCTTCAAAAGATGTTTGGGATACCGGGCTCCAACCGTGGCACATGCGGTCAGGCACATTAAGATTCCTTTTCCAGTGCCACATTTGATGTCCGAGCTTATGTCCTTCAAAAGATGTTTAGTCCTCCTTTTAAGTAGTAAATTATTCATCTAAGTCATTCATTGAAATTGATTATGTAACCACAGTTGGCTTAATGAGTCCTTTAATTAAATCAAAGATTCGGATTCGAGACTATGAAGAAAACTATGTTAAGAAAGTTTTACAAAAAATGGACGAATAACAATTCGACTGAATTAATTAGAATATAACTCTGTCAATCGATGAATCTACTCCAAGGCACAAAAAAAAAATGATTACGCAAATGTTGAATTTGAAACATTCTGCTCAGAATTCATCAGACCTGACAATGCCCAACAACATGAGTTTGTCCGGTGCTCATGTCTTTACATTATTTCGATGGGTGAAAACTCATTTTAACAAAGTTGAAATTTCCTTTCTTTGCTTTTCTTTCTTTTTTTTTTTCAAGCAAACTCCAGCAGTTTCTATCAAATCTCTTATTTCTTTACAAGTGTTGGTTTGTATATCCATGTAGGGTATTATGGAAAGAATTTAAAATTTAATTTTAAATCTGAATTGAGATAATGAGTAGTTAATCCATTATTTCTCTAAAGTGAGAAATATCGGGGGATTGAAAAATTTTTGAGTAGAAAAATTTTTCTTATCATATTGGATTGATCAGACTTTATGTTGAGATGTCGTGAATCTGTTATGATGATTCGATCTCATGATTATCACTCTAACCGAGAGTTTAGTTTCAAAGATTTTACAATTCGGCTAATTTTGATAGATCTATAATCGAGATATTTATTCTGAAAATTTTAAACTATTTAATTTTTAATGATTTATTACGTTTCCGATGGATATGAATAAATCTAATAATAAGGTTTTACCATTCTTATAAGATGATTTTCTGGATCACCAAAGAAATTTACCATTTATCATGCTATTTTTTTTATAAGAAATCTTATTTTTCGATTTTCTCGTGCACAGATTCACTTTTATAAATGTAGAAAGTAACAAAACACATCGAATCTTTATTTGTGATATATGGCATCCCCGAATTCTTTTATCATACATCATTATTCTTTGTCCTACATTAGAATTCTAATTATTTTTTTTTTTGTTTTTTTATATAAAAGTGCTTTTTCTTTTTTCAACTTTTACTCTTTGCTCAAGTTCAAGGGTATATCAACATACATTTATTCTAACGGAATGAAATATTATATTTTTTAATCAAATTTTAGATTTAAAATTTAAGAATAAAAAATATTACATCGAAAGAGTCGTCTCTTAAAATAGGGCCCCCCATATATGCTCGACTAGATTTGTTAAAATATGACTATTGATATCAGTAGTGAGAAAAAAAAAGTCAAATGCATGAATTCATGTCACCCTAGCTGCCTTGCTTTTGCACAAACATATTTTTGGCATAAATAAAATCTTGAAAGGGTAAAGTTTACACGCCTCAAAACTAAAATTTAAAATGGGAAAGATGGCAAAGACTTGAAAATTCATGAAACGGAGAAAAGTTGAGGGGATGATGATGATGAGGGTGATGGAGCTTTCATGACACCCTCTTTGGTCCCCTAAAAGTGGGGTAGTGTAGGGTTGGGTTTGGCTGGCCATTATTGAATATGTACTCCTAACATTGGCACTTAATGAAAACTCATAATGTGGTGTCACATATCACAATTGTGTGTGGACCCTTTATGTCTGTGGTCCACCAAAAGAGATAAATTTCCATAACACTTTTCATTTAAGCTTCGTCTCAAAGAGGGTTTGGTTAGAGTTTGAGTGAAGTAAAGAGGAGTCTCTTCTAGCTTCTAGCTCTTCATTTCCAAGATTGTTAATTTATCTATTTGTTTATTTTTGTGCCTGTGGATTGGATCTAGTTAAGAAGATGAACCCTTGTTTGGGTTATATATGTGTAGACAGTTGATGACCTCTTCTTTTTCCTTAAAACTAAAATTTTGAGAACAGAAACAATTGTGTCCTACGTTTTAGATTCTAATGTTTAACCAAGCGGTTGAAAAAGGGAGATGAAATTCGCATTTGTACTCATGTTCATGTACCTTAACGGGCGCGCCCAGCAGACAGAAAAACTGTACCATTACCTTTTGTGAAGCAACACATGAAGCCCAAAGCACAAGGTTTCCACTTATACCGCCCCATCATATGGGCTGCCTGCAAATCTCCATTTTGGAACCCCACGTACCCCTTTATTCTTTTTTCTTTTTTCTTGTAATGATCCGATATTTTGAGTTATATTTATAATAATTTGATTTAAATATTGTTATATCTAATTTAGAGGACGAGCTCAACATGAGTTCTAACTAAAAAATTTAATACTTTTATTTATCATATCAACTATCCGTTTATTATTACTCTCTATTTTTGCCCGATTTATTGGTTTACTTTATGGATAAAGCAACAATGATTGTCATATAAAATTTAATGGTTATAATTTTATAAATATTAATACTTATTTGTCTCTATGGTGAAGGGTGTTGAGTGACACATTATATCGATAGCCGTCTTAAAACTTACATTGTAATCTTAATTTGAGTTGAAAATCATAATCCTTGACATGCTTTGCAACAAGCAAAGCGCAATCATTTCACAAATCCATTATTCTAAATTAAAATTGAAGTAAAGAAATGAAAAAATATAAATTTTCCAGGGTGACAAAGGAGTTTGAGCGGTCTGATACTTTGATAAAATTATGATCGGGATCTATTTATCGCAACATATTTATAATCCAACTAGTGTGGAAAGAAATCTTACCAAAAAAAAAAAAAAAAGATTATCAACCAGCTATTCTTAGGCAGAAAAAAGAAAAAGGAAAAAAATCAGCCTTGAAATGATGCATATAAAATTGATTTACGAATTTTGAATTGTTATTAAAAACCTTAGTAGAAAAAATTATGGCAGGATATGTTGTTTTACTATTGAATGATCAAGAGTGTCATTCTCCCTTTTCATCCTCTCCTTTTTTTTTTCACTGCTGATATTCAAAATCATAATCTGACTAATTCAATTTAAACGTTTGCTGAGAACCCTATTCAAAACCTATTCAAAATATACAATGGAAAAAGATTACACTATTCAAAATATTTGATAATATATTTACTCCTCTTATTGAGAGTATCCTTAGAGATTTTTAAATCGATACATTCCGATTTCTTTCACTAATCTTGTAAAGATAGTAGTTGGTAGAAACTTTATAAATAAATCTACTAAAGTTTCATTTGATTGTATTTATTGAATATCTATATTAATAAATTTCTAAAGTTCACGTGTAAAAATGAATTTGTCAAACTTCAAAATGTGATGTTGTAATATTGTGTCGTTGTGATGTTTATGTTCACAATTATAGACCGATGTTGTAAACCTCTGATAGTGTGCTGAAATTCAGAATGTGATGTCATAATATTTTAATCTTAGTTTTAGGACTTAAGCTCATAGCCACATTAACTGAATCCAATATTTTATACTCAAAACTATAGGCAAAAGTGATACTTGTGATGTTTATGTTGTGATATTGTGCTGAACTTATGATATTTTTTACTTAGAAACCTGTATTGTAAACATGTAATTATTTGAAACTCAAAAATATTTGACAATATTCTTAACATTAGTAAAGATTCTTAATATTACATTCTTAATAAACCCTAACATTACATTAGTGTTTTCACAAAAAAAAAATAATAATAATAATAACAGAACTTTTCCTTAAATCCCTACCCTATCCAATTTTATACAAAAGACCAAAAAATAGAACTCACATTGATAAATTTCCACCTACGCGTATGAAATCTTTTCAAATAGGTTTAACCTTCTTTTCCTTCATCTCCAGCAACTTCAAAATCTTTTCATTCATTGTCAAATTCATTTCCTTAAACTCTTGAACATGACACAATAGACGATTGTTCTCTTCCTTCATTCTCTTGATGGTGTTTCTTGCATCCTGCATTCTCAAACTTCAATAAGCTACTATAGAGTTGCATACAATTTTTAGCTCATCCACTTTTTTTCAGCCCATGAATGACTTCTCAAGAATAGAATGGTGGATCATACCATTCAAAAAAATTACAAGCATTATCTTCTTATAAAAGCATTAACATTTAGCAAAATTAAGTTTAGGACAACCATACTCAAAAAATTCTGTTTCAACAAAAGAAGATTGGACATATCAAAAAATTAGGACAACCATAAAACCTTCGTGTTGAATTTCGTTTTGACCATAGTCACCAAAATAACGTCGAGGTTGCATCTGCACTTCCACATACCTTCTATCATGCTTGATAACATTCTATTGTTGTTGTTTTGCTGATAAAAAGATGAGATGAAAACAGTGCCCAAACCCTATCCTTCATATGGATGTTGTCAAAACCCAAACCCTAACTTCCTTTTTTTCTCGAACACTAATTGCCCAAACCCTAATCCTCTTTCGTATAGATGTTGCACAAATATTCTCTATCTCTCTCAAACCACTCTTTTGACTCGTGTTCTCTCCCTCTTTAACATTTTTTTCTTCTATTTTTTTTTTTACCAACTAACCCCTTTATAGTCAACAATGTGGAGGGAATAATAGCGCCAAAGAAAATTAACGTGGTAGGAAAATTTCTCAGAGTTGCTGACGTGGTATGACATATCAGCAAAAATGCTGACATGATAACATTTTGAGAGTCTGGTGCTAACGTGTCTCTAACACGTCAGTAATTCCTATCGTTCGACATCTATATCATCTATGACATTGATTCATGGTAGCATAAAACGGACAACTTGACACCGTTACGAACGGAGGGATTAACAAGTTATGTATTTTGAAGTCTAGATTCTTAAGCATTACATTTCAAAGTTCAGGAACTACCAATCATCCAATTGGCCAATCTAGCGAAATAAGTTAATTTTTCAACATCATTATTTAGCAAAAATTATGAAAGCGAAAAAGAGAAAAATCAGTTCTTTAAAAAGATATATTGCCATAGGTTGCTCCATATTTTCCTCTTACCTCGGAAAATTACCCTTCTTATCGATAAGAACACAACACAATAAGATATGGAGATAAAAATCTAAGTCTAAAGACATAATACCACAATAATATTGTTTCACCAAAGCTGTAAGACCCCACCTCCCCCCAAAAAAAAAAGGAGGAGAAAAACCCTAAAAAAAAAATCTAAAATTAAACACAAACATGCTGCAAAACATATGCACAGATAAATAAAAGAGAGAGTTCAAGATTTGACATGTAATTTTCTCTTTCCTCTTGTGATGCTTGACCTATTTCCCCCACCAATTTGCTTTTGTCGACCCACTTGTTGAATACTTTTGATAATGCCGTCTTCTGTTGATAAAGCTATCTTCTTTTGACAATGGTGATTAGTCGGTTGCCAGTTGTCCAAGAATCCTTTGAACATGCTTTACTTTCTTCTGAAAGACGCTTTGCCCACTGCTATTTGTCTGACAGATACGGAAAAGTCAATCAGTGATGCTTTTAGAAGTCGGAAGACTTGCCATGGCGTTTTAAAGATCACGGGACTAATTTGAAGACTTGGTCCGTGTTGTACATGTGATTAACCCATCTGTCTTGAATTTTGTTGAATGAATTGTTGAAGAATCTTGATGACATCTTTGCTTCACTTCGAAGAATATTGGTATGAGTGTATATCCGCTGATGTTGATATCCGCCTGTGATGCTTGACCAATTACCCGCACCAATTTTCTTACGTCGACCCACTTGTTGAATACTTCTGATAATGCTGTCTTCTTTTGATAAAGCTACCTTCTTTTGACGATGCTGATTTTGTCGTTTGCGCCTTTTTTGCAAGAATCCTTTGAAAAATGCGTTACTTTCTTCTGAAAGATGTTTTTACCCACTGCAACTTGTCTGACATATTTTGAATGAACCATTTGAAGGAATCTTCGTACTATTGTTTCGAAAGAACTTGTCAGTCTTCTGTTTTTGCTGTGCACCACTGCTTTTGAGATGAGATGCCCTTCTGCTTTTACTGTTGGCCTTCCAAATGAGTTGATGCTTCAGTCTTCTGATGATTATGATGACGAGCTTGCCTGTTGGCTCTTCTTAATCTGTAGTTATCTCTGGATTTTCTAATGTTTTCAGTTGAATCAAAGAATTTTCAGGAATCAAAGAATTTTCAGGAATGGTTTTTGGAATGTTCTTGCAATCAAAGAATTTTTGGAATCTTCATGGTATATTGGAAAATATAGAGAAGAATTCTCTATACCAAGCTCTATTGTAATCATAGTAAAAGAAATTATCAGGAATGAGTAAACCATTAATAATATTCTGAATCTTTTTCGATTTCTGTAATCATAATGATGATCTCTCTGATAGGGTTTTTAAATTGGATTTCTGAAAGTGAGAAAATCTCTGGATTTTCTAATGTTTTCAGTTGAATCAAAGAATTTTCAGGAATTAAAGAATTTTCAGGAATGGTTTTTGAAATCTTCTTGTAAACAAAGAATTTTTGGAATCTTCATGGTATATTGGAAAATATAGAGAAGAATTCTCTATACCAATCTATATTGTAATCATTGTAAGAGAAATTATCATGAATGAGTAAACTATTAATAATATTCTGAATCTTTTTCGATTTCTGTAATCATTAATGACGATCTTTCTGATTGGGTTTTTAAATTGGATTTCTGAGAGTGAGAAAAATTTTTGAAAGACCAAGTCTGAAAAGGCTTGAATTTGATTTAATGGCTTGAATTTTTTAAATTAACTTTTGAGGTTTGAGCCATTCACCCAAATGAAATCAAATGAAATCTAACTGTTGATTCTAATGAATGTTCTGGTGCATGATTATGCAATATCTTGATTACCATTAATGAGACATATTGCCTATGACTTAGACATTTAATTTTTTTTTTTTGAACATTCCTTTTAATGCTAAATTTTTATTTTGTTCTTTTATTTGTAAATATGAATTTCCATTATTTTTTGTATCCCATAATTTATTTCTTTTATTTCATCTTGTATATCTTCTGTAGTAATTTGTCTAGAAACAGCATTTTTCTCCGGATAATTAACTTTACTTGTTTTATCTTGTATAGAAGAATTTAACAATTTCTCTATCATAGCAATTTCTTTTTCATTTTCATACAATTGATTGCTTATTGTGGGATTGTTTTGAATTTGATCTTCTAAATTTAGAAGGTCATCATCTAAATTTAACAATTTCTCTATCATAGCAATTTCCTTTTCATTTTCATTCAATTGATTACTCATTGTGGAATTGTTTTGAATTTGATCTTCTAAATTTAGAATGTCATTATCCATTATATCTCTATCATAACAATTTCTGAATTTCTTGATCTTCTTGTTTTTTTTACTTATCATATCATGATAATGTTTTTGTAAATATTCATGATTTATTTTAAAATTAATATTAATTAAAACATTTGCAGACTTTTGACAATAAGTTTTGTTGATTTCAAAATTATTTGTTTCTTCCTTTAATTTCCAATAATTTATTTCTTGACACATCTCTTCATTAATAATGATACTATTCCTATTGGAATTGGCTCCATCTAGACACATTTGTCCAATCTTAGGCTCCATCATGAACTTTGCCTAATGTTGGTTAATCCTAGTCCTTAGACAAATCCTAAACTCAAATGGGAGCATCGGGACCAGCACCACCGGGACGACCCTAAACCTCTAGGCTAAACCAATGGCTTTGCATGCTGACCAACGTCTCACCAACACAAGAGAGTAAGAATTATCTAAGAACTTGAACAAACCTCTGTACGACAAATATAATCCTGATACTAAAATGAGAAAATGCGATCTAACATGGCTCTGATACCGATGAGAGGTAAGATCATGATAATCAAGGAAATGAATAGGAAATACAGTAAATTTGAACCCTAAAATTACTTACTTGAAATAAAATCTTGTTTTTGTTTCTTGAAAGGATTGAGTACGGGGGTTTTGTTTCGGAGGGTTTTTAGTTTTGGAGAGACAGTTTGCAGAGAGAATTCACCAACTCTTTGTTTGGGAGAGAGAGAGAGAGTTTACAGAGAGAATTCACCAACTTTATTTTTCGCTCCATCTTCCGACAAGTGAAAT
The DNA here is from genome assembly GCA_033439265.1 of Dillenia suffruticosa. NCBI lineage: Eukaryota > Viridiplantae > Streptophyta > Magnoliopsida > Dilleniales > Dilleniaceae > Dillenia > Dillenia suffruticosa. The sequence goes on along the minus strand of JAVTVX010000018.1, from coordinate 3,518,962 downwards.
GTTACGTATTTATAGAATCAAATCAACTCTTCACAAGCTGTTGTCTGCCACGAGTATGAATAATTGTTTTTTTTTTTTTTAATATTATAGGTATTTAGATTTATATTCGGACTAAACGTCTCTCTTAATATAATTTTTTTATTTAAATTTTAAATTAAAATTTTAATTAAAAGGTTTATCATTTAATTAACGGAACTAAACCAACTATATGTGGTTTTTAGTTACTATCTAGTCACTATCATGGATTCCACGTGTCTCCGGTGAATTGTTGAAGAATCTTGATACATCGTTGCTTACATCGTCATCCAAGAAATTTTCTCCCCTCCTCTTTTTGACTTATAGTCAAAAAAACCAAAAAAAAAAAAAAAATTATACAAATTTACATTAACACATCAAATATTAAATTTCAAAATATTTAAATAAAAATTTTTTATCAATCGCGTGTATATCTACTGACATGAATCTAACTTATATTCATCAAATTATATATTTTACTAAATTTTTAAATTTTAATTTACGATATTTATAAATAATATAAAAGAAAAATTAATAAAAAAAGAGAAAAAATTAATAAAGGCCACTTAAATTGCACGAAAATGATATTTTATAAGAATATAAAAATATAAAAATATAAATAAATATATAAATATAGAAATATAATAATTTTTATATAAATATTAATTATTTTATATAAAAAATAAAATAGTTAATTTTTATAATAAAAAATTTAAAATAAATAATATATAATTATTAATCATAAGTCACGTGGTTATTAATTATAAAATAAAGACGAAACCGACCCCAAAGGCCAAGCTGATTTGTTTTGGTGTTCCTTTGATCACGTGGCTCTCATATTTTTTACGTGAAACTGATCAAACTCATCTATGGCCGTTCCACTATTATGGACGGCCAAGTTTTGTCGCCGCGTTGTTCCCTCTCTGGTCATCCCGTGTGCCCTTCACGTGACCGACGCTCCGGGCAGCCATTTCCTATCTTCACACACCACGCTTTTCAACAGCCCGTGCAATTCCAACTTTGGTTTTAAAAAGCGATTTAATTAAATATGAAGTGAAGGCGTAATTTCTGAATTCCCGATATTATATTATTTCGATTTCATGACAGATAATTAATTAAGAAAAAAAATTCACTGAAATATAATATTTTTGAAAATTTTTCCTATAGTAAGAAAAACCAATTTAACATACCTTAATAATATCGTCTCGATATGCCCTTCATTATATAGATTTAAACATTTTTACATGAATATTTTGTTGGTCTAATAATAAAAATATTAAAATTTTTAATTAAATTTGTAAATTCAAATTCTGAAAATTGAAAAAAAAAAAGGGCACGGGGGAGTTTGCACCTTAATAGTCCCGACAATAAGCTGAAACCAAATTAATCAGAATTAATAAATTAATTATTAAATATAAATATATTGATAAGATAAATTTATAATACTTTTTTCCATCGTAAGAAAAACCCATTTAACATATCTTAATGATATTGTCCCAGCATACCCATTTACATACTGATATGATAATTTTATCATCTATTTTTTCTTGTAATCTTTTAATTAATAAAATTTTTATTAGATGTAAATTTCTTTACCACCTAAGAAGTCTCCTTCCATTATAATTATTTTTCGCTAAAAAATAATTATTGATATAAATAATTTTGACTAATAAGAAAATTTGACAATAAACTCAACTTCAAATAGTACGTTTATGGTATAATTTTTAGGTCAAGATTTCTAGCAAACTTTTGTCGACTTCCGGTGACAACGTTTATTTAATTCAAACAATATGTTATTTATTTTGTGATATCTCTTCCCTATTTTTTAATAAAAAATTGTTGAAATCTTGATGAATGAAAATTGTGAGATCTAATTAATTTTTGTAAGTATTTAGTTAATCTTCATACCTTAATATTTATGATTGTTTTAGCTTTATTAAATAGAAACCTATATTTTATAATTTTAGAAAAATCTTCAACTAATTAAAAACGACAAGATTTGTTTATTTTTTATAAAGTGGTAATTGATCTGGTTTTATGATCTCATAAGTGGTTTAACTTATATCATGATATTAAATAATCTTATTTAAATAAATTCATATTAGAATTTGTTAATTAGAATTAGGTTTCTCTAAATTTTAATGATATCGAAATACTAAATCCAACGACAGTTTTTTGGATTGTTTTTCGTAATAGTTAACTGCTATAACTAATTTATTTACATAATATTGAGTAATTTTTATATTAATGATCAATCAAATAAATCAAGATGAATATAATTTCTTTGGTTAGAAAATGATTTTTCATTCTTTTCGTTTTAAGTTATTTAATTTTAGTCATTTATTTTCTTAATTTATTAGTTTAGTTAATGTACGATCCCCATATCTTATTTTTAATTTCTTAAAAGAGATGAATCTATAATTTTTTTAAGAATACGATTCTACTCATCCTAAACTCATCTTTTGTGGAGTAAGTATTTTTATATTTGTTGGTTTTGACACCCACCAAGCAACCATAACCTCAACTGGTGTCTTCTTCAGATTAGTGGCGCCTAGGCTCTCGGTCATGTCAATCGGGTCATCCTTCATTCTCTTGATTTCGAAACAATGAAGCAAATTGGCTAGGGTTAGATGCACCACTTGATGTGCAAATGTGATTCCAGGACACATTCGCCTTCCTGACCCAAAAGGAATAAGCTCAGAATGCTGACCTCTAGCGTCAATGTCCGAATGGCTTGTCAAGAGCCTCTCCGGCTTGAACTCCAATGGATCAGGCCATGTTCGTTTGTCACGATGAATTTTTCAAACATTCACCATTAAGTGAGTTTTAGCAGAAAAATTGTAACCTGCAAGGGTGCAACTCTCCGTTGCGGAATGTAAGCCAATAAGAGCGACAGGTGGATATAGACGAAATGTTTCCTTAACTACAGCTTGGAGGTAAAGTAGGTTTTTGACATCGGATTCCTCCACTTGACTATCTTTTCCAATATGGATTTCCAGTTCCTCCATACCTTCTTCAATACATGTGGGTTGTTGAGTGGTAAAGATATGACCCATGTGAGAGAGACCATAGTTGTGTCACTTCCTGCTAATATCATATTCTGCCAAAATAAGAAATATATTTTAAGACTTTCTAGTGAGAGAGAGAATGAAGATCAATGATCTAGTCATTAGGAGAACGAGAGATCTTATAAATAGCAGAAAATGTTATTTATCAAGGTTGAAAAGATTTTATTTGATTCAGAACAGATATGGCAAATGATGATTTAAATAATTTTCTGAATTTTTTCACCATTATATGCTTTTCGGTTGAAAAAAAATATTGGCCCTTATCGTGAAGCATGTATTTTTTAGACTGAACCAAGATTAACCCATGAATTAAATATCATGGTACATGAAATGTTGGGAATAAAAACTTACTAGGCAAGTGGCCTTATTGATAGTATCAGCGTCAAAGTCAGAGATATTGGCATCTTGAAGAATGTTAAGTATCACATACATGAAGTCTTGCTCATCATTTGCCTCTCCACTCCCACCCAACGTTCTTCTTTGCTTATGCTCCTCAAGCCAACCAGTTATTATAGTGTCCAATTCCTTGGCTGCCATCTTCATTTTCTTTTCTAATCCTTTGAGATCCAAACATCCAAGAAATGGTAGTGCATCAGACATAACAAACACCCCCATCAAGTTAAAGAACCTCCTCATGACTCTCTTACATTTTCGTGCCTCCACTTCATCATAATCAGAGTTTCTTCCAAAGTATCTCTTTCCACCTACCATTTGAATCGCGAAGTTGTGAGTCAAGTCACCAAACCATTTCTTCAAATCCACCAACACCCGTTGATCTCTTTCACCATCGTCACCACTAACCTTCCATAGTTCATAGAGTTCTTTTATTGATGTTTTTACCTCCTTAGCTCTAATGCTCTTGAGCATGTCTAGCCTTCAATTTGATAATAATTCAATCGTAGCAATTTTGCGCATTTCACGCCAGTATGATCCATAAGGAGCAAAGCCAAACATGGAAAAATCATAGGCCAAGAGTTTTGAGGCTTTGATGCTTGGCCTGTTTGAGAAAACCCTGTCATGTGTAGTGAAACATTCTTTGGCCTTTTCCACCTACTGACCATCAAAATTTCTTGCAAACTTTAAGGTGAAGATCGGACCGTGCTTGTCCGCCATGGCTTCTAGTGTTCTGTGGGTGAATTTGCCACTCCTTAGGAGGTGCATGTGGCCTATTATAGGCCATGCACCGCCAATTTTTGGTGCCTTGCAGCGGCCACTCGTTGCTTTAGAATTAGAAGAGACTTGCAATTTTGGTAAAGGTAGCTAAGAAGAAGGGCAAGAAGGATAGAGCACAAAATGAACACAAATTGGAGAAGAGGGTCCATTTTGGAATTGAATGTAAAATATGAAGAATTGACTAAACTCCGTTCCTCAAAGTTCATCCATAGCTTTTAAGGGACTGCCACACTTGAATTGTCTACCCAATCACAAGTTGTTTGACTTTCTTTTTTTTTTCTCCCTTTTGCTTGCAACGTTTGCCAGACTTGACCAAAATAAGTAAAATATCCATAACATTGACTCACTTGATCTCTCTCTCTCTCTCTCTCTCTCTCTCTCTCTCTCCCTCTCCCTCTCTCTCTCTCTCTGTATGTAACTAAGTGGGGATTTGGTTCCTTTTTTTAGAAGGGTTTATACCCTATTTTGTCTTTATTCCGCATATATAGAAGTTGTTGATTAAAACAAATTACTTACAATTTTTCACATTCATTAAAATTTTCTAATGAAATTTTTTAATGCAATGGAAATGTTGTGTACATATACGCTCACCCTCCTACTCCGCATTAAGTTGAGAAGGATTTTATATACGAGTTAAGCCTTTTTAATGAATTTTTTTTTAAATTCATCTATACTATATAACTTGTAAAGTTATAATCTACAAAAAAAAAAAAAAAACATATCTTAGAAATGCAATCAAAGCAAATGCCTATGTATATGGTTCCAATGAATTTAAAACAATAAAATTTTTTAAACTAGGAAAATTGTATATAAGTTGAATTATAAACTAGAGTTGTCAACAAGGGTTAGTCCCTTAGGAACAGCCCATCTCATTTCTCGGGAAAGACCCAAAATTTTAGTTCCCTTCGATGGAAAAGGAAGTCAAATTCAAAATAATAGCTGGGTGGAATTTAAAAGTAGGACAACGTTGGATTTGGTAATTTGTTCTTAAATAAAGAGGAAAAAAGTAATTAAAAAACAATTGTGGAGCAATATGTTTGGAGCTGAATAGGTTAGGAGTCAACCCAAAATCATGGAATGGAGCCCAAAGGTATTATTAAAAATAATGGGCAAGTCAATTCAGTTCAAGTTTTTGCTGATTGATTTTTTTTTTTGGTTGATATTTAGAATTATACTAATTCAATTCGATTCAACTTTCATTCCCTTATATCATCTTCACTGACTTCATTTCACGGTCGTCTGCGTTTAGAATTGCCACCTATCACCTCTGCTATCATGGAGAATTCTTTGGACTCAGCCTATCTCTGTCCTTCTCTCTCTTCTCGTCAAAGGCAATTAGCAACAAAGCGATCTCTCTCGTCTCCTCCTCGATGGTGCGATCTCTTCTCCTGCCATGAAAAAGGGTCATTTTAGGGATGGTATGGTCTTGGCCCGTCCCTTGTGGAGATGGGACGAGCCTTAATTTTTTGGTCCCTTCTACTATAATGCCCTTCATTTCAAGGCCCTGTCCGTTAAGGACTAGGGATCCATTAGTGACAGTTCTACTATTAACCATGCTGACAGAATATTGGATACACCTGCTCCCTATTTAACTAATCCTCTTGTTGAAATTCCTCTGATGAGCATAGTATATCAACACCTTCTCCTGTTCCACCATCACCAACCGAACATTGTACTTACTTTGGAGTCCTCGATTACTGAGCTTGAGCCCACACCGTCCATTCATTGTTCTACTTGGGTAGAACAACTTCCCTCTTACCGTCGTCGTTTTTTTTCACTTCCCTCTCTGGGCCTTAAACCTATCGTGAGGCGCGGTCCCACCCTGTTTGGCAACTAGCAATTGCCAAGGAATTATAGGTCCCTCACTAGACACACACTAAGAATCTGGTTGATTTATCATATTTGATGTAAGTGAGTCTACAAGATCAAGATGAAGTCTAATAGGTCCATGGATGATTATAAAACTCGATTGCTAGCAAAAGAATTCAGTTAAGAGTATGACATTGATTATGAGAAATATTGATAATATTTCTAATAAAATGATTTTATAAAAGATATTTGTTTTTTCTACTAATATGCAAATGATATTAATAATGAAATGATGTTGATAACATTTCTTGTAAAATGATATCATGAAAACTATTTATTTATGATAATATGCAAATGATGTGGATAATGCTTCTAGTAAAGTGATGCCATGAATGCAATCTATTTCTCCTAATATGAAAATATTGTATCATGTTTCTTGCTTAACTTGGGTTCGGGAAGATGTAACTGAAAATTCAAGTGATGAATAATAATTTGTTAATTTTATACGTATCTCTCTATATGTATTTTCAAAACTTATGTTGAATTGTTTATATTTAAAATTATTGATAATTAATATATATTTCTTATTATTATCTTAAGAGTAACCTTCACATGTATATTTGTAATCTATTTATTATTTATTGATTTAGTGATAATTATTTCCTAACAAAGAGGGAAATTAAAAAGTAGGAGGATTGTGAAAACATATGAAGAAACACCACGAGCAACTATTAATGAGTGTCCGAATGCAGATGGAAACGACACTTCATACAAGATCACCTTTGGTAATGTAGCACCAAGTTCCATCTACACATACATATTCATCTAGAGGTGTAGTTGATAAGACAATTATCTTGAAAAAGGTTGAAAATTCTGTTAAGGTATCTTTTTATTTATTACTTATTTTGTATGTTTTGATTATAATTTTATCTTGTTTGAAAATTTTTAATCTTATGTTTTATAAATTTGTGCGGTCTCTTTGAACAGTTTCTTAGAAACTAGAAAAATGAGGTGTTATTGATAATGTACTAGTGGTATGTAGTGATCGCGCCTCTTCATTTGTACAAGGGGGCGTATGTTTTGCACTTAATTTTCGTAATGAAATATTATGTGTAAATTAGTTTATGGGATATTTGTATGAATATATTTTAATTATTGTATTCAAATTTATTTAACTTAATCAAATGTAGTTACTTGTGACTTTTTTATTCTCGTGGTTTAAATTATTTTTATATTATATTTGTACTTGATTGATCTTTGAATTTATATTATATGTACTCCGTGGTTAAAGGATGTTTGGAGTTTTATTTTATATTTATAGTTAATGATTTTTTATTTGATATTTGAATTGTTTTTAATGGATATTTGGATCATAATGTGTAAATGAATTGTGGATAAAATGTAAAGTATGGATGGAATATGTGTATTATGGTCGATGGATGTTTGATAAGCAAGTTTTCGATACTATTTATAAATGAACCAAAATTTTTTAAAATAATATTAGCGTTTCCCGACATTTAGTAATAGAAAAAATAACTAAATGCACGGAGAATTGTCAGCGTTTTTGAAAAAGAAACATTGTTAAAGGATTCAGCATTTGCCGATATTGCCAATGTTTCGGTGAAGGAATGTCGACAAATGCTTTAATATTTTGTGGATAAATGTCGGTAGACCTCCTTTCCCTCGCATTTTTCATTTCAAAATGACAGCAATTTCAAACCTTTACCGATGTTTGCAAACATTGGGAAAGGTGGACCTTTCCCCGATGTTCGTTAATGAATGCGGAGAAGGGTGTCTTTCCCACATTTGTCGATAACCATCAGGAAAATTCTCAACATTTTTTCCCCCAACGTTTTTACCGATGGTTTTTCTGTCATCGGCTCAACCTTTAGCGACATTTATACAATAGGGGGGGGTTAGACAATAAAACGTCGGGAAAGATATGATTTTTCATGGTGATATGTCGTTTTCAGGATTTAGTTTCTAATTTCAACTTGGTTTCTTATCACCTACGTAAATTTGAGAGAATAACTTAATATAACAATAACAACAAATTGAGTTTTATTCTTAAAATTTGAGGTCGGTCATTTGAAAAACAAATTTATATAAGATAAAAAAAAGAGAAAAATAAGAATAAAATATATATAGATAAAAATAAATAAAAATAAAAATAAAATAAAGAAAATAAAATAAAATAAGAGAAAAATAAAATAAAAATAAATAAAAGTTAATAGATAAATATCATAAATATATTGATTTAATTTGTACGGATTCTATTACACCATTCATTCTTATCTAAAACAATTTACTTTTCTAAACCCTTAACCTCCATGTCTTTACGGATAACTTGCATCTAAATTTTTAATGGTCTATCTCTACGTTTTACTAAATCTCCTATAATTAAATTCTATATTCTCCTAACTGATGTATTTTTAGGTTTTCTTTGCACATGCCCGAACCACCTCCAATGACACTTTCGTATTTTATCCACAATTGAACTAACTCCCAACTTATTACAAATCTCTTCATTTCTAATTTTATCATTTCTAGTTTTTCACACATCCACCTAAATATTCTCATTTTTTCTATAACCATCTTTTATTCTTTTTATTGTTTAATAATCCAACACTCAGTACTATACAATAGTATAAGTAACTTAATATTTTTTCAATATTCACTATGATGGTAACACCAACCACTTGGGATTGAGGGGAGACATTAATAAAATTTAGGTAACTCAATATTCACTATTATAATAACAGAATGTTGATTATATATTGAGAGAATATTAAGAGCATATTCATTATATATTTTGCGACATATTCATTATATATTCTACTACTAGAGTTTGGGTTTCAACCTTAGTCACTACTTTGATCTGTCCATAAAATCTCTTTCTTATTTTGATTTTTCGAGAGATATTAGTAATGAAATTTTCAATCCAGATAAAAGTAAGACATCAAATTAATTGAATTTTGTTCATGAACAAATAAATAATACCCTTTCCATTTCTCATCTTGGGAAAGCTATGCCTTGGTTCAATGTAGTTGAAATTCTATAGATTTGGGCGCACAATTTTGGAAATGAGATTCTACTCTTCCCGGAATTGCCAATGACATAAAGGAAGATTTTCTATTTTCCCAAAAAAAAAAAAAAAAAAAAAAAAAAAAACAGAGAGAGTGAACCCTGAATGTGTCCTACCGAGGCGAGTCAGTATGCCCCCACCAATTTGGGGTCCCCACCAACTTGATGAAGGTTAAAAACCGATTATCCAAACCGAGTTAGGGGTTGTGGGTTTTTTCTACCAACTGGGACCCTCTCTTCACCACCCCCATGGGGATGGTCTACGGGATTCATGATTACCCCTCTTACTACATTCGCTCATGTAAAAAAGGGGTAAGGCCCCGTTATATATTGATACTTATCGGGTATAGAATAGATCAGTTTAATAGTAATCTCTGTTTTTTTTTATTATATAAGAATTTAAATCTAAAATTATCAAATTAGAGAAAAAAAATTTATACCATTCAACTATCCCCTCGAAACAATCTCTACTTTCCTTCTCCCTTGAACATTAGGTTTTGGTTTTAAAACCTCTTGATAATACTTTAACCGGTTGTATTGATTAATATATCAATAGAGACCGATAAAAATTGATTAAGTTTGACAAAACATAAAGAGGCTTTTGATTAGTTCGATTTATTTTCTCTTATTATCTTGTCATTTAATTTTGTGTTATTTATTACAAATATAACTTAATATTGTCAAAAACTTTTGAGTTTTTAATATGAATTAGTAGTATTTTTTTTCCTCTGTCACCTTACATATCATGTATTATGTAGTGTTGAATAGTTGGACATGCAAATGTGATATAGAATATATGACAACTATGTTGGAAATTGCCCTTCTTGTCATTTTAGTTAATTATCCAAAAGCTAAATTTAGAGATATCTTTGGCATTGTATAGCATATAACATTGGTCATTAGCAGACAAGTTGAATGTTTTTGGATATCTTCTTCTTAGATGACAAGATTCAATGAAATTAAATAATTAAATAGGTGATAGTACATTTAATCGTATGGCCTGTGTTATATAAAGGGATAGTATGCAAAAATAAATATAGGTCAAGAATAAAATGGTAAAACATCTTTTATTAATTTCTATAATTAATACTGTATTTATTTTAGGGTGCAAAATCTAATTATTTTGTAAAATTAATTAGAGTTAAAATAATTTTAACATAACTGTTAGATTAACGGATTGTATTATAAATATTTAATTAGAGTTCTTTCTCTATACTAAAACTATTTTAGTATTAATTATTTACTTAGTGTAATTTTGTTTTTGTGCTAAATTAATCGTAGAAGAATAATAATTAAGAGAAAGGGAGATTTATATGCTAAAAACTTAAATGCAATGCAATAGTATAGTCATTGATTGGGGCTATTTTGTGATTTTTGAAAGTTTTAGAGCTCCTTTGTGAATTTTAAAAATTTCAGACAGTTATGTAAGAACTACAAGTTGTAGGGTTTGTTTCAGCCACAGTGTCTCTTCTAAACCTCTCTCTTCGGGTTTTATTTTTCTTTATTAATTTAAACACTCGATACAGAGAATCTAGTTGATCTTGCCACCTAGATCAATGATTCGAGAGATCAGAGTCAGGATACGGGAGAGAAGACTTGAATTTGAAGTTATTTTCAAATTTACAGAGATTGTAGGCATGGGAGATGAAGATTCAAGCAAAGCGAGATAAGAAAATTCAAATAAGGTATTGTCAATTCCCATCCTATTTTATTTTTTCTGCAGAATTAATTTATTCATGGTCAATCCTATTTAGTTTTCAAGTTCATGTATTTGCTTTGATTGCAATTTTTGTTATTTGAAGAAGATAGAAAATTAGAATTGTATGAATTTTCTAGATTAAAATATATACCTATTCTAACGATTGAGAGGAAAGATAGAAAGAAAAGTCGACAAAGACAAAAGGAAGAATTAATGACCTTGGTTTCAAAGGGAGTTGGTTTCGAAAAGCAGCAAAACTTCGATTCATTTTGAACTAGTTCAAACTTATGGTCCACTGGATTCTACCCTGACTTAACTCATCTCGCATATATCAGTGTTATTAGAGTTATATCGTACTACAGACATGGATTGATTTAACTGAATGTAAAATTAAATTCTCTTAAATATAATTAAGGTTCAATTCCTGTCGGGAGTATCGGACCCTCATATGAATTGAGTATTTCCAATTTGGAGACCTGTCATCCGAAAAGGAGCCATTGTACTAATCGATCCGGATTAGTCGAGGAGAAATTTCGAATACCGGATGCTGTCCAAGATATGGTACAAAAAAAAAAAAAGAGTTATACCATACCATAGCCGAACCATAATTCGAAGGAAAAGCATATCGGTTTAAATAAAACACCGTTTAAATAATTGAATTATGGATCAACACGATTCAATCATGATTTTTTAATAAAACAGGTCAATTTATATCCAATTATCGATTACGAAAAAATTTACTAAAATTTTATTTATTAAACTTTAAATAGAAAGACATTTATGTCCTTTAAAATATAAAACATTAAATAAAAATTTCTACGAATCAAAATTTTTAAAAATCTTTCCAAATCTATCGATTTCTCCTATCTTTTCTGATATCTTCGTTATTGATTGATTAATTGAATTTTTTATTTAATATAAATTTTAAGAGTGATTGTTGATTTTAAATCTATTAAAATTTCATTTTAAATTTTTATATAAAAATATAAAATTAATATATATTTATTTTAAAAAATATTTTTAATTATTATTAAAATGTTGGGATGGTTCTTTAGTCTAACAAGACAGCACAAACGATTAATTATATATAAAATATATTTTATATATCACTTATATTATATAATTACTATATACCCATTTTTTGTTTTTTTAAAAAGAATTAAAAACGCTTTGATGGTGACAACACACATCTGTACAAAGAAAATAGTCAACCGTATTCATCCCTTTTGACGCGACTGCAAGTCTGAAGTTTACTAAAAATACCCCTTCGATTGTCCCCGGAGGAGGTTATTACTGCTTCAAATAACCGCCCTTCTATGTTTTTAGAGGAGATTGCTGCTAAAAATAGCTAACATCCTATCTCTTTGGCGGTGGTTATAATACTTGATTTTAAATTTTAAAAATAAAAAAAATAATTATCAAAAGAATAGTTTTCTAAATTAAATTTATAATATTTAAATCAAATTTAATCATATAATCGTATATATACTAAATTAATTAAAATAAAAATATCGTTATTACTAAAAATAACTATCATCCCATATAGTTACGAAAGATAATAGAGTAAATAAATGTCCACAAGGATACAGCCTGGTGGTCATCATTTTCCTTTTTCAATATTTGGGATTTGAATTGTCGTTAAATAAAAAAAATTAATAGAGTAAATAAATGTGGAGAAAGTTAACATCCAACGGTTAGAAAAGATATCTAGAAATAATCAAGAAAGTTAAAATCTAGCGGTTAGAGGAAGTTCACGGCCCAAAACTATAAAAGGAGTTTCGGTTTATTTACTCTTTTAATCTTAATCTGAATGTAAATGCATTATTAGTTAATTAGTTTTGGTTTTCAATCTTCTATTCCCAAGTAATTGTAATTATGCCTTCTCCTGTAACCGTTGAATTATTAAGGCTACCAGGAGAGCCCACTCAACATTTTTACACCCATTTTAATGTGAGCCGGAGACCTGAGCCCAACACTTTTTTTGGGGACCCATACCTTTTTTTTTTTTTTTTTTTTAATATTAGAGTCATACCTTGATTAATCTGATCAGAAACTTACAGTGATCCATTCAAAAAGTTATCCTTCTAGTATAATTTATTCTATACCCAAATCACGAGTCAAATTCAAAAATTTAGTTAAGAGTTTTAATATCGTATCTACTAAATCAATTGACCGTTGGTAACCCATATCTCTTTCTCTTTGTTTTTTTCTTTTGTACTTGATTAACTGATATTTAAAATTATATTTTGATGAATCTGATTTAAATTATTGCTCGATTCTTTATAGAAAAAGTTCTTTTAATATAATTTTTTTATTTTAAAATTTTAAAATTTAATTAAAAATTTAAAATTTAATTTTAATTAAAAAATTTAACATTCGTGTTAGATCTCTCTCTGTTTCTAAAGAACTTTGGGGTATGCAGCCCAAATCCTAACGTACCATGGAGTATGGACGGACCCCCACCGACTCGCTCTCACAATTGATTCGCGGGTCGGGCTATTGGTCGCGGGTGACACGATAATGAACCTTTCTGGACGCTGGGAGAGAGAGGGAGACAACCAGAATAGAGAGGGAGAGAATCAAAATATTGAAATGAATTACAACGACTTCTCCGCTTTTCCAAAGCCCCCCCTCCTTTCTCTCCACAATTCGTAAGTCTGAATTATAATTCCTAGGGTTTCATTACACACTCTCTCTCTCTCAAACCCCTATGATTAGTGAATAACACAGCATCTTAGATCCTCCTCGAGTCTCTCTCTGATCACATGGCGGAACTAGGGCAACAAACGGTTGAGTTCTCGACTCTGGTGAGTCGAGCGGCCGAGGAATCGTTTCTTTCGCTGAAAGAATTAGTCGAGAAATCGAAATCTTCCGAGTTGTCCGATTCGGAGAGGAAAATTGGGATTCTCAAGTACCTTGCCAAGACTCAGCAGCGCATGCTTCGTCTCAATGTTCTTGCTAAGTGGTGTCAACAGGTTTCAACAATTCCCCCCCCCATTAACTTCCCTTTTTTAACTTTCTTTATAAAACATACTTAAAATTTCGAAGTTCTGCAACTTGAGTCGCATTTCTAAATCTAGGGTTTTTGTTTCAAGATTTGAAGAATTTCTTTTGTAGTGCCTTTCTGTTTTCGCATTGAATTTGGGGTTTTTTTGGTTAGTTAATAACCGTATAAAGCGGATGAGAATAAGTGAACTTTAGAATCAGACTCTTAAAATAATGGTTTGCTTCTCTCCTAATGCAAGGGAAAGAAGTCCCAAATCAAGAGATTGCTAAGCTTGGCATGGATAAGCCTGCCTAGACGGTCCATGGAGGAAACTAGTTAGGAACAGTAGAAATCCAACTTGTTTTTAGATGCTTCTCAGATTGAGCACCCAAATGGAACTTTACAAGCATAGACTAATCAAATATGAAGGGCATTTAGTGCATTAGTTCCTGCCATTGTGGGGTGTGGGGAGGTCAGGACAAATATGTGCATCCTAGCCTGGAAAGCATGACTTGGAGCCAACTCATTGCTGTGCCTAGGATCATCCATTTGCGAACGGATGAAATATGAAGAATCAAAATTGTGCAACTTTCTTGATGTAATTCTTTTATGTTAATGGTTATCAATATCTTTATATTGGCAATTTATGGTGTGCTGATTGTCAGAAAGGATGTTTGACACGAATGTGAGGAGAGAGTTTACCCAAATGACAAGTGGAGTGGTACATTTTGAGTTTTTTTTTTTTTTTTAAATGAATGTGTTAGGCAATAATGGTCTATAGAGCTTGGGAAATATGGGGTTGAGTTCCCTTAGTTTGTAGTTTGAGATAAATACCTGGACAAAATGCCATGAATGTGACTTGCCATTGTGAGCCTTGCAATTATGAGTAATAAGATTTACTAGTATAGAATGGCAATTTCTTACCACCTGAACTGGTATACTGTAGCGTCTTGCCTTAAGAGCAATACGAAACCATTCTCCTTTGGAAGAGCTTCTAGATACATATATGTATTTGTCAAGATCTCCTGCACATGCATGAACCAACAAAGTTCCACTAGTTTAACGTATTGCATCATGCATATCAAGAGATAATCCCATTGACTATGAATTAGAAATCGGGTGTATGATTATGTTATAATTTTTTTAAACCTTGTTGTACATTCTAAAGAAAATGTTATGTTAGGATGTATAAATGGTATGTCCTGATGCACCATGTGTAGGACAATGAGAGGTTAATGAGTGCAATAGATTTCAGAATAGGGATTTCAAGGTTTGTGAAGCACAAAGTTTCATTCTAATTTCCTTTCTAAAAAAGGGTTGAGCACATGAATGTTCCCATGCTTTAGATAATGAAAGGGATATCTCACCTACAACCTTTTGTGGTTATTTTGAATAATAGAGTGATGGTGCCTCCTTTAGTTTAACTCAAATTTGATTTTTCCATGCAAAGGGATCATAGCTTAAAATTGCAGCATTGCCTGTTGCTGCTGGAAATTCCTTTCATCTAAAACACCAGTTTTGGCTGCCAAGTTTGCCCAAGTTCTTCCAATACGGAAGAAATTCAATATCAACCAATATCTGTTCTTAAACCAGTCCATTGATAGCTATGCATATTGGTCAATGCTATTGATATTTAAATCCATGTCAATCCCAATGCAACATGACCCATCTCTTAACTGTTATTGGATAAGATGCTTGTGGGGGATTGTGTTTTCTATGATTATGTCTAGTAAGTGCTTGTGGAATATGGTTTCTAATTGTATGGAGTGTTGTGTGGAAAGGAGTTCTATTGATCCTTGTTTTTATTTCTTTGGTTAGCTTGGGGAAATCGTGTTAGAGAATCTCCAAAATAATTGGGGAATCCTAAATGAGTTTTGTTGATTTTTTTTTTTTAATCAGAAAAGAAAATTCTGTTCACAAATAAAAAGAAGTACAAGTACTGGAGAAAAGCACCAGGAAGGTTCTCTATTGGTGGTCTACATTGATAAAAATCTAAAAATTGAGCAACATTTACAAAAGATTTAAAAAACTTTGAAGTGGACAAAAAACACAAACACTTAATGAAAATTACCCACAAAAGCCATTACGGAATTCTCCACACTCTTAAGGATTCTTCTATAACCAACCAGAACTTGGCTATTGGAATCACCCTGACAACTCTCCTCATCGATGTACAAACCTTCAGATCACTCCAAGCCTTTAACTCACTTTTGTACATAGTTTGAAGCCGGAGAATATTTTTAGGCAGAAGGATTGAGTCCACATCTACAGACTCAAGCTGTAAAAAGGGCTCACCCGGTGCACAAAATGCTCCACGACTTAATGCGGGGGTAGGGGTAGGGGGAGGGTGGGCGTATATCTACGCAGCCTTCCCCTTGCATTTTTTGCAAAGGGGCTGTTTCCACGATCTACTGACTCACGCTGTCTTTTGCTTAATTCTCTGTCAGTTTTGTTAATTTTTGGCTTAAACTTTGCATCATTGGAACTCTGTTCATTTCTTCTGTAGGCCGCTGAAGGCTTCCATGTTTGCAGTTTCTTTCATTATTCTTTCGGTTGTAAGGGTGCATCTGTTATGCTGTGTTTTCTGCTATTTTGTACTATTGAAAACCAATCACTTAATTTTTTTTATATATATAATCCTTTTTTCTTAACGTTTAGCTTATTTTATGTTGTTCTTGTTTGTCATCTTCTTTTATCCAAGTTGGAAATTCACTATTTAGGACTCCAAAACAGCACTAGATGGATCTAGACATGGCTTTGGTTCTTGAACCACCGGTTCTGGTTCTAGTTCCAAACAGTTCCAGTTCTGATTCCATTTCTGGAGCCGGAACTGGAAAAAAATAATAATAATAAAAATTGAAAAATAAATCAATAATAACAATTAAAAAAAAAGGACGAAAGGGCTTTGAACTCAATTTTTGTTTCCAATAATTGAGTTACATGAGTAATCCTCATAGGGTACAGAGGAATCAAAGCTAATGTAATTTGGTGGACATACCTGAAGATCTCAGTTGTTTTTGCAATTTTTGTAAGTATTGCGTAGCTTTAGTTAAAGATTTATGTGTGTTAGCCGGTGTGGTAGATTGAGAATTTGAAATACCATGCAACTCACTCTATTAATAGATTATTATAATATATATTTTTTTAAGATTATAACTCATCGATATTAATTTTCTTTTTTAAAAAAGAACTGTTGATTCAAACGGGCAGTTCTTGGTTCTTCAAAATGAGGAACAAAGTGAGGAAGTGGAATTAGACCTTATAGACACAAATCTAATTTTCTTTTTAAAAATGAACCACTGGCTCGAGCCGGTGGTTCTTGGTTCTTCAAAATGAGGAAGCAGAATCAGACTAGCACAGTTATGGATCCGGTACATGATCCCGATCATGGTTCATCCACATTGTGGTTGTGTCTAGTTGGATCCCTATTTTACAACCTTGGCTCTCGGTTGATCTGAATATTGTTAATCCAATCCCTTTTTTTCTTTCCTGTAAAGGAGGCCAAGCTTTTATTACATATGTAATGGCTGTTTAATCCTTTCTTCTGATTTGCAGGTTCCGTTAATACAATATTGTCAACAACTTGGATCAACTTTATCAAGTCATGATACTTGCTTCACCCAAGCTGCGGACTCATTGTTTTTTACGCATGAGGGTTTACAGCAAGCACGTGCTCCTATATATGATGTTCCTTCTGCCATTGAAGTGCTCCTTACAGGATCATATCAGCGTTTACCGAAGTGTATAGAAGACATAGGTACACAAGGTATATTGAATGAAGATCAGCAAAAGCCAGCTCTGAAAAAGTTAGATGTACTTGTACGGTCTAAATTGCTTGAAGTTTCACTGCCAAAGGAATTCTCTGAAGTCAAAATTTCGAATGGTACCGTGTTGCTTCGGGTTGATGGAGAATTTAAGGTTCTAGTTACACTGGGTTACCGTGGACATCTTTCAATGTGGAGGATTCTGCATTTGGAGCTGCTCGTGGGTGAAAGAAGTGGACCTATTAAATTGGAACAATCACGGCGACATACTTTGGGAGATGATTTAGAGCGCAGAATGGCTGCAGTTGACAATCCATTTGTAATATTATACTCCATTCTTCATGAGCTTTGCACTGCACTTGTTATGGACACGGTTATAAGACAAGTACAAGGGCTCAGACAGGGACGGTGGAAAGATGCAATCCGGTTTGAGCTCATATCTGATGGAAGTTTGGGGCAATCATCATCTGCCGCTTCGATGCAAACGGCACAAGATGGAGAAGCTGATTTGGCTGGTCTACGAACCCCTGGGTTGAAAATTCTTTACTGGCTTGATCCAGATAAGGGCACTGGTGCATCTGATGGAGTTTCTAGCCCATATATTAAAATTGAACCAGGACCAGATTTACAGATAAAATGCATCCATAGCACATTTGTCATAGATCCGCTAACAGGCAAGGAAGCTGAATTTTCTCTCAATCAAAGTTGCATTGACATTGAGAGATTGTTGCTGAGAGCGATATGCTGCAATAGATACACTCGTCTACTTGAGATCCACAGAGAGTTGGTTAAAAATGGTCAGATCTGTCGGGCTGCAGGCGATGTTCTTCTTCAAAGCCATGCAGATGATCTTGAAGTTGATCCTAAAAGGGTAAGTGCAACAACAAACTACCGGTTATGTACACAAATAATTAGATAATTTCATAAACATACATGCTTTATGTCTATATTCATGTAAAATCTGTAAAATTTGCTGCTGAAACTTCTCATTGCATAAGTTGGACTTTCATTGTGAATGTCCTTTTACAAGTTGTCTGCTTCATCTTAGCTAGGGGTCTGTTGAGCTTTTTCTCCTCTAAAAGGTGACAAGCTGAACTAATTAGGATTAAGTTTTTTTATGGATAATGTTTAACATCTCACATCAGTTTTGAGTTCTACCCCCCCCCCCCAAAGAAAAAAGTAACCCAGCATCCGTCTTGTGTTTTTCATGAATCCGAATTTTTGCAAATATTAAATAATCAGACGGAATATGTGTGTATTAGGCTATATGGGTTTGTCTGCTCTAAATTATATCTAATTGAGGCCTATCCTTTACTAATGTTCTTTTAGTACCATTAGCATAATCTAATTGAGGCCCATCCTAAGAATCTCTGATGGCAGTTGCATAATTGACCCATGGATCATTGGTTCTCATGTACTTTCACTGCTACTGTTTCATTCTGTCTATGATTTTATTTATATCACATAGGCCTTTCTGACTTTAATGCTTGACTTACGTTTCGAGGACGTATACTTGCCCCATTTGTTGGTACTTCTTTGAGTTTACATAGGAAAACCATCTGATTATTGTAGAGTGTCATTTTCCTAAATGTATTTTAGACTTGGTTCGCGACCTTTAGAAACTCATTGGTGATTTTGCTATAATTTGCTGGAAATTATGATCTGTTGTTAACCAAAGGGGTTTCTAGCACAATAATTTTGCTAAGAATAAGTTCCGAGGTGACGCTTTTATGGTGTTCGAACTCTGATATTCTCCTTGTTCGAGTTATGCATAAGTGCATTATATGATACAAATTTACTCATCACTAAATTTTCTGCTGATAAAATTGGAGAAAAACATCCTTACCCTTTCGATAGTGTTAATCACAATTATTTGTTTAAGATTTTGCTTACAAAAAATGATGGCAGTTGCAGATCTTGTGCTTTAAATTTTCTACATTGTTTAAACTTTACTGTCTAATGCATTGGTTGTATTGCTGAATCTGCTAAATGGCTGCCAAGTTTTGTTCTATTCTAGATAATGAAGCTAGTATTCACTAGAAATCTCATGTGTCAAATTTTCATGATTATGATTGTATCATTTTCTCATCTTTAAGTAGCATCAAGCTGTTTACTTTTTCTAAATTTTGTTGATTCCAGGGGGTTGTCTCATTTAGATTATGCCATTTGGCTTTTATTTTGATTCATTATAGCTCAATACATGGATTTGGACATGGGAACCTTTGTGACAATTTTTTCATTCATGAGTAGGGTTTGACACTGCCTTTATAATGGCTGCCCACTGTAAATTATATGCACACCAACACTCATGCTCTATGCATGTACTTATGCTTGCATAGTCAGCCAAAGGAGTTGATCTTTCTCCATTTTTATTGCTGCATCCTTCCTTACCCTCCACAAACAAGTATTTCCTTGCTGGCTTCAAAGGATGACCTCAACATATCAGCACTTCATCAGGGTCGAGCAGGATTACACATCTGTCTCATTGTTTGTTCTCTCCATGTTGCATGAACGTAAAACTCAAAGTTAAAGTTAAACCTTTTCCTGCAAATACAAATGATGCAATCATGTACATCTTTTTCATGAGTAAAGTGCTTCACTTTGAGATGTAAATGTTGAAAGTATCTTATGTCACATGACTTTTTTTAGGCTGATATTTCTTTTTCTTGTTTGCAGAAAGCTATCAAGTCTATCACCAAAGAACAAGAAGGGCAAGAAGTTTTACGTGTGCGTGCTTATGGCTCGTCATACATTACTCTTGGAATAAACATAAGGTTCCTCATCTTAACTATGACGGATTTCTTCATTACTACTTGTAATTTGGTTTTGTTCTAAACCCCTTGGTTTCAGAAGTTGAATCTTCTACATTTATTTTTATAACCTCCTTCCCTCTTCTTCTGCATTGGACTTGCAGGAGTGGCCGCTTTCTCCTTCAGTTGTCAAAGAATATTCTTGTGCCTTCAGCGCTGATGGATTGTGAGGAAGCTTTAAACCAGGGAACAATGAGCTCTGTTGAAGTTTTTATGACCTTGAGAAGCAAAAGCATTTTGCACCTATTTGCAAACATTGGCCGGTTTCTTGGCCTTGAGGTAAGATTGTCATCTTATTTATGATCTGGTGTCGGTTAAGGAGTGATGAATCACCTTGACCAACTTCTTATGCAACATCCAAAAACTAAGGATGTTCTTGAAATCTGCAGCTCAAACATGGCTGCTGATTGCCATAAATCAGCTGACTGTCGATACTTAGGAATTGCTTGCAACTACTGGTTCTTGGTTTTGCATGAAATAATGCCTCACCATAAGAAATTGACAAAAACCTGGGTACTCCTTTGTTTTGGCCATTTACTTCACTGTGCTAGCAAAAATCTATTTTGAATAGTCTTTAGCTACTTCTAATACACAAACAAAATGATAATATGCAACAAGAGAAGAATGGTAGTTACAGAAGATATCTGAGTATTATGAAAATTTAGTAATACCACCAATTATGAGCACTATGTGCTTATGGACATCCAAAACAAGTACTCTTGTCTAGAGGTTTTGCAAGCAGAGACTTGGTCCAAGAATTAATGTGGAATTATGTGCATCAATTCTGCTTCTTGTTGTATCCTTGTTGGACATTCGACTTATTTAACGTACCCTAGATGTGCCATATATGGCTATTTTCATATATATATATATATTTATATCTATATATATGATCTCCATACACTTCTAAGATATATACTGACGTCCTTTTGGATATGGAGATTTTTCATGTTACAAGTCTCATGTTCAAGAGCTAATCATAATTATAACAATATATGAATTATATGAGTTGCATATATGCTGTTTTAGCAATGTCTGTAGGAAAAAATTGTTACTCTAATGTTAAATTTGTAATTTATTGTGTAAAAAGAATATTGTCGTATGTCATGTCCTAGCCTAATTTATAAAACTTTTCAGTTCCTGTGCTTGATAGACTCTGGCCAAATGCTTGTGATTGCTGATATTTTATCATCACTATGGTGCACCATGTCCAGATGATAAGCTACTGATTGCTGATAAAGCTATACATTTTATCCATGAATTCATTTGTTTCAAATGCTAGTTTTGCCGAGGCTGAATTTAGCAATCTGAGTCACTTCTTAATGGTGTATGAGTAGCTACCAGACACACCTATTACCTTGTATTTGTTTCTTCATTATATGTACATTGTGATCCTTGGTGTTTGTAGCTTATTGTGAGATTTTTTTATAAGTAACAAATTTGATATCTTTCTTGGATAAAGCTTTATGCTGTTTTATTAGTGCCTTGCTATGCACATGGTATAATACCTTGTTATTTTGGCCAAAGCGGTCAAGCATAAAGAGAATATTTTGGCCATTACTTGTGGGATCTCATCTGTATGTACTACTTCCTTGGGCCAGTCTTTTAAGGAATTTAATATGCTTTTTCTGTGCAAAGTTCAGTAGCACAAGATTTTCTATACAAGATAACTGTAAATACATCTGTTGGATTTGAGAATTAGCTCCCTGAAAACTGTTGACTAAAATTCTCTCAAAAAGGAAAAAAAGAAAAATGAGCTTTTTCATGCTGCATAGTTATTACTTCATGTATAAGCCCATACATAAATTGTTGTTGCTGACACAAAATGAAAATCTCACATTCATATATGCTTGTTCAGCAAGCCTAGGAAAAATGGAGTTTTTTTGACTGGTTCCTGTTTCTGTTTGATGCCAGACAAAATCGCTAGGGTGGGATTAGAGTATCCATGATATTAATTGAAATCCAAAACTTAAGCTATTCACACTAGCATCGGAACAAAGATATTTTTTTATTAATAAAGATTCTAGCTCACAAGCTGCATGTAAGAGAGAGATCAATTCTACATTTTTTGGGAATGGAACAGTACGATATTGTGAAATTCCATCTCTGAAAGTTGTTGATATGCTTGTCCTTTCATCGAGAGTATGAACCTAAATATTCCCACTCTGATGCTGCTGTGTACCTGTTTGAACCTTTGATTAGCTGTTGCATTCTATAACTTCCAATTCAAAGTGGCTTTCTCTGTTCATTTGATCATGCTGGCTGAGATCTGCTATGACTGCCTAACCAAATATTTTTCTATCTTGCCTAGTCAGTAAACAATTTTGAAGGCTGATATATCCATTATGGTGATCCTTGTAATTTAAATGATCTTCTTTCTTCTTCTTCTTCTTCTTCTTCTTCTTCTTCTTCTTCTTCTTTTCTTTTAAAAAAAAGGCATTGAGCTTCATTGGACCAAACCTGTTTTCTGGTAGTCATAGAGATGTGTGCTGCTTGAGCTGACAATTTAATGTTATACTCAAAGAAAGCTCTGTATGTTGATTGCTACAGGTTTATGAACACGGCTTAGCTGCAGTGAAACTACCCAAGATGGTTTTGAATGGATCGAATTTTCTATTAATGGGGTTCCCAGAAAGTGGGAGTTCCTACTTTTTGCTGATGGAGCTAGATAAGGATTTTAAACCCCTTTTCAAATTATTGGAGGCTCAAGTGGATCCATCAGGAAAAACTCATTCTTTGGGGGACTTAAAAGATGTGGTGCGGGTTAAAAAAATTGATGTTGGTCAGATGCAGATGCTTGATGATGCATTAAATTTAAGCCTTCTTGACGTGGAAAAACTGCCCTTTTTGCCCAATTCTGGTGCACAAAGTCAATCTTCTGATCACAGTCTTCTTTCTGAGTTTAGCCTGGAAGGTTCTATGCAGGCCTCTGGTGGTCCTACATCAAGTTTTTCATCAATTGTTGATGAAGTGTTTGAACTTGAGAAAGGAACAGCTGTATCTGGTTTTAACAGTCAGACCATTTCTTCACCTTTCATTTCATCTCCTGCATCCCATTATGGCTCTGTTCCTTTGAGCCTACAAAATATTAAAGCTGCATCACCTAAGTGGGAAGGTGGTATGCAGCCACCGCAGTCTAGTAATGTGACCAAAGTTTCTAGCATGCCACAATTCAATGGTTCTTTATATTCATCAAATGTGAGGGGCTTGATACAGTCAAGTCCTGTGAGTTCACTGTCTTCTGGCCCTGGAAGGAGTAGCAGTGTAAAGAAACTAGCATCGTCAAAGTCTGATCAGGATTTGACTTCTCTGAACTCTTCACATTCAGCTGATGTTGGTCCTATGGATGAAGATCAGCTACGATTGCCAACGGATCCTACTAAAGAAGTGTGTTCAGGAGGTCGGGCATCTCGATTACTGTCTCCTCCTCGTCCTGCTGGGCTTCGTATTTCTGCATCAAGTGGCAAACCTAATGGGACAAGAAGCTCACCTACTGGCCATATAAGTGCATCCTTGAGAGTGGCTGGATCAAGCTCGCTGGTCACAACTCCCGTTTGTAAGATACCTGCTCATTCCATGTGTCAATTAGAAACTATATGTTCTTTTTTCTCTTTTAAATATTAACCATATTATTTTGGAAAAAAAATTTACTCTTTTCAGCCCAGCCATTGGACTCTGCAGTGTTTAATAGCTCAACTCATGATATCATCCCGAATTACGAGAAAGGTCCCCGAAAGAGAACAATTTCTGACTTCTTAAGTTTGATTCCCTCACTTTGTAGTGTAAAAGTCAGCAATGAGTTATCCAAGAGAAGGAAAATCTCAGAGTCAGCTCACTCTCAACAGTCATCGTTGCAGACATTAATTTCATCCGAAATGGTTTGTAAACCTGAAGGGTATACTTATGGAAGTCTTATAGCTGAAGCGAACAAAGGGAATGCACCATCAAGTATTTATGTCTCAGCTCTTCTTCATGTCATTAGGCACTGTTCACTTTGCATCAAGCACGCGAGACTAACTAGCCAGATGGAGGCACTTGAGATACCTTATGTTGAAGAAGTGGGTCTTAGAAGTGCATCCTCAAACTTATGGTTCCGACTACCATTTGCTAGGGGTGACTCATGGCAACATATATGCCTACGACTTGGGAGACCTGGAAGCATGCATTGGGATGTCAAGATAAATGACCAGCACTTTAGAGACTTGTGGGAGCTTCAGAAGGGAAGTAATAACACTCCATGGGGTTCTGGAGTGCGGATTGCAAATACTTCTGATATAGATTCTCATATCCGCTATGATCAAGAAGGAGTTGTCCTGAGTTATCAGTCAGTTGAAGGCGATAGTATTAAGACGTTGGTGGCTGATATACAAAGGCTATCTAATGCTAGAATGTTTGCCCTTGGAATGAGGAAACTGCTTGGTGTGAGGGCAGATGAAAAATCAGAAGAAATTAGTGCAAACTCTGACAGTAAAGCACTGGCTGGAGCAAAGGGTGCTACTGAGGCAGCGGACAAGTTGTCAGAACAGGTTAAGAGAGCATTTAGAATTGAAGCTGTTGGACTTATGAGCCTATGGTTTAGTTTTGGCTCTGGGGTCCTTGCTCGGTTTGTTGTTGAGTGGGAATCTGGCAAAGAGGGTTGCACAATGCATGTTTCTCCTGAGCAGCTGTGGCCTCATACCAAGGTCTTCCCTTTTCTTTTTCTGTTTTTTGTCTGACACTCCCCTGTTACTTCTGTCCCTCCCCTTCCCCCGGCCCCTCCCGAGGCCAAAAAAAAAAAGCGCTCAATTCTGGTGCTTCTAGTAATAGAAAGAAGGTACAGAGATTTTGATCTTGACACTTTGTTTTGCTAATACCACTCACGGGGTTCATAGACAAATTAGTTCTGCATAATGCATTCACATTCATCTTTGTAAATCATCAAGCTTTTTGTTCTTCCAAATTAAACATTGTATATTTTATTAGAGAGATTTTGTAAAAGAACCTCAAATGACCATGAGTATCTTTTTGGACTTAACTTTATTCTGTATTTAAGATTGGAATTTGAATTGATCTCCATAGGCAGTTTCTTTTTTTCAGAATAATGTTATTGCTACCAATGATTTGTGCTATAAACTCTTTTACTTCTATCATCTTCTGAGGAAATGACCATGAGCCATCTTTCTTTGATCAATCATGCTTTAAGAGTACTTTGTTTTTCATTTTTCCTTTCTAGGAAGAAAACTTGAAGCTTCCAAAAAAAAGCAGTATCCTATTTATTTAATTGCCTCTTCTTCTAGAGATATAACATGACTTGGATTTACTAAACCTTATGAATGTTCAGGACTAGTTGGGATTTCTAAATGATGATAGCCAACCGGTTCTGAACTCAACTTTCTAAATGTTGGCCCACAGTATGAATCTCATTTAATAACCAAAATTGATATAAAGAAAGAGAATTGTTCATGGGATATGATGGTATTTGATCTTTGGTCACCCTAGACAGGCCTTTTCTTAATTGGAACATAGAGGGCTAAATTTCGCAGTTTTTTTTCTTTTTTATTTGCTCTCTCATTTGTTTTGTTGTTTTCTTTTTTTGGGGGGGGGTGGGAGGGATGAGATATGTAGGTCAAGCCATGACCTTAGATATTTTGCTTACACAATTATTTTGCATGCAGTTTCTTGAAGATTTCATTAATGGAGCTGAAGTTGCATCCCTTCTGGACTGTATTAGGCTCACCACAGGGCCCTTGCATGCCCTTGCTGCTGCCACACGACCTGCACGAGCTGGACCTGTTTCTGGGCCCCCAAGTGTTGCAGCTACCATCCCTTCTATTCCAAAGCAAGGTGGATTTGTATCAGCTCAAGGTCTTCTGAGCAATTCAACCTCAACTATAAACACGGCAACGTCTGGCCAAATAGTGAATAATGCAGCACCCACCACTGCCGGGCCTCTTGCTAATCATAATCTTCATGGCAGCACAATGTTGGCTGCTACTGGGCGAGGTGGACCTGGCATTGTTCCAAGCTCACTGTTGCCAATAGATGTTTCTGTAGTGTTACGAGGTCCCTACTGGATAAGGATCATTTATCGCAAAGATTTTGCTGTTGATATGCGCTGCTATGCTGGAGACCAGGTTTGGTTGCAACCAGCAACACCTCCAAAGGCTGGACGTTCAGTTGGAGGATCATTGCCATGTCCTCAGTTCCGACCTTTCATTATGGAGCATGTAGCTCAGGAATTGAATGGCATAGAGCCTAATTATGCTGGTGGTCAACAATCAGTTGGAATAACAAACTCGAACAATCCTAACCCAACTATGGGTTCACAGCTCACTTCTGCCAATGGGAACAGGGCTAACCTTCAAAATCCTAATGGGGTGCCTAGGCAAGGAAACCAAGTTACGGGTACAAATCGTGTGGGTGCTGCCATTGTCGCTTCAAATATGTCTGCCATGAGTGCAGGGTTGCCTTTGCGGAGATCACCTGGTGCTGGTGTACCTGCTCATGTGAGAGGGGAACTTAATACAGCCATAATTGGCCTTGGAGATGATGGAGGTTATGGAGGTGGATGGGTTCCTCTTGTGGCTCTTAAGAAGGTACTAAGGGGCATTCTTAAGTACCTTGGAGTGCTATGGTTATTTGCACAGTTACCTGATCTCTTGAAAGAGATTCTCGGTTCAATTTTTAAAGACAATGAAGGTGCACTGTTGAATTTGGACCCAGAGCAGCCAGCCTTGCGCTTTTTTGTTGGGTAAGTTATAAATTACCAATAATTCTATCATACCATATGTCTCTTTATTATTCTCTAGCATCATTACATATTGGTTTCCCATAAATTAACATTTCCCTTCATCTGTCTCATTTGGGCCTCTTCCAAACACCCCCCCAAAAAAAAGGGGAAAAACACACTTATATAGAAGGATTTACAATAATGTTGGGCGGTTTTAGGATGCATGATTGATTTGCCCTTGTGCTCACTTGTGATTTTAATAGTGTGCATCTACTTATTCTTCAGGATTAAATGTGCTTGTCTCCCATTTCCTTACCATGAACTTTCAGCAGGAGGGGTTTTTCTGTTAACCATTCTGCCTTTTGACATTGTTAAGAGATGTCAATTGGAATTGGTAGAATCATGCAACAGATTATGATTTGTGCATCTAGGTTGTGTTTAAAGATTTCAAGGCCTTACCTTTGTCCTTTGTGAGTCCTGACACATTTTATCCTATTTCTCCGCTGGAATGAATACACTTCGGAGCTGCCAGTGGTTTTTGGGGTTCCTATGTTGTATCGTACTTAAAATGCTACTGGCACGTTACCATTGGCATATGAAACGATACTTTGTGCCTTGTGAGGATGTTTTGGGCTGACAATGGCAATAAACACGGCATCTTGGGGAAAAATATGAAATAGAACTTCTTGTAGTTCAACCCACCCAAAAATCTTGGCTTTGAAGGATTTTAGTGGGTGCCTTTGTTGTATGATTTCAACCTTTCTTCTTGATAAGTAATACTATATGCTTCTATCAAATTATTTTTAGTATTTGTTGTACTGCAATTGTCTATGTAATTCCAGGAAGCACAGATACTTCAAAAAAAATAATAAAAGTAAAAATGAAGTTGTACCTATATCAAATATGTAGCAGCTATGATACTCCATGGGTACTTATCAAATATATGTTGGAGACTCCTCGTTGCATGTCATTTATTTAATTATTTTTTTGGGATACCAGATACTTGTCAGATATTTCATGTAGATCTCTTAGATACTTGTTGGATAGTTGAAAGGTACTCCGCTTTTCCACAACAATGATATTTACCAACCACTTGCATAATTTATATACTCATTTTTTGACTAGATAGTATGTGAATGAAGAAACACACAATTGTTGTACCTGCTTGTCATATCTTATTAACACCCATTTTTAAAATTTTAAATTACTAATTTACTGAATTAAACTACTTTTAAATTGAAATAATATACTAATAGTTAAATTTATTCGGTAAAAATATATCACTTTTATTATTTTAAAGTCATAATCTCATATCCTAGTTTTTGGAAGTTTGTCGTGTCATTGTATTTGTGTCATGTTCGAAGCCCATAAATATTTAAATTGCTATGTTGCTACTAGGTTTGAGATCTTTAAAATTAAAATATAAAACTATTTTATTGTGTAAAATATTATTTATAAAAATGTCAAAATAAAAATGTAGTATCCTTGTTTCCTCATTTTTGGAATCATGTTGGATACAATACAGCATCCGTATCCATCATTGGTGTAATTCTGTTCTGGGAATTTATCCTTATGATTTTTAAAACCCAAAACACATCTCGACAGTTCTCATGTTGGGTTCAAATTTCATTCTTCAGGGGCTATGTGTTTGCTGTTAGTGTCCATAGAGTTCAGCTTCTACTTCAAGTCCTTAGTGTGAAGCGCTTCCACCATCAGCAGCAACAACAGCAGCAGCAAAACTCAACCAATGCCCAAGATGAATTAACACAGTCTGAAATTGGTGAAATTTGTGAGTACTTCAGCAGGCGTGTCGCATCGGAGCCCTATGATGCTTCTCGTGTTGCATCATTCATAACACTTCTCACGTTACCCATTTCTGTTCTAAGGGAATTTCTGAAACTCATAGCATGGAAGAAAGGGCTAGCCCAGACTCAAGGTGGGGATGTAGCTCCAGCACAAAAACCTAGGGTTGAATTATGTCTTGAAAATCACGCTGGTTGGAATGTGGGTGAGAACTTCGAAAACTCATCAGCATCGAAAAGCAACATCCATTATGATCGGCCCCATAATTCTGTTGATTTTGGGCTGACTGTTGTTCTTGATCCTGCTCACATACCTTATATAAATGCGGCTGGTGGAGCTGCTTGGTTACCTCATTGTGTTTCAGTGAGGCTGAGATATTCGTTTGGGGAAACCTTCACTGTGTCTTTCCTAGGAATGGAAGGAAGCCATGGAGGCAGAGCATGCTGGTTACGATCGGATGACTGGGAAAAATGCAAACAGAGGGTGGCTCGAACCGTGGAAGTTAATGGATCTGGATCTTCACCTGCGGATGTTAACCAAGGCAGGTTGAGGATGGTTGCAGAAAGTGTTCAAAAAACACTACATTTATGCCTTCAAGGTCTGAGGGATGGTGCTGGGGTTACTGCTACTTCTGGGGCAACTTAATTTGTTTGCTGTAGGCAATATGTGTTGAAAGGCTGCAGTTTCTTCTGCTCTTGGTGGTTCTTTTGTGTTGGTGAAGGTGGAGTAAATAATTATCTCTCATTTGTTAAGGCATTGATTGATCTATCACTGCATATGATTGAATCCTCTGGAGCTTGAGTGAGCTGAAGAGGTGAGAGATGATTTGGTACTAACAAGCAGCAGTCTCTTGACCTGTTAGGACTAGTTTTTGATGCAAATGCCTCGCTATCTAGATGCCATATTGTTATCCTTGTAGTATAAGCAGTTTTCTATTATGGATGGAAAAGGGAACATAGATTTCTCTCAAAGTCTATTGATCAAAAAAATATATTTTTCTCGAAGTAGTCTTGGGCAGTGGTTTTCTTGTACATATGTGCTTTCCGACTTAGGTATCATGTATAGAAGAATTTTCCCCTGGATTTGTTGTGTACCCAGCTGTTGTTGCTGGAAAGATGCACAAGTGGGGTTAATTCAAGGGCTGTTTGAGGATATATCTAATATGGTACAAAGACGTGCGGCACTTGGCAATTCTCAAGAAAAATTTTGTGTATGATATTTGTCAATTTGAACCCTGATAGTTCTGCTATGTTCATTTTCTGCTCTCCAAGTTCTTTCTTCACCATCCTGATTGGTTCATGGATATGTGAGATTTATGATTATTAAGATTGTGTTTATCAACGTCTTAATTGTCCTAAAAGATGGATCGAATTCATCAAAGTGGAATTGACTCGATATTGCAGGTAATTACATTGTTTTTCCCAGAAAAGCAGCCACGGACAAAACTCCCCTGGCTGATCAGTCTTGCATATTTTTCTCAAAAAAAGGCATTGCATATAAATCAATTCAACGGGGCTTCCCAACACCACTTTGTTCGTGTGTCTTGGACAATCCTCACCATGTCACCTCCAGCCAAGTCAAATTTACTTTTATCAAATCCTGCAGTAAATTTTCCTCACCGTCTTCACCCGGTAGACCTTGCGGATGCCCCGAGCTTGCGTCTTGTACAATCCTTGGCCCAAATAGCTGCAAAATTTATGCATCATCCGGTCTCACTATTCTTGGGCATAACAAGCTTTTAATGATGAATGAGCTTTGTTTAAGGGTATCTTGGATGTTTATATAACCTCCCACAATTATTAGCCAGAAGAATGTGCTCCCTCGAATCTGCACATTGCTGCATCCCTACATCACATCACCTGCACGTAATCTTCCGCACAAAATTGTATTTTATTTCTGCACTCCGGCAAGGTTGAAGAAAGTCCAACTTTACCATTCTCCTACGATAGCCAGTATTCTTAAAGAATTTTCTGCAAATTCACAATAACGATGGCAACAAATAAATAACAAATGTGTATTAATGGTTAATGTGTGCAACATATGCTAAGCAGGAAAAATAACATTTCCAATTCCTCTTTAGAAGATGAGAGTTGTCTCGTATCATGTTTAAGAAGAAAAATAAATAAATAAATATATAAATAGATAAGCAATGAGTTTAATTGAGGGTCTTACCAGATAAGATGTCAAATGATGAGGATGAGGAATCCATTTAGATCCACAAAGTTAACTTTACTCCCTCAGCAGGCATGCCATAATCACTTGCCTGAGAGAAAGCATCTTGAATTTGAGCATCAACAGGCACCCATTGCAATTTCTGCAACTTATCAATGTATGCAATTCTCAAGATAGTCATCACTAGGCACAAATTGGGCAAAGGTTTAATGATTGAATCAGACTAAAAGACATTTGTATAGGCAAATAAAGGCACTTCCCTCAGGTGATAACATCCATATGAAAAGCTGTTTCTGATCAAGTATGTGTGACCCCTTGCCAGGGTAAACCATTACGTAGCCCAGTTGAAGTCCATTAATAGGACCCATGCTACCAAAAGCACTTTTCTCTTGGCTACAATCCTTTTACTCATCCAAGGCACTGTTATGAGCCCCACCTCCCAAAAAAAAAAAAAAATACAACTCATCAATATCAGGCAAAATTTTCAATAGGAATCTCCTATGTGAAACAATGAAACCGATCTACCAACCTTCCTATCCCATAGGAAGGGCATGGAAGAGTGAGAGTATACCAAAGATTACTGATAACAAGGAACTTAATGACCCAAATCATGTATCTTAAATATGGAAGCAGCAAGCACTCACTAAGATGTAAAAGATACAGAGAATCAAGAGGGTCCTATTGCCTGAACCAGCTAATTCAGTTAGGGGAATGAGGTAATGGTGTGTGACTTACAGCACTATATGCTGGCCTAGACCCTCCACCGTGGCTCCAAACTGGATGCAAGACAGTTAAAGAGTTCTCACCACCACATTACATAAGTTGTTTAAAGATTATCCACAGTCAGCATGTAATTCTGGGACTTGTTTGATATCCAAGGAAAATTTTTCATATCACTTTTCAGACACGAAAGAATTGACCGGATCTCTAGCCATCTCGGGTGCTGCTCATCAGCAGCAATAAAATCATGAACAACTCCATTTACTATTAAACTGCTGCAGCCAGCAGATTTTTTCATCCCTCGTCCTTCCATGATTTCCCTCATCGTGTCTGACTGGCTCCACCTCCCAGAAGCAGCATATACGTTGGACAATAATATATATCCACCCTCTTTCTCAGGCTCTAACTTCAGCAGCTCCCTAGCAGCCTTCTCTGCCAATTCCACATTTCCATGAGCTTTACAAGCACCCAAAAATGCTCCCCAGATGGAGCTACTTGGCGCCACTGGCATCCTCTCAATCACATCTTTGGCCTCTAACAGCCTCCCAGCTCGCCCCAGAAGATCAACAACACATCCATAGTGCTCCACCCTGGGCTCAATATTATACTTTCCCATCATACTGCTAAAAATGTCGAGTCCTTGTCTCACCAGTCCACAATGACTGCAAGCAGAAAGAACAGCGAGAAAAGTCACTTGGTTTGGCAATACATTTTCCTGCATCTCATGAAAAAGATCCAAAGCTTTGCTTCCATAACCATGAAATGCAAGTCCCCTGATCATTATTGTCCACAAAGTAACATCCTTCTCACTTACTCCTTTGAAAACAGCAAAAGCACTTTCAATGCTCCCACACTTGCAATACATTTCTATCAAAGCCGAGCATAAAAATGCATCTGTTGCCATTCCCATTCTTATCGCTTGTCCATGAATAGATCTCTCTAATCGTCCAACTTCTGCAGTTGCTGATATTAAGCTCACCATTGTCACCTTATCAGGCTTAAAGTTTTCAGAAACCATATCATTAAACAATTTTCTTACCATCATATAGTCTCCCCTCTGGGCATAACCTACAAGCATAGAATTCCAAGAAACAAGATCTTTGCATGGCATTTCATCCAAAAATTTATGGGCAAGTTCTAATTCCCCAACTTTTGAATATCCTGCAATCATAGTATTCCACGATACAACGTCTCTCTCCGTAGCTGCATCAAAAACCCTCCTTGCAGTCTCCAATTTCTTGCACTTGACATACACATCCAAAAGAGCATTACTCAATATCAAATGTGAGGAGTTTCTCACTTTTCGCCTCTCAATCCATGCATGAATAGACTTGCCCATATTTGCATCCCCTAGATGCCCACAACACACAAGAAGACCCAACATTGTATACTCATCAGGTTCAATATCTAAACCTACCATATCCTTAAACAACTCTACCGCTTCTAAACCACACCCAATTTTCGCATACCCGACAATCATTATATTGTACGTAATAACATCTGGACACAGCATTTCCTCAAACACCTGACACGCAAGCTCAAGTTTTCCATTTTGTAAATACAACTTCAAAAGGGAATTTTGCAGGTAACCATACGAAAACAACCCCATTACAATGGCATGGCAATGGATCTGCATTCCCTCCAATATACAATCAGATGCTCGCACTAGGTGCAACAGTGTGTGTCTATTGGGATAAACTTTATTCTTTAACATTGAGCTATACAATGTAAATGACTGACAGGGTGAGAAAGAAAAGGCCGATATCATGGTATTGTAAATGAACACATTAGGATAAGGAGTAAAGTGAGAGAAAAGGAGTGAAGCCATGTCCAGATTTTCCGGGTATGAGACAGCCGAGTACAAGAGCAATCTGCTCATAGGAAATGTTTGACCAAGTAAATTCTTCCTCATAATTTGTGCTAAAATCTGTTTGAAATGAACTCTTGTAGTGCAACTTTCAAGCAAAACAAGAGATGGGTGTTGTAGAGAAAGTGACACTGTGGGATCCCAACTAGTCTTTCTGCTAATTGAAGCAGAAGCAGAACAGAATAAGCGCACTCCCCGCCCATACTTGTACATAGAGTTTGCCAAACAACTCCTAAAATTGGAACTTAGATTATGAGATATAGTATATGCTGCTACCCACAAAATTGTAACTCAAAAACCCCCCCAAAACCTCTAGTGAATCAAAAGAAGAAGAATATCGGACGAGTGCAAGGATACTCCATAACAACAACAGTCAAGACAAACCCAGAAATAATCTAATGAAAATATTGAAGGAAATCTTTGGAGTCATTGGCCTTTTTTACTGCAGAATACCACTTTTCTATCATTAGGATTTTCTTGGGAAGAGAAGCTAATTTGGAATTGAACCTTGTAATTCCGTTTGTCTCAAAAATTGTCCCAGGCGCATTTCAGGGAAGATGAAGCTACGTATGCAGTCACTTCCTCTGTCACGAGTCAACAGTCGACCGAAATCTACGGAAAATTTCAGGAAGACACAAGGGAAAATTTTTTTGAAAGACTTATGCATGTTTGTGTTATGTCGGTAGGTACGTCTTTTTTTTTTGTGGGGCGGGGGGTGGGGGGGAGTTGAACGCCTTGAATCATCCATATCTGTTTATATATATATTTTCCATTTTTATGTTTGGACGTTTTCTTTTTCTTTTTCTTTTTCTTTGTGACGGGCTACCTTTAATTCATTTAAAAATATATATATGCCCAGGTGCTTGCCCTCTAATGGGAGTGATTTTTTTTTTTTTTTGGGTAGAATGGGAGTGATTTTATTAAGCTAAAGCTGCCTAGTGACAGTGAGAAAGAGGATGCTTGCGGAAAACAGAGGTTTTATTTTTTATTTTTTCCTTACAATTTTTAGTCCTCTCGATTGAACCAACAAAATGAATCTCTTGTAGTCAATAAAAACATACTGAAGTGATTGCAAGAGTTTTTAAGGTCAAGTCTTGCCGGTGTCAAGATTGGCATGGATTTATGGGCGTAGGCCGGAGGGATAGCCTAAGCGCACTTTAAAACACAAAATAGTTTCTGCACGACTTGACCCCTCAAGAAAAGTTGTAAGATTCCAAATATTTTGTGCTCATGATAGTCTTCGCTCATCAAAAAGAAAATCCTTCTCCCAAAAACTGAATCTACAATAAGGATTCAGCAAGTCATTACAAACATTGGCGCACATACAAGAGGGTTAAATTACACAAATGACTAAGTTTCCTTGGAGCTTGGAACCGTAACATCTTGTTTCTCCTCTTGACTGACTGGTGCAGGATTCTCGACGGTTGTCTCTTTTAGGGAATCAGGCTCTTTCTTCAGCTCCGTTTCAAATTCCTTTGCTGCCTGTAATGTTCAATAAGACATATGAGTTGAAGCAAAGGATAGGTTAAGCATAAGTACCAGACCAATGCCCAAGTATCCAAATGTGTCTCGACAATCTACAAAGGATGTGTATATGCAGCATGAGCTTTGTCCACTTTGAGACATAGAGATAGGCCAACACTAGCAGATAGGGGGAAATGCAAAAGCAGCTGGTCCATATCACATATGGCATTCAGAGATGGGGGGGGGGGGGAATTTCACATATGGCATTTAGAGATGGAGTGATTATGGCACTGCAAAACAACTGGATAGGAGGTTGAGATTGAATAACACAATAAGAGAGAGATTTTGATGATCCTATGTTATCCTGATTTCCAGGACATGATTAAATTTGCTTGTAAATATGAATTAAAGAACATTCAATCTGCATAGATTAGAGTGTATGAGAAGCAGAGATTGTCACTGTTCATTCATATACCTCATATTCTTAAAAGACCTACTTAAGATTTTTTTTTTTTTTGTTAATAAGACTTTCCCTTGTTCACCCTACTAGAGGAGGAGATTTCGCAACGCCCTAAGAAATTTGATTTAGTACAATTAGTTGTAACCTAAACAAAACCGAAAATAATCACTAACCAATCACAGAAGGCATGTTTCCTATCATATACTACGATAAAATTTAGAACCTCACTCCATATTTCATTCTCTTCTCTGTTGCATGGCAAGGCAACTTCTCGTGTCACATTTTTGTTTTGCTCATGAGTCATGGTGTACTGCATCACATTGTCACATTTTTGTTTTGCTCATGAGTCATGGTGTACCGAATCACGTATATGCTTGCATATAGAAAGATGATATCAAACTATTAGCCAAGAAAAGGAATAAATAAAAAACAGGATCCTATACTTGGTCAAATCACCACCCACCCAGTAACGATCACAAACTTTTGTTCTCATTCTTTCACTTACCAACTTCAATGATTCAATATCCGACTAATTGGGGAATTCAACAATCTCTAATCATGAAAGAGAGTTGCCAAGAATTGTACTAAAGCCATCTGACTACTATACCTTTATGCTGTAAAACCTGAACGTTAAATACAAAGGAAACGTCCACAAAGATTGAGGTAATTTATGAGCTAAGGAATTGGAACTTAACAAACTGTGAACCCAACAAAAATCTGAGAACTAACCAAACCAGGAACCATGAAAATAGCAACAATAACAACGTTGTACTGGTTGAATCTTTACCAATCCCAGGTAAAATTTTAGGAACTAAATTACAATCTACTTCCTTAGTCATATTAACAGGTGTGAAAATGGGTCCAGTCAAGCGGAGCAGTGGGGTGCGCAAGCTCGAATCTTCATCACACACACAAGATGAGCTCCACCTCAATTTGTTCGTTGTACAGTTCAAGTTCAAAAAGTCATTTCAAAACCCTAGTATCATGCTGCATCTTCCAAACTCTTTGGAGAAACATTCCTAATTTCCACAAGAATCCGACGAATTTCTCCCAAAAAAAAAACCCGAATTCAAGAAATTGACTTCGACAACAACCAATTAACAGAGAACCTAAAAAAGAACAAACCTGTTGAAAACTTTTGACAGTCTTGCCAATGCTTCGACCAATTTCGGGCAACTTCTTGGGGCCGAAGACTAGGGCAGCAACACCGGCGATGACTACCAGCTCCGGCACGCCGAGGCCGAACAGGCACGTGCAAGAGAGACCGTTCCGCTTCTGATTCTTATGAAACCTGGCAGTCAAAATGATAGACTTGGTGGTTTTGGTGTTGAAGAAGAGAGAATTGGAAGAGGAGAGAGATAGAGAGGAGGAAGGTTTCGATTTTGGTGAAAATGTAGAGAGAGGAGAGAGAGTAAAAGTTGATGTAGACGCCATTATCTCCGACTCTCCCAAGATATTTTCGATGAGTTTTCACAGAGAAGGGTTAAGACGAAAGAGTTTCCAAGCCAGATTGTGTATGGTTGACTCTTCTTCCTTTGAATCTACATCGTACCACTTAAAGATTTTCTTCTTCTTCCTTTTTTTTATCATAAAAATATGGTATTTTTGACATAAATAATAATCGTTTTTTTCTCTATTTTCTGTTCAAATTTTTTTTTTTTATGATCCATCTTTAGATTTTATTTGATTAATTCAATTCAAATACTATATAAAATCTATTTTTTGAATTGATTCTTTCAAATCATTTTTTATCAGAGTTTGAAATCTCTAATTAAAAGATAAAGTGTCTGAATATTCAATTCAAAAGAATTTAATTTACGTAAAATAATTAGGCAGAAATCTAAATCACTTTTTCTACGAATACAAAATAATCAGGGGATAGGGTGCCCATTTTTGGCGTGGAAATGCAAGGCAAAGATGCAGAAGAAAGTGGGAGCTGTCAAGCTATTTGAGGAAGCGGGTGAAGAAAGATTATTGCATACAATTGCCCCAGCGCATGAGGCTTCTGAGATATATGCAGCGTTATAGACAGAAATTTTCCGTGATTTGAGTTCATGGATGATTTCAATCCATTTATCTCCAGGTAATGATGGAGCAGTGCCATTTCCAAGACACAACCATTGACCTCCAGGATACAACGTACTTAGGTGATTCCAGAATTACATGATAACACAATGGAAGTAGGTAGAGGAATGTCTTTTTTTGAAACTAAATGACTGGAAGTGGTATCAACGTGCAAAGAGAGAAGCAGAAACCGAGTGTTGAAGGGCGATTTGAGGCAGTAGATGAGGAAAGGGTGCTCCTACACGAGTCCAAAAAAAATTTCACAACTAGGGAACAAGCTTGTAAAATGCATGAATGTTTCTTTTTTTTTTTCGTGAAGCTACATGAATGTTTCTGAAGCTTGATCTTCGGTTACGTACGAAAGAAAGTGCAGGGTGACACAATCCTACGGGTCTAATGATAAAATACTAACATTTCAAGTTTGAATTTTGATAAAGTTCGAATTTTGATAATGAAAAACTAACCGACCCCTAAATTGGGTTTCTGAATAGTCAAATTAGATTAGTCAATTAATCTATGTACCAGTCAATCAAGATCTAAAAACTAAAAAAAAAAAAGAAGCTTGGGGTGAGGAAAATAACTTACAGATTCATCAACGTATTATTGGTATTGATGTCTAGCTTGAAATTATCAAATCATGTTGGATTCTACAATTAAGAAAATATTTAGACATCCTGGCCCCGTAGGAGGCAAAAATTTGGTCAAAATTATCTTTTCCACCACACTCCCTCACTTTTTGGTAAGCCAAAGAAAGGCACTGGAGAACAGAAATTTTAACATTAATTAATTGTTCCATTCAGAAATCGCCAATCAAGATAATGTAGTCCCACTTCACAATAAACTGAAAAGCAAAACAAAAGAATTGGAATCCCTAATTACATCACGGACAGAGAAAATAAGAAAAAGGATGTTCGAGATTTTGGTCATCTCCCAATGTTTCATTCGTTTTAGAACTTTGCTGCTATGGCTCCCCACTGCCTTGTGACCCAGACGAGCTTACACTCCCACGGATCCGTTTCTGGAGGTGCTCCAAACTAGCTACTCTCTGCAAGGAAGCTGTTAGGCCCATCTTATTGCAACCAGCCTCAGCTGCTGGAGGATTCTGCTGCATATTTTCATCTTCCACATCTGCAAAACCATTGTTAACTCTTGGGTCATGAACAGAGACAGCACCATTGGTTGTAGGCTGGTAAAAGTGCCGCTTTGGATCATCTTGGACAGGAACTGCAGCATCGGCTGATGTGTCTGACGGACTTCCATCAAATGAAGGCATGCCAATTGTGGATATCTCGGATATGGCATGGAAAAATGGGTTCATCCCAGTAACCCTTTTAACAGTCTCTTCAGCCATCTTCACCTGGAGGAGAATAAGGATATCATATGTAATGACCATTCAATATTCTTATTTGATCAGACCAATTAGTCCGCACACTCATGCTTGACTTCGCCACACAGTCTTGCAAACTAAATTTTGGGCATATAGTATCCATACCCAGTTCAGTTTAAGTAGGTTTTCCTGTTACCAACAGTCTTAAACCCCATAGCAAATTGAATAGACAATAGTGCACCACACCCAAGCACTGGGTATTACCATTTTAACAAACTTAAAAAAAAATAAAATAAAATGTAGAAGTACCTTACCTTTGCTCTCAATGTCTCGACATCAGCTTTTAGAACTCTGTTGTCAACAGCTGCTTCATTGTACTTTTGGCTTATGTCTGTGAGACGCTTCAGGAGAGAAGAATTTTCAACTCGTAGTTGAGCAACCTGGTTAAAACCAGAGAGTTCAGCAATTACACCGGAGAGTGAAATGAAATAAATAATAGGTTGAGGGACAAGGTGGCAAACCTGTGTCTCAAGTTCAGTCAGATGTGCCTGTTTTCTTCTTCTTGACCGTCTAGCCGACTCTCTATTTGAAAGCATTCTGTCATGCAGTTTTTACATCAATTGAAAGGATTCAAAGTTGAGATATTTAAGCATAAGAATATAGCATGCTCTTGTCATTATATAAATAAGCATGTGAAACTAGAAATGGTATTCTGGATGTAAGTTCCATCAAATGTATACTAACAAAAGACAAATTCTAACAATGGTATCACTTGGGCATAAAAACCTTTATTGATATCCACCAAAGGATCACTATGTCAAGGAGATTGCCAGAGCCCCGATCACTCATAGGCACAGAAGCCCAATGGCAGCTACAAAACTTTATTTGTAACATATATATACAATAGGACCACCCTCTTGGCAACATGGAGGACAGTCTTTGAAAATTACCATAACCAACAACCACAGCAATGATGTAATCCAAGAAAGGAGAAAAACTACATTTTTAGGAAAACAGATGGAGCCTTATGTGTATACATACATATGACACACATTCTAACTGCTGCATCTGTCTAATCCTCTAATTTGGACAAGAATATTAGCAACTGGGAAAAAGAAAAGCATGTCCTCACCTCCTCACACGCTTTGCATCAGCAGGGTCCATGTTCCCCGTTGTTTCCGTCTCACCATCAAGGTCATCATCATCTGACAGTTCTCTGGAGGATCCACTTGTTGTTGGCCGTGTTTGAACCCCATTTTTCTTTTGGGTGGCAGGCAAGGGATCAATACCTTGTGGTCCACCAGCATACTTATCCTGTACTGTGGTTGAATCAGGTCCTGGCCCTACAATGTTGATGAGAGATAAGATGATATGATTGAATGGTTCAGTACTCCACAATCTACAAAA
Organism: Dillenia suffruticosa; assembly: GCA_033439265.1. NCBI lineage: Eukaryota > Viridiplantae > Streptophyta > Magnoliopsida > Dilleniales > Dilleniaceae > Dillenia > Dillenia suffruticosa. The sequence continues at coordinate 3,478,561 of JAVTVX010000018.1, read as the reverse complement.
TAAAGGCCACAGTTGGAGAGACAGATAGGCAAACAAGAGCATATCAGTTAAATACCTGCATCCAACATGTTTCACAATACTTTAATTTGTAAGTTGAATATATTAATCATTATACAAAAAACACATTTTTGATATGTAAGTTGGATATACAAATCATTAAGGGGGGAAAAACAAAAAAAAAAACAAAACAAAACAAAATATCGATTTCTAACTATAGTAAGCAAGTGAAAAAGCAGAGCAACATAAAGAAGATGCTACATATTTTCAACTAACCAATATGCTTGAATCCACAACTTTGCTTCTAAAATGACATAATACAAACATGCCAACAACCACTTCTAATAATCCCTGAACATGGAACAGTTCTCGCATTTATTGTGAGATTGTATACCTTTAAGAGGAGCTTGAGACCCTGGCTGTGAAGTAGTGGAAGCTTGTGGTCCATGGTCAGCCAACTTCGCAGCCTCTTGGGGTTTTACAAAAGATGCCTACAGAGAGCAATGCATAAGAATTTAGCCAATTGGAATAAGATGAACCTACTCATTTTGGGGGATGCAACAAGCAATTAGCTTTAGGTATTGCAATAATACCCCCCCTAAAAAAGACAAAACAACCCCCTTTTCACCCCAAAGGCAAATTATGAAGCCAACGTCAAACAACTGAAACCTTGTAGAATATCATGTCGAATAATGAAACCAAAAAATTAAATCCGTATTCTAGAAAATTTGTAAGAACTAAGAAAACCATAATACACTCTAATGTCAATTCACATTTTAAAAACTTTTATTCCTGAGACAAAATGACAATTATTTCTTTTTCTATTATGTTCTTCCTAATCTTTTCCCACTGTACATCATAATGTTGACAAATTAATATAATTGCTTAACTAAGACATCTTAGGTTGGATTAAAGGGCAATCATTACAGCCAGCACAGTTGCAAATTTTGCTTGGATGCAGTGTACACTAAAAATGCACAAAGATGTTAAAGAAGGGGAGGCTACTAAAAGAAAATTTTGGTAGACCTATGTGCTGCAAGTGTAGGAACCTGAGAGAAAGAGAGAACAATAACAAACAACAAACTAAGTCTGAGAAAATAAAAATAAAAATAAAAATAAAAAAGTAAAAATAAACTATCCAATAATAATAATTCAACTGGTCCTACGCTATTCATGTTTATCTAAAATCATCTTCTCAATTAAGCTCTTAACACTCATATCTTTACGAATAACTTGTTTCTAAATTTTTAACGGTCAACCCTCATGTTTCACTAAATCTCTCATATTTAAGGTCTCACTCCTCCTAAAAAGTGCGTCTTTGGGTTTTCATTGCATATATTCAAACCATTTTAGACGATACTTTCTCATTTTATCTTTAATTGAATTCACTATCAACTTAATACATATCTTTTTATTTTTAATCCTATATTTTTTATTTTTACTACATATCCATTTGATTATTCTCATTTCAGTTACAATAGTTTTATACTTATGTTGTTGTTTAATGGTCTAACACTCGATATCACTCAATAATGCAGATCTTACTATAGTTTTATAAAACTTCTCTTTCAACTGTAATGATATCGTTCAATTGCAAAAAACTCCGAATGCACTTCTCCATTTCATCAAACTTGATTTGATGCAATGATTCACATCCCATTTATGTTACCATCGCTTCAAATGATGGACTAAAGATATCTAAAGCATTCACTCTTTGGTACATCCTATTCTTTTAACTTGATTGTTTTTTCATCATTCTGATGACTACCAGCAAACGTACATCTTATATGCTCAGTTTTAACCAACTCAATCTAAATTTTCTGAATTCTAATATGTTCCTTTACAATTTCAATTTAATACTAATACTCTCTATAATTTTATCGATCAACACTATATCATTTACAAAAAATATACACCATGATATTTTATTTTGGATACTTTTCATCATTCCATCCATCACTATTGCAAAAAAAAAAAAATTAATGTTGAACTTTGGTAAAACCCATTATTAATTAGGAAACTATCACTTAAATCTCCATAAATTCTTACATTGGTAACAATTCCCTCATACATATATTTGATGAGATCAATATATTTCGAGGGAATCCCCTTCTTTATCAACGCCCACCATGCTATGTCCTTGGGAAACCCATCATATGCTTTTTCTAAATCAATGAATACCGTATGCAAATCTTTCTTCTGTATTCTAAACGTCCCCATCAAAAGTTAAGAACAAGGAATAAAACTAAAAATAAAAATTTTAAAAAAAAACCAAGAAATATTTTCTATCAATACAACAATAACAACAAACCGAATCTTAATCTCAATAATTTGGAGTTGACCGTTTGAGAGACAAATTTATAAATGGTTGAAAAAATAAAAACAAAAAGAAAAAATAAAAAGAATAATAAAAAGAATAATAAATAAATAAATATATATATATATATATATATATCCAAAATAAATTAACTTAATTTGTGTGGATTCTTCTACGCCAGTCATTCCTATCCAAAGTCATCTTCTCGTCCAAACCCTTAACATCATATCTTTACGAATAACCTATATCCAAGTTTTCAGTGGTCTACCCCTACGTTTTACTAGATTTTCGATATTTAAGTTCTCGGTTCTCCTAACCGGAACGTTCTTAGATCTTCTTTGCATATGCCCAAATCATCTCAAACGACACTCTTGCATTTTATCCACAATTAAACTAACTCACAATCTGTTACGAATATCTTCATTTCTAATTTTATTTCTTCTAATTTTGTCACACATCGATCTAAACATCCCCATTTCTATTACGGCCATTTTTTATTCTTATTGTTGTTTAATAGTTCAACACTCAGTACTATACAATAGTACAAATCTCACCGCAATTTTATAAAGCTTTCCCTTCAAATGCATTGACATCGTGCGATCGCAAAGAATTTCAGATGTTTTTCTCCATTTCATCCAACCCGCTTGAATCATATGATTCACATCTCCATCTATATTGCCATCATTTTAAATGATAGAACCTAGATATCTAAATCGTTCACTTTTGGGTACATCTTATCCATCTAGTCTAATCATTTCTTTATCATTCAGATGACTATTGTTAAATCTACATCTCATATATTCAGTTTTCAATCTACTCAATCTAAACCCTCTGAATTCCAGTGTGTCCCTTCACAACTCTAATTTAACACGAATATCCTCCCTAGTTTCATCAACTAGCACTATATCATCTGCAAAAAATATATACCATGGTATATCTTGAATATTTTTTGTAATTTCGTCTATCACTATTGCAAAGAGGATGAAACTTAATGTCGAACCTTGATAGAGCCCAATGTTGATGGAGAAGTTATCACCCAAACCTCCACAAGTTCTTACATTGATTACAACTCTCTCATACATGTCTCTAATGAGATTAATGTATTTAGAGAAGATCTCTTTCTTTATCAACGCTCATCACAATACATCTCTGAGAACCTTATTATATGATTTTTCTAAATCAATAAATATCATATGTAAGTCTCTCTTATATGCTTTATAAGTCTCCATCAAATGTCCCAATACAAAAAAGATAAAATTAAAAATTAATATATATATTTGTAAGTATATATATAAGGATAATGGTGTTAACAACTTGTGGAAGGAAACTAAGAAACTTTAGCTGTAGGTTGGACGAATTCCAAGGACAAAGCTTACACAGCCCTTGAATTATGGCAGATTGAAATCTACAATGATTATGGTAAGCCCGAGAATTCTCAGTATGTTAATAATGGTGCAAGCACGTTTAGGTTATCTAAACCTTTTCCGATCTCCATTATAAGCTAACAAGTCTCCAATGCAGGATACGAAAAAGACGATGATATCCTTACCACTTTGATGATAATACAAAATGTTTAACTGATTAACTAGAATGGATATGGGAATAGTTGTCCAACCCTGCTTAAACACATACCTATTAGTTGTGCTTGAAGAGGAAGATAAATAATATTAATTCATAGTAAATTCCTCAAGAAGCCAAATATCTTCCATCACAATATATTACAAAATGACTTGATATCCATGCTTGCTACCTATAACAAGTCAAATTTCTAGAGATGGAGCAGTCTATTTAAATATTTGCTAGTACAGAAGGTACAGATTCTCTAAATCAATTAGAGACTGCAGGAGTTCTACATGACCATATCCTCTGTTTTTGCATCAAGTGGAGAACATAATGCCCTAATATCAGCTCGTAACATATTACCCTCTTTTATGCCTTTCTCTCTCCCACAAATTTCTCCACATTTGACACATAAATGTATATGCATTACGATATATATTTGTGTTTACCTTATCTACCCTCTTCGGCTCCTACTTAAGACAGCCTTAAAGACCATGATACATCCCATCATAAAACCCCATGAAGCCTACGCATGGATATGGTACACTGGACTCGGGAAATGGCATGACACATATAATGGCCCAACAAAATTACAAAATTCATACGCTATTATAAATTATAAAATGCCGTATCGTAGCATGTTCAAGGGATATGCATCTGCAAATTTCTAGAAGTATCAGTCTAACATGATATAATGCAAGAAGGCATTGCTTTTTCAACGATATACTTATCTATCCTTTCTCCTTGTATCAAATCTTGCCCTAACCACATTTTTCTCATAGATATAAGGCGTGCACTCTACCCAAATCATCTTAATTCAAGTGCGGAACCCGAAAATTACAATTTACTTATACTAGTTGCATAAGCAAGTGGTTCATACAAACATTACTTTGTCATACAACAAGATTACTAATAAGATTACTAAATCGAAATGCCAAATCATGGATAAATTCGGTACACAATCAAAGTCACAAAACAGAATTTCGGAAAATAAACACTACAAACCTAACCTTACAGCTAACATCACAACTAGAGAGAGAGAGACATACGCGTGAACGCGCAACAGCAGCGCAAGCGAGATCTAGACGGCTACGAAGAAAGGCATGATACTCCTCAGAATCAACAGAAACATTCTTATTCACATGGTTCTGGTTGTCCTTGATCTCAATCACGTCATTGTTGGCCAATCCTGCACCGTCCGATCTGACCAAATCGGAATCAGGGTCAACGGTCGGATGTGACGGAAGAGTCGTCGTAGTAGGAGGAGGAGGAGGAGGAGGAGAGGTTTCAGCGACGACTTCTTCAAGGAATCGCTGAAATGCCCATTCGGAAGAGCTCCGATTCATGGCAGAAGATGAAGACGAATCTCGTTGCTGGGGTCGTAGATTTGGTGGCTGCTCGATTGGGTTGGTAGATGATGATGACGAGGATGAAGACGAATTTTTTTGCGGCGGCTGCTGTGTAGAGCTCGACCAATATTGTTCCGAAATTTCCTCCATTGAGAATACTCTCCCCCTATCCATTCTCTTCTCTCTCGCTCTCTCTCTCTCTCTCTCTCTCTCTCTCTCTCTAAATATTTGTGTATATTTAAGTACTTTTTTGGTTATATATATATGAAAAAATTATAATTAGAGATGATTTTAACAACTAACATTTTAATTTAAAAAATTCAGAGAGCAGATAAATAAAAACTTCTTTTTTAGAAATTTCTACTTTTTTCTATTTTCTTCATTAAAAAGAGCCGCTTTTTAAACAATTTTTGAAAATATATTTGGCATAATCTTTTAGTTTTAAGTTAGCTTTAATATGAAAAAAAAAAAGAAAAAAAAAATTAACTAAATACACTTTTAGAAAGAAAGAGCGAGTGAATACAAAAATCAAAATCGGTAGTTTTTTAACTTTTTTATAATCATAAAAAAATATAATTTTTAATTATGTTTTAACAATGATTCAATTTTATCGATATAGTTCTTGTCGATTTTCTTATTTATTAAAGTATATAATCCAATCAGATCATAAATAAAATAAGCAAAAATTAAAATTCAAGTATATCATTGATTTCATTTTGATATATAATTAATTTTTCTTATTTTTATATTTTTATATTTATATTATTATATTTTTATATTTATAACAATCGATTTTTTATATAAATTTAATTTATTATAATAATTTATTGAATTAATAGATCATTAACTTTAATATTTTTATATTAATTTAAATATTTTAAACGTAGTATTGGAATTATATTAATCTATCTTTTATATTTATATTTTTTTAATATGATATCAAATATTAAAAAAAAAAAAGTGTTATCTACGCACATGCTCGTGCCTCAGGAGTTAAAGCTAAAGAATCAGAGCTAGGGCCAGGCCAAATGCCATGCCAAAACTAGAGCCAGAGCCAAGAGCTACAGCCAAAAGTCAAAGTCGGAACTAAACCCAGTACCATATTTTTCGGGAAAAGAGCTCTTCAAGGTTGCAAAAAATACTTCTTAAATTTTAATTTCTCGATCTATATTTTATTTTAAAATCAAGTAATTTTTATTATATCACGTTAAATTTAAAAAAATATTAAAATATATTATATATTAAAATCAAATCAATTAATTAATTAGATTTTGATATGAATTTAAAAAGCTTTTAGTTCGTACTCAGAAATCGGAATCGGAATTAGAATAAAAAAATTTAAGAATCAGAATCGAAATTGAAACCCGATACCCCTTATTTGATTTAAATTCTAAAATTGATATGATTATCATTATTGATACCTGATTTGTATATATTTGAGAATTAAAATCATTTAATCATCTATTTTATCCCAAATAAAAAATTAACAAAAAAAAAAAACAAAAAAGAAACCAAAAAAATCTTTCTATCTATAAATATATATATACGTCCACCACCCCCATTCCACACCCACCCACAACCCTTCTCTGACAATGAACAAAAAAGTTCCCATCTGCCCACCCCACAACACTCACACACCCACCCACCCAGCTACCCACCTACACCCACCTACACCCACACTCCCCAAACAATCGACGGACGCTAACGGTAGGCTTAGGGTGAAACCGTGGGCTTCCTCGCGACGAGGGTGTTGGTGCTAAAACCCTGGGCTTCTCTCTCTCCGACGATGAACAAAAACATTCCCATCGAATGCTAACGGTAGGCTTCCTCGCGGATGGTCTCATCGGCAGGATGATGCATTGCCGAAGAGGGTGTTAATGATGTTGGTGGTGTTGCCGGAGAGGTGTCATCGTGAATGGAATGAGGCGTAGGGTGAAATCGTGGGTAGAAATAAAAATTAATTTTCTTGAGTTTCATGGATGGATTTCGAACAAAACCCACCGTTTCACTTGGGTTTACAAAACCCTCATTTCATGGGATTCGATTCTCGTGCCTTTATTCTCATTCCATCATCACAAACTCCTTATTGGGTTTCAAACCCATTCTCATACCTATACTATTTAACCAAACACCTCTTTATTTTTTTTTATATTTTCATATTAGTATTATTATATTTTTTATATTTTTGATACTAAATTTTTTATATAAATTCAGTTTATTATAATAATTTATTAAATTTAATATTTTTATATTGCCTTGAACATTTTTTAAACATTATATTATAATCATATTTATCTGTTTTTCATAATCATAATTGTTTAATATAATTTTTTCTTTGTATCATATCACCGATATCTAGATTTATTTTTTAATTAATCCGATTTGAATATTTAGTAGGTTCTATTTGAAGTAAAATTTTTTTAATATAATTTTTTTATTTTTAAATTTTGAAATAAAAAATTTTCAAAAGCTCATTATTATTTTTCTAATGGACCCACCTACCACTTTTTCTTGAGCGAAAATGAAGAACAATAAATGAGGATACATAGAAGGGGACATTAAACCAAAACTTTTTGTAGATTTCTACGTGGGCATGATGATTAGAATGGGGAGATGACTCTCAGCCTAACCTTACCATTCAACTTTGATAGGATGCGGCGGCCAACTTTGTGGATGATACTAAAATTTGACCCACAAAATTAAGGTGGGTCCATATCGAAGAAGGGGCCAATTCCACTTTTTGCTTTCACAACGCAAAGGTGTATCGGTCTCTTTCAAGTGTTTTTCACATTTTTATTTTTTTATTTTTGCTTTGTTTGCTTTTTCAAAAATAAGGATCACATGTGGCTAGATGCTGACCTGTAATATTTATGATTTTGATGACCCATTTCAAGGATAAGAATAAATTATCCTTATCTATTTTAAAATATTTAGTTGAAGTATTTCTATTTTCAAAATATTAGAGATCCTGCATTTATTATTATAAAAAAAAATTAATAACAAAATTAAGAAATAAACATGAAATAATTTTATTAATTCATATAAAGTAAATCAATGAATTACTCAAATTAAGCCATATAACTATATGGGTTTCATTTTTTTTAAGGAGATTAATCGGTAACGGATTATTTGATAACTGAATCATTTATAAATGATTATTAAATAAATCAAATTTATTATTAAAATTTAAATCTGGTTTATTAAAGGAAAGTGATTGGATTATATCATTTCGGGTGATCTTTACAAATTGAATGAGTGTTGGGTATTTTTGCTTTGCTTTATTATTTCTTTTTATCCAAAGATGATGACTAGTGACAAGACATGTAGACGTTCAAAATGCCATATTCTTTGATCATGGCCAAAAGGGTAGGATTGCAACCTAGATGGAGACACATGGAGGAAAAAAAGAATGGAGGATGATAACATGAAATTTGAATTTAATGATTAAATGGGAAATTAAAAGGGTGGCATTATAGATCTTTTGTGAGTATTGATGATGTGGGTGGAGATAGATTGATAGATTTGATAGGTAAGAGCAAAGGTTAGGGGACATGACTGGGAAAGAATCTTGTTGATTTCCCCACCTAAAAGAACACTGGGACCTCTTTTCCCTTGCTGAAAAAGGAACACCGGGCCCTTTTATCTTCTCACCGAATAGTGGTGTCCTTTGAGTCCATGGAAAGGATGGTCAATAAAATAACGTGAGCGCACACCGGCGAAAGCTCACGCCCACACGTACACATACACGTGAAAAGTGGCTTCCAAAAGAATACACGCAAGCACACACGGACAGATAGAGTGATTAAATCTCTTAATTAAATTTAAAATTTAAAATTTTAAAATAAAATATATTATATTAAGAGAGTTGTTTTTCCTAAAATAGATATGATAAATTTTTAAATTAAAAAAATCAAAATATATTTTTAAATATCAGTTCATGTGATATAAAAAAATTAGGAGAGAGAACGCGCCGAGGGAAGAGGCCTCAAGCTTAAGGCCTCAACCTGTTTGACCCCCTATTGAATTTAGGCTTATGATTTAATAATGCTATTATAAAATTTTAAATTGGGTAATAATTAACAATTACCCACAAAACAATGTATTGTGAGAAGTCCAATTATCTTGTTTTGTGCCCTGAAATAATGAGAAGTCCAATTATTATTATCTTTTTTTTGTTTTCGATATTTGGGGTTTACTTAACTAATCTAATTCGAATATTATATGCCTTATTTTAAGGATTGATTTTCACAAATTCTTTTTTTCTATTCTCAAAACTTAAACATGAGATCTCTGATAAAAAGGATAAAGTACCCTTGATTACTCAATTCAAAAGAATTTAATAATTCAATTATTATCATCCTCGTATCCAGCACACAAACCATCATTCTCAAACGCCATGCCAGTGCTCCTCACTCCCAAAAACTCAAATTAATTAAATTGACTAGCTATAGTTTCAATTGGCAGAGAAATATCAGAAAATTAGTAACTTTACATATCAAGAATTTTAAATAAAAAAATATTAATTTCATCCGATAAATTGAAGATTTCATAATAAAATTTAGACTTTAAGCTACCGAGTCTCTCAAACCGACCCAAGAAAGGCAATCAATCAAACCAAAATGAAATTCCAAACTTTTCTTCTTATTATATTGTTAGCAATTTGCATGAAAGTTGACCATGGAACGATAATCCTCTCTCCTTTTTCCTTTTCCTTGGCAAAAAGGGTGGGAGGACACTAGTATAGTTACCTCTCTAATTGCTACTACAAGGCCACAAGTTTATTGTAGTGATATATTCATATCAAATTAATATATCAAGAGCTAATTCGCTCATATCGTGATGCATCAGATGATTTTTCTCCATAGAGAGAGGAATAAGTGTACTGATATTCTTACGAAATTAAACCTGTCGTTTTTGCCATGGATTCCATGATTTCCACCTCCTTCCTCATGAGGTGTATTGCTCTTTAAAAGTTAGTTTGCTCCCCGCTCTCACGTGTAACCAAAAAAAAAAAAAAAAAAATTGTAAGCAAATTTGATACACACTGGGTTTTCACCATTCGTTCTACTACCTTGTGGTTAACAGAGAGTAGGAGAGCCAAATCATTTACAAGGGAAAAAAAGGAGCATAAGCATATGCTATGATCATGTTGATGAGTGGTGGATGCTGATCATGGGGTGGGTATGGAGAGTGTTTTAAGGAGCAAAGCTCAGCCCCAACTGGGTTTCAAGGGGAACATTAAATTCCAAGTCTGGCTTTAAAGATGATTGATCAAACTGAGTTTATATATTGATGGAAAAATGTGTCTAAGTCCGGATAGTAAGGTCTAATTAGAGTATGGATGAGAAATAAAATTACTATCTTTGTGGATGTAAGGTCTCTTGCAGCAAAGTACCTAATCCATGAACAATTATGTAACAAATGGACCTAAATTAACTTTTATCATGGCTCACAATAATGAAAAGCTTAAAAAAAATGCTGAGCATAGCTGCAGGGGCCATGCATTCATCTGGCCTTACATTGGGGATTCGGTTAAGTAACGCATGTGTATATTGGCACTTGATAATAGGAATCTAAAAATCCAATTAATGTGGTTCATTTGAATAGTTGTATGGTTCTATTTAGAAGCTGAGTTTCCAAATACCTAATTAATCGTACAATCTATGCAGAAAGTGTGACCGGGCCGTTGAACGACTGCCTTGTTGGCCCTAATTACGCTACATAGACTGGCCCATGTTTTCAGCCAATGGGCTGTTTCTGATAGCTGCTCCTTTTCGGGCCTTCGGCTCTTGGCGGTTCTTTTTTATTTTTTTATTTTTGTCCCCCAGACTTGGTCCATCGTCGAGTATTCAAAAATTTATTTCGACTAATTTTGGTCGAATTGTTATCGGGTCCCAATAGGGAAAAAACTCTCCCAACGTCGTTTTTGTCACTACCAAGACTCGAATTTCAATTGTTGATATGAGATGTTAGTGCCCTTCCTATTAGACCAACGAAACATCGGTGCTCTTGACGTTTTCTCCACCTCGCATTCTTTCCTTCTTCTTCAATAATAATAATAATAATAATCCGCCTCCCCCACCAAAAGCATCTCAAGGTTTTTATCTCTTACAGTTTTTTATGTTTCATTTCTCTAGTAATTTTTTGTAATATGATTCCCAAAAAGAAAAAGAAAAATAAAGATTTGGGTTTGTGTTGTGGGGGAGGGTTCAAATCTAGTTTATGTTTCATTTCTGAAAATAGGATAACACAATATTTGGATTCCAAATCAGTGGTAATACAGCGGGCTCGAATACGAACTTCATAAAAAAATTTATAAAATTCAGGTGTCTATTAATCATTGGTTTATAAATAAAATAAGATTAATTTTTAATTGATGGGAAGCCATTAGTCCAACAACACTTACGGTCCAAGCCGTGGGGAAGGACTCGATAGGGTTGGCTGCTTTGCCAAATAGCACAGATCTTTTCTTCTCTGACACAGTGAATAAGACTGAGGGTTATCATTGTTGGTTTGATTTTGTCATTGCTTACCCACAACTAGCAACCACCATTAATAACCCTAATCACCATAACTGCAGAAAGAAGGGAAAAGATTGCGACATGGGTGTGTCTCACTTTCTCTCTTTAGGAATCTTCATTAAAGATGTACAAAAGTAGATTAAATTGTTAATGTGAATACTTATGGACATAATGGCATTTAGCAAAGTAATCGGATTGGTACAAGAGAAATGCATGGGATCAAGGAATTTGTCACTTATGCCTCTTTTATTGGACACTAACAGGGGCAGCAGACATACAGCATGTTATGCGATGTGTGTCGTGAAAAAAATTGTTAAAAATAATTATAATTTGTTAAATTTATAATATAGTTATTAAATTATAGAGAGATCAATACAAAACATTAAGTTTTCGATTGTAATATATTATTTTAATAATTTTAAAATCTCTTTTAATAGATTTAAAAGTTTTTAAAATTTAAGACAAAAACGGTTCGGATTAATCTTAACTTTGAGATTTACACAACCTAATCATGCTCAGATCCAGAGTATCAAAGGAATATCTAAGTTCTAAAAGAAAAGAAATAGGTGAAAATCGTGAGCAAGTATTAAGGTGGGACGTGTATAGGCTTACATAATTTTTTTATTTTTTTATTTTTTTAGAGAGAGATTATATATTAATCACATGAGATAACGACCACATCCATTAGGTTTTTTCTTTTATATTTAGAGTTAGCACGGGCTATCCACAAAACATCGATTGTATTTTTTATTATATAAACACTTGTTAGATCTATAATTAACTCAATATTTAAATTAAATTATTATCTAAATTAATAAAAAATGCGATGTATATTAACGACAGAAAAAAAAGAGACTAACCATTGAAGTTTTAACAAAGTCCAACGAATGAGCTAAAAAATAGTAATAAGTGAAGTAAAAAGATAACAGAAACAAAGGGACGGCGTGCGACAAGCAAAAATAAAATGGAAAAAATTTATATAAAAAAAAAAAGATGAAAGATTTAAGAGAAAAAATGATAAAAAATAAAAAGAGTAAAAATATGAATGAAAAAAAAAACTATAATTTACAAATAAAGAAATGATAATTAGTGGAGTAAAAATAAAAGAAGAAAAACCTATATTAAAAAAAGATGAAAGACTCAAACCAAGAAAAAAAAAAAGACTGGGTCAAAAAAAGAGCAATGATCTAAATAGATAAGTGGAGCAAAAAATGAGAAAAACTTATGTGAAAAAAAAAAGAAATACGTAAGGGAAAAAAGAGTAAAAAAATAAAAAGAGGAAGAATATGAGAAAAATGGTAAAAAAGAAAAAGAATCTGAATAAAAAAATAAAAAAATTGTGGTTTAAAAATAAAAGGATAACAATCTGAGCATGTCATGGACAATTAGGGCAAAAAAAAAAAACAAAATAAAACAAAATAAGAGGGAAAAAACTATGTTTACCAAAGGACTTAAGTGAAAAAAATCGGTAAAAAAAATAAAAAGATGAAAGCTCTAAACGGAAAAAAAGGAGGAAGGACAAGATCGAAAAAAATAAAAAAACTGTGGTCAGGAAGTGGGGCCCAAAAAAAAGAAGGATCCAAATGAAAAAAAAAACCCGACTAAAAAAAATAAAAGGAGAAAGGATCCAAATGAAAAAAAAAAGATTAAAAAAAAAGGTGAAAGGATTGAATGAAAAAAAGGCCCCCAAGTGAAAAAAGACCACATCCAAGACGCTTTTTATATTATACTTTAAAAAAGGGTCCGAAAAAAGAGAAAGTACATGAATGAAAAAAAAAAAAAAAAAAAACTATGGTATGCAAATGAGACAAAAATAAATAAAAGGAAAAAAACATTTGTCCCAAAAAAATGAAGGACCTAAGCAAAAAACAAGGCTGGGGTAAATAAAAAATAAAAAGATGAAGGACCCATTAAAAAAATTATCAAAAAAAGAAAGGACTTGGATAAAAAAGAACCCAAAAAAAATGATCGGGGACTGTCGTCAACAAGTGGGGCAAAAAAAAAAGAAAAAATCTATGTTAAAAAAAATGAAGGACTTAAATTAAAATCAAAACCGGATAAAAAATAAAAAGATGGGGCCAAAAAAAGGAGAAAAACCCATGCTAAAAAAGATGAAGGATTTAAACAAAAAATTAAAATCGTGTAAAAAAAAAGGGTTCAAAAAGGCGCCTTTTCTTTTACATCTTATCTTACTATTATATAAAAAGCTTGCCACTCCTTCACTCAAGCATGCCACATCGGATGGGAACAATGCTCTGCGGTTGCCTCTCTTTATTTTTTTATTTTATTTTATTTTTCTTTTTTGGGTTTCTCTTTTAATTTTACTTTTTTTTTTATTTTCACTCATTTACTCTTTTTTTTCACCCTTCTTCCTTCCCCCATTTTTTTTTACTTTTTTGGGTTTCTTCTTATTCTTTTTTTTTTTTTACTTTTTTTTCATCTTCTTTTTTTTCTCCTTTTTTTGTTCAATTATTATCGATTTGTTACTGTTCTTTTTTTTTTTTTCATCTATTTACCTTTTTTTTGTTTCTTTTTTTTTATCCTTCACCCTTCACCCTTCACTCTTCACTCTTCACTCTTCACCCTTCCTCTTTTTTATTTTTTATTTTTTTTGGATTTTTTCTTCTTCTTTTATTTTTACCCTTCACCCTTCACCCTTCTCTCTTCTTTCTTTCTACTCTTTTTTTTTTCTTTTTTAGATTTCACTGTTATCGATATGCTATTGTTACTTCTTTTATTTTGAATTTCCTTTTTTTTTTACTTTCTTTTTTTTCACCATTCACAGTGAAGAAGCCTTCAAATACAAGTGTCCAAAATACCATCTGTTCAACACTTACCTTCCTCTGTATAAATGGAGAAAAACAAAGCCAGAGGCTCAACAAACAGGTCACTACAAAGTTGCTTAACATTTTCTTCGGACAAGTGGGTGCCACACATTTTGACCTTTGGACTCTCCACCAGGAAAGGCATTCCTGGAAAGAACACCTTTTCCTCTTAGCTTCATGACACATTTTACATTTTAAACTAATCCATCGCTGGCAACACTCATTTGTATATTTTTATAGTACTTATGTATAGATGTGGGATTATTTGTCTGATATCCTGCACTAATTAAAATTGTTAATTTATATACATAGTTTCTAACAATTGTAAAAAACCATTAAAATATTTTTATAGTATTCAAACTTCATATATATTTAGTACGTTCCAAATTTTTTGAAAAATTAGAATCTCATTATTTCAGTTCCCTTCATATTACACCAATTTGATTAATATCTATGTTAGTCTTCCTTTGGTAGGGATAGCAAGACTCTGTATGAGCTATCTACTTTAGATTTAGATTCTTGAAATATAAAACTACTTAGTATACAATCGTCTACATTTTTGTTTAGACATAGATTTTGAATAATTCAAAGAGTGTTGTTATAGGTAGAAGGTTGCATGATTTGCAAAGTCTACAACTATTACGGGCAAGTTAGATGTAATTATAACTATCACCGAGATAATATTTTATTCTTTATTTCAGATCGACCAAATATTTTTAAATTCCACGAGTCTAGAATCTACTCTTTTATTATGATTGCAGTACATCCTCTTTGTTCATCTAAGTTTTTTAAAATGTTTATGAAATAATTTATATTAAAATTAATATTATGAATCATATGATAATTTTTTAGAAGAATATTATAAACTATTATATTCTCAATCAAATGTAATGTATTATAATATATGCATCTAAGTTGTAAATATAATATTATATAGCATCGCTTTTTTTTTTTTTTTTTTTTTTTTTTTGTATAAACACTTATGTTGTCTTAAAATTATGGTTATCAGAACTTTATATCAATTTTCTTTTACTTGTTATCATTAACTAGGTCCACACGTAATAGATAATAATGAAGTAGATTTCTTTGCAAATCCAAGCCCCACGTCTTCACACAGGCAAAACTTTGATGGGCAGTGATGATGTGCATTGCACAGCCGGGAATTGCTGGTCTGGATATATAGAAAAGCGAGGTGGTGGGATGACCACTCCCACCCTGCTTTTTTTTTTTTTTTTTTTTTTATATATATAGATGATAGTTTGCTACTTTTTTTTTTTTAACAAGGAGATGTAACTATTTTTTTTACAAGGAGATGTAATTAAATGGTATCGAATTGGAAAAAAGATATTGGAAATGGGGAGGCTTTACCATTTGAGCTGTTCACGAGGAACTATAGTTTGCTATTCGATTGAGATGTTTGAAAGTATATCTCCTAATTATGCTCAAAGTGATATTTTATTATGTTTAATTTATCACCATATATATATATTTTATATTTAATCACGAAAATTAAATAGTCATGAAATTTAATTTAAAAATTTACTTTTCCAAGCTTGATTAATCTTATAATCCATACGAAAAGAGTGATTATTAACGGTCAGTCAGTCTGATGGGATATTGTGCTAAATCTCTTAATCAAGGTTACAACTTTAATTCGCGACTTGGGTATGAAACAGACTACGTTGAGAGAATAGCCTTTTTAAATAGGTTACTATAAGTCCTATACTGGATTAATCAGAGTATAACTTTACATAGCGATCAATATAGTAAAAAAAAACAATGCAGAAAGAGTGATCGGGCCTTTGAACGTCTGCCTGGTCGGCCACAATTACCCTACATAGACTGGCCCATGTTTTTTTTTTTTTTTGGTACAGTGCCCATGTTTTTTAGCCAATGGGCTGTTTCCGATTGCTGCTCCCTTTCGGACCTTCCGCATTTAACTCTCTCTGCCTAGCATTCTCTCCTTCTCCTTCATCAAATAATAATAATGATAATATAAATCATCCATAACTCAATTACTATCATTCATTTTTTTTAATACAAATTTCAGAGAACATCCCCGTATAAAAAATAAAAATAATAATCCCCCTCCCTACCAAGAGCATCCCATGTTCTGTCTCTCTCGTAATTTTTTATGTTTCATTTCTCTTTGAATTTTTTGTGCTCTGATTCCCATGTACGAATCTAGTTTATTGTATTGTAAGCCTCCCCATTCAACAAAATGACAGCATCTGTTTTGTTTCTTGCTAGACGCCGCCTCACTTATTCATTTATTTTAATCTTTAGGATTCTTTTCTAATAGATTCCCCAAGTTTAATAATTTGATAATTCAATTAAAGTATCATATCTTGCTTTCTCTCATCTGTCTATTCTCTCATCGGATAGGTACAAGAGAAATGCATTGGAACAAGGAATTTGTCACCTACGCCTCTTTATTGGGAACCAGAAGATGGCATTGCGCGATGCATGGTGTGTGTCGCGAAAAAAAAAATATATATATTTGATTTATAATACGATTATCAAATTATGGATAATATAATTTAAAATATTAAGATTTTGATTATAATAAACTATTTTAATAATTTAAAAATATTTTTTAACATATTTAAATTTTTTTTAACCTTTTGACTAAAACAATTCGAATCAATTTCACCTTTAAAATTTATATTACTTAAATGTACTCAAATCCAGAGTCTCAAAAGATATCTAAATTTTAAAAGTAAATGACGAGTGGAAATGATGAACAAATATTAAACAAGGATGTGTATAGACTCAGACAACTTTTTGACTTCTTTAGAGATAGGTCACGTGTTGATTGTGTGAAAAAAATGATCACACATATTAATATTTTTCTTTTATACTTAAAGTTAGTGCAGGATGTTTACAAGATGTGAATTATATTTTTTCATTATATAAACACTTGATAGATCTATGCAAAATCTATGTTCATTAAGAGAAAATAATCAAAAATAGAAAGAGCAAGTATCTTAATGAAAAAAAAAATTATGGTCTAAAAATAAAAATAAAAAAGATGGCAATTCGTGAGGCAAAAGCAAAAAAGAAAAAAAAAAAGAGAAGAAAAATCTATGTTCGAAAAAGTCAAATGACTCGAGTAAAAAAAGAAAAAGACTAGGTCAAGAGAAAGTAAGGGCGTAAATGGACAAGTGAGGCTAAAAAAGAAAAAAACCTATGTCCAAAAAAATAAAAAATTAAAAAGAACAAAGACTTGAATTAAAAAAATTATAATTTAAAAATAAAGAGACGATAATCTGTTAGGTCCAAAAAACAAGAGGAAAAAAATCTATATTAAAAAAAAACAAAAGACTCAAGCAAAAAAAAAGACCGAATAAAGAAAAGAGCAAGGATTGAATACACGGTAGGGGCCCAAAAAAGGAAAAAAAATATATCCAAAAAATAAATGACTTAAGAAAAAAATTGGGTCAAAAAATAAAAGGAAAATGGTCCAAAATAAAAAAAAGTAAGGACCGAAATGAAAAAAAAAAACTATTATCTAAAAATAAAGAGATAATAATCCGTGAAACCAAAAAAACAAAAATAAAAAACATATGTTCAAAACAGCAAAAACTCAAGTGAAAAAAAAAAGACCGGTAAAAAAAAGAGTAAGAACTTGAACAGACAAGCAGGGCTCAAAAGGGGAAAAAAACTTATGTCCAAAAAAATAAATGACTTAAGAATAAAAAATTCGGGTAAAAAAATAAAAGGGGAAGGGTTTGAATTAAAAAAAAAAAAGCAAAAAAAAGAAATGACATAAATGAAACAATTGGGTAAAAAAAGAGAAAAGATTTGAATAAAAGAACTATGATCTAAAATAAAATGACAACCATTCGAACATGTTATAAACAAGTGGGGAAGAAAAAAAAGAAAAGAAAAAAAACTATGTTAAAAAACCAAAAGATTTAAGTGAAAAAACTGATAAAAAAATAAAAAAATAAAAAAATGAAGGATCTAAAGAAAAAAAAAATTCCCAAAAAAGAGGGAGAACATGAACGAAAAAAATAAAAAAAATATTAATCAACAAGTTCGGCAAAAAAAAGAAAAAAAATTATATCCAAAAAATATGAAGGAGTTAAGCAAAAAAAAAAAGGATAAAAAAAATAAAAAGAAAAAAAATTCGAAAGAAAAAACAAATCAGGTAAAAAAAATAAGAAGGATTTGAATGAGAAACCAGGTCAAAAGGGTGGTCGCATGTTGGTGGAGAAATACGTATTAAAAAGCGGAGTGGGTGGGACGACCACACCCACCCCGCTCTTTCTCTGATATTATATTTCGATGATCGCTTGCTCTTTGGTTGAGGCTTTGGAAGTATATCTCCTAATTTTTCTCAAAGTGATATTCTATTTCATTTAATTTATAGTATTTATCGATTATACTTAGGTTTTCTATTTCAATAAAAAAAAAAAGTATTAAAAAATCTAAAATAAATATGTTTCTATTATATCGATTAACTTTGGGACAAACTGGCATGCAATCTTGTTCGTACATCAAAATTGATCATCAGTAGTTAGGGCTTAATATACATTTGGTGCATGTCATAGAATTATGTGAGGATAAATTTGAAGCACCTAAGGTTATAATCTGGCTAGCTACAATACTAAGATTCAAAGGTTTAAATACACATTCATACATTTTCCTTTCTGGGTATCATCCCAAAAAAATTAATCTTTTTTTGATTTTTTAAAACTGACATCAATATTTAAATTAAGTCTAATATTTAAATCCAAACTTTAGTTCACAATTTTCATTTTGTAGCATTTAGTAAACTCATAAAAATTCTCTCAATATAATTTTTTTTACTAAAATTTATAGTACTAACTACTAAAATTAAAAAATGAAGTTTAAAATTAAGAATAAAACAAAAGAAATATACGATATAAATTGTAATCGTGATTTTTCAACTTCTACTTCAAAAATAGCAGGGGCATTTTAGTCCTCTTAAAAAAATCCATCATCCTAAATGATAAAAGACTATCCTGAATATTACTGAATATTGAGAAGCGTTTGCTTTGAAAATCAAAATTGAATTTGGATTCCAAAAATTTGAAAATGAGATCCAGAAATACATATTTTTATTAGAATTTTAGAAATGCCATGATTTTTTGCCTTCTGCAATTGGGTATTGGTCCCACTCACTCTCGGTCTCTCCCTACCAGCATAATTCATCACAGACTCCCTCACCTGGCCACCCCCCAGATTAAGACCCACGTGCCCTACCAAAGACATGGAGTACCAAATGCAAATCCAACGACAACAATAATAAAATAAAAAATAACTAACCAAGCCTTTGAAAACTTTTTTTTTTTTCTCCCTCTCCCCCCGGCGCGGGGGGAGGGGGGAATCCTAATAACGAAGAATCTTAAATGTTGTCTTGTGACCTATTATATGTACTCAAGAGCGTAATAAATTGACTTGCTTAAGAAACCAAATTGACTCGAAAAAACATTTTATGAAATATAACTGTCGAGCCGTCTGCCCAACAGCACAAATTGACTAATTCAATGAATATAATTTGAAATTTCAAAGTACTAACTATCAAAAAGTTAAAAGATTAACGATTAAAATGAAAATAACACAAACTATATTAAAATCGAGTCGATATTGTATCATCATGAATTTACTCACGATGCCAATATTTCAGAAAAATTTATAGAACTCAAGTTATCTCATGAAATTAGGTCACAAAATATTGAAACACGAGCCACACGAGCCACACAAGTCATAACTCATATTGAGACACAGGCAGAGACTTAAAGTTTAAGTCATACACGAGGCCAAAATCTCGGTAGATGTTTTGCACAAGTCCACCTAACCTATGATCAAGTTGACCTGCACGTGACATAAATTTCACAAGAACATTCCACTAGTTGACTATAATCAGTGATTAGCCAACTTGTATTGAGCCAAAATGCAAAATACATTAAGTTAAGTTACACAAAGTCAACCTATCACAACAAGGTGTCGACTTGCGTGAACCATGAAGCAAAATGTCTAAATATCGTTCAAAGCCGAAGTTGATATGAAACATAAAAAGGTCGACTTACACAAGTATCACAGTAAAAATTCTTAAGCAAAAGGATGACCAAGCTGACTAGAAGGAGAGCACAAGTCGACCTACATGAGCCATAGTGAGAAAATGGCTAGGTACAAATAAATAAAAGTTGGCCTGAAAAGAGAATAAGCTGACTTGGATAACTATTTGAGTAGAGTACAACTCAAGTCGACTTGATACATATGTGTAGTTGACTTGCACTAATTTTGGTCTAAATAAAATTCAAATCTCAGTTGATTCAAAAGAAGAAGTCGACTCGATGTGAGTATCAATTAATTGTTCAGAAAAACTATTCGAATATTTAATACCTTTGATGGTTATGTTTCTACATTAAATGAAATCTAACGGTTATCTCTTCTTCAAACTTATAAATACTACATCTCAAAAAAAGATTGCATAACTTTGGGATATTTTTATTGAACACGTATAAGCAATCTTCTATGAAGTTAATTCTTTTTTTGTGGTATTTTTATTTCTGGCTTTAAACAACTTATATGAAGTCAAAACTTCATTATATATCTTGTGTTCACCCATAAATCTTGTAAGAGATCAAAAGAAGTGGTTCTTTCTATTCTAGACTTAGAATATTTGAGTGAAACATTTAAGGTTTTCTTGCACCTATTGAAAACCAATGGTGAATATTCGAATGAAACACTTGTAAGGTTTAATTAACATGTGGGTAAGCTAATTTTTTACCATTTTGAAAGAAAATAGTGAATTGAAAATCTATATAAAATTTAGGAGTGGGTGTACACCGGGAAAAATAGAACTGTTATAAATTTAGTGTTCCTATCTATATTCTATCTTTCTCTCAATCTCATTTCAAAAATCCAAAAAACAAAAAAATTTATTGAGACAATCGATTCACCCTCTCTAAATTTTTATAACTAATTCTTCAATTCAAATATTTTTTTGGATATATTATGACAAAATTATAATATTCGAAATAGTTAAAAATAATTTTGTCGGCACATATTTTTATTAAAATTGTTGATAAATAGATAAGCAAAAATTTCTCTCAAAAAATTGTGCTTTCTTATTTTCTTTAATAAAAAGAGTCAATTCTTTTAAAATAATTTTTTTGAAAAAAGATGGACTGAACTGGTACTAAAAGTTACTTTTTAAGTAACCCATAACTCTTTTTTTTTATATATAATTTTTTAATTATAGGATTCATTAATCACACCAATTTTAAAGATTGAAAAGTCAAAATTAAAATTCCAAAAAAAATGAAGGTTTCGAATTTATTTCCCTCGCTGCATTAAAATGAAAAGAAAAATCATTTTTTATTGCAAATAATTAACCATTTTCTAACCAAAAGAAACATTTAGATTACTCTTCCCTCTATTGATTTTCTCTAAAAGGGTAAAATGACTAATACTCTACAAATGCTAATTTTCATTATAATCTATATTAATACAAAATACATTTTAATTATGCCCTTCTAAATACATTAAATTTGAAGATTATATTCTCTAAATTTTCTTTTATGAGTTTTTAGAATTCTAATTTAGCAAGAATTTCAACTACAAAATATAATTAATTATTTATTGCTCTCCATTATTTACCTTTGATTGTCGTGCCACTTCGATTTAATTAATTAAAAAGGTGAAAAGGTGACTTATATTTTTTTTTTATTACTGATATTTAAAATCATATTTTTAATAATTCGATTTGAACGTTTTTAAAGACTTTATTTAAAAAAAATGATTCTCTCAATATAATTTTTTATTTTTAAATTTTAAATCTAATATTTAATTAAAGGGTTAAATATTTAATCTTACTAAATCTATTGTTTATTTATGTTTCTCTCTCTCTTTTATGATATCAAGAAGAAATAAATAATGATCGGTCTTTCGTGAGTTCACTCTCTCCTCTCTATATATACCATGAGCGTTACATCCTTTGTGTCTCACACCCTCTCGTTTCTTTTCTTCTTTACCTCGCTGACATTATCTTCTCTCTTACCCTTTAGGCTTCACAAGTTTCTCTTCCAAAACTTCATAGGTACAACTCCTGCATTCAATTTCATGCCTTTTTCCTCCATTTACTCGGTTTCCATCTCATGTTTTATGTGAATTGAGGAAGTAGCTTTTCTTGCTTTTGCATTTTTGGTTCTGGGTTCTTTAAATCTGGGTTTGTTTTTCATGTATTCTTTTTTTCCTTCGTGGGTTTGTTTTATTTTGTTGATTTAACGTCTGCACCAGGGTTTTGAAACTCAAATCGGACCGACGGGTCCGACCGGTTTGATTGGAAATCGGATCAACAGTGAGGTTTTTTAAGATGACATGATTTAAAAAAAAAATCGGTTCGGAGTTCAATCGAGAATTCATATTGCCCAATATTGTGTTCTTTAGATGTCAAATCAGCCGATTTTTCAAGACCCACATAACTATTACCTACTGCAAAATTTGTAACCAAAGTCATTTTTCTAAATTCTTTTCCTGCAAAAAGAATTTTAATAAATAAAAATGGTTCAGCTTATTTATTGGTGTACTTCCAATCCTATTTAAGCAAGTGGTGTCCATTTGTCTGCGTGAGCATCCACGCGAGAAAGAAATAATACAAAATAATTAATTTTTTTTTTATTAGTGAAGCATAATAATTCAAAGAAAAAAATCGTTCACTAATAAGTTTATTTATTTATTTTATATTTAAGTATATTTAAAAAAATTATATTAATTTAATAGAGACGTAAAAAAACATTTAAATATTAAAAATTATCGATATTAAAAAAATTTTAAAATTATAAAAATATTAAATAAATAAGAATTCAACTGAGTTAATTCGAGTCCAACTAATGATACCCATTATCATAATTGTGAATATTGAGATTTGTTAATCTTTTGGCCCCTAAGACTAATAAATAACATAAGAGAAAATTTGGTAAACATGTATGATTGATTAGATATACAAATTTTTAGATTATTACTGTATTATAATTTTTTTTGTAACCTTTTGATATGTGTGCATTTAGTGTTTAGCACGTGTAGTTGTCCTAGTTTTGTCGGTATCTAATTGTACAGACAGTCCTCAGTTCAAACAATTTTTTCTTAAGTTGCTTAAAATGCTTGGTTTGAGCATGAATTTCATCAACCCTTAATGTTTGGCAGAATGGGAAGCACAGATGGCACTGATTATGGCGAGTACGCTTACAAGAACCTCGAGAGAGAACCCTACTGGCCCTCCGAGAAACTCCGC
This sequence comes from Dillenia suffruticosa, assembly GCA_033439265.1. Classification (NCBI taxonomy): domain Eukaryota; kingdom Viridiplantae; phylum Streptophyta; class Magnoliopsida; order Dilleniales; family Dilleniaceae; genus Dillenia; species Dillenia suffruticosa. The sequence goes on along the minus strand of JAVTVX010000018.1, from coordinate 3,454,724 downwards.
ATTTCAATCACTGGGGCAGGTGGGTTCATTGCTTCACACATTGCCCGCCGCTTGAAGAGTGAGGGACATTACATCATTGCTTCTGATTGGAAGAAGAATGAGCACATGACTGAAGACATGTTCTGTCATGAGTTCCATCTTGTTGATCTTAGGGTTATGGATAACTGCCTCAAGGTCACCCAAGGGGTTGATCATGTCTTCAATCTTGCTGCTGAAGTGGGTGGCCTAGGCTTCATCCAGTCGAACAACTCTGTCATTATGTATAACAACACCATGATCAGCTCCAACATGCTTGAGGCAGCCAGGGTTAATGGAGTTGATAGGTTTGTTTCCTTGCATTATACTCTTACATTTTTCACCAAGATTGTGGCTTGAAACATGACTACTCGTGGCTTAGTTTGCCGTTCTTGGAATTTTGAACGTTGTATACAACTTTGTGTAGGTTTTTCTATGCCTCAAGTGCTTGCATCTATCCAGAATTCAAGCAGTTGGAAACTAATGTGAGTTTGAAGGAGTCTGATGTCTGGCCTGCAGAGGTAATTTTTATTGGTTTTTCAAGAGTGATGTGCCCAGTCGTGTTTCAGTTGTGATTTCTGAATTTTATTCTCTGTGTGTTTATAGCCTCAAGATGCTTATGGATTGGAGAAACTTGCAACCGAGGAGTTGTGCAAGCATTACACAAAAGACTTTGGCATTGAATGTCGTATTGGAAGGTTCCACAACGTCTATGGTCCTTTTGGAACATGGAAAGGTTAGCTCCATTTACAGTCACTTCTGATTTCTTAGGAGAACTATCTTTTCTTGCTTTTGGCTTCTTATAGTGATTCTATTTACTTCTATTTTAGGTGGAAAGGATAAGGCTCCAGCCGCTTTTTGCAGAAAGGCTATCACTGCAGTAGATAAGTTTGAGATGTGGGGAGATGGACTCCAAACCCGATCTTTCACATTCATTGATGATTGTGTAGAAGGTGTTCTTAGGTTAGTATTTAATCTTCTCATGTCTATAGATGAAGCTGATCCCGTTTAATAACTGTGAATTGTTCTGACGTGTCTAATATACATTTTGGAAGGAGTTGTGATGAATTTTGCTTTTTCGCCTTTTAAGAGAATGCATTATTTTATAGTCAGCTTTTTATTTTGAGGTTGCGTCTTCGCTGCCCACACTTCCAATAGTTAATCACGGTGTATATTCTTCCATGGCTGCATCTACTTTTTATGACATGCTACAAATGACACCTTTTTATTCCCAACTGTATAAACACACGATAGAATTTGTGCTTGTTAGGCCAACTTGACTGATTTTAGAAACAGGTCATGCTCATTTTTTTGGTTATGACTATCAAATCATATTTCTTATGCTAAACTTGCATGTTTAGGCTGACAAAGTCAGACTTCCGGGAGCCTGTGAATATTGGAAGTGATGAGATGGTTAGCATGAATGAAATGGCCGAGATTGTTCTTGGCTTCGAGAACAAGATGCTACCAATCCGCCATATTCCTGGTCCAGAAGGTGTTCGTGGCCGAAACTCGGACAACACCCTGATAAAGGAGAAACTTGGTTGGGCGCCAACAATAAGATTGAAGGTATGAAAATTACAATACTAACTCAACGTTTTTCTAACTCTTTCCCTCTGTGATGGTTTCCATATATGCCTAACGACTTGTAAGATTTTGCAAAAGACCACACAGATGGCTTTGAACTACATAGAATTGTTGAATGTTTGATACTGATTTTGATATTAACTAATTTACTGCTTAATAAATAATCTAAATTTCTCTAACAGGATGGACTGAGAATCATATACTTCTGGATCAAGGACCAGATTGAGAAAGAGAAGGTTCAAGGTATTGACATAACAACTTATGGGACGTCCAAGGTGATTGCCACTCAAGCCCCAGCTAAACTAGGTTCTCTCCTTGCTGCTGATGGCAAGGAATGAAGCATTTGGCGAAATGCTGTGGTGTGCTCTGGTGTTTTTAATAAAGAAAGCCAAGTTTTATTACTTTGCCTTGGCTTTGCAAATTGCATTCCACTACAAAAAAAACATCATTTTTGCGACGAAATTTAGCGACTAATTTTTTTTGTTACAATTTTGCGACGAATTTAGCGACGAAAACTTGTTTACTCGCTATTTCCAACGAAATTTCCAACGAAAAAATAATCGTCGCTAATTTCAAACGAATTCGGTTTTTGTCGCTCATTTGCGACGAATTCAGTGACAAATTTTGAATTTGTGGCTAATTTTGCGACAAATTCGGAATTCGTCGCTGAATTCAGCGACAAATTCGGAATTCGTCGCTAAATTTGAAATATAATAAAATAAAATAAAATATAAAAATATATTTTTTATTTAATAATTTTATATTTTATTATTTAATAAATTAATTTAGCGACAAATTCGGTTTTTGTCGCTAATTTGCGACGAATTCAGCGACAAATTTGAATTTGTTGCCAATTTTTGCGACAAATTCGGAATTCGTTGCTAAATTTGAAATATAATAAAATAAAATAAAATATAAAAATATATTTTTTATTTAATAATTTTATATTTTATTATTTAATAAATTAATTTAGCGACGAATTCCGTTTTGTCGCTAATTTGGGACGAATTCAGCGACAAATTTGAATTTGTGGCTAATTTTGCGACAAATTCGGAATTCATCGCTGAATTCAGTGACAAATTCGGAATTCGTCGCTAAATTTGAAATATAATAAAATAAAATAAAATATAAATATATATTTTTTATTTAATAATTTTATATTTTATTATTTAATAAATTAATTTAGCGACGAATTCGGTTTTTGTCGCTAATTTGCGACGAATTCAGCGATAAATTTGAATTTGTTGCCAATTTTTGCGACAAATTCGGAATTCGTTGCTAAATTTGAAATATAATAAAATAAAATAAAATATAAAAATATATTTTTTATTTAATAATTTTATATTTTATTATTTAATAAATTAATTTAGCGACGAATTCCGTTTTGTCGCTAATTTGGGACGAATTCAGCGACAAATTTGAATTTGTGGCTAATTTTGCGACAAATTCGGAATTCGTCGCTAAATTTAAAATATAATAAAATAAAATAAAATATAAATATATATTTATTCTTTAATAATTTTATATTTTATTATTTAATAAATTAATATAACGACGAATTCGGTTTTTGTTGTTAACTTTGCGACGAATTCCGGATTTCGTCGTTAAATTTGAAATATAATAAAATAAAATAAAATATTAATATATATTTATTATTTTTATTTTAAAAAGTTTAAAAAAATTAATCACATTTATTATTTTTAAGTAATATGTTATATTTTATTTTTATTTTATCTTTTAAAAAAATAGTATTATTATTTTTTTAAATCTTTTATTATTTTATTTTACACTAATATTTTATTATTTTATAATAAATTGTTATTTTATATTGTTTTATTATTATTAGAAAAATGTGAAGAAAAGATAATAAGTAAAAAAAAAAAAATTTATTACAGATATTAACATTTAGCTTGATGGTTACAGGATCTTAAAGCTTTATGAAAGCGCAGGGGTTCGAACCTTGGTGGAAACAAAGCAAAGGCAATTTTCAAGAATTAAGTGAGGTAGGCACTGTGGGCGCCGGCTCGGGCGGGTGTGCAGGCGGATGCTTGCTCGGGCGGGCGGGCTGGCTCGGGTTCAGGCGGGACTGCATTATTTTTCATTCATAATTTAGCGACGGATTTTGCGACGAATTTATATCCGTCGTTAATTTAGCGACGAATTTTTTTTGTCCATAAATTAGCGACAGATAATTTTTCGTTGCTAAATTTGCGACGAATTTAGCGATGAAAAATTATTCGTCGCTAAATTTAGCGACGAATTTTATATTTTCGTCGCTAAATTTAGAGACGGATAATTTTTTGTCGCTAAATTCGTCGCTAATAATTCGTCGCTAAATTTAGTGACAAAATTATAAAATTCGTCGCTAAATTTAGCGACGAATAATGTTTTGTCGCTAAATCCGTCACAAGTTTAGCGATAAAAAATTATCTATCGCTAAATTTAGCGACGAATTTATATTTTCGTCGCTAAAGTTAGCGACGAATTTTATATTTTCGTCGCTAAATTTGCGACGGATTTAGCGACAAAAAATTATTCGTCGCTAAATTTAGCGACGAATTTCTTATTTTTCGTCGCTAAATTTTTGCGACGCGTAATTAGCGACGAAAATTTTTTCGTCGCTAACGAATTTAGCGACAAATTTTTATTAAATTTTCGTCGCTAAATTTATGGCTAAAAACTTGTTTTTTTGTAGTGCCATCAAAAAATATTTTTATCTTTTATGATGTAGAAGTAGCCCAAGTGTGTTTTCAAAGTTAATCCTATATGGATGTGTGTGGAGGGAAGCAGCTTGTGCATCTCTTTTGTGGTACTTATCTTGCATATCCTAGAAGAGCCCACTTTGAGGATATTTGTAATAGCCTAGGCGTGGCATGTTGCTTCCCCTAAATCTTTGGAGGTCACCAATAAGGGATGTATTATCGGTCTTCAGTTTATCGATGCATGTTGCATCTCATGATTTAATGGAAGTTGATACGTTGCTGCTTGGTGCAATCTTGTGATATAATGTTGAATGGCTCTGGCTGATTTATTGAATTTTTATTTTTTCGGTTTTTCCTCCGACTCGATTGTGAAATGAATTAGATTTATATATATGCAAGTGAATTTTTATATAAATCTAACTTATTATAAAAATTTATTAAATCAACGAAATATTAAATTAAATATTTTTAATATGGTATTAGAATTATGTTCATTTATATTTCTTTATCATGTTTGTTATAATACACCCGATGGAACAAATACACTTTACCATATTAAATGAACAACTATTTTGAAAAATCTCTCTCTCTCTCTCTCTCTCTCTCTCTCTCTCTCTCTCTCTCTCTCTCTCTCTCTCTCTCTCTCTCTCTCTCTCTCTCTCTCTCTCTATATATATATATATATATATATATATCTTTGCCCAAATTTTCAAGTGTTGGATTGAGCGAGTGATCAATTTCTTTCTATCCAAATATATAAAGGTGTTAAAAGATCCTCCAGATATATTTTTTTATTCCTTTTTTTTTTATCTTGGCTTAGTTTTTCTTAGACTTCCCATCCATCAAGAATGTTACAAAAGATCTTGAAGATATATACTTTGGCTCAATGAATCAAAATCCACTTGCATGAGTGAGATGTGCATAATTTAATAAATCTAACTTCTACCTGCGCAACTTCATGCAAATCAAATTATTTCCAATGATATATATTTTTTTGTTTGTCTTCATTATTCTTTGATTGCATTTTTCACAAGCAATTGTCGAAAGGGTTGTAAAATTCAGTTTGCATGTGTTGCTTGGAATTCATGAAATTCTCTTTTTAAGCTGCTAAGTTATAATTTAATTATCATTATTTTCCTCATCAACTATGAATTTTATAAATTAAGAAACTTATCAGTTATAATTAATATAAAAATTTTTTTAAAGCTCATTATTATTTTTCTAATGGGCCCAGCTACCACTTTTTCTAGAGGGAACATGGAGAACAATAATAAATGAGAATATATACAAGGGGACATGAAACCAAAACTTTTTCTAGATTTCTACGTGGGCATGATGATTTGGTCACATGAGATTTGAACCATGAATAAAAAAGGAATGATAAAGGTTGAGAGGTGAGAGGGGAGGGGGAATTTGTGACAATTAGGTTGCTCCTTGGACACCATGTGGGCATGATGATTGGAATGAGAAGATGACTCCTCCCTAATCTTACCATTCAAATTTGATAGGATGCGGCGGCCAACTTTGTGGATAAAACTAAAATGTGACCCACAAAATTAAGGTGGGCACGTTTTGAATAGTGGGCTAGCCTGTTCATTATTTGGGTCAAATCATATACCCACCCAATCCATTACATAATCGGGTTATTTGGTTTAGAAAATAAAAATTTTTATTTGAGCCCCGCCCAAAAACCAAATAACCCAAATCAATGAAACCCAAACTATTTATTCGGTTTAATGATTTAGTCTTTAAATAAAATTTTTATTGAGTTAATAGTTATCTGGAATTGATTTGGGTAAATAAAACCCAAATCATTTAATCCGGATTTTAATTTGGGTAAATTGGTTAAAAAATTTTGTGATTTGATTCGATTTTTAGTTAGATTTTTTAAAATTTAAAATCTTGAATAATCTCAAAAACCGAATATCAGTCCGAATGAACACCCCTACCTGTGGGTGCAGGTGCATACTTTTTTGCTTTCACAACAGAAAGATGTATTTATTATTAAATCTGGACCGACCGGTGGTTAGATTGGATCAACCCATACACTGTTTCTTTCGAATACATTTATCTTATCATCAAATAGTGGTGCCCTTTGAGTCGATGGAAAGGATGGTCTATAAAATAACATGTGCACACACGGGAGCAAGCTCACGCACACACGTACACACATGCACGTGAAGAGAGTGGCTACCAAAAGAATACACGCAAGCGAGCAAGAGACTAACGTACACTCAATTTAGTAAATAATGATATTAGATTTTTTAATTAAGTTTTAAATTTAAAATTTAAAAATAAAAAATATTATATCTTGAGAGTTGGTTTTTTTTTTTTAAAAAAAAACACGACAAGCACTTAAATTATATTAATTAAAATATGATTTTAAATATCGATCAGAATGATATTAGAAAAAAGAAAGAGTATATGTGACGTGGGAGAGGCCCCAAGCTTAAGGCCACTAAAACTCCTGTTTGACCCCCTATTGATTTTAGGCTTATGATTTAATAATACCATTGTGAAATTTTAAATTGGGCAATAATTAATAATTACCACGTATTGTGAAATTAATAATTAAATTTAAAATTATATAACTAAAATATTATATAAGAATAATATATATAAATACTCACAAAACAATGCATTGTGAATTTTTTAAAATTTTTATTACAAAAATTAATATCACTTTACTAAAATCTTATTTTGTTCATTCATTATATTGAATTCGATTATAATCGAATATTATAATAATTTTTTGATATATACAATCAAACAATTATAAAAATAAAAATTAGAATTTTATTTTATTTTGAATTTTAGTCTCAATTATCATTATGAGTGCGAAAATTTAATTAAATTAAGTAATTGTGCAAAAATTGGTGCGTAAGCATATTGGTCACAAACAAATCAAACGTATGAATGATCGGGCATGTCACACAAAGGAGAGCCCAACAAGGAAATAACTTGTTATGTGGTCTTAAAATAAATTTTTTTTGTTGTATAAAAATTTAAATCTGATATCATCAATTTATGGGAGGAGAGTTTATACCACTAGGCTGTCTCTCTAAGAACTTTGTAACCCTAAAATAATGAGAGTTCAATTCTTACTCTTTTTTTATTATATCTAGATTTAAATTTAAAATTATCGAATTAAAAAATAAAACTTAGTCACCATTGGATTGTCCTCTTGGTAATCTAATTATCACCTTCTTCTCCGACACACAAATCATCACTCTCTAAAGTTGTGTCATACTCAGAGGTTCTTATTCAAGTGTCTAGTGTAGTGTTCAAATTTTATATATATATATATATATATATATAATTTTTTTTTCATAATTTTTTTTGTTATCTTCACATAAAAAAAAAATCCAAAAAATAAAATTGCCCTTAAAATGCAAAGAGCCCTAAAAGTTCACTCAAATGAAAGACGAAATAAAACTAAGAATATGCAGTCTAAGATCCACAAAGATTAAAAGACAAATCAATATTAAATTAAAAAACATTCTTTTTTAATGTAAAATCCATGTTACTTAAGAAAAATTTTATTTTAAATATAATAAAATAAAATAATTAAAATATTAAGTTCACTAAATAAATTTGAAGAGTCCAAGGTTTATGAAGTTATTTTTGGTTTTGTATTTAGTAATAAAAAATTATAATCGTTAGACGATAAGAACTTGGAAAGGGATTGTTTAACTTAGAATATTCCTTAAAACATAAAAGTTATTCTGAAATTGATGGTTCGTATCTATTTTTTGAAATTTAATAAGTATTTGAACAATCAAAAAAAAAAAAAAAGAAAACTCAATTGACATATTGAATAGTAATGGTTAGGAGTTTGATCCCATAGTAACGAAAAAATCAACGCTGGGAGACCTGTCCTCTCAATTGGGTTAGGTTGGTGGGTTAACCATGGTACCAAACAAAAATAACAATAAAATGACTTACAAAATAATATTAAGGATTTATGGTTTCAACCAAAAGAGGTTTTTAAAAATTATAATTAATAAAATCTTACTAAAATTAACAACTCTCTCGAGTTGACCCCATCAATCGAGTTTATAAATTTGCCCTCTTTTCATATGATTTTATGAAATATATAAGTTTCTTCTCAATGTCTTAAAAATAAGTATATGAATGATTGCTTGTTCTCAATGACATACAACTAGGATTTCTCAAAGAAAAACCAACATTACTACAAACCAAAATGATATTCCAAACTTTTCTTCTTAATATATTGTTAGCAAGTTGCATGAAATTTGAGCGTCAAATGAAAATTTAGCAAAAGGGGACGGTGGAGGGAGGACACTAGTATTGTTATCCCTCAAAGTGTTACACCATTTTTTTTTACAACCAATCGAGATCTAAAGTTATATTTCTTCTAATTTGATTTGAGTATTGTCAGACCTGATTAAGAGAAATTATTCTAATATAGTTTTTTCTATTTCTAAATTTTGAATTTAAAATTTAATTAAAAAATATAAAACCCTTATTTATTAATCCGACTATCTATTGGTACCCCTCTAACTATTACTATAAAGTCATAAGTTTGAACCCGTGACGTTGCAAATTTAATACATACCAGTGTTTTCACCATTGGTTCTAGTACCTGTGGTTAATAGAGGGAAGGAGAACCAAATCATTAAACAAGAGAAAAAAAGGTTAAGAGCACAGCACATGCTATGATCATGTTGATAAGTGGTAGATGTTGATCATGGGGTGGGTATTTTTTTTGTGCACTTAGACTTGGTTCATCAGGTGTTCGGAGCGGTTGAATCAACTGAGATACCTCTTAAGAGGTAAGGGTCTCCTAACGTATTTGATTCTATACTTAAATTGTGAGTCGAACTCATAATTTTAGTTAAGAGATATAGCAACCTATCGATTATATCAACTGTCAATTAGTTTTATGGTGTGAGTACAGAAAGGGTGTCAAGAGCATCGCTGAGCCCCAACTAGGTTTTAAGGGAAATGCTAAATTCCAAGTCTTGCTTTAAAAGATGCTTGACCAAACTTAATTTAAAAATCGGTTGTCAAATATGTACCTAATACCAACCGTATTCTTGTCTAATTAGAGTATGGATAAGAAATACAATTACTATCGATGGATAATCAGACAGTAGAATGTGATATTAAATCTCTTAATCAAGTTTCAAGTTCGAAATTTGAGAATGAAAAAAATTATATTAAATAGTGCCTCATAAACGTTTGAATGAGATTAATCAGAACAGAACTTAAGATATCGGTAATGAAAAAAATAAAATAAAATTACTATTCTTTGTGGATGTAAAGACTCTTACCTAATCCATGAACAATTGTGCCAGAAATGGACCAAAATTGACTTTTACTATGGCTCACAGTAATGAAAAGCTTAAAAAAATGTTATGTGTACCTGCAGGGCCATGCATTCATCTGGCCTTAGATTGAGGATTCAGTTTACTCGTATAGTAGTGATATAAATACCCGTTCTCCGATACGTAATTTCTAGTTCAAATCCTTTTATAATCAAAAACAAAAACAAAATGTGACCGGGCCTTTGAAAGTCTGCTTGTTCGGCCCTAATTAGGCTACATAGACGGCCCATGTTTTTACCAAATGGGCTGTTTCTGATAGGCGCTCCTTTTCTTTTTGGATAATAGATTGGTGCTTCTTTTCATGCATTCGGCTCTGCGGTCTCTCTATTGATATTTGATAATTAATTTTATTAATTTTAATTATTTTGATTTGAATTAATTATCGACCTATTAAAGGGTGAACTCTCCCGGTGCTCTTTTTTTTTTTTTTTCAAGACTTGAATCCGAAATTTCGATTAAAAAAATTAAATATTCTTACCACTAAATTGATAAAGTGTCGGTTCAACTCTGCACTCTCTTTGCCTAATATTCTTTTCTTCTCTTCCATCAAACAAAATAATCCCCACCTCAAAAAAAAAAAAAGAAAAAGAAAAGGAAAGAAAAAGCAGTGGTATTATACTTGAGATTTATAAAGTTTAGAAAACTTTTGAAAAACCAAAAGGAGCAACTTCCTGGGGCAAAATAGTAATGAAGGGAATAACAATTTTTTTTTTTTTTTTGTAAGTGAATAATTTGCTACCGGATCCAATTTTAATATGAGTAATTCGATATGAACACTGTGGGACTCACGAAGGAAAGGGAATAACAATTTTAAAATCAGAAGAAGTTTGATTAGCGAAATCAGAGGAGGAATGAAAAAAAATACTATTTTTGTTAGCTTTTGTAGCATTCTTATAACAATTTCTTTATCTTTTTCGTGCAATTCATACATACAGTGTTATCAAAAGCATACCGTACCGTGATTAAATCGCAATTGAAGCATAGTGGAAAGGAAAAAGGGGTCATTTTGGATAAAATATTATTTAAGTAATTAAATCCCGGGCCAACATTCAATCATAATTTTCTAATAAAATGGGTCAATTTACATTTAAATACAAAAATATCCACTAAAATTTAATTCATTAAAATTTAAATAGAAGAACATTTAAGTTTTTTGAAATATAAGATATTAAAAAAATCTTTACAAATCAAAATCTATAAAAATCTCCACAAATCCATCGATTTCTCCTCTCCTTTCCTGTCTCTTTCCTTTGTTCTCTCAATCTCTCAAATTTATCAATTAGTTAATTTATTATTCAATATGAATTTTAATAATGATCGCTGATTTTATATTTATTAAAATTTTATTTTTAAATTTTTTATATGAAAATATGAAATTAATATATATTTATTTTAAAAAACAATTATATATTTTTAATTATTATTCAAAAAACTAGCAGTTCAACGAGATTGACCTACGGTTGAGTTGGTAGAGCCATAATTTTGAAGTTTATGGGTCAATATACGGTACAGTTTAGATAACATTGCATATACATTTGGAGAATTTAGAATCTAGTTAGTTGATTTTATTATTAAGACATATATACTTGTTAGATTTTAATTTTTCTATTGAATCTGATTTCAGACCGACTTCCAAAACTTTTATAGTGATTTATCAAATTTCCTTATTTTAATATTAATTTACTTATGAAAAAATATACGGAAAAACTTAAAAACTAGGAGGGTGTTACCATTAATAAATTATAATAAGGTAGTCTTTTTTTGTTACAATTAAAATAAGGTAGTTAATGTATTAATTATTTTACCCAGCAACTCTGTGGAAAGATAACACATCCAACGCCCCCACAAGGAGTGCTAGAGACAAAAACACAAATCACTGCCACTGTCAACTGCTTAGAAGCAATCTCAAGGTCTTCTTTTTTTTTTTACTTGATCAATTGATATTCGAAATTATTGGAGGTGAGTTTGACTTCGCAGATGATACTTCTGTTAACTCGAATGGGATGACTTGATCGTACGGTGATGTCAAATGATGAGACCTACAAAAAGACTTCTGGAGGGTGCTCTGGAAGCGGAAGTTCTGATGCTCAAGTTAGAGAGCGGTTTTAGAAATGAAAGAAACAGAATGATTTCGAAAGAGAAAGAGTTCGAGAACCCTGTATGCTTATGTGCTTTTGTATAGGTTTCGGGGACTTACCTGGGCGGTAGGCGTATTGAAACTTATTTATCTTTCACTTATGAGAGTCGTGTGTATGCGGAGTGATAAAATCCTAATTTCCCTAAGAGAGTATCATGAGATTTTGGGAGATCAGAGCGTAGAATTCTCAAAGATTATAAAATCTTACCCATTTGGGAAGTCTTAATCGTCATGGAGATTCTTCTCCTTATCCGCTATGGTTGTTAATCTCTTTTCTATTTTTGTAAGATTCTCCCTATCTTTTTAGGAAGGTGAATATCTCTTAGTGAATTGGGTGACTTATACCGGTAGCCGAGGAGACCTAGGAATCGATCGGTTGAGGTGCCGAATAATCTGCTCTCACAAAGGGTAATTAATCGTTAAGTACTGACGGGATCTGTTGATGTTCATGGGCTTGATAAGTCTGAAGCCCACATGATTTAGTTTACATATTATCAATTGCCCCCTACTCCTTATTGGCGGCACATCCTAAGAAGTACGAGAGCAAATTGATTTGATAGTACAACAAGGTAGGGGCCGCAAGGATTTTACCTGATCATTCACAGAATGAGATGTATTCGCTTGATTGAGTATTAACCCTCATTGATAATAGACATATAGATTCTTAGAGTTCCATGTTTGGGGTACGGTCGAGCCATCTAGATGATCAAGGTGATAAGTGATTGGATGAACTTTTAAGCGAATTCTATAAGAACATTTCCAATTGGGCATTAGCTTCCCTCCTGGTTGGACTTGACTGGTAGTTTTCACCTTCTTGAGTACCAAGTCGCTTGGTTTGAACGTTCTAGTTTTGACTCGTCAATTACAGTATCTTACCGTCTGCTACTGATAAACGACCATTCGGACGCATATGGTTTCTCTTAGCATAGGAAGTAGGTCTAGATGTTCACGTAGTGTAGAATCATTTTGTCCTCCCTCATATTAGTTTACCCTTAGTGAATTAATCTCAATCTCGACTGGGATAACTATCTCACAATTGTATGTTAGGTTGAATAATGTCTCCCCGTTACCCGTCGGGGCATCCTTCGATAAGCCTAGAGAATTGTGTAGAGTTTATCTACCCATTAGCTTTTAACCTTGTCTAGTACAGCTTTTAACTCTTGTATGATCATTTGATTCGTTATTTCTATGAGACCATCGGTTTGCGGGTAGATGACAGAAGTGAAGCAGTGCTAGATTTCTAACCTCCTGTAGAAGTCACGAAAGCTTTTTTTGTCGAACTATTTTCCGTTGTTCGTGATTAGGACATGAGGTATAAGAATATAGTGATGATAGATGTCCATACGAAACGTTATATCTTGTAGGTGGTGTTTGGGCTAATAGTTCAGTTTCCACCTACTTTGTAAAATAGTCTATGACCATAATTAAGAACTTTTACTATCCGGTTGTTAAGGGAACGGTCCTAAAATGTCCATTCCTAATTGGGCAAATGGTCAGGATTGACTATCAGGTAAAACTCGGTGGAGGGTAGCGTGTCACCGACGAGAAGCGCCGGCATGTGTCGCATCTTTTGACATAGTCATTTACATCGGCTTTCATGGTTGACCAGTAGTACCCTTACTGAAAGACTTTGTTTGCCAAATAGGATTTTACCTTACCATTTGTAGAATGAGATATATTTATTCGATTGAGCAGTAACCCTCACTGATAATAGACGTGCAGGTTCTTGGAGTTCCATGTTCGGGGTACAGCTGAGCCGTTTAGGTGATCGAGGTGAAAAGTGTCCAGGCGAATTTCTGAGCGTATGCTATAATAACCTTTCCATTTGGGCACTAGCTTGCCCACTTGTTGGGGTTGATCAGTAGCTTCTACCTTCTTGAGTTCCAAATCGCATGGTTTGAACGTTCTTGTTTTGACCTGTCGGTTGTAGTACCTTATCGTCTATTGCTGATAAACAACCATTTGGATGGATGCGGTTTCTTTTAGCTTAGGAAGTAGGTCTAGACGTTCGTGTAGTGTGGACTCGTGTTGCCCTCCCTCATATTGGTGTACTCTTAGTAAATGATCTTAATCTCAACTGGGATATCTGTCTTGCAACTATATGTTAGGCTGAACAATGTCTCCCCCATTGTCCGTTAGGGAATCATTTGATAAGTTTAGAGAATGTTGTATAGTTTGTTTACCCATCAGCGTTTAACCTCATCTAGTGCGCCTTTTAACTCTTGTAGGATCGTTCAATTGGTTATTTTTGCGAGACTATTGGTTTGCGAGTAAGCGACAAAAGTGAAGCGGTGTTAGATTTCCAACTTACTATAGAAGTTATGGAAACTTTTGTTATCAAATTGCTTTCTGTGGTCCGTGATTAGGACGTGAGATATAACGAATCTAGTGATGATAGATATCCATATGAAATGTTGTATCTTGCCGGTGGTGATTTGGGTTAGTGGTTCAGTTTCTACCCACTTTGTAAAATAGCTTACTGTCATAATTAAGAACTTTCACTATCTGGTTGCTGAGGAACGGCCCTTACTGTCACAATTAAGAACTTTCACAATCCGGTTGTTGGGGAACGGTCCTAGAATGTCCATTCCTTATTGGGCAAATGACCATGGACTAGTTATCAAGCAGAGCTCGATGGAGGTAGGCATGGCACCGATGAGAAACGTTGGCACTTGTCGCATCTTTTGACATAGTCATTCGCATCACTTTCATGGTCGGCCAGTAGTACCCTTGCCGAAGGGTTTTATTCGCCAAATTTCAAGCCCCTAAATGATTGTCCAGTATTCCCTTGTAGACTTTTTTAAGGACATAGCCCCCTTGTTAAGGTGTTAGACACTTCAGATAGGGATGGATATAAGACTTCTTATAGAGGTAACCATTGATGATGGAATAATAGGTAGTGTTGCGCCTTAACCTATTAGTTTCAAAAGGTGAGCTCGACAGTTGCTTGTACTTCAGGTAGGCTTCTATAGGGTCTTTCCAAATCAATGAGCTACTCGTCGACAAAATCTATTTGGGCTCTTCAATACTGGGGCATAGTAGTTTTTCTATGTAAATAGTACAGCTAGTGGCCACTGAGTCAAAATTAGCTAATTTTGAGAGCATATCAGTTTGTGCGTTTTGGGACTGAGGGACCTGTTGTATGTCTATTTTGTCGAATGTATTTACCGCATGGTGTAACTTGAATAGGCACTTTACCATCGTCGGTTCTCTAGTTTCATAGACTACTTTGATTTACTTGACGATCAACTGGGTGTCGGTGAAGACCCATAGGCTCCGCGCCCTTAATGATGCTATGATCCGCAACCCGAAAAAGATGGTTTTGTATTCAATTTGGTTGTTGTTTGCTTGAAAGTCAAAACGGTAAGACTATTCAGTTTTAAAATTATTTGGCCCTACTAAGATAAGTCCGGCTCCGCTTCCCAAAGAATTGGACGACTCGTTGACATAGAGGGTCCACACAAGCTGCGAGCATTCTTCTTTGTCATTTGCAAGGGGCTGCACGATGGACATCAGTAATGTACACTCAAGGTTAAAGTCTGTGAAGGATTGACCTTTAATAGTCGGTCTCGATTGATATTCAATGTCAAACTCGTTTAATTCCACGCTCCACTTAATGAGTTGATCTGAGATATCTCTCTTCTGCAATATCTATTTTAAGGGCTAGTTGGTCAGTACCACGATGGTGTGGACGTGGAAGTAAGGCCAAAGAAACCTGGCGGTGATTACTAAGGCAAAATCTATCTTCTTGATAGGTCTGTAGTTTACTTTAGACTCATGGAGCATACGACTGATATAGTAAACTAGCTTTTGTATTATGGATTCCTGTCTCACAAGGACGGAACAAAGTGTATGGTCAGAAATAGAAAGGTAAAGATATAGTTTCTCACTAGGGACCGGTCGAGAAAGGAATGAGACGGCATGAGATACTCTTTGAGTCTTTCGAATACGGCTTTGCAGTTAGATGTCTACGTGAACTTCTAAGACTTCTTTAGGGTATCATAGAATGGTTTATACTTTTCCCTTACTTTTGATATAAATCAGTTTAGAATTGTAATTCTACCCGTGAGACGTTACACATCTTTTACTATTCTCTCAGTGGTGTCATATCCAGTATGGTTTGAATTTTCTCTAGATTTGTTTCAATCCCCCGATGGTTAATTAGAAAGTCTAGGAACTCCCCAAATAGGATCCCGAAAGTGCACTTTGTGAGAGGTCAACCTCATGTTGTATCATTCTAACGTCTGAAATATCTCCTCTAGGTCTGTGACGTGGTCGTCAGTATTAGAGTTTTTGACAAGTATGTAATCGACATAAGCTTTCACATTTCTACCAAATTGTTTATTGAAAACCTTATTGACCAAATGTTGAAAGGTTATCTCAATGTTCTTGAAGCTGAACGGCATGACAATGTAACAATAGATACCGATTACCATAATAAATCTGGTTTTTCTTCATCTTCGGGAGCCATACATATTTTGATTGTAACTGGAGTATACATGCATAAAACTAAGAGCTGATGACCAGAAGAATTACTGATAAGCTTGTCAATATTAATGAGTGGATAGCTGTCCTTTGGACATACTTATTGAGATTTGTGAAATCTACGCATATCCTTTACTTTCCGTTTGCTTTTTTCACCATTACCACGTTGGCTAGCTACTCGGGGTATTTTATCTCTCGAATGAACCTTATTGTTAGAAGTTTTTGAACATTTTCTTGTATTTCACGTTGATATTCTAGTGCGAACACTCTTTTCTTTTGTTTGATAGGCTTGTGACTAGCATTCATAGTCAGTTTGTGGACTATAATCGAAGGATGAATGACTAACATGTCTTCGGAGGACCATGCAAAGACTTTGGAATGGCATCACAGACAATCCGCGATTGCCTTTTTGAAGGGGCATCGGTAAGTGGGTACCAACTT
Source organism: Dillenia suffruticosa (assembly GCA_033439265.1). NCBI lineage: Eukaryota > Viridiplantae > Streptophyta > Magnoliopsida > Dilleniales > Dilleniaceae > Dillenia > Dillenia suffruticosa. The sequence continues at coordinate 3,438,006 of JAVTVX010000018.1, read as the reverse complement.
GAATGGTCTGATTGGGTGTGTTAGTGATGGGAATCTCGATTACCTCCTCTCCAAATTGAGGTTTGGACTGTTGCTCAGTGTCATCTCGAAGTTCCATAATATCTATTGCTAGGATTTTCCCTTCTCCCCCCGTTAAGGGGACGATCAATGGATTGGGGTCATTGTGAAACATCGCGATCCTTAAGAGCGTTCTGAATTTGATCTTCATGTGTGTAGTGTTGGAGAGTGCTTCAAGGCTGTTCAGGCTCTAACGGGCCAGAATGGTGTTATAGGAGGACTGAAGTTTTACCACGTTGAAAGTGGTTTTTGCAACAACATGATGAGGATGGATTCTTAGTGACACAACGAACGAGATAAGACCTTATGACTGTATACATTCACCAGCGAGCTCTTTAATAGGTTGATCGGAAGGTTGAAGTTGAGATGGAACGAAACCCACCTACTAAATATGTCCCAGAAAAGGATGTCACGCTCTGCTCCTTGATCCACGAAGGTTCTCTTGATAAGGTTAGAGCCAATCTTTGCTGTGATAATTAACAGATCGTTTCGGCGAGTATTAACTCCAGTCAAATTGTCAACATCGAAACTAATTGTTGGCATTATTTTCTTGGCTGATGTCATGATGGAGAGAAGAAGATGGCAATAGGGGTTAATCGGATTAGAAGATCAGTCTGTTTCCTACATACGGCACCAGTTTGTTGGAGTTAGGTTTGGCTTTATAGATGATATTTCTGCTAACTTGAATGGGATGATATGATCGTATAGTGAACTCGAATGATAAAAACTACAAAAAGACCGCTGGAGAGTGTTCCGACAGGGGAGGCTCTGATACTCAAGTTAGAGAGTAGTTTTCGAATGAAGAAAAATAGATTAATATCGAAAGAGAGAGAGTCCGAGGACCTGTATGCTTGTTTGTTTTGTGTAGGTTTCGAAAACTCACCTGAGCGATAGGTGCATTGAAGTTTATTTATATTTCGCTTGTGAGAGTTTTGTGCATGTGGGGTGATAAAACCATAATTCCCTTAATGAGAGTGTCCCAAGATTTCGGGAGGTCAGAGCGTATAACTCTAAAAAATTATAAAATCTTTCCCGTTTATGAAATCCATTTCATCATAGAGATTCTTCTCCTTATCGGCTGTGGTTGTATCTCTTTTCCATTTTCATAAGATTCTTCTCGTCTTTTTAGGGAAGCAAATATCTTTTAGCGGATTGGGTGACTTCTACCAGGTGCCGATGAGGTTTAGGGACCGATCAAAAGTTATCGCCGGTGAGTACCCCACGGTATCTATTGACGTTCGTAGGTCTGACAAGTTTGGGCTCACGATTTAGATTACGTACAATCGAAAATCATATTCCGATTAATTATATTTGAATTATTATCAAACTCTCTATAGAAAGAAACACTTTCGATATATATTTTTTTTATATTCAATATTTTGAGTCATAATTAAAGAATCTACATCATTTCTGATATCATTTGTTTTAGGTCTATTCTCCATTAATATCTCAAGTCTCTCTATCATAAATTTTTTTTTTTTTTTTGTTTCATTTCTTTTGGAATTTTTTGAGCTCTGATTCCCAGAAAGAAAAGAAACGTGAAGAATTGTGTTTGTGTTGCATGGGAGGGTGCAAATCTAATCAAGGGTGAATCCCCCACCCCCCGCAAAAAAAAAAAAAAAAAATCAACAAAAGGACAACATCGTTTTTGTTTCTTGCCAGATCGCACCTGACATATTCATTTATTTTAATCTTTACAATTAATTCTTTTCTAATAGATTCTGCAAATTTAATAATTTGATAATTCAAAAGAACTATCATATGTTGCTTTCTCCTGGATAAGCCTCTTGTCTTTTGCTTTCGTCACTATTGGAGACAATTTAAAGTTTTTAAGAGCATTTGATACGCACTCAATTGATTCAGAAACTCATCGTGTACGCTTTTGAATTTAAAAATATAATAATTCAAAATTTTCATTTCTAAATTTTATTCTCATTTTATTAATTCAAATAAATCATACTTCAATAAGTATTTTTTAGTTTTTTAAAATATTTAATTAAATAGTTTTTGAAGGTATGAAATATAAAATAATTCTTTTTCTATAATCATAAAATAAATTAAAATTATTAGTATAACTTAAACTCATTCTACTGAAAAATGTATTATGTACATAATTAGGGGACCATATCTATTTATATAATAATAATAATAATAATAATAATAATAATAATAATAATAATAATAATAATAATAATAATAACTCTATTTTATTAATTTCATATTTTTGAGTAATAGAATCATAATTATATTGTTACAGACAATCTCTGGAAGCAACATGGGTGTGTGTCTCTTCCTCTCTTTAGGAATCTTCATTAAAGATGTTTGGGGTTTTGCTGTCTTTCACCTTGCTGAACACATGTACATCAAAGTAAGATTTATTTTTTAATATGAATAATTATGGATTGGTCCAAGAGAAATGCATTGAACAAGGAATTTGTTACCCACTCCTCTTTATTGGGAATGATTTATATATATATATATATATATACACAATGATCGAAAAAAATCATAGAAATACATATATTTATAAAAATTTGAATATTAATTTTAAAAAAGATATTTATAAAAGATTTATTCCTAATATATAATATTAATAAGATACAGTTCATTCATTTAAATATTATATATCATTTAATATGAAATATCATTCAAATATATTAAAATCTAATTCAGATAATATGTTTGAGTACATCGAAATCTAGTTTAAATAATAAGAAAAATCTAATATAATATATAAAATAATTCAATTATCAAAATCCTCTCTGGGGCAAGGGAAGACAAATGTGAGATGAACTGAAGACCTAAAGTGGTGAGAGTGAGAATGAAAAAAAAGGAAAGAAAGAAAGAAAGAAAAAAACTTGGGTTGATCGGTTCAATCTAGTTTCCAATTCAATCTAAATTTTGATTGATTTTTTAAAAATCCAATTATGTTAAGAAATTTAGACCAGCTATTGGTCCAATTCCCGATTGGACCGGCTAATCCGGTGTTCAAAACACTATTATTAAACTTGCATGATTGTATTTTGACTAAATTAAAGATTTAGATTAAAATAAATTACTATTTAATATTTAGAATATTTTGGGAGTTTATTTACTTTTCATGATTAAGATAAAAAAATAATTTTTATATTTAAGATCTAAATTTTTTTAATAAAAAGTAGTTATTGCTCCTGGAAAAACAAGTTAATCTCTTCTCTTTCTTTTTTAATTTATATCGAGATTTAAATTAAAATTTAATATCAAAATCTAAACTCTAATTTTTGTGATTTTCATTTTGCAAAATTCAGCAAACTCACAAAAATTCTCTCGATATAATATTTTTCATAAAAATTTATAATATTGACTAGTAAAATTAAAAAACAAAGATAAAAATTAAGAATAAAACAAAAGAAAATATACAATATAAATTGTAATCCCCATTTTTCAACTTCAACTTGAGGGCATTTTAGTCCTCCCAAAAAGATCCACAATCCCAAATGATGTAAGACTATCCCGAGTGTCAAGGGATGCTCCGCTCGCATTCGGAAAAAGAAATTGGATTTGAAATTAAAAAATTTGGAGTTTTATAAATACATATTTTCACTTGGGTTTTAAAAATTTCATAATTTAAAAGTTTTATTTTTAAATATATTTTTATTTTATTAATTTAAACAAATCATATAAATTTCAAATCAAGTATATTTTAAATATTTTTTTTCTTGATTTTTAAGGTCAGAATTAAATGTACAATGTCAGTCTTGAGAAATCACAACCATTAAATAACATTTTCTTTAAATCTAAATTTTATTTCGGCCTTTTTTTTCTGCTCTACTATTTTTTTTAATATAAAAGGAAACACATTTTCCGAGAGAATGGGGCCAAACCAGGCAATTTCGTAGCAGCTTCCACGAATTTTCTGCCTTCTGCAATTGGGTATTGGTGCCACTCACTCTCGGCTTCACCCTACCCCCACCTGGCTACCCCTCCAAGTTTAGACCCACGAGCCCTACTAAAAGACATGGGAGTACCAGATGCAAATCCAACAACGACAATAAAGGAAAAAAATGACCGTACAAAAAATCCCTCCGCCTCCCCATTTCATCTTTTTTTTTTTTTATATAAGCACGCGTGTTGGGTTTTGAAAACTTTTTTTATTGCTAATAATTAACCATTTTCTAAAAAAAAAAAAAAAAACATTTAGATTACAAAATATTTTAAATTTCTCTTGAAAAATGTAAAATTATTAAAATTATTAGCATCCAAATCTTCCATCTATTGATTTTCATCTATTGATTTTCTCTAAAAGGGTAAAATGACTAATACACTTTACAATTAGTATTCTTTCTAATCAATGCTAATTTTCATTACAATCTTCAATTATACAAAATACATCTTAATTTTGCCCTTCTAAATACATTATATTAGAAGATTATATTCTCTAAATTTTCTTTTATGAGTTTTTAGAATTCTAATTTGACAAGAAACAAAATATAATTAATTATTTATGGCTCTCCGTTATTTACCTTCCCTTTTACCCTCATTTCGATTTAATTAATAAAAAAAAGGTGAAAAAGTGACTCACCCTCTCTCTCTCTCTCTCTCTCTCTCTCTCTCTATTTTTTCTTTTTATTTTTTTGACGATATTAAGAAGAAATAAATAATCAGGGTCCTTTCTTGAGTTCACTCTCTCCTCTCTATATATAGCATGAGCGTTACACCCTCGTATCTCACACCTTTTCGTTTCTTCTCTCTCTCTCTCATTATCTTCTCTCTTACCCTTTAGGCTTCACAAGTTTCTCTTCCAAACGTTCAAAGGTGCAACTCCTGCATTCAATTTCATGCCTTTTCTCCCCTATTACTCTGTTTCCATCTCATGTTTTATGTGAATTGAGGAAGTGGCTTTTCTTGCTTTTGCATTTTTGGTTCTGGGTTCTTTAAATCTGGGGTTGTTTTTCATGCATTAGTGTTTTGTTTTGTTTTGTTTTTTTCCCATCCTCGTGGGTATGTTTTATTTTATTGATATAACGTTTGTACTTGTCACATTACCTGAAATTGTACCGTTCCCGCTTTTGTTTATGTTTTAATGTTTGTTCAGTCCTTAATTTTTCCGAAGATTGCTTATTGATTTGTATGCGTTTTGTTGTATTTTATTTTATTTTATTGTTTTCTTGGCTTTCTGGGTTCCCTACTTCCTGAAATTTAATTTAATTATTTTTTTTTGTGAATTGAGGAAGTGGTTCCTCATGTATTTGTGTTCACGCTTCTGGGTTCTTCGAATCTAAGGTTAATTTCCATGTCTAGGGTTTTTTTTTTGGTGGGTCTGTTTTACTTGGTCATTTGATGTCTGTACTTTCACATTTTCCCTGTAATTTTACTGTTTCTGCTTTTAAGGTGTATGCTTCAATGACTAAGATTTTTAATTTTTGTGAAGATTGTTCATTAATTTGTGTTTCGTGTTTTTTTCGGTTCATTGTGTTCGGAACTTCCGAAGCTTTCCCTGTTTCTAGAGGTATATTCTTTATCGACTCTATTTCCTTAACTAGTTTATCAGCAACATATATGTAAGTCAGCTTCATGTCACTTTAGTTTATTTCTACTTAAAATTTTCATCTTTCTCTCTCTCTCTCTCTCTCTCGGTTCGGGCTCCTGATTTGGTTGCTTAACCTGTAAATTATTACCCATTTTTTCCCCTTTAATACCTATTATTTCTGGATTGGTTTTTCTTATTTTTATTGCTTTTCCTTGAATTTTTTTATTTTCTTGTCATTTTCTTTTTCTTGCGCTGAGATCCAGGTAAAAATTGATCTATTAAACTACTTATTAATATTCATTGATGCTGGTTTTCTGTGTCTTGGGTGCTGTTTGGAGTGTAATGGTTGCTGCTGGTCTTTTGCGAGTCTTAAGTTTTTGTACCTTTTGATATGTGTTCATTTAGTATTTAGCATGTGTAGTTGCCCTAGTTTTGTCAGTATCTAATTTTACAGATAGTCCTCAATTCAAATAATTTTTTTCTTAATTTGATCAAAATGCTTGATTTGAGTTTGGATTTCATCAACCCTTAATGCTTGGCAGAATGGGAAGCACAGATGGCACTGATTATGGCGAGTACACTTACAAGAACCTCGAGAGGGAACCCTACTGGCCCTCTGAGAAACTCCGCATTTCAATCACTGGGGCAGGTGGGTTCATTGCTTCACACATTGCCCGCCGCTTGAAGAGTGAGGGACATTACATCATTGCTTCTGATTGGAAGAAGAATGAGCACATGACTGAAGACATGTTCTGTCATGAGTTCCATCTTGTTGATCTTAGGGTTATGGATAACTGCCTCAAGGTCACCCAAGGGGTTGATCATGTCTTCAATCTTGCTGCTGACATGGGTGGCATGGGCTTCATTCAGTCGAATCACTCTGTCATTATGTATAACAACACCATGATCAGCTTCAACATGCTCGAGGCAGCCAGGGTTAATGGAGTTAAGAGGTTTGTTTGCATTATACTCTTACATTTTCCACCAAGATTGTGGCTTGAAACATGACTACTAACGGCTTAGTTTTCTGTCTTGGAATTTGGAACGATGTATACAACTTTGTGTAGGTTTTTCTATGCCTCAAGTGCTTGCATCTATCCAGAATTCAAGCAGTTGGAAACTAATGTGAGTTTGAAGGAGTCTGATGCCTGGCCTGCAGAGGTAATTTTTATTGGTTTTTGAAGAGTGATGTGCCCAGTTGTGTTTCATTTGTGATTTCTGAATTTTATTGTGTGTGTGTGATTATAGCCTCAAGATGCTTATGGATTGGAGAAACTCGCGACCGAGGAGTTGTGCAAGCATTACACAAAAGACTTTGGTATTGAATGTCGTATTGGAAGGTTTCACAACATCTATGGCCCCTTTGGAACATGGAAAGGTTAGCTCCATTTACAGTCATTTTTGATTTCTTAGGAGAACTACCTCTTCTTGTTGTTGGCTTCTTATAGTGATTCTATTTACTTCTATTTTAGGTGGACGGGAGAAGGCTCCTGCTGCATTTTGCAGAAAGGCTATCACTGCTGTAGATAAGTTTGAGATGTGGGGAGATGGACTCCAAACCCGATCTTTCACATTCATTGATGAATGTGTAGAAGGTGTTCTTAGGTTGGTATTTAATCTTCTCATGTCTCTACAGGAAGCTGATCACTTTTAATAACCGTGAATTGTTCTGACGTGTCTAATGTACATTTTGGAAGGAGTTGTGATGAATTTTGCTTTTTCGCCTTTTAAGAGAATGCATTATTTAATAGTCTGCATTTTATTTTGATGTTGCTTCTTTTTTTGCCCCCACTTTCAATAGCTAATCATGGTGTATATTCTTCCATGGCTGCATCTACCTTTTATGACATGCTACAAATGACACCTTTTCATTCCCAAGTGTGTCAACACACAATAGAATTTGTGCTTGTCAGGCCAACTTGACTGATTTTAGAAACAGATCATGCTCATTTTTGTGGTTATGATTATCAAATCATGTTTCTTATTCTAAACTTGCATGTTTAGGCTGACAAAGTCAGACTTCCGGGAGCCTGTGAATATTGGAAGTGATGAGATGGTTAGCATGAATGAAATGGCCGAGATTGTTCTTGGCTTCGAGAACAAGAAGCTACCAATCCACCATATTCCTGGTCCAGAAGGTGTTCGTGGCAGAAACTCAGACAACACCTTGATAAAGGAGAAACTTGGTTGGGCGCCAACAATGAGATTGAAGGTATGAAAATTACGGTACTAACTCAACATTTTTCTAACTCTTTCCTCTCTGATATTTTCCATATAAGGCTAATGAATTGTAAGATTTTGTGAAAGACGACACGGTTGGCTTTGAACTACATAGAATTGTTGAATGTTTGATACACATTTTGATATTAACTAGTCTACTACTTAATGAATAACCAAAATTTCTCTAACAGGATGGACTGAGAATCACATATTTCTGGATCAAGGACCAGATTGAGAAAGAGAAGGTTCAAGGTATTGACATAAGAACTTATGGGTCCTCCAAGGTGGTTGGCACTCAAGCCCCAGTTCAACTTGGTTCCCTCCGTGCTGCTGATGGCAAGGAGTGAAGCATTTGGCGAAATGCTGTGGTGTGCTCTGGTGTTTTTAGTAAAGAAAGCCAAGTTTTTATTATTTTGCCTTGGCTTTGCAAATTGCATTCCATCAAAAAATATTTTTATCTTTATGATGTAGAAGTAGCTCAAGGGTGTTTTACAAGTTAGTCCTATATGGATGTGTGTGGAGGGAAGCAGCCTGTGCATCGTTTTTATAGTATTTATCTTGGATATCCTAGAAGCGCCCACTTTTAGGATATCTGTAATATCCTAGGCGTGGCATGTTGCTTGCCCTAAATCTTTTGAGGGGGTCGCAAATAAGGGATGTATTGTTTATCCATATATGTTGCGTGTCATGATTTAATGGAAGTTGATGCCTTGCTGCTTCGTGCGGTCTTCTGATATGATGCTGTTACTGAATTTTGAGAGAGAGAGAGAGAGAGAGTTTTGAAGTTCACATCAATTGTTCTCTGAGATGGTTTTTTTCCTTGGCAGAAATATGTCAAATATCTTAATTGATTATTTTTGGCAAATCTTTCATTACATCTGATCGTATGATGTTATCTCTAGCCAATCAAATGCTGCAGCCAATGTTGAAGGAAGAAAAGGCCCTTCTGTTTTATGGTCAAAAAGAAAGAACCTACAACAGTTTCAACGCAAGTTTTTCTTCCGCCCGACCTGCACGTTATGGACAAGCTAAGATCCCAAAAAAAATAAAAATAAAAATAAAAGGCTATCAAACCTTGTTGCACTCAAATTCAGCCACCAAAATTCAGTGGCACAGTTTTTGGCACACCATGGTAACATTCAGAGAATATTCTTGGCCACCAACTTGTTTCTTTACTTCCTATTGCTTATTTTATTCAAAAAACTTGCGAGTGTTTCGTGGGCTGCTATTTATCAAATTCAGCATCTTGGAAGTCTTGAGGGGCTGTCACAGGGGGACCAAGGAGAATAACAGATAACTACGTGGCTTGGATTGGGTTGGATTGGTTCGAAGAGTATTGAAGTGTGACATAGCTAACTTCTAACAAAGGCTCACGAGATTATACTCGGAACCTATCTTCTAATGTGCAAGGAGCAGAGCTCCAAGTTGTATTACTTCACCATCAACTCCTTCCTGCAAAGTCAGGAGAACTAAACAACTCTTGCAATTGAGTCTAAAAGGACCATATAAGTGGGAACTCACAGCACATGATAACTTAAATCCGATCTTTTCCTGGCATGAGCCAATTTAAACTATAGCCACTGCCATTAGAGTGGAGCCGTCAAAGGAAGGCCCACAACCTAATAGTATCGGCGGGTTCCTTCAGAAGTCTGTGGCTCATCCATTTGAGCTTCTGAGTGGATGTCTAGAATCTAGATGATCCATGTGCCTATTGTGCTTCATGGAGTAAAATTTAGAATTTTCTCCAAGAATGCATATGCAATTGGAATAAATAATTATGGCATTAAAATTTGTCCATAGCAAATTTACATGATATTTGTTTAAATGTTGGAAGATAAGACATAATGAACAACATGACATGTGATGGCTGTGTAGAGAGAATATCAGTTTCTGCCAGAAGAGAATAATGTGCAGTATACCAACTTGGAAACCTCAATTATCATGAAAGATGGGATTGGCTTCTAGCTGCTGAGCGAATTTCTCCAGGATATCTTTCACAAAGATTCCAAATTCATCTTTATTCAATTTCACATCATTCTTTCCTTTCTCTAAATCAGCAAATATTGCCTCGTAAAGAAGAACTGCTGCCTCATTGGCCTCCAAAGGTGGCAAGCCCAGCTCTATTCCATTTTTCTGAAGGAAAACCGTGATCACATCTGTTGTCTCTTGCCTATCCTCTCCAATATTCATTTCTTGCCATGACTTCTCTAGGATACTATTTAATTGCTTTTCATCAGCCAGAAGCTGCATCACCAAACATGAAATATATCAACTGAATTAGAGAAACATCTCTTGGGATGTGACAAGCCCGCAATTTTAAGCCTCAAAATTCCCCACAAAAGCTGTGATCATAAACTCCAATAAAAATTCTTTAACTAATCTTGTAAGTTAATCAACGAATATCACAAAAATGTTGTTAACTCTCTGAAAACTTCCTAAGAACTTGAGTAACACAGAGTATGGTGGCATTTTTCATCAATGAAGCACGAAAAGATATTCTTATGATATATTTTACTCATGGACAATCAGTGATCAATTAATTCAGCATAGACTCCTAGTTTTAGATATACGAGTCTAAAAGACAAAAGAAATATCGTCCATTTGTAGACCCAAGAATTAAGTGGTAGAATCTAAAAAGAGAAAATGTGATGACATTTAGAGATAAATTAATTCAGGCAATAAATTGGTCTACTAATACTGATTTAGAAACAATGTGGAAAGAGATATCTACTAATATTAAGAATATAGGTAGAGAGGTTCTTGGTGTCTCCAAGGGTTAGGCTCCGATAGGCAAGGAATCATGGTGGTGGAATGAATAAATACAAACTGTCATTTGAATCAAACGAGAGTGTTATAAGAATCTTAAGGATAATAGTAGTAATGATGCATAAGAAAAATACAAAAGTGCAAGAAAAGAAGTGAAAAAGATGATACAAGAATCAAAAAATAAGGTGTATAATGAATTATACAAAAGATTAGAGACTGAAAAAGGAGAAAGAGAGATCCACAGACTAGCCAAGATAAGGGAAAGAAAGGGAAAAGATTTAAATGGTGTTAGGTGCATTAAGAATGGAGCTAATGATATATTTATAAGGAATGAGGACATAAGAAAGTATTGGAGAGATTATTTTGATAATCTGTTCAATGTTAAGAGTACAATAGATATAGGAGATATTAAGATACCGGTATAAAAGATTAATAGAGACTTTAAACATAAAATTCATCCTTATAAAGTGAAGGAAGTTTTAAAGAGAATGAAGAATAGGACTTGATGACATCTCTATAGAAATGTGAAAATGTTTAGGTAAATTAGGTATAATAATGTAAACGGGTATTTTCAACAAAATTTGGCAAATCAAGAAAATGCCTCAAATATGGAGGAAGAGTATAATTGTACCGCAATATAAGAATAAATCAAATATACAAGATTGCTCCAACTATAGAGAAATTAAACTTATGAGTCATACCATAAACTATGGGAGAGAGTGATAGAACATAGATTGAGATTGGAAATAAATATTTTTTTAAAATCAATTTGGATTTATGGCCGGGTGATCCACTAGGAAGCAATCCACTTGTTAAGACATTTGATGGAGATATATAGAGCACATAAGAGAGACTTACATATAGTATTCATTGATCTAGAAAAAATATATGATAGGGTTCCTAGAGACGTATTATGGTGAGCGCTGATGAAAAAAGGAATCTCTTCGAAATATATTAATCTCATTAGAGATATGTATGAAAAAGTTGTAACTAATGTACGAACTCGCGATGGTTTGAGCGATAGCTTTCCCATTAGTATCGAACTTCATCAAAGTTCAACATTAAGTCCCCTTCTCTTTGCAATAGTAATAGACGAAATTACAAAAAATATTCAATATGAAATACTATTGTGTATACTTTTTGCAGATGATATAGTTCTAGTTGATGAAACTAGGGAGGATATTCATGCTAAATTAGAGTTATGGAGGATCACACTAGAATCCAGAGGGTTTCAATTGAATAGATTGAAAACAAGTATATGAGGTTCGGTTTAGCAACAATCATCGAAATGATGAAAAAATGATTAGACTAGATGGATAAGATGTACCGGAAAATGAACGGTTTAGGTATCTAGGTTCCATCATTCAAAATGATAGCAATATAGATGAAGATGTGAACTATAGAATTCAAGTAGGCTGGATGAAACGGAGAAGCATCTGGAATTCTTTACGATCGCACGATGTCAATGCATTTGAAGGGAAAGTTCTATAGAACCGCGGTTAGACCTGCATTATTGTATGGTATTGAGTGTTGGACTATTAAACAACAACAAGAACAAAAAATGATCGTAGCAGAAATGAAGATGTTTAAGTGGATGTGTGGTAAAAATAAAAAAGATAGAATTAGAAATAAAGAGATTCGTAATAAGTTGAGAGTTAGTTCAATTGTGGATAAAATGCGAGAGTGTCGTTTGAGATGGTTTGGACATGTACAAAGAAGATCTAAGGACGCACAAGTGAGGAGAACCAAGAACTTAAATATGAGAGATTTAGTAAAACGTAGGGGTAGATCGCTGAAAACTTGGATTTAAGTTATTAGTAAAGATATGATAGTTAAAGGTTTAGACGAGAAGATGACTTTGAATAGAAATGAGTGGCGTAGAAGAATCTACATAAATTAAACTAATATATTTTAGATATATATATATATATATACTTTTTTAATTATTATTATTTTTTATTCTCTTCTATATTTATTTCTATTTTTGTATTATTTATTTATTTATTTTTTTAATCATAATTTGTCTCTGACCAACCCTAAATTATTGGATTTGAGGTTCAGTTTGTAGTTGTTGTTGTTGTTGTTGGACAATCAATGATCAAAACACCAGATAAATGGCAGAAAGTTGAAATGCAAAACAGGGTTGAGGAAGTACTGACATATCAAAATAAAAATTATCCGGTGTTCACTTCTGAAGCACCTCAAAGGTTTTCTTGAGAAGACATTCATGTACATGGGTGTACCACTAAACACAAAAGTTAGAGGCAGTTAATTTACCTTTCTTAGCTTGGAACCATTTGCTATCTTTATCTTCTGGATGACAACAACATGCTTTTCCGCCAGGGCATTGGCTAATTCCTGTAGAATAGGCTGAAGTAATTGCGCAAACTGTGCTTGACCCAATTCTCCTTCCTCATCAGCTCCATGTTTTTTTATAATGTCATTTAGCAGAGGATATTCTGCAGAACCACATCTACCGAGTTAATCACAAAACAAGATGAAGTTGAGTAGTGTAGTGAGAACTATGAGCATGGATGTTGCAAGTGTAAAAGCAATTTGATTGTAGATTTTGCATTGGGTGGACTTTACAATTTCTGGAGCTCAACGAAATCAAAGATATTGGAATTAGAAATCTATATTCAGTACTCTGGTCTTTAATTTCTCCCATGGGCAATTAAGTAGCCCAGCTGATTTTTCTTAATGGGAAACATGAGCAACTAAATCAAACTGCAAATAGAACAACTATCATTTTCAGTTGCCAAACAAATAGAGATGGTAATATCTTTCTGGAAATGAGATGATATAATAAAACTAAATCATAAGTCTAACTGCCCAACAGGGAAAGATCTGGATCTAGGAGAAAACTTGATTTTGACCCAGGTTTTGATAATGCCTGGTCACAATAGTTTCGGCAGCCTCATCACTATGGAACTATTATTGATGTTTCAAACTGGCATCATGGGTTACAGCTTAATATCGAACGAAAAAAAGAATGAAGTTAGATGGTGTATGTGTTCAGATGAAATTATTATCCAAGAAAGTGATTTAAGTCTACCATGGCCAACCAAACCTTTTTAATTAAAAAGACTAAACCCCAAAACCAGAATTGTATCTCCAATGTCCCCCCTGAGAATTTTTCCGCCCAACTGTCCTTATTGTAGTCCACTGATAAACATGATTATCATGCGAATAAAAGCAGTATTAGACTCATAAGGCATGGTACATATAAAAAGCAAAGCAGATATACAAATTATTACCAACATATCAAGTAAAAAAAACATGTCCGCTTCCCGAAACTATTGGTTCTCTTTAAGCTTTGGAATGGTGGATCATGACATGAACACAAGACTTTTAACAAAGTCCGAAGCAAAATTTAGGATTCATAACTAAATGGGTAGATGCGGCATAATAGACAGGACAAGATCTCGAAATGTATTGGAACAGGACAGAATTACTAAACTGGAACTTAACTAATCGGATTCAGCAGCTTAAACTGGATTTACTTCAACCAGCACCAGCAACTACTGAAACTGAACCAGATGTAGAATTATTCAACTCTATCATGGAAGGAATGCCAATGTAAGTTGTTTTTGTCGTATACCTAGTATTGGGTTTGAAATGTTTTCTATTGGTTTAAACATGTTTACTTCAACAAAACTCAAATCATGTCTGGTCAGAAACTAATGTCTTTGCACTGCCCGGATGAGGCCATAGTTGAGCTACTAAAGCTGCCTCTTCATAAATGCACATATTAATTTTCTAGTCACTTCAGAAAAACCAATTGATCTAAGCAAAAATGCTCATGATGATCTCCTCATTGTGCACCACAATGAGGCACATATTGGCATCTCAGATTCAGCAAAGATCTTTTCCGTGGCTTTGCATCTTAATATTCACGGTGCATGCAGTAAAAACCTGTTAGTGCCCCCCCTCCTTTTTTTAATTTTTATTTTTTTCATTGGCTAAATAAATCAGCAATACCATGCTGGATCCTGAACTTGCTTCACTTCATTGCAAGCAAGACTCAAGATTCTGTGAGGAACTTTCATCATAGGAGAGTTAAGAAAGGGAAGATAGAGATAGAAAAAAATCTGAAGCTAGTGCCCTCCACAAGCTTGGTTATCAAGAGAAGGCTTGGGGGGGGGGCATATCATTCATTTCAAGCAGCGCCCTTTTGCACTACACAAATAAGATATAATCCAATACTGGAGGGTGTTGCAGCATGACAGCGTGTAGCCAAAATTGCCAAATTAATTGCAAGAATATTAGGAAAGTCTTATCTAACAAAATAAATCAATATTGAGCTTTAAAGTGGATTTAGTAGCAGGCAATATCAGCACTACAGCACTGGCATTCTTGAGTTAGAAAAGGGCCTTGTTCCAAAGCCTCAAGCCTACTGTAGCACATCAGATGCCAATGGTCAAGAGTAAAGTTTAAAGCCATGAAATTTTGAATACATGGAGGTGCTGATGCCGACTATTAGACCAAACTGTGGAGATGTACATATGGAGTAAGGTCGATGCGCATTAGGTCTCGGAAGACTTGAAACAAGACATGAAGGATTTGTTCTTTAAAGAAAGATTTTGTCAATTATACAGCTTAGACAAACTTATGGCATTGAACTGAAAGGGCTCAATCCTTCCTTATGTTTAGGAAATTCTTACTGACAATACTTGATACAATTTTGGGCTCAGAAGTATTAAGCTATGACAAAGCCTACAATCTAAGAAAAAAGCCAACTTAAAACACCAGAGGTTGCTGACTTGGTAACTGACTAGATCACTGAATTTAGCAACAAAGGGCTCAAGACAAAAGTGAAGGTGGTGACAAATTTGTAGGAGATGGCAGACTTACATATAGAGGGAATGAATGACCAACAGTATGCTAATTCTAGGGACAGAGATTATGCACAAAATGGCACAAATGATGCTAATGAAGCTTTCAGGAAGATAAAGAAAAATTTATCGCAGTATCATTGAATGACCTTCAAGATACCTTAGAAATGGACTGCCTCTAGGAGAAGAGAGCAGTAATCACACACTTCCTTAGATGTCGCTTATAATGGGAGATGAACTGTGTCTTATCACAGGAAAAAAACTCATTCTTAAGATAACAAGTTCCTGTCTGTGCTACAATCATGATTTCATGAAGAGTTTGAAGCAGGGGTGGGCCTACCTAAGTTGCCTCCATCTGTCATAATGTAAGTAGGCAAAGGGAACCATTATTGACAGCAGTGAAAAGAGTATTGGAGGAGTTCACTGACATCCTAAGAAATACTCCAAAATCCTATCCCCATGCCATATTGTGGATTGCTTCTAAGACTCAAGCCTTTCCCTTAGATCATGGTAATTATTTTTTACCCCTTTTTTTTATAGCATTGATGTTTATGTCATTCGACTGAAGCTTACTGGGACATCAAATGCAGTTCCCCACTCTTAATGGATTACTGGGAAGTCTCAGAAAAGCTCCTTCAAAGGAAAATCTCAACAAATTAGAGAGTGAGAGAAGCACTCTTTCTCTAGTTGAGCTTTACAGGATACTTCGTAAACACCCTACAACTGAGAACAAACTCCTTAATGAAAAATATTTAGATGACATGACAAGGATTTTGTTCTCCTAGAAAAGATAGCCAGGCACAAAGTTTTGTCATTATAGGTAAGGATACTTAAATAGTTCTTCTAAGAGGAGAAATTATTCAAACAATTGAAAAGAAAAAATGGCAAAATGAAGCTATTATGTGTGAAAATTTGAATTCATATCTGTAGTGGTGCAGGGATGCTTCAGGCCTACTTCTTCATTAATTAAAAAGATTTGAAAATTTTTAAAAATCAAAATTCAAAAGAACATAGAGTGCTGAGACAGAAAAAATAAGAAGAAAGTTTAGAATCATTCTTATTGTCTTATTGTATAAAGTACAACTTTTTATGATGTCATATTATACCTTGTTGACCAATGCATAATTTTCAACTTTAAAACGAAGCTTTTCATGACCATTTTGGCCAAGACAAGGGGCACTGTGCCCTAGTCCCTTCATAAGACTGCCTAATTATTTATCCTTATATATATATATATATATTCTAATAAGATTGAAAATAAGAGAGTACCTTTTTCATGATAAAAGTTAATAGAATTTCTCCTATGATGCAAGATAGTTGACAAAAGCTAGCAAATTAGGCATGTCATTGTTCTTTATCATCTACTTTCATCATGGCAATGATTATCCGGTGCTAATCTTCTAGAAAAATTAACCTGTGCTAATTGAGAAACTTGTCCTTCAAGCATATCTTGATTGTTAGAGAAGACTTTTCCAATCCCATAATTGGCTCTACATTTTTTTTTCCCCTCATATTGAGGAGATTTTACCCAAAAAAAAAATATTATAGATGCATGGGGTAAATTCTCAGAAGTTTGTACATAACCTATATTACATACACAGAAGGAAAAGTTCATATCCTACAATTGTTGTTTGGATGTAGGTTAGGACAACTTCAACAGAAAATAATTGTGGCTTATTCCAGGGTCGTCTGAGTTAACTTTGTTAAGTGTACCCACTATATAGGCAGCTTGAGCAAAAATAATAAACGTATCAGTTATTGTCCATTTGTCAGCCTAGATATGTATTTTCCAGAATAAGATAAAACAGAGAGACGAAGAATTTTTATCAACAACTGCAATGAATTCAAAAGGCAGGCAACTAAGCTGGATGGTTTTCATTTCGTACCATAGTTGATAAGAGTGTCCTAAAAAAGAGAATGAGGCCAACCTGAAAAAGGAGGAATGCCCATTTCAACTCCCATTTGAATGAGAGCATTACGTATCTCTTTCCTAGGAATCTTTCCTTTGTCCTCTACATCCAAGTCTGTGAATAAATTCTCAGCCAACATTGCAAAATCATCTTCATCCTCCAAAAACACGTTAAGTGTTTTCCCATTCAAAAGTGCAACAACAAGCGGATCATCTACAAAGACATCAAAGTAATTTCCATTAAATTTCCAGTATGAGACTTACATGTTGAAAAATTCATCCACAATTTTCAAATGGCCTTAACCTAAATTCTAGTATTTTTCCCATGAAAGAAAAGTTAGAAAAAAGAACAAAAAACAATTTTGGTTTTATCCATATTCAACCGGTTCTCTGAACATAGAAGTTCTATTTGCACATTGAAAGTTTTAACGATCAAAATGAAAAAAAAAAAAAAATATATATATATATATATATATATATATACAAATTTAAAAAATTGATAAAATTTTTTAGAGTAATGGTACGTGTGAACCAAAAAACAAAATACGTGTGAACCAAAAGACAAAATAAAAAATGGACACTTTCATTGGTCAGTGACTTTTTTATTTTTTTCCCAAAATAACAATATTCATAAACTAAATAAAATTAACCGTCATATCAATTTTGGGGTTAGAGACAATTACACCCCCAAGTTGTGGGATAAAACCAAACTACTTCTGATCTAAGGGTCTTGAACTGAGTCGTTTTCTTCTTCTTCTTCTTCTTCTTCTTCTTCGCCCCAGGTATTATAAAAAAAAAAAAAAAAAAAAAGGAAGACAGCACCTATGACACTCCCGTGGCCCATCAAGTCCTTGATCGATGGTATTAATCCAAAATCCAAAATGAGGATTAATTTTAATTTTAATTTCAGGGCATATCAAAGTTTATAAATTTTCTTATTGACCAACGAAGAGGAAAAATCGACTTTCTTCAAATACTTCACAAATATCAAAGAAGATATCTGAATAGGATAATTTGTATATCTCAAGTTATTCGAAATTAATTTTCTAACTAAGACAAAGACAAGCAATAATTCATCATCACTAACAGAAAAAGCAAAAAATCAAACAAAACTCTAAACAATGTTCAAGAAAATAGAAAAATAGAAAATACAACTTGAGAAATTAAGAGCGAGAACGAAAACCTTTGAGTTGGTCGGAGATGGCAGAAATATAGTGTTGAAGAAAATCAGAAGCACGATCGCGATCAAGCACCGTACAATTGAAATTGACGTCATCATCGATGCTGATTCGGCCAAGAGAAGAGGACTTGATTGTTTCCGGCAATGAGAGACCAAATAAAGATAAAGAAGCTTTAGAGTCAGCTAGTTCGCGGAGTTCAGCTCCGGTGATAGAGGTTTGCGATTCCGGCAGAGAGATTGAGATTGATTTGAGGGTCGTTCCGTCGAGCACTGTTAAACCTCCTTCCGCCATTTTAGAGAGAGAGAGAGAGTGTGTGTGTGTGTGTGTTTGTGTGTGTTTTGGACAGGGGAGAGGGGGAGAGGCCGAGAGGGAGACGGAGAAATGGAATGGGTCTGGTTTGGGCCTTTAGGTGCTGACCGCTGACTAATGCTTGCGAGAAGTAGGGTCTAATTCTTTTGCCCCTTTTGACTGTACATATTGCTAAAATGCCATTCAAATTATTATTTTTTCTTTTCTTTAATGGTGTAAGAAGTTAGATAAAGCATATACGAAAACGAAAAAAGATCAATGAATGGTCGGTTTAGGAAGATATGATATTAGATTTTTTAATCAAATTTTAAGTTTAAAATTTGAGAATAAAAAAATTATATAGAAAGATCCGTCTCCTAAATAAAATCTTCACAAACGTTCAAATCTGATTTATCAAAATATAATTTTAAATATAAATTATAGAAAAAATGGAATAAAAAAGAGTCGAAGAGAGAAGTTTGAAAAAGAAAAAGAAAATACAAGAAAGATTGCGGAAATTTGAAGGATTAGTTTTACATATAAATGAAATATAAAAATATATATTTTAGTAAAAATTTATCTCATTTTATGTTTATTGAGAATCTAAAAAATTGAGATATAAAAATTAACTTGTTGTATAACCTTTTTATATAATATATTATTCTATTATATTTAATAGAAATTTCCTTTTAGTCTATTTTCTAGCTATTAGTTAAGTCAAATTATTTTTCTTAAATTAAAAAATAATTATTTTTGGAACTATATGTAAGAAATTAATAAGCTTTTTCTATTTGTTTCGAAAGAAAAAATAAAGATAAAGATCGATAATTTTCAAAATCAGTATCCATAAATTTAGAATAATAAAAAAACATCTAATGTAAACATATATAAAGATTATTCATAAAATTCTTTTCCGAATAAATTATGTAAAAAACTAAATTAATTGTATTCTTTTTTTAACTAAAAAAAAGCCAAAATCAGTTGTATGAAAAAAATTTAGTAAAACAAGAGCCTTGGTATTTCAAAAGGTCCATATTGTCATTTTGCATAAGTGCTCTCGTAAATCACACCCAAAAAAAAAAAAAAAACTTTTCGGTAGACGAGGTCACCAAAAGGGGCTGTTTAAAGACTTAATAGGGAAGTTTAAAGGGCATTTATGTAAACTTACGTTGTCCGCAAAGCCAATCTTCTCCTCATAAAAAAACACCGAGATTTAGTAGGTCCCATGAACGCGGCGTTGTGACATTCTTTGCATTGTACGATTGTTTTTTCCGCGTTTTTGCGTGTGCCACGTGTTAGTAGTCTTATTTTTTCACCAAGTCGGACGAACTTTTTTTTCTTTTAATATAATAATAATATTTAAAATTATATTTTAATTAATTTAATTCAAATATTTACTTATATTAAGAAGTAACTCTTCTAAATTTTTTTATATTTTTTAATTTCAAATTTTAAAGTCGATTAAAAAACTGTTGTTCCCAAGTAAGACACTTTTATAATAGGAACTTGACATTTAATGGCATAAAGCAATTAAGCAATATAGAAACGATTAAATTGTGAAATGACTTTATATATATTGAAAGTAAAACAATTGAGTAGTAAGTAAAATAAATAAATAAGAGTAATGACATAAATTATTTTTGACAGTGAGTAACAATAGTTTTATTAAATAAAAATAATTAATACAATTTACTAGTGAGGGGATTTTTTTTTTTTGTATCATACCAATTGGTATTCAGAGTGACTAATCCGATTTAGAATTTTCAGTGACTCATTTAAAAGAATTATCCTCCAAATATAATTTTTTTCATATTTAAGTTACGAGTCGAATTCAAGAATTTAATTAAGAGATTTAACGTCATATCCTACTAAACATATCCTATTAAATCAACTGTTGGTTGATTTAGTGCGGAGATTCTTGAAAAGCCATCCTAAGACTAAATAGTCAATTTGTTATCCTCTAAAAGTTTTTAAACTCTAATAGGCCTAACGGAAGAAAATATTGAAATGCCGAAGAGTTATATGTCCTTTTCAGAGTAATACAATTTGTTTCTTCTCCCAAAACTTTGTACAGTATTGTAATAAATCATGACACATGCCATACTCCTAACCCCACTAAAAGTTACATAAAATAAAATATTAAAAAATAGAAAGTAATCAAACACTTTTACTTTATTACAAAAACCTACTACCGCAAAGAGTTTACAAACATAATGTTTACAAGGAATTGGCAACAGTAGACTTGTTCATGGCTTGAATTCTCTCCGAATGAGCCATTTGGAGTACAAACGAGAGAATCAACAATAAGATTATGAAGGCCGGTCCGATTTTATTTTAAAGTTGTTTTGATCTTATTCATGATTTTACGTGAAATCCATTGAAGAAGGAGAGTGAAATCCCTCATTAATGAGAGTAGATAGAGGAGAGAACGGCTGATAGAGAAAGAGTGACCGAAGAACTCTAGAACGAGGGAGAAAAATTGGAGGACCGTCGATTCCTTCACAATTTCATCCCAATGGTTCTAACCATTTTGATTAACGGATCAGGTGTTCTATCTACTAAACTAACTGTTCATTGTCCAGCATAATAATAATGAGAATTTAGATCCGGTGTTCTGTACCATTCAAGTTCCAAATCTAATTAAGCTCCCCTCAAATATTTTAATCATTATCATATGTAGGCCGTACAAATTCTAAACCTAAAATAAACTACTATGTGCATTCGAGGACTCACTCAAATATGTACCAAATTGACTTTGGCATTATCATAAGTTTTACTGTCGCCCCCACAATGCATATGCCTTCTTGCCATGAACCGCATCATCACCGATTTCCAACTCCGCAGCAGGCAACCTTAGTGGGACGATCAAACTAATGATCCAACAAATCAAACTAGTCATGACAATGTGAGAAGCTTGATGAAGATGTTGCAAAAGCTTGAATGTGAATAGTATATAAATGATTGTAGTGAAAAATCACTTCAAAATAATTTTTCAAAAAGAGTAATTTAATAACACAATATATCATTACAATTATATCTAACAATAACTACTAAATAAAAAAGGATACCAAAGTTTAATGAAATTCGATCAAATATATATATTTTCAAATACTATCAGAATAATATTTTATTAAAATTTAATAAAATATTACAAGAGAAGAGAAAATAGCTTAAAAATCAAAAGCAATGTTCAAGTGTCTTACCAATGGGGGGAGGACCTATTTATGAGAGGATACCTTCACTCCCCCCTACTTGACGTCCCATGTGGGATTTCATCCCCACCTCTTTTTTTTTTTGGTCATATTACTACAAATCTCTATATTGGAAAAAAAAACAAACAAAAAAAAAAAACTTTACAACTCTCTCTTACGATCTATAATAGTGTTTACAATTTCGATTTTCAATAATATTGATCAAATTCAAACAATGATAAAATTTGACCATCGTCATCGATTTGAATTGCAAATGCAGAAGTTACCATATTAGCATAACAAACATGTGGTTTAATGGTTCTTTTCCTTTTATTAAATCAATTGATTCAAGCTGTTGTGGGGATTATTGGGTCTGCACATCTTCTTCATCTGACTCTTCTTTTACTATATGAGAGACACCATCATTTTCTTCATTTGTTGGGATAATTCTGCTTCTTTCAAACTCCACTTGTTTGGAAGTACTGCCTGTATGCTTAATATTTTCCAGAGTTACCTTTGACATGATAGATTCATAAAAGTAATATCTCTACTGAAAATTACTTTCTTTGCTTCTGGACACCAAAGGCGATAGTCTTTTACCCCATTTGTGATCCCAATGAAGATTGCCTTCTTTGCTCTAGGATTTAGTTTTGACTCTTTAACGTGATAATATGCAGTGGAATCAAATACCTTCAAAGAATCATAATCCGTATTAGACTTTTCGAACCATTTCTCCATTAGTGTTTTACCACTAATAGTTGTAGATGGCAAGCAATTGATGAGATGACAAACACAGACAACAGCTTCAGTCCAAAATTCTTTGCTCAACCCAGCATTGGACAACGTGCACCAAACCTTCTCAAACAATGTTCGGTTCATATGCTCCGCTCTCCTATTTTGTTGTGATGTATTCCTAACGATAAAGTATCTAATAATATTTTCATCTTCACATATTTTCTAAAATAGATCATTTTTTAACTCTCCACCATTGTATGTGCGAAAATGTTTGATTTTTCTGTTTATTTGAGATTCCACAATTTTTTTCCATTTAAGGAAAATTTCCAACACTTTAGCTTTCGTTTTCATTGGGTACACCCAAACTCTTTGGGAAAAATCATCAACAAAGGATATATAATAATGCTTTCCTCCCAATGATACTGTTTTGGAAAGCCCCCACATATCTGAATGAACATAATCCAAAATACCTTTAGTATCATGGATTGGTGTGCCAAATTTCACCTTGTTTGCTTCCGTTTGATTCAATGTTCATAAAAATCTAATTTGCAAGTTCGTACTTCTTTCAATAATTCTTGATCTATCAGAAGTTTCAAGAATTTTTCGCCAGCATACCCCATCTGCATATGCCACAATCTGGTTGTTTCTAATTTCTGATCATGAGTAGAAACTGCTGTTGTTGTTGCTATCCCAACAACTGTACTATCCATAAAATAGTACACATTATTATTTTTTTGAATTCCTTTTAACACCATGAGTGCACCAGAAATGATTTTTATTACTCCATCTCTCACCTTCACATCAAAAGCTTTTGATTCTAAGGATCCAATGGAAATGAGATTTTTTTTTTCAAATCTGGTACATATCGAACATCTGTTAAAGTTCTAATTAATCCATCCTGATTTATCAGACCAATTAAACCAATCTCATGTGTGGTGAGAGGAATATTATTTGCTATGCAGACACTTCAACTTTTTGTTCTTTAAAATCAAAGAACCATTCTCGATTGAGAGGCATAAGATGGCTACAAGCAGAATCCAACAACCACATATTAGAATGACTGGTTGATGGTGCAACAATAAGTGAGAGATCTAAATCTGTTTCATTATATTCAGCTATATTTGAATTTGAGACAGCTTTTCTCTTATCTGTTTTGCTTTTATTTTTCAATTTCAGACAATTTTTCTTCTAGTCTCATTTTTCTCGACAAAAGACACATTCATTTTTCTTCAGCTTGGACCTTGACTTTGATCTCCCTCTCGTCCCTTTATTATGACTCTGCAAACGCCATCTGACAACTAACACTTCTACTTCTTCAGTTGTATTTCTTACTTTTTTTCTTTCTTAGTTCGTAAATGTATAATGTAATAATTACTTCACTAGGAGAGACAATAGCTTTCCCATGAAGTAGAGCAGTTTCGAGATATTCAAATTTGTTAGAAAGGGATCCTAACAATATCATAACCAAATCTTCATCTTTGAAAGTTTCGTTCATATTCATCAGATCAGTCACCAACTGATTAAAGTTGATGATATGATCATTTATAGTGGTATCCGGAATATAGTTGAAGCAAAACAATCTCTTTTTCATATAGACCTTGTTCTGATTGTTTTTTTTTTTTAAGAATTTTTCTTCTAGTACATTCCACAATTAACTAGCAGAAGTTTCTTTTGAAAAAGCATATTTTTGCGCTCTGGAAAGGCACGATCGAATTGTACCACATGTTAATCTGTTCATCATCTTCCATTCTTTCTCCTTAGTATCATCTAGTTTCTCTTCTTTAATGACAATGTCTAGATCTTGCTGAAAAAACCGTCTAGAACCTCAGTTTGCCACATGCCAAAATGACCAGTTCCATCAAAAGTCTCCATTGCAAATTTGGCATTCGTTGTTGTAGTTCTCACCAGAATTGATGATGTCGATATGGATAACTTTGTGCTGTTAGCCATTTCTGCCACCCGTACTATTTAATTGTACTGATGCGAAATGCCGATTAACCCAGGAAAATATTTTTGCTAATGTGAAATATCAGACTAAACTGCAACCATATAGTATAATAAGATTAACCGGGCTCGATGCCAATTAGCCTTAAGAAAATCTTTTTTCTAAGGTGGAAGATCAGACAAAACCGTAACCACAAAGCATATTTAAATAGACCGGGCTCTGATATCAATTATTGCGGAAGTTTAGATGTGAAAAACGTGTGAACAATTATACTAAAAAATCAATCCAAAATAATTTTTCAAAAATGATAATTTAATAGTACAATATATTATTACGATTATATCTAACAATAATTATTAAATAAAAAAATATCAAAATTTAATAAAATTTGATAAAATATAATTAATTTTTCGTATATTATTAGAATAATATTTAATAAAATATTATCAAAAAAAAAAAAAAGAAAGAACGCCTGAAGAATCAAAGTCAATCTTCAAGTGTCTTGCCGCGGGGGGGGGGGGACAACCTCCCTCTCCCCTACTTCCCAGCCCATTGGGATTCCATCCCCGCCACATTTTTATTTTTTATTTTTTATTTTTTTATTTTTGCCACGTTTCAACGGAAGACCATGCCAATGAGTTGGATTAGGAATTGGTGGAAGCCAGCCGGGGCCCGGCCCATTTGCAGTCCATAAGCTAAGGTAATGAATTTGTCAGGCACTGCATAAAATAGGCGACAGAGTTTTGGCACAGATATGATGCAGGCAAGGATGCCGCCTCGGGATGATGGCGATTGTGTCGTCGACGTATTGGAGGAGCTTGATCTTCTTGTGGATTACCATCATTGTGTACCATGGGATGCTCCCGAAAAAGCAAGCCCATTACTATTGCCGCCCAAGTTTGCACGAGTCCTGTTTTTAGTGGTGCAGAAGTTCGTCAGAAAAAACGACTAGTAGAAATTCTTATTTTTGAGGGTGTTAAAATTTAGCGTAAGTTAATTTTACTAGTGAGTGGATTGACTAAATAAAAGTATCAAATTTTTGCACTTATGAAATTTTAAATTTGAACTAGGTTCAAAAAAAAGTTTATGGAAATGCACTCAAAACCAAGTATGAAGAATGGTTCGGAATTGACGTCTCTTAATTATGATCGGGAGTTCGATTTCTCATGGGAACGAAAAAATCTGGGAGATCTGTCCCCCTCAATTGAGCCCTGCAATTGGGTTGGTGCTCTGGTTATCATAAAAAAAAAATAAAAAACCAAGTATGAAGAACATTGCGGCTATTTAGCATTTGGTGGAATTGTAGCAGCCTAAGAAAAGTACATATGGCTCGAGGACATTTCAGAATATGGGGAAAGTACCGTAACCTTGAGACGAATAACAACGGTGGTTATTTATGCTACCTTTTTACTTGGTGAAAAAAAATGGTGAAGGTTAAGTTTGGGGGAATGGATGTACCTGGAGCCACCAATATGTTGTTTGGTGGAAAGTTCTCCCCGTCCTTGCTCTCTCTTGGTCCCACCTGAATAACATCAACCAGATTGATGTGAATAAGACATGGAGAAAAGATTTTCACAATCATCTATTTGCGCAGTTTTTGTTGTGAGGTTTTTATTATTTTTAGTTCGAGCATCCAATATTTTATGTGAATAAATTCTATATAGATGATGCTTTATAATCTGAAACTGGTTACGTTAATAAGGATTTTGACAGATACCCGGAAAGCTGCAGTGAAACCGGCAATACCAGAGGCAAGGTGAATCACAAATCTACCAGCAAAATCAATGACTGTAACTTAGCCAACCACCCATCAGGACACCAGATACTATAAGCAACAATATGGTATGAAAATGTCAACCACAATGGCACAAACAAGATCCATGCCCTAAAGTTCATCCTCCCCAGAGGGGCACCAGCGATCAAAATCAACGTGCTCACGGCAAATTAAAACGAACTGGAAATACACCATTGATGCTGTCCTGAAGTACTCTGAAAATGCCCCACCAAGCAAGCATTTCTCATTATTTTTTCTTTTGGTGCATATATAAGGTTCGAACTCGAGTATATTATATTAGAAGGGGAAATGTGTAATTTAAGCTTAAGCTCTTCGGCACATTTCTCGTTATTGTGCCACTGTAGGTTCCCCCAAAAGAAGACCATTTTGTCACCAGAGGCCATCCTATAGGCCCATCCCACCCAGACCAATACGGCGCAAATGCAAAAAGGACCATAAAGGCTGAGTTCGCAGCCCACTTCCTTTTTACCGAGGGCCCATATAGGATCACTAGGCCAGGTATGCTTTGAAGGTCCACCATGGTTGCTGCCGTGAGTTGCCATGCGTTGTCCCCCTTATTCCGCCACACTGGGCTGGCGTCATCCGCCACGAGATTCGCCGGAAGTGACATTGCAGGGTGGTGGGAGGGTGGAGCTCCCGGGGGGGGGGGGTGGCATGGGTGCGTTTTGTTGGTGAGGAATTTTGGAGAGACCCTTTCTAACTTCGTGAACTTGGAATTTTATAGTTTTGAAAACTAGTTAATTTAGGGATTGAATTAATTGGAAATGAGTTTTATTAATTTATATTCGATACTAAATTCTCGTAAATCTATTTTTATTCCAAGAATTTTGAATTTTCTGTACTCACATACTCAAAACAAGTTGTTAGTTTTAAAAACAAAGAATAAAATAGAAGTTCTTGGTAATTAAAATAGAAAAGTTTACTCTAACTATAAAAGGAAATTGAAAATCGACCCCAATCTAACTAATTAATTCTGCACACAAGAATTTTCTGTTAATTTTTGAATATTCTATGCCTAAAATAATTAGTTAGTACCAATAAACAGTTGGTCTAATAGAATTCAAAACTTATGAACGAAAAAGACTATACTATGAGAGTTGTCTCCTAAATAGGACCTGTAGACGTTCAAATCGGAATAGTCAGAATATGATTTTAAATACCGGTGATGGGAATAAAAAAATTAGTTAGTAATTCTTCTTTATATGAGATTTTTGCATGGCAATCTTAAAAAATAATTCTCCTTTTTGTAACAATAGTTAGTTAGTGGAAACAATGTTTTGAAACCTCTAAAAGAATATATTTAATATAAAAAATTGCTCCTAGGACCTTATTATCCCCAAAATAAGTTTGATTCAGTCTCATTTAAAATTATTAAATATTTTATACTTTTTTAATGCTCGGAGTCATTAGATCTTACTTTTGAGGCCATCACCTAAGGCAAAGCATCAAACCAACCTGGTGAGCGTAATACTAGGATTCATTAGATCTTAGTTTTAAGGCCATCACCTAAGAAGCGGTCTCTATTTGTGTAGATTTGGGGTGACATTGTGCAATGTGGGATGAAGATATCTAGGATTTAAATCAAACTCGAAATAGAGTTCTTACCAAGTGGGTGAGATTGACGTAAAACAATAACCGACAAAAACGAAGATTTACATTATCAAACACAAAGGGTAAGGGTTGAATCTACCGTCTAAGAGGAGTTCAAGCATCCAAACAAGGCAATCGAGACACTAATCTATCACAGTTGCTATGGAGGGATGGCAGGCAGCTGAGGTTGTGTACAAGACTGCACCTGTAATGCGGGGGGGGGGGGGGGTAGCTGACATTCTGTCCACTATCGCAGCACCCCAGACCACAGCTGCGATGCAATACCGTAAAGAAAACTGCATGGAATTTAAGTTTTATTTGTATATTCTGTTTTATTTTAATTGTTATTTTTTTATTTAGGTTAATTAACCATGGTTTCTCGATTCCTAATTTGATATTTTATTTGAGGTACTTACACTGTAAAAACATCTTATTCTCTTATTATAGGTGACTGTAATTAATTAATTTTGAGTTTTTCCCTCAATTTTGAACAAGTCTTTATTGCGTGGATAGATTTCGTTACAGAGTTTTTGGATTTATTCTCTAAAAAGTTCAACTACTACTCCTTCTTCATCACATAACCTCGAAGAAACAAACATTAGTCAGAGTTAAGATCCAGTGATCCCCACCATTCAAGTTCCGAACTTAATTAAGCATCCCTCAACAATTTAATCACTATCTTCTGTACACTTATGATATATAAATTCTAAACCTGAAATGGACTACTATGTGCGTCTGAGTAATCATTCATATCATACACCGAATTGACTTTGGCATTATCAAATCTTCTACCGTCGCCCCACAATGCATATGCCTCCTCCCCATGCACTGCATGGTCGCCGATTACCAGTTCCTCCTCGGGCAACCTTAGTGGGACAATCAAACTAATAATCCAACAAATCAAACTAGTCATGACGATGTTGAGAATTATGATGAAGACGATGCCAATGAGTTGGATTTGCAGTTGGTGGAAGCCAGCCGAGGCTCGGCCCATTTGCAGTCCATAAGCTACACTAATGTATTTGTCTGGCACAGCATAAAATAGGCGACAGAGTTTGGGCACAGATATGATGCCTGCAAGGATGCCGCCTAGGCTGCCTGCGATGGCGTGGGTGTGGATGATGGCCAATGTGTCGTCTACGTATTGGAGGAGTCTGATCTTCTTGTGGAGTACCATCATTGTGTACCACGGCATGCTCCCGGAGAGGAAGCCCATTAGTATTGCTGCCCAACAGTGCACAAGTCCTGTTTGGCGCAAAATTATTAGACAAAATGACCAGTAGTAATGCCATCACTTTCACTTCCAAAATAAACTAATAACAAAATTGTAATGATATTTGTTACGGTAAGATTTCTTAGAAGGGATTTTTTCCTTAAACGTTCATGCTTTCATTTAAAAAAAAAAAATCCTGTAATTGTAACAAATTATTTTAATAAAATTATAATTTTTTTTTTGTTACACGAAATCTGAACCCGGATCATAGGGTTTGAAAAGAGGTTTGTTTGTGTGCCCTCTTGGGGACAAAATTAAAATTATAAATTTCACACACAATATAATATTGTTAAAAGGAAAAGGTTAGATGCAGGCTACCTCACGTAAGCAAAGATGCCTTAGTAGGCCGGGCTGGAGGGCCGAACATGTAATTTACCTTTGAGTTGATTTGCTAAGTAAAAAGTGTTAATTTTTTTTTATATATATTTTTGAAATTTTAATTTTGAATTTGGTTGAGAAAAAAGTGAAAGGTTTATTTTATGGGAATGAACGGACCTGCGGCAGGAGTGATGCAGACCAAGCCGGTGGTCATACCCTGGATAGCACCAACAATGGAGGGCCTTCCAAAGGAGAACATGTCGAGAGTGAGCCAAGTAAGCAGGCTGGTGGCAGTGCAGACATGGGTGTTGAGCACTGCCAGAGAAGCGAGGTTGCTGGCGGCGTATGGCGCACCGCCATTGAACCCTGTCCAGCCCATCCACAGCAGGCCTGCGCCTGCTAGAGCCACCAATATGTTGTTTGGGGGAAAGTTCTCCCTGTCCTTGCCCTCTCTTGGTCCCACCTGAATAACATCAACCAAATTTATGAGAATGAGACATGTTTGTCGCATTTTTAGTACGAACGTTTTTTCTTATATTCGAGTGTTCATCATCTATTAGAAATAAATTTCGGCACACTACTTTTTATAATCTGAATTTCGCAACTTTGGAAAGGAATTGGAGACAAACCCAGTAAGCTGCAGTGAAACCGGCAATACCAGAGGCAAGGTGAATCACAAATCCACCAGCAAAATCAATCACTCCGAGCTTAGCCAACCACCCATCAGGACACCAGATACTATAAGCACCAATAGTGTATGAAAATGTCAACCACAAAGGCACAAACAAGATCCATGCCCTAAAGTTCATCCTTCCCAGAAGGGCACCGGCGATCAAAATCAACGTGATCGCGGCAAAAACGAACTGGAAGTACACCATGGATGCTGTCCCAAAGTACCCTAAAAAGGCCTGATCAAGCAAGAATTTCTCGTTGAGTGCGACTGCAGGTTTACCCCAAAAGAAGACCATTTTATCACCAAAGGCCATTTTATAGGCCCATCCCACCCAACACACCAATACGACTGCAAATGCATAAAGGGCCATGAAAGCTGAGTTCACCGCCCATTTCTTTTTCACCATGGCTCCATATAGGATCACTAGGCCCGGTATGCTTTGTAGGCCCACCAAGGTTGCCGCTGTGAGTTGCCATGCATTGTCTCCCTTGTTCAACCACTCTGGGCTGGCCTCATCAGTCATGAGATTCGCCGGAAGTGACATTGCAGGGTGGTGGAGAGGTGGAGCTAGGTGGGGTGGGGATTTTGTTGGTTTGTTTTCTTAGTGAGGAATTTTTGAGAGAGACCCTCTTCTGTAAGATGGTGGGCACGGAGTTTATAGTTGAGGAGAATAAATTGGAAAATGGTGATGAGTGGCATTGGTTTCGATTCCCTTT
This sequence comes from Dillenia suffruticosa, assembly GCA_033439265.1. Lineage (NCBI taxonomy): Eukaryota > Viridiplantae > Streptophyta > Magnoliopsida > Dilleniales > Dilleniaceae > Dillenia > Dillenia suffruticosa. Next base: position 3,407,005 of record JAVTVX010000018.1, on the reverse strand, counting down.
TGTCCTAACATTAGCCTTTCTCTTGTCATTTTTTATTTTCTATGCCAGCTATGGTCGAATCATTCCTCATATGTTTTATGTCTATTTATGCAAATTCGCTCGATTTGGGTAACACATGGTTTGGAATTATAAATAACACCCAAGATTTTGCTCACTGAATTAGTCTTCCACAAAATCTTCTTAGTCTTGTCCCCTTGGTTTCGGCCGGATCTCTCTCATGTGCTTTGTGTTGGTTTGCATATGTCCATGTCCATTTCCATCTTATCTCGGAGGCAATTAATTACTACCCAAAATCAGTCTTGAAATCATCACCTTTTAGTATGAGAATGTCGTACAAGTAGAGAACAACAGAAACTATAATCAACCCGGCTATTTTAAAAATTATTTTTCAATTGGTTCAACCATTAAGGTTAATAGTTTAACTATTAATATGCTCAAATGCACAGTGTTTACAACCTCTCCATAATCTCTTGATTCGGATTCAAATCTCATATAAGTAAAAAAATTTTTAAGTACTGCTTTTTTTTAAAAAAAAATTAAAACATTTATATAATTATATTTATAGTAATAAGATATCAATCTAATATTCATAAAAGATGATATAATTGTCAAAAAAAAAAAAAAAAAAAAACTCCATAAGTTCATATTTTGAGACTACTTTTTAGCAGTTTTTTTTTTTTAATATAAAAGATCTATTATTACTTTTGAGGTTAAGTAAACTTATATTGTAAAACAAAAATTAAAATTCACTTTTAATTGGAAATGCAAAATCTGCTCGATTATCTGGGTCTGATAACTATGATAAAACCCTAACGGGTACTATAAATGTAACATCTTTGACCAGTCACTTTCAAAATAGAAAATTTTTGCTCTTGAATTCTAGTTGATTAGGTTGTGGCCAGTGCTTTCAAACACTCAATTTAGACATTTGTTTGAGATAGAACAATTTGTTTCTTTTCCTTCTCAATCAAGACCGATTCAACCATGGATTCTTATGCCCATATTTCTTATCGATTGCGGGTTGATTCGGTTCAACCAATGGGTCAATCCGGATCTGATAACCATGATAAAACCCTAACGGGTACTATAAGTGTAACATCTTTGACTAGTCACTCTCAAAATAGAAAATTTTTGCTCTTGAACTTTAGTTGATTAGGGTGTGGCCAGTGCTTTCAAACACTCAATTTAGACATTTGTTTGAGATAGAACAATTTGTTTCTTTTCCTTCCCAGTCAAGACCTTTGATTTCACAATTGGATTTTCTTTTATTATTATTAATATTTAGAAACAAAAATCAATGGAAGTCTAAGTAATATTTAGAAATTTCAGCCTTAATTTTCTTGATTTTCTTGTGCTTTATTGTGAGCCTAACTAATATTTAATCGAATTGCCAACTCTATCTTCCAAGAACAAACGGCCTGTTAACCAGTTTTATTTGAAAAATACAGTAATAAAATCTGTTTTTTGGTTAATGGAGAGAGAAATCACCGCAAAAAACATAGATTTTATCGGCGCCTTTTTTTTTAATACATTTTTTCTTTTGTCGTCTCAACCTTTAACAACAGTTATAAAACATAAAAAATGGACAAAAAATATCAAGAAAAGTATGCATTTGTTGTAGTGTATGATGTACATGTTGGATCCCTAATCCAACATTGGACCGATATATAAATAATCATATGTTACAGACTATCATATAATTTTGAATCTCTGTAATATAATTTTGAATCTATATAAAAGTGATCTACTAAAGTTTTTTGATAACGAAGTTGTCTGGCTATGGTCTCTAATTTCAAGTGTTTCTCACATCCCAAATAAAGAGAGAGTTAGAGGGTTGGAAAAACGTATAGATCAGGAAGACTAATCACAAAGCTCCCGACAACAATCAATCATTATGGATGGATTTACATATGTTTCCGCTTATAAATCTAATAATTTCTTGATAATTTAACGTAAGATTTTAAATATATTTATAAACGATGATATTCATCAAAAGTGTATTTCCATGTATAAATTTTATTAATTCTTAATCAATCATCATAATATGTAGCTTGGAATAAATAATATAAGAAAAATAAACACAGCTGTGGATGTATAAGTTAAATTTATAATTTTGAATTCGAAAAATATTTTGGTTTCTCAAAAATAGTATTATTATGTCTTTTAAAAATAGTATTCTCCTAATATATATGTTGGGTTTCTATCATTAAAAAAAAAAATGGTGTAGTCAGTAATGTATCGCACTGGTGGACTTTTGAAGCTACATTTTCACTATATGACATGTTTGGGAGAAGGAAAAAAATTGTGGACAGCTTAATAATCAAATTATGTGAGAAAGTAAAGATAGATATATATATATATCTAGGTAAAACTTACTATAGGTATGAGAAGAGTATATGTACGCCCATGATTGTTCAAACATGATATCTCGAGAAAGGTACTTAAACGTTATTTATCATTCGGGTGTCTCTATAAGGACGAAAATATATAGTTCCAACATGCTATGGAGCCGTGCAAAACTTCTTACAACTCTTTACTCACGTTTACTTTTTCTCTCTTTTGAAAAAACTATAGTTCTTTTTTTTTTTGATGAAAAAAAAAATTAATAGTTTGTAAATTGAATTCTTCTTACTCTTTTCTTTCTTATTCTTCCTTTGTTTTTTGGTACTATATCAACTAATATTTGGAATTACACTCTGACTAATTCGATTTGAGATTTGGTGACTCATTTAGGAACTACGCTCCCAATGTAGTCTGTTCCATACTCAAGTCGCGAGTGAAACTCAAAAATCTAGTTAAGAGATCTAATACCATATTTCACTAGGCTAACTAGCCGTTGATTTCCTTTGTGATGTATTAGTTCCTTTATATAGTCTCTTAATACATTTTATATGGATGTATATCATTTATTATATACACCCATCATATTTTTATTAACTATCTCTAATATATGAATCAATCTATTGATATTTTTCACACACTAATGTCAATGTTTATCATTAATTCATATATGACTCTTGAATTTATCATACATATTAATTCTAAATTATGGATATTCCTATTTCTCTTAATTGCTTCCATGAAATCTTTCTAGTTGGTCAAAACGTTGAGCATAATAACTTCCAGACATCTCTAGGAACTTGAACTAACAAAATTGAATTCTACATACTTGGTGAACATCTCACAATATTGAGTTTGGATTTTTCATTATTGATAGAATGAAATTGATTGATATCCATCTACCAAAAGGTGGGTCTAGGTTCATCACCATTCCTTTTCACATCCATTTTTTCCTTAGTTTCTAGAACAAGATCTCTCATGTTGGCTTTATAATGGATCTGCAATTGCCTCACTGGATACTCAGCTCATAAATGTGGATAATGATACCACACCCAACTATGGTTATTTCTATGGGAGTAATCAAATCATAAGGAAAAAAAAAAAAATTCTCACCAATCAAATTGTTTTTCCACCCAGCCATTAAAGCTAAATCGTAATCAAATATCAAAACTTTGATACACACGCAACCGAACCATCCACTTTGATACCACAATGTTGGTGGGGATTAACCAAATCATGTGAGAAAGTGAAGATAAATTTATGTTTAGGTAATAACTTACAATAAATATGAGAAAAGTATGCAAATATGATAATGCTAACAAATTAAAATGAGTACAAATATTATTGTGGAGATGTACGGCTCCAAGAAGCCATAAAGAGCTCCTTACTCTCTTTTGAGCACACCGTGTGTCCGTTTAGCATTTTTTTTTTTTTTTTTTTAACTTTTCTTCTCCTTATGATCGGAAATAAAAATTAATAATTTTTGAAATAAAATTAAAAATTATTTAGTATTTTTATTTTTAAACATAAATTAATTTCATAACTTTTAAAATAAATTTAAAAATTAAAAGTTAAAAATTAATGTTAAAGAAAAAGAATCCAAATCTGAAAGATATGAGAGTAAATAAATTAAAAATATGGACATATTTAAAATTTTATATCAAGTGGGGATATAAAGAAATATATTTCTTAAAAATCTGGTGTATATCAAAAACTTTTTCTTAAAAGTTATTTTTAAAATTTTTATTCATAAAAAAAAATTATTTTAAAGAGCAGAGAATTTGTTTGATAAGATTTTTTTTTTTTTTTTTTTTATAAGGAGAAGAGAAACTCAAAAAAAAAAAAAAACCTTACCAAAAGAGCACTATATTTCTAATTATATATTTTACTCTCTCTTCTTTCTTATTTTTCTTTTGTGATCTATTAGACCCTTTACATAGCCTCTTAAAACTTATGATATATGAAAACTTCTTAATATTAGTGTTTTCCATTTTCGAAATGTTTTCTATTTCTAAAACAATTTCAAAATGTTTTAATATGCTAAATTAGTTAATATTTACAAAAAATTCTTATATTTTCTATATTTACATGTTTTTCCATATTTAATGAATTATTTATTTAGTTAATTATAATTTTTATTTTTATATTATTTTTCTTATAATTAATAATTATACATTTGATCATTTTAGATTTTTATTATAAAATATGACAATCTATTTTATAAAATAATTAATATTTACATAATTTTTTTTTTATATTTACGTATTTGCTCATGTTTTCGTTTCCGTGCAACATAGCTTAAAACATTCCATATATATGGATGTAAGTTAGTCATATTCTTATTAACTATCTCTAATATATGAATCAATTTTTTGATATTTTTCACAAATTCAATGATACATGTATTAATTTTTGAATTTGCCACACATATTATTTCTAAATTATATATATTTTAAATTGGATAATAAATATTTACCATCTCTCTCTCTCTCTCTCTCTCTCTCTCTCTTCCCTTTTTGAGTCATTTGGTTTGGATCAATTAAACTAACAAACTGCGTCTTACACATAGTTAAAAACAAAATTAACTAGATTTAATGAAACAAATATCTAGAATCTTTTTTTAACTAAAATATAAAACTTGATTCCGACCATAAAAGGAAAATGAAAATTGATTCTAACTCATTCACAATTTCAACAATCCTTTTTTTTTTCTCATTTATTTAAATATTCAATGCTTAAGATAATTCCAAGAATATTGATTAAATTTGAGTAATCCAACTATAAAATTTCTCCTAAGACCTTGTTATCCCCAGAGAGCTATTTAGGAGGGCTATCAATCAAACCGAGAGCCCTATGTCCTATTGCACATATAGGGTTGGATTGAGGCACCATAGCACTCCCTATATATATTTTTATTATCAATATTTAAAGTTATATTTCGATTAATTTTATTTTATTTTTATAAAAATATTATTTAGTGATAGTTTTTTTAATATAATTTTTTATTTTTAAATTTTAAATTTTAAATTTAATAAAAAAATTTAATATCTTATTTATTTGATTCCTCTGAATTGTCTCGCACAAGGTGTCTAAGACACCGGAATGCGACCGACGTCCTGTACTAAATATTAAATACCGACTCCTCCGTACATTGTCCAAAAGAAGGACCCCAAGAATCCATACTTCGAAAATTTCTTAGGACTTCCGTAGCAGAAAGAAGTACTTGTTTCCTCCATGATTCGAATTAGTCATGAAAGCCTTCATTGCTTTTCACGTCACTATTTTGAATTCTTCTCCCGATTTCAATATTTTTCCACCTCCAACCCAACAAAACCCCATTAAAATATACTATTATCCAACTTCCTTATAATCTTTATTTATTTACATAAACTATAAATATTCAATTTTCAAATTGTATTTTGCTTTTTATTTTAATATGCCTCTTTTGCGGGTGAATTTGCAATAATTTAATATAAAATATCTTAAAAGGAATAGAAAGATCTGAGAAGTCTCGATGTCATTTTAACAAAAATAGTTTAATACAAGGATTAGTATTTTAAAGAATTTAATATACAAAACATGCCCATTACTCCAAAATAAAGCTTAGATACAAGATTTTCTTTCTCAATGTTATTCAATTCAATGCAACAACGCCAATGAGATTCAGATCAAATGTCACATTCCCCCTCTCCATGTAATATACTCGAATTTGAGCTCTATGTATGCACACACAAAAAAATTCAATGCAACAACTCTAACATTTTAAAGAACCTTAATAATAAGATTATATTCAAATCTTATGTCCGTCAAAAAATCAATTCGATTTGAATAAAAATTAATTATATTCATCATGATGATCAGAAATAAGTGATTTATTTAAAAAAACCTTAATAATTTGAGGTTTTTTTTTTCTTTTTGTTTTGGTTCGTCAATGTAGTACTTGTGTTCACAAAAATCAGCTAAGAAAATTTGGAGATGTCGAAAAAGGAACATTATGGTGTGTCCATATGATATCGGGAGGCATATTTCACTACAAGAAAACACACTTTAAGCGATGAGAAATTATCGATGGAAAAAAATCCGTCGCTAATAGTGACAGATTTGCGACGGATTACCGTTGGACAAAATACTAAAAGATTTACGATAAAAATTAGTGATGGAAATATTCTGTTGCTAATCCGTCACTGTAGTGTTGAATCGTAAAATAAAAAGAAAAAAAATCGTAAATCTATCAATGATTGATTACTGACGGAATTTTTAATGACGGAAAAATTCCATCCCTAATCTGTAGGTGTATTGGTGAAAGGAAAAAAAAATATAGGTACAGTCATCAGCCACGGAAAATTTACCGACGGATTAGAGACAGAATTTTTAGCGACGGATTTTTATTTATTTTATTTATTTTATTATTTAATTTAATAATTATTTTTATTTTATTTTGTAGAAGAATAAAATGATTTTATTTTTTTATTTTATTTTAAGCTAAAATTTTATTATTTTATTATTTTTGATTTAATAATTCTTTTTATTTTTTAGAAGAATTATATTATTTTATTTTTATAAATTTTTTATTATTTTATTTTAAGCTCAAATTTTATTATTTTATAATAAATTATCATTTTATATTATTTTATTATTATTAAATTTTATGAGATATAGATAATAAATAAAAAAAATAGAGTAAGGTAACATAATGTGATCAGGTGGTTATATTGTTCTTAACATTTTAATTGCACCAGGATTCAAATAGTGACGGAGGCATGCGGAGCATTTTTCATACATTTACGGAAGCGGGTGAGCGGGTTGCCGGATGGGCGCGTGCGGGCGGGTTTAGAGGAGTTGGGGCGGGCATCGGGCATGTGGGTTGCTACGCGTGTATGGGCGGCAGGGCACTTGCAGGCGGGTTCAAAGGAGCTGGGCACGTGAGGTCGCATGCACGTGCGTGAGGACTCGAGCGGGAGCGTGGACGCGTGTATGTGCCAGTTTTCGAACAACGACGGAGGCATATGGAGCATTTTTCACACATTAATGGAAGCGGGCGAGCGGGCAGGCTGCCGGGCAGGTGTGGGTGGGCGGGCGTGTGCGGGCTGATTCAAAAGAGCTGGGACGCGTGTTGGGCGGGCGGGCTGCTGTGCGGGTATGGGCGACCAGGCACTTGAGGCAGGTTTAGGGGAGCTAGGTGGGCGTGAGGTCGCATACACGCGTGTGAGGACACGGGCAAGAGTATGGATGCTCGCGCACTTGAGGACTCCTGAATTAGCGACAAAAAATAATTATCAGCGACGGATATTTTTAGCAATGGATTTTTTTCGTCACTAATCCGTTAGTAAAATTTAGCGAAGTAAATTTTAGCGACGAAAAAAATCCGTCGCTAATACTCTTTAGCTACGGATTTGTTACTTTTAATGACGGAAATTTTCGTCGTTAAAAATGTGTTTTTTGTGGTTGAACTTTTTATATTGAATTAAGACTTGTATTGTCCAAACAAGAATTAGTTTTTCCTCTCTCTCTCTCTCTCTCTCTCTCTCTCTCTCTCTCTCTCTCTCTCTCTCTCTCTCTCTCTCTCTCTCCTCCTTGTTAGGCAAAAACAAGATTGTAGGGCATATGACAATACTTGATGCTTTCCTCACACAGGTTCTCCGGGTGGTCTGTGTGAAATCTCAAGTCCCCTCTGTCCTATTTTTTTTTTAAGTATTATATTTTTCAATTAAAGTAGATAATAAAAAATATATGTCCCTGAAACGAAATCAAATTTATTTATAAAAAATAAATAAATTATCGTTATATTTATATATTTATGTTCAAAAGTATATCTAATTTATTCCAGTCCAATTTTAACTTTTCCAATGAGAACATATTTTAAATCTCTAATATAATAAAATAAACTTTACTAGCTATATTTTGTTGAAATGATAAGATTGCAAAACCACAGTCTATTTATTATTATTATTATTACAGTTTGGTAGCATGTCGATCATGAATTGAAATAGGCTTTTAAGGCAGAGAATTGAAAGAGAAGCAACATTGCAGGTGCATTTTCAAATGGTTTGGCCTACCTATACACCCCAACCTAAAATACAAAGATGAGCCATAAATGCACATCCTTATCATGAGAATTATATAGCTTATTATTATTCAAGAAAAAAGAGGTACAAATGTACCCCACAATTTGTTTTAGACTCTAAATAGTATTAAACATATTTACCTATTCAAAGTCTCATACATAGCCCTTATGGAGGAGCTTGGTGTCCAGAAAATTAATCATATTTACAGGGAAGCGAATAGGAGTGCTGATAAGTTGACGGGCATGGGGAAAGAGGTTGATGCTGGCTGTCATGAGCTCAGAAGCCCCCCAGAAGTTTTAATAGAGTTGCTGCGTATGGACACTAGTGGTGCTTCGTGGATCAGAAGGAAGGGGTCCCTTGTTGTAACACTAATTCCCCCTGAGAGTCGTCTGAGTTTCTTTCTCTGTTTTTTCTTTGTTTTGTTTGCTTTCTATCTCCTTTCTACCAAAAAAAAAAAAAAAAAAAACTTAATCTACAAATAATCCAACACTAATGCAATTATAAAATAATCTGATTAAAGAACTCTTGTGGGCAGTGTGATTAGTTTGACTAGAAATGGGGTGATATATGTACCATAAAATAATTTGAATTGAAAGTGACCTATTTTGTATTTTCTAAAAAAAATAAATATTGTTGACCCCTTGTTTGGGTATCTAGTAAGGTCTCAAATTTAAATTTTGTGAATAAAAAAAATAGACCAATAGGTAATTGGTCTGGTAGGAAAAATGTTAGGTTTCTTAATAAAACTCGGTTTTGAATTTTTGAAATGAAAAGAAATATGTTGAGAGAGTTTTCCTTTAAAGATAGTTTGATAGTAACTCGAGTTGAATTAATAAAAATATAGTTTCATATACCCATTAGTCAAACACTAAAAAAAATTAGACGTAGAGAGAGTTTTGTCCCAACGTGATCACTAGATACTGATGATTTATAAGAAAAAAATATAAATATTTAATATACATATTTTAATCATTACTTGCAGTTCCATTTTTAAATCAAATTACGAATTTCTATGACCAAAGAAATTTTTGGTTTCTCTTTGTTATAAAATTTAATGAAGTTGAAATTTGTAAGAATCAAGCTAAGCCACTTTGACTGTTAATTGTCCATTCTGAATTCTGGACTTGAAAAACTAAGCCTCTCACCAACTCTACTTTTGAAAGTCTGCACAAAATTTTTAAGCATAAATAGAAGTCTGCAGCAACAATTTTCTTCATCACTCCTCTCTCTCTCTCTCTCTCTCTCTCTCTTTCTCCCCACACAGGCTAGAGGGATTGAGTGGAGATGGAATCAACTAAGAAGGGAGATGTCTTGACAGAAGAACAAATTTCTGAGTTTCAGGAAGCCTTTTGTCTTTTTGACAGGGATGGAGATGGTAATTTTCTTTCCTTACCCCCCCTCTAATATTGCCAATATGCATGTTGGTCTAGTTTACATATTTCATCGCATACCTTGGATAGACATAAGAACTACCATGGATTGCACTTGATCAAAATTAGGAATTAAATTTCTAATTTACACAAATTTTATTAATTCTTGTTCAATCATCATAATAATAACCATGATCATGGTTCTTTGGCAGCATACTCATTGGACAAGAATAACTCTTAAATCTATTCTGATCGGATTTCTTTTTTCCATTTTTTGTTGTTATAGTATTTTTGTATTTTCTGCTTTTTAGTTTTCTTTTCTCTGCTTGTTTACAATCTTTTGTTGGGCCGCTGGCTTGGAAATCGATGCCTTCCACTGGTCCAGACAAGGCCGAGGCTCAGCTTAGCAAAGCCCACTCCACTTGTTCAAAGTTTACGTCAGCTAGCTGTATAGAGTTAATTATTAAAAACCCTCACTTAATTGCAGTGAAAAGTGAACCTACTTGGTTTTTATGAAATCAACTTTGTAATGTTTATGTAGGTTGCATAACAATGGAAGAGTTGGCTACTGTGATCAAATCTTTGGATCAAAATCCATCACAAGAAGAATTGCAAAGCATGATTAATGAAGTTGATATTGATGGGAATGGCACCATAGAATTTGGGGAGTTCTTGCATATTATGGCAAGGAAAATGAGAGTAAGTCTCCCTCTAATCTCTCATTTCTCACTTTCTGTGTAAACTGGTTTAGTCTGATATGAGACATTGGGTGTCTTTGATTGCAAGGAAAATGAAGCAGATGAGGAACTAAGAGAAGCATTCAAAGTGTTTGACAAAGATCAAGATGGTTACATTTCGGCCATAGAGGTTTGTATGAAAAACTATTAAAGTTCCAACAAATTCATGATTACAAATGAAACTAGCTAGAGCATCAACTTTACAATGAGTAAGTTTCTCCATTTCTTTTTTCTTTTGAGCTTGAAACGAGTTTGGTACTGCAGCTGAGGAATGTGATGGTCAACTTGGTAGAGAAACTGACAGATGAAGAGTTGATACAGATGATTAAGGAGGCCGACTTGGATGGCGATGGCCTTATCAACTATGATGAATTTGTGAGAATGATGTTGGCTGTCTGATGATCACCGAATTGGATATACAAAAAATGGGATATAATGGACAAGAAATTAAACTTTGTGTATGATCCATCATAAATATTGGTTCGATGAGTCAATATGAATTTGTGGAAATGCGGCTAAGTTTTCATGGTATTTTGTAACGCCGTTAAAGGTCTTAAAAAAGTGCCGCTAAATGCCATTCCCGTAATAGTAGATTATAATAAAGCATCGAATGTATTTGAACTGCAAACATGGAATATTTGAGTTTACCCTATAAAAGAACATGTATAATAGTAATAATCCTCGTATAAACACAATAGCAACCATCGAGATACTCAAGATTCAAGTCCTTGAATGTAGGCTTAGGATTTGGTAACGTTGAAAGCCGAACCATGTACCAAGAGATGGCTGCCAATCTGAAAGGAGCACCCCATTGCCTCAAGTCCAATCTTTCATTTACTAAAAATGGCTCAAGCTAGATCCTGCCAATTCTGCTTGTACAAGAATCTGGAAGACGGGGATATAAGAGAACGGTGACAAAAATGATGTTCTCCAGCTTCCTTCTGCTTAGCAGCTGGAAGACTTTGCAGAACATAATGGTGAACAAAATGAACACGTCTCTTGCCTTATTGCTCATGCCCAAGCTGGCACGCCTTTTTTGTAGCGCAAGATTTGTAGCGAAATTGTCTGGGATACTATTTGAGCAAAGATCTTCCCCTTGTGTGCCTTGAATTGCCATCAATATGCCAATATCTGCCTCATACAACAGCCACATCACACACGCTATAGCTAACGACCGGTACAACTGGACCCTTTATTTCTTCAAACGCTTATATTTTGTGCAACTATGTCCCTTCCAAATGTTTAAACTAGTGGAAAGACATGAAATTAATTCATTGTATTTTAATACACTCGACCATGAGAAGCGAATCCAATGTAGATGATCTTGTCTTCACCTTGATTTTCTTGAACTTGATCATCCACTCTTCATGTGAATAAAGTTTAACACCTTCAACTACTGCTTTATCATCCAGATCTTCAACGGATTCAAGTATCCCACACACCAGTGCTCAGCTCTTGCCGTGAACGAGTTATATCCCTAGTCATTTTTGGCATTCAGTCCTTGATTCTCGCGGGACTTTAAAGGACATCCACTATTAGAAAATAGACTTTTAGCGATGAAAAAATCTGTCGCTAAAAATTCTTTTTCCATTGCTGAAGGGTATCAGTGACGGATTTTATCCGTCGCTGAGAGTTATCCCGTTAAATATCAATGACGGATGAGCGATAGAAAAAATTCGTCACTGATAATTAGCGACGGAAAAAATCCGTCGCTAATAAAAAAAGAAACAAAAAAGAAAAAAGGGAAAAAAATCAACGACGGATTGGAATCTGTTGTTGATTTTTGATTTCTTAAAAAAAATATATCTACTACTCCAAGGCCCACCGATCTACCAACCCACCCAACCGATCCACCTCCTTTTAGCGATGGAAAAATCTGTCGCTGAAAGTTCTTTTTCCGTCACTGAAGGGTATCAGTAACGGATTTTATCCGTCGCTGAGAGTTATCCCGTTAAATATCAATGACGGATGAGTGACAGAAAAAATCCGTCACTGATAATTAGCGACGGAAAAAATCCGTCACTAATAAACAAAGAAACCAAAAAGAAAAAAAAGGAAAAAAAATCAATGACGGATTAGAATCTGTTGTTTATTTTTGATTTCTTAAAAAAAATATATCTACTACTCCAAGGCCCACCGATCTACCAACCCACCCAACCGATCCACCTCCTTAATCTTTAATTTGTCAAAAATGCTTCCGCTAAATTTTGAACCCGAGCGCCTCCACCATGACAAAAGCACCTCCACCACTAGATCAAGTTAAGCTTATGGTCTTACTCTTTTTTTCCTTTTACTTATTATTTTTACCTCATATTTTTTAATAATAAAAAATAATAATTTATTATAAAATAATAAAATAATTTTATTTTAACTTAAAATAAAATAATAAAATAATATTATTTTTCTACAAAATAAAATAAAAATAAAAATAAAAAGAATTATTAAATAAAAATAAAAAATTTAAAAAAATTAAAAAATAAAAAAAAATCCGTCGATAATCCGTCGTTAATTATTTTTATCTCATATTTTGTAATAATAAAAAATAATAAAAAATTATAATTTATTATAAAATAATAAAATAATTTTATTTTAGCTTAAAATAAAATAATAAAAAATTTAAAATAATAAAATAATAATATTCTTGTACAAAATAAAATAAAAATAAAAATAAAAATAATTATTAAAGAAAAATTAAAAATTAAAAAAATTAAAAATTAAAAATTAAAAAAAAAAATTTAAAATTTTAAAAATTTAAAAATTTAAAAAAAAATCCGTCGGTAATCCGTCACTAATTTTTCCGTCTGTAATCCGTCGCTAATCCGTGGCCGATAGGTTTATAAATTTTTAAAAAATTTTTTTTTTTTTAATTTTTTTTATTGTTGACCACTACAGAGACAGATTAGCGACGAAAATATTTCCATCGCTAATTTCCGTCTCTAATCTGTCGCAAATCGTTTGGTATTTTGTCCGACGGTATTCTATTAGAAATCTGTCACTATTAGCGACATAACTTTTTCGTCGGTGATTTTTTGTTACTGAAGGTATGTTTTCTAGTAGTGATCAAAATTGACTTCCCAGCAAACCGAGTTCTCATCTTTTGAGTTGTCATGCAAGACCCTGCCCATAGGATTTAGCCCTGCTTGGAAGCTTGCAGCTGCTATTACCAGCAGCACGCTTCTCACATTCCTTGGTGTCTCAGTGGGTGTAAATCGAGTGGTATCTGAACCGGTCATTATAGTGATCTGCTGGTGGATGATGATGCTCAGGTGAGTTGTTGGCTTGAGCTAATTCAGGCATTTCTACAAAAAAGTAGGTGTTCGACCACCTAAGTCTTCCTTTATATATACTTAATAGGAAATATATAATCAACGTATGATGGTTCAGTTGGTTCGGAGATTGTCGTCCCTTAATCATGGTTGAAAGTTTGATCCCTAATGGGAATGAAAAAATCAGCGTTGGGAGACCTGCCCCTTAATTAAGTTCTGCAAGCGGTCGACCCAGATTAGTCGGGACGAAATCCCAAATATTGGGTTGGTGACCTATCTATAGTACCAAAAAAAAAATACGAAATACGCAAAATTGCTACCTAAACTCTCAAAAATTGAGAGAATATGCATATAAGTATATAAATATATGTTTCAAATTGTACTTATAAAACAGTGAAAGAGAATTATGGTCAGTTGGAAGAGCCATCACATGGCATTGCTTCCAAAAGGCAAAATATCGACTACTAAAGTGAAGGGAATATGATTAAAGGATGATATGATTGTCCACGGAACCCTCAATTGTTTCATTTAGGAGATCTCAAATATGGGGAAACCCGACAAGAGGTTTACATACTTCAAAGGGAAATTTGAAAAAAGAAAGAAAATAAAGCAAGCTAAATGGAAGTAGTATATGTTACCGTAAGAAAACATGCCATCAGCGATGAAAAATTATTGATGAAAAAAAATTCATCGGTAATAATGACGGATTTGTAACGGATTAACGTCGAACATAATATCGAGAGATTTATGACGGATTAGTGACGGAAATATTTCCGTCGGTAATCCGTCGCTGTAGTGATCCACTGTAAAAAAAAAATTGTAAACCTATCAGCGACAGATTACCGACGGAATTTTTAGTGACGGAAAATATCTATTGCGAATCCGTCAGTGTATTTTTTTTGATACTATACCAACCGATATCCGAAACCATATTCCGATTAATCTTGATCAAGACTTGCAGTGACTCATTTAAGGGGCCACCCTCCCAACGTAGTTTTTTCCATACTCAAATCGCAAGTTGAACTCGGGAACTTAGTTAAGGGTCTAACGCCATATCTCACTAGGCCAAATATCCGTTGGTAATCCGTCGGTGTATTGGTGAATATAAAAAAAAGTAAAAAAAAAATATGTACAGCTATTAGCGACGAAAATTTTAGCGACGGATTAGTGACAGAAATTTTAGCGACGGATTTTTTTTTTTAATTTTTCTTCTCTTTTATGATTTTATAATTCTTTTTTATTTTTCTTTTATTTATTTTATTTTATTATTTTTTCTATTATTTTATTTATTTAATTTAATGGACAAATAAAAAAATAATTTGCTATTCTATCTTAATTAATCAAAGAAATATTTTATTTCTTTATTTAGCATAAATTTAATCAATATCAAATTTAAACAATTAGAAAAATTCAAATGAGAATATTCAATGAAAAAAATTATTTTAAGATAAAGGGAAAAAAAAGAGATGTGAGTGAGATAAAAAAAATTGTGAGAGTAAAATATATTTTTTTTAAAAGTGAGAGCGAGATTAATATTAAAAAAAATGAGAGTTAAATAATAAATAAAATAAAATAAAAGATATCACAACATGGATTGTGGCATAGTGATTGGATGACTCATATTCCATTTCGGAGGCGCGGGTTCGATTCAGCGTGAAGACACATTTTTCGCAACAAAATGCAGGGCAGGCGGGCGGGTAAGCGTGTGTGAGCATGCGGGCGCATTCACAGGAGCGGGTGGCGCACGTGCGGGTGGGTTCACAAGAGTGGGCCGCTCGTGAGGGCTCGTGTGCGCTTGTGGACATGGGCAGGGCGCGCGGGTAGGCGCTTACGTGAACGTAAGGGTTCTAGAATTAGTGACGGAAAATATCCGTCACTGATAGTAAATTATCAGCGATAGAATTTTTAGCGATGAAAAAATTTCATTACTAATCCGTCACGAATACTTTTACATATTTTCTTCTATCAATAACGGATTAGTGACAGATTTTTTCCGTCACTGATATTTTGCGACGAATAGTATTCTGTCGGTAATATTTAGTGAGATAATTTTCAATGACTAGTTTTTTACTTTCAATGACGGATTTTTCCATCATTGATACCTTATTTTCTAATAGTATATTTGCTTTCTTCTTGACCGTAGCAACCCTGGACTGGATAGGATGTTATGAGTCAATTTTTGTTCTACATGGTAGGCAACTTTGGCCACGCACGTCCCAACACAGGGCAAAAATCTTAGGATTGAATAACTTAGCTAGCCTATCTCTATCAGAGAAGAGGTAGTTGCCTCATGCAACGAGTACACTGTAACATTCTGAAACATTCACTGAAGCAAGCTCGACACTGCAACTGAAGAATCTAGCTCTAGCTGTACAAAACCATCTGACTAACTAACAAAATAGCAATTAATTGTAATGCAACTGAAAATAACTGAACTCAAGATTAGTTAGTTTGTTAGCAAAGCTGGAGAGAGAGAGCTTCTGGAACTGTATATAAGGATAACACTTTCAGAGGAATAGACATGTCGAAGATGATTGCATTCTGATTTCTTTCTCAGTTTCTTCTTCTTTTCCTCCTCTTCTTACTCTTCTTACTCTTCTTCCTAGATCTGCATTCTGTAACTCCACATTCTCTCTCTCTCTCTCTCTTTGTCCCTCTCTCTCTATTTAGAGCTTGCAGTAAGCAAATTAGATCATCCGTTGGTCTAAAACAGAGCAGAAGTTACGTTGTCACCACACTACCCAGAAACAGTCGACTCAGTTCTTCCTTGTAAGTCGACACTCTAACTGGGTTATAAAAAATTTTAAAAAATAAAATAAAATTATTCTTTACAAAATAAAATAAAAATAATAACAATTATTAAATAAAATTAAAAATTAAAAAATTAAAAATAATTTATTATAAAATAAAAAAATAATTTTATTATTACTTAAAATAAAATAATAAAAAATTTTAAAAAATAAAATAAAATTATTCTTTGCAAAATAAAATAAAAATAATAATAATTATTAAATAAAATTAAAAATTAAAAAATTAAAAATAATTTATTATAAAATAAAAAACTAATTTTATTATTACTTAAAATAAAATAATAAAAAATTTTAAAAAATAAAATAATATTATTCTTTGCAAAATAAAATAAAAATAATAAGAATTATTAAATAAAATTAAAAATTAAAAATAATTTATTATAAAATAATAAAATAATTTTATTATTACTTAAAATAAAATAATAAAAAATTTGAAAAAATAAAATAATATTATTCTTTGCAAAATAAAAAAAAATTAGTAAGAATTATTAAATAAATTAAATAATTAAATAATTAAAAATTAAAAATTAAAAAATTAAAAAATTCGTCGGTAATCCGTCGCTAAAAGTTGTATGTATCTTTTTTTAATTTTTTTTTTCTATCACCAATTCACCGACAGAAGTTAGCAACGGAATATTTCCGTCGCTAAAAATTCCGTCGGTAATCCGTCGCTGATAATTTTATAATTAAAAAAAAAAAATTTAAGGTTTTAGCGACGGAAATATTCCGTCGCTAATTTCTGTCGCTAATCTGTCGCTAATCTCTTGGTAAAAAATCTGACATTAATCCGTCGCTATTACCGACGGATATTTGTCCGTCGATAATTTTCTGTTGCTAAAACCGTATTTTCTAGTAGTGATAGTACCAGTCCTTTTGCATCTCCTGTACTGCTGGTGAAAAAGAAGGATAACACATGGAGATTTTGTATAGACTATAGACAACTTAACAACCTTATAGTCAAGGATAGATATCCAATTCCAAATATTGATGAGCTGTTGGATGAACTCCATGGATCTAAGCTATTTTTCAAGATAGACTTGAGGTCCGGATACCATCAGATCAGAGTTAACCCTCAGGATGTGCATAAGACTGCATTTCAAACTCATCATGGTCATTTTGAGTTTTTAGTGATGCCCTTTGGTTTAACCAATGCTCTCGCAACATTTCAATCACTTATGAACCATGTTTTTCAACCTTACCTCAGAAAATCAGTCTTGGTATTTTTCGATAACATCTTGGTGTATAATCCTGATATTCAGGCACATGTTCAGCATCTGAAGCAAGTACTCTTACTACTTCAACAAAACAAATTGGTGGCCAAGCTATCCAAGTGGTCATTTGTTTAGGCTATATTGTGTCTGATGAAGGGGTCAAAATGGATCCTCAGGAGATAGATTGCATCACTTCATGGCCAGTCCCAACATCTATCAAGGATTTTAGGAGTTTCCTGGGCTTAACAGGCTATTACAGGAGATTTGTCAAAAATTATGGACTCATAACTAAACCCCTCAATGATCTTCTAAAGAAGGACAAATTTTTATGGACTATAGAGGCAGAACAAGCTTTCCAGCACCTGAAAACAGCAATGAGCACAGCCCAGTCATGAGGCTCCCTGATTTCTCTAAGCCATTTATCATAAAGACTGATGCTTGCTCAAGGGGATGGGGAGCAGTCTTGATGCAGGAAGGGCAACCTATTGCCTACCTGAGCAACGCCTTAGGACCAAGGAAACAAGGACTTTCTACTTACGAAAAGAAGCTTCTAGCAATGGTCATGGCAGTCACCAAATAGAAGCATTACTTGATGGGATATCATTTCGTTATCAGAACTGATCATCAAAGTCTAAAGTTATTATTGGAGCAAAAACTGACTCACTCTTCTCAACATCGATGGCTAACTAAACTATTGGGGTTAGACTATGAGATTCAATATAAAAGAGGAGTAGAGAACAGGGTGACAGATGCCCTTTCTGAACAAAAAGATATGATGGAGGATCAGCATCAAGGGATTGCACTGGCCATTTTAGTGATTCAACCTCAGTGGTTAAAGGATGTAATTCAGAGCTACGAAAGGGATGATGTGTGTCACAGTCTGATAGCTCAGTTAGCAATTGATCCTAACAGCAATGAGGACTACCAATTGCAAGAAGGAATACTTAAGTATAAAAGAAGAATATACGTGGGAAGTGGCTCTCAACTGAGAACAAAAATTATACAACACATGCATAGCTCAGCCATTGGTGGACACTCAGGACAGACCAACACTTAGCAGAGAGTGAAGACTGCATTTTATTGGCCTTCTATGAAGACTACAGTTATCAAATTTGTGCAAGAATGTGATGTATGCCAAAGAAACAAACATGAGAATACCCGTTACCCAGGACTGCTGCAACTATTGTCCATTCCTTCTCAAGCTTGGACACAAATTAGTATGGATTTAATTGAGGGATTGCCTGATACTATCATGGTAGTGATTGATCGACTCACTAAATTCATCCATTTTATTGCACTACAACATCCTTTCACTATTGTAAAGATAGCACAGTTATTTGTTGATTGTGTATTCAAACTTCATGGTCTGTCTGATGCTATTGTTTCAGATAGAGACAAAGTCTTTACAGGTCTTTTCTGGCAAGAATTGTTTAGAATATTGGGAGTAAAATTGAACTTAAGTAGTGCCTATCATCCACAGTCTGATGGCCAAAGTGAGAGGCTAAACCAATACTTGGAATGTTATTTGAGATGCATGATATCTGACAGGCCTGGTATGTGGGTACAATGGCTGAGTATAGCTGAATGGTGGTACAATACTAATTTTCATTCTAGCATTAAAATGACTCCTTTTGAAGTATTGTATGGCTATCAACCCAGATCTATTTCTGCTGGTCCATTTTTAGACACTCCTAATGCTGCAGCTGTAAGATTTGTTCAAAATAGGCAAGCAATGTTGCAGATTCTTCATGATCACTTATCCGAGGCTCAAAATAGGATGAAGGTAAATGCAGATCGTAGGAGGTCTGAAAGGGATTTGGAAATAGGAGAATTGGTGTACTTGAAACTCCAACCCTATAGACAACTGTCAGTAGAGATTAGAAAGCAACTTAAGCTATCTTCAAAGTTTTATAGGCCATTTCCCGTAATAGCAAAGGTAGGGCAAGTAGCATATAAGTTGCAATTGCCTCCAAGATCAAGAATTCATCCAGTTTTCCATGTCTCCTTGTTGAAAAAGAAGTTAGGCCCAGCTCAAGATATCATGCCGACCCTGCCATTGATTGGAACAGACAAGCAAGCTATGGTGGAACCTGAAGCAATTCTAAAGAGAAGAGTGATCATGAGGGACAAAAGACTAGTCACGCAATGGTTGATCAGATGAATCAACCTCAGTCTAGAAGAATCTACTTGGGAAGACATGAGCTTTATTAAAGCTCAATTTCCTAACTTTAATCCTTTAGGACAAGGATGTTATGAAGAGGGAGGGTACTGTAACATTCCGAAATATTTACTGAAGCAAGCTGGACACTGCAACTGAAGAATCTAGCTCTAACTGTACAAAACCATCTGACTAACTAACAAAACAACAATTGATTGTAATGCAACTGAAAATAACTGAACTCAAGATTAGTTAGTTAGTTCGAAGATGATTGCATTCTCATTTCTCTCTCAGTTTCTTCTTCTTTTCCTCCTTCTCTTCTTACTTTTCTTACTCTTCTTCCTAGATCTGCATTCTGTAACTCCACATTCTCTCTCTCTTTGTCCCTCTCTCTCTATTCAGAGCTTGCAATAAGCAAATTAGATCATCTGTTGGTTTAAAACAGAGCAGAAGTTACGTTGTCACCATACTACCCAGAAACAATCGACTCGGTTCTTCCTTGTAAGTCAACACTCTAACTGGGTTATAACATACATGTGATAAAAGACTAGCACTCAATTACGCCCGAGAATAAACAAGTTTCCGCCGATGAGCTTGGCACTATCTCCGTAAAAATCTCGAGTTCAAATCTATTTATTAAAATAATAATAATAAATAAGTTTCCATGCAAAAACTTATAGAAAACACTCAAAAAAGGTTTAAAAATCAAGAAACTCAATAAATTAGGAAAAACAATTTTTAATTACTTATTATAATAAAATCTCGCTAAATTAGGGAAAAAACAAAATTCGTGAGATTCATTGATGATTATCTCAAAAAAAATGAAGTCTTTATTTGTTTATTATTATTTTTTTTTGTGCGCATAGAGAATACTAAACTAAAATATGTTCATTTTATTTTATAATATTTAAATTTTTTTGATTCATGAATCGGAACCATGGTCAAGGGTTCAAGAATTTGAACCGTGGTCAACGGTTCAAAAACCAGAACCATAGTCAACGGTTCAGGAATTGAAAGTGAAACCATGTCTAAAGATTCAATTCCACTTTCTTATTTTGAAGAATCAGGAACTGATAGTTTAAGCAAGTGATTTTTGATTCGAATCGTTCGAACCGTTCGAACCGTTGAGAACCATCGGTTCAAACTGATAATTTATTTTTCTTAATTTTTTTAGTCACAAAATAAGTCACATTAAAAATTAAAAATACTAAAAAACTCTTATCATTACTTTGAAGTCAGAAGTAGAAAATTTTCTAATTTAAGTTCACGTTGAATCTAATATAATCATAAAATTCAGTTATAAAAATGTCTATAAGTTTTATATTAGAAAAATAATTTAAATAAATTATTTTTACAAAATAGAAACAATAAATATTTATCATAAAAAATTACACAAATAAATTAACTTTTTTGTATCATAATAAAATGGATTTCAAATGATCATATTTGAATTGATTAAAGGAATTTCAATTAGATTCATTTTATCATTAATCAGTCGCATAATGTATTCTTTATTTTTTCACAAAAAAAAGATTGATATTAATTTTTACTTTTTTAAAGTTATGGTTTTAAAATCAAAACTGAACTCGGAATTAGAATCGTTTGGAATCAGAACTCAAACCGCCTCTTTAAAATTCGGTTTCGATTTCTCTAAATTAAGAACCGCGGTTTCGGAGGTGGAGAAGTAATTTCATTGCAGCTTCCACGATTTTCTTGTCTTTAGTCCATTCAATGAAAGTGGTTAGGGTTGGATTTTGGAGCCCAACTAACCCACCTTTCTTCATACTCATGAAGAAGCTTAAAGGATTAGCATTAACACTTCCCTTCTTTTATTTAGAAAAAATGAAGAAAGTAGGCAATCATAATAAATATCAAAGTAGCTGTAGATGTAGGATGGCATTTCAACTTCGTCTTATCATATCTTTTCCCACAGGGAATGGGGTTGATAGATTACTGGTAAAACTTAATTTCCCAGAAGGTGCTAACCAACTAAATTTGAAATACAAAAAATAAAAAAATAAAAAAATAAATCGGTTATTGTGTTGTTCAACTTACTATTAAAAACAATTTTTTTAAAAAAAAAAATTGTAATCTTATCTAAATCGTGAGTCACTTACTAAACCGCGAAAAAAAAAGGACTTGGGAAGATGCAAAGCCTTAGAATTTGATTATTATTATTATTTTTAATAAATCACGGCATGTGATAATCATGTCGAGTATGATTAAATTCATTTTAAGTTGGATTAGATTCTTAAGGGCAAAACTTTCTTGATACTTGTTTTCTTTATATATAAAATTCAAACTCGAGATTTATATAAGGGGTATAAGTGCTCGATCAACTAGGTGTTGGTTTAATCGGTTTGATCAATCAATTTACAGTTCTCTTTAATGTTTTTCAAAAAATAGTACTAAATGATATGCATTCGTTTTTTTAAAAAAATTGCTACTACGATGCCATTTTATAACAAAAATCATAAAAAGGCGTGATAAAATAATAAAATGATATGTTTTTGAAATCAAAGATAAAACAAAAATTGCCCATCACAAATGCAAAATTCGTTGCTAACCCTAGCTAGCAACGGAGCACACAGGTCCCTAATATTTTATCTTAATAGTTAATTTTTTTCAAAAAAAAGAAAAAAAAAATCTTTCTTCTCACTTCATAACAAAAAACTTTTCATCCTAAGTCCATGCATGGGCTGGCTACAAATGGGTGCGAATGTTGTCGCAGGGCAGGGTGGTTGCAGATGGCCTGACTCATGGATTGTGATGCAAAACTGTTACGAATCTCACATCGGATTCTCAAGAAATCATAAAATAATACTTAAGTCTGATAGGCCTTCTCACCCAATAGATTGATCTTTTGGGCTGAGTTCTCCTATTGGGCTTGAATCCATTACTTGGATCACAAATTGGTATCAGAGCCTCCAGTCTAAAGGCTACCTGGTGCCAGAGTGAAAGCCGTCCAAAATAGAAAAAGGCTACCTAGTGTAGGATTGAGAGCCGTCCGAGAAGAAAAAGGGCTACCTACCAGAGTGCGAACTTCGGGCTACCTACTAGAGTGCGAACTTCTCAAGGAGAGGGTAATGTTATGAATCCCATATCAGATCCCAAAAAATCATAAAATAGTATTTAAGTCCGATAGTCCCTCTCACCCAATAGGTCGATTTTTTGGACTGAGTTCTTTTATTGAGCTTGAATCCATTACTTGGATCCGTGACAAAAACCCATAAGTTCAAATTGAAAATTTGTAATCTAGAGTTTGTGTTCGAATCAATATTCTCTCTAAAATACAGCCCCAATCAAATTCTCTCTCTCTCTCTCTCCCATGTTGTATCTCAGTGCTGTCTAATGTCATCTGATTCCTTACTCAAATAAAGCAACGAAATCAGAACAAGTATAGTGATAAAAGAAAAAGTTTATAAATAAAAATCTGATTCCTTACGCAAATAAAACAACTTGTGTTAAAAGATTGGATAAAACCAAACTAAGGGTACAAGAAAAGCATGACTAGAAATTCAATGCGAATAAATACCAAAACTAACAAACCACGGCAAAAAAGAGCCGTTTCGCGTAGAAGTGACATGCAAGATTTATGAATGAAGTTGCATAGAAATCACAGGGAAGTTGCATTGAAATTTCTGAACATTTAAGCCACGGTTTGAGAAAATCTATATATGAAACAAGTACCAAAGAAAACCCTTGAAAATCCATCAAGGAAAGCTGAGTTTTTGATTGCAATTTTGCTTACAACTCTGTTTTCACACCCTTCAAAGACTCTTTCTTGACCCTTTTTCTTCTTCTTCTTATTCACCGCTTCTTGTCCTATCTCTTTTGCAGCATTCTAGGACTGTTTCATTGTAGAACCACCAAAAACACCCCGATAATCACCATTCATTGTAAACCCTTGTTGGCACCCTAGAAAGACTCTTTCTTTTGACTTCTTTGGAAACATCGACTTGATCATGTTTTCTCCGAAAAAAGTTGTTACAGCCAAACCCCATCAAAGATGGAGGTTGGTTTTTAACGCAGTGTACTTTACTAGGATTCTCATTTCCATGCCAAAGAAAATGATTCGCCAAAACACCCTGTTCATAGCTGGAATCATAAGGTCTCCTTCCTATGTTGCCCTTGATGTTCAACCTGGAGACAATGATCAACATCTTCCACTTCTCAGTATAGATCAAAAAACACTTACGGAGATAGTAAAAGAGAAGGACATGGAGAAGCTTTCTCATTACGGAGGTGTAAGACAACTTGCTGCAGTTCTTGAAACTGATGAGAAAGATGGCATCAGTGGCAGTTCTGCAGATCTTGCACATAGAACCGATGTGTTCGGCTCTAACAAGTACAAAAGACCACCTTCCAAAAGCTTTTCAAGTTTTGTGTACGAAGCATTCAAGGATACAACTATTGTCATTCTTTTGGTATGTGCTTTTCTGTCTCTGGGGTTTGGAATCAAGCAAGATGGCTTGAAAGAAGGGTGGTATGATGGTGGAAGCATCATTGTCGCGGTTCTTTTAGTCATTGCTGTCTCTTCAGTTAGTAATTTCAAGCAATGCAGACAGTTTGAGAAGCTTTCTAGCCAGACTGATGATATTCAAGTTGAAGTAGTCCGTGATGGGAGGCGCCAAGATATCTCCATCTTTGATATTGTTGTTGGAGACATTGTGTCTTTGAGTACTGGTGATCAAGTACCTGCAGATGGCTTGTTCTTGGATGGTAACTCCTTGAAAGTTGATGAGTCTAGCATGACAGGCGAAAGCGATCATGTTGAGATCAATGAAGGACATAATCCCTTTCTGTTCTCCGGAACAAAGGTGACTGATGGGTATGGTCACATGCTTGTCACTTCAGTTGGCATGAATACAGCATGGGGAGAGTTGATGAGCACAATAAGCCGTGATCTCAATGAGCAGACTCCATTGCAAGAAAGGCTCAACAAGCTAACTACTCATATTGGGAAGGTTGGTTTATCAGTTGCCTTCCTTGTTCTTGCTGTTATGGTGATTAGGTACTTCACTGGGAACACTGAGGATGATATGGGGAAGAGGGAGTACATCCGTGGCAAGACTAAGCTTGGAGATGTGATGGACTCAGTGGTCGACATGGTCACCGCAGCAGTAACAATCATAGTTGTGGCTATTCCAGAAGGGTTGCCTCTGGCTGTGACTCTAACTCTGGCTTATTCTATGAAAAGAATGATGGCTGATAATGCAATGGTGCGGAAACTCTCCGCTTGCGAAACAATGGGATCAGCTACAACTATCTGCACAGACAAAACAGGTACCCTGACTTTGAACGAGATGAGGGTCACCGAGTTTTGGCTTGGACAAGAAGCATTGGAGATCAAAGCTTCCACAGAAATTGCATCACATTTGCGTGAACTTCTCTTACAAGGAGTTTGCTTAAACACCACTGGTACCATTTACAAAGCACCTTCTGCATCATTGCCTGAGATTTCTGGTAGCCCTACAGAGAAAGCAATCCTTTCCTGGGCAGCTTTGGACATGGATATGGATATGGATGAGATAAAGAGAGGCTGTGAAGTTCTTTATGTGGAGGCTTTCAATTCAGAGAAGAAAAGAAGTGGGGTCTTGAATAGGATTCGGAATGATAATAAGGTTCACACCCACTGGAAGGGAGCTGCTGAGATGGTTTTGGCAATGTGCTCAGACTACTATGAAAGAAATGGGAAAATCAGAGTCATGGATGACAATGGCAGAAGGCAGATGCAGACGATAATTCAAAACATGGCAGCAAAAACTCTGAGATGCATTGCCTTGGCCCACAGGAGTGTAGAAGTAGATGGAGAGATTAATCAAAAGCTTGAGGAAACAGGACTAACCTTGTTAGGGTTCCTTGGTTTGAAAGATCCATGCCGCCCTGGTGTCAGAGCAGCCATAGAGTCTTGCAGAAATGCTGGAGTGAACATCAAAATGGTCACTGGCGACAACCCTTTCACTGCAAAAGCAATAGCTATTGAGTGTGGGATTCTCAGAACTGATGAAGATTTGGAAAATGAAGCAGTAGTTGAAGGTGTTACATTCAGAAACTATTCACCTGAGGAAAGGATGGACAAGATTGAAAAGATCAAAGTGATGGCGCGATCATCCCCATTTGATAAGCTTCTGATGGTACAGTGTCTGAAGGAGAAGGGCCATGTAGTAGCAGTCACAGGTGATGGCACAAATGATGCACCTGCACTGAAAGAAGCAGACGTAGGGCTATCAATGGGAATTCAAGGCACTGAAGTGGCAAAAGAGAGTTCCGACATAGTCATTCTGGATGATAACTTTACCTCCGTAGTGACAGTCCTGAGGTGGGGCAGGTGTGTGTACAACAACATTCAGAAGTTCATCCAGTTTCAACTCACTGTGAATGTTGCTGCCCTTGCAATCAACTTTGTTGCTGCCGTTTCTTCAGGTGAAGTTCCGCTGACAGCTGTGCAGCTCCTCTGGGTGAACCTCATAATGGATACTTTGGGAGCCTTAGCTTTGGCGACTGAGCAGCCAACCAATGATCTCATGGCAAACCCACCAGCTGGGTGGTCTGAGCCACTCATAACCAAAGTCATGTGGAGGAACCTCATTGCTCAAGCACTATATCAGGTTACTGTTTTGTTGACCCTACAATTCAAAGGTCGGTCCATCTTTGGTGTGAGTGAGAAGGTGAAGGATACACTCATCTTCAATACCTTCGTGCTCTGCCAAGTGTTCAATGAGTTTAATGCTCGAAAGCTGGAGAAAAAGAACATTTTTTCTGGGATACACAAGAACAGACTCTTTCTTGGGATAGTCACAATCACAGTCGTTCTTCAAGTGGTAATGATTGAATTCCTGAAGCAGTTTGCCAGTACTGAGAGGTTGAATTGGGGACAATGGGGTATTTGTATGGCCGTTGCAGCTCTGTCTTGGCCGATCGGTTGGCTCGTCAAATGCATTCCAGTTTCCAGTTGCCATCTTTACTAGGCATAGAGATTTTTCTGCTGTGGATAATCTCACCAAGTTCTGACAATATGTTAGTTCTGTAGGTAAGCTTTACCTGACAGGATTCTTAATTGATTAGATTAGTTTTTTCATTTTTTACTTCTGTCAATAGTTGCTTAAAGACTGCCTATTTCTCCTCAACCTGTCAAGCCATACCTAAATGCACTTTATTGTTGCAGAAAATATTGTTTATGCAGTGTGTGTGTGCCTGCACGTTTCCGTATGATGTGCGCGTATGAGCATGTTGACCCCTTCAGAAGGAAACTGATTTAAGGCATTTTTAGGCATCATTGCCACATGTATTACATTACTAGTGCTCTGTCCATTTATGAAACAAGTGATTTGTTTTCGAGGTTGTTAAAAAAGGAGCTTATTTAGATTGCAAAGTATATGTATGCCTTAAATCATACGGCTTCTCAAAATATTAGAAGATTTCGTATAATATTTCCATGAAAATATAAGCACTTCCTTTTATGCAAAATCTGCAATAACTAGGTTCTTTACATCACGGCAAGACCTTCTAAATTAGGTAGAGATAAATACATGGTGCAAGAAAGGAAGGTGTGGTTTAATTTAACAGAATATATTCCTAAGCAGTCCAGAACTTCCATTACGAACAAGACTCAAACTTCCTCGAGCATTCTAATATAGAAAATTGGAGGAAACAGAAAAGGAGATATTATTATAATTCAAACATCCATGAAAATAGAAACAGCTTTAAGTTAGCCAACAAATATGCCACCTTTACAGTGATGAACTCATAATGGCTACAGCTGGGACACTTCTGACAACCAAACGACTTCTTTGCCTTTAGGTTGGTACCTGAATCATTCTCTCTTAACAGGAGCAGTAGAAAGCAAACAACTCTCAATGTTGAAAGACTAAAGACTAGACCTATCAAAATCCACTAAGGTGGATTTGGTGATGGAGAGTCACCAACAGCTTGCCTGGTCTGCATTTTGAGTCCTCACGCAACATAAAGCAAGAGGAAATAAAAATTTTATATCCATACAGAGCCATGCCGTAAGCACCGTGCCAGTCTACTCAAGCATAGCAAAAAACTAAGTCATTATCCACTACAAGATTGGTGTTACAAATCCCACATTGGATCCCTAAGAAATTATAAAATAGTATTTAAATCCAACAGTCTGTCTCATCCAACAGGTCGATCTTTTAGATTGAATTCTTCTATTGGGTTTGAGTCTATCACTTAGATCCATGACAAATTGATATCAGAATATACGATTCTTGGTATAATTCAGGACGAAAGATGATTTGAATAAAAGGATAGATACTCTCGTGCCAGGGATTAACAACAAATTGGATATTTTATTGAAAAGGTTTGGTACTCGTGGCAAGGATTAACAACAAATTAGACATTTTATTGAAAATGTTTGGTATCAATGAAAATATCAAAACTTTGGTGGAAAATGAGCAAGAAAAAAAAAAGAAATTGGAAAGCAATAAAACAAATCAAGTGACAAATGAAACAATATGAAGACCTATGGAAAAACAACGTATTGATACATTTTTTGAGTCTTCCACTTTATCTACTTCTAGTGAAAAAATGTTAAAATCTACTCTTAGTGAAGAAAAATTAAGGGTGGAATAAGGGTCACAAATGATTAAAAAAGAATCTATCAATAGTGATTTCTTGTTAAACCATCCAAAAGTTGAAATTTTGGATTTTATTGAGAAGAATTCTTTATTAGAAACAAGATTTAAATTGTCCAAGAAAGAAAATCTTGATGGTGGATTCTTGTCAAATTTTTCAAAGATTGAACTTCCATTGTTCGTTGGAAGAATTTCACCAAAAAGAAGATCAAGAAATGTCTTTCTCAAGCGCTCTCATTTCTATTTTTTTCTCACTACTCTTCATGTAACTCAAATCATATCGATTGTTCGTCTTTATCATTTTATCTTTCAACACAAATGCAAGATTTGGTTCAAAATTCATTAATTCAAGTTCAATTTTTGGTTTTCCATTCTTGAGGACAAGAATGTTCTCAAAGGAGAGAAGTATTGTAACAACTATTAACCATAATGGTTAATAGTTAATCATAATTAGTAAAAATAGTTAGTAGTTAATTGTGAAATTGTTAGTTAAATAGGTGAAGTGGTTAAATGTTAGTAAAATTAGTTAGTGATATTAGTATAAATAATACTCCAATACATATAATGAGAGAGTAATGAAGTTGTAATGAATTTTCTTTTTCTCTCTTGTATTCTCTTTCTTTCTCTCTGTCTCTAGCTCTCTCCGTCTCTCCTTCTCTTTCTTCTCTTTCTAATCTTTCTCTTTCTTTCATATTATTTATTTACTTTACTTGGATTATAACAAATTGGTATTAGAAATTCTGATATAATATGAAAAAGGGTTATTTGAAAGAGAGCTACCGATGCCAAAGTGAGAGCAATCTAAAATGGAAAAGGATTACCTGGTGTCGGAGTAAGAGCCCTCCAAAGAGGAAAAGGGCTACCTGCTAGAGTGAGAGCCGTCCGTGGATGTCCCGCTTCTCAAGGGGAGGGTAATGTTACGGATCTCACATTGGATCCCCAAGAAATCATAAAATAATATTTAAGTCAAATATACTCTCTCACCTAACAGGTCGATCTTTGGGTTGAGTTTTTCTTTGGGTTTTGAGTCCATCAATTAGATCCATGACAAATGGTTGGACTTGACTGCTTGCCTCAGCAAGACTGGACTAGTTCCTGTTCATAAGTATGTGACCATTTTTTTTTGGTTCCTTGGACTTGGTCCACAGTCGAGTATAAGGAGCTTTGCTCCGATTAATCTCGGCCGAGCTGTTGTTGGGTCCCAATCGAGAGGGATCTCTCTCAATGTCATTTTTGTCACTATCAAGACTCGAATCTTAATTTTTTATATGGGATAGTAATACCTTTTCCGTTAGACCAACAAAACCTTGGCCAAGTACGTGACCATTAAGAAGAGCTGATCATGCCTCAAGATGACGCAATGTTAAAAATTAGGAGTATTCATCCATGCCTCAGGCCTAGCCCACACAACTACTGGCCAACGATAGGCCCAGGACTATGGTCCATAGTCCTGGGAAGCTATGCGGTGACCGAGACTACTTACAAAAGATCCTAAAATCTTTATCCAAGCATATGATGCAGCATCAATCGCTTGCACCTAGCTCAAAGATTTGCTCTGACCTGGGTATATGCTTGGATAAATAGATCTGCTTTAACCTTATAATCTTTGTGCCTAAACTTTTTTAGCCTAATGTGAATCAGAATGCACTGGCTAAGGAATGAATATCAACTAAATTACCAAGTCTTTATCTTATGACAGAGCATCAATAACTCAAACCAACCATGCCATAGGCATTGCACTACTGCACCAATGAGTTAAGTCATGTTCCGCCACAAGATTGGTTCCAATGCTTGCCACAGCTAGACTGGACTTTTTCTGAACACAAATAGAATAACAGCCTGATTGTAAAGCATATCATCCATGCTATGCTTCAGGTCTGGCCTACACAACTACTGACTCAAGGCCAGGAACCATGAGCCAGGGAGATGCTTTGCAATGTCCAGGACAAGCATATATTGAACATCAATTGCTTGGGCCTAACTCAGGGATTTACCTCAATGATAAAGCATCAAAAACTCAAGCTGAACACCCCCAACCCCCCCCCCCCTCCCAAAAAAGAAAGAGGTAAAAACCCCGGTCACCCCACAAGCACCCTCATTGTGATATCAAAGATCACATCACAATAATCAGCTCAAGACCAGGCCAAACTGTGGGTTTAATGTGTACCATTGATAGGTTAATAATTCGAACAGAATTTGCATCTCATTGATTTTTATTTTTATTTTCGTACTCTACTGCTAGCTAAGGGCCAAAAAAGGAAAGGAAAAGGCATAGACTATAAAATCTTTTTAAAATAAAAAATCTTACCCTATCAACGGCTCAAATGCTTTCCATCAATGTTCATCTTTTAGGGTGAGGTGGGACAAGTAAAAAGTTAAGTTTTTTCCACTGCTTAATAAGGTCAAGGAAAGAGATAAGGGAGGAGAATCAATGTTTATTTCAAAGATGACACTAAAGGAGACAAAGGAAAATGCAAAGCAAGGATTTCTTTTTCATTGTTTTCTTTGGGAAGGCATAAGGCAAGGCAAGGCAACGCTTATGGTGTTCAACACTTTCCTAAACATATGCCTAGGTAGGATGATGACCTGCCCATGGCCTAAAATTTGTAAACACGCATGATCTAGGCAGGTAAATGAAAATAAATCTAATGTAGTCCACTTCGCAAGACAGATGTAATATAATGGACAACAATAAAATTGAAGATACTTGACAAAGAAATGTAAATAGCTATGCTAATTATGCGTTGTCCTTGTGGATTAAAGGAGTATCAATAAGAAAACTATCCAATATCTTAGTATGTGGTACAAGGTACTTATTGGGACCACGTGAGATTGATGTATTACAAAGTTCAGTGGTTGTACCTGGTAAATAATGCCACTGGACTCTTGGCCCAGTGAAACAAGGCAGCTGATCCCTCACCATTGTTGAAGGTTCAAGTCCCCACAATTTCCCTCCCCTCTTGTCAAGGGTAATGTTCTCCTACTGCGGCCCCCCCTCAACAAAAAGAAAAAAAAAAAGGAAAGTTAGTAATGCCATATCTATATACTGGGATTCAAGAGGGCACAGCCTTCGTTGTGCTATGTCCCTTAGCTTTATCATTCTCATGATGTCTTAAAATTTGCCAATAGGATGCACATTTTGTCTTGAGATGACACTTGTGAAAAGGATAGCCATCCGTGCCCTTATAAACACAATGGATTAAGTCATACATGCCAAATTCCATACGCAACAAATCGAATGACTTCAGCTTTGACCATTCACATCTATCTTTTAACTGATTGCTCTCATTTCACAAACCCTAAATAAGAAGCAGGATCCAATTCACAGATTTACCCTATGGCCAATATAGAAAATTTTTAACGCCACCCAACATCAATTTGAGTTCAAACTGTTAAGCTTCCGATTAATAGTAAATAGCAAATTCCCCCCCAAAAAAAAACCATGACAGAGAGAGACAAACTAATCACTGGGTCTGCAAATTTACCTCTAAAAGTTTTTTTTTTTTATTCT
Organism: Dillenia suffruticosa; assembly: GCA_033439265.1. Lineage (NCBI taxonomy): Eukaryota > Viridiplantae > Streptophyta > Magnoliopsida > Dilleniales > Dilleniaceae > Dillenia > Dillenia suffruticosa. The sequence goes on along the minus strand of JAVTVX010000018.1, from coordinate 3,374,934 downwards.
CTTACCATATTTAACACTCAGTTTCATTAAATTGAAACAAAGAAAAAAATCGTAACTTAATATTTATTTCTATATGAATAAACACACTGGGTTCAAAGGCAACCATGATTCAAGAATAAATGGCATATTAAGAAATAAGGTTTCACATTGGGTTATTACAAACACAAACAATGTCAAGAGAGTGCTTCGGCTATGCCATAACATTCCTCCATGAACAACAAGAAAGGGTTTCAATCCAATGGATTGCTCAGCATGAATCGCACATTAGCAGTTCAAATTTCATGTCAACAAGTCAACAACTCGATACCCTATTCATAATTTTTTTGGGGGGGGGGGGGGGGAAGAGAGAGAGAGAGAGAGAGAGAGAGAGAGAGAGAGGCTGACCCGGAGCTATTTTAAAAATCTGGGCGTACCCCACCTTGAAAATCTTCTGGTTGGTAATGGTGGGGACCCAAAAAAATTGCCTTGTGAGTGTAGTGTACCTTACCACTGCCAGCCCTAGAGTCCCTGCCCCTTTTCCCTTCTTTTATTATCCTTTTTGTTTTGTTCTCTCTCTCTCTCTCTTTCTCTCTCCGGTCTTCTTTTCATTTTTCATGAGTTGAATTATTTTTTTCAATTCAATTCCCACTTTAGAACCGCTCGAGAAAAGAATAAATAACTAAATAATATAATAAATAAGAGAGAGAGAGAGAGAGAGAGAGAAAACGTTTTTGGTTTGATTCAGTTCCCCGGTTGGGTACATATATGAAGTGAGAGTGATATTTTGGTTTTTAACATTAAAATAAATTATGGGGCGTTTAGAATATAGGTGTAATATGATATTTTGTTTTATTTATGTGTAATTTTCTAATTAACATTCAAGAAAATATACTTACAAAAAATATATATATATGAATAAAATTTTAGTAATAAATACAAAAATTTTTACCCAAACTAAGCTAGTAAATATTGCATCCAAGTCAGCCCAATAAGCTCATTTTCACTTCCTCTACTTGTTTTTTTTTTTTATTACTAAATTACCGATATTTTGAGCTATATTCTATTAATTCGATTCAAATAGGATATTCTTTAGGGTGACTCTCCTAATATAATTTTTTTCATTCCTAAATTTTGAATTCGAAACTTGGTTAAAGAATTTAATATCTGATCTTATTAGATCAATTTTTCGTCGATTCCTCCATTTGATTTTAGGTTTGCTTATGTTTGAACTTAAATCAAATTAATAAAATTAAAAACAAAAAAGGGTTCATGTAATCTTAATGTAAACATGTAAATTAATTTTAGTTACAACGTATGACGAATTGTCATAATAAAAAAAAAAAAAAAGGAGGAAAACCCTAGAATGTCAATTAATTAAAATGCAAAACAAAATTGATTTTGGATTGAAAATACTTTACCCTTTTAAGTACATCTAGTTATCTCTTTTCTTCAATATAAATGGAAGGTCATCTCGAAGACCTAAAAATTAAACTTGTGTAGCTGAAAATTTCATTAGTTTGAATTAAATTACCAAAACCAAATTTCCCCTTTTTACCCAATTTTCTCTTTAATTTTTCTCCTCCTTAGAAGCTTTCGCTCCCACAAAATTGTTTAACAATGGCATTTTCTCTGGTCAGAAAGCAGGAAGAATGAATTCTTTTTTTTTTTAAGAGAAAAATGATTTTATCACAATGCATCCAAAGAAAAGAATTGCCTTTCATGTATAATGCATGAACATATATACCAACGGTCAGTTAGTCTAATGAGATGTGGTGCTATATCTCTTAACTAAGATCCCGGGTTTGACTTACGATTTAGGTATAGAACAAACTATATTGGAACGATAATCCCTTTAAATGGATCATTACAAATTCTGAACCAGATTAATCAGATCATAACTTCAGATACCCGTCAACCAGTAGTATCAAAAAAATGGACCTATATACTAGTACATTTATTAAAAAAAAAAATTAATTTTGTGGTACCGTTGGATTTATGTATCCGAATTAATAATCAACCATCAAAATTTAATGAAGTTAAATAATATACTTTTTGTTTTCGTTTTGAGTTTCAATGCAACTAGACTCGAGAAATTAACAATATTTCTCTATTTTATGTTGTCTCTAATCAAAATAAATATATTTATCCCACATGAATTTTTTTTTTTTTTTTTGGGTGGAAATATGAAAATATCCTGGGTTGCACATAGGAATGGATACGAAACAACACGAAAAAACAACATTTTGTAATACAAAAAAGGAAATGTAAAAAAATGTATAAATGTAAAAAAAATAAGGATTTTTTGTAAATATTAATTATTTTATAAAAACAATAAAATACAAATATGTAATTATTAATTATAAGACAAATAAAATAAAATTATAATTATAATTAAATAAAAAAATAATTTATTAAATATGAAAAAATGTGTACGTATACAAAATATAAGAATTTTTATATAAATATTAATTAATTTAGCACGTTTAAATATTTAAAAAATCGGGAATATTCTGAAAAGTTTCAAAAATGAAAAATGTTAATATCGAAAAGTTTCTATATATATATGGGAGAAAATAATTAAAAATATTGTAAAAGATGCATAATTTTATTCTTTTGATAATATACATTCACACACAGGGTGAGAAGAAGCATGAAAACACACCAATAAAACCGAATAGGGGAAGAAAACACCCACACTAAGGGAGCATTTGGGTAGGCTCTTCTACCCTTTTTTTTTTCTTTTAAAGGGAGTTGTAAATCTTTTTCCAAAAAAAAAAAATACAAAGTTCCTATGTTTCGATAAATTCCGGTATAAATTGAACCCGAATGATTTATATTCCTATTGTGACACAAACATACGATGAAGGGCTTAAGAGTTCTTAACATTCATTACAAGCATATTTCCAAACCTTCATCAAGGCCTTAATATGATGTCCGGAAAGGTCGATATTGCATAAACGAATGTAGTTTAACGATTATTGAATTCTCGATAATTTTCTTTAAAATATATGTTCGAATCTGAATGATAATTTTGATTTATTTAATATTTATATGAAATTAATAAATTTCCTTATAGAACTTTATACCCACATATCTCCTATAAGATTATTTAAAAATATTACAATCGTTTTAACAAGAAATTAATTTTTTGGTATTAATGTTAAGTTGTCTAGTAGATAGGATAATATTTTTTTTTTGTCGTGACTTCATATTCATGAGCATCATGTGCAAGTGTTCTCATTAATGGCGTGTAACGAACCCCAGACAGCAATCAACCTAACCACATGAAATGATGATTGAAACGAAAGTGAACCCTAGAAGGTGTGTGTTGAGCCAAACTTTTTGGCCACTTGTGAAACAAAAAAGATACATGCAGTCTAGCCAAAAGTAGCTTCCAAACAAAAATGAGATGACTATCTCCCAACAACCAAGAAATCAAGATGATACTGAGAAATCTTAAACCCCCCCCCCCCCCTCTACTTCAAATAGATGAAAATCATTAAAAGAAGATTTTTAAAATAATTAAAAAATGCACAGGATAAATAGTATTTGGGGGAAGAGAGGGAGAGAGGGAGAGAGGGAGAGAGAGAGAGAGAGAAACAGAGAGAAAGGATATCGATAGACAGTTGATTCTGTGAAAATAGCATTAGATCTCTGATATTAGATTCTTGATAATGGAAAGAATTATATTAGGAGAGTTATCCCTTAAAAAGAGTTTTATAACGGTTCGAATTGAATTAATCAAAATATGTATTTGAATAATAATATAAAAAAAAATGAGGGGGAGGAATTTTCAAAAAGAAGTCACAAGACTTAGGCGGTAGGAGTTATCCTAAGGCGTAGAAAGTTGACTAAACAAACCATCGTCAGGATCTTATTTTTCGTGGGCATGTGTTTAGAACTTGGAGGAAGATGATTTGGTGGTATTCCACAATCTTCTCGAAAAGACATTGCAAGAAGAATATGTGCTTATAACATTCACACAGTCAACTGCAGATTCATCTACTAACTAAAGACTTTGAGAAGTGTATCCAAATGCAATTATGCTTCCAAGCATTACACCTATATATATGAAATTAGTCATGAGTGCCTACGACATTCAAGGCTTGTTTTGCTTCTATAATTAATTTCTTAACAAAAATCATATATTCTCACACAATAATCATCAAAATTTATCAACAAAACCCACATTCGGATCGCAAATCTATATAGAAACACAGATACAAATACAAACACAGACAAAAACTACTTAACCTATAAATTTAGCTTAAATAATAGTCATTTGACTAATTAGAAATGAAAGTTCTTGGTTGTGTTTGTCACTTCTATGTTGTGAAGAAAGAAAAACCAAACACGTAATATATGAATTAAGATTCCTTATTGTGTTTGATGGAGGAAGATTTCAAGTAGAATTCCAACTCATTTTTCCTTTCACAATAAAAATGCCTCAATTTTTTTTCTTCTTTTTCCCATTTTCTTAACCCTCTTAAAGACCAAGGCATTCATACCCTTGAAAATTTTCTTCCTACACTACTCATCATATATAAAGAGAAAGTGAGACACTTTGGTAAGTTAGCAACGGTGGGTTTAGGCCAAAATGTTGAAACCCCAACTCCCCCCCGCCCCCCAAAAAAAGGGAACTAGCTTCATCTATCATGAAGAGTCTATGATCATAATATATGATCTTTCAACAATGTGACAAATCTATCCTCCTAATTTCAACTAATGAATCAATGGGGTAGGGAATATGGGAAAAAGCCCTCTTGCAAATTTCACCAAATTAAAGGTATGTATATGTAGATCACATTCTCAACACTCGAAAATAAAGAGAACTAGGTTCATGAAAACATAATGCCCCCGGGGGGGGGAGAGAGAGAGAGAGAGAGGGAGAGAGAGAGAGAGAGAGATTGTCTCTATATGTGCCGAGAGATTGTCTCTATATGTGCTCGGCACATTTTGTACTCATATTAGGAACCGATCTAAATTCATGAAAACCAGACAAACCCAAAAAAAAATTCCAAAAATCTAGAGAAAGAGAAGGGTCAGAGAGAGAGGGCAGAGCACTAATATTAAGGTAAAACAGAAAGGGAGAGAGAGGCATAGCAGCAGTAGCAGTAGCATAGTAGACCCAACAAAAATTGTGAAGACATACATACAAACACAAACAGAACATGGAAAAACCAATAAAGGGCTCTCTACCCAAAGCCTGAAAAATAAATCTCAAAAGCACCAACCACATGAAGACATAAGAAATTTTGCCATTAAATGTCCCAACAACATCACCCACCTGCTCATGATCATATACACCACATAAGTTGACATAAGAAAGGAAAACTGAAAAATACCAAAACATGTTATGAAAAGAATACATAGAATTTGATTGGACATAAAAGGATAAATACTTAGGGAGAGATACACAAAAACTTACCCTTACCAGTCATATCGTTTTAATATAGTACGAGATTTGAAAAAACTTGTCCCTCTCTCTCTCCAGGTGTTACTTGGGAAAAAAAAAACCCTTCTGGGATTTGTCGAAGTTGGATCAAAAATGGGAATCAAGGTTTCTTTATCTTCATGACAAAACTAGGGTTTTTCGTGCTACCGATAAGAGGTGAAGCAACCACATGATCTAATCTCTCCACCAAGTGTGGAAGCTCAGATCATGCTGGCAGCTTCAACTGCTACCGATGCGCGACTATGAAAACTCACTTTCATGACAAAGGACCTCCGACGTGGGTTTCTTCAATATCGTCTGCCTTTTCCTTTTTCTTCTCTCTTCTCTTCTTAGTTAAATGGCCTCATAGATAAGATGGACTTGTGAGAGGATATAAATAGAGAGGAACGAAAGGAAGGAGAGAGACACAGAGAGAGAGAGAGAGAGAGAGAGAGAGAGAGAGAGAGTTTTACTTCTACTCAACATGTTGTAGGTAATGTGGGGGTGTGTCATTTGGCAATTTGCACTAGCAGTTTTGTCTCCAGGTGACTAGGGATGACATTAATGAACATATATCAAATAAGACAGTAGTTTCGTGAGTTAATTTTGGTGTATATGTAGTGTTAGAGATAGAGATACATTTTGGAAAGCCAATAGAAGATTTTGTTTTTGTTTTCTTTTTTTTTTTAAAGTACAACCCCTAATTCAAATTTAAAAAAAAAATTAAATTATAAAACTTTGATGGGATTAACAAATTTTAAGCATAGAAGACATTTTGGTAATTTTGGTAAGATAAGAAGGGATGGATCCATATGGTTAAGAGGTCCAAAAAGCAAACAAGAGAAAAAGGGGCAAAAGTGGTCCCAAAGGAAGCAAGTTGAATATATCACGCCCACGCCACCACATGCAGACAGGTAAGTGAGGGTTTCTAAAACTACAAATAGCTTTTAATTACTTTAGTTGGAAGACTCTTTCCTGCACTTCACCTCTCTCTCTCTCTCTCTCTCTCTCTCTTCTCTCTCTCTCTCTTTCTCTCTTTTGTAAGGTTAGCATCACCCACGGACCAAAAGGAGTGCAAAACACAAGGACTATATTGGGGACCATAGTGCATGACTTAGGTTTTGCCTAAGGTTCACACAAAAAGGAAAAGAAGGTAACAGCATCTCAACCTATCAAAATCATCTCTTTCTATGCATTATTTATACCGAAGTTCGATGTAACATTTTTTTTTCGATCGGTAAACAATTGTATATCAAAAAAATTGATTTCGTTTTGGCATTTAAGCTCTTAATTCTTTGCAAATGGATGGTTAATTTAGTAAGTAAATATATTACATTTCTTAATTAAGTTTCAGATTTAAACTTAGAAATAAAAAGGATTATATTGAAATAATTTTTTCTAAACTGGGATCCGGATTCCAATTTGTTATTAAAAAAAAAACTCTTATTTTATATCAAAATGTTATTCATGTAGCATGACTCCTCTCTCTCTCTCTCTCTCTCTCTCTCTTTGTGATTTACTTCATATACTAATTAAACTACTTCAACTTGTTATATGTAGAGGGTGATGGTAACACATTTACCGATTATTAAAATCCAAAGGGGCTGCCGTTTATTGAATGGTGGCTAAGAGTAGCATTGGATTGGTGCCAGTTATACAACAGAGGCAAATAATCAAAGACATTACTATAGATTAGGTAACACTTGGAAGACTGGTCTGTAAAGTGGAACCCATCTGACTTTGGAATTAAGAAAATGATGTGAGCTCTTGCCTTTGATTTGGACTTTCTTTGTTTCTTTTCATTTTTTACTTATAATATTCCTTTGTTTAGGCTGTCTAGATAGGGTATTTTTATTGGCAAATTTCCTTGGGATGCCACAAACTCCCTTTCCCTCCCTAACCACCAATGCCCATTTTAGGGGACCCTTTCAAAATAAATATGTTTTTCAATTAGACAGCAGAATCTAAGCACAATATAATAACGGACAACCAATTTAATGAGATATGGTGTTAATTCTTTTAATCAAATCTCGAATTTAAAATTTGGAAATAAAAAAACTATACCGGAAGAATCGTTCCCTAAATAAGGCCCTAACAGACACTCAAATCGAATTACTCGGAATATGACTTTAAATTCAATTAATGGTAACCAAAAAAATAATAATCTAAGCAAAATGTAATTGGATGCACATTTGTCGTTGTAAATGTTCACCTAATTTTGTATGTGTAACAAAGGAAAAGGCACTTTGGCAGCATTTCATCTGCTACCTACTTGCTATTATTCAACTTAGTTGATTGGATATAACAACAAACCCTAAATATTTTGTCCTCGACTCCTAGATTGATCAAATCTTACAAAATGGCAATGGAGGGTAACTCTTTTGTACCCATAACCCCCTCCAAACAAAAAATCTTAGATAAGACTCAATTGCAATTTGAAGAAATCAAAAGAGAAAGCTAAATCCCTTATGATGCACCGGATTCGTTTCATTTATTGTTAAATAGATTTTTTTTGTTTTTTGGAATCTCTATTCTAGTTCAAAATCGTGATATAATTTTTATTCTCAAATTTAAAAAAAAAAGTAAGAAAAGAGAAAAGAATTTATGTGAAATCTGCGTAATTGGTTTATCTTTCGGAATCATATGACATGATGGGTTTAATAAAATAAAATGAACTGAGATAATATTTTATGAAATTTGTTTGTAAATTTTTTTCCTTGTCAATTTCAACTCCTTGACTCTACGCAATTTGGTTTCAAATGGACATAGGCCTTCAAAATTTGATTCTTTGGTAAAGATAGAGCATTTATATGGTAGGGAAATGACAGTGGTGTTCTTACACAAATTTTAATTATGAGAATACCTTCAATCAAAGGGCACATAAGGTTGTAATATTAATAGCCTGCTAGCTAGTCAGGAGTATTGTGTGCAAGCTGTATGCTCACACAGCCTCTCTCACCTTTTGCCATTCGTTTAGATCATATGGTTCACCATGAACATATGTTTTAAATGCCCCGAACGTGTAAGGCTGTCCTACTTTACAACCCAAAACATATGAAAAATGATTTTTGTAGACCCGGACTAATGGCCTTAACTAGTCATTTATTATCGAAATTACGCCTTCGATTCAAATCTCAATTCAAATCTGCAGCACATGGGTATAGCAAATGCTTTTTGTCCATAGAGAAGAAAATAACTGTGCGGATATTCTTGCTAGATTAGGATCTTCATTCTGATTAGGTCTTCATGAGTTAGACTCTCCTCTCTGTAAGGTGTACCACTTTTTTGAGGAAGGGCACTCTTTAGATACTAAGCAATCCTCCTCCCGTATTGTGGTAACAAAATATATATTATTATTATTAACCTTTGCTTTTGTGACTTGAACTCTATATAGCTAAGTGGAAGATTGACAGTATGTCTCAGTGGACGAAAGGTGTTTTATGGTTCCTGAAACATTGCTTTCAGCTAGCAACAAAGTTAAATTGCAAGAAAAAGTTTTTTGAAACCTTGCCAAAAGGAATCTACATTGGAAACAGACTGACACTTGGTTTCCCTTAATTATTTATAAGATATTTTTAGAGTTTTTAATCTCCTATATCTTATTTTCAAAATAAATCATTAAAATATTTAAATAAAATAAGATATAATGATTTATAAAATATTCTGTAAATTTATAATATTATTGTAATGTTTGGTTATATTGAGTTATTACCACCTGTTTTTAATATTGAAATGATTAAAAATGATAAAATACCATTTCTTCTGGTACTGGACCAACTGATATCCGAAATCATATTTCGACTAATATAATCCGAACTGCTATCATGTTCTTTTTAAAGGAGAGTTCTCTCAATATAATTCTTTCTATTCCTAAAATTTGAATTCAAGTTTTGGTCAAGAGATCTAACGTCCTATCCATTAAGTCAACTGTCCATCGAATATCATTAAATAGTCATTTAGTAACATAAAAAAGGTATTAAATATGAGATAATGAAATACTAATGAGAGTAATTTAGTCAATTTACAGGTTAAAATAAAATAATTTATAAGGTGCATAAAAAAAGAGTTGAGTTGGAGCTACTCTTAAGTATTTCATTAAATTATATACACTTTAAATAAATAAAAAAAAATCTATCAAACAAATTTTATAAATTTATAAACATTCGAACATATTGTGTGATGTTTTGAAGAGTTTATAACTTTAATCAAACACCCTCATAAATGAAGTTTTATTTATTGTCACATTATATTGAGATATATATATATATGTGTGGTATCTATTATTATTAAAGTGACTTTGATTTTCTTATTTTTTATGTTAAATTTTATCATCAACTGTTGTACAAATTACCTATATAATGAGAAAGGTTTTAAAAAAATGCGCCCATAGTGCAGCAGGCTTGAGGTGTTGATTTGATCGTAGATAATTCTAATGGACCTGAATCAACTGATCGTAGATTTATTGATAGGATATTAAATTCTTTTAATTAAAATTTTAAATTTAAATTATAAGAATAAAAATATAAACATAGAAAGAGGCGACTTGTAAATTAAATCCCATAATTATTTTAACCGAATTAGTCGGATTTCGGCATATATATATATTTTTATACTTGATCAACTAGCATCTAAAGTTATGTTTTAATTAATTTGTCTATATACGAGAGAGCTTTTTTAATATAGTATTTTTCTTTTTTAAAATTTTATCGAATTTTAATTAAATGACTTAACATTGTCTCTACAATAGACTAATTTGTTAGTGAATATCGGAATACTAATGGTCGATAAAAAAAATAATAATTCTAATGGAGCGTCCCAAGCAAGTGAAACCGAAAGTAGCGTGCCAAGGGGATAATATAGTTTAGAGAGAAGGGCTAATACAGTGATCACAACCGTCCCTGCAAATCTTAAATAATAATAAATAAACAAAAAACCCCGGAAAGTAGCCCGTTATGCGGCCCAAGAAGGGTATTTTCAAACCAAGTCTGTTAAGGCTCATTTTGTAGGCCCATCCTATTTTTCTTTTTTTTCTTTTAATATTATACCGATCCTGAAATTATAATATGATTAATCCGATTTTAAATTCGAAATGATCCATTTATTGAAACTACCATCTCAACATAGTTTTTTCATACTTAAGTCTCGAGTCAAATTTAAAAACTTAATTAAAAGATTTAATATTATATCAAACTAAATTAATTATCTGTCGATGTTCATCATATTCTCTTTCTACACCACAAACTCGACCTAAATTCAATTCGAAATTGTTTTTCAAGATTTAGAAAGAGTGTCCTTTTGAAATATATATTTATATATATTCTTTTTTTCAATTGTCCCTATTGAATTTGTATTTTTCAGTCCACTTGTTTTGTTTCAATTGAATTGTCCCGCCACTGCTCGCTCGCTACTCACTCTCACTGCTCACTCCCAAGTTCCAACTTCAAACCGTGGGATTGTATAACTATACTCTTGCAAAATGGAGGAATCCAGAAAGTCTCAAAGACACAATTTTGTGAAGGACCCTAGAGATGGCAGAAGAACATGGGTTTCAAATTCCTCGGGTTAAACTTGGAAATCAAGGATTTTAGGTATAATTTCTCAACACCCTGTTTCAATTTTGTCATTTTTCATTTGGATTTGTGTCGCATTTTATGTAAGCCCATGGTTAAACTGCATAATTTGGGGAACTTGGATTGTTCTTGAAATTAGGAACTCGTGGATTGGAGGTCAAATTTGGTCTTTATCCCTCTTGTTTCTCAATACTCATTTCTATTTGTTTGAATTTTGTCATTTTGATATGGTTTTTGTGTCATGCTTTATGTAAGTTGTACACCACTTTCGTACTTCCTAAAGTTAGGAACTCAGGGATTTGAGCTGAATTTTGGCTTTATCGTTATTGTTTTCAAATGCCCATTGCATATGGTTCAAATTTGTCATTTTGATTTAGTTTGTCTTAAGGATCTCCATGGATCGCATCGTTCAGAACTTGCTCAACCCTTTCTCTCTCTCCCCCCTACATATACACACACACACACACACACACATTTGCATGTTCAACCATACCTTCATGGTCTTACGACTAATGAATATCCGTCCCTGTATTTTATAGGTTTCAAATTTGGGGTTTGGCTGCATGAGCCTGAGTGGAAACTACAACCCTCCACTTCCTGAAGGGGATGGAATTGTAGTAATTAAGCATGCTTTCGGTAGAGGAATCGCAATCCTTGATAAAGCCAATGTTTATGGAGGCAATGGTGCTAATGAAATACTAATTGGAAAGGTAAACAAAATTACATGTTAATGAAATGCATGTCATCTCCTCTGAGTATTAGGTACAAAATTCTAATGTTTCTAATTTCACTTTTATGGGGGATAATCGTTTAGAAATGGCAAACAGAAAGTATGAGTTCTCTCTATTAGAATTAGAATGCCCGCTGAACATTGGGGTTGGAGCAGATAAGGAACCCCGGTAAGCACTTTCTTGATAGAGGGACAGATGTCCTGAGATTGAGTTATAATTAGAAAGCACTTTAAACAGTTTGAATTTGAAAGTTCTATGTCATGGTACAACAGTATCTAGAACCTTACAGGCATGGTAAGATAATTTAGTATAATACAATTCAGTTAATTGCATGGGGATGAACTTCTTTACATCATAATTCTTATTGAACAGTGTCTACTTGAGATGAATACACTCAAGCAGTGTACTCTTTAGATGAGAGGATTGGTGTAATGGGCTGTCAATCTTGTCAATAGCATGACCTACCATGATCGGAGATGAGTTAAAAAGAAAATAAGGCAGAGAATTCCTTCTAATTAGCTTTCCGGGTGGGCATGATTAAAACTTATTTTAGACAGTGTATGATCGATACAATCACAAAATTTAGTTGATTTTGCTCCACGGCTTTAAAGTCACATTCTTAAGGCTTTGTATCTAGAGAAGGAGAATGCTTAGTTTCAAGCCTTTTGATACTCATTGTGACAGCGAAATGCAATAGAGCAAAGGTGATTATCGTACACTAACAACTGTTGAAACCTTTTGGAAAGTATTAGATGAATGTTGATGAGGTAGACTATGATGCTACGAACAGATTACCTGTAAAATCTTTCTTGCTTGCTTCAGCTCCACATTATCCAACAATGAAATCACATTGTATATCACCCTTTATCTTTTTGAATAAGTTAATTATAACCAAATTCTAGGCTTTCTGGGTTAGGCCAGTGACTTGGTGACAAGATTATATAATGAGGGAGCCTAGCCTAAACTACATCTTGGATTTGACCAAATATTTATCTGTTGGATTCGGGCCTTCTTTATGTATATATTAAGGCCTCCATGGATAGTTTCCTATCTCCACTTGTTGACTATTTTTTGTATAGCTTTATCCTGAGAATTATGCTAACAAACTGAAAAACTTATACACGTGTCATGCATTGAAAGAGTTGCCAAGGGAGAAGATTCAATCGGCTACAAAGTTTGGTGTTGCAAAACATGAACCTTCTCTGTTATTGGTGGATGGTTCCCCTGAATATGTGCGCGCATGCTGCGAGGCTAGCTTGAAGCATCTTGATGTGGAATACATTGATCTGTATTGTCAGCGTAGGGTAGATATCAAGACACCAGTACAGGACACAGTAAGTATTTGACTTCCTTAACGATGCAAATCTGCACATGCAATCTTTTCAAACTCTTTTACCCTTTTGGAAGTGCTTTTCTTGCTCTGCTGTTGTTATTATTATTATTTTTTTTTTTGTTATACAGAGATTTGAACTTAGAATCTCTTGCTTAGAGAAGGGGGTTGTGACCATTAGAATGTCCCTTTGGGACCTGCTGTTGTTATTGTCATCTGTACCTTGTTGGACCTTTAGATGGGAGAGCTTAAGAAGTTGGTAGAAGAGGGAAAAATCAAGTGCATTGGGCTGTCTGAAGCTAGCCCAGACACTCTAAGAAGGGCACGTATTGTTCATCTTGTCACAGCAATACTAATGAAGTATTCACTTTGGACTCTGACATTGAGGAAGAAATTATTCCACTCCGCAGATATCTGATAAAAAAAAAAAAAGGTTTCAACTTGTAGTTCATTTTTACTTTCGACACGTATGCCTATGAGAATAACCTTTAAAAGTTGAAACATTGAAGTGAAAGTTAATGTGCTTTTGAGTTATAAGGGCTCCATTTTACTGTAAAGGAACCTTAAACTAAGGAAATATGATGAAATTAGTAAGGAAAATAATTTTACCAAATCTTTGCCTGTGCCACTATCATGTAATCTCTTATTAATTCAATTAATTTCTGGTACTCTTATCCAGAGTTTTCTGCTATATATTCTTGCAGTTTAAGCTGTTTTCTGAATTGATTTTCCCCTTTAGGGAGCTCGGAATTGGGTTAGTTCCATATAGTCTCCTTGATCGTGGATTTTTTGGTGGCAGAAATACACTGTAGAATGTGCCTTCAAACAGTGTTTTTGTAAGTTTTCATTAAGCTTGCCCATAGAGTTGATGTTTTTCCCTTCTCTTGATATAAATTCTTTTTCTAATTGAATGTTTGGATTTCATAACTCTTATTTTCCTTCGTTTAGAATATGCATCCTAGGTTCCAACAGCAGAATTTGGCCAAAAACAGGAGCATTTATGCTCAAGCAGAGAATATTGCAAAGAAGCATGGATGTACCCCTGCTCAACCAGCATTAGCATGGGTTCTTCATCAGGGGCAGGATGTTGTACCCATTCCTGGTGAGAGATTCCACTTTTGCTTCCTCCTGTAGTAATCTAATCAGGCTAGTGTTTTAGTTCATTTGCTCATGAGTACTACGGGAAACATTCAAAAAGTTGAATCAGACTAGTGTAAACAGTTTGCTGCATGTTTACCATGTGGATATCTATGAAGGCCCTTAGGGGACTATGGCTTCCCAGTATCTCATGATGCTACTGTGACCCACTATAAATTTGAAGTAACAAGTTTAATCATTTTAAAATACAATGTGCCCTTTTCAAAAATTTCGTGTTTTTTATTGCAAGCCAAAAGACAATATGTTTGCTGCTGTCTTTTGTTCAAAACAAGACAAATCTCTAGTGTGTATTTGGCATAACCATGACCTGTAACTTGCCCACAGAAACTGTTAATTGTAATTCTTTTTTCACATTTCCTATTTCTGGCTTGGCCATTTTTTAATGTCATATCTGTTTAGGTTCGAGGCAAGTGAATATGACAACATCACAATGCATGATATTGCCATCACTTTTGTCTTATTGTTTATTTACTTAGCATTTTGGCAGGAACAACCAAGATTAAGAATCTGGATGACAACAGTGACTCCTTGGAAGTAAAATTGACCGAAGAAGACCTGAAAGAGAAGTCTGATGCAGTTCCTATAGATGAAGTGGTAGGCGCTCGAACATTCAAGGGCATGGATCAGTAAGCTTGGCAGTTCGTGAATACGCCGCCAAAAGGTTCTCTGGCATAAACTTCAACTGTTAGTGATGCAAGGCGTTACGAATTTCAGGATATTGGGACTACATAGACTTGTAATTTGCAGCTTATGATTGCATGGTGCATCTGAAATATTTTGACATAAGTAATGGATCAACACTTGACATGATAACAAGTGTATTCCATCTACCAATATATATGTCACCTTTTTTATTCTATTTGTATTTGAAGGATGTTGGTCTCTTTGTGCCCCCGCTTAACAAATCTGCCTGACTATGTTCCTCATGACAGTGTCTTCATTATCAACCCTGCACCGGAGCAAATATCAAAATAGGGATTGATTTGTGAACAAGAATTTCAAATGATTGTGACTAGAGTTTTCTGGAATAGCTATTGCAGATAAATAATGGATGTAAGGACTGAGATCAGAGCATGTAAAGAATTCAATCGAGGGACCTAGAGCCCAGAATCTGAAACCTCAATGCGTGCTTGTGTGTGTGTGCACCAATATGTGTAGATGTCACGTGTATGTTTGTGATGTTCACGGACGTTTATTTTAACCTAAGGTGATAATGATTGCTCTGGCATTACAAGCTTTACCACGATAGGGTTTGATTCGAGCCAGGTGTTTTAAGCCGAGAATCATGCTAAACTTAGTTACGGCAAGGAAGTATGTACTAGTCTAGGGTTAAGTTGTGGGACCCACAACTAAGTGGAACATGATCCCACTTTACCCTTGATTGGCGAAAATCCTAGGATTAGATGGAGTTAATTTAGGTTAGTTGACTAATCTAAGCCATCAAATCCCTAATTAAGGTTTAAAAATACTAATTATGCCCAAAAAGCCTAAGGAATGAGATAAGCATGCATCAACGTCCTTAAAGTGAGGATTGAGGACACTTGGACCACACACATGTCCACATGTCTTCACATTCACCAAAGAACATAATCATCACTTCCCCCTCCTTTACAAGACTCTTTCCAGCCCCACCATATTCTTTCTTTTCTCCATTTTCACCGAATTAAACACACTCGTCCCCTTCTCCATCCCCTTTTGAAATCCCACGACCCTGACATTCCTCCGCTTCAAAGAATTCACATGTTTTCTCCTCCTTGTGGTGGCTTGAGTCCTCCTGTTATTTTTTTCTACGTGGGTCTTTCATCTTTAGCTTATGTTTAAGTTAAAGGATGAAATGTTGAGCATGATCTGTGGTGTTTCTCATAGCTTGTATTTAGGAGACCCCATCGAGTTGCTTGCTTTTGATGGTTACAAGTGAGCTAAAGATCTAGTTGATTTGATCTTCTTTATGGCAAGTACCCTTGACCATGTTTTATGTTGATACTTGTGGCATTGATGAGTGTCGGGTGTTTTAAGCTTTGATGATTTACCCATCTTGATGTGTTTGAGGAATTATCTCTATTGCTCTTAAATTGAGGTCGTTACAGGATATTTGAGTTGTTTTCCACATGATCTTAAATGGTTGCATGCTTAAGTGGAGTTCTTTGATGAAATTTTACTATGCTTTGATGAAAAGATCAATGATTTTAGAGATTTAAACCCATTGGACAGCTTGTGTTTAATTCAAGTTTCCTGTGTGATATTGTCTAGTTTGTGGTGTTGGAATCATGTTTTGCATGGCTAAGAATAGGTTTGATGATTTAAGTATATTAAGTTGATGTTCATATTAAGTTCATGTTCTTAGTTAATTACACTATGAAGAATTTCATGATTTAGAGCTACACAAGGGCATCAAGTGAAAGTTGTGTTGTTGCTTGAATTGCTTGATACATATGTTTAAGGAAGTTTTCATCATGGAATGCACAAAATATTTTTCATAGGAACTTATTATGATTATAGTTTTGTGGGAGCATATTATGGATAAATTTTATGAACATATTATGAATTTTTTTCATTGGATGATGCCACATTATCTTTCATGGAAACATATTGGGCAGTTTTGCATGGGAACATAACATGATTTGGCATGCACAAATATTTTTTCACAGGAGCATGTTGTGATTTGGCTTTTGGCATGCGCAAGCAGCATCTGTCACTGGAACATAACATGATTTAGCATGCACAAATATTTCCATGAGAGCATTTGGCAAGCACAAGTATTTTCATGTGTGTAGCATAATTTGAGCAAAGTTCTCATGATTTGGAAGAAATGAGCATGATTTGAGAAGGCTTTCCTGTTTTGAAAGTGAAATGCATGCCAAAGTTTCAATGTTCTATGGAGAGAGCTATGTGTGGGCTAGGATTCATGATCGAATTGACCCCAAACTAAGTTAACTGAACTAGTTAATGGCAAGATAAAAGAAAGTCCCATGATGATGGGCCAGTGCGCCACAATGGCGAGGTCTGAAGGCCTGTGTGCGGGCGAAGTAGACCAAGACCCCACAAGGGGGCCACTGCTCATGAGTTAGCACTGGTACAGGTGTATGTGATGCTGATGATGTGCTGTTAAGTTATAGTTTAAAAAATTGAATCATTACTACATGAATCCCAAAAAAATAGTCATTACCATAGGTTATCATGTGTTGTTGAGTTAACCGAAAAGATAATCCTATTAAAAGATGGATTATTAATACGAAACCTACAAAGGGTAATTATTTTTTATGTTTTTGATTGCTTTAATCGCAAAAGGAATCTGGAGAAAGGGCGGGGGAGAGAGAGAGAGAGAGAGAGAGAGAGAGAGAGATTAAATGGGAAGGTAAGTAGACTATCTCGCACATTTTGATGGGAAACATTTGTCGTATCAAACCGTTGACGCTTGAAACCTATGCCAAGTTTTATGAGGACTTGAATTTGCCATCAAATCCACTTTGCAACAGACAGGACTTGAGCTCTCCATCTCATGGGAGGTCTATGAGTCCCTTGCCACTAGATTAGTTTGCAAGTGGCTACTTATTAATTATTCATTTATTTAAGCAGTTATATGGCAATGATATAGTGTAAGTGGATGAACAAGACTCAAAACCCTGAACTTTTGTCACCGGCAGGATTTTAATGCCTCCATTGAGCATTAATCACTTTCCTCTGGGAATGACAGTTGATCATGCAGCTAATGCCTTAACCAATGTTTGACCTTTATGTCCAACTGTCTTGATCCTCCCTGGCTGAAACCCATAATATTTATATTTTTTGAAGGAAAAGAAAAAGTGAAGATGGCAGAAGAAGAACCGGTGTTCCTGATTCCAATGGTGAAACTTGGAAATCAAGCATTTGAGGTAAAAACCATTTACAATTTCTTTCATTGTAGAAAACCATTTTCAGATTTCTGCGTTACAGTTTGACTTCAATTCTTCCATGTTTAAATTTATAGAATTGTTGTCTTCTATTGCTCTGCCTAATGCATCAACCATATCATTTTCTTGCGTACCAACAAACAGAAACATACTTGCGTATGAATTTTGTCATGTTTTCCTAGAAATATTATTGCAGAAATGCAATGAGTAGGGCATTTCTTCTGGTTGTGGAAGGTCAGGCTAGAATTTGAAAACCTTAGACTTGACCTTTTCACCTATGGTGCTACATTATATGGATGCTTGATGCTGCAACATCCTTACTTGCATCACTGCCATGATTTTTTGTGATAATCCTGGCATTGACTAGTGTTGAAATATCCGGATCATATACCTGCAAAGCAAGTGCAAGATATTAAGTCACTCTTGACATTGTACACTTCTTAAAAATACCACAAATATAATCCTTAATTCGATTGATTTATTTGTTTGTTTGCTTATTGTTGTTCTTGGGCTTTTTGTTTTTAAGGTTTCTAAGTTGGGGTTTGGGTGTATGAACCTAAGTGGAACCTATAATTCTCCACTTCCTGAAGAAGATGGAATTGCAGTAATTAAGCATGCTTTCAGTAAAGGAATCACATTCTTTGATACATCCGACATGTATGGAAGCAATGGTGCTAATGAAATATTGATTGGAAAGGTAAATTTCTTATTAGAAGCTCTATCGTCTATTTTGATCCTTAGAGACTGTTACATGTCAATGCATCACCTCTTTCTATTGCAATGCACAAAATTGTCTAAAGATTCTTATTGTCATATTTTATGGGGATCATCTATTCAGAAAGAATTAAAATAAATTCAAATTTCTTTTGATTTGAATTGAACTATATATTCACACAAAGGTGTACTTGGAGTAGATATTTTATTGTTACTGGGAAACTGTTGTAACTTGAAGCACAAACTAGTTCATATTTCAAAATTAGATATCTCGAACAATAAAGATCTCTTCTCTGGCACATCAGCCCTTCTCTTTGTCTCTCCATTAGACATACACAATCATATATTCTCTTTTAGATCTTAAGTTTACATCGTTCAGTTGCATGGAGATTAACTTTCTTTCAGCATAAATCCTGTTGATCGTATTTTGCTTGAGAATGAATTGGCTCAGAGTGCCATTTAGATGAGAAAATGGATGCAATGGATAGTCAACAACGACACATGGTACGAGCCTATTCTGGCAAGTCAAATGGATAGCTTTTTTGATTTCAGATGTTGAGGTCTTCTCTTGTAATTGTGATTCTTGGGTTATTTGGATTGATAATCTATTATCTGTTCATTTGTTTGTAACTGTTTCCTTCTTTGTTAATAAATACCTACTTTTCCATTAGAGGAGAGGGGAGAGAGAGAGAGGAAAAAATCAGATATTTGAGATAAATTTCGAATTTTAGTTAACTCTTCTTCAAAGGATTAATGTCTCATTGCTTTTGAAGCCTAAGCCTCTGTATATAGAGCACTGTAACATTCAGCTTTAAATGTTTTATTACAAGTTCAAAATTTTTCAAACAATAAATGATGTTTTATATGCTGATTTTTTATTACGCAACCATATATAACGAGGTAAAAAATGGCTTTTAGGTTAGGCCTAAGATTTGCTAATGAGTACTGAAGATCAGGGTGCCTAAACTTCTTCCTGGCTTTGAGAGAAGCTTTATCTTTTGCATTTTGAGCCTCCTTTTTATTGATAAAAGTCAGAGTACATGTGATTGTGTCTGCTTGGGCAATTTTCTAGTCAATCAAGATAAATTGCTTCAGAGTTCGACTCCATGAGCAGCAGTTTGCTATCACCACTTGATGAACATTATTCTGTATATATGAGGCTGGCATCATGCCATTTTACTGAAAAACATATTAGGCCTTGAAGCACTTGCCAAGAGAGAAGATACAGTTGGCTACAAAGTTTGGTATTAAAGAATGGCGTCCTCCTCTGTTACGGGTAGATAGCTCCCCTGAATATGTGCGTTCAAGCTGTGAGGCTAGCTTGAAGCGTCTTGATGTGGAATATATTGATCTGTATTATCAGCATAGGGTGGATACTACTACACCAATAGAGGACACGGTAAGTATTTGACTTGCTCTGCCAAAGCATATTTCTCTGGTGTTGTTATTGTCTCCTGAGCCTTGTTGGAATGTAGATGGGGGAACTTAAAAAGCTAGTTCAAGAGGGAAAAATAAGGCACATTGGGTTATCTGAAGCTAGCCCAGACACTATAAGGAGGGCACATGCTGTTCATCCCATCACTGCTGTACAAATGGAGTATTCTCTTTGGGTACGTGACATTGAGGAAGAAATTATTCCACTCTGCAGGTATTTTGATATGCGTTTCAACTTATGGTTCTCTCTTGTTCTCAATGACTCTGTCAATGAAAATAACTTGGAAATTTTAAAATATTGAAGCTGATGTTATAAGGGTTTAATTATGCGCTCAGTCGCTTTGCATTTGCCTATGTCAAAATCATGCAATTTCTTTTCGTCATGTGAGTAATTGCTAGTGATTGTGCCCTTGAGTTCTCAGGTATATATCTTGCATTTTGAGCTGCTTTTTGAATAAAATTTTCTTTCAGGGAGCTCGGAATTGGAATAGTTCCATATAGTCCCCTTGGCCGTGGATTTTTCGGGGGTAGAGCTATCTTGGATAGTATACCTTCAAATAGTTTTTTGTTATGTGCTTCTCTTGTTGCTGAGGAATCATATTATGATTGTGAATATAGATTTCAAGCATTTACACTGCATTCATGCATCCAAAAATTTCCTTCTTTTATTATGCTGAGCTCATGGCTATTCCCTTCTATCAGAATGCACATCCTAGATTCCAGCAAGAGAATTTGGATAAAAACAAGAAAATTTTTGCCTGAGTAGATAATCTTGCGAAGAAGCATAGATGTACCCCAGCACAACTGGCATTAGCTTGGGTTCTTTATCAAGGGCAAGATGTTGTACCTATTCCTGGTAAGCGAATCACTTCCTCATGTTGCAGTTCTGTTTACCTGTTCGGTATATTGTGCTAGTTCATTCACGCTTGAAATGTGAAAAATAATGGAAGAGCACAATTAAACAAGAGGATTGTGTTATTGAATTCATGTTGGACCTAAGATGGCCCTTGGTTAGTTGTGGCCTCCTAGAGTTTCAGAATTGTATTGTTTTCCACCATAAATTCGAAGAGTTCAATTTAATCCTCATAAAAATGCTATATCACCCCCTTTAATTTTTTTTTTTCTTTTTTTCTTTTATTATTGTTTTTCTTTCAAATTGAATAAAGTGAGAAAAGTCCTGTTTCTTCCACCACTTGGCCTTTGGCACATTACCTGTCTTGCTTAGCTACTAGGATGCAGCTGAATTTTTACTGAAAAAAAAGAAAAAGAAGAATTAGTGAAGTATCTGTAACCACCATTGACCTATAAATTACTCACAGGAGCTATAGCGTATTATTGCCATTCCTGGCTCAATTTCCACCACCTTTACTCTTCATGTCAACACAATGCATGATATTGCCACTGATGCTAGCTTGGAATTTTGGCAGGATCAAGCAAGATTAAGAATCTGGATGACAATATTGACTCCTTGAAAGTGAAATTGACTGAAGAAGATCTGAAAGAGATTTCTGATGCAGTACCCATCGATGAAGTGGCTGGTAGTAGAGCATACCAGGGCATGGATCAGTTTGTTTGGAAGTTTGCTATTACACCACCTAAAGGTTCTACCACTTCCGCTTGAACTGTTATTGATGCAACACTCCGCAAATTTCAGGCAATTGGCTGTTTATGAGCATATGGTACTTCCTCACATGTGACAAATATAATCAGTCTACAGAGGCCAAAAATGATCATTGTATGTATCTCTACCAACAAATATGATGGTTTGAATGTAATTATGCCGCACCAATTTGAGTGCATCACAGTTATCTTTTCCTCATTTTTTCTATTCTCTTTGTGCACATCCTAACCTTTTCTTTGGAAACGAGCGAAGTTAGAGATTTGTATTAGGGGGAGCGAGAGTGCACAGGATACACTTAGGGTTGGGGTGAGGTTTATAATTTTAAATGGATACACCCCTGCCCTCTCTCTGGTTGGCCCTGCTTGTGATGTATAAAGTTTATACCTGATGCAAGGAAATTCCTCACTCATTTTGACACTGGATGGCAAGTCATCTGACATGCATTAGTCTAATTCTGGGAACTTGCCCCTTACACTTGGAAATTACGTCCCGCCATGCTCATTATTGCTTATGACTTGAAACCATACTTTATAACTTTTTATGGACATGCCACAATCTTCATCACCATGCATTTGGTACTTTGATCCATGCTAATTGCAATTCCGTAGATTAGGACTGTAGTGACAGGTGAGGCCACCATCAAATTATCCTTCTGCACTGAAAACCTGAAGTTTTGGCCTAGTGGTTATGGTCCAACATGAGAATTAGACTTCGGATCTGTGGTACCAACACGGGCACACCCAACCAAGGAATCCTAAAGAAAAATTGTCACAATTACACTTAGGAGGGTACTGTAATTTTTTACTAAAACAACAAGAAGGAAAGATAAGATGTGATTGCAATGCTTTCTGTTAGGAGGTCTGGTCGGGAGTATCCCATCTATTTTTTTTCACTTTATATTTTAAAACATAGAAATTATAAATAAATGCGAAAGTCACTACTTACCTTGATTGCAATTTCAATGAAATTCAGGTTATATTCGGATCCAGTTTTCACGTCTAGGTTCCTAATTTTGTTCTTCCAGCATGAAGATGGCAGAAAAAGGAAATAAGAAATCATTATTTTTTTTTATCATATTCAGGTAGTTTAAAATGTTAGATTTATTAATTAAATTTTAAATTAAATTTTAAAAATAAAAAAGAAATTATGTTAGAAAAGCTCTAGAGAATTCAATAATAGATTAACTCAAATTAATCAGAATATAATTTTAAATATCGATCCAAAAAAGAAACATGAATTCATTCACAGACATAAAGCATCATGTGTGCTGTCTGTCTAACAAAAGCAATCCATGTGCTGTTTAATTATCATCGGAAAAGACAAACCGACGCAAAACACAAGGACTAATAAAATCATGCCACCGAAAATAAAACAATATGATATTCTCATTCAATCTCAAAATCTTTTTTTTTTTTTTAATCCCAACAACTTATCCAGTAATGATCCTAACTTATTTACTAAATATAATCTAAGGGACGATGACAAAGCCAATGTATTTGAGAGATGCTTCTGCTGGTTCACCAATATCCAAGGCAAAGCTTAGAAAAAAACTTATTTGTACTTTTCTTGTGTTATTTTTCACTTTTAGAATAGTTAGAAATATATATCTATGATTATAATATCGTATTAAAAGATCAGAAGTAATAATAATAATATCAATCATAATATTTCATTATTTTATTGAATTAATATAATCGGATTTATATAAAATAATTTATTATTATAAATATAGAAACAATTGTTATAATTATAAAAATAAATAAATTTGAATATATTTAAAATTAAACTAATAATTAATTTGATTTTGATATATTATATATTGTAATAAAATTAAATATTCTCATAATATATGATATCTTTTAATATTTTTTTAAATTTAATATTGTATAATGAAAACCACTTGAATTTGAAAGAAATAATTTGTATATCAGATAATAGTTTGAATATAGCTTTACATTGGCTTTGGCTCTTGCTTTGGTTTTGGCTATGGCTTGTGGTTCTTGGTTCTAACTGTTGGCTCTGGTTGTGATTGGTTCTAACTGTGATATTCGCTCTGGCCATAGTGCTGTGGGCGCATGAATAACCTTGTTTGCAAAAGAAACTCTGATACCAAATTAGAAATATATATGAATATAGCTATAATACCATATTAAAGATCGGAAATAACGGTAATAACAACAATAATAATAATATGAATCCAAATGATTTATTATTTCATTGAATTATTATAATATATTAGGGTTTATCCCGTACACAAAGTGTTCTTTGGTTTAGTGTGGGGGTAGGGGTAGGGAAAGGGTGGACGTATACGTACGCAACCTTCCCTTTACATTTTTGCAAATAAACTATTTTTACGCCTCAAACCCATCATCTTGAGGTCACCAACGGAGCAATTCAACCGTTGTATCAAAACTCACCCTCTATTATAATATATTAGATTTATATAAAAATCTCATCGATACAAATACAAAAATAATCATTACAAATATATAAATAATTATTTCTTGAAAATTTGAGGATACACCACCAGCAAAAAGTTCCACAATTTTTCCATAAATTGGCAAGGGCAATGGATGCCAAGCTTTAAGGGGTGTTTTTCATGTTTGAAGAATAATACTACTTTCACACTCACATGAAGGTGCCTGGTTGGTTTTAGCTTGGATAAGGAGTCACAGAGGCACACTGAAAGAATTGGCCTTAGGTCTTGATCTTTAATTATCTCATTTATCAAAGATATTTATAGATTTTTTAATGGTACTATATTAGAGTCTGCCTTAGTATTTCAGATTGCATTTAAGTGTAACAACTACTGTAACTGTATATTAGTTATTTGAATAAAGGTTTAAAAAAAATATTACTATCAGATTACATTTATTCACATAAATACTAATGACAAAAAAATTAAATAAAAAATATAAATAAAATTAATACTTATTACTCCAAATTTTTATATCTGACTTTAAGCATATATGTTACTTTAGGTCTGAATCACAAAATTTTAGATCTAACCCAAATATTTATCACATTTGTTATGTATGGTTTGATCTTCCCATCTTGAAGAAATTTTTTTACAATCTTTACAGGCATTGATGGACATGACTATGATAGTTGTAGGATTATCATAAGAAATTGTGATTGTTGGATGACAATCTTGCCGGCATAAATTTTTATGGGTGTAAACGAGATTTATCTCAAGTGGCATCAATCCTCATTTCTTTATAATAGATTCGGGTTCGAACCATCTTATCAACCAAAAATAAACAAACAAATAAATTTTTATGCGTGTCGTGTAAACTTGGCCACAAGCCAAAACCAGATCGGTTCTCAGTTATTAAATTGGCAATTAAGAGTTAATTCAGTGACGCTTGAATTCATTGAACCTCGAGGCTTTGATTCAAAATTTGTTCAAAATCTGAACTAGATATATATATATATATTTTTAAAGAGGGGCACTTTTTAAAATAATAATAATGATAATCTTTGTCAGAATGGAGAAATGTTAAAAAATAAAAATTACTTAGAAAGGATAATGTTTTAAATCATAGATTACAAAAGATAAAAGTTATTATTTCTTAATTCGAAATGGTTTAAGCATCGAACCATAGTTAAGACACTTGAACAAGGAAGAAAAATTTTTTTTATATATGTTTTGTTCTATCTCTTCTAATATATTTTCTTCTTAATTGAACCATGCAAGCTGTATTATTTTCATGTTAGTATTTATTTTTTGAAGTGTAAACCATAATTTTGTTAGATATAATGAATTAATAACATCGACCACATAAATTCTCGTTCTGTCTCATGAATAACTATTATTTCAGCATGATTTGAAGAATTAACTATTATAAATTGTTTTGTAAAATTCCAAAATATAGCAATATTACCACATATAAATAAATAACCTATTTGAGAATATACTTGGCGTGGATTAGATGTAACTGACATCCGGTTATCCAATTAAACTTAAACTAGCTATACCTGGACAGATCAATTGTATACGGAACTAGTTGTTTTCAAATAAATTATTATTTTGCTCAGTCACAAGAAAACATAAAATTAATTCGGAATATTTTTTAAATTCTTTTTTTCGATATTACTGTTGTAACTTATGAAATGAGAGAATGTTTTTTCTAACATATTTTTATTAGTGATATTTTCTTCGCATAATATGAGTTGAGAAGTATTTTACTGTGATTTTTCAGATTTTTCCAAACAACAAATGGATTTTTCACTGTGATTCCGCTTGTCAGATGATGAGGAAGGAAGATCATAGCTTTGATCTTGTTTTGAGCTGATGCACTATTTCCTACTTTGATTTTTTTTCACCAAGGCCATTTGCATTTGAATGAATTTCGGTATCTGGTGGTATATACGAAAGATAATTCTTTTATATGATATCAAGAGTTACAAACTGAAATTCAATAATATTAACTACAATAATTTAAAAATAAAAAAAAAATTACCTCAAACTAGAAACCCGAAGGAACAGAAGTAGGGATTCATGTTTGTTTATAAATTTAAGAACAAGAAGCAACAAAATAATAGTTAATTTAAATAAGAAAGAAGCGAGAATATTAAAAATAGAAAAATTTTATCACATCGATCCTTTTGTTCTTAACATATTACAAAGACTGATCTTATAAGGGTATCTAAGTGATAAGAATTCCTACGCGAGTTTTTTTCTGATGTCAGTAATATGATATTTGAACTTATACGTATATTTTCATGATTTTTATATAATAATAAAAAAAAACATATTACAAACACTACATTTATCGGAAAGAATAAATAATTCTTTTATTATTACCATTTAATAATTTAATCACTTGCCCTTATTTTATTTTATCGTATCTGTTTAATATCTTATAAACAACCATTAAAATTACCATCTGTATATCATCCGGTTCTTAGAAGGCAAAACATACAACCAAAAACAGACAAAGAAGAGCATATTTCTGCTGGGCAATCATATAGCAAAGACGGAAGCGATTGGGCGACCCACGTCTTAATCAAAGTTTGACATCCGGGTCTAAAAGTGAAACCCATTTCCAGCAAAACTGGGAAATCTTTAAATTTGCAAAATCAAAAGAACCAGAGTGAAGGTTGCTGGAAATGGCACATGGATTTCAGATTCCAAGAGTTAAACTTGGAAATCAAGGCTTTGAGGTGAAACCCAGCTTCCCTTTCCCTTCAAATTTGGAAACCATTTTCTATTTTCTTACAGTAATTTGTTACTTCGATTCAACTTACATTTGGTCCAGTTGTGAATTATCATAGTAATGGTGATTGGGTCAACTTACAACAGGTTATTTTAAGAATTTTTTTTTTATAAAAAAAAAGGTTATTTCGGTACAAAGCTCATGGAAGATGACTGATGATTTGAAATTCATAGGATGTTAGAAAGGCAGACGTTTCGATGAAAATATGAAGAAATCTAACAGTGAAATAAAAAGATAATGAGTATCACTTTGTTGCTTTAGAGCTTCCTTTCCAAAACATAGTGTGTTGCCAAGAGGTGTCTCACTGAAATAGACAGTTTTTGCATCCTTAATTGTGACAATGCCATTACATTAAGTTACCCAAGGCCCATATCTATCTTGTTGCAAATTTTCTAATTTCATGTTCTTGTTTAGGCTTTGTAGTATATTTTGTGGATTTGTAAGTAATGCCTTTTTCTATAAGAGGGTACATCCGTGAAGTCGTTGCTCAGTACTTTCTTAAACTGAACAATGAAGCATCTTTTTGTGTTTTTATTTGGTCAGCATTTGTTCATAGATTATTATTTATGCATTTGGTTCTAGTTTTAACACATGGCCTTGAATTCATTTGCTTCTAAAGCACCCATGATTTTAAAATTTGTTGCCATAACTTTTTGGGCTAGATTATGTTGAAATGTGATAGAATTTAATGAAAACGGCGACAAATATATCCCTTTATTGCTCTTGAGCAAGCCACAATATTATAATTTTATTGAGCCAAGAATCCCCTAACTAAAACAGACAACATTTGCATTCTGAATGGTGACAATGCTATTGCATCAAGCTATGTAAGACCACTTATGCTTCTAGTGACATAGCATAGGTTTCAAGAAAATTTCAATCAGAATGAATAGATAATATCTCTGATACTATGGTATTGAGGATATTGGCCGAGATTAGACACAGCTGAACAAGTATTTCATTGAGCAAGATAGGGTGCCTGTTTCTATTGGTTTTTCCCACTAATTAGGAGCAAAATGTGGACTTAGGTTTTTGGTCTATTCGTCTGTTACACCTTGGTAACAATAGGCTTCTCCCCGTTGTGGCACTAGGTTATCCTGGATTACTATAGAACGCTAGAATTGTGAATATTCTTTGATGAGGATCATTAGGAGAAACTTATTTTTCTATCCAAAGAAGTTCATTCTTGATATAAAGTCTTTAAGAACTTCACAACAGGGCTAACCAGAAAAATGAACCATGGATAGCAAGGCCCTCACATAGGCTTTATGTATTGAAGTTTTAAAAACATGCCTATTTTATG
Source organism: Dillenia suffruticosa (assembly GCA_033439265.1). Classification (NCBI taxonomy): domain Eukaryota; kingdom Viridiplantae; phylum Streptophyta; class Magnoliopsida; order Dilleniales; family Dilleniaceae; genus Dillenia; species Dillenia suffruticosa. Next base: position 3,346,551 of record JAVTVX010000018.1, on the reverse strand, counting down.
GCTATACTCGTTCTTTCTTCTTTCATGTTGCTGCTGAAGTTCTGGTTGCTTTATTTTACTGGAGAAGGCGACTCTGTTAAGGTCCTTAGAGTAGTTCAATTGGGTGCCTTAGAATTTGCTTTTTGGAATTTCTTGCAAAATTTTTGTGTTTGTTTTCAATATGCTAAGGCTTAATGACTAATATTCTTGTAACGTTGGCATGTATGTTTTTCAGGTATCCAAGCTTGGGTTTGGATGCATGAGTCTAACTGGATTCTTCAGCCCAACTTTGTCTGACGAGGAAGGCATTTCAATAATCAAGCATGCTTTTAATAATGGGATTACATTCTTTGATACAGCTGATGTTTATGGATCACATGCTAATGAAATTCTGGTTGGAAAGGTGAGCATTTTAAGGAAGTTTTCTTCCTTCCTTATCCCTTTTTTCTGGTTTTTATCTGGTACACTTTGGTGTCTTATACATGTATGCATACATGTCTCAACCAACTAAAAGTTCAGTCCAATCACATTGCTGTCCAATAAAAGTTGGGGTTCATAAGGGGGTAAAAGAAACTCAACTGGTCATTTCAGGTGGTTCAAATCTGTAAGGAAGTGGAATTGAAGTCTGCCTTCAGCCATGTGGTTTTTCCTTTCTTTCTTTTCTTTTCTTTTTCTTTTTTTTTGGGCGGGGGGGGGGGGGGGGGGGGGAGGTCCCACTACTGAAAGTATGAGCGATTGGCTGTGGCAAAGTTCTATGAGAATTGCTTCGTCTACATGGAACTAAGTCTATATTAACCTTCCAAAAACATATGGTAGAGTCATCTTTAAGTTCATCAAATCATGACAAATGTAGAAAGACTTGCTGGCAAAAAGCCCCCTGTTAAAAGTGCTCAGATATCATTGGCATATCTGAGATATGATTTCCACCTTGATATCAAGTTGTGATGAACCTCCTAATGATGAAAGAGAAAAGGTTAAAAGTGATGTAATTTTGACACTTGTATTGTAGTGAAATCCAATTCCATAGTAAACATAAATAATCATCTCATTGCTACATAACTGCGCTTATTATGGTCACAAGCTTGCACAGAAAAAGGACTCGTTTCTATTTATGATAACTTGTTGCTTTGTACATCTTATTGTTTCAATTACCAGGATCTTAATAATGTATCTTTTAGGCCATAAAGCAGTTGCCGAGAGAACAAATCCAGCTGGCCACAAAGTTCGGTATTGCAGGAATAGGGTCTACTGGTATGATAGTGAAGGGTACTCCAAAATATGTTCGTCTATGTTGTGAGGCTAGCCTGAAGCGTCTTGATGTGGACTACATTGATCTGTACTATCAGCATCGGGTGGATACATCAATACCAATAGAGGAAACTGTGGGTTTCTACGCATTATATTTCAAATGCATTTCTACTTCCTAATTTTTTGAACAGCACTTTAGTTTTAGATCTTGGCATGTGGCGATGTTTTGCCAAGTGAATTTTGACTCTCCCTACTGTGATATTGACTTTCTTGAATCACTTTTGATCTCAGGTTTATGGGCTGAAGTGTCAACATAAGTTATACATAACTGTCCATCATTAAACTGAATAAGTAGGTGTAACCACTTCCGGTAGTAATTTTCTTTTAACAAACAAAGAAAGCAACTGATGCTATTTTCAGAATATGTCCATTTTGGCAATTGTCCTCCTATATAGTGTTTTGTGTGAATAGATTGCTAGGCTCATTGCAGAGGTATATTGAGGGTGTGGGGTGGGGGGGGGGGGGGAAGATCATTACTACAACTCTTTATTTGGGTTGTATTTTGGGGGTTGAAAATGCTATAATAAAAGTTTTGGCAGAATCATGTCATTTGTAAATACTTGGTTATGATATTAGCTAGATAGTGTGGTTTTCAATGGACAAGATGAAAAACAAAAGTGTGGTTTTCAATTGACAAGATGAAAAACAAAGTTCTATGAATAATATATGACTTGATAATATATATATAAATTAAATTGTTTGCAACACTATTACTCTTGCCCTCTCACTATGTAACACCTTTCTTTGGAGTATAGATGGGAGAACTTAAGAAGTTGGTTGAAGAAGGAAAAATCAAGTACATTGGGCTATCTGAAGCTAGCCCAGAGACTATACGGAGGGCACATGCTGTTCATCCTATCACTGCTGTGCAAATGGAGTGGTCCTTGTGGACTCGTGACATCGAGGAAGAGATCATCCCACTTTGCAGGTTTTCATAATCTTTGTCAAGTTTCTAAATGAAATTCCCTTTAGAGGCTTCCACTAGTCAAATCCTAGGAAACATTTGCTTTCTTTCTAGTAGAGACAGCTCCACGTAATGTATATATTTTTTTTAAAAAAAAAAAAAGGAAAAACAGAGGTGCAAATTTGGATTTTCCACCAATCTCTATGGCATTTTCACTTCAAAATGCAAGGTAGATGAGATTTCAGTTTTTGATTTCCGTTACTTACTTAGATCTCTTCTTTCTACATCAAGTTTCCATTATAGAGAGAATCCTATGTGGTGTTTCATCTGTTTCCCTTATGGTAATTATGTTCCTAGATACTGGGCTGTCTTACTAGAACTGCATTTTTATGCTTTTAAACATTCAGGGAGCTCAGAATTGGAATTGTTCCATATAGTCCACTTGGCCGCGGATTTTTTGGTGGCAAAGCAGTTGTGGAAACCTTGGCTGCCGATAGTCCCTTGGTATGAATTTTACATGATCCCTGTTATGCCCTGGTGCACAAGATCTACATGGTCAATGATACAAAACTGCTCGATAAGACGCATCTTTAATTTCATTTTAACTTGTAGAACTTTTATTCAGGCTTCAATTCCTAGGTTCCAAAAGGAGAGCTTAGACAAAAACAAGACCCTCTATACTCGAGTAGAAAATCTTGCTAAGAAGCATGGATACACCCCTGCTCAGCTGGCACTTGCATGGGTTCTTCATCAAGGAGAGGATGTTGTACCTATCCCAGGTAAATTATTCTCAGATTTGCAACGTCATGACTTCAAACCCATCTCAAACAAGGGACTCGTGCACTTCCATAAAATCCCATGTTGTAATCAATACACATGCTTACAATACACATGCTTACTTTTGACTTTGCAAACTTGGGAGGACCTTGCTATCATATAGTGGTTGGGATTATCTCACTCTGAATGAAGTCGCTTTTGTATGATAGAAATTCAAAACTTTTTTTTTTTTTTTTTTTTGCAGAGTTCTGTTGATGGTTCTTCTCTTTGGGTATCTTAGAGAAAAACATGTACTGCCTGTTTAGAATTAGGAATATCATTCAAAAGATTTCCTAGCCGAAGAAAAAGAAAAGCTGAAAGGGCTTGGTCGACATTCTCGAAACTGAGATAATCAAGAAATGCTCAATTGTTTTTTTTTCTTTTCCCACAAAAGTGCAAACTTGTCAAAAGTGATTTTTCTCTAGACTAGAGATCCATCTTGCTGAAACTGCCATTTTTGGATAACTATTCCTCCCAAAACCCAGCTAAAGGTATGACTTGTCTTGGTTTATCAAAGTGCATCAGTACCATATGCCATTACAAAATAAGCTCTGAAAACATGGAAATCGGCAATAGAGTTAAAAATCTCCATCATGGCTAAGCTGATAATGTAGCTTTGATCAATATAGAATAAGATCAGTATTATGTTGGTTGGCTGTGGAGGAGTTGAGATGTATTTGTGACTCTGGTGCCTCAAATGAACATTGTTAGCCATAAGGAAGATATGGTTAACTTTGAGTGAAAGAGAGCATTGCCTGTCATATAGGATGCATCGAAACCTCCTTACACAATCATAGATGATTGTTGGGTGAAAGGATGCAGTTCTTTCTTGTGCTTCATGGACAGAACAATGACAAGTTTGAATATCAGGTAAAACATTTGGATCTTACTTCTAAAGAATTGGGCAGTATCCAGTTTAATTCTCTTTCTTGGATGAAGTCATCTTTTGTAGGTGACCCCTCCACCCCCCCCCCCAAAAAAAAAAATACTTGCATTGTTATATGAATGCCTCACAAGGATGATCAACGTAAAAGCAGCTCATATTTCTTTAATGGTCACATTTTAGGACCTGTGAGATATATATAAGAGGCCCATTTGTTCTGTTCAAATTATTCTTATAATTTAGTTTGCTGAGTTTCTTTAGGAACATCCAAGATTAAGAACCTGGAAGACAACATCAGATCGGTGAGAGTGAGGCTCACAGAAGAAGGATTGAAAGAGATTGCCGATGCTGTACCCATCAACGAGGTAGTAGGTGCTAGAACACCCGAAGGCATTGACAATGTCACTTGGAAAATTGCAAATACACCACCAGCAAAAGGTTCCACAGATTCTGGATAATCTGTTTCTACATTTTACTGATGCCAAATTTGTGTGAGGTTTTCAGGCGATTCAAGGGTTGTTGGATGATGTAATTTCCCAAGTAACAATGAAAAGATGCTCTGCTTATTTCTGTGGCAATCTAGGGGGGAAAAAGGCCTTGAGCTACAAATAAATTTTCTGCAACATGGGTTGCAGATATACAAAAGAAGCTAAATCATCCGCCACTAAGCAGCATTGAGCAATCCTCTGGAATGGTCACCATGACCTTCCCCAAAGGCATGGGCAGGATCAGCCCTTCATAATGGGGATAGTTTCATTGGATCAGAATTAAGTTGTGTACATTTAAATTTTTTTAATTTTCAAAACGTTTTAAAATGACGAAATTTAATCATAACCCCCTCAATCACATGGGAAAACTGAGGGGGATGAAAAATTCTTTTTTTTTAAAAAAAAAAAAAATTCATATAGATTACTGTACCCTTCATTTGGAAACAAAGTTATTTACAAGATGGAACGAGAGGAAGAGGAATTTCAAATTCATATAGATTATTATACTTCAATTTAATTCGAGCATCATGGGATTTAACTTAGGAATTTACTTTCTCGATATCTGTTTTTCTATTCTTAAAATTTAAATTTGAGATTTTAATTAAATGAGTTTAATATTTTACTATTAAACTATGATAAGTTTGCTCAATCCTTTCTTTTTTTTTTGTTATTGTACATGGATTTGCTCAATCCTTTCTTATACTCCATGAAGTATCTTTTTGTGTTTTATGTGGGTTATGCATGGATTTGTTTATGGGATTGTTCCTTACCATGCTTTTGACACATTTCAACGCACTTTTAAGGACAAAAAATGAAATACAGTTGAAAGAGTGTAGAAGAAAATACATGAAAATTGAAGAAAGTAGCATTCCTCGCTTTTCTGGACGACTTGGTGTCACCCCTATCTCTCTTTTTCTCTCTCTCTTTCTAAAACAAAGTGAAAATTATTATGTAAAAATTCATTAGAGATGAAAATTTTTCAAATTCAACCATAGATGATATCAACAAAATAAAATAATATTTATATTTTTAAATATTTTTGTCAAAAGTCATTTTTTGAACTTCTTTTTTGAAAAGAGGGAAAAAAAAATAATACCTACCTTTGCTTTTATAAGAAAAGTTATATTAGATTTATTACACTATGATGTAATTTGGTGATATTCAAAAAAATCTAGATTTTACTCGATTTTCTTTTTTTATTTAATTTTACTTATCATATTTTTTAATTAATGAGAATAATTTTTATAGTAAAATAAATTTTATAAATAGAAATAAAATTATTATTAAAACATACTATTTTCAATTAAGTCTATTTTTAACTTTGCACAAGGGGGGAAATCAAAATATTCTCATTGTATCTTAGACCTAGTTTTTATATATTATATGGAAAAATTAAACATAGAAAATAATATTCCAAGGGAAAAATAATAATAATGGGAATAATAATAATAATAATAATAAGAATAATAAGAATAATAAAAAGGACTTAAATCCAAAGCCAACAACTCAACTGAAGTTTGACCACCCCGTCCACCTACCCATGGATTGTGGAGTCTATAAGTGTACTGTCTTTTTATGGTTTTTATCTATAAGTATACTGTCGAGATCCTTTTGAGCGTCCGAAATTAATTTCCTGCAGAAGAAAAGGAATAGTGTGAAGATGGCAGAACAAATTCCAACGGTGAAACTTGGACACCAGGGATTGGAGGTAACCCTTTTCAATTTTCCTTCAAATTTTAAAACCCATTTCTCTTTTCTTACAGATTTTCTCATTTCTTACTTTAATTAGTGCCCTTTTGTCTATTTGTGAGGAGTCGTGCTAATACTGATTAGCTACTTAAACTCAGGAATGATGGTTCTTTCGTGTGTTTCTAAATGGGGTTGCGCGTACATATGTTCATGGGTTTTCAAAAAAAGAGAGTCAGACATGACCTAGGTCTAATTCTGAGTAATCATGGTAATCCTGATTAGGGTATTCTTCATTCTCTACTTAAACTCTGGAATAATGGTTCTTTTGTGTGTTTTTAAATTGGGTTACACGTAGATTTCTTCATGGGTTTTCAAAAAGAAGAAGACATTAAAGCTACCCGTGGAAGATGAGTGATGATTTTCTCGGGCTTGATTTATGTTAGAGATTAAGAGCGTTTGATGAAAACATAATTATATGATTGAAGTTAATATGAGTCAGCGCTCACGATTTCTCTTCAACTGATTGTGTCTGTATGGATGTTCTTTAGCCAAAGAGTGCCTTACCTAAAAGAGCCAATTTTCTTACTCCAAATCGTGGTAATGTTGTTATATCAAGATATGGAGATTGACCATGGCAAACTTTGTTATATCAAGATATGGGAGACCTGTTATTGCATTTAGTAACCACCAAATTTGATACTGGGTAGGTATTTGGGAACAGGATGGAAAGAGAGAATTTTGGGAAATTCGAAATGAATGATTTGGTAGAAAAGAACAGCACCCACTCTAAAGATACAGAATAATTTTCAGTACCTTATGGATACAGGATTGTAGGATAATCTGACCACTCAAAGGAAACTACCAAAGAGTTACAGGAATATATATATTAAAAAAAAAAAAAAAAAAAAAACTCACAAAAGCACGTAGCTTTATTTCTGAATAAGACTCCCTTCTGCTCCCCCAACCTGGGCTATGTATAGGAGAACTTGGAACAACCCTCCAAGAACAGATCCAAACAAAGCTGCATTCGAAACTGAAAAATTCATATAGGCTGATTGGATGACTTTACTTGATGTCTTGACCTTCCAAATTCCTAACCCAGCCCCCTTGCTCTTTATTATCTTCAAAAGCATGGATGACTTTTACTATATTTAGAATGTGAAGCATTAAGTCATTATTTTGATGCTAGACACTCCAATGTCATGCTCCCCTAAGGGAAAAAGACTTGTTCCCAAGTCTTCAACACTTTTCTCTTTGTGATAAGGAATCAAATCAGAGATATTGAAAGTATCAGAAACTTCATACTTATCGGAAAACTCAATCTGATAAGCATTTTCTCCAATGCACTTGAGACTTTTGAATGGGCCATCTGCCCTAGGTTGAAGCTTAGCACATTTCCTCTGAGGAAATCTCTCCTTTCTGAGATTTATCCAAACCAGTTCACCTTCCTTAAACTCAACAAACTTGCGATGCCTATTTGCTTGAGTTTGATACTTCTCATTTTGCTTCTCAATCCTTGAATGAATCTTTTCATGAAGTTTTTTAATCTCCTTTGCTCTTTCTTCAACATCCCCATTGAAATTGTTAGATGTAGGAGGTGGAACCAGATCCATAGGTTGCTCTTTCTTCAACATCCCCATTGAAATTGTTAGATGTAGGAGGTGGAACCAGATCCATAGGACTTGTTGGATCTCTACCATAAACAGAATTTAAACCATCTTCATCGAGCACATCAGCACCATGAGCAGCATTTAAACCAGCAACAATTTCTTGATTGTCAAGTGAATTCCCTCTTCTTTACAAAGTTTAGGAATTTTCTCAGGGTTTTGAAGGGCCTAACACAATCTTCTCACCATCATTTATAAAAACATATGTATTATTGTGCCCATCATGCAGAGTTTTTCTATCATATTGTCAAGGACGTCCAAGGAATAAGTGATGAGCATTCATGGGTATAACATCGCACCAGCATTTATCATGATATTTTTTTCCAATGAAAAATGAAATGAGGTATCTTTTACATACCTTTATTTCATGATCCTTGTGTAGCCATTTCAGCTTATATGGGTGTGGATATGCTTCTGTTTTTAGCTGCAACTTGATCACCATGACACTAGAGACAACATCTTCACATGCTCCACTATCAATAATAGTGTCACGTACCCTCCTGTTAGAGCTGTATCTGGTATGGAATATACTATGTGGAAGCCATTTGTCATTGTCTCCGTCATTAGGAATAACACCCAAGCTTCTACGAATAACAAGCAAATCTCCATGATCTACATAGGTGACATCCTCCTCCTCTGAATATTGTAGATCATCATTCTCCTCTTTATCTTCTTCTATAATGGTGAAGACCTTTCGATTTGGACACTCAGATGCAATATGTCCATAGCCTTGACACTTAAAACAATTTCTTTTTTGGAATTAGTGTTTGAGTTACCAGACTTGATTTCGATGATAATGATTTTATAGTAGTGCGTTTAGAAGATGAGGTACTCCCTGTATAAGGACTCCCACAATGTGACTTTGAGGATGTCTTTAGCTGTTTCTCTATGATCACAGCAAGCTTTCTGACATCATTGAAGGACTAGTATGGCTGCAAGCGAACTGCATTTCCAATTTCCACATTTAGACCACTCCTCTGGTTCAACAACGGCACACTTCAGCATTAACAGCTCAAACTTGATGGTATACTCCGCCACAGACATGTCATGTTGTCTCAAATTGTGAAGCTTGAGAAAATTATCGTCTGTAATTTCTGGAAGGAATTTCTGTTTCAATTCCTTCTTCATTTTCTCCCACGTCTTGATCTTTCTCTTCCCTTCACGATCTCTTTGCTTCTTCAAGTTCTCCCATTTGAGTTTAAGGGCAACCAACTTCTCCTTGCAATCTTCTGGATAGTCTTTGAAATCAAAGACTCTCAACACTATGCAATCAATCCAGAAATTCATCTGGTTGCATTTTGCCTTCAAATTCTGGAATGTCTACTTTGACCTCCAGCTTTTGCTGTCTATTGTATTTCCTTCTGCCACTATGATGGCTAGAAGAATCACTACGGGAGTCACTGGAATTATGAGCAGCAGCAAGAGGATTGGAATCCTCATTCTTAATTAAGGAAGCACCTTCCCCTTGAGTTTGATATTGCGCAAGACATTCCTCAAGCTGTTGAACTTGTCTTCTTAGTTCTTTAATCTCAAGTAGTTGGGCATTTTGTGTAGTTTGCTTCCCAGGGCCACCACGACCGGCCATGAACACAATGCACTAGGGTAATTCGAACTTGGCTCTAATACCAAATTGATACCGGGTAGGTATTTGGGAACTGGATAGAAAGAGAGAATTTTGGGAAATTTAAAACGAATGATTTGGTTGAAGAGAACAGCCATCACTCTAAAGATACAGAATAATTTTCAGTACCTTAGAGATGCAGGACTGTAAGATAATCTCACCACTCAAAGGAAACTACCAAAAAGTTACAGAGATATAGAAAATAACTCACAAAAGCATGTAGCTTTATTTCTGAATAAAACTCCTCTCTACTCCCCCAAACCAGGGCTATATATAAGAGAACTTGGAACAACCATCCAAGAATGGGTGCAAACAAAAAGTCACACATTGGGAGAAAGGGGAGAAAAAAATTTTTCTACGGCACTTAAAGCTATATTAAAACTGTATTAGAAACTGAAAAATTCATATAGGCTGACCCTTGGATGACTTTACTTGATGTCTAGACCTTCCAAATTCCTAACCCACGCCCCTTGCTCTTTATTGTCTTCAAAAGCATAAATGACTTTTAGTATGCTTAGAATGTGAAGCATCATCATTATTTTGATGCTAGATACTCCTGTGTTAAAAGGGCAGCCTTGTGGCAACCAATAATGTACCTTGGTGGGTTTGCAGGGTTACAGGGACACGTCGTGGGTAGGTGTGTGACCACTGATACTCTGACGGGGCTGCAGTCACGTAGTCATAATGTATTGTAGCCCTATCTCAAAGCGGACATTCCAGAATGTGTGGGGCTCTCATGAGGTAGCTACACTGGAATCACCCTCCATTGGACCTAAGCATGGGCTACCCTTTGTGTCTGACCCAAACTTTTACCCAGCTTGTTTACATATTTGGATGAGGGTGGGCTTGGAATCTTTCTTCTGCTAAGTTTCGACACCTGACCAAAAATTCCTATGTAATAGGCTCAACCTAGCTCAGCCCAACCCAGCCCTAAAATAAAGGATCAGAACAAAATGCTTGAGCTCAATGTTCTTGTTGGTTTAGGCATAACATACTTTTTTTTGGGCCACCTAAAACCTAATGGGTCCACCTAGTGGTCAGGTCTATTCTCCACCCTACTTATTTACTAACTACGGCAGGGGGGATCTCCTAGTGGGTTCCTTTAGCAAAGCGTAGATCTAAAGGAGTCTCCGTTCCTTTAATAGATAAGATGATCTCTATCTCCTACAATATTTTGAAGATTGTCTAGATTCAATATAGCAGAACAACAAGTTCTATAACTGCATTTTTTTTCCTTTTCTGCAAGATTAGTTGCGTAGTTCCATGGCAAAGCTATAACTTTTTAAGTGGAGGCAAAGTACAATATATTGGGGGTAATGTGAGTGGATGTTATAATTTTTGGGATTGAACAACATTGTAAGAACCTAGTGGCATTTTAGACTGTTAGGGCAATTTGATGAAAGTGGAATTTATAAGACTTTTAGCCGCATTTTAAATGCTGCTAAAAGTGTACACATTAAATTCTTTTGTCAAAATTCCGGCAGGGGTGGCTGCCCCTGTAGTGGCTTTGCCCCTGCCTATTTCAGCTTAATTTTCTAACTATTGAGGTGCAGCATCCCATAAGTTTTTGGGCGTACTAAACCTTTGAGGCAATAGGGTTCTCCTTGATGTGGCAGTAATTTGTCATGTATTTTTATAGAGCACTAGAATATTTGAGATGTTTTCATGAGGGATTCATTGGGAGTAATCTGTTTTTTTAATCTGAATGGGCTCATTCTAGATAATGGGAGTCCATAACATATATGGATGATTGCGTTTGAAATAAGAAACATACAAATATTTCAAGGCATGACCCAAATATTGACTTTCCATGTCAAAGTTTTTAAGTAAGATGTGTCTATATTATGATTATACTTATTGCTTAGAATCTTTTCCCTATTTCAGGAAGAACTCTTGAATCATTTGTGTATGTGATTCTTCTGAAGCCATTGAAGTGGATCAAATGAGCCCTTTTCTTTTTCTTTGGAATTTCTTTCCCAAACTTACATGTTTCTCTTCAGTTTTTGAGGTACATAGTTCGATGTTCCTCTAACAAAATCATTTGCATTTTGCAGGTATCTAAGCTCGGGTTTGGATGTATGGGTTTAACTGGGGTCTACAATTCCCCTATATCTGAAGAGGAAGGCGTTTCAATAATCAAGCATGCTTTTAACCAAGGAATTACATTCTTTGATACTGCTGACATTTATGGACCCCATACTAATGAAATTCTGGTTGGAAAGGTGAGTACCTTTCATGCTTTAAGAAAAATAAATAAATATATAATCCTTCTTTTTCCATGATTTTTATTCATTTATATGAGTTTCTTTAAACATGTGTGTCTATGATATCTCAACCAATAAGTAATGCAGTATTTGCAGTATGCTCGTTTATATTCAGGGGATATAAAAGGCGGTAAGAGGCCTTGACCAATAGCACAAGCAGATACACCTATAAACGTGATACCATTCCCACAATCACTTTTGTATATGCTGCACCATCGCTAAGTAAGGGTGCTTGTATATAAGAGAGCAACAGGTAACTTGTCTGTCCCCCTGGGGACAGCTTAGTGGTCACATCCTCCTCCTCAATCCTGTAATCCGAGGTTCAAATCTCGTATAACCAAAAAAAACAAGTAACCTGGCTAGTGATTCTGTAGTTGTCAATACCTGTGAAATGTGATATCAAAGCGAGCCTATGGTCATGTGGAACAGGGACATTGCTGCCATTAATGGTGCCCTGCTCCAATGTAGAATTTTCTCAGCAAACTTTCAAAGATCATCATATCACGATTAAAGGTAGAAGAATATCCTAGAGTTTAAGAATATGCTAAAATTTCTGGGTTGCAGTCACAAAGCCTTCCCTGAGCAGTGTCAGGTAACATCAGCATGTCTGAGGGCTGTTGTCTGGATGTTAATTCATTTCTCACTATATTATTACCAACTTGCAAGTTTCAATGAGCCTATTTAGTTGAGAAGTACTAAAAGAATGTAATTTTGACACGCTTCACAGGTACATTTATTCTGATGACATGCTTGCACAAAAATTTGTGCACTTGTTTCTCTTCACAATGATCAGACATGTTTATGTCATATTTATTTATGTAATAGTATCATTTTAAGAAAGTATGTATCTTTCATTTCAGGTCTTGAAGCAGTTGCCCAGAGACAAAGTTCAGGTTGCCACAAAGTTTGGGGTTACAGGATTTGCACCATCTGGTATGACAGTAAAGGGCACTCCAGAATATGTTCGATCATGTTGTGAAGCTAGCCTCAAGCGTCTTGAAGTGGACTACATTGATCTGTACTATCAGCATCGAGTGGACCAATCAATACCAATAGAGGAAACTGTGAGCTTTCTCTGTCTATCTTTAAAATGCATTTGTCTCCTGAGCATCAAGGCAAATTTAGATCTTTGCTTGTGGCACATCTCTGGCAATGTTATGAACCCCTCTATACAACTTGGAAGACAAAATATATGTACTCTTTCATGAGAACAAAATGTCAAAATCTACATGCTCAATGTAGTGATATACCAGTTTTCCATCAATATACTTAATAAGCATGTGGAACCCCATTTGGTGAATAATTTTCTTTAATTATCACAGAAAAGCGTTCTATTTTTTAAAGATGTATGGACCTTGGCAGCTCTTCAACTTGCATCTTCCATACTTGGATGGAGTAATTGCAGATAATAACAGATGTATGAACAGCAAGTATGTTCTATTGGTTTAAATTATTTAGTGTTTTAAGTAAACGAAATCTCAAAAGCAATGTTTTTAATGACAAAAGGCTCATTATGAGTCAAGTCAATCTTTTACGAAATTTGTGAACACCGTTAGGGTGTGTTTGGAGTGGAGGTGTCTTTAATGGTGAACTTGAGTTTCATACTACTTCAACTCTTTATTTGGGTAATGGTAAAAGGAATTTTGTAAATACAAATTTTTGGTTCATATCCATGGCAAAATTAGTGTGATTTTCAGTTATTCAAATCAAAATAAAGTATCTCAATTTCAATAGTTTTTAAATTCAATTAATTTGGAAGTCCTTTAATATGAATCTATACAATATTATGGATCCACCTCATCCCCCCCCAAAAAAAGGGGAACCTTGTAAGCAGCAATGGATCCCCTTCAAACTATGATAAAATAGAAACTCTTCAATTATGATAAATTACAAATTTTCATGGGCTAACCTTTCCAATGAATGTGTATGACATGGGGAATACATACAAATTCATCATTTTTGACTATAATATTTTATGGAAGTAAATTTAAGAACTTTGTGCATAACATGCTTGACATTAGTCCTCTCATAATATACCACCTTTCTTGGATTATAGGTGGGAGAACTTAAGAAGTTGGTAGAGGAGGGAAAAATCAAGTACATTGGGTTATCTGAAGCCAGCCCCGACACAATAAGGAGGGCACATGCTGTACACCCCATCACGGCAGTGCAAATGGAGTGGTCCCTGTGGACTCGTGAGATCGAGGAAGAGATCATCCCTCTCTGCAGGTATTTAACCATTTTTATTTAAAGTTCCTATACAACCAGCAATCTTAGATGCTTTTGTTAATTGAATCCTCGGAAGGAGTTGCTTTCCTTCTGGGGAAGGCAGTTATACTTAATGTCTCTTTTAAATCATATCTGTTCAGTTGCCTTTAATGGTTTTTTTTTATCATCCATAAATAAATAGAAATATAAATATATATAGGGAAAATAATCAAAATATTTTACTGTTGTATGTGTACCAATCTCTGTTGCATATTTATCTCCGACTGCAAAGCAGATTAAACTTTTATATCAAGTTTCAGTTTTTGTAGAGTGTCTGCCATTCATCCATTTCCCTTCTCCTACTAATTTACTATATATTAAGTATATTACTAGTAGCTTATCTTTGTGGATTTCAATATAGGGAGCTTGGAATAGGAATTGTTCCGTATAGTCCACTTGGCCGTGGCTTTTTTGGTGGCAAAGCAGTTGTGGAAAGCATGGATGCAAATAGTTCCTTGGTATGAATTTTCTCAATCTTATTTTATGCTGTGGGGCACTAAGTTTACGTGGTCAATGATCTGAAACATAGCATTAGCATCTTTAAGAATCTAGTTCATCCTATACCATCACCGTCATAGGCAGATGTTATTAATCTGGAACTTCTTTCTTTAGGCTTCACATCCTCGGTTCCAAAAGGAGAGCTTAGACAAGAACAAAAACCTGTATACTAGAATAGAACATCTTGCTAAGAAGCATGGATGCACCTCAGCTCAGCTGGCTCTAGCATGGGTCCTTCATCAAGGAGATGATGTTGTGCCTATTCCTGGTAAGTAACTCTTAGATTTGCAACATCATTTTGCTAACTTGTATAAAAATGCAATGCTCATGCATATACTCCAAAACACATATTTTCATAACTATGCCTAAATTTACTTTGAATTTGCAAGCTTGAAACTTAGGCTTGCTATGAAAAGGCAGTTAGTAATGCTATCATGCTATGAATTGTGGACATGAATAATGGACACAATATCAACACAGTTAGCATGGAAAAAGCATTTATTTATTAAGCAGCATATACATGTTTATTAAGTTACAGGAGTGTTTTTGCATGTGTGTGTGAGTGGGTGAGTGTCTGTGATTATTATTTCCTAAACAGAAAATCAAAATTTATGTGTGAAAAATATGTTAATTGTGGAATAATTAAGTTATTAATTATGATCAAACAAAAAAATGGAACTTATTGATATATTTGTCTAACTATTTATCAAAAAAAAAAAAAAGGATGATCCACATGTCCTAGTGAATTCTACAGCATGTCTGAAAGATCGATCCATTTGTGTTGAAGTTGCACCTCACTATGTAATGTTTTGATCCAACCCAAATACATAAAATATAAAATTTTTTAGTGAAAAGAAAATTGTTAGAAGTCTTAAGTTGATTAAAAATGTAAATCTAGAAAAATATATTTACTAGGTAACCAAGATATTCTCCTTTATAAAAAGATATTCTCCTTTATAAAAAGAAGATATTATTCTAGGGTTTTTGTTGTGGCTCATTGGAAGTCACTAAGGAGAGCGAGGTTGGGTGGCTTATTAGGGTTCACCAAGAAGACGAGTAGAGGTCTTACCAAGTGAGGATCGGGTTGGCCATTTGGTAACCACCCGCAGGTTTAGAATGTTACCAAGTAGTGCTTGTACATTTGTATGGTATGATTGTAATGTTTGACTGGTATGAACAAAGTGTAGGTTTGAATGAGGGTGTAATTGGAAAAAGGGTTCAGTTGCAGTGAAAGAACGTGACAATGATCAATAGTAATTGATTGTACGGTTTGATTAGTATGAATAGAATAGAATGATGATGGTTGTGGATGATAATCATAGATGTAGGCAAGTTGGGCGAACTATATTAAATTTTGTGTGTATTGTGTTTAATGGGTTTCTGCTGTGGATGCATATTGTTTATGGTAGATGCAATTTTTCCAATCAATTTGGTATCAAACCTTCATGGTTTCGTCTCGGGTGGGAAGAGTTGCTTTAATAGCATAGTTATTAAACTCGACTCATGTATTGACCCGTATATCTTGAAATTTATAGTTCAACCGGTTGAATCGTTAGGTCAAGAGTTCAACCGCTAAATTTTTTATTATTTTAAAATATAAAATTTTATGTAATTATATTTTTTAAATGTAAAATATCAATCACAAGAGGATGTACATGATGACTTATAAGAGGATACAGTAGAGATAAGGAGGAAGGGAGATAGAATCATATTTGTAAAGTTAGTTAATGGAAAATTCGTAATTAATATAATTATATGTATGCGCTCCAAATAGATATAGATGCAATTAGTAAAAAAATCAATTAGGAGGATTTAGATAAGTTTATACAAATCATATCTAGTGAGGAGTTATTTATTAGAGGAGACCTAAATGGACATGTAGGAGAGAATAATGAGGGATTCGAGACTGTACATGAAAACTTTGGCTTTGGTAGTGGGAATGAGATGGAAGGTACAGTTTTAGATATATGTGTACCTAAAAGGCAAAAGAAGTATTGTCCATTTATAGAACTAACAATTAAGTGATGAAATCTAAAAGAAGAAAATGTGACAACTTTTTGAGACAAATTAATTCAAATAGCAATTTGATCTGCTAATGATGATTCAAAAATAATATGAAAAGAGATGTCTAATAATATTAAGAGTATAAATAGAGAAGTTATAGGCGTATCTAAGGGTTGGGCTTCAATAGGCAAGGAGTTGTTGTGGTGGAACGAGAAAATATAAACTGCTATTCAAACCAAATGAGAGTATTATAGAGACCTTACAGTAATAGAAATAGCGATACATATGAAAAATACAAAAGTGAAAAAAAAATGGTGAAAAAAATTATTTATGAATCGAAGAGTAAGATATATGACGAATTATATAAGAGATTGGAAACTAAAGAGGGAGAAAGAGAGATTTATAGAATTTTCAAACTAAGGGAAAATATCTAAATAGTATTATGTGTATTAAGAGTGAAACTAATACTATATTTGTAAGGAATGAGAATATAAAAATGCGTTTGAGAAATTATTTTAATAATCTCTTTAACGTTTAGAGTACAAGAGATATAGGAAATATCGCAATACTTGTAAAAGATATTAATAGAGATTTTAAACGTAAAATTCATTCCCACAAAGTAAAGGAAGCCTTAAAAGAGATTGAAGAATAATGAGGTTACAGGATCTGATTACATTCCTATTAAGATGTGGAAATGTTTGGATAAATTTGATATAGTAATGTTAACGAATATTTTTAACAAAATTTGGCTAACTAACAAAATGCCTCAAGTATAAAGAGAGAGTATACTTACACCACTATATAAGAATAGAGGAGACATACAAAATTGTCAATTATAGAGAAATTAAACTTATGAGTCACACTGTGAAGTTATGGAAAAGAGTGTTAGAGCATAAATTGAGATTGGAGATAAGTGTCTCAGAATCAATTTAGATTTATGTCAGGATGATCTACTACTGAAGCAATTTACTTATTAAGATATTTGATGGAGACATTTAAAGCATAAAAAGGACTTATATATGGTATTCAGTGATCTAGAAATAGCATATGATAGGGCTCCAAGAGACAGTGTGGTGGGTGTTGTTGAAGAAAGTGATCTTCTTGAAATACATTAATCTTATTATAGATGTGTGAGCGATCTGTAATCAATTTAAGAATTTGCGGGGATCTAACCAATAACTTTCCTGTTAATATTGGGTTTTGTCGAGATTGGGCATTAAGTCTCATCCTTTTTGCAATATTGATGGATAAAATTACAAAAAATATTTAAAATGAAATATCATGATATATGTTGTTTGCAAATGATATAGTGTTGGTCGATAAAATTGGAGAGGGTGTTAGCGCTAAATTAGATTTATGAAGAGACACACTACAATCTAGAGGATTTAAATTGAGTATGTCAAAAACTGAGTATGTAAGTTTAGTGATGATTATCAGTATGGTGGAGTAATGTTTAGGTTAGAAGGAAAAGACATACCAAAAAGTGAATCCTTTAGATATCTTGGTTCCATCGTTTAGAGCGATGACAATATAGATGGAGATATAAATCATAGGATTTAAGCAGATCGGATGAAATGGAAACGGACATCTGGAGTTCTTTGCAATCACAAGATACTATTGCATTTGAAGGAAAAGTTCTATAGAATCGCAATAAAACCTGTATTATTATATGGTACTGAGTATTGGGTCATTAAACAATAACAAAAGTATGAAATTACTGTAGTTGAAATGAGAATACTGAGATGAATATGTGACAAAACTAAAAAAGATAGAATTGGAATTGAAGAGATACGCAATAAGTAAGGAGTTAGATTAATTGTTGATAAAATGCAATAATATCCTTTGAGGTGATTTGGGCATGTGCAATGAAAACCCAAAGACGCTTCAGTTAGGAGGACGAGAACTTAAATATAGGAGATTTAGTAAAATGTAAAGTTAGACTGTTGAAAACTTAAATGAAAATTATCCATAAAAACATGATAATTAAGGATTTAGTTAAAAAAAAGGTTTTTGATACAAATAAGTGACGGAGGAGAATTCATACCAATTAAATCAACACTTTTCTTTCTTCGATATTTGCCTCTCATGGCTGATTTCAAAATTTGGAATTAAGATCTAATTTATTGTAATTGTATAAAATATCAATCACAATATTTATAAAATATAATATAATATAATCATATAATAAAAATTAAAAACTCATAAATTTATATTTTATTGTTTTAAAATAGTAAATAGGAAAAAAATAATATATAAATAAATATTATTTATATTTTTACATTATATATTTAATGTAATATAATCATATAATAAATATTATATTTTTATTGTCTTTTAGATTCCACACACTCTTTCTCTCATCTGTTCAAAGAATTCTGCCACGGTCGGTCCCATACTCGAGTAAAGGAGTTGGGCTGCAGTAAGTTGACAGCCAGCATAAAATCTTTTGTCAAATAAAAAATGAGACTCTTTCATCCGTTTCCATTTAATTGTTTCTATTTGCTTGTTTAAATGTTGACACTTGACAATCATTCATTCAATGGACTTGTGTTTGTGTTTACCAAGGAGGGGGGGAGAGAGAGAGAGAGAGAGTTATGTAGGGGTAGGGACATCTATATAGCGTAGCCTAGTACTGTCTTGTGCTTCACGTTGTTCTGGGGAGGCTACAATTCTCAAGGAGCACTTTACAAACAAACCCTGCAAAAACCCGATCATGGGGGTTGCGGGTTATCCACATTGACCCGTGGGTTTATTTGGGTTGATTGTAGATACGGTCTCTTTAGTGAACCGACCCATACAATGTACAGGTTGAGAGTTGACCCGGTCTGACCGCCGGGTCGGTCCAGGTTTAATAACTATGTTTAATAGTGAACTTCATGGTCGCCGTGTGTGGATCATGATGGAATTTGGCAATTTGGTGGAGCATTCATGCATGCGAGGTTTTGAATATCTGATCAAGCAAGTGAAGATGTATTTGAGTTGGTGGTGGAGATTGTTATATTTTTGTGCAGCCCAGATACATAAAAAAATATGTTTGAAAAGAAAATTGTTAAAGTTTAGGTCGACTAGGAAAGTAAATTCTAGAAAAATATAATTACTAGGTGGACAAATTGTTCTCCATCTTATTCTAGGTTTTGATGTGGCTCTTTGAAGTTTACCTGGGGGAGAGAGGTTCGGTGGCTCAGAGTTCGCTGAGGAGAGGGCAGCCTGATAGCAGGCTTACTAAGTGAGGATGGGGGTCGGCCATTGGTAACCACCTGTGGTGTTAAGAGTGTTACCAATGGCTGGTATGTTTGTATGGCATGATTGTGAGGTAGGTGCAGGTTTGAACAAGGGTGTAATTGGGCAAAATGTTGGGTTGTGGTGAGAGATTGCTTAATGGAGATGCCATATCCAGTGGTCCAACCAAGAGAGGTTGAAAGTTTAATGGAGATGCCTAATGGCCCTAAGTGCTTCACAAGGTTATGTATAAAGGCTCCTAAGTTGTGGGAACATGTTTTTAAGGAAGTCAAGCTGAGGACTGAGTTTCCAACTGTAGTTTAGGGCATCAGAGAATCTTAGATTAGGAATTTTACACTTCGTGCAACACGCTTTTTAAACTGTGCAACTGGGTATGGTTGCTTGTCCATTACTTAGAATTGCTTTCTATTTTTATTTACTTTGGCTTCTCCTTTTGTCTCATTTGATTGAACATCACGGGATGCGTGTTGCTGTCATGCTTCTGAAGCAAAATCGGACATCTTTGTGGAGAATCAACTCTATCTTCATAAGAAAACTGATTATTTTTCTGCTTGCCTAATTCAATTGTTCACTTTCAAATTTTGTAGGAACAACCAAGATTAAGAATCTGGACAACAACATAGGATCATTGAAGGTGAAATTCACAGAAGAAGATCTTGAGGAGATTTCTGATGCGGTACCCATCAACGAGGTAGTTGGTGGTAGAACCTATGATAGCATGATGTCCGTGTCATGGAAGTTTGCAAATACACCAGCAAAAGGCTCCTCAATATCTACTTAGGTATATTCTAACGGGTAGCATTTGACGGATGCCAACAGTTACACAGTTTGGATGGGGTAATCGGGATGTTGAGATTACTGTTTTGCTGTCAATGAGCAAATAAAATTTCTGTAGCCAAAATAGTTTGGCAATGAGAGCCCATGTTCATCTCAGTGGTGCCAAACTTTTATGAAGTTTAGGCTTTGGAAATGTTTGTGAATGATATAATGTACAAGGTGAGAAATGACAAATGCTATTCTTCTTACTGTTTTGAGGGGTGTGCTCGGGTTAACATTGTCCGTTCATCTCGACTGAGAAAAGATCTTGTCAAACTTTTATGTGCTCTTGCCTGCTGTTTGGATGCAATCTTTTATGCAGCAAAGATTATTTTTTCTTATGGTCATGTAGGTATTAAAAAAAAAAAAAACACATTACAAGTAGAGTAATATAAAAATGTTTTGAGAAGACGAAGCCATAGAGGATGTGTGGAAGGTTGTTGGGAAATTTTTGTTTGTGATATTGAAGTACAGGCTTGGGTGATAAGAGTTTAGGTAGCCAAATAGACCAAATGTGAAACTTAAATCTAAAAGACGGCATTTCTTAATTAAAATTTGGATTTAAATTTTGGGAATAAAAAAAATTATATCGAAAGAATTTGTCTTTTAAAAAAAGATCCGATAATAGCTCGAACTGAATTAATTATAGTATGGATCCGGACACCGATTAATCGAGATATAAAAAAAAAAACATAAATATAACAAATTTCTGGTTCTTTTCTTCGTCTTATTCCTAATACCAGACAATGGCAGATTCAATCCAAAAACATCATCAATAAATCTCACAATGTTGATGTGGCTTTCAAATGAAAATAATAATAATAATAATATAAAAAAAATAAAGGCAAGAACCCCATGTCAAGTTTCATTGCTAAATCATCTTCCACTTAGCAGCATTGTTGGCTTCAGCCTTAAGATGTCATGATCCTCGGATAGTTGTGCCGTCTGCTCTTCTGGTAAGGTCACCTTTACTGTCCTACCGAGTCCATCTTCCTTCGAGGGCATCACTATGACCAGCCCTTCTCCTTCCACATTCCCCACATGATATGACACGTGGACTGGCTTCTCATCCTTCTCAAACATCACAGCATACATCAATGGTTGGGATGCACTCTCTGTAGGCCCCTTCGGAGCATTCATGTGCTCCATACTTAGACAAGTCAGCTCAGGTTCATACATCCACATGGCTATGCAATAACCCCACCACATGGCCTAAATCACCACCCTCCAAATCTTCAGCATTCGTTGACAGGAGTGAAAAATGCAAGGCATTTCCATAGTAACCATAAGGTAATGTTGCTTGCATTAGCTTCCTAAAGTCTACATATTGAGAGAGCACATTTATCATCATATGATTTGGATTTTAATATCGCTATCCGTGACCAAAAGAGGGGCAGCTAGTAGATCAAATGGGGTGGCGTTAGGGCACTTGTCTTGGACCTCAGAAAGGCAATTTCTGATCATATAGCTAGAGAACCTAAATGTGACTGGACATTTTTGTGGGAGATGATACTAATTTGGACTTGGTGGCATAGTAATTGGCTGATCTAGTGTTAGTGTTTGGATTAGGCCGTTGGCAGAGTCCAGGTGGGTGATAGAGGGGAGCATGCGCAATGGCTTCACGGCCGTGAACCTCGGACTATGACTTGGGCAGGGTTGCACTTGTTGGGTCAGCATTCATGTGGGTGCAGCTGAGACCAATGGCTAGACACAGCCGTGCGATGAATGCATAACTAACTTTTCTTTCACCTTTTATTAAAAAATGAAACCAATGGCTAGTCCATCTTCAAATTCTTTTATCTGCAACAAAGAAAAATCAAGCAATAAATGGGACGATTTATAATGGTACAAGAACCAATTATCAACGTGAATCACAATTCGACTCTAACCAAATTTAATCGATTTCAACGATAGCCCTTGGATTTGGAGGGCCCACCATTGTTTTTGTATTTATGAAAGGATTAAAATATGTATATATATGAAATATATAAATGTTTTATCAACATAATAAAAAAAGCTCAATTCAAACTCAATTTATCTTTGACTCATCTGTATTTTGTCTTATTTTCTTATAATCGTAAATTGTGGTTAATTACATATTTAAATTAATTGTCTCATATTTATTAAGTTCATAATTTGGACCTCCATCGGAAGCATTTCTAATTTTTTTTATGTAAAATTTCAGTAAAGGGGTTTTGATCTTATACAACAACAACAAACTGGATCTTAATTTCAATATTTGTAGTCGGTCATTTAAAAAACAAATTTCAAAAAGAAAAGAGAAGAAAAATGAAAAAAAAAATACCTGCACTATTACGTCAACACTAATTTGAAAATTAAAAAAAAAATCTTGAATCCAAACTTATTTAAATACCTGCAATTGATTACAGGACCAAATATCAAGATCATATTTAAATATTTACTATTGTATCACTGAACCCGTGTTTTATTCATTTTTCTTATTTTTGTTATGTAAGATACAGATAGAAATGAGTAGAAAGAGGAAAAGAAATCCAGATGCTAGAATTTGTCTGGGAGAAGAAATTAAGAAGAGAAGGAAATGAAAATTAAAATAGAGAGAGAGAGAGAGAGAGAGAGGATGAGACAAGGGAAAAGGGAAGGAGAGCGATAAAATCCATAATTTTATCCAAAATCTTCGATGTTTTAAAATTATTCATGTCTCTAGTTTTTCTCATTCTCTATAATTTTTTAAATTATTCATGAAATATATATAACATTTTAAAATATCAATTTATTTCAAAAATATTAATCACACCGATATCATATCTCTATTATTTTAACCTAAAAATTAATATTCACGCCACTGAAATCATTTTTTTTATGAAATATTTTTGACAAATTATCATAATATAAAATATAACAGACATAAATATTTTAAATTTGAAAAACAAGCGGATCTGATCTTAGGGTTGTGTTGCAGGACGAGGCCATGGACTCCCAAGGTGAAAGCTCATCTCAATAATATCAAATAGTATGCACCAATCATACAAATATTATATTATTTTAAAATATATATATACAAAAAATTAATATTTACACGACTAAAACCACTATTTTAATAAAATATCATAATATATAATATGATTGACAAAAATATTTCAAATTTAGAAAATAAATGGGTGGATTGATCCGAATGTTGTCTTGTGAGACAACAACCCTTTTTGACTATCTAAATTCTCTAAAATAATATTTTGATTTTTATAAATTTTGTTATGGAATTGATCTTTTGGTCTTTACAGTTTTTTTATTAATTATTTTTAGATCGATGAATTATATAAGCAAAATTATTAAGCTTGTTTTTTTAATAATCAATCGGTGTCTTTAGTTATATTTCGATTAATTTGATTTGGATATTGTCGAGTTTAAATTATAGAAAAATTTTTCTGTTGTTAATTTTTTTAAAAAGAAAATTGAATTTAATATTTAATTAATAGATTTAATATACGCACCGACCGTCTTCGGCAATACAACCTTTCTAAATACTATTCACCAAACTCGAAGTCACGGTCGACTTGTCAAGTACTCTCCATCCACCCGACTCCTCAATTCCAAATCAATATTACCGAAAATCAGAGAGAAATTAGGGGGGAAACAGAGAGAGGGAGAGAGAGAGACAGAGAAATGGTGGCTCGCAAGTTCCTAGTCCAACACGAGCACACCAGCTTCGATGTTGAATATGACACAGAGGACGGTTTCGAGGTCTCTTTCTCTCTCTCTCTCTCTCTCTCTCTCTCCCTATAACATTTCTCTCTCTTCAATTTTCATCACTTCTTCATTGTTTACTGTATTCAGGTTTTCAAACTTCAACTTTTCTCTCTCACTTCAATTCCTCCAGACGAACAAAAGGTTTTTCCTCAATTTCTTTGTATTGAAATATTTATCTCTTCTCGCCATTCCCTTGATTATTATTTGAATTGCATTTCAAGATATGTGTATCTGAAGATGATCGAATTTTGTCGGAAGATTCTGATCTTACGGCAGTTTCCGACAAACTTCGATTGATATCGATCAATGAAGATTCGGAAGAGGAAGAAAAAGGACAGAGTTCGAGAAATGACGATAGTTTTGCCAAGTCTGATGAAGAATTGGCTCGGATGTTACAGGTGATTTAATATGTTCTTTTTTTTAGGGTTTTTCACGTTCAATTAAGTTTTACCCTTTATTCCTAGGAGTCAACAATTCTTAAATAATCGTTAAATATGTAGCTACATAGGACGCGTCAATGAAAACCAATGTACATGGAACATTTGATCAAACGTCAAATATGTATATGTATTTACATAGAACGCCTCAATGAAAACCAACGCACATGGAACATTTGATCAAATGTTAAATATGTTTAAGTTGAAATTTTTCTTGTTTATTACTCAACTCATTAAATTAACCTCCTGTTGCTTGAATTGGAATTCAATATCAATTAGTTTTTATTTATTTATTTATTATTGAATTATTCTTCTTTTTTATGAAAGTTGTTAATTTATTATTATTACTTAACAAAAAAAGAAAAAAGAAATGGTGGGAGCCTCAGTGGTTGCCCTTCTGGGTGTGCATTGGAAAACTCACCTAGAATAGTTCACAAACCCAATGCATCTCCTAGACATACTAGGAAAACCCATGATCTCAAAATCATCCCGATGTAATTGGTTCGAACCTTAATTGTGTGGAGGTGCATCCCCTACCGGTCTAGTTGGCGACATTTGCATGAAAGTTATTTACTCATGTCCTTTTGTCTTAAACATTTTAGGCAGAGGAGGAGGCACTTCTTTTTCAACAATTTGTTGCAGCTGAAGATAAGGGCCGATTTGAGCAGAAAATAAGGCCTTATGTCAGTCAAGTTCTTATGGTAATGGCATATCATGGATTAGATTGGTTATTGGATAATTATATTCCTTTTACTTTGTTGGTCGATGTTTCTGTTTATATAGTATGAGGACCCAAATTGTCAAGAAGCTGCTCGTAAGACAGTGCCAATAGATGAGCTAGAGGAGAAAGCACTGGTTTCTTTGGCCAAGGTTGGTAGTTTCATCTCTTGTAGTTCTTGTTTATCCCTTCCATTTGTTTTCTTGTCTATGTCAGGGTGATATACTTGTCAACATGCAACAGGGAAATGCAATGCTCGGATCAATTAATATTCCATTTTGCTTAGTAAAATCATGCTAGTCTCCCGTATACCATATATTATTGTCCAGATATTAAGATAAAATTGGTTCACATGAACCATAAGAGTTTCTACGACATCATGAACAATTGAGTATGACAACTAGCAATAGTCTGCATAAATTTCTACTGAATATGATTTATGTCTCTGCTCACTGCTTGGGCAAGCATAGGCATGTCCAATTTGGGGACATTAAGAAAGCAGATATGATGTGTTTGACATTGGTTCATGTGTGTCCAAAGCAAAGCATTACTGGTTGTGATGATGGATACAGCCTACATATGGTTCAGACATGCTCGTGATGAAAGCTCTTACTATGTATTTAACAAAGTTTTTCTGAAATAATGAATAAAAAGTAATAGTTTAAGTACTTACGCCATTCAATCTTGTTGTCAAAAGGGAGGAGACTCATGTTCCTTGGAAAGAGTTTGGAGGTCTTCTGTTTCTCAAGGGTTGCCTTTTAGTTTCGGCTTAAATTTTGACCAAGAACAACTTCTAGAGATGGTTGCTTGCTTGGGTGCACACTTTTGATCTTTTAAGAAGGGAGTTGGAGTCGGTTGATCTTTTGATTTCTGTTGTTTTATTAATATTGGACTCACATTTCCGGGAGTATGCAGTTCCCGATTTTATATATAACAGTTGCTTGCTAACCCTTTGCATAGCAAGCTATGGGCATGGAGAGGACCAAGATGTTTTCTAGTGAAGAGAAGGATTCTACTTGTAGTTCCTTTAGCTTTTCCCTTTTCTTGGTTGGTGCAAGCAGAGCATATTAGGAGAATTGAGAATTCATGAGGGTGTTAGAATGCCCTTGTCCCAATGTTAAACACTGATTAAAATTCTATCAACTGACTGTTGATGTTGCAGTAATGTAGATCCCTTGCTAGACTTCCTGGTAGGGAGGATGCATTGCCTGTCCCTGGTGCTATTTTTATGCATATACTTTACTTCTATAATTATCAAAAGAAAATTTACCTAATCATTATTTATACATCTCAAAACTTGTCAAAATGTATATTTTAGTTGACATGCTTGTATTGTGTGATGTCCTATGTTATATGTTTTTCTCCCCCTTTAACCGTCATATCTTTATGTTGTTAACTTCTTGTAGTTTTATAATATAAACAATTTTGGCATTCTTCCTAGACAAGATTTGGAAAAAAGCTAATTGGTTTAACTTTTTTTCCTTTCTGGCTTTCTACTAGCATCAGTCGGTAAATGTATACGATTTTGTATTAATGTTATATGGAAAATGAAATTAATCATTGAAAAGATTCTGTTGAGGAATTTATCACTGAGGAAGTTATCACCTAGTCATTTTGGAGTGATGTGCCTCTTTGCCCATTGGATTTGTTTCTTCCTATGAAGCATGAATACATACCACAAACGGGCTACAACATGACACAACACAACACAATCATGGTAACACAACAAAGTTATATAGGAACTTTTACACTATTCTATGCTACAAAGTGTTTGATCATCTTGTGTCTAATGTTGTTTACATAGTGTAATAAAAGACTACAAGATTTAGGAAATTTTTAATCAATCTTTTTGCTCTATTGCTATAATTTTGCATCCAGTCAGCATCCTATATGCTTAATACCCTGTTTGGATGTCTTCAACTTGTCTTAAATTGGCTCTCCTCATCTCTACTTTGTCTTGCTTTGCTTGTACCTTTTTCAGTTTAAGTGAAAATTTTTTAATTAGAAATATAGGGTTTTGCAAATAGAAGTGAAATTTTATTGTAAAAAGGACTGCAATTATAATATGTTAATAATTTTTTGCACTAAAAACCTTGCTAAATCTCAAATCAACCTGACTTCAACTATCCCAAACGAGAATATTATTTGCTTGGCATTACTTGGATAGAATTTAGCTTCTATAATGTAATTCAACTAGAGATGAGTGAATAGTTGAATAAAAATTATTTTCAAGATTTTTGGTAGTTTAAATTTTTTTGAAATGAGAGTGATAGAATGTGTTTTTGACAGAAATAAAGGAAAGCAAAGAACATCAAAAGTTTTTATAGTAATTCCACCAAACTTGGTGTATGTCCACTCCCAGACTTCTCCTAAATTTTTCACCATGAACAAACAATTACAAACTTGATTACAAGTTCAAATTAACCTTTATGGTGTCACTTCCAAACACTAATATACCAACCCAACACAGGTTGTTTCTCTCTCTCCCTAAACCCATGATCGTGACACACTCAGAGGTCTTTTGAAATTTCAGTACAAGTAAGGGTGAGAAGTCTAGAATATGAGGCTTGAATCCTCAGATTAGACGAATTTTGTTCTTTTTGAAAGTTGTATTCAAGAGAAGAATTCAAGAGAAGAAGAATGATGGTAAAAATAGAGTATTAACAGAGCAAAGACACAATTGATTCGTGGTGGTTCCTATCTTCAATAAAGCATTAACTTCTTCATTTTTCATCTCTCTGGTATTTATTGTAATGTTGAAGACAGCTGTTGTGTGGTTGTTGAAGTCAAATGTTGCTCATTAATGTTCGATAATTAATGTTCTGCAATAGTTCATTATTTTGCGCTGAAGCTTCATTTTTCCTATTGGCGGCACTTTTCTTTTGACTAACAGAAATGTGATCTTGCTGTATTTAAATGTTAGTCTTTGATAGAAAATGAAATGAGCAAATAAATTAGAAAGGAAATGATCATTGGATTCATAACATTTTTCAAATTTTGGTTTCTGACAATTTCAGGTTGATATGTTTAATTGGCACATCGACCTGCATTCAAAATTTTGTATTTTGGATTTCCTTGGTCAGGTCAACATGGTAGTGTCACAGGTCTACTAGTTTGCTTTGTCGACCAATTTGTGCTGACGGGTGTATCAATTTTATATTCCAATTGAATTGAATAGTGCTGTGTTGACTCCTTTACCTTTTCTATACTAAGGTAATGTCGACATAGTAAAAACTTAGATCGACCAAGTTCTGTTCTAAAATTAATTGGTGGACAAGTGTGCTTAAATTGATCGACATAGTTTGGTGTGTCAACATGCCAAAGTTAGGAACCGAGAGCCTTTGTCAACATATCAAAGATTTCAGGTCGACATGAACCTATTTTGGAATAAATTGGTGGACAAAGTATATTTGAATTGGTCGACGTATGAAGGTAGGTCGACATATTTTATCATCAGGGTCGACACAGTCCTGTTTCTATAATCAATTGTTTGACTTGATACTTTAAATTGGACATACTTAGAGGGTCAACATATATGTCGTCGTGTGACTCTTAGGAAAGGATAGAAAGGATAGAGCTGGTCGACAAGTTGTCAGGCATATCGATTTCTTTATGTTTTTGTAAAGGTTCTTTGTTGACGTGTGTATTAATGGGTCGACCCAAGGCTTAAATTGGTAGACCTGAAACTTTAAATTGGTCCACCTGATGTAAACAGGTCGACTTATAGTTTTGCTCAGGTCGACATATAAGGTTGGCTGACAAGGTTTCACTCAGGTTGACGAGGTGTGTGAGTGATTATCTCGGGTCGATATATTTTCAGGGTTGTCGACAAAATCTTACTTAGACAAATAGTGTTTGATTTATTCAGGTCAACAACAATTATTGACAGGTCGACATGTTCATAGTGAAATTTAAAATTGGTCGACATGACTTAAAATTGGTGAACCTATATGGACAGGTCGACAAGAAGAAGACAGGTTGACATATTTTGTAGAACTTTGCTTTTCCAGAATCTGTTCCTTCTAATATATTTAAGTTCATCTTTGTTTCCTTTAAATTTCTTTAATCATCATCAAAACCTTGCATTTTTAACATATAATCTTAAACTAGCCAAAGCTTTTGCTTCTGGTTAACATCCTCAACACTGCAAGGGTGACTGGTCCAAGGTAGAGGACTGTTAGCCATGTTTTAGTGGAGAGAAAAAAAAAATGCGTTTCAAATGCAAGGGGACGTCATGGCAAATTAATTAAGAGAAGGAAGAATTGTAGGCTCGAGGAACTACTAGTCCTTTGTCCCTAATCATCTAACTTCACTTGAATCCCTTTGCGCAGTTTTTAGCTTTCTCCTGTGCCAATCATTTTTTTAATAGAAATAGAAAAAATTATGTAAATATAGACAAGGTGCCAACAATGCCAAAGCAATACAACCCAAAGATCTGATAAGAGATTATAAATAAAGCAACAATCTTAAACAAGAAAAAAGACCTATCTGAATACCAAAAAGTTAACGTGTTTAAGAAGGCATCCACAAGAAAGCCCATGGTTCCTCAACCCCCTCAAAACTTCTCCTATTTCTTTCCTTCTGCAAAAACCAAGAAATGATGAGAGGGATAAGCTAAACAAGCGCTTTGATGTGGAATAGATTTGAGTTTAGTTTGATCAGCCCTAATATCAAAGCTACAAAGAGGAAACCACCTTGAGATAAACTCAATTAGGGCAGAAAGAAAATAACGTGTTTTGATAACCGGAATCTAAATAATAATGAGATTACAATGAGAATAAGAAGCTTAAATAGCCTAAACACTCCTAAGTAAATTAGGAAAGTAAATAAGAAAAGCCATAACTAATTAAAAAGGAAAACAGCTAATTAAAATAAAATTTCTGTCCTGCGTAGCAGCGCAGTATTGCCAGGCCCCATGAGCCATGATGCAACACTTGGAAGGGGTAGCACCATGGCACCAGGCACCGGTGCACCACAGTGCAACCCTCTTCATTCCACCATTTTTTTTCAAACTTGATACTGCCCCTGTCCCTTTTCAATGTCCTTTGGCCTCTTTTTTCACCATAAATCCATTCCCTGAACCTTCCGTTGATCTTGACCATTAGGCATATGATTTTGATGGCCAGCCCTTCTACATCACTTTGCTTTTATTAGGCATCCATCGATATCCTCAAAACTCTCCTGTTTCTTTCTCATCTCCTATGCCAATCATTGTCATTGTGGTTATCATTTGAGATGTTTTCCATTTTAAAAACGAATGGAGGAACCTGAAATTTCCACATCTGGAGTCAGGATACTAATCTCAATGCATAATTGGCTATAAATTATCTTTATTAGTGTTAAAGAACCTATGGATAAGATGTTTGAAATCTGATCTAAAATCACAGATAGAGAAGCAAATGACGAAGAAAGTGTTGAAACTATGAAAGAAATTGAATAAAAAGAAAGCATAAAACTAATAGAAACTTGATTGCATTTCAAGGAGAGAATTCATAGAGATTTTGAGCATTTGTTCATACTTTACAAGGGAAAAGTTCCTATCTATTTATAGAACACAAAAGACACAAGAGAGAGAGAGAAAAGAGAGAGGAGAGGCAGGAGAGGGCACTGCCCTCTCCTGCCTGCCAGTTTCCAACGGCTAGTTTTCCACTAGCCGTTGGAAACTCCAATGGCTAGTTTTCCACTAGCTGTTGGAGGGCCCAACTGGGCCCTAGACTTGTAACCGGGCCGGGCCCGGGGCCGTGCCGGTTCAAGGGCTGTTCCCGGAACTGCGGGCCGGGCTGGCTGCGGTTCCTAGGCCAGTCCGGGCTGGGCCGGTTCCAAAATCTTTTTAGTTGAACCGGCTCGGCCCGCTGAACCGGAACCGGCGGGCCGGTTTGGCCCGAAAAGGAGGTGTAAAATTGGAAAAAATTCAGAAAAAAAAGAGGGACAAGGAGTTGTTGGAACCGGCCGGGCAGGGCCGGTTCTGGTTCCGGTTCCATGTCTGGGCCGGTTCCTGGTTCCAAAATCTGTTGAACCGGCCCGGACCGCTACAATACCCGGTTCGGGCCGGGCCAGGTTACTGTAGCTCCTGTCCGATTCATGGGCCGGGCTTTTTCTGGACTGGTTTTCGGGCCCATATCGGCCTAGGCACATCTCTGCTGGGCCCTTTCTCAAGGGCAAGGACCCCATGCTTGAGCCCATTTAGGGCCTGTTAAGGATCCCATTCCACTAGCTGTTGGAGGGCCTAGCTGGGCCCTTTCTTACGGGCCATGCTGGGCCTATTTTGGGGTCTTAAGGACCCCATGCTTGGGTTCATTTAGGGTCTGTTAAGGATCCCTAAATGAGCCTAAATTTTGCTTATTTTAACACTTCCCCCAAGTTGGGTACGAATATATCTATAGTGCCCAACTTGCCCATTATATTTTGAAGATGAGCCGATGTTCCTCCTTTGGTGAAGATGTCTGCCAATTGATCCTTTCCTTTGATATGAGATGTGGCAATAAGTTTTTCTTCTACCTTCTGTCGAATAAAGTGACAATCAACCTCTATGTGTTGGTGCGCTCGTGGAAGACCGGATTAGAGGCAATTTGAATTGCGGATTGATTGTCACAATAAAGCTTGATTGGTGTTGAGACTCTAAACCCTAGCTCTTCTACTAGGGCCTTTAACCATACTATCTAACAAGCGCCTGTTGCAATGGCCCTATATTCGGTTTCCGCACTTGATCTAGACACAACTCTCTGTTTCTTGCTTTTCCAAGCAACAAGATTTTCTCCTACGAACATGCAAAACCCAGTGATGGATCTTCTATCCTTAGAATCACCTACTCGGTCTGCATCACAATATCCTTCAATTTCTGAGCTTCTATTTTTTTATCGAAATTCCTAATCCGGGAGAACCTTTGATGTAGTGGAGGATTCTTTCAGTTGCTCTCCAATGTCCCTTCTTAGGAGCATGCATGTATTGGCTTATTTGACTCACGGCATAGACTATGTCCGGTCTAGTGATAGTGGGGTAGATCAACCTTCCTACAAACCGCTGGTATCTCTCAACATTCTCGTAGGGTTCCTCATCATCTTCTAAGGGTCCGGAGGTGGAGACGGGACTACAAGTCGATTTAGCTCCTAACTTTCCTGTTTCCTACAATAAGTCAATAGTATATTTTTTTGGGGATAGAACTAGCCCATTATGGCAATAGGCTAGCTCAATTCCTAGAAAATACTTTACTCTCCCTAGATCTTTAATTTCAAATCTAGATTTTTGAAAATTTCTAACAATATCAATGAGATGCATGTCATTGCCTGTTATTATAATGTCATCTACGTTAACTAAGACAATTACTACTTTATCATTGTTTCTTCTAATAAACAAGGATGAATCGCTATTGCATTTTGTGAAACCGTTACTAAGAAGAGCAAGGCTTAGTTTTGTGTACCATGCTCATGGAGATTGCTTAAGTCCATAAATTGCTTTATGTAGCCTGCATACATTTCCTTCTTGATGTTGGAGGCCTTGAGGAAGTTGCATATACACTTCTTTTTATAAATCTCCTTGAAGGAATGTGTTTGCTACATCCATTTGGAACATATTCTATCCATAATTGGCTGCAAGTGAAAGTAATACTCGAACGGTGTTCATCTTAGCAACCGATGCAAAAGTTTCCTTGTAATCAACCTCATATGCTTGAGTGTATCCCTTTGCTACTAGCCTTACTTTGTATCTTTCGATGGAACCATCACTTTTATATTTGATTTTGAATACTCACTTGCATCCTACGGCCTTCTTTCCTTTTGGTAGAGGGGTGATCTCCCAAGTGCCATTCTTAGTTAGAGCTTCTAATTCCTTGTTCATTCCTTCCTTCCATCTAGGATTCTTGATAGCTTCTTCGAACGTTTTTGGCTCTAATTCCTTATCTATGCCACTCAAAAAAGCTTGATGCCTAAAAGAAATGTGAAAGGTAGTGTAGTAATCATAAATAGGGTATTTCTGGTTGACCCATTCTGATAGTGGAAGCCTAAGTAAGCTGGACGGGAGGGTCACTCGGCTCTTCTGAACTTGGTGAAGAGTTCTCATCATCACTTGTTCTTTGATCTCCCCCTGAATCAAGTGGTGAGTCTTCATCCGTAGGGTTTGATCCTTCTTCTTCATTTTGAGAACTTCTTTCGACTATTTGAAGATTGATTGGATTTTCAATTTCTTGAGTAGTATTGGGAGTTACTAGAAAATCCCAAGTGGTTGTTTGAGAGCTTTCCTTTGGAATTTCGTTTACTTCTTCTCCTGAAAAGTAAAACTCATTCTCCAAAAATATCACATCTTTCGATGTGTATGTGCGGCTAGTAGAACAATCATAGCATCTATGACCTTTTTCAAAGGATGCATACCCAAAAAATACACATTTTCTTTCTCTATATTCTAATTTGTTTCTTAAATGCGTAGGAATATGAACATAACATGTGTAACCAAATGTTATAATGTGAGAAAGTTTTGGTTTTGTTCCTAAAAGGAGTTCCAAGGGAGATTAGCCTTTCAAAACATCGGATGGCATGAGATTGATTACATGAAACGCGGTTTTAACTGCATCACACCAAAATTTCTTAGGAGTGTTTGCATGAAACATCATAGCTCTAGCAATTTCTAGTATATGTCTATTCTTACGTTCAGCTATCCCATTTTGTTGGGATGTGTAGACACATGATAGTTGATAGATAATGCCATTGTTCTTAAGGTAATTTTCAAAATTGTGGCTTGTAAATTCACTATCATGGTCGGATCTTAGGACTTTAACGCTGACATTATAAAGTTTGGTCACATATTTCACGTAACTCTTGAGAGCTTCAAGAGCTTGATCTTTGTTGTTTAAAAGATACACCCATTATACCTAGTCTTATGGTCAATGAATGTGATGAAATATTTGTATCCTAAATGTGAAATAATGGGAGAAGTCCAAACATCTGTATGAACCAAATCAAATGCATTTTCATATATTGTTTCAAAAATAGGATATATAGTTCGGGTTTCTTTAGACAAAATAGAAGCTTTACAATATCTATTCTCATAGTTTAAGTTTGGGAATAGGCATTTTAAAGCTCGGTCACTAGGATGCCCTAACCGCCCATGCCAAAGAGATGAAACTTCCTTGATATGTGCCATAAGTGCATGTTGTTCTTGATCCAAAAAGTAAAGTCCTTTTCTAGAACCCTTGCCAATCAATTGATTCGGCTTGAGGTCCTGAAAAAAAACGGAATTTGGGTCAAAAACAACTCTAAACCCTTGATCCTTAATGATTTTGCATATAGATAATAGATTTGAGGTAAGTTTGGGAACATATAAAACATTTGTAGTTTTTCCAAAAATATCAATTTTCCCGATTTGATTTACCTTCAAATCTTGCCCATTAGCAACTCGTACTATCTTATGGTTAGGGAGGTTTTTAAATCTCTTAACTTTTGAAATATCCCTAACCATATGGTAGTCGGTGTCCAAATCTATGAGAAAATTTTTTGAATGCAAATTAGTGAGTGGCTTTTGAATTGTACCTTCAAGAGGAGAGATTTGTTGAAGTCTTCTTGTGACACTCTCAAGAGTGGTTTTGAGGGCAGCAAGCTTGGCCATTGTTGGATCATGAGAAGTTGCTTGTTGGGCAGTAGCTTGAGCTCCAAAACTTGGGCCTCCTTGTTGGTCTTTTGGCTTGAAATTCTTTGGTCTTAGATGAGGATGTAAGAATCAACATTTATCCCTTGTATGCCCTTTCTTTTTGCAATGAGAGCATACCTCCCTTTTGATGATCTTGACAGCCGTGAGGTCTTGAGAAGCCATGAATCCATGAGCTTCCATCTTTAGTTTGGAGCTTTCCTCGATCCTCATGCTTACTTTGGTCCTTTGCACCATGTTTTGCACTTCCCCGAATGCAGGAAATTCCTTCATGTGTAGAATTTCTTGTCGGAGATGAGTGAAGGAGTCATCCAACCCCATTAGAAGTGCAAACGTTTTGTCCACCTCTCTTCTCTTTTGGATGACTCTAAAATCAATTGAATCCGGTCGAAAAGTCATTAGCTCGTTCCATAAGTCGGTGAGTTCACCAAAGTATTGAGAAAGAGACTTTCCCTCCTTGATGCTAGCAATTTGTTTCTTCAACTCAAAGATCCTCCCTAGATTGGACTCTTGGCCATATAGGGAGAACATTGTGTCCCACACCAATTTGGCATTGGGAGCACAAGTCACCGTGGTTTTATGAGTTTCATCTGAGGAGTTTAGTAAGATAATAAAAATATGATCATTTCTTTTCTTCCATTTCCTATATGAGGGATTGCACTCATCAAGAGGACCATTAATAATATGCTCCTCTAAATTTTGAAGATTGAGTGTTCTTTTCATGATACTCACCCATTGATAGTAATTTTCTCCTCTTAATTTAATAGAGGAAAAGTTTTGAATTTGGGTGAGGTTTATGGAAGGAAGAGGGTCACCCAACCTTAAAGAGGATGAGATCGTTTGATGCTCTGATACCATGTTGAAACTATGAAAGAAATTGAATAAAAAGAAAGTATAAAATTAATAGAAACTTGATTACATTTCAAGGAGAGAATTCATAGAGATTTTGAACACTTGTTCATACTTTACAAGGGAAAAGGTCCTATCTATTTATAGAATACAAAAGACACAAGAGAGAGAGAAAAGAGAGAGGAGAGGCAGGAGAGGGCACTGCCCTCTCCTGCCTGCCAGTTTCCAATGGCTAGTTTTCCACTAGCTGTTGGAGGGCCCAGCTGGGCCCTTTCTCAAGGGCCAAGCTGGGCCTATTTTGGGGTCTTAAGGACCCCATGCTTGAGCCCATTTAGGGCCTGTTAAGGATCCCATTCCACTAGCTGTTGGAGGGCCCAGCTGGGCCCTTTCTCAGGGGCCATGCTGGGCCTATTTTGGTCTTAAGGACCCCATGCTTGGGCCCATTTAGGGTCTGCTAAGGATCCCTAAATGAGCCTAAATTCTGCTTATTTTTAACAGAAAGGTTGGGTTGGATTAGATAAATATAGAAGAAGAGGCTTAGATAAAAGTAGATAGGATTATGGACAAATGATTTGGGAGGATTCTCAGGGTCTAATATTTACATTGGGGCCCACAAAGCCAATATTGTGATGGCCCCAGAAGATTTATACTTATTGCTACTTCTGGAACTAAGAAAATGTGACTAATTGTTGAGGCAATATTGGGGGGGGGGTTGGCTGGAGGATCATCCTGAATGTTGAGGCAACGTCTGGAACTAAGAAAATGTGAGATAGAAGGGTGGAAGAAAAAGGGAGACAAAAACATGGAACGATCGGAAACAATAAGATCTTTGATCTGTCTCGTCAACTTCCTGTTGGACCTCTAAAAGTGCCACTGCTGGAGACCACAAAGAAGTTTTAAATACAACTCATAACAGATAAATAGACATGAATTGTTCCTTGATAGCATGACTAATTGTTTCCAACTATATGGATCACAAAATTGACTTCCTGGCAAAATTCCACAAAAATCAGCATCTTTATTTGACCCAAAAAAAGATTCTCTACATTCAAACATTTTGTTCCGTAAACATTGAGAGAGTGGAAGAATAACTGTTTTTCACTAAGTAAACACAGAATTAAATTTATGAAATAAGGCGCTGTCTGCTTTTGACACATATGCTGCACGTGGCTGACATCTAGTGAGTGTATACTCTCATAGTTGCACAACCTTGTTGGGCCATCAAAATTATGCAAAATCCTGAAGTTTTTGGCTGGCCATTGCTTATAATTATATATGTATCTTTCAGGAGGACAACTTTAGGCCATCAAAAAATGATCTAGATCATGCATTCTTGCTGCAGCTGCTTTTGTGGTTCAAACAGTCATTCAGGTTTTTTCTCTGCCTCTTTATCTCTTTTGCTCCAATTTCCTTATGACAGCAGTGCACTAAATTCTGCATTTGCGTGGATATTGCAGTTGGGTGCACGCTCCACCTTGTGAAGGTTGTGGCAGTGCAACTCTAAGTCAAGGCATGGGTGTTGCACTTCCCTCTGAACTTCTCTATGGAGGTCATCGAGTAGAATTGTACAGGTACTGACCAGAAATGAATCAATTTATTAGCATATCCATTCAGTTTTGATCTCCCCCCCCCCCACGGGGGCGCCGCCAATAGAATTGATGCCATCTTTTGGGGTTAAAAATTCAGTTAGGGTATAATTTTTCAGATAGCTTATTTGCCATTCGTTTACTTTTTCATTTCCTTTTTATTAATTTAGTAAAGATATTTATTACAAAGAAAGAATACATCATTTAGAAGAAGACATTCCTGGCACTCTTATCTGATGTGTAAAATCTATAAGGAAAGAGAAACAACTTTTTAAAAGGGGAAGGGGGGCCAACAAAACAAAAACAAAAAAAAAAAAAAACAAAAACTAACCTCTCAGAATTACAAAAAATAAAAAAACAAAAAATAAAAAACAAAAATAAAAACAAAAGCAAAAACAAAAACTAACCTCTCAGAATTACATCATCCCAAGTAGCACCAGTCATTGTGAAGATTTTACCCTAGTCTTACACCTATGGTCCTATCGATCATACATGTAGCAAGTGTTTTATTTATTTATTTTTTAAACTTCTGAACTCACTTAGTTGGAGGAAACACTAACCAAGACCTCTTGACCTGTGGAGTTACTCCAAATCTAGATTGTCAATAAGAGTTTAGGATCTCATTTATTCTTTTCGGTCTGAGTAATTTTACTCCATTTCCTTTGTTGCTTGACTTTGGATAGAAAAAACTTGGAAGAATCTATCGTAGACAACTCTGTATGCATGGGGTAGGACTCTAAATAAGCATCATCACTTCCCACCCTCCCCCACGCCTCACCCCCTAAAAACAAAAAAAAAAAAAATTCCCTGACATCACCACAACAATTGTTCATAATAGTATCAAAGGATGGCTGATTGACTGCAAGCTGCAGATACAGCAATTCATGGCATTCGCAGAACCTTATATACTAGCAATCTTGAAAGTAACAACACCTTCCAAAGAAAATTATAGAGCTAGTGTAAGCATTAGGAAGGCCCCTTTTGTTCCGACATCATAAAATCTCCTGATCCATGACTGTATGTCACAGCTAATCAGATCGGTTAAGTATTTCCTTAAGTTTATGCATCCACAAGAAATTGTTCTTGGCTCCTGGATCTATTGGAAGATTCAATTTGGTTGCCATAATCACTCTATGTGCCTGATTTCATTTGTTGCATCGTTACATCATTACATGTTTATAGCTCACACACTCTCTGTCTCTCTGTCTCTCTGTCTCTCTCTCTCTCTCTCCATTCTTACTTCACTCTGTTAAACAAAATCAGGTGCAATTTTTGTTCAAGAATAACTCGATTTCCTCGGTACAATGATCCACTGAAGGTATTGATATTTTTACCTTGTTAATCGATCTTATCTGTAAAGAGTGCTTCAATTATTGATTTTCCTCCATGCAGCTTGTGGAAACAAGAAGGGGACGTTGTGGCGAATGGGCCAATTGCTTTACACTTTATTGCCGAGCTTTTGGCTATGAAGCTCGACTGGTTAGTCATCTTTTGTTTGTCTTGATTAAGAGCTTTCTGTTCACTCTTTAGCTCACATCATTCTTGTTTTCACTGTAAGCACAATTAGCTGCTTCTATAACTTTGTTAATTACTAGTTTTATGGCCTTGAATTTGGATTTCTTTTAGATGTCAAATAGTTGAATTTTGCACCAACCTTTTAAGAAAAACTGCAGAAAAAAGAGCCGGGCTTATCAAAAGAAGTCCTATCAGGTGTAAAATTTTCATTGGCATAGGTAATTAGAGTTGCATTCCACTCAAGCTCTAAAAATACGAGCATAAGATATTCTCAAAAGAAAAGAAGGCAAAAAAAAAAAAAAAAAACAAAAAAGAAAAGAAAGAAAGAAAGAGAGCAAACTAAATTTTAATGAAAGAGCTTTTCAATCTCTGTTATCAACTTCAAAATTAAGACCTCTGAAACCCGTAGCACAGATCTCATCAAAATGAAAAGAAATCAACCTTATCCCATTAAACAGCCCAAAGGACAATAATCAGGCTTGGTGTTTCTCACATTTGTGGGGACTATGTTTACATAATATGAGAGAATCTCTATGTTTACTCACCTTCCTTTCATGAACAGATCCTGGATTTCACCGACCATGTTTGGACAGAGTGTTTTTCACATTTGTTGGGACGGTAAACTTCTTAACTAGTCATTGCCTCCATATGTTGCCCAGTAACTTGTGACTCAAGCCAAGCTGGGAAGTCTTCAAGCTCACTTGCTCCCTAAATTAACCAGGCTGAGATTCATCTTCAGATGAGCCTAATAGTTATGTTCATTCTTGTTTTGTTTAGCTAGTCAAATGAACCAAGCTGAACTTGAACTCATGAGTGTGTTTGTGCTCGGCTTGTTTAACCAGTTGAAGTTGATCCTGAATAGCTTAATTAGTGCAATCTTGCATTTGACACTGAACTCATGCAATTTTTTTATACATGTTGTGATGTAGATGGATGCATCTTGATCCTTGTGAAGGAATATATGACAAACCATTGTTATATGAGAAGGGGTACACCCTTGTCTACTCATTGCTCATTGAGATAATGCTTCCTGCAATTTCTGTTCCATTTTAGTCCTTTATACTTGGTAGTTATGTTTCCTATGACATTTTTTTACCGAAGATGGAACAAGAAGTTGAACTATGTGATTGCTTTTGCAAAAGATGGAGTATATGATGTTACTAAACGTTACACAAGGAAGTGGCATGAGGTAATTGAAAAATGCAGAGATCATTCCAATCTTACAGGGATATTTAAGAGTTATCTGCTAATGCAGTTACATTCTAGATCTTATCGATGAGGCTCATAAACTATCACATTGCAGGTTTTGTCCCGTCGCAACATTACTACAGAGCACACTTTATCTGCTGTTGTTTCAAATATAACAAAAGAATGCCGAAAAGGGTTCACCTCTGAATTGCTATCTATACTTGAAGATCGAGACAGGATTGAACTAGAAGCGCTGGAAAGGGACTTGCATTCCCTAGATGATGGTTCAATTTCATTGCCTGGTAGATTGAGTGGGGACAAGGAGTGGCGAATTGCAAGATCTGAATTTGGTTCTGGTGACAGTACTTTGAGTAGCTCCTCTTGTCCGGTCCGTGTTTGCGTGGACAAGCATGTTACTAGAATCTATGATGCCTTTTTCCCCATTTTATTTCAGTCAGTTGAGAACTCCCTTTCCAGATCTGAAGTGGTCGAAATCATTGAAATTTTAAAGGACATTTTGATGCATATGAAAAATTTACCTTTTCGAACAAGGAAAGCCTCATCAAATTCATTTGCTCAAAAACAGAATCTGATGCCTAAGATGCTTCCCTCATTGGGTGATTTATTTGAAGCTCTCTCCCTCAAGGGTGACTTTGACACTGATGGGAGGATTCACATATCTTTGGCTGGTGATCCTGTGAAAGCATCTCTGTCTTTGCCAGTTGTATTGGATGCCTTGGATGAGCTGATTCATGATCTCAAAAGATGTAATGACTTCAGCAAAGAGTCTCTCACATTGCCACTGCTGAAGTTGAAGAGAATTAGTTCGGGTACTGTCCTTGCCAGTGGGGAAGAACTACCTTTCGGAATTGTAAGTATACTCCACAATTGTATCAGTTCAGTAACTTTTGGGAGCATTCCTCAGATACTTTTCTATGTTCTTTCACCACTCTTTCACCACTAACAACAAATTACAGGCCACTGCAGCATTCGATGGATCTCACCTGTCTAAATGGGAAGAACCAAATGGAGCTAGAGGTGTGTTTGACTATACAAATTCATATGCTAAATTCTGTAATGGCATAAACCCCAGCATCTAGATGTTTCCTATGACTTTAATATTCACTCTTGATGCCAATATTCCCAAGACCTCTTGATTATGTTGAGCACTAGTCCTACCCCATGGTGGCCAAATGGTGAAAAGAGAAAGGCAAGCAATGTTCTCATTCCTTGCCGCCAAGGTTCTTCCTCGATAAACTTATCGGCATGGATCTCTTTTAACAATATGGTTATTTTTCTTTTTACACCCCCATAATACTAATACTTTCCCCAGCATATTAGATGGTGGATAGGGATAGACAAAGTGGAGAAAGGATAGTATTCTTATGTCTTAGACACTCAGAGAAAAAGAGTAGCAATTGACTTGATGTAATGTCCCTTGTCCATGACCAACTTCTTTTTTTCTACTTTTTCATAGGGTATTAATCAACTTTGCCAGGGTGTACATATTCCCATTCAGCATAATTATCTGTAAATAATGTTAAGTTATTGATAGATGTGGCAATACTTTTGTTTGATTAATGATTATTTTCTTCCTAGGCTTTTGTGTATCTTCCTTCCTTTATTAACTGAATCTGAACCTACAAATCATATACCAATTTATGAGGAATTTTTGCTTTCGCTTTTAATTTTTTCCTGAAATTACATAACCTGCTGTTTTCAATTTCTGACAATAAACCCCCACTCCCCACCCCCCCCCCCCCCAAAAAAAATGGAAAGACTTGATTGTGTCTGTCAGCATAATGGAGAGTCCAATATGCTAGTAAGTATACATACTTGGAGTACCTTGAGAAATTCGTTAAACCATGAGTCAATGGATATCAAATCAATTCATGGGTGTGAAAACTGTTTACAGTTTAGCTTTTTGTAAATTACCATAAGGTGTAATTTGATGCACTTTGAACCACAAGCGTCAATGATTGATAATCCCCAAAAAATAAATAGATAGATAAATTGAATTGCCCAGAGACTTTTTCTATAATTTTTTCATTCATCAAGTATGTGCCAGTCGTTATCTGATGCTAAAATATTACATCTTAGTCCATTGTGATGTAAGATATTAACATAACATGGAGAATATCTCAGGGAGTTTCATGATTATTGTGGCCAAATATCATTCCAAAAACATCATCAGATGTTTTCACTCATTTCAGGCTTCATTTGATTGAAAATTTTGAATATTTTGTTGTCTACAGACCTTACCTGTAAAGTGAAAAATAAAAATAATTGACCAATTATGCGCACTCTCGAAAATGGCCTAAGCAACTTAAATTTATTTTGTATGTGAAATCCTTTTTTCCTTTCGTTAATGTTTTTGTCCTTC
This sequence comes from Dillenia suffruticosa, assembly GCA_033439265.1. Lineage (NCBI taxonomy): Eukaryota > Viridiplantae > Streptophyta > Magnoliopsida > Dilleniales > Dilleniaceae > Dillenia > Dillenia suffruticosa. The sequence goes on along the minus strand of JAVTVX010000018.1, from coordinate 3,304,071 downwards.
CATACCTTAGTTGCAATATTGTTGTAGGTTCCTGGATTATGTACAAAGTTATGGGCCAAGTGATGCACGAGCTTGTGGCCTATGAGTTCAAGACAGCCAATGATTGTCCAGAAAGAGATCCAATGGAGTGGTATGATATTAAATTTGGACTTGCATGATTAGGCAGATGCATGCAAAAGTGCATGTTTTTCTGCATGTCCATGTTCAACAAAGTGTAGTCGAAATTTGAATTGATGTGCCTTAAATAGCTAATTTAAAGATTTAGAATTATTCAGAAGTTATAAAGTATTGTGAGACAATATTGATTGAATAGTTGGATTGCTTGATACTAGTGAATAGGCACTAATTATTTTGTCAAGCCTGTTGTGTTAGACTCCTCCATGGAGTTAAAAAATTGGGAGTATTGTCTATCTATGTATGTCTAAGGTTTTTGAATTATTGACAAGTGTTAGTCCTCAAACTGCATTATATCCCTGTTTTAGCTGGCCCCATAAATTCCTAGTCATAGTTTCATAGGGAAGAAGCCTATTCTTTTTCTTTTTCTTTTTTTTCTCAATTTACATGGTCGTGCATCAGGCTGTGTAATGACTTGATAATTACCTCCATCTATGCTAGCAGTTCAAATTACACCTGCTCTTTGGGTTCTGCAGGGTTGTAGAAGGAAGTGCAGATGGTGGGTCTACATGGCATGTTTTGGATAAGCAGAATTCTCAAATGTTCGAAGAGCGTTTTCAGAGGAAAACGTATCAGGTTAAATCCACCAGCATGAAGTGCAACATGTTCAGGTGAAATCCAAACTGTGATTGATATATTCCCTAAATAATCTTTACTTCAACGGTCTTTTAACAAAAACATGGCCTTCAGATTTAGGTTCCTTGCTGTTCGGGATGCCCAAGAAAACTCACGCCTACAATTAGGAAGCATTGACCTGTACAGTAGAAGAAACTGAAGGTGTTAATCAAAGATTCAATAATCAGCACTCGTGAAACCAGCATGAAGTTATTGAACATGCCCAAAAATGTGCTTGTAATAAGGTGCACAAGCAATCTTGATAGCCACTCCTTTGCCATTCAGCAAACAATTGTTTTCCTTTCATAAGGTTTGAAGCGGGACCGCATAGCCATAAGGTAACTTAACAAAGTTAAGGGTTCTTAACTTGAATGGATAGCCAGCTGCCATATTCTTATCAGAGGAGCCCCAAAGATATGGGTGAAAATGGCTGGCTCACCTTGTTTGTTGCCGAGTGTTATGGAAGTTTCATTACCTGCAGTGAAATTATAGTGTGTTCTAGCAGCTATTTATGCAAAACATTGTTGCATAGAATTGTAAATGAACTGAACTGATTATCATCATAGAACTCTTTAACTTGATGACTTCCTTTATAGCCCTTGCATGGCTAAGAAAGAGGGAGATTCCTCAACACATAAGCGAAAATGAAGAGATTGCTCCTCCCTTATTATTATTATTTTTATTATTGGTATTAATCACTCATGTTGGGTTTGATTAAATCCAATTCGAGTTAAATTGGATCTTTAAAGGACAAATCTTTCTTAGGGTTTGTTTTTTTCGTAAATAAGATTTAAATCCAAAACTTTATTTAAAGAGTATCAATGTTTATTCAGCATACCAACGAAACATTGGTATGCACTTTCGTTATTAAAACCGAAATGTATTTTTGTGTATAAATTATAGATGGGTTAAGATTGGGATTGCAATACTTTTCTCTTGGGGCTATGCGTAATGACATAAATATGCAAATTCTGAGCCTAATTTTTTTCCCATGGCCTGTGTCCAGGCCCAGCCTAGGTGTTACCAAATAAAAAAAGATAATAATAAATAAATAAATAAATAATGGGGGATAGGCGCATCCTGGCCGAGGAAACCACGGACTATTAAAATTTGGCCCTCCCAATCCCGACAGCCAAGGCCGAGTATTCTGGAAATGGACTAGGACCCACCCAAAATGCCATGGTACCTTGGCCGATACAATGCGTAGGATATGGTGGGCCCGCTGTTGAGCCTTGGGCTTTTGATGGGCATGATGTACCAGAGGCCCAACATCACTGTCTAGGTGTGTATGAACTACTAGGTCTAACCACAGCTCATATCTGCCTTTGTATCAGCCCGGCCATCTATGGTGAGTTGTTATGAATTAACTTCTAAATGCATAAGAATCATACTACAGAAGTTCAGCTCTGCTCCCTCAATCTGTAGGAAGCTTAATTTTGTCAAACTATGTCCGAAACTTGGAGTAATCTTGTGGCGAGAGATTGTAATAATAGTGAATGAGAACTAAGAAGAGGAAGAAGAAAAGATGAGAGAGAGAGAGTTCTCAAAGGGACAGCTTAGTGATACAAACCCTCCTCCCCAATCTGGTGATTTCAGATTCAAATTCTTGTACAACAAAAAAGAGAGAGAAATAGAGAAGGAGAAGAGGGAGAAAGAAAATATCAACAGAAAACTTTTTTGCTACTCCCCTCGATTGCTACAAGTCTCATTTTATTACATTGTCCAATGGTGGTCTAACTAATTGCCTAACTTCCTCAACCAACTACAACTAATTTTGGTTATTACTAACTGCCATTCATTGCTTCCCTTGCTAGCCATTTCATTCAAACTTTCTCACGGTTGCTATTACAATTTCTTCCCTCCTTCAAAAGTCTTGGCCTCAAGGCTTAAAATCTGGAAATTGAGACTTGATAAAGCCCGTGTCCTCCCATGTAGACTCTTTTGGACTTAGATTTACCTATCTGATCAATCATTGATTGACTGGTATACCATTTTGCATGATTACTCTCCTCTTAAGCACTGCTTTTGGTCTTACCAAAGCCTGTCCATCAACTCCTATCTTAGGGGATTTAGGTATCACAATTTGTGTAGGACCAATCATCCCTTTGAGTAGGGAAACATGAAACACTGGGTGTGTTCTAGATCCTAGTGGCAACTACAACTTGTAAGCAACCTTACCTATCCTTGCTAAGATTGGAAAAGGTCCCTAATACTTAGAGGACTGCTTAAATTGTTTCCTTAACTCCACTAACTATTGCTTGTACGGTTGTAGTTTAAGATAAATCTAATCTCCAACTTCAAACTCTGTTTCATATATGTTCCTGTCTGCTACATTCTTCATTCTGTTCTGAACTTGTGTCAAGTGATCATGCAAAATGCGTAACCACCCTATCACTTGGACACTTTAGTGAGTTCATGTTTGCATTTTAGTTGATGATGTAGGAGGGGAATTTTTTTTTTTTTTTTTTTTTTGTTTGGGTGCTTTACTTTCTTCATAACTTAATCGTCTATTTATGGGATATTAGCCAAGACGTTTTTTTTTTTTTGGGGCTGAGTTCCTTTGTTACTGAATGGCTCATGATGTTTCATTATTTGTTAATTACTGCATTTTTGAAACTGGTGCCTGTTTATAGAAGAGAACATTCATAGAATGCAACAGCTTTTGGTTCTATATTCTGAAGTGCCTTATATTTCGTTGTATTTTGCCGGCAATTTCATAGGGACAACCAGTAGTGCTAAAGTATGTGAAGTATCAAAGTGTTCGAAGGTGCATTGGACCTGTGTTTAGACATTGATTGTTGCTTGCTATATTGTTTCTTTTGAGAAAAACTTTGTTGTGCAGAGTGAATTTACTAGTCAAACTATGGGAAAGAGGGTAGAGAGGGTTTTGTGGACAGAAGCTTTCCATTAAGAATCTGATGCAACAATATATTACAAATTATTTAAAATTTAGGGTTTTCGAATAGTTTCTATTATTTCCTTTATTTCTAATTTTAGCGAGATCATTCTTTTGGTATTATTTCTATATTTATTTTAGAGTTTTGTTTAATTTTTGAGAGTTCTGATCGATTGATATAACTTAAAAATTTATTGATTTATGAGAATTTTGATTAGATTATTTTACAATGCGATTAATTTTATATTAGTGGGTCTTTTGTTATATAATTTTAATAATCGAAAAATTATATTATATTATACATAGACTACTGAAATTATTATGAAAAAAATTTGGTATTTTGGATTTTATTTTATTTTATTTGAGTGTATCATTGTAGGAAAACGCTGAGTTGTGTGTTTTACGCGACGACGTTGTTTCTGACTGGGTGCTTAAACGACGCATTTCCCCAACCCACAAACTGGTTTTGTTTCAAATCACTTCTTCTCCGTACCTTCTCTCTCAACACGCGCAATTCTCTACCTCTCTCTCTCTCTCTCTCTCGCACATCGCCATGTCTGCAGCCGAGTCCGTCTCTGCAATTCAAAGAAGCTAGGTATTCTCTCCCTCTCTCTCTCTCTACATTCGTTTTTCATCGATTCAAGATTCTGTGCATGTAATCCATCAATGGATCAGGTTGACCTTCTCGACTTCGTGGATTGGACCGGCGTTGAATGCCTCAACCAGAGTTCTACTCACTCTCTTGCCAACGCTCTCAAACAGGTAAATCCAAGCCCTACCAAGACTTGTATCCTTCTCTATTTTTTATATGGAATTTGAGCTCTCTTTTTTGTTTCTTGAGTACAAAAATGGAGAGAGAAAAAGAAGTATTCTCCTCTGGTGATCTTGTTGGTGAATTATTCGCGTGTTTTGGATCGCGGTGAAATTAGAAATTAGGGTCTTTTCTGTTGATAGCGTCCGCATAAAAATGAACATTATGGCTTTTGTTTATAGAATTAGGGTTGTGGGTTATGCGCTTAGAAAGCTGAGTACTAAGATAATCGATTACCGATTTTGGAATTGTTATACATTAGGGAGGCGAGGTCTCTGATTCCTATTTTTTTTGTTTATAGAATTTAAATTTAAGATTTTAATTAAAAAAAGATCCGCAAGATATTGCCATATCTAAACGAGGGTACGAAATTATAATGGAGGAGAAAACTTTTGAAGAAAATGTGTCTACTCTCAAAAATGTTATATATATATGTTTTGGCTACATGTGCTCTCTCTCTCTGCTTTCTGCTCGCGACTCGCTCCACCCAAATCCTTCGTCCGATCGTCGAGCAGCTCTCTCACGCTGCTCGATCAGGTAAGTATTCTCTCCCGCTCCTTATCTCTCTCTCTCTCTCTCTCTCTCTCTCCCTCTCTCTCTCCCCTCGAGAGCCGCCACTCTGGGTGCCCTTTCGTGATCTATCTCCTTTTCTCTTTCTCACACTCCGACTTCTACACGACCTAGATCTGCCCTCAGAAGCCTCAACCTTAAGGAAAACTCCCAGATCCATCCCCCTCTCGACGGAAAACCCAGATCGGTGGTGACCCTTCTCTCTCTCTCTCCCTCTTCGAAAGCCCCTCTTATGCTATCTCTCCTCTCCGTCGTCTCGTGACATTATCTCCTCCTCTCTCTCACCCTCCGACTTCCAGACGACCTCGATCTGCCCCAAAAAGCCTCAACCTTGCCGAAAAATCCTAGACCCATCTCCTTCTCGACGGAAAAAGCCAGATCTGTGGGACCCTTCTTTCTCTCTCTCTCCTTGCTGACCCCGTCATTGTTTCTCCCCTTGCTGACCCTTGTTGATCCTTGCGGAAACACCCATCTCTGCTGCGCCCATCTCTCCTTCTATCTCCCTTTTGCTCTCTCTCTCTCTCTCCCTCCCTCTCTCTCCCACGGCTAAATCAGTCACTGTCTCACTCTGTCTCTCCTCTTGCTGACCCTTGCTTCGGCGACATCCCTCTGTCGCCTTCTATCCGGCGAGATCTCCTCGACTCTTCCCGGTGATACCCCTCCCCCTCTGCTCATTATTATTATTTTTTTCATTATCATTCTCATTATCATCCTTGCATACCATTAGCGCAATAATAATAATAATAATAATACTTATTTTTCTGATTATTATTAGTATCATTACTATTATGATTATTACTATCTTTATTACCACCATTATTAACATTATTACTATTATCATTGTTACTACTAATATTATTACTAATAGTATTAATAATATAAAATCTATTACTCTATTATTATATATATATTTTTATGGTATATATATATTTTAGTTTATTTATTCACTCATTCATTTAATTATTATTATTTATATTTTCCTTAATTCGTTTTATATACCATTATTAGAAGAATTCCGCCACGGCCGGTCCAAAGCCCGGACAAAAGAGTAGGGTTGTGGTAGGTTGACAGTCAGCGTAAAATGTTTTGTCAAATGAAAAATGAGAAACAAATACATAAAAGCTTTAGGGGTGTTTCCCCCTCAGCGACGCGTTACATTGGATTCCGGATGTAGCGACAAATTAATAAGGGATTCTAGGGGATGGGTAAATAAGTTAGTACACGAAGATAGAATTCGCTTAGCCACTTGGAGTATAGAATCTTTGACCGGTAAGTTAGAAGAGATAAGAAAAATAATGAATAGATGAAAAATTCATATTTTCTGTCTGTAAGAAACTAAGTGGGTCGGGGAGAAAGTTAGAGTAGTAGAACCATATGATTATAAACTTTGGTACACAGGTAGATATAGGTCTAAGAATGGAGTAAGAATAATTGTACACATGGATTTATTAGATGATATAATAGAGATAAAAAGAAAATGAGATAGAATTATACTTGTCAAGTTAGTAGATGGAGAAAACGTAATTGATATAGTCAGTGTGGATGCATCCCATGCAATTAGTAAAAGATAATTTTTGAAAGATTTAGATGAATTTATATAATTCATACCTACTAGGGAGAAGTTATTTATTGCAAAAGACTTAAATGGACATGTAGGAGAGAGGAATGACGGATTCAAAACCGTGCATAGAAACTTTGGATTTGGTAGTAGAAATAAGACAAGAGATACCATTTTAGAGTTTGTCACAGTATTCAATTTACTAGTTGTAAACACCATTATTAGGAAAAAGGAAGCGCACTTGGTTACATATAGAAATAGGTCTAATGCTAATCAAATAGATTTCTTCTTTATTAGGAGAGGTGATAAAATGACCTGTAAGGATTGCAAGGTTATATCGGGGGAGAGTGTGGCAACTCAGCATAGACTCCTAGTTTTAGATATACATGTGTCTAAGAGACAAAAGAAGTATCGTCCATTTATAGAGTCTAGAATTAAGTGGTGGAACCTGAAAGGAGAAAAAGTGATGATTTTTAGAGATAGATTAATTCAAGTAACAAATTGGTCCACTAATGATGATTCAGAAATAATGTGGAAAGAGATGTCTATTAAGATTAAAAATATAGGTAGGAAGGTTCTTGATATCTCTAAGTGTCAGGTCCCAATAGGCAAGGAATCATAGTGGTAGAACGAAAAAATACAAACTGCTATTCGGATCAAACGAGAGTGTTATAGAAATGCTAAAGGTAATAGTAATAGCGATGCATATGAAAAATATAAAAGCGCAAAAAAGATGTGAAAAAGATTATCCAAGAGTCAAAGAACAAGGTGTATAGTGAATTATACAATAGATTGGAGATTAAAGATGGAGAAAAAGAGATCTATAGAATTGTCAAGCTAAGAAAAAGGAAGGGAAAAGATCTAAATAGTGTTAAGTGTATTAAAAATAAAACCAATAACATACTTGTAAAAAATGAGGACATAAGAAAACGTTGGAGTTATTATTTTGATAATCTCTATAATGCTAAGAGTACAACAAATATTGGAAGTATTGAGATACTTGTACAAGGGATTAATATAGATTTTAAGCGTAAGATTCGTCCCCATGAAGTGAAAGAGATTTTAAAAAGAATGAAAAATAATAAAGCGATAGGATCTGATGGCATCCCTATAGAAGTGTGGAAATGTTTAGGTGAATTTGTTATAGTAATATAGATTTTCCATTTTTTTATTTTTTAATCAGAATTTTTATTTTTAAATTTCAAATCGAAAATTAATTAAAAAATTTAATATCACGATAACTAGGTCGACTGATCGGTCAGTCACTGATGAAATCAGGTAGTTAGGCCAGGCTTTTTTAGTGGGCTTCAGTCAATGGGCTTTAGTAGGTTAGGCCAGGCATTTTTAGTGGGCTACAGTTATTGGGCTCAAGTTCTGTCCCTTTCACGACCTCAGCCCAACTTCATCGCATTCTATTGGGTTGCTGATTTTGTTTTTTTTTTTTTTTTTTTTTGATTTATTTACATGAGGTAGTTTATGAGTTGTTCTTTTTAATGGAAAAACGTTGGATTTTCCATGAATGCTCTATAATTTAGTTTAGTTTAATGTTCGGTCTCAATAATTTGTAATGTGTCACTTATTTTGTTGAATGCATGAGATAATGTTCTTGGCTCTATGATAAATACGGGCTGTCGATTTGATTTTTTTGCTGGTGTTCAATGTTATTTGCGCTTTTCTGCCCAATTTGTCTCATGCATGAGGTTCATTCTTTGAGAAGTGATCGGAGAAATGTGACAGGAAGAGTTTTGATGAAGAGGTTTGGTGATATATGGTTGATTGTTTAGTGGGGTTTCCAATAGGAGGGGCAGATTTTATTTATTTTTTTCAGATAGATTTTTTAGAACAGTATTGTCCAACAAGTTTAATGTTATGTTTACTGTTTGAAGATAGCCCACAGGTCACTATGTTTTTCTTGAACACACATCATTTATTGGACAAATAGGGATTATGGGATAATCTCCTACTATATCATACATAAAATCCATTTCAGCCATGTGGTTTGTGTCACATTCACAATTGACTTTGTCAGATGCAAACACAATGAGAAATTTAAAGCACATTTAGAATGTCAGTTATTACCATTTTCTTTGCTATTACATGATCTCTTATTAATGCACAGCATGGCCAATCGGACCAGGAAGGCGCTAGGTTCATATTTAAGCATCTTATATACATGTTTGCGATGTAATTTTGTTCCAAATAGGCCATGCTTCCATTCCTTTTGGCTTCTCTGGTGGCTGGTCTTATTCTTTGGCCTTATGACAGGATATGTTTCTCAAGGTACAACTGTCATGGAACGTGATCATTCCTCCAGAAGCCCTGGATGCAAAGGGGCTTATGCTACAAAGGGCAATCATAATTCGCCTGTTGGATGACATCTCTCTTAGGAAGGCCACTAGGGACCTCGGATATGTATTAGCTGTGACCACACTGGATAGCATTGGAGAAGGAAAAATTCGGCAGCAAACAGGTGAAGTCGTCTTCCCTGTTGTTTTTACCTGTCTTACTTTCAAGATCTTCAAGGGGGAAATCCTAGAGGGAGTGGTTCACAGGGTATTGAAACATGGAGTTTTCATGAGATGCGGACCCATTGAGAACTTGTATCTCTCAAATCAGAAAATGCCTGGTTATGACTATGTGCCTGGTGAAAGCCCATACTTCAAGAACAAGACCTTGAAAATAGGCAAGGATGCTGTAGTTCGTGTCAGTGTGATCGGAACGAAGTGGATAGAGGCTGACAGGGAATACCAGGCTTTGGTCGGATTAGAGGGGGATTTTCTTGGACCCCTTTCAGATTGAAGCCCCACTTCTTGTCCTCTCTTTACATGGTTTTGTTGCAACTCTGCATAATCTGTTTCATATCTAACTCTTTTTATAGTTCCCTAGTACGATTATTGTCTGGTTTCTTTCTAGAAAGGATTGTTGTTTATAGTTCAGATTCTGCCCGTTTCGGATTAGAGTGCAAGTTAGGTTAATATATGCGTTGGTTTCCTTTGTGTTTTTATATTCATCTCATGTTATATCGAGTGTATATGAAGTTCAAAATTTTTCATTAGGTTCTCCATTCTTGTACCTCCTTTGCTTCTCTACAGCAGTTACCAAGCATTTGTTCCTTTCTTGAAATCTTCTGCAATCCCATTATGCCGTGATTACCAAGTATTAACTTTTTTTTTTTAATTTTTTTTAATTGTCATACAGATTGATATTCGCAACATTTATATCCATTGGATCCTTATTTAACATTCTATTATTTTTCTATTCATAAAATAGTTAAGTAGCGGTGGTCATTTTATGTGATTGTAGGAATCCCACTTACATCCTTTTCTCGGCCTTTGGCTACGATCAGTTCCCTTTTTACTCATCACACGGCTGCTTGCCTTTTGGCTTTGGCCAAGTGAGAATCCCACTTAGAATTTGAAGTTGCCCCTAACAGATCAGGTTCTGTCTCGTGTGGCCATTCAATGTGATTGCAGGAATTCCCTTGTCCCCGACTTAGAATTATTAGTTGAACCAGACAAATCAGGTTGTGTCTTTCGTGTGGTTCATGCTTTGCCTTATTGTTTGTGTTGGCCATCACAATAACACTGTTCCCTTCCTTTTCATATGGTTTGCAAACAAATGTTCTTATGTACAAACTTCATATTTCCAAAAATCAAAACACCCTGAAAGTAAAAAACTAAACCAGTGCAGCTTACATTCTAATGATATGGGCTCCGAGAGAATGAAGATTTCTCTCTCTGGCACTGTTAGATGAAAACAATAATTTAACAAAGTGGCGGATTTACTGTATCAACAAAGGTTGCTTGAAGACTCATCGTCCTTTTTTATTTCTTTTAATCGATATTTTAAATTATATTATAATTAATCTAAATCGAATTATTATAGGATAATTTATAAAAAAAACTCTTTAAACATAATTTTTTTTATTTTAAATATTTGAATCTAAATTTTAATTATAAAATCAACATTCTTTTCCTTTCGTTAAGTGTCCGTTGATATCTCCCACTCTCTCTCCCTCTCCCTCTCTCAACCCCACGAAAAAACTTACCTTGACCCATCCAGACTCACTCACAATTGTCCAAACGCTCCCCAAACAGACAAAAACCCAAAAGGCAGAGACTTTAGACCAGATAGGATCATAGAAAGAGAGGAGGAAAAACAAGAGGGACGAAAAGAAACAAAATCCCCTCACCTTTCATTTCTGTCCCCAATCTCACGTTGTTCCCCTCCACCCACCAACCCCCCCCCCTCATCAATGGCTACCATGTCTCTCTCCTCCACCTCTTCCTCTCTCCTCCACCAAAACCCCATCAAAAACCTCCGCCTTAACCTGCGCACTCCCAGAACCCTTAATCTGCGCACTCCTAAATCCTTCTCCATTAGAGCCCAATCCGCACCTGCACTCACCCAAGACGACCTCAAGAAGCTCGCCGCCGACAAGGCGGTCGAATATGTCTCCAGCGGCATGGTCCTCGGCCTCGGCACGGGCTCGACAGCCGCCTTCGTTGTCGCCAAGCTCGGCAAGCTACTCAAATCCGGCCAATTGAATGACATTGTAGGAATTCCGACATCGAAGCGCACAGAGGAGCAAGCACGCCAACTGGGTATTCCTCTTTCGGTCTTGGATGATCATCCAAGGATCGATCTCGCCATCGATGGAGCAGACGAGGTCGACCCGTTTCTCAATCTGGTCAAAGGAAGAGGTGGGGCGTTGTTGAGAGAGAAAATGGTGGAGGCTGCCTCATCAAAATTTGTTGTGGTTGTTGATGAGACTAAGCTGGTTACTGGGCTTGGAGGTAGTGGCCTTGCAATGCCTGTTGAGGTTGTCCAGTTTTGTTGGAAGTACAACCTTGTTAGGCTTCAGGAGTTGTTTAAGGAAGAGGGTTGTGAAGCTAAGCTTAGGTTGGAATCTGATGGGAAGCCTTATGTGACTGACAATTTTAACTACATTGTGGACTTGTATTTCAACATTCCTATAAAGGATGCTAATGCTGCTGGGAAGGAGATTTCTGCATTTGAAGGTGTTGTTGAGCATGGGCTTTTTCTAGATATGGCGACAGCGGTTCTCATTGCAGGCACTGGGGGAGTGTCTGTGAAGACCAAGTGATTGTTTTGATGTGGTGGTGAGATGTTTAAACTCTAATCTTCTTGTTAGTTTTCAAATTTTGTTATACTTTGTAGTCATTTTTATTGATAATTTTGAGCTTCTCTGGCGTAGCTCTTAGATGGGAGTTTCGTATCTTAATTGTTCTTGTTTATGGGATATGTTAAGTTGGATGACCATCCAAGAATGTGAAAATTAATAAAATGAATTGTTTGGATGCTCAAATGCTTTACATCAGTGGTGATGAATAAGTGTGCTTTATATTTTAACGTCTCTGAATTTTCTGCTGCAATATCTAGTTATACCATGTCATTTGACAGAACTTTTCTAGCACTTCATGACTGCATCATCCAATTGTTCAGAGTTCTTATTTATGAGTGTTGCATGATCCTTATAAGAATTGACCTTGCTGAAGTTTTATATCTGGGCGGTTCATGTTTATGGGACTGAGTGCATTACATAGCCAAATATTGTATGAGGAGAAATGCCAAGTGGCTAGATGATTTGGTTCCGTCTGCATATGATCTTCTTCCGTCAATTGCATCATCAACTATTAGTATACATTACAAACTCTCATCTCCCAAACTTTATACACCAGCACTATCATATCACAGCAAAACTGGGAACTGCATTGGAAGTGGATTCATTTGGATGTTGTTAATTATTGTGAACTGCTTTTCAACTCATGGAGTTCAGTTTACACTTCTGATCTGCAAAAGGAAAAAATAAAATAAAATAAAAATGTTGGTTCACTCTGAAATTGGTTAACTTGCAGCTCACAAATTATTATGACTTTTGAGTAATCCATATTAACCATTCTTTTAGTAGGATATCCTCCTCTTCTTTTGATAGTAGCTGTTTGGAATTATCTAAGAATGGTATGGTCTAGAGTCTGCAGGGCACCATGTGTGGGATCTGCAAGTGTAAGTGTGATAGTTTGGGAAATACTTGCTTGTTTCCATTTCTTTTTAAATTGAGTAATCCGATCTACTATGGCAGAATCTCAGGGTACCAGGTCTGGTCGGAAATGAGGAAGCATCAGCTAAGTGTGTGAACTTAAAATGCTTTATGGCTGATGGTACAAAAATTAATAGATGATGAATTCCTCTGGCAATTCTGGGAATACAAGAATATGAACCTGTAGGGAGACAAATGCATAACACATTGCTCTTAGTAAAATGTTACTGGACATTAAACTCTGGCTCCTAGATATTTTCATCTTCAATTCAAAGTGCCTTTCATTGCAGCGAGTGTCAAAAACTTCTGTGTCCTAGTATCGTAAACTTAGGACTTGATATTTTCATTATGAACTATCAAAGCTCGTCTTTGGCTCTTTGCCTTTGTATACGGCCTATTCCTGGATACTTATCAAGCTCTCACTTGATGCCTGACCAGTTGAAATGGTTATTGCAATGTAGAGAGTTAATGGTTCTGATTAGTCAATGCACTGAGCGTGTATGATGCCTTCTAATGAAGCAAAGTGATTCTCCATGCCCATTTTGGTCATAGAGCACATATTGACAGGACAAATATTCAATAGGTAAAATAAGTTTGGCACATCTTTCTGTGTTATGATGCTATTGATCAATATCCAGTGTGTATTTTTCCACTTAGGGCGTGGAGCTTTCCATGATCGGGGATGGCCATAAATAAGATTTGCTTTATAAATATTAATTTATTTCACAGCAGTTGTCTGTAAGGTGCAAATGCTACCAAATTCTCCTTTTGGTTCTTAGATGTTAATCAACTGGATGATTGAAGTGTTCAGCCACTCTGTAGCACAGGGCATAACCAAAGCGAGAGAAAATCATAATGAGATTTAGTTAGCATAAATCTGTAATCATTGATTTTCCTGGAGTGACCACTTAAAAAATATGGATTTTGTTGGTCAATCAAATAGGGTAATTATGCCATTGTTGAAGTGAGCTCAGGGACGTGTCTAAAAAAGTGAGAGTTCAGTATTTGGATTAGTCTTTTTTTCGTCATCTGTTCAAGTAGCTGTGGGAGTCCCAAAATCCGTGGACCGTTAAGATTCTTTCACCTGTGTCTAGAGGCACCCCGAATGTACATATTTACATTTGATGTTTGATCCTCTGATTGGCACCGGCAGTTGACTAGATGTACTCAAATTACATGTCTTGTGACTGTATACAAGTTTTATGATGCAGATTAGTTGCAGAGACGGTTGTTGCAGTTCTAACCAGGAGGTTTGATTTCAAATTTCAGAAGATAGTTGGCCACTTTCAATTTCACATGCCAGACTATAATAGCTATATGTGTTGACATTTGTTCGTAAGTGCTTATATAAGTAGTTCATTATTCTAGGTTTGTTCTGGCTAGCAGTCCGACTTAATTAACATCATTGGATACTGAAGCTTTCTCATTCTAATGGCTGCCTAGGTGAGTTTCCAGTCTGAACCATATGATCTTATTTGGTGTTTTGGATACAATGGCTTGGCTATTATTTATCAAGATTTCAGGTGATTTTGCCTGTTGGGATATGGTTTTGTTATTCATGCCTTGCATCATCTGTTAGGATAGCAGAGGGGTGTCATGACATGCGGGTCGAGTCGGATAGTGTTGATACCCGAGCTTGGCTCGAGTGTTATTTAGGTGAGCTCGAGCTTGAGCTTGAGCTCGACAAGCTTGTATTTTTCGAGCTCGAGCTCAATCTTGAAATGTCGTTGGGTAGTATGAGTAATATATTTAAAAGAATATATCTATAAACGTAATTTTATATATAAAAATTATTTTAAAAAATATAATTACATATAAAAATTATTTTTAAAAACTATAATTAATGGATTTCGGATAGTTCATTGAGCTTTCAAGCTCAACATAGTTGGGTTTGAGCTCGAGCTCAATACCGAGCTACCCGAGCCCACTACCCGAGCGTCATATCATTTGATTTCAAGAATTGTACATTATATGAAATGTGAAACAATGAAAAGTAAAGTAAAAAACATGTATATGTATCACATTATTCTAGAATGTTCTGTATACATTCAACTGATAGGGATCCCAACGCCTATCCCTTTTTCACATAATTGCACAAACTAAAGGCAGATTTTAACACAAAAATCTGATAGATTCACTAAAGGCAACTATGAAAAACACATGTTTCGAAGTATGGGAAAATGAATCTCACATGTCAAACAACAAAAGTTTCCATTCTGATGATTCTTTAGTCTAGTTTCTCAGGAGAACAGGCATAATGACTAACAACATTGCCATCCCGTGGAACATCCCCGGCAGGATAGAGCTAGCTTCAAAACCAATAGGACTAGTTTAGTCTTCCTCAGTAAAATATATACTTCCAAATGTCCTTTTCAATAACTGAAATTTAGACAATGTTCTGATATACTCTAAGAAAAGTACATTTGTAGATCTCACATGTTTAGTTTTTGCAATAGTTCTATTGACAGAGCATGAAAAACATGAACCGCTCTTTCGGCAGAGGTTAGGTGGGCAGTAAAGTAGGACATCCTTGGGTTCTATTCCAAGATGTTCTGGAAATATTTATATTGAGGCATTTAAGAAAAGGATAAAATGCATGCCCATAAAGTCAAATGGGTGTAGATATAATCTTAGAATATACTTAATGAGTTGCTTTCTTGGTTACATCTTTGAAAACGCAGAAAGCTACCAGCAGGAAATATAGCAACGGTTGTTGGTTTTAACTTCTAGAAGATAAGATATTATGGGGCTGACTAAACCACTAGAATTAATAGTCCAAGGTCTCAGAATTTATATGATAGACTCAAATACTGAATTTTTTGGGAGGTTTAGGTGTATTTTGACTAGGTTATGGTGATAATGTTTAGATGCAATAACCTTGAAACTTTCTTGCTGAAATAGCTGTTGATTGAAGAATTAATCTTACCATAGTTACTATCATATCCTGAGTTTGGCGTTGATGAGGAACTTGCATCCTTTATTCCCAGCTTCGAACAGTCAGACCCAATTGCACCTGAAAATTCTTAACGGTTACATCATTTTGATTTGGGTTTGAGTGTTAGATATTTTTTGATGCCGTTGTACTTTTGATAATTTCTTTGAATTTTGGTTTATGTTCTTACAATCACTGTAGCAGGGATAAACTGAGATGTTGAGAAGATTGTAATAGCCCGAGTCACACTGGCATGAGTGTATGAATGGTCCGATCTTTGTGCAGGTACCCTCCCCACAGTAGACCCAGTAACAAGCTGTAGAAAATCCATTAACATAATTTTAAGCATTTACAAGATAATGATTTTAGTGATGGTTCTGGAGATAGGAATTACGATCGAAGATGAAGTAGTTGTAGGGAAATGGTAGAGTTGGTGGTGCTGCAGGAAAACAGGAGTAATCCAGAGTACCTGCAAAGGATGCAACTCCATTAGGATATTCATGGAAGTTAGGAAAATACTAATTTTCACTGCTCATGTTTACATTTTATACATTTTACCATACACAGAGAACTTTTTTCTTTATTTTTCTTGGCTGAAATGTTCTTGAATTATATGTGAACGGTATCTGTGACAAAACTCTAAAATTTCCATTACTGATGATGGCGTATCTCATTGTCCTACAGATTACCATTACTTGTGTTTGAGCAAATACATGTATTGAGTATGTGGAGACTCTCTGTAGAGATGAAGTAGAGAGCTTACAGTTTGGAATAACGCAGGGGAGAAAAAGAAGGCCGTCATCACTGTCCAAACGGGTACGCTTCCAGCCGGTTTGGCATTGGCATGTGTAGCCAAATGGTTGCGCTATATCCACTTGGCATGTTCCCTTCCCACAGTTTACCTCATTGCACAAGCTGTCTGTAGATTACCCCAGAAAACGATTATAATCAAACCACCCCACAGATCATGTGTGCGGAGAGAGAGCGAGAGAGAGAGAGAGAGAGTACCTAAGAAATGAGTTGAAGAATTAGTTCCTAGTGCAGTCATAGGCAGCACAACCATAATCAATGCTAAAAGGGTCACAGTACTAGGAGAAGCCATTCGCTTTTCAGAGAGGGGGGGTGGGTCTCTTGTATGGTATGAGAGGATCTAGAACTAAGGTGGGGTTTCTCAGGGGTATTAAGCGGGGTTTGCAAGAGATAATGAAAGTTGAATTTTCTTAGCGGAGCGAAAGCTTCTGAAAATATATATTTGTGACCCTTGGTTACTTGAGCTTGCCGCTACGGTCTCCTGTATATACATGTGTCCTATTTTTTGGTCTGATATTTTTATTTCAACAAATAGACTGTTTGAAATTTTCGACCAATGCTTCTTGATATTTTTGTTTGAAATAGACTGATATTTTGTCTGTTTGAGATAATCAAACTCCTCTCCTCTCTCTCTCTCTCTCTCTCTCATGAGAATGGGCAATTTGTACTTTTGGAAGAAGAAATCAGAGGCAGCGATCGCTATGGATGGTGGTCTTGTCACGGAAGCTGCCATGGCAATGTCAAGGAGAAGAAATGCACGCGGGCGGATCACAAAACAGAGACCTAAATCAGAAACAAATGAGAATAAAAATACAATATGGTCACATTAAAATATATATATATATATATATATATATTTTTTAAATAGAGTTTTTACGTATATTCAAATCGAATTATTTAAAATATAATTATAAATATCAACCGAAAAAAAAAATGAGTTCATATTGGATACAAATCTAATAACTAACCTATTTATCAAAATAAAAAAAAAAACAAAAACTAAAAAATACGAATAAAAAAGTATTGGAAAAAAACAGGGGACAACCGAAGTCAAAAACCAAAAGAAACCAAGCGGAGAACAACTCAGTTGGGTCCAAGCCGCACTTGCCACCCTACTATATAGGGTAAAAATACCAAGAAGGGCCTTCGTATTTATGGATTTAGATTTACTTTCTCTTGGACCCAATTTTAATTATAAATTATTTGGCATTAAATCTATTTAATATTATCAAAGAATTAGATTTCAACCTTTTGAGAGTAAAATACTACTTTTTTTATCACTGTGAATATTCAAAACCATATTTCGATTAATTTGATTTAAACGTGTATGGGGATTCATTTAGGAGTGATTTTTTTAATATAATATTTTTTATTTTCAAGTTTCGATTTAGAGTAAAATACTATTTTTTAGAAATTAAATGGTCTAAAAATTTTTCCATTGTTACATCAATTTAGTTTCCTCAAAAAAAGTTCTTTTACGACCATATTTATATTATATATATAGTGACTGTATTTGAACTTATATACGTATATATGTGAGTATTTGTACAGAACTCTGTTTGCATGCATGCATGAGATCAGGGAAGATGAGGACTCGAAGACATAGAATCAAGCTTATTGAACTTGTAGAAGGGGTTTTAGTTATTTTCTTAATAATGCTCACCATGCTTAAGTTTTTTCCCCCATATGCTCACCATGCATCATTATAATACCCATAACCCTGACGTCACTTAATAAGATAAAAGTACGAATATTGTTGTCATATAAAGAAAATAATCATATAAATGAGTATGCGATATAAAATAAAATATAATAGTGTAGAATGATTGATATAATCTAATTCGCTCAGTGGGGCAAAGATTTAATTGTTGTTGTACCGGAGGATCTTGCAAATTGCTTGGAAATTTTTTGTCCGAGGCAGGACATTTTGTCAAAGGTTTAACCAAGTCAATTGGTGTGAAAGCCTCCAAAGGCCTTACAAGCTTCCATTTGCCCATGTTGTTTGTGTATCTTTATATTTCATTTTCATATTGTCCCCCCTTCTTTTCCTAGCAATCTTTTGCAAAATTAGGTCTAGATAATCACTCACAATAAACAATCTTTTATTTTATTTTTTTGGCCACAAGGTCAATGCCCTTTTATTACTTCTAGATTTTTTAAATAATAATAATAATAATAATAATAATAATAATAATATTATTATTATTATTATTATTATTATTATTATTATTATTATTCTCGTGCATAATATTGTTGCCTACCAAGCTATGGGCATGATTTTTCTACCCCTAGATATTGGGGAACCGGTTTTTTTTTTTTTAAGATAACTGAACGGTATTTAAAACATATTCTAACTGATTTGGTTCAAACGTTGTCAGATCTAATTTAGGAGAATTCTCACAACGTAATTTTTTTCATTCACAAGTTTTGAACGTAAAACTTAATAAATAAATCTAACATTTTTACCCACATCGGTTGTAATGGTTTTCATATTTTGTTCATGGCTGATTTGGATCTGAATTTTGTCTTGATGTTTGCTATTATGCCTAATATGTGCCCGTGTTTCTTCAATTGTCAAGACCTGGCCTTTCCATTTCTTTCTGCCCTTTCCTGTGGCTCACAATGAGTAATTAGCCGATGACCAGCAAGGCTCCCAAAGGCTCGGTAGATAAAGGATTGGGGATTTGCTGTCCTCTTTCTCCCAGGAGGTTGTAATGATTACATAAATCTGGCACAGAGGGCCCAAAATTTTAGGTGGAACCCCAAAAACTTTCAAAATTCAATCTAGGAGAATTTCACTCAAAATTATTGCCATGTTATATTCAACCGGTGCTTGAAGAAAATGACTAATGCGTACATGCAATACCCTATTAATGATTTGCAATTAGTTGCTCATTTTTGGGATAAACTGTGTACCAAAAGTAGCTCCTGTCATCAGAGAGAGAGAGAGAGAGAGAGAGAGAGAGGGAGATGCAGCAAAGGAAATGCACAAAATTGTAATGACACCAAAGTAAAACCCAAACATTTCACTAAGATCTTGTGTGAATGACAACTGACATCTTTTCTCGCACAACATTTCAAGAGAATAATCCAAAAACATACCCAAAGAAGCGGCAGTAGAGAGACCTTACATCACAAGGAGAAGAATCTTTCCAAGATGGCCAAATAGAGCGGCAATTGGCTTAATTTCAATGGCCTTCTGCAGGCGCAACTCATTAGATAATGACACCAACCTGATCAATAATGGGCTTAATCATCTCAAACAGCTACAAATTTTGTATCAAGACAGAAAAATACAGTCTCCAACCCAACAACACAACTTGATCTTCATTTTGCAGTCTCTGGTTTATGGGGCTTGGATGTGGGAAGGGGCAAATGGGAAAGACAAGCAAATGGATTAGGAATTTCTTGCTAGGTAAAAAGGAGACAGACA
Organism: Dillenia suffruticosa; assembly: GCA_033439265.1. Classification (NCBI taxonomy): domain Eukaryota; kingdom Viridiplantae; phylum Streptophyta; class Magnoliopsida; order Dilleniales; family Dilleniaceae; genus Dillenia; species Dillenia suffruticosa. The sequence continues at coordinate 3,284,211 of JAVTVX010000018.1, read as the reverse complement.
AGAAGAAAGAAGATTCGAATTCTAAGAATACAAGCACTTCAACTGCAATAGTTGCAAGAGCTCCAAAGAGAAGGTGGAGCTTTGGAAGATCAGCAAATAAACAGGTACATCATAGGTGTACAAGGTCTACTTCGTTTTCTAGCAATATACTGGCTAGGCATGAAAGTGAAGAATTTGAGACCAAACCAAATTATGATAAAGCCATTGTACTTCTACCAAATACAAATGTGAGACAAACTACAAACTTGATGCCAAAAGTGAAAGCCAGAGAAGCTGAAGAAGCTGCTGCAATAAAAATTCAAGCTGTTTTTCGTGCATATTTGGTAAGTGACTTCATCAAAACAGTTCAAACAATTATGTTTTCTTCTTTTCAATCAATCCCAGAAGAGGAACTGGATGTTTCCACTTAAACATGAAAAACATACTGATGTTGATCTTGTAGGCAAGAAAAGCTTTGCATGCTTTGAGGGGATTAGTAAAGTTACAAGCATTGATAAGAGGTTACCTAGTGAGGAAACAAGCAACTGCAACTTTCCGATGTATGCACTCCCTGATGTCAATTCAGGTTAGAACTCGAGTTCACCGGATTCAAATGGCCGAGGAAGCAGAATTGCTTGCGAAGAGACAGTCGATACACAGAAGATCCTCAGAAGGAAACCAACATAACCAAGTATATAATGTAAGTTTCAATTAGCTCATACACATATATCAAACAAGCAAACTTGTTCAAAACTAGAAACCCTTTTGCAGTATTATGGAAGGTGGTAGCAACCACACGAATGTTCCATGCCTTTGCAAGGTCATCGAGTTCGGACCCACTTGTGGTACTAGTTCATGAACCAGGCACCTTGTGGATAGGTGTTGAACCGGCCCAAAGGGCAGTAGTTATAATTTAAATTGGGGTGGAGGCCTCAACAGTAATGCCCATGAGGGTTGCTATACTAGTATCCCCATCTGCCCTTCTAACAACCAAAAAAAAGAAAAGAACAAAAAAATTGTCTTATCATTGAAATGCATGAAGTGGATAGTAATCAATTTGATCTGCTCGACTCTCTGCAGGATATAATGAATATGAATTTCGATGATACATGGGGAGTCTTTCAGGGCCAAAGGTGCTATCAAAATCAACTGCAAATGGAAAGGACAGGAAATGAATATGGCAGATATTATGCTAGAAATCTTTCAATGTTGGAGCACGAAAATCTGCTTCGGATGTACCCTACTTCACCGTCTTTAACCAACAAAAGCTCCAGTAGCTCTTTTAGTCAACTAGAGAATAGCTTAGCAAATCCTCTAAGTAAAAGCATAAGAGAAACATTCACTTTCCCACAACCAGAGTTCACAGATCCTGTTTCAAATGATCATCCATTTATACCGAGTTACATGGCCAATACAGAGTCTTCAAGAGCCAAAGCAAGGTCACACAGTGAACCAAAGCGACGACCTAAATGGATAACAAAGCAAACAAACCAGCAGCGAACTTCGAGTGGGGAATTGAATGTCATGCAAATCACTCCAATGCAATGGCTACAAACACCAGGAAAACTACATGCCCATGAAAACAGTGATCCATGGCTCTCCATTAGTCATTATAGATCGAAAACATCTCCCAAAGATGGTGACTGTGATTCCCCCAGCACGAACCTTAGCACTTCTAGTCAGTACAGATCTCAGGTTGCACATAGTGCAAGTAATCGTTGAAGCATTTTGGCAGTATGTTGACTCAGATTGTGGCTCACTGCCCTCCTTTTTTCCTCGTTAGTTCTCCATTGCTCTCTACTTGCAAATTTACTCTATTCAATTACTTCTTACCAACATTTGTGAGAAAACCCTAAAATAGAATCAACCGAGTAGAAGGCAGTCTATCAAATTTTCTTAAGCAACAAAAGGGCTTCCATATTTAGGTCCTAACAGCCAATGTACCTCACTCTCTCTCAATCAGCACATCAAATACGTTCTGTCCCCGCTTTACTGGCAATCCTGAAATAATGCAGTGCATGCTGCCTTGTAGTTATAACACAAACATGCTTAACATCAAGAATTTCACACTAATAACATCCCATCTGTGACCAACATGATGCAGACAGACAAAATGTTATTAAAATTTTTACATAATTGTAAGTGCTGTATGATGAAGATGAAATAATTTTGCATCATAAAAATCTCATCACTATTCATGATAGAAAGAATAGAAGGGGAAATGGTAAAACATATGTGCATGATGCAAGAGTAATTAGAAACAAGGTAATATCTAGACGAGTTTGCTAACATTGGCTAAAATCTTTGGTCACATTGGCTAAATAGTAAAAGGTACACCAGCATAAGTTCTAGATGAGTTTGCTCTTTCTACCATACTTTGTTGTACAAGTTCTACAATTCAAATTCATGCTGTCAGTTTAAGAAACAGTTCAAAATGAACCTTGGAGAAAACTGAGGCATGAATATCTAATTGCCAGCTATAAAAAATCAGCCTCTCCCTAATGCCTCTGCCTCTACATTCTACACATCGATGTCTAAATGCGATGGAACAACTACACTGTACCTAATAATTGATTGAATGGAATCAATCTTCCTGTTTGACTGTGTTCTCCTTGAAGCTCTTTGTTATCCAGATAGCTGTCTCCCTTGGAGAGACTTTCCCAGGCCCAAATGGCTTCAAAAGCACTCCAAGTTCTTCAAATCTCTCTTGTTGGAGAAGCCTTGCACTAAACTCGAGCAATCCTTCTAAAGCTTCAGCTCTTTGCTGATATGATGAGGTATCAAATTTGCGTCTCCGAGTGTCTGATGAGGTCTGACTTGATGCCCCTGCTGTTGCATTTGGATCAGAACAGTCACTTACATTCTCTCCATCTACCTGATGGATGTCACCTCCCCGCCAAGCACCTGGGAAACTAGGCCTACCAAATGTTCTATCAGATATCTGAACTGTACATTTGTCTTTCATGATTGAGCGATCGCCATGTTGTGGCGAACTAGAGGAGCCTTGTACAGAAGTTGATGATGTTCTACGTGCAGGAAAGAAGGGGTCCTCATAGGAGGCCAATGGGAATTCAGCTATTTTGTCAATACGAGGTGCATTAACAGAAACATCTGGAGAGCCCAAAGGATGAAGGAGACCAATGTTGGCCTTGCAGGGAGACTCTTGATATGTTGTCCTTGTTGTAGGAAATGGTAAAGAAGCTCTACGAGTTGTAGATACTGTTCTTTTTACTGGAGTACTTGAACCAGGGAGCTGTGTATGGAAACACAAAAGTGAGAAAATCACTTTGAATATAATCAAATTCTAGAAGAATCTGAACTGTCTAAGAAGTTAAAAGGAATCTTGCTAATTAAACAAACAGAAGAATTTACATTCAGTGTGTATCATCCACTTTCCTCCCGTAATCTTTGACCATCTGACCTATATTTGAATTTCAAGATTGACACTTTGTAAACATGCAGCATGTTGATGTTACACCATCCTCCAATTTAAAATTTTCTAAACAGTTCATTCTCCTTGGGATTATCAATGCGGTACACCATTCATATGGCAACATTTGTACTTATGCATAATCCATAAGGAAACTAATGCTTTGCACCACCCCTCTTATCCATGGTTGCATGGGAAGATGAATGGAAGCAAACTTTTCTTGTGATCTTACCGATTCACGGCTCTTTCTTGGCTCTGTTCTCTTAGGAGTGGCAGAAGGTTTTGCTGGAGTACGTCTCGGTGTCTTGTTAATATTTGAAGGTTTCAATCCTGTTGGCCTTGTCTCTCCCTTGATTCTTCCAATAGACACATCTGATAGCCTTCTACTCAGGTAACCTGGTGTTGCCTGGATCTCTTGCGTTGAACACAAGGAATCTTGCTCTGCTTCAGATATACTTGGATTCAATGTTCTGTCATTGGAGAGGGATTGCCGCTTTGTATGTGTGGAAAGAGGAACATCTAGATCCTGAAATCTAGCTTTCTTAATGTAATCAACCTCGGGCCAATTAGAAGGGAAAGTGCTCCGTCTTGGATTATTAGCCTTAAGATGAATCTTAAGGACATGAGCCTGAAGGTGTGGGTGTCTCAGCAACTCCGAAGGCTGCCAAAACTCAAAATGGTAAAAGTGTCAAGGAAATGCAAACTTTCTACAGTTGAAGACCTTCCTATTTAAGAGTTTGCCATGCCCAGGCAGTATTTAGATATGCTTTTCAAAAAGTAGAAACACAAATAGGCATTGCAA